>OX276423.1:5000000-7500000 GCA_946251915.1 Abrostola triplasia
GATCAATCACTAGTATTTTGTTGACGTTATCAATCCGTGTTGTCTTTATATCAGAGGAAGAACAGCCACTAGCATGACACATTGGGTTGTCAAGTATTGGACCTGTGCCTATAACATGGATGGGCTTCAAGTCAGGGCTCAATTGGTGAATCCAGTTTAACGATCCAGCGTACACTTGCCCACTGACTCTGTCCACGGCGAGATGATAAAAACGAAATGTCTCATTAGAAAGATTGGGATATTGTGATATGAACTCGTATCCATAAACTATTGTGCACCGAAGCCAAAATGTTATGATTAACACTGTTGTAGAAGTAGCCATGATCGTTGATCGATGTAAGTTGCATTTGAGTTGATAACTTCACTTTTTTCACTATGTGTAGATTGTTATTAATTCATTTTCAACCCATCTTCGGGCCATTACAAAAGTGTACTGTACTGTAACTTCCATACATAAAATTTTATATAGCATCCATCGATGCCGATGACATGGTATAAACAATAGAGTTTAGAGATGGGTAACATAACATTACGCTACGCCGCGTAAATGCGCTAACTGAGCTAACTCAGTACACTGAAGTAACGCAAGAAATTTTGTTGAGTTATCCATCTCTAGAGTATAACAGTGGTAAAATTAAGGTTTTATATAGGATACTATTTTGTCATAGAGTAAATGTTGCTATATTCTTAAACATTTCTAGTAATCACAAAATCCTTGCGATATCCTTATAGGGTCTTTTCGCAACTCCATAGTTCTTCTTTGTATGTTGGAGTGAACTATCATGGAACAATATAACAACAACAATAATACATCACGCCTGTATTTTCCGAATTGGAACCAGAGCCCTATTACTTAATATACCAACATTTTGCCAGTTATGTGGTAGGGTGCTAACCTATTGCCATTTATCGGGAGCATAAATGCTGATTCCGTGCTGCTGCTGAAAATTACCTAATGGAAAATCCGAAAGACCCAATAAGGTGCACGAACCGGAAATTGAACCCTGGATCTCAAACTCAGCAGTCGCGCTTTATGTCCTTCAGTGGCCGTACAGCGGTACTGCCTCGTTGATTTAGTAACCAACGAGTCTTGGCATGAGCTGTATACAGCTTATACCGCGATGTAGAGATTAGTCATACTCTAGTAACTCTAATTGCTTAGGGTGTGCCGGCCGTACAGATAAGTATTGTCGCTTGATAAGGCTCTCTTGCTAGTTTTAGAGTTTAGACCATAATATTCTCCGAATTTAGGTCCTGACAGCCCATCTCAGTTGGGACGAGCCAACTATCCACGCTGGAGATATTATAGCGCAGGTTACTCCCATTCACGGAAACGGGTTTTCTCGTATTTTCCTTCCCGTGATGGACCACTAACTACGAAACTTACTATCGATACGCCGATAAGAAAAAAAAATGGTTATTGAAAATATTAAATAAATAATGAAGGATCATTCATGAATAAATTCATTGAATTCCTTATATTATAAACGTCTTATATCGGTCATATTTAAAAAATGCATATTTTATTTTATTTTCTTTTTGTAAAAAAAATATAGCTAAAAATAATACGATCTATTTGGGCATTGGGGTAGGTAAAGTTAAGAAGTAGGAACAATACAATTTACGAATACGGGCAACACCATCCGTGTCGCGACTTGCGTGCAGTGCATTGCTTGTTGCTTGTATTTTGTCCGGTTGTTTGGGTTAATATTTTATTTAGATGATTATTGTGACTAATGTAAAAAAATAATGATCTAACACCTGTTATTAATGTATAGAATAATGTCAATCAAAGGACCCTTTCTTTTAAGTGTTTATGTTTTGTCCTTTTATAATTTTATGATGTAGGGTATTTTACTTGCTGGTGAAAAGACTTAATTATAGTAAGATAATCTACTGTGCACTATGATGGCTTCGATGGCAGCAGGCGGTCCTGGGGACCCGCACACCCAGATGAACACATACCGGAGCTATGTGACTATGTTGGCGGACCCCGGCGCTAAGGATGAGATCAAGCTTAAAGCTGCACAGGAACTAAGTGAAAACTTTGAGGTAAATAGTCCTTGGTTTTGCAAGAAGCTTACAATAAATGTATTAAAAACAATAGTAGTTATTAATATTTGAATGATGAATTCTATATAATACATAAGACCCTTCATTGCCTCCTCATAATAAGCACATGTAAGAGAACATAATAGACAATTGGACTATAGTCTTAATACTTTAAATCATTTTTTAAACCTAAAGGCTAATGCTGAGTTTTCTTAGTAGAGTCTGAATAGTGATTCACAGTTTCCCTGATAAATTGCTAAAGAGTTACAAAAATACCTTTTGAAAAATCCAACAACATTTTATTAATAATCACTCAAAATGAAGATCTTATAGAATAGAAGAAATTTTTCATCATCATCATCTTCACCCTATTTCAGTCCACTGCTGGACATATGCGTCTCTTATGGCACACAACTGAGCTCGATTTAGAAATGTGCATTTGTATGTAAACACTAAAAAAATTATAATTACAATACATCATAGGTGCAAATCAGAATTCTATTCTGGCTAGAGTTATCATAAGGGCTTTTTATTTTAGGCTATAAACACACTGACAGATTTTTCTAAACATTATAATGTGTAGGATATTAATAGTTTTGTAAAACCTGCAAGCGAACATGTAAAAGATCTAGCTAGTGTGTGTATATACTTGCTCAAATATTCATAAACATCACACCTGTATTCCCCAAAGGGGGAGGCAGAGTTGTATGAACAGTACACCTATATTTTGCCAGTTATTTTATAGGTCCCAATGTAATAGAGGGCTTAAATATTAGTATTAAATAACATTAGTTTGTTACTGCCTTGTTGGGTTAGTGGTGTGGACTGTTAAGTGTGAGGTCTTGGGTCTGGTTTCCTTTTCCTATCTTTTGGGCAATACTGGTGTGATGTTATGTTATGATTATTGTTAATGTGCAATGTATGAATTAAGAAAACCAAACCATTACATTCTTAGGTATTAATAAGTAGTTTTGAAGGATTCTGATTCTTCTACCATTATAGTTTTGTTAAACCTGTACCAATAACATACACCGATAAGTTGATTCCAAAAATGTATGCTTAGAAATAGTTTATTCTACTCTGTTTCATTTTAATTACAGGTTATACTTAGTTCACCTCAATATCCACAATTTTTGGAACATTCCCTTAAAATATTTCTCAAAATATTGCAAGATGGGGAGCCACACTTCATTGCTGAGTATAATATTCAGCAAGTTAGGAAACTCATTCTTGAGATGATTCATCGTCTACCAATTAGTGAGACTTTAAGACCATATGTGAGAAGTATCTTGATATTGATGTTGAAAATGATGGAAATTGAGAATGAAGAAAATGTTTTAGTGTGCTTAAAGATATTTATGGAATTGCACAAACAATACAGGCCTAATTACTGCACTGAAGTTGATGTAAGTACTTCAACAATTTAAATGTCTTTTATATTTTGTTAAGACAATAAAACAGGTTAAAACTAAACAATACATGAAATTGACCTTTTTTTAGATCCACAAATTCCTGCAATGGGTGAAAGGTATATACTCTGATTTGCCAAATCACCTGCCTAAAATATTTGAACCAAAACCCACAATAAGGGTGAAGGACTTGTCAGAAGTGAACATTGAACAGCTCTTGCAGGAGACTTATACCACAACACCAATACATACTGAGAAGAAACTTCTAGATGGCAGTGTGGTCACTGTAAGTACACAAGGGACATTACAATCCTAAATTACAATTGAAAAAAGTTTCAGAACTGCTTTTTGTGCAATATATTCAGACTATAGCTAGACAACTTTATGTGAGATTAGTGTATGTGAGAGATACAGTGGGACCTAATGTGTTTTTTATACATAGGTATAATATAGTGTAAATATATCTCTTTTGGCTATTAAAATTCATCCAGGCTCTCAGACGAGATGTGTGAGTTAGTTAACAATATAATCTTAGTGTCAAAGAATATTAACATTTATTTTATATTCCAGTACAATCTGATCCCAAGATCAGTGCTATCTTTAAAAGTGATACAGGAGTTACCTATCATAGTGGTCCTCATGTATCAGTTGTACAAACAGAATGTACACCAGGAGGTCAGCAACTTTATACCTCTTATAATGGAGACTATTACTTTACAACCGGCTGTTACTCACAGGTATAAAATTGATTTGATGTTTTTTTTTCTGATTTTCTTATCATGATCGATGGTCATGGTGTTCTATAATAATAGTTCTCTTTGCATTCAATATTTTTCTTCTTCAATGGTTGACGAACAACCTGGTGTCAGAGTTTAAACTGCCTGTAGCCTCTGAAACGGCTTTACACACCATTGCAACTCATATTGATTTATAAACACTGACCAACATGTTTATACAAAAAATAAAAAGTTCCTTATTCCTCAACATGTATATGTTTCCTAAAAAACAATTGTCTCTTTTTTTAGACAATCGGCATCATTTAACAAAGAGGTATTTGTGGACTTTATGGGTGCACAAATAAAGACGCTGGCATTTCTAGCATATATCATAAGGATATATCAGGAAACAATTGCAAATCATGCTAACTTGATGGTTAAAGGCATTATTGGCCTGCTCACTTTATGTCCGCCAGAAGTGGCTCATCTTCGAAAAGAGCTGGTTATAGCTACACGACATATTCTTGCTACGGACCTGAGGCTCAGTAAGTATTTATACAATTAATACTATAAAGTATAGAATAGCAAAATATTGCACAATAATTTATCTGTTTTGTGCAATAATTATGCTAAAATTGTTATTAAATATATTTATCACGCCAATGACAAAAAATGTATGGACTAAACAAAAACATGTCAGTCCATCCATTTGAGAATATCCAAAGATTCAATCAGAATCAGATCATTGATAATAAAAACAGTTGAAGCCAATATTACTCATATATTATGGTTTATTTGGGAGTACCTGATTAGTTTTAAACTCATAAAATATTCTTTACTAATAGTATAATTATACACTAAAGTTGAATGAAATAAAGAATGTAGAGACTCACAAAAAATATAAAAATATTTTTTGTCTATTAGAATTTGTCCCATACATGGAGCGCCTGTTCGACGAAGACGTGTTGCTTGGCGGCGGGTGGACAGTCCACGAGTCATTACGTCCCCTAGCGTACTCCACCCTCGCTGACCTAGTGCATCATGTGCGGCAACTATTACCTCTAACAGACCTCGCCATCGCAGCGCATCTGTTCTCCAAGAATGTTCACGATGAATCCTTACCTACAAGGTGAATGGTTATTACATTTATATAAAAAATAAGTGCATAGATTATTATTCTATTTTATACCGCATTTCAATGCTGAACTTGCAATTGGATTAAATTGTAATGTGGTTCTGTCAAGGTTTATAATGTTTAGGGCCTTTAGTGAGAGCTTGTAAATAGCTAACTGAACTACCGCGTTTGCGTTTTTTTTATCTGTCAATAAACAGACGTAAACACTCAGTCAGCTGTTAGCAAACTCACCCTAGAGGTACCTACAGGTACATACTAAAGTTTAAGGCTTTTCCTTCAGTAGTTATGTAGATTAATAAAACAGTTATACTATGTCACTAAGGTATTTTTTTTCCCATGCAGCATACAAACGATGTCTTGCAAGTTACTACTGAACCTAGTAGATTGTATACGTCAGCGCTCTGAGAGCGAGGGAGCGGCCGCGGCGGGCACACAGCCGCAAGGCCGACAGCTGCTCATGCGCATCCTGGAAGTGTTCGTGCTGAAATTTAAGACTATATCAAAATTACAACTACCCGCACTTATGAATAAGTGGTAAGTGTATGATTTAGACTTGACAAAAAATTCGTGCGATGTGTGGTAATAGTAAAACGTGAAAAAGCGTATTTACAATATTAAAATAATATTGATTACTTCAAATGAAACGTGCAACACTGTCTTTGTACAGAAACAAAATTTACCTACTTCTTTTTAATTTTTAAACGATCTTTTTTCTTTTTAGTAAACAAACAACACCAGCAAATGGTTCTAACGGAACAGCACCCAGCACTCCCACCACTCCTGCACCAAGCACTTCAGTGGAAGTCAAAGTAGAGGAAGAGAAACTCGCTCCAGATTTCTTAGACAGCGTCGCAAAGTCAGAAGAGAAGTCTAAGATAGGCTTCCCTTCCTCACAGATGAGTAATCTGAATGTAGGAGACTATAGGACACTGGTGAAGACCCTGGTTTGTGGGGTCAAGACCATTACGTGGGGCTGTGCCTCATGCAAGGTAAGAAAAACGATATTTTATTAAGACTATATTATATTCTGTTAAATCTAAATTGATAAAGGAAACTTGAAAAATGATGGACACGAGCGGGACTCGAACCCGCGACTAACTAGCATGGCAACATGCAAAAAACATACAAAAAGTCATATATCGAATGCTTGAAGGTGTTCGATATAATATCAAGTAATAGTCGAAGTTCAATAAGTAAATGCTTTAGTGTGTACTTACCTATAGTGTTTTATGTATCAATTTTATGTATGTATATAATACTATGTATATGTTTAACAGTAGTATTTTCTTTTATTAGCAAACAACAACAAACACAGAAGGCACGTCAACAACTACAATAACGGGTCAAAAGCAGTTTAGTGCTCGCGAAACTTTGGTGTTTATACGCCTAGTGCGATGGGGGTTGCAATCCCTTGATATATACACACTTGCGGCCCCTCGTGCGCCTGCGCAGCCTCCCGCACAGCCACACGTACGGTCTAAGGAGGAAAAGGAGGTGCTGGAACATTTTAGTGGAGTGGTATGTATTTGATGATGTCAATATTTTAAATTTAGTCGAAGGCGATTAATTTAAGCATTAGTTAGCTAACGAACTAATTAATCTTTTCTTAATAGCTTAATTCATTACTATTCTGATATATAGATAAACAATTTTCAACTCAAACAAAAATATATCATTTTTATTTACAGTTCTCCATGATGAATCCACAAACTTTCCAAGAAATATTTACAGCGACGATTTCTCATATGGTTGAGAGAATTAACAAAAATACGACATTGCAAATTATTGCTAATACATTCTTATCAAATCCGGCCACATCACCGATATTCGCCACCGTCCTTGTGGAGTATCTCCTACAGAGGATGGAAGAAATGGGAACGAACGTGGAGAGATCAAATCTATACTTGAGACTTTTTAAATTAGTGTTTGGTTCCGTCAGCCTTTTCCCGACAGAAAACGAGCAAATGCTGAGGCCACACTTACACAGCATTGTTAACAAAGCCATGGATTATGCCATGACTGCCAAAGAACCATACAATTACTTCTTACTGTTAAGAGCTCTGTTCCGCTCCATCGGCGGCGGCAGTCACGACCTGTTGTATCAAGAATTCTTACCACTTCTGCCTAATTTACTGGAAGGTCTGAATCGCCTTCAGAGCGGCCTTCACAAACAACACATGAAAGACCTATTCGTCGAGTTATGCTTGACTGTACCGGTTAGATTAAGTAGTCTATTACCTTATTTACCAATGCTCATGGATCCCTTGGTGTCTGCACTTAACGGTTCGCACACCTTAATATCTCAAGGTCTGAGGACGCTCGAGCTTTGTGTTGATAACCTGCAACCAGACTTTTTGTATGAGCACATTCAGCCTGTCAGGGCTGACCTGATGCAAGCACTTTGGAGAACATTGCAAAACAATGAAGTTGCAAGAATAGCTTTTAGAGTCCTCGGGAAGTTTGGCGGCGGTAACCGCAAGATGATGATTGAACCACAGAGGCTGGAGTATCGTGAAACTGACGCGCCGCCACCCGCTGTTCAGGCATACTTCCAAGACCAACCGAAACCTATTGATTTTGAAGTAGATAAAGTAATAGAGACAGCCTTTTCTGCACTAAAGTCAAGCATGACGGATCCGTTCTACAGACGACAATGTTGGGAAGTTCTCAGGTGCTATCTTGCGTCTTCCCTTAATTTAGATGACGATAAAGCCACGCTACAGAAGCTGTTCAACCATCCGAGCTTCATCGATGGCAAAATCCAGGTTCAAAACGGACCTTACTATAAGTGCACTAACAGTATTGTGAGGAATACTCACCGTACCGCCCTCACTGGAATGTTCGTAGCCGCAGCTATCAAGGAGTTACGTCACCATGTATTACCAACGATGGTGTCGTTAGTGAGACACTACACTATGGTAGCGATAGCACAGCAAGCGGGACCGTTTGTCGAAAGCTCCACACCTAAAGAAGGTCTTGATGCGCTAGTCCTAGTAGATGCTATTGCAGTCATAATGGGCCATGAGGAGAAAGAGTTATGTAAACCAGGTCACCTAGCGTTGGTTCTTATGATAGAAACTGCGGCCACGGTGTTGGGTAGTAGGGAACGTGCGTGCCGGTTGCCTTTGATGGAGTACCTGGCTGAG
This sequence comes from Abrostola triplasia, assembly GCA_946251915.1. Taxonomy (NCBI): domain Eukaryota; kingdom Metazoa; phylum Arthropoda; class Insecta; order Lepidoptera; family Noctuidae; genus Abrostola; species Abrostola triplasia. Next base: position 5,008,459 of record OX276423.1, read on the forward strand.
CGGATGTCAGCTTTGTGTTACGAACGTGCCTGGTACGCTAAACTGGGCGGCTGTATCGCTGTCAAGTTTATGGTAGAGAAGATGGCGCCAGAGTGGGTGTACAAACACGTATTTACGTTCTTGAAGGCAGTCTTATTTGTGATGATGGATTTGACAGGCGAAGTGTCTTCAGGTGCTATAGATATGGCTACAGTGAACTTGGAGCGTTTGGTCCGAGTTTGCGTGGTCGGTCCTTATGGACAGTCTGTAGAGCCGGAGGGCGATGCGGCCGCTGCTAAGGTTCGGGCCCTACACGACGTCCTTCAGGAACTGGTACTACAAGTGACAAGTCCTCATCTTCTTGTACGGCAACAGGTATAACTTTAATTTACCGTAAAACTACTTGTTATACCAGTTAGTATAAATAGTACTCACCAAAAATCTTATCTTCAGGCCATGAAATCTTTGGAACTGATAGCTGAGTTACAGAAGAAGACAGTGACAGAAGTAATGGACCCGCACAGGGAGGTGTTAGCGGACATTATTCCTCCCAAGAAACATTTACTACGTCATCAGCCAGCCAATGCCCAGATGGGTCTAATGGATGGAACCACATTCTGTACAACATTGAAACCCAGACTGTTTACAATCGGTAAGGTTTCATTGCTAACTTGATTAATATACATATGTTGTGGTACAGACTACAATAGCAGTTTGTGTTTTTGTTTCGGTCTTCTAACAATATTTTTGTTCCAGATCTAAACATAAACGAACACAAAGTATTTTTCCGCGAGTTGCTCTCTCTGTGTGAGGCTGAAGACGCGATGTTGGGCAAGCTGCCGTGTTATAAGGGCGTCAATTTAGTTCCGTTGCGAGCTTCTGCCCTTAAAGCACTGGCTGCCTGCCACTACATACAGGAAAAGCACTGTCGCGAGAAAATATTCCAAGTACTTTACAAGTCTCTTGAGAAGAATGACCAGGAGTTGCAACAAGTAAGTCGAATTGTACCATTATTGTACTGCTGAAGGAAAGGAAGTATGCTATGACTGATATTACAAGTATATACTAATATTTATTTTCTTCATTATGTAAATATCATCAGTAATTTCACATTACCAAATTTTTGTAGGTTGGTTTCGAATGCATGCAGAAGTTTTTGTCTGGTTTCCAAATCGACATGGAAATGGTTCACCCGGTGATGCGACCGCTACTGCTTACGCTCGGTGACCATCGACACCTCAGCGTTAATGGCGCTAAGAGGCTCTCGTATTTGACCCAGTTGTTCCCCTCAACGTTCAGCGAAAAACTGTGTGAACAGCTGTTGCAGCTGCTAAAGAAACTTCTCGACTATTCTATACAGACTAACAGAGGTAGGTTCTATAATTATGTCAGTAAATGGAAAGTTGGATTTGATCCCAATTGACTATAACTTGTTTTGACCATGAGTCAAGAGATAATACATTATAATGAAGTAAATTAAATATTTCGCAGGCGGAAACTTCCTCCAGAGTGTCTCAAAGAATAATGAGAATGAACAGAAGATCATAATTCTGATAGGCATATTCCATCAAATACCGGCCGCTTCGCCACGCTTCATTGACGTTTTGTGTCGTCTTATATTCCACACTGAGAAGTCACTCATGATTGAAGCTGGATCACCGTTCAGGGAGCCTCTTGTTAAGTTCCTGATGAGGTACGCATCTTCTAAGCTTCTCAGTGTGTTCAATCAATACATATTTTTTATAAAGTATTTATAATAATAATATCCTTCCAGGTACCCTAAAGAGACTTTAGACCTGATATTAAGTGACAACAACATCAAAGATCAACAGTGGAGTCGGTTCTTGGTGTTCCTTATAAAACACCCGAAAGCTGGACCTCCATACAGAGAGGCTCTACAAACCGCCAAGAAGCCTCGTCTCATGCAACTGTTGGCTGCCAACACTGGCAATAATTCTGCCAACTTGCCAACGGCGGATAGGGCTGAGATGCAGTTCCAGGCTATTCGTGTGATATCCCTGTTGATCAAGTTTGACGACAAATGGCTGTCGACTCAACAGGATTTGATTGAACTTCTCAAACGTATTTGGTGCAGTGACCAGTATCACGTTAGTGTAATTTTTTGTTGTCTATTATAATAACAGTAACATGGCATATCTAGATTATTACGGATAGGATTAAAACGATGGATCTTTGTTACAGGAAATCCATAAGAAAGTAGAGATAGTGGACTGTACACACTGGAAGGAACCTAAACTAATAGTGAAGATATTGCTGCATTTCTTCGTCCAGCACAAGTCCAACATAGACCTGTTGTTCCAGCTGCTGCGAGCCTTGTGCGACCGATTCATACCTGACTTCCAAGTAATATATATTTTTTTATAACAAAATTGAATTACATTTCATTACATTTCAACTAGACAAATAAATAATATGCAAAATTTGACACTAAAAACTTAAGTAAATATGTAGTTTCCTTTATTGTAACTATTGAACTTAATTTCTCATCATGTTATGTCTTCATTTTCTTTGACAGGAAAAAACATGTCTCAGTACATACTCTATAATCACAAAATTAATTTACCATTCCAGTTCCTTCGCGATTTCCTGGAGAATACAGTAGCGCAGACATACGACGTAGATTGGAAGCGCGCAGCATTCTTCCGCTTCGTGGAGCATTTCTCCAGTGACGCCATGTCGCAGGAACTGAAGGCCAAAGTCCTGCAGATGATCCTGATACCGTGCTTCGCGGTCAGCTTCGAGAAGGGCCAGAAGATCGTGGGAGGCCCGCCGGCGCCCTATCAGGATAACCCGGACAATGTCGTCTCCGTGTTTATTAATAACGTAAGTATTTATTGAATTAGGTCTTAGATATTATTATACGAACTCATAACTTTGGTAGGGTTGGATTAGTTTTTGAGTTCCTTTGATAATGTTTAAAGCAGACAGAGTCATTTTGTGACCACGGCCGGTGCAGCTCGGTCGAAATGTAAAGCCAAAAATTCAAAACTTGTTCGCGTTAATTCCTGTGTTGTAATTTGATTTTATTATAATCACGCAACGCGAGTTTAAAAGTTTGTAATGTCTAAAGTATTCCCTTAGGGCTGTCGCTTTTAAAATATAAACCTTAAGTAATAAATTTGGGTTATCAATATGTGTTTAACGATTTTCAAATCCAGTTTCAAGAAACATTCACATTTCTTTAATTTCATCTCATAAAATATCATAACATTTCATAATCGATTGTAAAGTTAATTAATACTAGTTTCTCACGCAGGTTATCGACCCTGAAAATCCGTTCGCGTGTTCGGATGCGGTCCGTATCTCGCTCCTTCAGTTCGCTTGCCTGCTGTTGGAGCAAGCCTCGGCGCATATACACGACGCGAACAACAAGAAGCAAGGCAATAAACTCCGGAGACTCATGACATTCGCCTGGCCTTGTCTGCTTGGCAAGAACTATGTTGATCCCGCGACTAGGTAAGACTAAATACTACTTCAAAGATTTCTTCTCTGTTACATTTGTTCCTTACTATTTCGATATCTTATTCGTATCAGCCCCATATCTCCGTGTATTATATGTTTGCATATGGTATACGTTATGCAAAAGGAGGATATAAACTTATATTTATTTGTCTACAGGTATCACGGACATCTACTCTTGAGTCATATTATAGCTAAATTTGCTATCCACAAGCGAATTGTGTTGCAAGGTATGTTATGTTTTAGGTTCGAACTTATCGATAAATGTAATAATTTTTTTTTTCTTTTGTTTTGACAGTTGATTTTTGCGTTGTTCCCAGTTTTCCATAGTCTTCTTAAAGCGCACGCGGTGGAAGCCCGCTCGGTAGTTCGTCAGGCGTTAGAGATATTGACGCCTGCAATGCCGCAGCGTATGGAGGACGGTAACACCATGCTCACGCACTGGACCAAGAAGATCATTGTGGAGGACGGCCACTCCGTACAGCAACTATTCCATATACTGCAGCTGGTTGTTAGACATTACAAGGTTTGTTTACCTACAAGTTATTGTTTTTTATTTCATTTACGTTGGCAACTCCCTTACATCTGGCATCAAAAGAATGTAATTTTTGTACTGTTGATATCATTATGGTCCTATATTCGGTTCCTTCTATATTAGGAGTAAAACATTTAGAACTTTCGGCCTTTTGGTTAACAACAACATGGTTTTTGCTAATCTTTGAGCTGCAATCACTTTAGCCTTTACAAAACTACAATATTTTAATGTTTCGCTTATGTCCACTAACTGTACTACTAAGCTCTTTCCAACTATATAAAGATTATTTTTTTGTTTCAAGGTTTATTACCCAGTTCGTCACGCGCTCGTAGGCCACATGGTTGCTGCAATGCAAAGACTTGGCTTCTCGGCAACCGCCTCATTGGAACATCGTCGTCTTGCCGTCGATCTGGCAGAAGTCGCGCTTAAATGGGAGCTGCAGAGAATCCGCGATCATACTCACGAGGAAACTGTGGTAAGATTTATCTATGCGGCGTGAACACAATTTATTTGAATAACATATAAGTAAATCCCTATGTGCTTCTCAGGCGGTGACATCACCAAGCGGCGCAGTGAAGCGTGTGTCCTCAGACGAGAGCGGCTCCGAAGCCCGCAAGGCCCTGAACACGGGCTGGGCCAGCCCGCAGGCCAGCGCCTCGCGCATGGAGCCCGACGCTGCCAAGCCGCTCGACCGACAACACGTTGATGTCGTCGTCAACTTGCTGCTGAGGCTCGCTTGTCAAGTAAATATCTACCTCATGACTAGAATATTAGGTTTCATTTTTGTCCAGAGTTCGATAGATAAACATTAAGACAATTAATAAATAAATGCTAATTCTACATTGAATAATAACATCTGCAACGAGTTTCGGATTGACCGATTCAAATCTTCAAAGGTTTGTACACTACCAATAGCTAGCCAAGTAGTTAGTCCGGATATTTTGCCTTCTTAAGGTAAGTTGCCAATCTACATAAAATTAAATAATTGTAGTATTTTTTTATCCATTTGTATGAAGACGAGTGTAGTGTTATCACAGCATGTGTGGCCACATGTGCAGGTGAACGAGGGCAGCGTGGCGGCGGGCGGGGGCACGGGCGCGTCCCCGGGCGAGCAGCTGTCGCGGCGCTGCGTGCTGCTGCTGAAGACCGCGCTCAAGCCCGACGTGTGGCCGCACCTGTGCGAGCCCAAGCTGGCGTGGCTCGACAAAGTATGTACACAGATTTGATACCTAACTGACTAATAATAAGGTTTATTTTTTCATTAAACTTAAAATTCGATGAAAGAACTTAAATATTTATCGAAATTAAATGTCTTAAGCTTTTTAGATGTTCAGATCACAGATGTAGGTATAATTTTCAGTGAGAATGAAATCTTACTCTTTCCAACAGGTATTCTCAACTGCAGATGCTAATGCTGGTGGATGCGCGAACGCATGCACTGCGCTAGAACTTCTAGTTTTCCTATTGGGTGTATTGCGACGTGAACAAATCTTGGTTGCTCTGAAGCCATTACAGCGAGGACTGGCGGCCTGTGTATCCTCGACCAACCCTAAAATTGTGCGCCTCACACATAACCTGCTCGCCAAACTAACTGCAATATTTCCGACGGAACCTACTGGAGCTGCGCAAGCGTCAAAGGTATGTTCACATTTTTAGCAGTGTTTTTTTACATACAAAATTTGAACTGTCAACTTCCCATGAAAGTCAAAATCTGGTGCTGGTGCTAGTGCAAATGGTACAAAACAAATCTAATGTAACCATATTATTATTATTATTATCATCCGACCGATTTCGGCCATGGCGACCGCTTCAACTCCTATGTAACCATATTACATACTATATGTGTGTACACTTTATTGTACATTTTGTATTGACAACAAAAAAACGGAGTCCTTCCAGTAAACCAGTAAAAACATGTTCCTTCGCAGTACGAAGAACTGGAAACCCTATACGCATGCGTCAGCAAGTACGCGTTCGAGGGCCTCGCCACGTACGAGAAGTCCGCGGGCACGGCGGCGGGCGGGGCGGCGGCGGGCGCGGGGGGCACGGCCGCGCTGCTGGGCCCGCTCATGATGCTCAAGGCCTGCTGCGCCTCCAGCCCTGCCTACATCGACCGCCTGCTGCAGCCGCTCATGCGCGTGCTGCAGCGCATGGCGCGCGACCACGTGGCGCCCAACCCCGACCACGCGCTGGCCGACTTGCTGGTGAGTGTGCCACTTTTTTGTAACATTTTTATAGTGGTACTTTGACTTCTTTTTACGTGATAATTTGATTAAATTGTAATTATTACGAATAAGCAGGATTGTTACTAATAACTCAATTTTTTATTAGATATTGGCATTGGATCTTCTGAAAGCGCGCGTATCTGTGATGCCCGTGGATACAAGGAAAACATTCATCGGTACAGTTCTGGTTGGACTTATTGAAAAAACAACAGACGCAAAGGTACATTTTTGCTATCAATTTATAACAATGTGCCTTATATTTATATTAATTAAGCTAAAAATCCTAATTTCCGATTTAATTGTAGGTAATGAAAGCAATCATCCGCATGGTGGAAGAGTGGGTGAAGTGGCGCGGCTCGCAGGCGGGCAGCGGCGCGGGCGCAAGCGGGCCGGGCGGCGCGGGCGCGGCGCCCTCGCTGCGGGAGAAGTCCATCCTGCTCGTTAAGCTCATGCAGTATGTCGAGAAGAGGTTCCCCGATGACTTAGAGCTCAACGCTCTGTTCCTCGAACTTATCAACTATGTCTACAGGTAATATTTTAAATGTTTTTTTAATATAGCTACGTTTTGTTAATAGTGTACTCACTTAAAATTCTCATTGCAATGGAACCCATTATAAATTTAATACTATGACACCAACACAGCGCTAAAATTGACGTCTACAATATTTAGCCAGAACAAAAAATAATAATGTTTTGGCATAAAATAAAATTATTGCTAGTTGTACTTAAATAAAAGACATTGTTAGTAGCATGATGTAATAATTATTTCATTTTATCCTTTTTTAATAGAGCCGACCATCTCAAAATGACTGAACTATCAATGAAACTGGAGCCAGCCTTCCTCGCCGGTCTACGGTGTCCGCAACCGAACATCCGCGCGAAGTTCTTCGAGGTGTACGACCAGAGTGTGCGCCGACGCATCTTCGACCGGTTGCTCTACATTATATGTTCGCAGAACTGGGAACACATTGGACAACACTTCTGGATTAAACAATGCCTTGAGTTGCTACTCGTTACTTGTGTTCCAAGTAAGTGTATTAATTGCGATATTATAATTGTAGAATATTTAAGTTTCGTTTTAACTACATTCTTTATTATTAACTTTTTTTATCCATTATTATCGAATTATACATATAAAAAATTGGATCATTAATAATCCTTATATTTTTATCACCAGGCACTCAAATTCGTCTGTCCAATCCAAAATACCTGCTGCCTAGCATATCGTCAGTGATCAATTCCGCTGACAGTGAAGATCGCAAGTCGTTCGTGATATTCAGCAGTGTTAAGGAGGAATCGACGGACGGCTTCAGTGACTCACTAGAAGCCGACAAAGAGGATGTGCTCGATATGGATCTCGATTCTAGTTCCAATCAGAAGGAGGATTGTACCAAAACTGTTACCAATCGGTAAGTTATCATCATTCTCTTCAGCTGGAAGATGTCCACTATTGAACAAAGGCCTCCCCTTTGTTCAACAGTGCCACAATTAACGAAAACTTGCCAATTACATCCACCGGTTGCCTGCAACGGTAATTGGTAAGTGGTAATTAAAAAATATATATATGTGGTAAAAAACAATTTATTTATATAAGCTTTTTAAAGATTTTTATTCGGACTGCTTTTTATAACTAAGAATTAAAAAAATAAGATTTTCTAAGATAAGAATTCATCAAATGATCTCTGAGACTTTTTTTTTTTTTTTTTTTAAAGTACGTCGCCCCACACTAGGAATTTCTCCTGTATCGTGGGTGCGTTTCACAAACATGAAATATCACAAACACAAACACCCAGACTCGGGACAGACATCTGTGGTTCGCACAAAGTTTTGCCCCGTGCGGGAATCGAACCCGCAACCCTTAGCGCAGCAGTCTAATCGCTTAGCCACTGCGCTAATCAGGTCGTCGACTTTGACTTACTTCGATGTCATATTAGAGGTTAATCGCAAGCTGTGCCCCGCAGGCTGCGCACGCTGAACCAGATAGTGGGCAAGCAGTCGGAGTTCCTGGAGCTGGCGCGGCGCGTGCGCACGGAGCAGCTGGTGGTGGCGGGCGCGCAGCTGTGCCACATGGACGACGCGCTGGCCCACCACACCTGGCTGCGCCTGTTCCCGCGCCTCTGGAACACGCTGGACGAGAGGCAGCTCGGGGTTAGCCGCCCATCTTATCTCAGAATTTACTCATCCTAGTCACATCTCGAATCCTTTGAACGTAAAATGTCATCATAACTTAATTTCTAGCTGGTTAACCAGCTAGCCGAAATATCTCATAACATTTGTAACAAGAGAAAAACTTATATCATACTTTTTTCATATTTATTTATTCTTTATACAAATATGTACACAGCGGATTTAATACGTATATTTAAGCATTTCTACCAGTCAAACGTTTGGGTAATGTAATTATCACGATAGATGCACAAACAGTTATGATTCAGTAATAAACATAAATGTTGGTCAATTACTATATAAATTTCAGACTGTAATGAACGAGATAATCCCGTTCATAATATCGGGCGTGCACGTAGTACAGCGGGACCAGCCTCTGAGTGCGCTAAACACGTTCATAGAGGCTCTCGCGAGGTGCAACCCGCCCGTCAGTATTAAACCGTAAGTAACTTTAAATAGCATCAACTTTCATGAAAATATTCATTGGGCATTGATTTCATTCTTGTAAATAATTTGCGCTGATCAAAGAGATTTTTACAATGCATATTACACATATCCAACCTTTTTAGTCAATTGTTAACGTACTACCGTTAGCTTCGAGATCGTACTTGACGATCGTTACGTAAAAGACTAAACTGTTAGTACCCAGTACAAAAAAAATACCCCTAATAATTCGCGTTATCGCCTTACTAAGTGAGTGTGCCTTGAAGTGAAACTCAAAGGAAACTGCTAGTAAATGTATATTTAAATTAAATTAAATATACCATTATAGTTTACAATTATAGACTCAAGTCTCTGTGCAACATCAGTATTTCTCCATATTGCACTGTATATTTTTTCATAGACCAATGATGAAATACCTGGGCAAGACGCACAACCTGTGGCACCGTATGACCCTCAACCTGGAACAGATGGCCATCGATCAAGCCAGCGGGCGCGCGCAACGCGAGCCGCTCGAGATATACGACTACGATGTTGAAACTACTTCACCTACTGTAAGTGTTTATTATTCCATTATTTATTATATTCTACACTTTACATTTATATCTATTTTTACCTTTAAAATATGGGATTATTTTTATGTTACCTATGTTAGCCCTTATCTCCTGAAACACAGGACTACGAGGGTCAAACTGAAAGTTCTTAGAACTGGCCACTTATAAACAATATAATAAAAAAATAATTCTAAAATTTGAAAATAGAACTCTTTGCCAATATTACTGAGTATATATTTCATTAATTTGTCATTTGTTTTACGATTTCGCGGCAAATTGAAAATTGTCTGTGTCACGTCAACATGAATTTAACACGAGAAAATTTTCGTGCAATGATTTTTTATGACTTTCGATGTCATTTAAGTCAACAAGAAAGTTATGATAGACTACGATTGGCCTTTCACGATGAAGCCCCATCTCGTGCGACAGTTTACAACTGGTTTAATGAGTTTAAACGTGGTCGCACTAATCTCACTGATGATTTACATGAGGGACGGCCTTCTACGGCGACGACTGAAGATAACATCTGTGTTGTGCGGCGTATGATAGAGACTGACAAAAGAGTGACCTATCAGCAGATTCGGACAAGCTTAGGCATCGGTATGAGTCAAGTGCACAAAATCCTCCACGAACATTTTGCAGTCAGGAAGCTTTGCGCCCGGTGGATACCTCATAATTTGACTGAGGCTCAAAAACTCCATCGTGTGGATTGGAGCCGTAAAATGATTGAAAGATTTAACGGAGGTGACTCAAATGCTGTGTTCGACATACTAACAGGTGACGAAAGCTGGATTTACTGTTATGATCCTGAAACCAAAAGACAATCTGCTCAGTGGGTGTTTCCTTTCGAGAGGTTGCCAACTAAAGTGAAGAGAGATCGAAGTGCGGGAAAAAAAATGGTGGCCTCGTTCTTTGGAAGGATAGGTCATTTCGCAACAATTGTGTTAGAGGATCAAAAAACAGTTTCTGCAGAATGGTACACTACCAATTGTTTGCCACTTGTCTTGGAAAAAGTTCGAGAGAAACGACCTCGCAGTAGGATCCTCCTTCACCACGACAACGCCTCGTCGCACACCGCTAAGCGAACGATCGACTATTTGGCGACATCAAACGTTGAATTACTGGGTCACCCGCCGTATAGCCCCGACCTCGCCCCTTGTGATTTTTATTTATTTCCAAAAATTAAAGAAAAACTTAAAGGAAAGCGGTTTATGAATGCTGAAGAAGCGGTGGCTGCGTATCGCGATGCCATTGAAGAGAACCCTAAAGACGAGTGGGCAAAGTGCTTTTCCCAGTGGTTCCATCGCATGCAGCGGTGTATTGACGTGAATGGACAATATTTTGAAAAGATATAATAAAACTAATAACTGGCTAATGTAATCAGTTTTTGATTTTCTAAGAACTTTCAGTTTGACCCTCGTACCTAGTGGATTCGTCAGGCTGAGGTAGCAAAGACTGACAGAATTACTTTAGCAAAGATCATGGTCTTCAACAATGTAAACATTACCCTGTCAAATAACGAAATACTTTTATCATATAACATTAACTATGATGTTTCTTCAGACACTATAGTGATAGTAAATAATTGATTATATTTTTGTACCATTTTATTGCTTATTTGTTTGCAGGAGGTGTTAGACTCCCTGAGCGACATGTACGAACTGTTGCAAGAAGAGGACATGTGGTCCGGCCTGTGGCAGAAACACGCGCGATACCGCGAGACCAACGTCGCTATCGCTTACGAACAACAAGGCTTCTTCGAACAGGCGCAAGTGAGTACACAACGGCTGTAACATATTTTGTCTGTGAATAACACCCACATTTAAAAATAAATTCGGGTGACGTTTTTCTAAGTAAAATTGTAGGTAGTTTAACAGTGATGCTTATACGTTTTTAGGCTGCCTACGACGTCTCTATGGCTAAACTAAAACAAGAGTACACCGCCAATCCCTCATCGTACAACATGCATAAAGAGTGCACCCTTTGGACCCAACATTGGCTCAAGTGCGCGAAGGAGCTGAACCAGTGGGACTCTCTGCTAGAGCTGGGCCTCACCAGGAGTGGCAGAGACCCCTTCCTAATCCTTGAGAGCTCGTGGAGGAATCCTAACTGGACCACCATGAAGGAAGCACTCGCTGAAGTCGAATACAACTGTCCGAAGGAGTTAGGTACGTGTTTTATATATATTTATGGAAGTCGTATAAAAGTCAAAATATTTGTATATGTAAAAGATTTGTTTTTGCAATGGTCTTATTGAAATCAGCGTGGCTGGTGAACCTATACCGCGGCTACCTGTGCATCTGCGCGGGCGGCGAGCAGCAGCTGTCGGGCGTGGAGCGGCACGCGGAGGCGGCGGCGGCGCAGGCGCTGCGCGAGTGGCGCCGCCTGCCGCGCCTCGTGTCGCACGCGCACCTGCCGCTGCTGCGCGCCGCGCAACAGCTCATGGAGCTCAGCGAGGCCGCGCAGATACACACCGTGAGTCGCGCCCGCTGCTCCTGTACACAATGCACGCTCCCGCACACGAGCCCTTCGTGCGTTTTGCATTTAGAACTAGTCTAATCTGAACTGTTGAAAGATGCACTGCAATTATAGTGATGTGGTAGACCAACATGCGCACTGTGATAAAATTATTGCACGAGACGGCGTGTGAACATTCATTTTAATGTTTTCTATTCATTGTAATTATTTTACCATTACTTTTAAATAAGACTTTTACTCCAATATATGCCGTCGCGTACAGTAAACGTTACACCATGAAGTTTTGTTCTGAAGCATTTACACATTGGTTCAAAAATAACAAACTCACTCCTGAATCAGGCTAATAGTACACTTTGCCAAATTATAAACTTAGATATAGTAAAGTATGTAGCAATTGGCCATTGTGTACAGGAGCCATAAGGCTCATAAATTCTACATCATCTGTCACGCATCGTTTCACTTGCGTATCTATGATGTTACACGCTGCCACGCAGCATTTGGGAAAGAAGGAGTCTTCGCAGATACACGCCGTAAGTACATCAACATCTGCGAACTACACTTAGTGGATTCCATTTGGATACATAAAAAAAAACTAATGTTTTCGACGTTTCCTTGAATTAAATTCTTAGATTAAGGCGCCCTATCGCCGTATAATTTAGGCTATCCTTCTTCTTATCCTCTTCTGTATCCGAGGCGCTGTTGCCTCTATAGTGCGTAGTTCGTGACGTATCTCTCTCCCGGCAGGGCTTGCTGCACAGCCGGCCCACGTCGCTGCACGACATGAAGGCCATAGTGAAGACGTGGCGCAACCGCCTGCCCGTGGTGGCCGACCCGCTGTCGCACTGGGGCGCGATCTTCACGTGGCGGCAGCACCACTACCAGTTCATCGCGTCGCATTACGACTCGCAGACCGACCACGCGTCCAATCACAGCATGCTCGGAGTTCATGCGAGCGCTCAGGTAATACTACACTACATAAAGCTAACAATCACTGCTGAACGTGCCCGGTACAGGCCAAACGAACGAAGGCAAACGAGTGGGCTCGTCGATAGACATAGCACGCTTGTTTGTTCATATATAGTTAACGCTAGAAACAGTTTAAACTTTTGAACACAGCAAATGCAACACGAGAACGCTTATTAAAGTTCAGCTTAACCAGTCCTGTATGGACGACCATATTATCTAGCATTTTATTTCATTCGTAACGTCAGAGCCGATGGAGACAAGTAGCGTTTCTACTTTATCCGTGCCATATATTAGTAGTTTGGGTGTAATATAGTAACATTGCATTCTAGAACTTCGATTATTTCACTGTATGTCAAAACTCAAATTTTTATATTAAAATTAAATCTTTATATCAAGATAAATAAACCTGTATAAAAATCAATAAGTGTAAAACATTCAAGGAAAAAAGAATAGCAAAGGATAACTGATATCGAAATCAGATTCAGTAAATAAATTACCTTCCAATATAAAGACTGCCTACTTTTGTATACACCGCGTGTATACAAAAGTAGGCAGTCTTCGATATCTAGTCACGATATGCTATAATACCACACGCGACTAAGAATACACCAACATACGTATTCATATGTATTCTTTTACCAATCGCTGATTCTCCCACGCCCATTCGTAAGTAAGTATTCGTTCGCCTTAGTTCGGTTGGTGTGTACCCGGCATTATTGGGTCTTGGAACACGTACGCACTACAAAGGACAAAACTGAGCAGGCACTCGCAAATACAAGTGTGTGCGTGATATCTACGTAGCAATACTTCACCTTGTTCATTTTTGTATGCATTGTAATCCGGTACTGTAGGTAGTTCACTTATAAACTTGTTTTGAAATGTATTCTTCTACCCACATAAAACATTATTGATTCGTTTAAGTAAACTATCATAACCTTAAAATTAGCTTCGTATTTTACGTTAATATTTTTAGATGCATTTATTACTGAAAAGTAACGTGAAGATCAGAATACTTGTTTTGTACGATCGAGGCTATTCAACTAGTGAAATTACAAATTAATTATCATAGAGGTAAGTAACGAGATTATATTGTCGTTCTGTGAAATTGATTGATTATTATAAACAGATTATCACAGTTATTGTAATTTTGAGACGTTATTTTAGTATCGTTTACAGATATGTAAATATTGTTTTGATAGCAATAGACAAAATAAATAAACAAGATGTTATCGATAAAAATGTTTGATATTTCTACCAATAATAATTTTTGCTATCACCATCAATGCTCAGTTTTTGGCATACGCCTGTGTGTGCCCTGCTCAGTTGGTTAGTTTGTCGTGTGTACATACCGTTGGGTTGCGGTAACTAGAAGGCGTAAGTGGCTTTCTGTTTACCGTAACCACGCGGCATATTCCCGAGGCTGATGTAGAAGGTGAAGTCATATCAGGAGGATGGGCAGCAGCATCCTCCTGTGCGCTAATAACAACATACTGCGATCTCCGATCCGTTTACCGAGCATGCTGGTAATGGCAATCTTCCGACACAGACAGCGGCAGTTCATGCAACGCCCTGTCGGTCCTATTCAGCAGTAAGCGCTTACGAGCTGAAATATTTCTGATGATGACGAACTTAATCGAAAAAATCTGTTAAGAACATTGCCGTAATCACCATGCTTGGTAGATGAGTTGGTAAATGGAGTATGGTGTTGTTTGTACACAGGTCTCTGCCTCAATCCATAGCTCTGATGTAAGTAACTATCCCTTAGTAAGTTTATTTATGAGGCCTGCTAGATCGCACTGAGTCGCACCGCGTTCGCTCCCTCAGCGTGTTCTTCCGACGTCGTCATGTCATCGCGGCTTGGTGGGGTCAAGTGGAAAATACCCTCACATTATGCATATTATACCCGTCAACCGATACGGGGTTTTTCTTTTCGTAGCAGAGTAGAAAAATGTAGACATTTTATAAAAATTAATCATGTTGAAACAAAAATCATCAGCATTTTTTATTTTTTCAGGCTATAATTCACTTCGCAAAAATTGCAAGAAAACACAATCTATCAGGCGTATGTCTAGACTCGCTACATCGCATATACACAATACCTAGTGTTCCGATTGTGGATTGCTTCCAAAAGATAAGACAACAAGTCAAGTGTCACATTCAAATGTCCTGGACGGAAGGCAAGGAGGAATTACAGGAAGGCTTAGACATGATAGAATCGACGAACTTTAAATATTTCACTAAAGAAATGACGGCCGAATTTTATGCGTTCAAAGGATTACTTTTAGCGCAGCTTGGACGGTCGGAAGATGCAAACAAAGCGTTTGCAGCTGCAGTACAACTGCATGATACTCTAGTCAAAGCGTGGGCTCTCTGGGGTGATTACTTAGAACAGATATTCATAAGAGACCCGAGACAGACACAAGTGGGAGTGTCCGCTATGACTTGCTTCCTGCACGCTTGTCGACATCAAAATGAGTCGAAATCAAGAAAATACTGTGCGAAGGTGAGACCTAAATATAACAAAATCATCCCGTTTTATATCCGTGTGTGTATGTGTGTGTATTTTAAAGTAAATTAAATGACTATACTGTTGTTAAATACCAATTATTTTAGGTACTTTGGATGCTTAGTTTCGACGATGAAAAGAATAGTCTTTCTGAAGCTTTAGATAAGTATTCAGTAGGCGTACCACCCGTACAGTGGTTGCCATGGATACCACAACTACTCGCCTGCCTTGTCCAATACGATGGTAATGTCATACTCAATCTTCTGAGCCATGTGAGTATTGGTCTTCTTATTAATTACTTTGACTATCCTGTCATCTTCTCCAAAGACTTTTTTCAATATTTATTGTATAAATTAATCAAAAATATTGTTCTACATGAGTATATGAAACTGGGTTCATGTTTTAGGTTGGCCGATTATATCCCCAAGCGGTGTATTTCCCAATCCGCACGCTATACTTGACTCTGAAGATTGAACAACGCGAAAGACACAAGACGGCTGAGAACATAGCCGCGCACCTACCACATCAACCCACTACCTCTGCTGTAAGACGACTGTATAAATTATCTTAGCTATCTTAACTGGATTATTTGAATTTTTCATACTCTTGTCGTTATTTTAACTACTGATATCGATAATTTAGGTTTACTCACTCAAGTTAATAGGAAGACACTTCTACTCGAAACATTTCATCAAAATTCGTAATCAGGGAGTTATCCCTGTAGTCATCCCGAATCCTGATGAAATGTTTCTTTAGGCTGTAGATGTGTAAATCGTCTTAGCCAATTTTATAGTCGATCAAATGCCATGCGCAGGGCGTCAGCAAGGTGAGTGAGAGCGCATCTTCTTCGAGCAGTGGCTCCACGGGTGAAGCGGGGCCTATTAAGGCCACGTTGCCCATGTGGCGCTGCTCCAAGATAATGCAGCTGCAAAGGGAGATACATCCCACCGTCCTCTCCTCGCTAGAGGGCATCGTCGATCAGGTAAACTTGTTATTCTACACTATTTGTATTTTCATTTTCGCTGGACATTGATTTCGCAGCAGAATTCTTCGTTTTACTCTGTATTATAACATTTTTTTTGACCCAATATTTGAAATTTAAATGTACATATTAAAACAAACCTTTTCAAACTTAAATAATAACACCAGCCTCTACTTGTCTCACTGTAGAGCAAAGATCCTTATACATAATAATTTACATTGATTACATATAAAACTAAGTCTGTACCCTTCCCCACTAGATGGTATGGTTCCGCGAAAACTGGTACGAGGAGGTGCTGCGCCAGCTGCGCGCGGGGCTGGTCAAGTGTCACGTGGTGGCCTTCCACCACCGCGCCGCCGTGGCCGACGCCACCGTCACGCCGCACACGCTCAACTTCATCAAGAAAGTCGTCTCCACCTTCGGCATCGGCATTGGTATAAGTAAGTACACCTTTGTGAGTTCATAAAACGATAGGCATTTCACTTTTGTTTGAAAATATGTTCAGTCTATAGTTGACACTGAAACACTAAACTAGCTCTCAATTATACCTTTAATTAAATATGATTTTATTTGTTTTTATTATAAAAGGACAAGTACAGTAAAATTTAGTAAGATACATAAGTTTATATACATTCAAATTGTAATTCACCACTCTGTTAAGCCAATGAATAAATCTGCCTAATAAAGTAAACAGGGCAGCATTGTAAATTCTTCTTTCATACAAACATAACATTGATAGGATTCATCATCATCCCACATATACACAATAACATAACAATTTATTTCAGAATTAAAAAATACATTACAGCATAGCTGTGCGATTATAACATGAGTTACAGGTAATATTGCTCTTATTTTATTACAAGTAGTTTGTACTAATCTTGTTTTATTTTGGGTTTTTGAAGAAATCAATGAGTGATATAAGGCCCCCAGCGATCGTAATTTTATACACATACTCATTTTGTATGTCTACAGAATGTATTTCAACAAGTACTGTAAGTGGTGCATTCTCTTCAGCTGCATCAGAGAGTCTGGCCCGCCGCGCGCAGGCGACGGTGCAGGACCCGGTCTTCCAGAAGATGAAGAGCCAATTCACCGCAGACTTCGACTTTTCGCAGCCGAACGCTATGAAATTGCAAAATCTTATTCAAAAACTAAGAAAATGGGTCAAGATACTCGAGGCCAAAACAAAGGTTCTACCCAAGTAAGTAGATGTTGAATCGGGCAATGAGCACTCCGACTAAGGTAACGATTTATTGTATTACTATTGTGCCGTCCTTTACCATGCTCATGATTTAGCAATAGCAACAATGACATGCTTGATATAACCTTGTTGCGTAGTTTTAGACAGTGTTTTGGCTTGTCGCTTGGTTCACTGCGGCGGTAGGTTTTGGGTTTTATTTTATAATAACACCACCATTTACCGACATATCTTGTCAGAGCATCAGTGTAATGATACCTTAATATATTTATATTTGTCTTGCAGATCATTCCTTATCGAAGAAAAGTGTAGGTTCCTGTCAAACTTCAGCCTAAAGACGGCAGAAGTGGAGCTGCCAGGCGAGTTCCTGTTGCCTAAACACACACACTACCACGTTCGAATAGCGAGGTTCATGCCGCGCGTAGAGATTGTACAGAAACACAACACTTCTGCGCGCAGACTGTACATACGCGGTCATAACGGCAAAATATATCCTTACTTAGTGGTCAATGACTCGGGTCTAGGAGACGCGAGGAGAGAAGAACGAGTATTGCAACTGCTAAGGATGTTGAATCATTACTTAGGCAAACAAAAGGAAACGTCAAGGAGATTTTTGCACTTCACTGTACCACGAGTTGTTTCAGTATCCCCGCAAATGCGTCTCGTAGAAGATAATCCGAGTTCGATATCGTTGTTGGATATTTATCGAACAGAATGCGCGAACAGGTATGTGTACTGAGTTTTAGTGTTATTACTACTATTGATACATCCAGGTATTTATAAGTTGTAACCTCGCAGGGGAGTGGAATACGATGCTCCAGTCGCCCGTTATTACGAGCGTCTAGCGGCAGTCCAAGCTCGCGGCTCTCAAGCATCACACCAAGTCCTGCGAGATATCCTACGTGAAGTAAGTTTAGAAATATCATGTTCTTTTTTGCTAGTTCTGTACTTAATTAATAAAGAAGTATATCTATCTATACATCTATAAATATAGTAAAATTAGAGTATCTGTTTGTCAAAATAACATATTTTTACTTAATGCATTTGATAGTATGCCTACTGTCTGTTTGTTCCGGCTAATATCCGAAACGGCTGGACCGATTTTGACGGATCTTTCACTGGCAGATAGCGGATGTTATAAGGAGTAACTTAGGTTTTTTTAAGTTTCTTAATTATAATTATGGTTTCATGGAAAAAAAATAAGGGATCAGAGTGGTTGATTTTAGAAATGTTGATATATAACTCACATAACACTTTCTAGTCTCGAGTAGAGTAAAGTAGGGCATAATCACGGCAAACATCGTATTTAACATTTATTTCGTACCCTAGGTGCAGGCGACCATGGTACCGAAGGGTATGCTGCGCGAATGGGCAGCGGCGACTTTCTCAGCGCCCACCGACTACTGGACGTTCAGGAAGATGCTGACACTGCAGCTGTCGCTGGCTAGCTTTGCGGAGTACGTGCTGCACCTCACGCGGCTCAACCCCGACATGATGTACGTCCACCAAGACTCCGGCCTCCTCAACGTGTCCTACTTCAAGTTCGACGTCGATGACACGACAGGTATGTGTGGTCCATTCATCCCCAGGTTAACGCTTCTGTTTCTGTTCAATTTCTGTTTAATAACATTTCAGTTCAGTTTCAGTTGATCACAGTTGGGTAAGACTTTCTTTCTATTTTACTCTTCCTGTAGTATAGGTAGTTTAAAGCTGTAAAAAAAATTGAATGGTTCTTTAATTTTACTTTACCATCTACAGGGGAATTAGATTGCAACCGGCCGGTACCGTTCCGGCTTACACCGAATATATCCGAGCTCCTGACTAACATAGGCATCACAGGACCACTGACAGCTTCTGCTATTGCCGTTGCTCGTTGTCTAGTCACACCAAACTTCAAGGTATAGTGACAAATTATTATTTATTCCCTTTCAAATGTTTTGCTCACAATCACAAAGATTGTTATATCTATACTTGCTTATAGAATAGTTATCACTGTTTATTACTTCGTTCTGACCAACAATACGTTTCAGATCCAATCCATCCTCCGCACAATACTGCGAGATGAGATGGTCACAGGCTACAGGAAGCGCTTAGAAGATAAATCCGGAATGCCTACAGCAGGCACCTCCACGGAAAACAAACCGGTGGAGATGGACAACGAAACTATTATCAATATGGTTAACAAGGCTGTCACAGTTATCATGAATCGTCTGAACTCAATGGCGCTGTTTGATGGACCTGACAGCAAAGTGGCAACACTGGTGACAGCTGCCAACAGTCACGACAACCTGTGTCGAATGGACCCCGCCTGGCATCCCTGGCTTTAAACTGCCGATGACATCTTTATGAATTTAGATAGACTTTAGTTTAATAAATTAGTTGCTTTTTGGTAAGTTTTGTAACCCTCGACTAAAACGAGTGTTATAAGTTTATTCGCGTCCATAATTTGGTCTTACTAGATCTGTCAAAATTATGTATGCAATTATTTACATATTCGTAACTGCATACAGTAAGTGGTGTACATAATATGCGTAATGTAAGTTGTACAATAAAGAATATGTTTACCTCTATTCTGTTTATGCTGTTCTTCATCGCCATGTTGCTATATAACATGTCACTGTGTTGTTTTGATTTTCTTCTTGGACATAAATAAAAGAAAATAAAAGTGATTTATGTAATAATATGTTTAATACGACTATGCTTAGCAATGTAAGTAGTTTTGTCATTTTCCGGATTAAAAAATATTCAATATGTATTCATCATTCCGGAATTACGTTTTTTGGTATAAGGCAAACTGAATTAAAAAATCATGTGTTCTGTACCAACACATCTCTTTCAAATCTTACCATTAGGTATAAGTAAACGACTCAAAGTGTATTTGTTGTTAGTAAATATAAGCTACACGTTCTGTGATCTCTAAAGTTGAGAAGTATTAAAATGAGAACGATCATTCAGTTACTGAAGTTTTATTTCTGTTTGATGTTTGGGTATCCCATGAAACCTGTTTGCTGTCGGTGACATAAATGTAATGAAGCTGCGATTGCATGTGCATGAGTGACAGGCAAGTACCTGCCTGGGTGAAAGTACTGGGACGGCATCAAGTGCGCGACTAATAAGCGTGCACCGTCGCCCCGCGGCCCGCCTGCGCCCGCACTGCGCCTGTCTCACTCGATCGCTAGAGATAGTAAAACTGATTTCATCACAGTAACAATGGGAAAGAAAGTGCAGTAATTGTAGGATAAGGCAGGAACTGCTTACATAGTTAACCGGTGTTCAAATGTGTCTCTAGTATTCTATGAACCCTACTATTGAAGTCAGATCAGGAAATATATAGCGCGAAATTTTTGCACACTGGTGCTTAGTAAATACGCAGTAAGACTGGAACTGGGTAGCTATTTTATAAACGGTAAGAATCCTTTTTCTAATATCTGGAGTGTGTATCTCTTAGGTATTAGAATGTTTTTAATAAGATCATGAAAAACCACGATGCTATTCGCTGAGTAACGGTGCTGCTCATGCTGTACTTGCCTTTACACAAATAATATGATCCTGGGGATATCAAATTATATAAATACACTATGTATGTAAAGCATGAGTTGTAACTATAACATTACGGTTATCCCACATAAATACTTTAATGACAAAAGATATAACAGCTAAAACATATTTACGTTCGATTTCTTTACTTTTGCTAACTATTCTTATCATAGTAACAACAGCCTATCAAACCTTTACATTGATTGTTATGTCAAAGTGGGTGACACGAGAGGTATCGTTCAAGAGGGTATGTCGTACATGAGGTCGACGACGGGTGTCTCGGCTGTCGGCAGCGGCACAGCGGCGTCGTCGTGGTCGCGTTGCTAAGCGCTAAGCGGCGGGCGGGTGTCGGGCGGCCGGGCAGCCACGTCGCCGCGTCGCTCGTAGCCGGCGCGCGCCGCCTCCGCTCCTCGCGCCGCGCCTCCCTCCGCCGCGAGCTCTGTCAGTCCGCTTCGCGGCGTTGCGTTATGTGCTGGTGTATTTCATGTTCCCGAGCCCGAACAGCGAGTGTCCGACCTCTGTAACCGACCGTTTATGACATTCGACAACCCCGCCCTGTGCATTTTTCCGAGTTGCATTTCGATCAGTGCGAAGAGTACGTCGACTGCGAGCGATCCGTGCCGGTGTCGGCGGCTCCTCCCGCGTTTATTTATGTTGTCGTTTTGGTGTGGTGAATATTTGTGTTGTACGGACGATAACCGTATTATCTGTGCGATCAAGTCGAGTGGATATTTTTAACGATCGACGGCTTTTCGCGAAGGTGAGTAAAATTTCTGAATCTGATTCTGCGAATATTGTACTAACTACAGAGTGACGGGATGTTTGTTAGATTTTGATTCGCCGCTACGTGGCGATCGTTTGCTGATATGTTCCGGAATATTGGGGATTGTAAACAGTTTAGACCTTCTTCAATGAAGTCACATATGTTTATTGAGTCCTTATGACTTCAGGTTTTTATAAGATTTATTCTAATGGTGTTATAAAACCTGTTGTTTCGACGAATTTAATTTTGCATGTTACGTTACGCTTTGAACTCTACAATAACATGTCTACGTAGTTCTAGAATGCCTTAAATGAGTTATTATTTCTTTACATAACTTTAAAACTGATTAGATTCTTGTTAGATTCGGTCCTATCCCACTATACCATATGGTAGACGGAAGCGAGTGGGTAAGAAATCATGGAGGTGAGCGGCGCGGGGCGTTGCGCGGCCGGTCGAGCGGTCGAGCGACCGCATTCCATATGGAATGCCGGATTATACGCAATGTCAGTGTGACTCGAAGCTTGCTGCCCAGTTCCTTCGCTGCACTGACCATTGCACATTTGCAACTATGTGTACCAACGGTGTAACTATGTTTTATACATGAAATTACACTGGCAAGATGCTATCAATTGCGTCGTTGATTGACATTAACCAGTGTCGTTCAAATGTACGCAGTTTGTAATAATGTGTTTCTAAAGGGGACGGGCAACTTAAACGTATCTTAAAACGTTTATATACTTACTTCTAACTATGGCATCAGTGATGTGTTAGATTGTCTTGTAATATCATTGCATGGCACACTGGAATGTCCAGCACTCACTTTTCTATTTAGGATAGTTCCTTAGTTACCTATTTTTTACACATAATGGCGTTCTAACTTCATAAAACGTAATCTGCCCATATATAGGTAGGTTACCTATTTATAACTTTTTGAAGATGAGCACTTTGGTATACTCAACCCCTTTGAATAAAAACCGTTATTAGATACCTTTCCACTTACCTACTTACTCTGGTTATTTCTATATCCAGTGGACACTAGATTTTACAAGCTTACAAAGAACTTGAAATATGCAAATCTATCTATTTAAAATTTTCATTTTTCTAAACTTTTTGTAAATTTCAAACGTTGTCCATTGTACTATGTTCCAAATAAATTTGAAGTAGGTACCTAGGTAGGTATGTTAGTTTCTAACGATTCGATCGATAGTCCAATATGCTCACACGTCACCCTATCGGTTTTCCCCCGAAGAAAAATCCTAAAGGGTTGCCAGTTTTAAAAGATCTTAACAATATATCGATATGTTTTTATCTGTGTTATTAAATTGCTTAAAAGTTAAAACTCGTAAACAATGATTGAATTATAACTATGCTTGTTATTTTGCAATCTGAACTATGTACCTACCTATTACAATTGATAAGCCAACATCCACAGAGGTTAGCAACAGTCCCTCGGCCTACGAGCAAGGGGCCCTGTAAACCCTTGATAAATTATTATCTCAGTGACATTACTCGTGATCTCACATAATGAGTATAATGAGTTCGATAGTGCGTGCTATATTTCGAAACACGTCCGTCGTCGCTTCCGCTCTGTGACCCACAATCTACAACAAACTTTTTAGGTGTATTCTATACAGTAATTTATAATCGAGCGGCTAGAATTTTTAATCCATGACGGTAAAGCACGTAATTCTAAAAGGTTTCATTTGTGATACTGGAATTTTCCTCATTGAGACAGCCTTCCCACACTAGGCTATCTGGAATTTGGCGCAATTTTAGCCTTAGTGACTGATGAAGAAAAAAAACCTTCTTAAATCCAGATTGTGAGTTCAATTCATGACATATAAGTATTTATAATACCTATACATTACTAGCTAAGTCACCAAATTTATTATCGCATAGAAGTGTCCGGTTCTCGGGTCAAATTCACGCAATCATGGTAACCTTTAATCTCATTTCAGATAGCTAAAACATGTTCCTTTGTGTCAATTCTCGGAATTGGTATCACGTCTTATTGTTTATACACAGCAGCGATAGATGCTGGCTTGACCTTTTCATTGCTAAATAACGATTACCTAAAATGATATATCCACAATGTAATATTTCAATAACAATTAATAAAACGACGCATTTTTAATTATTAACTTAAAATCACTTTTAGCGTCATGTATTCATTTAATAGCTGACATTTTGACCTTTTCAAATCGAATAACAAAACCAGCGGCGAGTTTAGTTAGCAAGGTCCTTGACATTTTTATACAACTTTTGTTTTTCTGACTCAAATTGTCATCGATTGCAACTTTGCAAGTTAACAGTTGAAAATCAAATAAAATATTGTCTATGTAGATCAAGAATAAAACCAATATAGGGAAAAATACGTAAGATGCGCTTTCTGAATGAACCGATTTTATTTTTTACTCTTGGGTTTTTTGCCATCACTTTCCGGAATAAATTTACGTATATTACGCTACACGAACTATTTTTATAACATTGCCTAAACGGTTACGATATCCTCATATTATGAATATTTGCCAATCGATAACACATAATACGTTGTTAAAATAGGACAAAACTAGCTACTAAAAATAATTTTAAATACTTTATTTTTCATCCATGATCATATTAAACTGTTGATCATAAAGGGTTTTAGTCCGTTGTCCTAGTTTGATTTTCTCTCACACTGTGCGTGTGTTTAACCATGGATGAAAAATAATATTTTTATTTATCTATTGACATACATGAAACAACACAATGAAAAAACACCCAGACTAAGGACCAAAATCTGTAGATCACAGAAAACTTGTAAACGCGACAGCACAACTGCGCCATGTCGGTCGTCCAATTGCTCTGGTATATTTCTAGAAAATTATGACTTCAATAATAGGTACCTATATGTTTTATTTCTTTTTATCCCATTTCGATTGCTCCTACCAAATAGCCAGATGGGTTACTTATAGAAGGTCTATCTTTACATAGTAGTGAATCATGATATGTGTATTTTTCGAAAGGTTATAGTGAATTTTAGCAGACAGTCCAAGCTCCTACCTCTCGACATGAAGTCGTTTCGTCGTCGTTCATTAGTGTTTTTTGACTGTCTAGTCAAAAAACACTAACCAAAACCGCAAATGCAAATTAAAATACTTTGCAATTCGCGTTAAATTACTGTGTAATAATTATAAATAACATATCCAGCTTGCGTCACTTTATTAGAACTTTTCGCACATATTTTTGTTTATTATGCTAAATATAATGTTCTGTCGTGTCGGGGTTTCTTCAGGAAACCGGCACATTGTCTAGCTCATACGACTTTTATTAAAATTCGTTGGCATTACACAACTTAATTAAGTCTTTGTCGATGCATGAGATCAACCGCTTAAGTCTATATGCATAGTGTAGAGATTAGATAGATATTTATTCTAACAGATAACCCAAGTATGAAATCATTACAAAATAATTTGTCATCAGGATGCTTGTTAGAACCATGAGTTGCATCATTGTGATTTCAATATGGTATAAGGAAGTAAGAATAAAGGAAGTTATCAGCCTTAACTTGGTCATCTGGGACGGTTGTCTTGTAACAGAACTGATACAACAAGCAACTGTTTCATCTTTGGCGAGGTATCTATTGTGCAAATGAAAGTACAAGGCTTTTTAGTCAGATAAAATGTCGGAGTGTCTTGTAACGAAAATGAATAGTCTCTTGCAGCAGTAGACGCCTTTCGTTTTACCGGACACCACTATTAGCCGCAATAAACACTCATTGTAAATTGAATTACTTTCAATTACCAAGTAAATCGGTTAGGATGTCATCTTACGATGCCAGATGCAGTATTTCCTGTTGTGCCAGATAGCCTTGGGTATCATTTGAGTTTTATTTGTTTATCAAAGTCAATTTTTTCGCTGCTACTTTCATAATGCATTTCATCAACAGCACTGCTAATAGCGTTGCGCTAAATTTTGTAAGGTGAATGAAGATATGATCGTCAGTGTTAGTGATGAAATCTTGAAGAGATATAATCGCATTCCGCGGCGAGCCTCCCCTCTCTCTACCGGTTGCATACCGACGTCAGACGTCGCCGCAGTCCTATGTGGGTTGCATTGCACTTTACTACCGATGCTGCTGTGGATCATCTACTTCAGTCTTACCATTCACAACGTTGTTGCTTCAGATCAATACCCGTTGTTGGTAATTTTTGGTCTTTTGATACGCAAATTATTTCTATCTGGAAGCAATATTATGACACTCGAGTGACGTATGGTGCCGGCTGGTTAGGCTTTACTAGATGATGTATAGGTAGAGGATAGCGGGTAACGGTTTTGTCATGTTTGCAGAGGCACGGGTGTGGGCCCGTGTGTGCGTCCGCGCCGCTCACTCAGTCACACAGGCGCAAAGCGCTCACGGCGTAGCGCGGCCGTTGAACCGAATACTCGAGGAATTTCTCCAACGCCGTAGTCGCTTTGCTTTGCAGAAGAAGAAAATTATCGCAGGTGGTAGACTTGCAGTAATAGAAATCATCATTTCTATACGTCTGTCCACTCTCGTTTTAGTTTAAGGCAAGTCGGATAATAATATTATGTATAATGTGGTTCAAATTATGTACCTATTCCTTTCCGTTGACCGCTTCAATTTAGTTAGTTGATGCACATTCCCTTCGTTGCCTCAATAGTTAATTACCAATCATGATTTGGAGTGACGCAGCTGTACCGGTGAAGTCTTATTAGATTTTGTTATATACAGTCTGTTCAGGTGTTAGTAAGTACTAATTTGTCGCAGACACGTGTGCCTCTGGTCTCGCAATAGCCGGCATACTGGGCCAGGGCGCGGTCTGCCAATAGCTCGAAACGCGAATAATAATAAATTTTATGTGACACATATTTATGTTACAGTTTAAAAGGGTTACCAAATTTCATTTAATAAGCAAACAGTATTATATTGTAGGATATTAAATGCTTAATTAGTTTATCGAAGCATAATTATGGATGTTAAATGTGGCGTTAGGGTAAGATTCTAATGTGCGTCATTGAGTACATAGAGTTGCAATCAGTCAAGCGGTTGTAGAAATGCCAGTGTCTGAAAAAAACGCTCCAATTTAATTAGAATCCGTCGCTTTTTTTCTCGTAAATAAAATACTTCAAAGTATATTTTTATTTTAAAATACAGTGTGTGACTAAATGTAGCTTCGTTATTTTAATTGTAGGCTAAAGAAACTTGTCTCTGGCATGAAACACGCTTTTTATTACATAGCGTGATAATATGTGTGTAATCAAGGCGATGAACAAAAAGTTGATTCGAACTCTAACACATCTTGTATTATGTAAACATAATACGATTTATATTTTACGTAAGTGATATGTAAACTTATACAGACAGCCAGGTATGTTATATTG
Organism: Abrostola triplasia; assembly: GCA_946251915.1. Classification (NCBI taxonomy): domain Eukaryota; kingdom Metazoa; phylum Arthropoda; class Insecta; order Lepidoptera; family Noctuidae; genus Abrostola; species Abrostola triplasia. The sequence continues at coordinate 5,035,657 of OX276423.1, forward strand.
AATAAGTAATCACTATCAGTCTGCGTTTTCCTTATGTGGTTAACAAATATCTCAAAATTAATTTGTTCGCTATTGTATTTCCTGCTACATAATTGTGGATAGTTGTATCCCATTATCTCGAATTAGTAAACGTTAAAATATTATTAAGTAATAAAATAGTCTTGTAATTTTCAAAGGCCATTATTATTTGAAAAAATGCCTTATAGTTTCATTATTATGGACGGTGCTGTGTGCTGACTGGGAACGAAACACAGCAGACGAATACCTGTAAAGTAAAAGTTGAGATTCGCACATTTCATGTTTTCTTGTATCATTGGAAGCTGGACAGTGACCAACTTATCAGCTATACCCTGAAATACATGCTTGTTACTATGAATATTTCGTGATTATCTTTCAAGATAGATATATACAGATGTGTCTCATCTATTCCCAACCCTGTATAAATACTCATGTAAGCTCTAACTTACTCTAAATGATAAGAAGCTGATAAGACTTCTGTGTAATTTTAACCTCGGATTACGTAATTATTTATTATGATATAAACATTACAGAGTCAGTGACATCTACTCACTAGCTCACTACCGTACACAATGCGAATACCTCTTGTATGTTTACGTTTTTCGAAGAAACACTCGAAACTGTTGAAAGCCGACGGCAACGTCGTAAATAATCACATGATTATGTACGATTTTCCAATCGCAAGAAACTTTCGCTGCTCAAACCACTGCCAGCTATCTAATGTGAGATCTCTTGACGCCAGTAGTAATAGTAAGTGTATAGTAGTAATACAAATGCTAATGAAACCCGCGAAATAAGGCGGTTGAACTAATCCATTACGTAACTTACGTTGGATAACGGTATTATCATACCAATTTTTTTAATTACCGTTTAAGATTCTTGTACTTTTACTCGAACGCTTCGCTGGTAACTTAATAATAAAAGATTGCATCACTCAGCCTTCACTTTTCATGTTTCGAAACTATGCATGAGTTGCACGTTGCACAAACATCCGGCTCAAAAGACCGACTGAGCTGACAGTCATAGATGACAATCGATATTTTCGATAGGTCGGCTAGGAACCTATAAAAATAATAGTTTACACGTGTAACAGGTCGCTGGCTATGATCGTAAAATTATACGTCTATTGCAAAATAATACAAATAAAGAAATGTGGCTCATGCTTCAACGTCCGCGCAACATTTGGCAACACGCATGGATCGTTTACACTTTACAGTAAATCTATGAAATTATTTGATTGTTATTTAGCACGAATTGTTTACTTGACGTTTGCACGACTTGTTTATGTTATAAAAATAATAGGTAATCTTGGTGTGCAGGAATGTTGTTGGACGTTCAGGATTAAAGACAAGTAGCGCGGGCAACACAAGGTTGTATGGCTAAAAATAATGCAAAATCTTGGGTAAAATAAAACCCTTAGTTGGCAGCCGGTTGATGGTGGCGCTGTGGTGTGGCGGGCGAGTGAACGCCGCGACCTTGGGCCCGTGCCGGCCCGCGGACGTTCGTTGAACGCGCCACGTCCCGCGCACCCCGCGCGCCGCGCCCCCCGCGCCCCACCCCACCCCACAACTCGTTTGCGACACGATTATTTGAAAATTAAATTTAGAAGCTGGCAGTTTTTAATGTATCTCCGACTATCATAACCTGTTATATCGTATTAAAAATAAATGTGATAACGAAAAAAAATAAAATCTGAAAGGTCAAATCAAATATAATATACTTATTCATTGATTTCCATTGTCATTCTGTTAGCAATGTGAAAGTGATAGGTATCTACATGTCACAATATTATTATGCCATTATCATTGAAAACAACCACATCTCACTACCGTATTCTAATTCTCAGTCACGAGCTATCAATTACGTTGTGCTGACAACGCATAACGTGTAACGTACAATAAAGGCCACAATAATCACCCAAAACAAAAGCATTTCCACGTTTGGCTCACTAACACGCATGCGAACATAATAGACGATAAAAATATACCCAAAACAGTGCGTGACGTAGTATTTTGCTGCATTATTTTCGCAATAGTGGGTACATGGGGCCCGGGCGGGCGCGATGCTAGCCAGCGCGAACATTGACCGCGCATGTACCGTCAGCAATAAAACCACATCTAAGTTTCGAATTTGAAATAATTCTATTGATATTGTGTACACAATTTATGGTGTTTAAGTGCATTATAATGGGTTTAAAGAATTTTATTTCTCATTATCGGCTTTATTTGATCATTTTATTAGGTATTCAACAAAATTTGGTTAATTAATGTATGAATTAGGGTTTTAGTAATTCTAAACACTATTTGAAATAGTTCATAATAATACTGTACACTACGAAATTGTGATTAAACTAACTTGAAGGTCCTCATTCATACTACGCATTGAATTGAGGCTATTGACATGATCATATCTGTAATATGAATCACAATTATTTGTCACACTCACACTGATGTAGGTATTAGTTGCTGGGTTGGGTACAATAAGAGAAAAGGTCATACCGTCATCACAGCGGTCCTTGGAGACGACTCCGAGAATCTAATATTATTCGTGTGTTTACGATATTATTATTTAATTTAGGTATTGTTTCTTCAGCAACAATAATTGCGATTTACTAAAAAGATATTGAACGTTATATAACGTATAGCAGAATAGCAGCCATCTATATCGATGCTATTTGAGTCTCTAAGCGTATTAGAATTTCCATTAGCATAATTCCATATGCTATTTGGAATTGACCAAGATTCTGTTTGGGGCCTTTCGACCCATTTTTGTTTGGCGTGGTGTTTGAACTTCCTGAGTATAAAGTGCAGTTGTTTGGTTTTGACTTAAGTAATCATCAGTCAGAGAAGGTATAGCTTTCTAATTTTTGACTGTGTTACAATATACTGTTTTAATTCTTAAAGAATTCTTGGTTAATCTCAAAACATTATTATTTATTGGGCCGTTTATTCCACTAACGAGTTCGTCTCGCTGGAACACAAGACCCGCCCTCGACTGTGATATAACTGAAGTCTGGATTCTAAGACCTCCGAAAGACCTCTGAAACGTAGGTCACCTCCCAACTCCTCAAGGTCTTACAGGTTATAAGCTCTAGTTAAGTCACAACGCATTTATTTTGAGTTATGTCTAAATTATGTTGCGTTAACTAAACACGTTTTAATGACAAGGATTTATTTTCTGACGCTATTATATCGAGATAGATTTACATAGATGTAATGGATAAATACTCATTTAAATTTTATTCTGATTACTCAAATACTTATGTAATACAAACTTCATAATTTTAACACGAATAAGAACTCGATAAAGTTAATTTTATCTAGGCTTTAGATGAATCCTAAGGTAATCCTAAACGCCAATTAAATGACGATTGTAAACCATGGATTATTTTTTTACCTAACGCTATCGTTTGCATGTGAGAGAATAGAGATATCTATAAACTTAGGCGGGTTTACGTTAATACGGGTATTATCCTCGTTTATGAAAGCAAGAGTTTTCTAATATCCACCTGAACAATAAAATTGGTACTCCCTGATAAATCAATATAGGCACAGCCCTATTCAAAATGGTACCTTACTTGTCTTTGAAATAACATTGGACAAACAAAGCTATTTACCGTTTATTCGTCTGATTTTGACTTCTATTGGGTTGGCATAAGGATAACACGCAAAGCAAAATTGTATTTACAATTTAACCAATTGTTTACTTCAGCTGCCATTTTGAACGCTCTAAAGGGAGCTAACTCAAAAATGCAGTGCATGATTTATTTCTGTAAATTGGTTTTCACAAACGCATTTGCAAGACAAATTAAAAAAAAAAAACTAGATGGCGTTTGAGGTAAACTGGGGCATCCACCCTTACCTTGTCTGTAGCAGATTTTAATGTTATTTCATTGAACTATGTAGTAAAAGCGTGATGATAGTACATCATACAACAATCCAAAATAAATATAATGCAGGAATGCCTCTTCACATAATATTATATCAGTTAAAATTCTCGGGGTATAACGCTATTGAAACAGAAGAATAAGCATGAAATTGTTTAGAATTCTGCGCGTGTAAAGAAATAAAATCTTGGCGCGGCTTCGTATTACAAACTTACCATGACGACTTCATCTAGGATTTATAGTCGGCAGTGTAATCTTGAGTCTTCCTTTAAGCAGAAATGTAAAACGCATTCGTGCATACAAACAGGATGTTGGATGATTTTCCTTGTCGACGGCTCACTAGCGACACGTCAAACGGGTTCTCTGCAAGATGCTCGCTCCTCGACACTGTGGAACGTCGTGCTACTACTTCCTATTGCCCTTGGATCTTCAAAATAATTGCGACCTATCAGGATGCTGGCAAAGGCCAACATTTATTATCATTTTATTTATTTTTATTAAATTCAACAAGTTTCAATTCAGACATTTTAAAAGGTTACAGTTTTATAGACCTTCGACGTATTCCAAAAAGTTTTATAAATTACTTACATATTCATATAAAAATCCTGGCAGCTCTGCATTAACTACATCCACGTTACCGCAAGACATCTTAGATCCGCACCCTGTATACAAGATCCAGAACTACTGAGACTAACTAGGAAATCATTTAACAAAAGGTACTCTACATGTTGTTAATTTAACAATTGTCGCTCCGTACTGCGTCAGTGGTGAACGAGTACCGTGCAATTGTGCATCGCATATTAACAATATTCCAATCTTATTGTACTGTATATTTTGCTAGCCGTACTTATTTTTGTCTTTATATCTCTTCGAGTGTCAGAATAAAAATATATTTTTTTTATGAATCACACGCACCTGTTGGCCGAACCTGATTATTTTAGAGATGTCGATTGACCATCACGTTCGAAGTACAACGCAACATAATTTATTTGTTCCGGTGTTCCATAACCAAAACTTGGTTAATTAATTAACTCTCAGTTAAACAAAAAAGAAAGTGTGTAACAAACTTTTGAAATTTCTGTAAGGAAAGGTAAATAAAGTTGATTAGGTCCATTGTAAAGTATTTTTTTGCGCCGAGATGTTGTATGATTTCTTTTCTCCTAATTGAAAAGTTTAGGCTTTGTGAAATATGAGCGTTAACTGTCGTGCGTTGCTTAACGACTCAAACTACGATTGGTACGAAATAATTCACGATTTAACGTCAAAATAGCGGCAGATGTGAGCGATTGCGATCTCCCTCGCATCACGAGCCGCTTCCAACACATGACACTTTCACCGCGTGCGCTGCATGAAAGCCACTCAGCACGTTTTGTTATTAAGGCAATTATCTAAAACGCCATCGAATCCTGTTCACACATACTTTTGTCGCACACAATTACCATGTTGGGGCATTTACGCGAGTATTTACCTACGTTTGTTTTTAATTTCGTAACCTGTGATTGTTTAGATTTCTTTCATTTCAATAAAATAATTCTCGCCCGTTTTGCATTTTGCAGCTGAAAACAAGCTTAAATTAGACGCAATTTATTGTTTTATAAAACAAAAGTAGTATAGTGTTGTGTCTACAAGTGAACAAAACATAACTTACACGATACCCGTAATTTCTCTGTGGCCTCGATCTTGAAAACGTTTCATATTACGCAATTAGCAAGCGTTAAATGCTATGCAACATGAGCTGCCGATAGTCTGAAACAGGACATTCTGTAGATATGGATGTGTTATCAGCAGCTAAAGCGAAACTATATTGAAACCACTTTCTTTATCAAGGTAAACAATCTGCTATTTTTAAATGGTTGGCCAATTGCCAAGCCGTATACACTTTCTGTACTATCTCTGCCGAAAATACTTCAATTTAATCAATTCTACGTAGTTTCCGGGTTGCAGAAACAATTTTCTGGACATAACTGTCTCTTGTACATAGCTAGCTACTTAATAAAAAAACTAAGTAAAAAGTAATAAACAAACTACATCGCAGTTGGGGTACTTCTTAAATAAGTGAATGTTCCGCAGAACGGCCCCCAGACTGCGATTAAACTTGTTTCTTACTTTTTAGTTCGTTTTTTGACATGACCGTCGTGTTTTTAATTTTTCTAATTTATTATTTTTTTTACCGCGCGTATAAGGATTCTAACAACACTCGATACATCAAAATCGGTTTGGCATTCAGCAGTTATGGTGGAATAAATAAACGCATATACATGAACCCTGAAAACACTACATTCCTTTTTTTGGGCTGTCGTGTGAAAAGAGCTTAATGTTAGAATTTTTGGGAACTCAGTATTACATAAATGTAAAGCAAAGCAAATGAGTATTTGAAGAGAGTCTCCGCCTTTCAAATCGTTGGCTGATTAGCGCGAGATGTAACAAGTGGTGCATTGGAGATGCGACGGGGGCCCGGGGAGCGATCGATAGGGGCTTCGCACCCGTGAGCGTCGGGGGCGCTCGGCGGGGCGCCGCCCACGTCATAAGGAGCCCGGCCAGCCTGTCCTCAGACTTGACGTAAATAGAACAAACTATACGTAGCAGGTTTCGCGTTCGGGTTAATGTATAGATACAATTGTACTTGGACATCTTTGAAGTTTTAATTCTTGCGACTATTGTCTGTATAAGTATATTCAGAAAACATATTTTGGCCAGACTGGAGGTGTTTTGGAGATAGGGTTTCGAAAAAGGTTTAAAGGACGAGACTGAGATGAAGCGAAAAGGGTAAGTCAGGTCAGGAATTCAGGATCGTAGCAAATGGAATTATGCGGTCTTTACTACATTGATTGCTTGGTATATGTTGCTTTTGAATATGAGATTTTGCTATGTTGCAGCAAAAAACTGCAAGTTATTTGGCAAATTAATTTAGTGCATAAAATTGTCATAAAAATTATCTTGTTTTGTTTAAATCATAGACTCTATGAATACGTTGCATTGTCATGTTTAGATTTCCCATGACGATTGGAAATTCCTATCTATCAAAAGATAAACATAATTTAGTTACCTACAGTCGGTATAGTGACTGTCTAATAGTATCTAGTGACTACCAAATGACTAATGGCAACAACGAACAATAACCTACTTATTTAAGGCGGAAGTTCAGTGGAACCTCGGCCGGCAAAGCATTTATTTATGTAAAACATTATCAACCAAAACAATCCCCGTACCCACAAATGCTCCCACGTGAATTCACTCCAAGAGTGCGCGCGCTCGTGATTGAGTGATGCGGGCTTGCAAGAATTTTGCGAATTTATACAATTGCTAGCGTTGTTTTTAAACTACACAAATAACCACTAACAATACAAGCCTAACATATTGTAATAGTGAAATTCTTGCACAATAATTTGCCATTGCCATACATTGTTCTTTGATATTTTAACGTTTCACGGGAAAGTCTACAATTTATCTGTGTTTTCTATTCATACACATATGACGTAACTGCTGGGTGAGTAATGCCCGAGATTTGTGTCTCTGACGTAATTTATACACAGAACACACTGTTGTGTGTGTGTAGCCATTCTCTGAATTATTGTTATGCCAACACTGATTAAGAGGAACGACTGTCGTGAATTGAACTTTACTGCTTACTGTTATCATTTTTTTTATCACCAATTATACAAATCAGTTCGTACCTAAATCATTGAAATTTATTATTATAATTATATGAACTAATATCGTGTTTATCTTACGTTGTTTTCGAAACAATTTAGATGGTTTTCTTATCGTGAAGCCAATTCTCAGAAGCCATATCTCCTGCACTCAAAAACAATCTAAAAACTCGTGCCAAAAGATTCTGTGGGTTTTCCAAAGACTTTTTAAATGTTTACGATTCGTTTTATTCGTTTATACCGGAGTTTATTTTGTTTGTTTACTTCAAGTGTTTGTTTATCGCGCAGCGTGTTTATTTATTCATGTGCGTATGACCTTAATGAGCTCTTATAAAACGAATATCTTCAGCGAATAGGTTACTATGAAACATATTAGGAGCGGAATTGTTATTTCATATTTATCACTGTGTAAAGCCGTTGTAAATATCACGGGAGGCGTTCCATCAATGTAGCCAAGTAATGACTAATGAACTGTTTTATCTTTTCAGGTACGTACCCACAAGGACAAGATAAGCGGGTATTGGGAGCCATCTCGTATGGTAATGTAAGTAGGTACCTACAATTGAAATGTCTCGCGGTGTTTAAAAAAACTTGTCATTGTTACCGGCGGCGGGGCGCATCATGCACCGCTCATGTTTTCCTGTGTCGCTGTCGCTCACAATGCTACAAACAACTATCGGACATTACTTCTATATGTGCGACACGATACAATCAACATTGCGTGCTTATCGAGCTCTCTACATTACAAATTACGTTCGCAATTATTCTCGAAAACTCGCGTTTGATTGATATCTCTCATTGTGTCTAAGTTACATTGTAATCGGTAACAACAATCTGTCGTTGAACAACTTGAAAGCATGTATGCGTAAGTCTAAATAACAATGTAATATTACAATGAAAAATATACAGTACACACGATCATAATATACAATTAAAAAACCACGTAGTTTAGTGATAAATAGACAACAAATGCGTACTATTCGACCGTAACAAGTTGAATTTTATGAATAAAACATTGTGTAATGTCTAAATGTGGGATCAATTAGCCAAGTAGGTACCGATATTATCATATCTAGTGCATTTTGCTATTTGCCTTGCTTAGATAAACGACATATGGGCACCACGTGTAATAAAATAAGTCTATATTAAAGTCAACATATTTTTTCAAATTAGCATTTGAAAAAACATATCAATATGCATTATATACATATCTCAAGAAATACCAGTTTACAATATTATCGTTTATAGTATACGTATGTGCGCTAACTTAGCGAGTTGTGCTCGTATCGGTTTGTTTGTGTTAAGTTTATCAGTCCGGCAAATGTATTGTACCTGATAAGTAACACATTATTAGTATGCCCAATATTTTCCGATAAATAAGATAAACTTTAGAACAATATTTGCCTAGTTTTTCAGTCACGATATTTGCAAACCTTACACAACAAGATATACTTACGATCTGTCATCAATAACTGTGGTCTCCAACGGAATGGTGACACTAATTAACTCGCGAGTCGACGGCGGACAGAAGTATCATTGTTTCTAGTTAAATTACAGTGCAAAGATTTGCGCACTTGACTGTCTTAATAATACACGTATTCATATATTATTATATCGTCGGGCCAAGGTACCGAGCCCAGCTCATGCATTGTTCAGCATGTAGCCCTCGGTGATGTGAATGAATGCGTGCTCCTTGATGTCGATTTATTCGTATTTTGTACTCTCACTGAGACTGCAAATTCCATTACTGCCCCGTAATGGACTTGTTTATTTTGTACAGCGTTTATCATCATAATTTCACGCTTTTAATACCTGAAAATCGTTTAAATCAACAATTAACAACTATAAAAGTGATATAAACCCTTCGGGGCAATTCAACATTATTCATTTACAATTATGCAAAAGTATGCGACGTGGAGTCGGCGCCAGACTTCATTGTAACTTTTATTAGTCTTGTTCGGTGAATGAACGATCATTTATTAGTATATCTGCTGATTGTTGCCAGTTGCTACCCCACGTGATTCTTATTCAAATCATACTTTCAAGCTCCTTCACTGAAAATAGATTCAACAGTCTGTAAAAAAGATACCTAATTGGAAGTAGTTCAATTACGGTCGCTTTAATTTATGCTTCTCAGTCTAAATTCTTAACACTCTAAATCTGTCTAGAGCTAATTATGTGCGGCAATGATCGGTGTGGCAGTGCTGGGCTAGGCGGTGCGAGTGTCACAACACGAGCGTGCGCTGATGAGCGTAACAGCTGAGCGTCAGCTGGCGTCGCGGCCTCGTTCTCGCAACGCTTAACTAAATATCGCCCTGTTGGCTGAGTTCATCGCTTAAACTATCCACGTTGTGTAAGTATGTATGTATTATAGACTGGGCTATTGAAGCTCCCGGCCACGGGCCGCCGAGCGCCGAGCAGACGTGCGCTCACGACAATTGAGGGGCCACGCCGATTGGAGATCGTCTCTAGAACGTATGAGGCGCACAATCTAATGAAATTCTACGAGCGTTTCATCTCAATAACTGCCTGTTGCAGTAACGAGTCGCTTATTTCGAATTTTCTTTTCATTTACAATGCATACATGCCAGTAATCATCTCACACATCACAATCACGCTGATTACTTAATGTTTTTCGCATATTTTACTTTGTTTGCGAGCCTACTATATAATTTTACCTTATCTACTAATACTACGGTTTAATTAGCATCTATTATGTATTCTAAACGGAACATGTTGAAATGACAGTAACTACGTAACTCGAATGTCGCGTCGGAAAATATGCAGTCACCCGACTGAGATAGAAGTAAGCTAAAAAGGGAGTAATTAAAAGGTTGATAGCGAAGGCCGCCAGTTCCGCGTGGTGTCGTAACGTTGCGCCGCGCACCACGCCGGCGCGGGCGCAGCGCAGGCCGCTCACCTCGCCGTCTGCGGGTCACGGCGTACCTTCGATTCCTTTCTAAAGTGCTTTCTATATCTTACACACTCGCGTCGCTTCGCTCCCGAGCTTCGTTTTACCTTCACGCTTTTCCGCCATTCTCATCTTTCCACTCAACTTATCAGATTGCGACGCGAAATTTTCTGTTTATTGGGAGTATATAGTATTGTATGCGGATGCGATCCCTCTCTCTGGTCGCACCGCGGTCCAGTTATCTAGTAGTGTGTGTGCTGCTCTGCGGGCGCTGCGCATGCATTCTACATCAGCATTCCAATAGTGGCGCGTCATCCTCGATTGTGCTCCGATGTGTTAGGTATTTAGGATTCGAGCTGACTACACGACCCCCTTTGTTCTTGATGGAGTTTTGTGTTACATCGAATCGGTAATAACGATCTCAGCATTGCATTTGCAAGATGATAAATAGCTCAACGAAAGAATACCTATCATTATTTAAACGAAATCGAAAGTGTGCGATGTTGCACAATTCTATTGTCCTCACCTCAGTGGAGTGTTATCATGTAATTCATTCGCAGTTCTCAACTCCCGTCAGAGGGGCACTTTAATTAAAGTCTATGGCGATATAAATCCTATGGCACGTCGTCGGCAGTTAGAAAGTGCGCGTGATGTAACAATGCAGCGCTCCGCGACTCTCAGCCTCGGAACGTGAACGTGATCGATCTCTTCATTCTACCACTAGTTGCGCTGCAACTTGCAACATGGCTCGCTTATCTGTTTATGTCGTACCTATCCGACGGCGCTCGGTATTGTTTGTTGTTGTCATCGCATAACAAATGTCGCGTTTTGAATAGATAACCTGTTTAACTCTGGCCCAATATGAATGTCATTGGTATGTAATGCACCTGATAGTAGCGAAGTGAAGGGCGTGTAGAATGACGGGCGTTGTTTCGACCCACTGATCCGCGGGATGCCCGGAGACTTCCGGGGTCATGGCGCAACAACAGACGCGCGACAGGTGACACACACACACACACACACACACATCGCACACGATACTTACTGTTATGCTAATTCATCTAATTCAGGCTATCGATCGATCACATTGCAAGTAAATACTGCGTTTCTCTCATATTGTAATGCTAAAATTAAGTTATGTAAACTCTAACTTCGTGTGAATTAGAATGTGCATACTAAGCTAATAAGTAATTGATTAATTAACATTTGATCGCATCCCCTTAATCTTATTGTTAGCGAATTACATAAGTATCAATAAGAACTATAAGAAGTATAACTTCATCTAACTCTACCTTTTTTTGAAATGAGAAGTCTTGAACCGATTTCAATGGACGGGATGTTCATTATAAGTAGATACGAAGTTTATATCATTATAGATTTATGATTGTAGCAATCGCAGAACGTTTGATATTCTTTCTAGAAAGTTTCACGTCTATGTCCGAAGATCTTTACCCTTTATTAGATCTTTACTCAGGACTATCTCGAAAGGATTGGTTTAAATCGGTTTACAAGTAAACAAACATACCGCTCAACATACATAAACACAACACGCAGTCAATAGAGAACCTCAACCTTTTTGAAGTCATTTAAAACTGAACACAATGACATAATATCTCTGCGTGCAAAATCGCTTATTTGGACGTGACTCTAAAACTCTAAATATGGTTATTTTACTGTCGAATTACGTAATACTTTACGTCATTCTTTGACGCTTTTGCGTCAGGAGTATGTCATGGTGGGTGTAGTAATTATGCGCCTATTATGTTGGGCACCTAACTTTATCAAAAAATTCACCACGCTTTCCCGTTCTACAATTATTCGTATCGGTCCGAACTAACTAGGTGCCTACGTTCTTAATTGTGTTTTACCATGTCTTTGTACCTGTGTGTCATACCTACCTACCTACCTAATATACAGGTGTTTCCAAAACTTCTTGTAAATTAAATATTTAAATCTGTTTTTGTTTCTACAGCGATGTTAGTGCTTTTAGTTTTAACAAAGTAGAGTCACTGTTCGTAAATAATTTCCTAGTCGGATCCTATATCGTCATAATTTTACAATAATTATGGAATGCCTCTTTGCTCTACATAATATAATGCTTGAGGTATTTCTCCAGTTTTTTTATCTGTTGGAAGGAGACCTAGGATCCAGAACTAATGAGACTGACTATGTTTCTCGACGAATGTGCAACTGCAGATTTAGAATGCGAGTTGGACTTGATACGTCTCTGTTAAACCCTCACTAATAATTACCAATACCTTTGATTAAAACTGAAGGCTTTAGCTAATCCTAGGATTATACTCACGGAACACATTATTCTAAATATCCAAAAACAAAACAAAGAGCATGTCAACACAAATGACATGTCTGTCACCTTATCTTTTACATTTCGATAAAATTCCATTCATATCACCAATCCAAATACTGCGATTTACAGCTTTATTTATCTGTGAAATCATAACATAACTAATTTAATACTGTATCGATAAACAATAATATAAACATAATTTATACGATATGTATCTGGGACCTAATTCCAGATAAGCACAACCCCGTACCATGAACTCTTCAAGCAGGACAGTTTAAAATGTTGAAGCGAGAGGCCGCTACGTGCAGTGTATGCGGCGTCCCGCTTACACAACGTAATCTGTCCTGTTATTAATGTTCATGGTAAGGGGGCAGATTGAAATATTAATACAGTGTTATGTAGTTGCACTATTAAATAATTTGCATAAGTTTATGTAGAACAATTTGTATGCGGACTCATCATACTTATGCTAATAATATTTTGGTCATGTATTTTGCATAAATCTTGCGATGTAGGAGAGATAAATGTTTTAAAGGCGAACACAAAATTATAATTCCTTTAATATGAAGTAACGGATGAACGAGTTTAGTTTATTGACAATCGTTCTAGACATGATTTATTGTGTAGATCCTTTTATCAGAGAAATCTCTAGAAACAATGTGGCCGGATCAGGCTTACGACATGGGATTATGTAGTAGTTACGAATATTATTGTTTATCAATTTTGTATGATCATATAATAACTCCTCGATTAGATTAAAAGTAACATATCTTAATATCAATGCCATTAAGTCCGCCTTTGTACAAATGTGCATTAAGTACCTATAAATAAATAAACTATTTATTTATCTGTTAGGTAATAATAATTATTTTTTATGTTGACAAAGATAATTAATTTTTTGCGTTGAACGTATTCATTTAATTATTCTCAAGTGATAACAGAAAATGCCCGATAATACAAATAAACGCAAATATTTCGGTAAAATTATCGTTAACTTGTATATCGCTAATGTATTTGAAACAAATATTAGGAATAAACTACAAACTGACGAGAATAGTGCGTTATTTAGACCTGTTTCCTAAAAAGTGGAACAACGTTTACTATTATTATCTTACTAGCTGCACCGCGCGGTGTTACCCGCTAGATTTTTTCGAGATAAAAAGCCTATGTGTTAATTCAGGGTGTCAGGTACCTCCATATGAAATTTCATTAAAATCCGTTCAGTAGTTTTTACGTGAAAGAGTAACAAACATCCATCCATACTTACAAATTTTCGCGTTTATAATATTATTAGTAGGGAAGTAGGGATACATATTTGTATGTATAGATTCTAGGATCTACCATAATAGAGATACAACATAATGCACCGTCAACACCATATACTGCTATTCATATAGTTACTTATTAAAGGGGTAAGGGAAGGGGCAGGTACGTCTAGTCGCGCCGCAGATATCGACTGGATATTTGAGGCGTCCCTACTCCAGCATCTATATCGATATTCAACAAAGACGACGCCAACTCAGTAGACAACGGTATTAGATAATTAAGTATTGATCTGGGTTTATTAATATCTGCGATCTAGTCTTTTAGATAGACATTCTTTTATCTGCTGAGTATTTTAACCATGATCTTTACGCAGAAATAACAAGAGTTCAGACTGAGACCGACATTAAATAGAAACATATTGGTATGTTTAATAAGTTCGTTTACTCTTATTGATTTTTTTATGTAAATAACACATTTAGCAATAAGCGGTTTTATCTCGAATAGATAATGATGTCGCAACAGCCTGCATGCTCTACGACTGCTGACACGCTCGCCCCACATGATCGTGAACATTCTATACTGCGGGACATAACATGTACATTTCCAAATGTTATCTAAAGAATAGTTTTTTCAGATTAACACTTCACGTTTATTAGATATTCTAACGTCTATGCAATAAATCTACCGAAATACTATTAAATACATGTAAGAACACTAAAATAAGGCTTTTGATGATAGACGCCTCAATTACTTGCATCACAGAACGATGATCAGCCAGTGAGAGTTGACGCGATCAATAAACACGACGCGAGCCGCTCTACGTCATTTAAATTAGAAATTAAAGTGTTTTGTACGGACAAATCTAAAGAGGTAACACATTTCGTAACGCGCAGACTAAAAAGTTTTTAAATAGTCTCATCGATAAGGCATTGTTGAGCGCGATGGAACAATGAGGGAAATTCACACAGTATGTCAAGCTCGGAGCGGACTTGCAAGATGCCCGCGGCTAACGACGTTCGTGCTAAATATAATAACACTTCGATATTACGTAACCCGAACCTTCATCGAGAATGCACTGCACAGGTACGCTGACCACTTTCAATATATCATGAAAAGTAGGTACTGTATTCTGTCAATATAATATAAAGCATAAAAGCAGTAATACTGGGAAGACAAACAAATCAACAAAGAAACATCAGAAATTCCAATTTTCTACGTTCGTATTAACATTTTGCACCGCCGTAAGCAATAAAATATTTACGAACTTAACATGGCTCTGCTAGGACGGCTAGACTATTGAATGTAAATAGGTAATGATTAGCCAAATACTTCCTGCTACACAAACCAGCTAATCGCACGAGGCCGACGCGGACGCTACGTTTTCGGCAGTATGTAATTAATTGTCTTTATACTATTCTAAATCAAACTGGATGGATACTTGTGCGACCCGTCCGCAACTGGTTTATTGACATTCAGCCGGCATGCGGCGACCGCGCACTGAAATGAATCTTAATTCTCTCTAATCGCTTCGTATACGTATGTTTTCTGTATAATGTTAGTGGTTAACCTCACAATAGAGTAACAATATGTGTGCCAACGTTTACATCCGATTTAGAATGTTCAAAGCGGACGGTATCAAATTTTTAAATACTGAGAAAAGAAAATGCCATGTGTATGATTCCTTCTCGGCGCCGACGGTTGTTGGAGGTCTCGCTGGTGACATCATGTTCTTTGACCGGATGAATAAAACAGAAGGCGAGTTAGATATCTAACTATGTGTGAAATTTAAATCAGCTTCGGCTACACGGCCGGCGGCGACGTCGCGGCATGCATTAGCCACGAGTTCCAATCGCTGCTTCTAACTCTTGTTACCGAGAAATCTTTTCATCACGTGTTGCTTTTAAAATCTTCCACTGATGCTTTTAAAAACCATGTAAAATGTACAAAATGCAAAGTAAGGAAGATGAAATTCCGAGGCTATGGAATTACAATGCCCTGACTAGTGGCTCACGCACAGGAGTGAAATAGTAATGCGTGTCGAAGGTCATTGCCGCCGGGTCGTGCTCCTTGCTGCGGGCTCGACCCTCACTCGTGTGTGCTGTAATTATCTCCCCGATTACCGCACCATTGACCACTGGATAAAAAGAGCGTACGTGACAATTAGTAGAGCAACTTGTATGCGCCAATTCTTGAGATGACTAGGCGCTAAATTATAGACTACAATTTTATCAGGAACTTGTCTGAAATTAAAGTTTATATAAGACACGAATTGGATTGGTTGGATTTGGAGCGAGTTCTGCAGTAGGGACACTGCTAGTATATTATTATGGACTTAATTATGCTGGCGCATTACCAGTGGTGTACAAGTTAAGACGTCGGCGCCGGCGCAGCGGCGGCGGGTGGGGAGCGCACCGCGCCGTGTAATCCGCGCTGCTTTCGCGTGGGAGCTGCACCTGCCCTCGTCTCTATTTAGACGACGTACCTACAATTACGATAAATTAACATGCTTATGTGTTTTTGCTTATTGCGCATTCTCAGCACTATCACCTCACGACTTGCGCAGCCTTCGAGAGGAACGCTGAAATGGCTTTGCGCAAGTGTTAATTTTGATATTTGGAATGTTTCAAACAACATTCATTTCTAATAAATAACATTGCAAACTCAGAAGTACTGCAATCATCTTCCTTTGTTTCGGATAAACTTAGTTCATATCTATGCGGTACAAGTATTTAGTCATTTCCGTAACATGCTAACCAGGGTAGTTGCGCCAGAAATACAGAACTAGATTTTTGCATTTCTGAAAAAAAAATTCTTGGGTTGGGTCGGTTTACATCGCTTTGTACTTCAGTAGATTCACGCCAGTTTCAATATGTCTCATGTACCGTCTCAGGTAGCAGTGACAGTGGATAATCAAAACACTGGCCGATTGATACAGAGCCACAGAGACAAGGCAGAGTAAAATAAGGTTGAGTACAGTGCCGGTGCCGACCGCACTTTATCTGTGCGGTGTGGCTCCACTCTCGAGGGTAACCGCAGCGCGTGCGCCGGCTCTGAGCTTTTACACCCGCCCGGAAATAGAACCAAATTAAACTACATATAATCGAGAACCACAGTGCCACCGTGCGCTAGGTTGTCAGTGCCCTGTACCAAATAGAGGATCGTCCACGTCGCGTCTGACAAAATATCATAGGTTCATTACTCTCTTGTTCAAAATTGATGCACACTTGTACGCCATGTACAGCGCAATCAATAAATTGGTTACGACAATGTTGTACTATAATGTGGTCATATTATCGGTTTTATAAAGATAAATTGTTTACTATGGTGCTCATAGGTTACACGTTATCAAACTAGCGTAACTGATAGTGATGCCTTTATGACTCCAAGTTGTGCCCATTCATACTGCTACTAACCTTTGAACTGTACCTACACACATGGAGAATGATAACTCAGAAATCTCAGAAATTACATAATTTAGTAGCGTTACTTTCGCGACTGTACTTTTGTATTTGAGCCACGTCGAGTGGGGCCACCTACGCACTGGGTCGGTACAAGCCCATGAATGGTTGATTACTTCTCCACTGCAACTATTAATATTTTCTCATGAAGTCGAAGCCATTCATGTCGGTCGCGTGAATGGGTTCCATTAAGGGCTGCTAAGCTAATTGACCGGCACGGCCACAATGAGGACACGCGAGCTACGTATATTGTGAACCATACGGATTGTTACCGTAGAATACGTCACCTTACTTATGTACTTATATGTCCGTTAGTAATACATTATGTAATTAAGTGTGTAGTACACCTGGCTAAGTTTGCATAAATAATAACATCTACTGGAAATGTTTCTAGGGTTATATGCCCTGGTATAATGCGACATGCATCTGTAAATTCAGAAGGCAAAAATAAAAATTATAATTGATATGAAATTAAGGCGAATAATATGATAGAGGCAGGTAATAAAAATAAAACTAATAAATAAATACTTTGTATGTCTCCGAAAAACTTCATCAGAATCAGAATCCTGATAAATTGTTTTTAATAAATTATTGTGGTATGATTTGATTGGTTTATGTAACTTATGTACTTACCCATTTCGACATGCGCTAAAACAAAAACTAAATCGACAACCTAGGAATATGAATACATAATACTCATTGCAGCATTTATGAGGCAAGTAAGTGTAAGTATAAAAACAATCAGCTTGACACCATAAATTACCAATTGAACATACTTATTAAGGATTTTTTCTTGATTACGTTATTAATTAACCACAATTTACATTTTCCTGATAATAATACACCTACGTCATGTTGCCTTATACCGATTAAGTGTAATTATAACAAAAAAAAATCCATGTCTGTCATTTAGTAATCGTGCAAAAACAGTTTTAGATAATAATTCGACGTTAGTTCATTTCGAGTTTTTAATTAACAACTTCAGTATTGTTTTAACAAAATGCTTTTAATCTGAATTTAATAGGAAGCTTGAAAGTAATTAAACAGGTTTTTTGTTCACGTTTACACACGGGGCTTGACTGATAATATCTAGGACATACGCTTGTGTAGTGCCACGTGCGGTTTCGGGCATATCCAGTATAAATCAATAAAGAGATGGTTCCGAGAGCGATCACTAGTAGGTAGGTACCCATATGAGTTAATACATCAAATCATACGTACTTTTACCACTTACTACCGTTTTATGTGTCCATTATTTTATGAACACATTAAATGGAAATAGAGATTGTTATAGAGCATAACGATATGTTCACATAGCAATATAATACAATAGGGTTATAAAATGGTTGTTGGGATAATAAAAACAAATGAAGCTTCATATTAGAATTATAATTTACTATTAAAGTAACTGTGACCATAGTTTTCTGTGATCAAAAGTAATTTAGCCAGAACTGTATGGACGAAGATATAAAGCTCCAAAAAGATCGTAGCACCATCCCTAAACTTTATATAGAAGGCTTACAGCCTTCTATGCACAAAAAAGCAGAATCAATTACACGTTGATCTTCAGAATCACCTTCATTCATTACACATCTCAAGGCTTATTAACTCTTCAACGAGCAGCTTAAGCAGAAAATGAAGGCTCGCGCTGAAATTAACAATAGGCTGAGTTTGGCATGATCTGTGTGGCGTGTATTTTTGTCGTATACAATACGGCGAGGTGGGTGCGGATTGTCAGGGGAATGGGACGGGCGTAGGCGCTATCTGCTCGACGGAAAAGGCGCCGTATCCTGGGGAAGATAAGCGCCAGCCTCATCTGCAGCATCGAACCACCGCAGCCGCCAACGCCCCATGCGGCCATTGTTTTTAAAATGCCCTTTATAGATGAATTGGAGTCTATATGCATTCATATACGCTTGCTGTTCTGGTTTCCAATTGTGTGAGTAACTACGTGCTAGTATTTATTGAGGTTATGACACTATTATTGGCCAGCCCTCTGAAGTCTGACCAAAATAATTTGTTCAATTTATACATTGTTTAATGCTAATATAGGCACCTGTTTACGCTTCTCAGACCACGATCTGATCCATCCTCTTTTTATAAAGAGATTTTCAGCTACAATAATAATATTCAAGACTAGTTGTGCATGGTAAATTGTGCTAAATATGTTGATAATATTAAAACAATATCGAAAACGAAATCATTTAAGCTTGTACTAACACAGGGGCCCCTTTAATCGCTGAAGCCTGGATGCCATTATGTCCTCGTAGTGTGGAACATTTTCACTTATCATGTCGCTTCCTCATTGAGCGCGCATTATCTAACTTAATTGTACAGAAAATTAAAAAATAGTTAATTACAATTATAGCAATAATTATAGTTACAAGTGAAACAGTAGGAAAAAGCCGTTTGAAGCGAAGTCCAAGAAAATGCTAATATTATGGTCCCAATTGTAAATAAGTAAGTAAATGCTTATGCACATGTTTATTTAAAGTTAAGATTTGTATTGTGATAAAGGAAATTAATTCACATAGATATCACATTCATAAATATCATTGAATGCAGGCGCAGCAGCGGGCATGAGCTAGTTATTTATAAAACTAGGTACGTTCGATGCTAATGACATTTTTTCACATTGGCTCGTATGTGATTGCGTGTGCGCATACCATACTGCACATTGTAAATAATGTATGCGGCATAGTTCGTGCTCCATTTACGTTATCACGGCGGTAAATTAAAATTATGTTCATTATTTACGTACCTATGGCAGTGTGAGATTGCTAATAGATAGAGTTTGAGTTCTATGTATCTATTCAGAGTACAGGATGTAAGGATATTAGCCCCTGCTATTATAAATGTAGACTAATGTAGAGCTTGTTAAATTGTTACGGTGTTACAATAACGGGTTTTCCATATTAGTAACATCGATTTGTTTTTGTTTATTGAGAGCACATGGCAATTTATCCAATCAATAACAGTCGTCTGTTAAGACTAATAGCAATAAAGAAGCATCAAATAAGCCGAAGGTTGGGTATTATTTATTGTGCGACCCTTGTATTGTTAAGATAAAATGAAATGTTTACCTCGATTGTTATTGGAAGTCCTTAATTATGATGTACGGAATTTCCGATTAGTACAATTATCTTAACTTAATTTTCCTCATACATGCATACTATTGGTTTTATAGTAATGAATGATTACAGAGTCTCTATCTCTACATAGAGCTGATGATACCCATCCAACGACGGAATAATGTGTCACCGATTGTTTGAACACTTTGAACGTTAAATGTGGATGAATTCTTTGCAAACCACCGTTACACGTATACATGTAGAGTATTATATAGTGCGTATGTATGCGTACAATGTTAGTGTGAACAGTATTTGCTTGATTGTTATTCACTTCAGCTGTGGAGCGAGACATGATGCCGAGCGACGCCGCGCCGACGATCGAATCGTGGCTTACAGTGCACGAATGATTCGGAGGTCGATGTACGACCCCTCCCAACCAGCCGATAGTTGCTTTGTCTATATTCTAGTACACTTATTATTTAAAAAATGTTTATCAACAGCGAGCGACGCTGTAGACAAACAATCTTGAGTAAAAGTTATTCATCTTATTTGTAATAGAATGTAATAATCTTTTTGCTCAAATCGTAGCACGAAAACGAACTCTATAATAAAGAATGAAAACTGGTTGTTCTTTTGTTTAAAGTTTTTTTTTTTACGAATGTTGTGTCTTTATTTTATACGCGCAAGCGCCTAGACTCAAAAGTTCAGAACTAACATCTGTAGATCATAAAGCACTAAGCTACCGTACCAATCGGATGGCCTGATAAATAATAAGCGTATTAAAATGAAACGTTCGATACTTTGATGTTACCGATCACGCGATATTTATGTTCCATGTCGCTGCCATTTATGTTGTCGACGTCTTTCCAAAGTCAAGAGTTATCGACATTCTCTATAGGCCGCTGTACACTTGTACAGTGTAGTACATGCATCGACTCTCGCTCCATTGATTGTTAGAAATCGCAACGCCATTCGCTCATTCACCGCCGTGTACCTACATTATCAAGCTGTTATCATTTCTATATTTAGAAGGATATTTACAGTTTGATGTATCAAAATACACTTGGTTATACAATAGTAAATAAATATCTATTAATGATGATGCATCGTATCTTGTAATTAACAATTTATTGAATGAAGAGTGATTACCTTAGCAATATGGCATTGACGCAGATAGTGTGTGTCAAAAACACAGACTACTCCAACGGAGTAAGATAGAAGAGAAGTTGTCTACGAATAGAAATGATAAAATGGTATCATCTTCTTCTTCGTATATGTTTGGGAACTCAGTAAGAAGAAGAGGAAGGCTACGAACACTTTAAGTAGACTGCCTGGTCTGCAGACTCATACGAAAGATTTAGGATAAACCGCACTTCTGAGACGTATTTCTGTTTTATTAGTTATGTCATTTCCGTGAAACACTATAAACTATGTTGGAACTCGAAAATTGTGCAAAGTTGTTGACATTTAGCACTTTGCTATGGGAATTACATCGTATTGCTTTGTGGCGCCCACTCGTAGCGTGAAAATGAAATGTTGTAGCTGTAAACGTTTAAATCCAGTTTTAGTTCTCGTTAAAATCTTTGACCGAGTATCGCAAACATTATCAAACAATTTTTGGTTGTTCATATCACTTACTAATAAAAATAGGCCAAAAAAATATGGTTGAACTCTAACCTTATTTACAGTTTGTTAGGTTAAAAATTTGGGAATATCAGTTTGTTTAATTACTTTGACGCAATGTTTGGTTTTTACTTATGAACTTTTGAACCCACCAACTTAAACCAAAACGAAAAACAACACTAAATTTTGTACCTATGTCCTGTATTTTTAAAGCAAATTATTGTTAAACTATTTGGGAATTGGAACTTTTAAAAGTTTTTGGACATGTGACAACATTTATTCTGCTTTCAAGTCCCTGTATTTCATTCCTACATTGGTTCTAAAACCCCTCTACATTAACCATCCACGAACAATTCTTAGCATCAATTGAAAATCATTTAATGATGTTTAATAGGTTGAAATGGCTGGCAGCATCCACAATGCGTATAACAAAGGAGCTCGTCATCGCGGCAGCAGACCCCCTGAGCTGGGCCTTCTAAATTACCGGCCCGTGAGTCATCGCCGGTCTACCTTCGTCGTCAGGCACTAAAGCAACTTTCTGTACGCACGTCATTATGTCCATTTTGTTGTGCAAATTTAAATATTAACAGAATTCGTAGAAACATTGTGTGTCTACGCGTTTTCGTTGCTAACGAACTGAGCAGGACATGTCGGTTTTAAATTATGATCATTATACCTTTTAAGTCTGTCTTTGTTTTATTTTGTTAATGATAGAAACTTAAAATTGTCCAATTAACTGATTTAAGGATTTTCCTTAGGGTTTATTAAAATTCCTCTTATGCACGTAGGACTGCTGCTAGATCTCTAGTTTCTAATACTTCTGGCTCTTCTGGACCATTCTGTAAATTATCAATAGTTGCCAGTAAACCCTTTAGCTTTCTATTCCTGGATTTTGTCTAAGCCTCTTCATTAGACAATAATTTATTTCCACTGAACCAAAAATCTAAACGTAGCATAGCAAGCATATGACTACGTCTGCAAAAACATACGTAGTGATTGTATAATTTGAATACAGTGCCCTAATATGGTGGTTAAGTCACTCAGGTTAATAGAATGTCGTCTCAAGGACGTCGTGTGAACTCTCTTGTTTTATTTATTCATTTCTTTGAATTAATACTTATCTGATACAAAGTACGGGATCTATAAACACATTTTAATCTTTTTGTGCAGCCACTTAATTGGTTTTCCTGTTGCATTATGTTACTTTGTAGCCGTGTGTACCGTTTTAACTCTACAATGTCTAAGGACAAAACGGTAAAACAAAGGGAATTGTACAAGTAAAGTGTGCACCTGCTTTAAATATAAATGCATTAAGTTGTGTACCTGTACCGTTAGTTCTTGGACTTCTAAAACAAGTACAGATCTTTAGGATCTTATTGAAGTCACTAAGTAATTTTCTTATCATAATTTTTATTTTATCCATATCTCCTACAAATAAGGACCACCTGTTCACCTGTACTTTAAAATATTTTCTTCTCCTCTATAATGTTTGTGGTTGGTTTTGTGATTTCATATTTTCAGTGTTCAGCGATGTGCAATTGAATCAGTGCCATTGCTTGCTTTGTTGAAATAATGACTAGAATTATTGGTTCTGTCTTTGTGGGAGATATTTTTCAGCGTAGCCAGGCGTGTCGTAGTAGATACAATGAAAATACCCCGGCGTCGTCTAGCATTGGCCTCGATCCAGGAATAGGCCATTCACAGTTCAAGTGTACTCCATTTCCGGCATATAATTTTACGCCCGTCCATTTGTCGGCGCTACTCTAGTAATGCAGCCGTACAACATTTAAGTCCATTTTAAGCTACAGTGAAGCTGTTGTAATTTTGTTTGTGTAGTCTGTCTAGCCGATTGTGAACTGTTATTACCTATTTGTATATCAGTTGCAGACGATATTTCAGTGCTACATAGGTATATTTACTGTACCTTTTTACAATATGGTGCTAAATGCATTTAAAAGAGCTATGTTATTCTGAAACACTAACATAATCACGCACGTCACCTCGCTATGCGCTAGTGTCTTCGATCAAGAATATACTAGATTAACCATTAAGAACAAAATCATATCGTATAAGTGGCCGAGAAAGCTTTACGTCAACATTTGTATTTCTTTCAGAAAGAAGTCATAAAGTCTTAATGTTGGCTACGATTGGAGCATACTAACTTATTTGTATTTTTAGGCCGTTTTTGAAGCGTCGCCGTCGTTCGGTAATCTAGTACATTTTTGATCAAAGGCTAGTGCGCGGATTTAGAAGTGAGTTCGTAAGTGATGTCGTTAGAATAGCACGCCTAGACAGTGGAATAGTAGATTGATAATAATAATCTCTCTTATATACTGGGTTTATAACACAAATCGTAATTTAATCCTAAGATCTGCGCGTGACTATTGTGAATCTTAATTAGTAATTGATATACCCTTGATCATGGCCTCTGCAATACTCTTCATTGATCACGGAATGCCCTTCCACAGTGTTTTCGCTAAATGAATTTGATGCTGAAACAATTTCTATGGAAATTAATAAAAAGATTCCGTAGGTGTAAGCTTTGATTAGACGTAATATTATTTTCATAAAAGGCTGCTGGGCGTAGTGCGTCAATGCGTGGGTGTCTCGTGTAGACGCCTGGAGAGCGGTGGGCGGGCCCCGCCGCCGCCCGCCACCCCCACTGAACGCTTTGATCACCTTTAAAATCGACACTGATAAAGCCGAGGTCAATAACCTTTTCATAAACCTTTTTAAAAGAGAAAACTAAAAAGTACCTTTAGATTCATATTGCAAAAGAAGTAATAATCATTATATTTCAGTCCATCTCATTGGCAGTTTTGGTTCGTTCATGAATTATTTGGAAATTAAAATTGACATTTAATTACGATTTTTAGAGAAGTACATACTCGAGATGCATGAAACCAAGGGTAGTATCAACTGGTCCAGTCGATGTCGAACGCCCTAACTAAACGCAACCATTATGTTCCCCATTTTTCTCATCATCATCAGCCAATACACGTCCACTGTTGAACAAAGGCCTCCCCTTGTCCTTTTTCTCATAGATCATGCAAATTGTTTGATACCAATACATTTGCGATGAAGCTTACCCGTTCTGAGGCAGAACGAGGTTTTATACTGGTCAGAATTAATACCGATACCCACACAGTCGCTAGAGTGCTGCACTAGTGTATGAGATAAGGTATTGACGTGTTACTGTTTTTTCTCTCTCACTGCGAAACATTCAATGTGAGCGTATTAATGAATGAACTTATAATAACCTTTATTGATCCGTTCTTCGGAACTGGCATGTATTGTACATGTATGTTATGTGATGTAGGCGTCGGTATTATAGGTACATGTATAATTTGGTTTATAGCATCCTTTTTAATAAGATGGGTAATATGTTGGTAGAAAATGTGTTTGTTTGGGATCTTTTATTACCTATTTTTCATACGACACTGTTAACCTCCAGTAATGGACGCAAAGGCAAATGATGATGACGTTAACAGTGCCTCACTTTCACAAATCATGTAGTACGAGAATATACTTTTAACTTTCCTCAACTTTTTACCTTTGATTATAAGTATAAGCATTTTCTAAAGAGGCATATGTGTTGACTTTGATATATGGATTATAGCTCTAAAAGCTTTGTGACGGGCAGACGACAGCGTAGGTGTGTCGCGCGCACTCAGTTGTGCGAGAAATTACCCACATGGTGAAGAAAAAGCCTTTTAGTTAGACTATAATACGCTCCTTACCGATGCTAAGTGTCAGGCATGATATGACCGTTCCCGTCTGTTGGTAACGCGTAATGACAAATGAGAAATAAAGAATAACAATCTTACAAAGTCAGACGATACGCTCTAAGAACGGTTCTTCGAAAATCATAATACTCCGTGAAATATGCAGTGGAGTGGAGTGCTATCGATTGACGGCTTGTTATCGTCGGGTCTCAGACTACTCAATTTCTATAGACTTAACATTCTTGGAATACGATTGGAGTAGACTCTGTACCTTAAGATTCGTGGAACAAATAAATACCTAGTATAATACCAGACAACCTAATCTTCTTAACGTAGAATCAAATCAATAAGAAACTATATTTGATTCGACAAGTCTGGGTTTTGGCGAGTGCAATAATAGTACGTACGTTTTAAATAGGTACAGTTTACCTTTCAGAAGTAAATACATGTCAAAAGCAAGTCCGCATGCTCAGTACATTGTATAGGATTCGTCGGGTAGCGTGCGGATCAATCATAACAGGCAGTTCTCGCTACCGGCCTCAGCCCGTATTTGCTATGTAAATTAATTCTTGGAACGTCTCTGGCGTTCGCAGTTCGAGACGCATCACATCTCCGGCCTTCCTTTTGCAATTCACGATATTTGGGATTCCCGGCTGGGAATGTTTAACGGTCGCACTCTCGCGTCGCCTGCAACCTTTACACATGGGTTTTTAATAAAACGCATGCCTACTACAAGATAGAAGGGTTTTTGGGCATAACATGTAATCGGAATAAATGTTGCATTGTTGCAATTCTTACTAAAGGTGAATCGTTATTCACAATTTCCAGCAATTCCTCTAATATTCATAAAATATGTATATAAAAGCGTTGAGAAATAGAGTATGATTCATCATACTCTATTTCTCAACGAGACATATTTGGTGAAGTGAATGAATTCCCTGATATATGAAGTACGGGAAGTACACAGGTCCTATTATTATGAATTGTGAACATTTTGGGAATAAACAATGCGATTCATAATATAATAGTATTATCCTTTATTGATTCCATATCCTAATAATAAACTAAAGCGGCTATTTAACGCCAGCTATGCAGTGTTTTTAATTGAGATCATAAGATTGAAATTTTGGCCACTGACTACCTTATAACTATCAAGCTATTTATAGTTTGTTAATTAACAGTCCTTCAGTGTAATTTGACACAAAACGAATACATTCAATTCCTTTGTGAGTCATACGTGCGAATCGTACTTACACTGAATATCAATAAGTTGACAGTAGTTCCGTTTTTTTCCAATATTGGCGCAGCACAGCACAGCTAGAACGATTTTAGCGCTGCCATTGTGCCCACTTCAGTAAGTTCCGTAAAAGTAATAACAGCCCGCACTGCTCTACTCCGGAAATTAATCAAAGTGTAGACTTTTATTTCTGAAAATAGTTCTCATCTAGATAGGTTTAAAATGTTCAATACCTGCTTATATACACAGACTACTTACGTAACGGGCATTCAATAGATACATTTGACGTAATTTTAGATCTAAGATTGTATTACTCGTTACTAGGAAAACCACAAATAATTAACAACTATTAAACATTAGTTGCCACCGCAATATAAATATGAGATGATAAATTATGTTCAACGTAGGTATGCTAAGAGGAAAAATCTGATTGTTGTTGTGTTGTTTCTTTGGCGGAGCTGGTTTTTATCGTAAATTATAATTGTTGTTGGATCGATAGCCGACGTGAGTGCACGTGCGTCAGCGGCGAGATTACGCTTAGTTTCAATTACCCACACACCGATAGGAAAAACATAAAAATGTTTTCGCCAAATTGGCTATGAGCTAACGTGAAATCGATGGAACCTGACGTCCGTTTATTATATGCTCACCATTGACGGTTGACATTAAGCTAGCATACATAAAATACATACGTAAACAATTTGCGTTCCGAATTCGCCTGACGCGTTGAGTGCTGTTTGCTAGATACCATTTACATACGCCCGACGCTGGATGTAAATAGGTGGCTTGCCCACGTAATTATAACAAGCTATGACGTGGCATAATACGCGAGGGCTGAGGGCATCGAGCGTATGGTCGGCCGTGACCCTAGTAGTGAGCACCTCCAGCGAGGCGAGCGGCTCATCTGTAGGCACGACCCTATTTACATAACAACGCACGTAGGATCCGGCGTTAATAGCGAACGCCACGCCATCACCTCCCTGCATTTATTCAATTGAACAAGATCGAGAGCAATAGATGAACGACTTGAGAATTCAGGGGGACGGGGAATTGTCTGCTGCGACGTGCCACTATGTTTACGAGTGATAACACTGGCTTGTGTTATGTTTTTTTTAGTTCAGTACAGATAACGTTACTTAGTATTTAAAGTATTTGAAATAAACAATTGATTTCATATTCGCATCTTTTTTATCGTGACACGTGTAAAAAGGAGAATGTTTTTCTTAAATATTTGAAATTCCGTCCGGTTTGATAAGATATTTTGTGTCTATTTGTATTTACGAGGTTAGGTACGAATTTTCTTACCTCATTCATCGCTGACAACCCTATTCTTTAGGAAGTCTGCTTCTCAGCACACTGTGATAATATTATAGTGTGCAAGGTTAAATCAGCCACACAGTTTGGCAGCGAATTATAATCATATCGAATTAATTAAGAATGCATATGTGGTGCCTGCGCCGAGGCTCCAGTCAAGGCTGTCTCGATAACGCAAACGATCAATTAATGTCTGTTCTTCCTATGTTTGGCTTAACAGAATATAACGGAAATAATAAAATGGACGGACGAATGTAACAATCGGTTACGAACATACCTATTTAAAATATCAACTTTCCAACATACGTAATCAAACGTCAGCTGGTTTGGTTTGTAGGTGTCATGTTAGTCTCGGGGATTTACCTGTTCCTGCTGAACAGCAAATTATGGAGGTCGAGTCGCGTTACTTGTATCAAATTTCGCAAATCATTTTAATTGCACAAGCAGCGGTCTAATGAGAGTTAAATACCAATGCTTTTTTCATGTTATTAGGATTCTTACGTTCATAGGTTAGACAAAAGATAGTCTGCTCAAATCTGGGCGATTTGAGCAGACCCTAGAGACAATTAGGAGCTGGCGCTCGGTGTCCCAGGTTTCCCAAACGCGGTAGCTAAGTTAACTATTGACTAACTAACACTGGTAACAAAACTAAGAATTTTATTGTACATAATATCATCATCATCAGCTTTTAAATGGCCCACTGCTGGGCATAAGCCTCCTCCCCTAAACGCCACTGATTCCTATTTTGGGCCTTTTGCATCCAGGTCTTTCCCTGTACAGCAACAACATCATCAGTCCACCTTGCTGGAGGTCTGCCAGGGGCTCTACAGGATCCTCTGGGCCACCACTCTGTTAGGGCCTTACTCCACCTGCCATCACCAAATCTTGCCAAATGACTTGCCCAACTCCACTTGAGTTTGGTAATACGGTCTCCTACGTCTGCCACCTATATAATATAGGTACATATTTTCTCCTATTTCAGTTTATAAAACTAGAATCTCACAGACGACGCCCACGTAAAATGGATAAGATATAAAAGGATAAAAACGTAGGATATACTGGAGGGATGTGTTCTAAAAATACCCATCTGTTGCTCCTTTGTTGTCTATTGTCCTCTTTTATATCTCACACACGTCTCAGCAATCCTCCGCCCTTATCAGAGATATGTATTGCGCTATCAATGTAAGCTGAACATTCACAAAAATACAATTGCGACATTAAAAAGAAACACCAAACCAATGAACTTTATTTGACATTTCCTGTTAGGGACGAACACCTCAGTAAATACTGGTATCGCTTTAAATAAAATAGAAATAAACGGTTGTTTTATGTGTCGCAATGGACCTACTGTTTTTGCTAATAGTGTTATCATTATATTATAGCGTGAATCAGAATAAATACTGGCTTAAGATCGCATTCACATTTCGGTATACCTAATATTGCTCATTTAAAAACGTCCAATCACATATTATATTTTATGCTACGTGAATTGACCAAAAAAATCAGTGTTTTAGCTCTCCTGTAGTTTGCCATACCTAATTTACACTATTACTAGTTACGCAGTTTTGCACTATCACCGACAATATGGAAGTTGTAAGTGAAGTGGCATATTTTGAAAACCCACAGCATTTGTTATTTTTAAGACCGAATTGTGGGCATATCTCCCTGCAAAAGGTTTTATTCATTAACCAAGATGTTTATGAATGTAATGTTTGTTCATTAACATAACCGCAACACTATAGAAATCACAAAGAAGCTATTAAAAAACAAGATAAAGTTATGCGGCGTGTAATTCCCGAGCGGAAATGCAAAGGTTTCTATTACACAGTTATCAAACGGACATAAATGGCTGTTGAGTTGCATGTCGTGTCGTTACTGACGATAACGAATAAAATGTTTGTTATCATATAATCACCGGTATCCGGTATAATTACCACTGGGAAGTACTGCTAATCTTTTCTTTGGCAACCGCGAATAAAATACTCCGGGAAACGATCATATTAAAGGTGAAAAACTTCTTGACGGTGAAGCTCACGTTTCCTTTTGAAAGATAAATTAATTAGTTTTTATTGAATGTCTAATAGGGTTAAACTGAAATGGAGTCATTTCTTTTTGATTTCCTACTTTGTGAAGATCGTCTCGGCTTCAATATTAATTATAATAGCAAAAAGCATCGAGGTTCTTAGATGAATGGATATTTTTAATTCCCGTTTCCATTGAATTCTGATATAGATAGATATCAGTTCTTGCCAATAATCGTTTATCAGGCTCTAACTAGTAAATAATAATACTCAATAAAAATGTAACAGGTATATTTATTTATGTACCTGTTACATTATTATTCACTCGTTACATAAGTGAAGTCTTCTCTATTGTATGTATACGGCTGAAGTTTCATTAGAATTATTTAATTGTCTAGTAGGTCAACATGGTAATTTTAACATGATGTATTCATTCATACATACATTGTGACGTCGTGATAATTGCTTACAAAAGTATAGATTAGAGTAACTATAGAGATAATGATTTTAAGTGGTATAACCATATAAAATAGAATAGTAAAAAGGACATGTATTAATTCAATGAATGCAAATATTAATATATTATGCCGAGTGTTATCCCACCCCCTTTCCTCCCGTGGGTGTTGTAAGAGGCGACTAAGGGAAATCCAGAAAATGGGCAGCAGCGTCTTCTGTAACTTCACCATCAATACTACGATCCCCAAATCGCTTGCCCCGTGGAGATTATTGCAACGCCCCCTTATGTAAGGGGGCACCTTAGTTCAACAGGCTTATGATGATGATAAAATATTAATTTACAAGTAGTTACTCGATACGATTTACCTACATTAATATAAATCTATCATTTTACTATTTATACTTTCAGGATTGGATATTATATTATTTATGATGTTTTTTAGTCTACCCGTGTTTGATTACCATCATCCAAAAAATGTGTAAGTAAACAGTGTACGCACTTGTTAATATTTTTTCTCGCAATATTAGCTGTCCACTCATTATAAAAAGTATAAAGTTGCAAAAACATATTTAGCATAATGTTGATGCTAGTTTTATGTTCCGAAGCTCGTTTACTTCTTCACGTTTTTTTGTGTCACAGGTATTCAATAAAAGAACACGTTATTTATATCTTATGTAAATTACCGTCATATTATCTGGTGAATATCTTGCGCAAAACATTGGCATGGGCCTAATAGACTGCTATTATGATCGGGCAGGTAAATATCGCGATAATCTCTACACTTGGGAAAGGCATTAGCGATCCTAGCTCGTTGGAGAAGTGGACGTTTTTTGTTTATACTTATATGACTTTTTAGTTCGATGATATAGATGGCGACGACCTGATTGGCGCAGTGGCTGAGCGATTGGACTGCAGCGCTAAGGTTTTCGGGTGCGATTCCCACACGGAACTAGATGTGTGATCCGCAGTTGTTGATTTGTCTGGAGTCTGGATGTTTCTGTATGTGATATTTCATGTTTGCGAAACGCACCCACGATACAAGAGAAAAAAATAGTTTGGTGGGAGATTTAAAAAAAAAAAAAAACAATTATAGAATATTCTAGTCGTTTCGTTCCTGTTTCCCTGTAAACTAAACTAACTGTGGTGTGTAACCTACATAACTATTTCGTAGAACGTATGAAGGACGGGAATTTACGACCTAAGTACTCGGTACGAATTCTTACGATTGTTACTGAGGAAACATAGTATATGAAACATCATAACATTTTTAAATTGATTAAGGGAAACTTAAATTTAAGCCTAGCATGGCAACATGCATAAAAAATCCAAAAGTCATCATGACATTTCCCAAATTATACCAAAGAAATTTTAATCAAGGACTTCCTACTCAGTCATCAGCCACGCTGGCAACCACAGGACCCACTGATCCTGCGTGGCTGATGACTCACTAGTCATTAATGTTTTATTTATTATAACTCAATGGCAATGACACATAGTATGTGAGTCTTATACATTATCGCTGCACCTAATAACAATATGTATTGTAACAGTTTTAAAGTGCGTACTGTGCAACCGCAGTGTGCCCTTCCACGCACATGAATGAGTGCACGTATTGTTGACTGTGACTCACGGCATATACAGCCGGCTGCCGACCGCCGACTCATTCATGCTTTTACACAAAAACCTTAACAATTAGTCAAACAAATAATGTAAAGGATCAAATTACATTTAATTATTACGTGTGTGGGAATAGACTTGTGCATTGTGAAAATTCGTGCGAATATTGTAGATTTTGGCTAGTTTTTAAAATTAGTTGTTGTGGAATTCTCGTTTGAGTAATTATAAATAATACCATGTGTCATTCATTATTATCAATTTATATGTTTCGTGTCATCAAACAGTGCCTGTAGGAACTTAGATTGACTGATGTATTTAGTTGAAACTCAGACTCCTTTGTTCACCATAACTTTCGGTAAGATAAAGGATTAGAAATATCAAATTAATAGAGTCGAGTCAAGCCTGCTGGTCAATAACCAAATAGGCAACAGTTGTCGTGTTGTTGTTAACCACAATATCATCTACATGATCGTGCCGTTAAGATATGAGGAAAAAAGTTTTTGGAAATTCAATACGCAAATGGAAATACCTACCAACAAAAAAAAAAGTCCGGAAAATTGTGTAACCTGAACACCAATTTACCCGTTTTGAAGACCAAGCAAAAATCGAAAATCCATTTGACTTTTGGTTGTGTATCCAATTTCAAAGAGTGTTGTTAATTAAAATAAACGATATTCAATGACATACCTTATAGTTACAGACTTTCCGTATCACACGATTACATGTAGAGAGCTTTGAAATATAAAAGTAAAATTCTACGATTTAGTGAAGTATTTTTAAAGCAACATTTTTATAAGTATTGGGCACGAGCATCGGTTTCAAGGAGCTCCGCTCATGCCACAATCACTGACACAGATTGCGTGCTCATCCACGCAGAACTCGTGAGGTGCCATGACAGCACCCCATTTAAAAGGCAAATACGGTCACGACGTGCTCACACGGATGTGTCGATATCGGCGTTACGATGGGCCTTGTGAAACTAACCGCACTAATGCATCTATCCACTAGAGAAAACCAACTTTAGAAATATGACGCAATTCGTGTGCTTCTCACATATTCGTAGGCAATAAGGAAACAGACATGTTTGAAATATAGGTCTGGATACTGGGTGCTGTGCGGCGCGTAGACAGTGTTGTCATTTAGGTTCATTGTATCGTAATGGCAACTTGATCGTAACTCGTAGCAGCTTATTCTCAAACATAAGGTAGAGTGTAGTATGTGATGTTCCGCTTAATAAATATGGTGTAAATATGAGCAGGTACTTTAATTGTTCAGGATTTAAGTGGCACTTACAATATCGATGCGCCCTATTTAAGTACCGCATGTATTGCCTACTGCTCACCTATTAAGGTAAAAAAGCGTGACAACGATGACATCGGGTGAACGGACAAATTGTAACGGTTCGTTCGGCTACGGAACTTTAATAACGCCTTGGGTACAAAAAGTTTGATGGACGTAACACACATGAGCGTGACGCCCTAATGATCCCCAAAGGGTGCGTCTAAAGAGGTTTTGTATGGGAACGAGATAGCATTACCACCCACAGCCCGACTTCAGCCCGTGATAGTATATCAGTCCAGTCCTCACACTTGGCCACGTTTTCGATTTTTCGAAGCCATTCTGTTTCAACTCTCCGATCAGTCTGTTCTGTTTCAGATCTTTGATCGCCACTCCTTGATAGGTGGAACTGTGATAGCTTTACATTAGCGATTATTTAAATGAAGATGCTATATAGGGATAACACCAGAATCTACTCAACGCTGCCGCTGATACTTATTTGATGTAGTAGATGTAGTTAGTTTGGCTTTAGCTTTGTTTGGGACTCGTTACCACCTCAATGATTTCAAGTGTTTGTTCTTTGGAGTTAAAATGGTCATGTTGTATTGTTGCAGATTGTCGTCTGTGTCGGATGCGGCGCGGGCGCCAGAGTGCCATGCTGTTCTAGTATCCGCGATGGTGGGCGTGGGCGTCGCGGAGGGAGGCGGGGGCGGCGGCGGCCCCGGCGATGGCTACTACGGCGAGTACTACCCTCCGGAACAATACTACGTGCCGCAGGAGATGTGCCCGCACCCCTCGCAGCATCCTCAGCACGCGCACCTGTGCACTGTGCTCCCTGAATATGGTGAGTCGTCTCAAAACTACCTTCCTATTGCTCTCCAGAAGGGTTATCGCAGAGCCCAGTTAGGCGGTCCGACTCCGTCTTCTTATTTTTAACAAAGTGCTCTCGCAATAAGTAACACTAGGTTCAACAATAAAACCAAAGGATATACATATACCTAAGCACCAAAAGATTTCCCCATTCCTTCCTATCGTATGTATAGTTGACGAAAACCTGGTGTCAGAGATTGACATGTCTTTACACACCGTTGAAAAATCTCTTGGGTGCGCCGGTTTACTCATTATGTTTTCCTTCGCCGTTTTTACCAACTGATAACTAATTTATAATACGCACATGAATTCGAAAAGACGTGCCATTTGATCTTTGACTTGGCAGTCCTACGGTCATACCACGCGGCTATCAGTCCTTTTTACCAAAAGACTAAGACTACAGTGAATGCACTGGGTATCTTTAGTCGGTGTCTATTGTTGTCTCGTGGATAAAATCTTGAAGCGATGGCATATACATTATACCCTCATGTTAAGTCATGTCCCTAATAAGGATACAAGGGCTTACGATAGCAACCGCAAATGATGAAAATGAAAAGAATAATGATGACGCGCTGGTTTGACACCATACATATTTATATTTAGAGTAAATAGATAATCATGATGTGTAGTGGCCATCTACTGATAACCATCGTCATAGATTCGGGAAATTACCTTACATTGTTTAGGTATACTTAATAGAATCACACCAGACATTAAGAGCTTCATTAAGTATCTATGTTTTGCCGTACAAAAGCTTGAACCTAGATAAGAGGTATGTAGGTAGCGACCAAATGGAATAATATACAATGTCGTAAAACGCAACCAAATAAAACATAGGTACCTGTTATTTTGGTTTCGGTGCTTAGTTCGCAGGTAATTAAAAACGACTTGTTATTTTCCTATCGGGACACATTTTTTACAATTGAAAGTCACAGCGATAGTTTTATTATTGCTAATAATGTTTTACTGCAGTGAACTAAATAGTTTTGCTCACGGAATGCGAATTTTATTTTCTGTTTTATGTATTATAATGATAATGACGAATACCGGTTAGGTTTTATATGAGCCTGTAATTTTATGTCCACTGTATTATAAAACACAACTGAATTTCTTTCATTATTGCTTCATACATTACTTAAATACTATCATTACTCATATGCACGCATGATTCCTTTATTGCACAGCAATAAATCTATTATATTGAAAGTTTAGGAATTCATTATATCATAGGTAATCAAGCCTGTAATAGCTTGATGCAATTAGGCTTTGGACACAGGCATTTTACCATAAAGTACAAATTCTATGTAATAATATGCGAGTGTATTGCTATTTATCGGGCACAATTCGAATTCCCGGGTGACTATGGACTACGGAGTTTAAAAAAGAAAGTTAAAAAGTAACGAGGCTTTACAATACGTTTGCAACCGCAAGGAGTTCAGTATCAGAGGGTGAGGCGATAATAAGGTCAAGTGGGAGTTTCATAAAGTAAACTTACAGGTGGATGAGCAACAGTAGAGGAGGCTACAGTTTAATATTGGCCCAGTTTAAAAACTAAACTATCCTATAAAGTCATTATTATGCCAAACACGCTTATGGAATTCGTAACCTACTGTAATTTTGTTTTCTGTAGCTGCAATAATTAAGGTTAGCTAAAAATAGCGGTTCACCAAACCACATTCAATTAGTGGTTGTGTCAGAAACTTACTGGGGAAAAAACCCTTCTACCGTGAGTCTAAACAAAGAACTTCAAGGCTCTCGTGGGATTCGTAGTGCACCTTATTGCTCAACGCTGCGGTCGCATTACATCGCGCTTCGCGAGCCGGTCTCAACTATGCGGCACATTTCCGCCGCGAGCGGTTTGCGCCGCGGCCCGAGGCGGATGATCCAACAAAGAACGTTTTCTACGAACACCCAAAACACGTTCATTCATAACCGCAAAGTTACGGGGCGGAACGACGGCGTCGATGTCAAAATAAAGCAAAATGAACCCACCCGTAACGTGGCCGCCGCCGGCCGCGTCCCTACCGCACAGCACGCGAGCCACTCGCACACATTATCAGCTGTGTTGTTTATAGTAAATACATAATTACGCCCAGTTACGAACTTTTTTGATATAATTTATCTTATCGAGTGTAAAATGTAAACAATGAACAACATTACGTGTACACTCACAATAAGTTGGAAGTCACTTCATTATTTTATTTTTAATACTGAATCATGACATGTTTTTTGTAGTTAATTAAAGAATCGAATAGAATAATAATAATAATAGAATAGGGAGAATTGGAAAGTCAGGGAGAGGTCTTTGTCCAGCAGCGGGAAACGATCTAGGCTAGACAAACAAACGACAAACTAAAGAGTAGTTTAATATAGGTACTTATGTAATATGTATCTATTAACATTGTACGTATAACTTAAAGATATAAACACATAAGAGTATTATTAAACACAGATAGAAATTAATTAGTGCAGTGAGTCAAATAGGATTATAATTAGCATGTAGGATTGTAGGTATGAGATAAAATGCAGCCGTTTATGGTCACGTTGACATTTTAATGATAGTTTGTGAAGGTTAGATATGCGACTATGACATCATGTGTGTCTCATTTCAAGATTTTTCTGCTCAAACAACTAATTAGTAATTAGTTAGGTAATATATTAAGTTTGTCAACTACCAAGTTTAGTTAGAATAGAAGCCATTGGAACTCCAAGTTGGGATCAACAATGGCCTAACGAAAAAGTTGAAGAACAATTTGCTTTGAAATTAATTGAAAACGTTCTGTATATTATGGCAAAGCCACAACTGACTGTATTTGAAAAATAGGGTTTCCACAAAAAAGGAGTTTTAAAAATACTCTTAAAATACCATTTCTAATTTCCATTAACTGTGTTTTAGAAGTGGATTCTGACGAAAGCAGGTTTTAATCTTTGATGAATGCTGCTGTTCCTTTACAAATTCTGCCTAAGCCCTGACTAACAACCTAGGTAACAAGATGTACCAATCAATAATTGAACACATTACCTTTCCAGGTGGCATGCCTGTAGTGACGTCAGGAACAATGATGCCTCCGATGATGCCGCCGGTACTGGACGATAATATGCGGCACTACCTGGTGCATGCGCAGGCGCATCCCCATCACGCAGCGCACCACCAGCCGCCGCACCATCAACCACAGCATCACCAGCCACCACCACACCACCAACCGCCACACCATTACGTGAGTAACAAGTTCCTACCTACTATTTACTACCCGACGACCTGATTGGCGCATTGGCTAAGCGATTGGACTACTGCGCTAGGGCTTGCGGGTTCGGTTCCCGCACGGGACAAGGGTGCTTGTATATGTGATAATATATTTTTTTGAAATGAGAGAATGAGAATTCCTAGGGTGGGACGACGTTTCTATACACAACAGTTAGTGAGGCTATCGGTAGTGAAAATTATTGTGATCCACATTCCACATACATTCTGTTTGTGTATAGTATATTATTTTTAGTCAGCATAAGTTTTTCTACGCATTATAAAGAGGATGAAAATGAAGTAAAATCTAGTTATAAGGCCCCAGACATCAAAATCGTCGCCCCGGATACCGCCAATTAGAGCTTCTATTTTTTTAAGAACCTTGTTCTGTCTATGACTGTTTTGCTCATTATTCTAAGGATTCTGACTCACCACACACAGCACTCACAACATCTGCGTAATCAGGATCTACGACGGCACATTTCAGTCAATTACCGCGTTATATAAACAAGGCCCCTAGAAAAAATAAACAACAACTGATGTCTATCTATCTAATTCGTGACTTAGACAGCCAAATGAATTCAAAAGATTTCCATTCGTTGTTGCGCGGCGCGTCCAGGACTTCGTACCTTCCCGTCATAAATATACAGGACAATATGTAGTGCACCCGCTGTGCTTGTAATTCTATCATGCAGCCGCAGGTTCTTGTTATCTAATAAACTTCTTGTTATCCGTTTAATAGTTCCACCTCCACCAGCCAATCGGCGACGAAGCAAATTGTCGCTATTATGTTATACACGTATATCTGCTATTAGCTTCGCATTCCAAAGAAGTAGATGCACATTGAGTGAAATAAATGTTTAGGATGCTTTGATCCCTTTGATGTAAAAAACACAGCATTGGGCGTTGATTTCATAAACTAAATATGTATAGTAATATAATTTACTGATCTGGTAGTTTACCTGTTAGTTAGTAGTTAGAAGTCAGAAGATCATAGCTCACGTGGAATAGGCTAAGGAAGAGATTTAGAATAAAATAAATTTTTAATACAATGATGCGATGCTCGATGTATGTTTACGTACCCGATAAATCTAAGTAGGTACTTATTGTTGGCCTATAGTTCATAGAAGTTATACCTACATTCGATGTTATGAACCCGTCATACATAAACTATAAAAAAACCCTGTGTTAAAACTTAGAATTTAATAAACGTCCTCGTCAGTTACTGTATTGTCTACATTCAACAGCATACCTTATTCAGTTCACTGCCCCATCAAGGCCGCCATACGCTAATAATAATATTTTTTACAACCAGTGACAATCAGCTACAATACTTGCTGTGCTAATAATAAACTATGATATAGACAATTAAGAAGGGATGTAAACTACACCAATTCTGTTCCAGCCGTAGTTTGGTTATTAAACTACAAATTTAACTTTAAGATGCGTTACTACAGTATAATGATAGTTTAAAATGCAAATTGATAATACTACACAGTTTCCACTATTCATTCTGCACAATAATTATTAGTAATTCTTCTTACAAAATATGTATAATGCCACATTATTGTATTAGCCAATTTATTATGGAATAATTGAGCAAAAAACACGTTGAACGCGTCGAAAATGCGTTGACTGTTCTGTCACTATTGTCAGTGTCAACGTCAAAAATCTTGACGATATACCTTTGTAATTATGTCAAAGTAGAGTTCATTGACTTGAATGTTATGGTGAGCTTCGTGTAATTCATTTCCAAAAGATTATAAACAAACAACTTTTCTTAACAAATGAATACATGAATCTTGGTTAAAGACTTAAAACTCTTATAGATGTTGCAATATCCTCTATAAAAATACAATGTTTCAGTGATGTTTACTGCTAACAATGGACAAATTTGCGTTTACCTTCTGTGTAAATATACCCGCTGATACATCGATTGTTTCGCTTGTAAATTTAACAGCAAGACATTTCGCTTTCAAATTTGTGCACAGGCGTGTCGAGTTATCCGACTGTTTTCAGTAAGTAGTTGATTAAATAAAGTTGCGCCTTATTCAACGTTAATCTAATCTTGGCAAGGTTATACCAGTCGTGTATGATTGTGTAGTGAAGTGTTATCACGAAAACAGTTGGCGGTTGGCAGTACGTGGCAGTGACGTCTGTAAACCGATTAAAATCACATGTAATGTTACAAATAATCCAAGAAAATGAGTGAATCTGATAAAAAGAAGGCCAGTAGTTTACAACAAGAAGGAACCACCCAGGTCAGTTTATTTACTGGACAGTTTCAGTTTATTGATCATTTTATTCAAAACTTCTAGATGTTTTCAACACAATATGTTGTAATATTATTATTCAAGATATCCTTTACATAAGGGTTTATTTTTAATCAATTGATTGTTACAAGTAAATAATGCTCAGCCGGCAATTGCATCTAAATCCATGGTTCAAGAATATTATATGGCTAGAATATAATATATTTTGATATAAAATGTAATGATTTTGTTCTTGTTTAAAATGAAACCAACATAATCCATTTCCTTTATGAACACATACATTTCAATCTGATAATTTATTATATGCTTCATTTATATCATTATTAATATAATTAAATGTAGTCAATTTTAATACTTAAAATAGGAAGGTAATGGATATTTACTGTATGGTTGATGAATGTTAAGATAATAATACTACATAGAATGGTAAAAGACAAATAGGAACTTGTATTTGTGTGTATCTCTCCCGTATCCTGCAGTTTATTAGTGAAATTGATATTACCTGTCATGACCGAAATTTTGTCTCCAAATCTTGTAGGTATTAACAAGTTTTTTAAATTTAACATTATTGGTTTAATATATTGGTTGTTATTGTGTCAATCAGAAACACTTTAAATAAAATAAAACAGGAAAATTTGGTTATAGGCATTTGTTAGTTTTTATGTACTAACCTATCCTCTTTTTATTTCAGGCTCCTACTAATGGTACCGGAGGACCACAACATTATTATGGTACAGGGTACCCGACACACTTTCACCATGTACCTCAACACCACATGCAGCATTCCCCACCCCCTCCTGCTGTCTACCAGAAGGATGAGAGGGCTCAAAGACAGTACTCGAAGCTCAAGCAGAAGTTGGAGCGAAAACAAACTAATAGGAATAATGGTGTTGGTAAGTATCCTAGAGACAGCATAAACATTGTAGAATTTTTATACATATTTATTTATTTATTGTACTATGTAGTTTCACAGAAAATAACTATCTATTAATTATGACAATTATGCGATTTAATCACCTATAACTGAGTATACACTCTTAAACAATATGCTCATGTCTGCTTAGTGCAGTATGCATAACATTAAAAAACAACTGTATTGTGGGAAACTTGATGATTATAATTATTTATTCAACTTTGTTACTTTTATAGTCAAATAACTCTGTTGGCAAAGTCCATGTATATTACATACAATCATCTTCTTCAGCATCATTATGATAAACCTATATTAAAATCAAACTTTCTTTTACACAGCACATTTGAATGCAGAAGTGAACTCGGGTGCCAGTACCCCGTCACTGTCGCCGCGCAAGGAAGTGAATGGTCGTGCCGGCAGCAGCAGTGGCGGCAGTGGTGCTAGCAGTGGAAGCAGTTTGCCCAGCAGTGGGCCCAGCTGCGGCGCAAGCCCCGCCGGGTGCGCTGGCAGCGGGGGCACCACCTCTTCGGGAGCATGGTCCGAGGAAGGCGAAGCCTCGTCTGCCGAAGCCTCCGTGCAAGGCGATGGCTCATCTGCTGCAGCTTCGGTGCAGGGCGACGGGGAGCAGACAGATGAAATCAATGCACAGGCTGTTATTGATTTGTTTGCCGCTCGACGTACACCACAGGTATGTAACTTCTGTTATTACAGAATTAGTGTACAAACTACAAAAAAGTCTGAATATTTGGCTCTATGTTAATTTGGCTTTGTTTTAATTAGGTTACTGACGTGACTTCCACCAGTGCTCTAGTAATATGGAATGCCCCGTTACCGGAAGACGTGGCTGTTCCTGAAGGTGAATTAACATACGATCTGTTGCTGGCCGACCGTGGTGGTCGTTATAAAGCTATCTACAGTGGCCAAAGCCTCACTTGCAGGTATTTATACCATATATACTTTGATGTAATTTCTGTACATGACTGGTCACTGAATACTATTTAATTGTTTTACTTGTTGTTCCTACAGAGTGCGAGATCTGAAGCCGGGTTATGAATACTCAGTATGCCTCCACATCCGCGCGGGCGGGCTGGGCGCGACGAGCTCGTCGGCCACGTTCCGCGCGCCCGCCGCGCCGCCCGACGCCATGCCGGCGCCGCGCGTCACGCAGCGCGCGCGCACCTCGCTGCTGCTGCGCTGGGCCGCCGCCACCGATAACGGCGCTCGCCTGATCAACTATGTGCTAGAGATGGACGACGGTGAAGGCTTCACCGAAATCTCTCGACCGCGCACTCGCCAACACACCGTCAACAACTTACGCCCGCAAACTCGCTACCGTTTTCGCATTGCCGGTATTAACGATTGCGGACGTGGCGATTGGAGTGAAGAAACAGTCGCCTGGACGACGGGTTCGCCGCCGCCCGCTCCCGGCCCGCCCACCCTGTCGTCCGCTACCAACGAATCCCTCGTGCTCGGCTGGGAACGTCGCTCGGATGAAGAGTTCACTCTACAGATGGATGACGCGGCGCGCGGTCATGGTTTCCTACCCGTGTACTCGGGCCCCGACCGCTCATACGTGTGTGCGGGGCTCCGGCGCGCCACGGACTACCGCTTCCGTCTGCGCTGCGAGACGGTCGACGGTCAAGG
Organism: Abrostola triplasia; assembly: GCA_946251915.1. Classification (NCBI taxonomy): domain Eukaryota; kingdom Metazoa; phylum Arthropoda; class Insecta; order Lepidoptera; family Noctuidae; genus Abrostola; species Abrostola triplasia. Next base: position 5,078,438 of record OX276423.1, read on the forward strand.
ACCATGGTCAGTAGAAGTTACATACCGAACACTGCCCGAACGACCCGGTCCGCCGGGTCGGCCGACCTCCCGCGGTCGTATACATTCGCGCGCGTTCCGACTTCGGTGGGATCCACCCGTCGACGACGGCGGTGCCGCTGTCGATTCTTACACCCTCGAGCTCGATGCGGGCGAGGGATACCGACCGGCCTATCGTGGGTCCGAGCGTGAAGCGCACTGCGACCGGCTGCTGCCCGGCACGCCGTACAGGGCGCGCGTGCGCTGCGCTAACGAAGCCGGAGTTAGCGAGTGGTCTGCTGCTGAAACCGTGACCACGGAGGCTGCCATCCCCGGCGCCTGCGACGCGCCCGAGCCGGCCGCCGAGCCGCGGGCCACGCTGCTGTCGCTGCGCTGGCGCGCGCCCGACTGCACCGGCGGGGCGCCCCTCACCGAGTACCGGCTCGAAGTGGTGGACAGCGACGGCACTGCTCGCCTCGCCTACCAGGGCCCCGACTGCGAGTGCGTGGTGCGCGAGCTGGTACCCGGCCGCGAGTACCGAGCCACTGTGACGGCTTACAACAAGGTCGGCGCAGGCCCGGCGTCGCCGGTCCTCACGTTCTCGACCGCAGCGGCGCCGCCCGACGCTCCGGACACGCCCGCGGCGGAAGTACAGAACCCGCGCGCTGCGCGCCTCGAGTGGTCTCCGCCGCGTGACAACGGTGCGCCCGTCGTCGACTATCGTTTAGAAATGAGTGCCACAAACGTTGACGATGCGTTCTCGGAAGTGTACAGAGGTATCGAGACGAGCTACCTCGTCGGTCGCCTCGTTCCGTTTTCCCCGTATTTCTTTAGGGTGTGCGCTACAAACGCAGCCGGTCGCAGCGCGTGGTCTGGGGTGCGCGACGTGCTGACGCCGCGCGCGCCGCCCGCCGCGCCCGCCGGCCTGCGTCACGAGGCCACGGCTGACAGCCTGCGCCTGCACTGGCGCGTGCCCGCTTGCCACGGTGCGGAAGTGCTCCGCTACCGAGTGGAAGTGGGTGACGCTGCTTTCGACACCGACGGGCCTACGCCGGAGAGGCTCATAGAAGGACTTACGCCCGACACTGTGTACCGCGTCCGAGTAGCGGCGCTCAACGAACTGGGGCTCGGTGAGTGGTCGGAGGAAGCCAAAGCCGCCACGCGACCTCCACCTCCAGCGCCGCCTGCCCTTCGCTGTGTGCAAGCGGCTCACAACTACTTGCGTCTGGAATGGCCCGCCGCTGGCGGTGAGGGCGCACAGTATTGCGTCGAGATGCGCTCACTCGAAGCCCGTGACTTTCGACCCGTATACCGCGGCTCGGCCCGCTCGTGTAAGGTGAAGAAGTTGCGCGAGGCAACCACTTATGCGTTCCGGATACGCGCCAGTGACGAGCGAGGCGGACGTGGCGCTTGGTCTGGTGTGCTAGAGGCGGCGACGGCTGCGGCCCCGCCTCCTGCGCCACGCGCGCCTGCGCTCCAGCTGCCAACGCCGCGCGCCGCTCTAGTGGCCTGGGACGCGCTGGACGACGCTGAGTACGTGCTGCAGTGCGCGCGCACCAAGGACGCTGTCTACAAGCAGGTTAGTTCTTTAAATAAATGGTTTTATCTAAATTACGAACTAAAAGTTATTCGCTCATTTCTTCACTATTTTATTAGATGTCTAAAGAACGTCTCAACTGGTATTAGTCGACGAATCCGTGGACATACAGATATGAATAAGAGTCGTTCCGCAGGTGTACGCGGGCAGCGAGACGCAGTTCCAGCTGGAGGAGCTGGAGGCGGGCGCGGAGTACATGGTGCGCGTGTGCGCCGTGCGCGGCGGGCTGGCCAGCGCGTGGTCGGCGGCGGCGCGGCTGAGCGTGCCGGCCAGCGTGCCCGCGCCCCGCCCGCGCCGCGCCCGCCCCCCGCGCGCGCTGCAGCCGCGCCACGTGGCGCTGCTCATAGCGGCGGCCTTCCTGCTGCTGGCCGTGGCCGTGGCCGTGCTGCTGCAGCGCCTGGTGGAGCCGCGCCCGTGACGCGCGCTGGCGGCGGCGCGGCCCCGCGCGCTCGCCCGCCTGTGACGCGCGACGTAGCCCGCCCGTGACGCGTGACGTTGCCCGCCTGTGACGCGCGACGTTGCCCGCCTGTGACGCGCGACGTTGCCGTTATGTACGCCCGAGCCCCGGCGCCGGACGGACGCTAGCCCGCGGGCGCCGCTACCTCTCGTCGCGTCCGTCGATGGAGATCGATGTTTAAAAATAGATTACGAAAATATTACCGGCTTTGCATTTTTTGCATCGATGTGAGGTTGCCATTCAGAGTGTATATTTTTTACAGTCGAGCGAGATAGCCTCGTCTTCTATCGTGTCTCCTATGTGTTGTATCTAAACTTTCACAAATTTTCATAATTCTAGTCTATGCTTGTAACTTATTATTTTATTTACTGTATTAGCAAAATATGTGCTTGTTTATACATATATAATTGAATATCGAATCGTTATATTTGTTTTGGCGGTGATACGACACGAACTTCCGATATTTAGTATTTTCTCTTTGTACTTTTTCCAAACATTTGATATTTTTATAAAATTAAATTATCGAACGATCTGTTGCATAACTTTATCAGATTTAATTATAAGAAGTTAGCAAACGAGGTGCTCTATTATTATTATTAATGTTTTGTTAAGAGGGACGTGGCCCCTCGATCTGCAACGAGTTTTCAGTGTGTGTGCTGTGATCACTTCCTTATGCGAATGAGACTGATTTTACAAGTAAATGCTTTGTTTATAGAGTGAATCAAATGCTTACTCTTGATGACTAACTGTGTCTGCGCCATTTACATAATGAAACATGGTCGTTTGTTAGTCGTGGCAACAATAAAGTGTAACTGGACGGTGGAACTAAATGGCAGTGTTGACATACTTATGTGAATGGTACAGAACCACGTCCGAGTGACCGTGGAACGCAGAAACAATCCGATTTTATATACTCCGAATGCTTATTTGATAGTATCGATGTACCTAATTATATTGTATTGTCGATAACTTCATAATATTGTTGTTTTTATTCACTGAACATGACCTTTTATTGATGACATTATATAATATAGATTAATTTGTTTATAAATTTAGAGATTACGAATTATTGAGATTGTTACCACCCGGTATAAAGTAAGAACTGGAATTCAATTTAGGAAGTTATGTTCCATGTAGCATGTTTTGATGAAATGTAATTCCCATACTGGTGTCTGTTACTTTTATAACATTATTAGTAAAATTGTTAACTGATGTTCATATATAAATATAATTTTAATAAACGAATTTCTTGTAGATAAGCAAAAATGAAGTTAAGTATCATTTATATTCAGAATTAGATTAAATAAAGCATTGTACGGGGTTTGAACTTTGATGTTTCTTAGTATCATTATTCAGATTTAATGTTGTTTCGTGGAGGTAATGTCGTACATAATAAAATAACATTGAATATTGTCATTGTTACGTAGGCTTCGTATGGTATTCGACTTTACTTGGCTCGCTCGTGGCGTCACATAGTACCGCGGCGGCCAAGTATGTGTATTTATTTATTATTATTTATGTTGAGATACAATTACGCACCAATAGGCATAAAATATATCGTAAATATGTAATATTTACTTCTACTGTGATTAGCTTACTCTATTCTTTCTATAATATCTTTATGATTATTGTCCGAAACATTCCTAGGGTACGCGTTACTTTTTGGATTTAAAATAACTTTTGATTTGTTAATATTTCTGTAGTAGAGAAGAAATTCACTTCGTGCCTATTTCCGTACGGCATAATTGAAATAGTAAGCGCAGCTTACACTGTTATAAATTATTTAATTTTCGAAAATTTTATAATAATGACGATGTGCAATTAACAATTATTTATTCTTTATGCTTAATATAAATATTTATTTTTTAGAAAATATATCAGAATAGTATCGATAATCAAGTGAAGGAATCGATGTTCCTAAGTAAGTTTTACACTGTTGTACAATACACTGATTGCAAGCTAAATTGTGTACTACGGTCAAGCATTCCAACTTTATTCCACTGTAAATAGGCCTAATGAATTCTATGACTTTTATAAATGTACATGCTTTAATAATGAAATGTAAATAAATCTGATGTTCACGAGCTTCGTGTAAGGGGCATGTTTAGATGCTGAACATGTATGCCAATTGAAATTACTGCATTGTGTTGAGAACTAAACGTTTTAAATTAATGAGATATATGTTTCACGGGGATAACATCTCATATTGTATTTGTGTTTGAGTATGTAACGTATAACGAAAAATGTATATGTTTTAATATAATATTTGATGATGTTATGTATACAATTTATTAAACATGAATATATCAATAAAACTATATTTTGTGTATTTTGAAGGTTTAATTTTTTTTTCTACATCCATACAAAACATACCACATAACTTGAAATACTTATTCTACGTATCTACGAACTAATTATTATGTAAATTATTAATTAGGTTTAATTGATTTAAATTATATGATAAGATTTAATTAAAAATATATATCTAATGCCACTGTTATAAATAAGACAACTTTTGGTCCTATAAGAAGACTAGAGAGTTTGTACTATGAGTATTTCACACTTACCCAATATTGGCTAATGTAATTTAATACGAGTGTGGTTAGGTTGGTGGGAACAGCTGACAAGACTGGACATTTTCGCTGTACAATTCTGTGTAATTGGTAACGTAAGACTTTTCCCTCGTCGATATATGATCAATGCAGCCTTTGAAGTTGTGTGGGAAGATCTTCTTAGCTATCGCATCTTCTTGTTCTGTTATACCACCTGTAGAAGTCATTGGAAAGTTTATAATTAAAATTATTTAAGTTTTTGGCATATACCTGATTGAAATGGTTGTTTTAAAGATATTGCTTTTAGTCATAAGACCGCCTAATGTACCCTATACTTTTACATGCTTTGTGTGTGCAATAATAGACTGTCGTATTCTTATTTTAAACCTTACCTATATATAAGTCGACATCTTCGTAATCACTTTCTTTGCCTAAACCTGGTTCTTCAGCATACACCAATGCCTTATCGATTGTCAATGTAATATTGGGCGAGTCCATCTTCAATGCTAGAACATGCCACTCAGCATCAGCGAGAAAGCCTGCATGGGGCAGTAATCGAGCCAAGTTTCTGGAAGGTAGTACTCTCTTCGCTTCGTTATTTCGTTGGAACGACCAGACCAGCCTGAGGTAGCCGTTTTCAAGGCCTATACCGATGTAATCGTTATCCTGGAAATAAATTCTTCTATAAGAAGTATGTATTAATGACTTCGGTTGGAAAGACGTAGGAGGTCGAGAGATAAAAAAAGGTCGAAAATCTATTCTACATAAATGTAGTTGATTTTCCCATGCCATCAGTTAACTGATTTATGGAAACAGGTCCGTGGTGTAGAAAGGATAGAGTGCACCAAGTTTCAGTGTATATAATTAAGGTAATTTATATATTAAGAATGGTTACCATGAGTATCCATAGCAGTAGCCCATTAGGTTCAGCAGTGGTGAAGTTCACAGCAATGTAGCTGGGTTTAGTGAGGGAGGGCGCGATGCGTTGCTGGTTCGTGTGAGTGGCTGCGGCGCGACGGCCCAGGGACACTAGCGACGAGCCGTCGAACTGAGGGATCGTTATGTTGATCTCTGAAAGTTACGATAGTTTGTAATAAATTATATATTTGTCACCAAAAAAAATGTTTATCACGGAAATTTAAATAAGGCTTCGTAAACGTTAAAATAATACTCACTGGTATCACAGTAGATGCCGGCGTATCCAGCGGCGCAGACGCACGTGTCCCCGCGGCAGTGTCCCCCGGGCGCGGCGCATGCGCGCGTGCAGGCGCGCGCGGCGTGGCGGCGGCAGCGCGGGCCGGCGGCCGCGGCGCATGCGCAGCGCGCGCGCCCGCCCTCCAGCACGCAGGCGCCGCCGCCGCACGCCTCGTCCCCGCACGCTGTACCATCGCAGTCCGCCACGTTGCGACCCTCTAAGACAACATTACACTCAGACGAACACACCATAAAAGTCAGGCTCAACATTAGCTAGCTTATGCAGGAGTTGCTGACTGCAAGAATATTGAAAGATTAATATTTAAATGACGGGAATTTTACAAACAAAGGTTTAATCGCTAAAAGGCGAATAGGCTAATTATAATTTAGCATAGGTATAGGTACAAGATCAGACCTTTAATATTCTGTTGTTCTAAAGGCAGCAGGATGTTATTGACATGCAGGTTTTTGATACATCCGGTGAAATGGGCTGGGGGACCAGACATCGCATCGAAGGGCAAACTTGACAAATCCTTTGCACCCCCTGAAATAAATGTAATTTATATGCTAATTGATAAAATGATGATCGAAGTGTTGTGGAGGTTGTTAGTTACAACTTTTTTATGGAACCTCATAGAAGCTTCAGACTGCCACACAATAAAAATACGTCTGTCCTTCAGACATAAACTTACCAAGAAGTATAGAAGCATTTCCTGCAGTGTGAGGGTAGGCATGGGCCAACATAGCTTCGGTACTCAGAGCTCCATCTACCCACACGTAGAGGCGGCTGCCGTAGCGCCCGGCCTTCACGCTGTGCCACTGGGACATGGACACCACCACGCCACTTCGCACCAGCGAAGTCACCCCAGACAGACGGTCTGACAAAAATTCATGTAGGTACATTTGGTATGACTTCGAAGCTAAATCAAGACGTTCTTTTGGAGAATCTAAACTTTTGCGTAATTTAAGTTTATCCTAACTGGTTTTTGTTTGAGATGAATGTTTCGCTGTGTCAAAAAGAGTGTTATTTCGCCAACAAAGAATACAAGGACATGTTGTCCTGGACAAGTTTATCTGTATAAGCCTAAGTATATTCTCACACTCAACACTAAATAGTGTCTTAATATACCTAATGGTCACATACAAACTTCGCCATTTTTAAAGACAGGATCGATCTTTATATTTTTACGAGATATACTCGTCTAACATTTAAAACAGTTACCTACATATCAGAATTCTGTTACCACACCTGTCCATCGATACTCCAATAGGCCTCCTTGCAATGACAGAGCGGTGTAGAAATGCGGGGTCTCTACAAACACCACCAAACCCCTTTCTTTGGTGGGTTTGACTTCTGCTTCGAGTGACAGACTGACACTAGATATTGAGCATGGATGCAGCTTCAAATACGATCTCGTGCCGGTGAACAAGACGTCCGTGGGAATTAAGTCTGAAATGGTTTTAATAATTAAGCATCCTTATTAAGCAGAAAGGTGGCGGGCAAAATGTTTAAGGTAAAAAGGTATAATATTGTGAAGATTCAAAAGAGGAAACAGTTATTTTAAAGTCTTGATTAGTTACGAACAAATTCAAAATTTAAAAAAATGTTATAAGTATTTACGATGTCATTCACGGCCAAGGCCATGAGGTATGTAAGTATTCGTCAAGAAATGTTACATCTAAAAAGTATATACCTACGATCTAAGAAGAAAAATAAATTATTTTTGCCCTAGATCAAGTATACATTTCACTAACCCTGTTCACAGTAGACGCCCGTCTTCCCATAAGGACAGTCGCACTGCGTGTTGCTATCTGTCGTGATGACGCACTGTCCCTGACATTTGGAGTGCGCTCGGTCGCACGGGTTATGGGCACTGAAGCAAGTCGCCCCAAACCAACCCTCATTGCAGATACAGCTAGAGGTATTTTGGAGGAAAATATATACTTAGTATCAGAGAACCATTGTTTTTTTTGTTACAAATATTTTTGTGTCCCTTATCTTGAAGAAAAAAATAGGTTATAATCACGAGCTCAGAGGTACTTAGTTTATTATAGCTTATTACAATTATGTATCGTTTTCTTTTAACCATTACTTAGACTTGTAAATGCTATGTTGTATACTAGAAGAGAAGAAACATACCCGTAAGTTGCAGGGGAGTGTATACAGACTCCACGTGGTGCATTGCAGGACTTAGCAGTGCACTGTGCCACCCCGCACTGCCCCACGCCACGTCCACCAGCTGCGCGCGCGCCTGCCCCAGTCGCCTGTCCGCCCACTTCCCAAATGCAACCACGCCACCCACTGTGCAGCGGCAAGTCGTGGGGTAGATCCGAAAAGTCGGGAGATGGGTGGCCACCTAATTATTTAAAAAAGATTTGTATCGAAGATATGGGCTGATGTCTGTCAAATAGTGTCATTTCAAGGAGGGAGGCTATAAAGTATAACTTTTAAATGGACCTGGTATTTCTCACCAATGAAAATATAGGGTAGGAGCGTCATTTTGGTGCTGTGCGCAGGCGCATTCCCAGACACGTTGTGTCGGCCGTCCACACTAAGGCCAGCAGAGCGGCCGCGCCGCCACACACGCACCGCGTGCCCTCCGCGGCGAGGGCTTAAGGCACGGGACGTAAATACTCGACGAGGACCTAAGAAGTGGTTGGAAAACTTTAAAACTTTTTATGAAAACCGATAAGACTACTTCCTGCAATACAGTCGAATACCTAACATACAAATGTAAAAGGCCAAAAGCTCACCATCTACTCTATGCAGAAAATTATTTATAAGTTGATGTAGTGACTCACTAATCATTATCGACGCCTGATACGATGGTACGACCGTGACATTGAAACGTGCATTATTTACCCAATCGACTAGCACGATAATATTGGCGGTTAGCCAACTGTTTCTTACAACTTACTTTGAATATTGATATAGGTAACGCTTACCATTTCCCATATTCCAAGTCAGCATGATATAACCCTTGACGAACGTCAACGCTAAATGTTGGCTTCGGGAGTTGTGTCGTCCACTTTGTCCGACAAACGCGAGTAAAGCTATCTGGTCCATGTCCGACGTCTGGAAGCGTAGGCGAAGGTCGAAGCGGTCGGAGTTCATGGCCGCTGGGGATAGTACGTACATTATGTACGAAGACACCCCGGTGCTGATCGGAGCTAACGAAGGTCGAGTTATTTCCACGTCTGAAAGAAAAAAGAGATGGGAGACCTTTAACTTCGTGACGAGTTCTCACAGGCAAACCGATTGGTCTAACCTTACGTACCTTATCCTAGATATTGTGTTTTATTGAACTGAATTAATTTAAAAGAAATATTTTATTTACAAGGTTATTTACAATTCTTAAAAATAAATATATACAAAATAAAAAAAAATTAAACTAAAAATTATGTATCAAAGTATTCGTCCTCATCGCTGTCAACTGGTAGGGTGCCCAAAAGGCTGGATATTGTATATCTCAGTTCTTTATTTTTCAATACCTTTGAACTGCCAGTGCCTGTCCTCGTTGTAAGGCACATCCGGACAAAACTGCACTATGCACGCTTGAGTTTATAAACTTGTAAAATGTTTATTTTTATTAATCGAGTTCCGGCTTGCCGTTTTTTATAAATATCCAGTCAGTATTAAACTCATGAATTTTTTACATTAATTTTAAATTACCGTTACTTCCAATTATAGAGATCACTTAGGTGAACGTGTTTTACAATTTACTAATACAGGTGTTTAAATCAAATGTAATTACTTGTGTTGTGATTACAACACTAACACTGAATCACATTTAACCTTTTCCATTCTGGCCTTTACCAAATGGCATTAAAATCATCAATATACATCTTTACAAATATTGTACCTATATCCGATAGTTAATCTGTCTGTATGTTAAGTTTCATTGAAGCTATGACGATGTTTTGAACCTTGTAGGACAAGGTTACTTTTTATTTTGGGAAAAATATTCTTATAGAAAAAGTCATGGCCCGAAATCAATATGTAAGTAAGTAAAGTAGGTGTTTTTAGAAACGAATGGTTTAAACTCTTAAAGTATCATCATCAGTGGCCCACTGCTGGGCATAAGCCTCCTAAGTCCTAAAATTTTAAGTTTGCGATTAACGCATTCAACTAGATTGCCGTTTTTAGAATCATTTACCCCTGCTTAATAAATTCTGCTAAAATAAAGCGGAAATTTACTTACTGTACTCGCAGAAGATACCGTGTTTTCCAAAGGGACACAGGCAAAGAAAACCACTGCCTGGGTGACGCACGCAACTGCCGCCTGACTGGCATGGATTGTTTTCACATACAGACTGGTTGCAATGCTCTCCTAGCCAACTACACAAAAAACCTTGATAAATAGGTCGTACAACTCGCACATCAATTCATGGATTGATATCAGAAGTTAATTCTTCTAGTTCAAAAGCTTTTCAGTAACCTATATTAGACCTTACCCGTTAGCACAAGAGCAGATGTATCCGCTATCATGATGGTCGCTACAGGAACCGCCGTTAAGACAGGGTCCGGAGAGGCATGACAGAGACAAACACTCTGTCACTTCTCCAGCATCGATAGCGTCGCCGAATATCTCACGCTTCTCACCGTTAACCTTATTAGAAAGCAAAAGACTTTACTAAGGTAACCTTTCGACTACTTAAAACCGAGTCTAGGACCTATTTGTAAAATATATAGCGCTTAAAATATTAAATAAGAACAAGTTTCGTTAAACAATAATTTTCTTACAATTAAATCTCTAATGCATCCAATGAAGGGTTTGCTTTCATAATCTTTATCATCCCTGGAGTTGCCCAAGCGCAAAGTAGAATTGTGATCGAGTGTGGTGATGTTCGCTACTTGTCCACCACTCATTGCGACTGTGTCGTTCAAGCGAAGTGTCGCATTGCAGTGTTGCTCTTTCTGGTACAAGTCTAGTCTGAAAACAAAGCGTCGATTGAATGATGCGTTTGATTGAATAATTCATTAAACAAATTGTCTATTTACCTCGTTTCAATTTTCATAGGATATCCTTTATTGACAAAGGTTTTCAACTCGCTCAAAAGCATAGTTTGGTATCCGCATGAAAATTTAAATTTCAGCAGCCCGGAGTTCATGTAAAGTTGCATGTAAACTCCTTTGGCTATATCCACGTGCATTATTTCTCCGTCGGTAATGAGAGTTTTAGCGTTAAACTCTATGTCGATCGATGAAGCGTTCTTGAGTTTATGAGCAATAAATGAATTGCCACCAAAAGCCGCTGATACTATTGATATTTTTTCATCGCAATATCTTCCTCCATAGTTGAAGTTACAATGGCACTAAAAAACAAAAAAAAAAAATGAAAGGGCTTCTGAACTTTGCAGTACTTTTAAACATTTAATGATTTCTGGACATCCTTATTCTGACAAAAAACCAAATATATCCTTACCCGAATTCCGTGAGGAGTATTAATACAACTACCGTGTCCATTACACATGGACTCAGTACATTCTGAGAGCACTGTTGTGTACACATGGGTTTCTGTTTCAAATCCACTCGTTACTTCCATCGCTTCTGTAGTTGACGAATAGCTTATTGGAATGTCAGTAATTGGATGATCGGTTGGAATGTCGGTAAACATTTTGTCAGTACTACCGTCGACTTTAGGTGTAGTAGTTATTTCCGCTGTTATTTCTAACGTTGTACTAGAAGTAGAAGTAGACGAAGTTTGTTCTATCATTTCTTTTGTAGGTGTCATAGTTGGTGAATACATTTTTGTACTTTCTGTGGATGTAGCTGGGAAATCTATTTCTGTAGAAGACGGTATTCTCGTAAACGTATCATTACAAACTCCCTGGCACTCGGTTGTGGCTTCTGTTTTAGCGTTATCTGATTTCATTGTGGGTCTAGTCTCTTCGTGTTCAGTCGGTACAGATATTTCAACTTTGCTGGTAGTGGATTCGCTCGTGGATGTTGCTTCACCGGGTGATATACTTATATCGGTTTCCTTTATCGTAGTTATTTCTGTTGATATTGTAGTAGCAGGTTCTAATTCTGTACTAATACTAGTCGCATTTGTTGGAACCGGTTCACTTTCCGTGGTTAAAGCTGGAGACGTATCATTATAGATATAGGTGGATGTTGATAGATCTGTGTAAGAAGGGTTTGTCGACGTGGCTTCCTCTATTAAAGTTGTTAGAACAGACTGAGTGGAGCTAGTCAGAGGTGTGGGGCTAACATATTCGCAGTCGTAGCTCTCATCGTCAAGAATAATGCATTCGCACAAAGGTCCGGTGAGCGTAGGTGGACATGAGCACGTAAAATTATCTACGCCATCGATACATGTGCCTCCGTTCATACATCTGTAATTAAAGTTATTATTACCATTAATCATGCGAGTGAATATTTTTATATTAATGTAGATAGGTATAATACCTGGGCCCCAGTAAACACTCGTCATACTGCATTTCACATCTCTCTCCGTGAAAATCTGGGACGCAGTAACAAACTCTGGCCCCTTCCTCTATGACGCACAAGGCGTTGTTACTACAAGAATTTTCATCGCAGAACTCTATTTGAACTTCACAACTTTTGCCAGTGAATCCTAGAAAACATAATTGATATTACTCTCATCTTTATCCAAGTATGCTAAAGTCATTTACCTGCTATTTTCTAAATCGTTTAGATGTCTAATAGAAAGTAAGAAACGTGTTTTACCAAACGCGCAAGCGCACATGTAATCCGCGTGGACATCGATACAAACGCCGCCGTTCTGACACGGATTTGATTCACATTCGTCTATCTGATTTTCACATTTTGGTCCGGCCCAACCTTTAGTTAAAAGAAAATAAAAATGAGAGTAGGTAGGTATTTGCTAACGACAAAAAACGGAAGTTCAATAGACTTCGCTATTGTGTACTGTAAAATTTTGAGTGCATACTAAATTGCATTAGTCTAGACAAAAATCTTTATTTGTGTTGACAACAGAGGTTACATAAATTGATTGGAAACGTCAGTTCCTAACTCTAATTCAAAGCTTACTTACTTCCGAATCGCGTGACACGGTATAGTAATATGCCAGACTTGTTTTGAAGACATAAACTCACCTAGCATGCATTTACAGTAGAATTTAAAGCCAGGCCCCTCAATGCATTGACCTCCGTTGTAACAGCGGACCTCTTCGGTGGAGTTACAAACGGCTTCGTCCATTTCACAATGTTCTCCTGAAAACCCTGGTATGCAGGAGCAGAGGTAGCCGTTGTTCATGTCTATGCATGTGCCGTTGTTGAGGCAAGGATTTGATTCGCACTCGTTGTAGTTCGTTTCGCAGTAGTCACCTACAAGCATTTTTATCGTACACATGTTGTTAGTTTGATAAATAGGGTATAAATACAGGGTTTAACTGAAAATGCAGTCCATTATCGTCTTTGCATTTACCTTACAGGCATTTCTGTAGGTACAATTCGATATTACCGATCTCTTGCCTCTTGTGCGAAGTAGTATTTGCCTTTATCTAAATATGGCATTTCCAAATATTTATGCCTGCAAAGTTTCACTCAGGTAAAGTACGCGAAACATTGGGCTAAATTAGGTTGGTAGGTACTAAATTACTGATAATGAGTGAACTGGAACTTTCCTTAAAGTCTAATGGAACAATTGCGTTTACTTATATGTAAAGATCACTTACTTGATTAATATTTTACCTGAGTTCAGATCGTAATCTACATAATGCTAGTAACTATAAGTAATCAAACCAATAATGTTTACATTATGTTGTCGACGGTCGGAAATAAGGACACTGGCCTTTATTTCTATGGGTTTTCCAATTTACTTCTACTAGTTACGTAGGTATCTATGGTGTTCTTTTAGAATTAAATTAGCAGAATCATAGTTTATGAATTTCTATAGTTCCCTTTTAACTTCATTTTCTTTTTAAACTTCGCAGGCTATTTCTAAAACACCAACTCCCAAGGACCAGTAATGGTCCGACCGTAAGTTTAGAACAATAATTAGTGGTCTAGAAAACCGCAAGTTTAGAACAATTAATAAAGACAACGTTTACCAATGAACCCATCAGGACACGAGCAGTTGTAGGAGGCTATACCATCGATACAAGTGCCTCCGTTTTGGCACGGGCTCGACCAACATTCATCCCAGTTGGTCTGACACTGGACCCCAGTGTACCCATCCACGCAGTAGCATGAATATGTGCTGGAAATAAATTAACACAATAATAAATGAAGTCTGGGTTTGACTTGGATTTCTACGTCATCCGGTCTTCATTTATTTTATTATAGTCTGTACTCTCGCGGTTGTATTGAAAACAATTGAGGGCTAGCATTTGCTTTGACGTCACTGGTGAAAAATTATTGACTACGGTTTAGAAAGGGTACGTGACACCCGAATGGTCGAAACGTCAACACCTAAATAAGTGTAGGATTTTCTTTGACGATCCTAGTGGCAAATGTTAGTGGGATCAAATTAGTGATTAATATACATTCCACTTTCAGAAGAGTTTACCAAGTCGTTTTCCAAAGAAACAATAGTCAGGCAGGTAGCCACTCAAACCTATGCAAACGATCTTATGCTGTCTCAAATGTTTCATGTGAACCTTTCAATAATGGCACGTGTATGTTGTGCATTACGCGAGATGCATTGTGTAGGTACCTATATTTATAAATACTTGATATACTTACGTATTGACGTCATCTATACATATACCGTGTAAGCAGGGGCTACTGAGGCAGGAGAGCCCCGCGGTCACTACCCGCGCTGCTGCTAGCAACCACCAAACTGTTTGTAACACACCTCTAATCCTCTTTACAACCATTGTGAAGATTTAATCACATTTAATCTAATGAAGCAAAATTCATGTTTCTTTCAAGTTAACGGAAAATAAAAAGTAAGGTTCATTGACACGAATAAGTAGTATTAGTTAAATAAAAAACGGAACACTAAGTTTATTTCATTAAATAAACATATTAAATTCAGGTAATTACGATCACACACTTAACTATGTACACCAAGTATTTAATTTAAATAGCACATATTCGGAAGTAAACCCTAACAAAAGATCGCACGCTACACAGTGCACACTGTCGTCAGAACTGGGTCCCATGGACGAGGTGTGGTTTACCGCCACGGCTCGTTGCTATGGAAACTGATAAACACACAATAGACCTCTTCTGTGACATACGATTATTGACAAAATTTCAACACCATGGTCCAAACACCCTTTGATATGATTTAGGCCAAGCGATAAAATAAGCAAGTTTAATTATTTACATTGGAATAACTCGGTTATATTTTTTACATGTTATGGGTAAGCAAGATGTGCGATGTTTGTGGGTTTACGAAGTAGTTTAATGATGTTATTTATAAGCATTACTATAAAATGGTGTTAGTGTTTAATAAAGTAAAAAATTTAACTTAGTAACCAATGTTAATATTATATTCAACGTTATTTTCTAAAAATAAAAGTAGGTTTCGTGATCACAATAAACAGAAGTTATAAAAATAATATAAAAGTGCTTTGGGAATATTTGAGTTTAAAGTGAAAACTTTTAGATTGAAATATTTAAATTTTGGCGCTGAAATTTTAAACTCATTGTTTGACAAATGATATTTTACGCAATACGAGTGGTAGCCAATAAAACCACTAAGATCCAATCATATGTTCACAGCTGTTTAGTTAACCAATCACTGCTTTCGTCGCTAGTGTACGTTCAGAACATTGCGTTAGACAGTAAAGAATTATATTAAATAATTTTCAATGTGTTTATTAGTAATTAAACAAATTGAAAAAAGTGCTTTCTTAACTTAACAACTCAAAACAATATTTATTTTTATTTAAAGAAAAGCTAGTATGTTTACAAAATTTTATTCTTTTACATTGTACGAATGTGTCTAAGTTTTGAACGTGCTTTGGCTGTAAGAGGTTTCAAGCGAGAGTCGAGTCAAGTTGTGAAAGGTGGACAATGGATAAGTCCTTACCAGACTCTTATTAGGCTTTTGCTTGGTCAATAAGTTATTTAGTTTTATTCGAATTAATGTATTATTTTGCTCAAAACATCAAGATTAGTTAACGTTTGTGTTGGTATATTAAAAAGTGAAGCTTTCATTGAAAAATCTGTTGTATTCTTAGTGTAAAAATGGATCCGGGTATTCTTTGTTTCCACCATTGTGATAACAAAGTCTTTTGCACAATAATACCTGAAAATTGTCCTGTTTGTCAACAAAAGCTGGATAGATATGACTATAATCTGCTGCCCTTTAGGTAATTATTCATTTTTATGTAACGGATTTTCTAACATTATGAATATTGAAGGTTGTTGCTAAGCGCCCTATTTTTGTTTTAGGGTTCCTTACCCCTTCGTAAAAGCATCTCAGCATCCTCGTGCAATTGTCATGAAGCCTACTCATGGTGATTTCCTCAAGTGAGTCATGTGATAAGTAATACGTGCCGTACTGCATGCCAAACCAAGCAATTTGAAATTACTGCCATAAAACGATTGATTCACGAGCCTTATCAAATCGTTAATGCTTACGTGATTTTTTTGTTTCTTTCAGCGACTACTACAATTCCAAAGATTTGCACATAGGTGTGACTAACTCCCATGGCTATGTTGTGGAGTTTAGTGAGGAAGGGATACAAGGTGTGGACCCCATGACTAAGAAGTGGAGTAGCTGCGACTCCAGTTCAGAGTGGGATCAATGTCTGCTGTTAGAGCAATTTGATGAGCTGTGGAATGAGATATGGGATAGTGTTCTGCTCAAGGTATAACTCGTTCAGCTAACTGATTAAACAAATGCATTGTAAATATTGTAATAAAATTGCTTATAAAATGTTTTATTCTTTCAGATTAGTCTGAGTCCTCTGTGGGAGGCTGATAGATACAACGAAGAAAGGCACAATTGTTTTACATTTGTACTTGCTTTCTTGCGAGCACTTGATTGTGGTGAGCTTTCTGAGAAAGCTCGTGACCCCAAGCTTTTCTGCAAACAATATGTTGTCCCAAGAACATCTGCAGCAGGAAAGTACATCTCTCTTTATAGACAACTCAAAAGGCAGAACTATTTCATACAGAACCAATGATAGCCTATCTAAATTAATAATTTAACTCTGTATTTATTTACTACTTATTCAGTATTAACTGTGATGTTTTATATTTAGGTATAAGACTTTTAAATTGAAGTGCATTTAATTTAGACCAAATGACAATTTAATTTCTGATTACAATTTTAAATATGTTATCTATGTAGTAGGTGTATTTATGTCTGTATTTATTATTATTTCAAAATTATTTGAGTGGATACATTTTCTCTTGTATAAATAATTATGCATCTGTACAAATAAAAGGCTGTCTTAGAACAGTATTGAATAAGCAGGATATTCTACTTATATTAAATAATAAGGTGAAGTATTCTGGTAATATTTAGGTACATCACAGCAAGAACTAGCCGAATCATTGTTATTGTGTGTATGTAAAATATTTGTCTAAGTGTGTATTATGATGTAACAACTCACCAAAAAATGCCTTTTACACATGACACATACAAATTTTCTACGACCTTGTCTTGCCAATTTATAACTATTAAATGTTTGTATCATGACAGGATATACAACATAGGTATTTAATATAATAACCAGTGGCATTGCCTATCTCCGTGGAATAATAAGATGTCTCATATCCATTTTAATACAATATTTATCTACAATTCAAATCTTCCAACATATAGTTTAGTTAAATTTGCAATATCAGTAATAACTTAATTTGATGGCTGTAATAATGGAATTGCATGTAATGTAGTGGTCAATTACTGTTTTCTATACATTTACATAACACTCATTGAATATTCATAGGTACTACATCAGATATCATCTTTCATAGTTGCTAGAATATATGCGGATGTTGTAGTATTTGTCTTGGGAGTCTCAGTTTCATGCTTGATGGTTTTAACGATGCGCGAGACAATGTACATGTACTATCGCGGTCGTGTCATGAATGTACTTACCAATTTTATTTGCAGTTAGATCTCATTTTGTAATACTGCAGATGAATAACAATTGTGCATATACATTTTGATAGACGCATTATGAATTGTCTTTTATAATTAATTTTGATTATTATTCTACCAGGGATTTTTTTAGTCCTGTTTAAGTAATCTGCAAATATTTGCATAACTGAGACTTGGGTGTTGTGAATGTGATTGTAACAATAGATGTTTATCGAAGTGTGTAGCGGTTTGTATTGGAATTGCTTCATTGTGAATAGGATTTGAGCTTTACTCCTTAAATTAAGCTTGCTCAAAGACTTACAATTAAAGTTCTAGGTAGTGGAGTATTTTGTATCGAGAGTCAAAGGGAGATGAAGAATAAAACAAACTGCCCATTAAATACAATAAAATATCACATTAAGAAAGTATGTAAAATGTAAAGATCTGTGATAACTTATTGCACTCATCTGTCCCCTTCTACTCGAATGAATCCAAAAATTGATACTCGAATATCTATGCATATCTTGTACTCTCTTGTACTTTATATAGCATTTGTCCACTTAAGTTATATGGATTGTATTTATAAGTCTTTGAAAGCTTTAAGCGTGTATCTACAGTAACAGTAAAAAATTATGCTTAAATTTGAAAAAGTTGTGTTAATTATTAAATTGTATATAGTAATTATTTAGTTATATAATTATTGCCTCTATCTCTTGCCCTGTGTCGCAGTCGGCCTAAGACTCATCGGTCTACCTCTATAAGACAAATACATAGTCTGGTCATTACGAGTTTTAATCGTAATTGAAAAGAATCCATAATTTTAATTGCTACTTAGCCGCCTTAGGGGTCAACGGAGGTCGATCCGTATGAAATCATAAGTCTTCCCATTGCGTATTATTTAGTGTTTATCTTTGACATTGGCATATTGTGGAATGTCTAGACCAAATGTGTATATTATTAAACTGCGATGAACTTATTGTACTTTCATTGAAAATGAACTATTTGGTACTAAAGTTACCAGTGATAATAAGCGATTTGAATTTATGCTCTACTGTAGATACAAGCTCTTAGTTCCTACCGTACCCTACTCATATTTATTGAGACTTGAATTTTGTAAAGGATCTCGATGACAAAAATTCTAGGTGCTATGTTTGAAATAAACTATTTGTTAAAATTTAACACCCTTTTTAATTTTATTGTGTAATATTATGATCTACTATGTTACCTAAGAAACAAATAAAAAAGTATTTAAAAATTCTATAATTATTTATTATGATATAAAATATCTAATACTTTTTCAGATAGATAAATACACTGGGGTTATAAGGACATAAATTATTTGTTATAATACTTTTGGTGCTTAAATTAGTTGGTCACTTTGACGGGGGCTGATTCGACGCCGACCCAGAACACCGCGCCGTTGAGAGCGATGGTAGCCCTGAAAAAAAGAAAAAATACTTTAGTATAACGTAAATAAAATGCTAGGATGAGAAAACATTACTCCTGCAGTATTTAAGGGACAGACAGAGGCGTACCTAACTGTCTATACCACACCCACATTCACATATTGTGTCAAATTCTCAACTAACTTGAATTGAATCTTTTTGTTTACATTCATGAACAAAGGAATGAACCGATTATCTGATTCACATAATACACCTACACACAAGTAAAATTATTTTTGGTTTAAGTCAGCTAATTGGCAGTGTGCATGTTTTTGTGCGTAGTCTACACATTCAATGACTAAGACGACTTCAGGGTTATGAACCCCTGACCTCTTCAACCTAATGTCCTTTCTGAACACCTCTGTCTGTCCTCCGCAATCCCCTTGTATCAAATTTCTAGGACTTTATGTAGGATCCTTTGTTACATTTGGCTTCGAACAAAATCGATCAATATTTATTTTGTCGACTAAACTAAATTATTATCTCGATGGTCATACGCTCATGGGACATAATCTCGGCGAAATGCAGGTGCAGGGTGCAAACTTCCAAGAAATGAGATTCTTGTCCCCTTGTTAAGGTTTAGACTTTATCGTACATTGTAGAAGTATACATAAGTACTTAATTGATAAAGTGTTGTACCTGAATTTGATGTCACCGTTGAGGCCAGCTGGAGGGGTCCATGTGAAGGCGACGGTCTGTTTGTCGAACTTCTCATCGTGTTTCTTGTGGGTCACTGCGTTCTGAAGTTAGAAGATTAATATTTTAGAATTGTTAAAGTTAAATGTGTGTGTATAGGTACGAAATCTATACTGACTGTCTCGTTGATCTAGTGGTTGCCATCGCAACTGTAAGTATAGGGTCCTGGTTTCAAGTCCCGGCTCAGACAAAGGTTTATTGACCTTTAAATTGACGCGATCGCAGAGTGGGTAGAATATGTCGTGTATGTACGAGTATTTGCAATACCTACATAATTATCGTCGTGTTTTAACACGGTTATATGATAAAGTACCTAATTGCAGGTTACCATGTAACAAGATACGCGTGATCAAGGAAATCTGGGACAAAATCGATTGGCCCCTACAGACTACAGAGATTCAATAAATCACTGAAGTATCGGCAACCGGCGAATTTTAGATAATGTACAGTCAGCATCATAGGCAGCTTAACACTTTATAAACCTGTCAAATAATCCAAAGAAACAAAGATCAATTTAAGTTATTGTTTAAAATTATAGAAACGTCAAACTAATGTTCTGAGATCTATGAATCTAAGATTATTTCCTATACACCTAAGAAGTTGTTCTTTATTTCATGGTATGTTAAAAAATAATTAAATGTTCAGCTACTTATGATGCTGAGTGTACAAATTCCTTTAAATGGAAGATTTTAAAAGTAGCCTTAGGTTTCGTTTGCATATAACATACTTAAGTATATGAAAACTACATTAATAAAGGCGTTTCATAGGTACGTAAACATTAGCTGAAATAAATACCTTCTGTTATATGGAACATATGAACTTGTACGGTAACTTTACTTATAAAGACAGAACACCATAACCGGTCAAGGCCTAAGGCTATGTTATAGCCTCAGCAGTGTTCACAACAACACGAACGTTGTATTGTATCTAGCTGCTAAAATATCTAGACTAGATATTATATTTAATTAGCTTCAACAAGGAGCACGGAGTCTGGAATTCTGGATTTGTGCCCGATGACAATAGGCTCGCCACTACTTCATTAGGACATAAAACATAACTGGCGAAACTTGTGTGTACGGCTCTGCCTACCCTTTCGGGGAATACAGGCGTGATTTTATGTTGTGTTAAAACACTTCCTATGTATATCTACAAGTATCTATACTTCTATAGCTAAGGTCCAACAACTGGCGTGTAATTGGTTATCGTACACGCAATCCTCCGTAGGTACCTGTTAATCACCTTTACCTCATTGATATAAGGTCTATAGCGTATGTTTTTGTGATTGCAATTGACAACGGACAAAGAACTTAGTTACTAACCACGGGACGGTTGTTTGGCAATGACGATAATTATATTTAAACTCGAGTGAAGGGTTCTACGTCCTCGGATGTAAACAATTTGTTAGATTATACAATTTTAGTCGCCAAAAAATATAAATATTATAACCTTAAGGTTGAACCTCTAGGAAGTTATTATTGGATATGAATAGCTCTACCTATTATTAATTATTTATTAGTTGTGCCTCGCATATTTGCATTATTGCAGGTAAAACCGCGAAGCATTGCTTTATTTGTTATGTACTTATTTTTCTTATATTTTAGCTACACTTTAAAGTTTCATCAAAATCTGTTCAGTAGTTTTTGAGTGAAGGAGTTACAAACATCATCCATGCCTAAAAACTTTCGCGATTCTTATATTATACTAACTGACCCGGGATATCAAAAATAGATGTTAGCCGATTCTCAGACCTACTCAATATGCTCACAAAATTTCATGAGAATCGGTCAAGCCGTTTCGGAGGAGTACGGGAACGAACATTGTGACACGAGAATTTTATATATAAGACTAGCTGTCGCCCGCGACTTCGTCCGCGTGAATTTCAGGTAAAAACACTGAATAAAATAGATGTTGGCCGATTCTCAGACCTACTCAATACGCTCACAAAATTTCATGAGAATCGGTCTAGCCGTTTCGGAGGAGTATGGGAACGAAAACTGTGACACGAAAATTTTATATATAAGATTAGTAGGATAGTTAAGTATGTCGATATCCAACGGAAAAAATATAGCTGGCGATAGAGCGATACCTCGACATCTACTAACAACAACCAAATCTATGCGACCTCTTGCACCGAACGACAGCCTTGGATGATGCAATTCAGCTTTGAGAAACCTATCATATATTATATCTGTATATATTCAATCGTAGTTTGAGTTCGAATACCTTGAATGACGATACACACAGATATTTTAAATGTTTAATTATATGAATTAAGAAAAACATCAGAAAAATATATTTTCTGATTTGCATAAATTATAGTAGATATCTACGTAGTTAAGCACTTATTCATATTACATACGATTAACTTGTGTATAACTTAGCGAAATATTTGCATTCGCATTCTAGGAGGCAACAGTACCAACGGTGCATTAGCTTACCTACACGTATAGGTAACGTGTCAATTCGATTATTAAATTCGATTCGATAAATTCGAGTAAGCCGAATTTTAGAGGTCACTATGCTAGAACTGCCTTCCTGAATTAATATTAAATATAAACGTGAAATTTGAATTTTAATAACTTCGAAACCAAAAAATTATAAAAAATCTCATGACAACGTAATGCCATTGCCTTATTTGGGATAATTCATTCCAACTCTGCCCTAGATTCAAGTAACAAGGGTTCTAATAAGGAACTACCAATAACGAAATTCATTAATTAATATTATTTTATCATTTCCTAAACAGTTCTTAGACCTTGACAATGCCGTCATAGTATTTGGCCTTGGCAATGTCGTCAATACATTTAGGTTACAACATTTAGATATTAGTAAGCATTTCGCAGTTCATCCATAAAAAAATACAACCCAGGTTAAAAAACAGGTGATTTAAAGGTTATCAAAGTAAATTATGTCATTTTCATATGCACGACACTAATTAGTAAGTAAATAGCCTAGATACAACACAAACAGTTGCCGAGAAAGATTATTTCACGTGAAGAAGTTAGTCATATAATTCCATTGACGGGCCACACGAGAATATGTTGTATGTCCAATGGCCATGCATTTACATGCGAACTAGCAACATGTAGAATAAGGCATTTCTAATTAGTACCTAAACCATTCACCCCCTTACCATGATCTCAGTTTACGATGTGAAAGCGGGACGCCGCTACACGCAGTGTAATGCGCCATCTCGCTTTGACACGTAAAGTGTCCTGCTTTAAGAGTTCAAAGTAAGGGGGCAACTGTGCGATTGGAGGATATGCGCAGTTGCTTTGCTTCGAACAGAAATTAATGGAACTTAAAAAATAAGCCTGTGTCCTAAAGACAATTTAAAACCCATTCTAAACGATTTAGTTAATAAAAAGCTCTAGTGTCTATCTCAAGGTGAGAATAAGATCCTTTTTACGGAAGTTTCAAGTTTGTTATAATCTCCAATCGATTCCACGAATCCTACATGAACATGTTTTTATTGTAGCTGGTACGTAAGATAACAGTTTTTACACCTTGAAAAAATAATTCAAAGCCATAAACTGTTTTTATTGTCACAAAACAGGTGCGAGTTATTGATTGCTTTTTTTCGTACCCGTATCAATGTAGAAAGGGGCAATTAGATACGTCAAGTAATAATACTGAGTTAATTAATGTTATATTTCCTGCTTTTTTGTTGAATTTATAACACTTAGAGAGAAGTCGTTGCATGACTAAGTACGGCTCTACAAGGACATGTTTTTCTTCAAGTACAGCCCCCTTACCATGAACTCTTAAAGCAACTCAGTTGACATTGTGGAAGCGAGACGCCGCGCGCCACTGCGTGCAGTGTAATACGGCCGTCTTGCTTCCTCAACGTAAACTGTCCTGCTTTTAGAGTTCATAGTATAGGGGCAGTTAGCTTATTATGTAAATAAATTATTTGGTTTCTAAGTAGATAACTTCCTAATTACCAATGATGTTGATTTATAAGTTAATTATCTAACGACCAGAATACAAGCTAGATAAGCTATAAAAAAAACGATTAAAAAGTTGTCTTAAATACATGATAATCCGTCCCGTCTAGTTAAAATACTACATTTTTAACTACCTAGCTATAACTTCCATATAAGAGTGTATTTCTCAACTCTGTGTCTGTATATAAATTATGCTAATCGCCATCTCCAAAATACCAGCGCTAAACAACTTGGAATAAAACCGATTACTGAAATATTTGATAGTTGCTGCATGATCTAGTGCTCTATTTATTTACTTAACAAATGCACCAACAGTACATTATATATAATATACAGATACACATGACATTTAGTTAAGTTTGTTAATAACATTGCCACACTCCGTCCATATTAAGAACAAGATTCAGCCCGCGTTCATCTACGAAAAAAATACTTCTTATATATTCTATTTATTATGAAAGTAGCCTATGATAACATTGTTTAAAGGTCCTATCAAATATTAGTGAAATATTTTTTACAAATCGTAGGCATGGTTTCAAAGATTGTCCCTTGCATCCGAACATACATAGGTAGTTCTGTATAAGAATGAATGTATGGTTGTTTATTTTAAGGTATTAAACTGAATGTTACTGTTAAAAATTAAGGCTACTGGACGGCTAAGGACGCGGAGTATGCTAATCACTTTTAATTAATTACTGACGCAACTCATAGAGCCATTAGAAACACATATTTTGTCCATAAAAACGGTTCTTTAAAATGATTAAAATTGTTCATTTTTTGCTTAAAATAATTGAATCAGAAACAGATGCCGATTTAATAAAGCTAAAGTATTTTAATTAAAAACCTACCCGTACCAACAATAATGCACATATTGTAATGTGTTTTTGTAAAATAGTCACAATTGTATTAGTTGTGGACTTGTGGTGATGGAAGTTGAAATAAATTTCCCCCAAATAGCAGCTGGATATAGCGAAATTACTTATGAAAGATAAAAATCACTCTAAAATCACACCAGCTCTGGAAATACTGATCACCTACAAATTTGTCTGTGCCGGTATTAAATCAACAACCTAGCTAGATAGCAAAATGTCTGTCTAAAGCCCATATATATATATGCCAATCAGTCGTCAATTGTATAGGTATACACTTAAGCAAATGAATACTTACGCCAGGTTCACCGCAGTTGAGGAGCTTGGCGAAGGGGTCGTTGGGAGCCAAGGTGAACTTGCCCACAGGCTTGTCGCCCTGACGAGCTTGCAGAAGCAGGCCGCGGATGGTGTCCTTGGGAGCTTTGCCGCTGATCACAACCTCCATGGGAGTACCGGCCTTCACCACCTGTGACGTAATTACCATTAGTATATCCAAATTAAACCAATATTTAGACGCCTGAAAAGTTCCAAGTGAAAAAATGCTTGAAGAATTGAAATTAAATAGAATGATGAATGAATGGAGATGACAAAAGTTTTTAATATGTTATCTATGACACGTTTTTCCACTTGTCTAGAGCCCTTGAATAAACACGCTGCTGACACCTATACGGGTATACCATTAAATAATAAAACGATAGTGTAGGTAAAGGTGAATACGCACAACTGAGTGCAAAATGTATTTAATAAATAAGAGTGTATCTGTAAGTCAATGTAACAGAAGAATTAACAGTATTTTATTACTGCAAACACAACATTTTGCAGATATTAAATTATTTAAATTTAGTCCATTAGTCTGCCACTGCCTCGAATATCTATCCATTTTGATTTCATTCGTACGCATTCATGAGATAAAATGTACGCAGCAGACTGAGCGACTCAGCTGTTAGGAGCGAAAATCGATAAATAGGTACGCTCATTTTCGCAGAAAGGTCGGACAGAACGTCTCTGGGTCTTTCACCTTTTTGATAAGCGTTTTAAGCACCCAGGACCAATAAATTAATTAAAGAAACAATAACTTATCGCCTGACATAATAACGATTACGTTTGCTTGTAAGTTGTCACGTAACCTTGTTACATAATGTACGTAGCTGTTAAAAAAGGCCACACTAATTAATAAGTAAAGTCTGTACTTAGTGCGACCTGACACGACTTACCTTAGTGCTGGTGGTGATGGTGTACGGTGGCGGGCCGGACTGCGGGGGCACTGGGTGCTTCGGTGTCATGTCGACGCACACACTCTCTGGGGCGCCAGACGAGTAGGCGTTGGTGCACGCCACCAAGGACACAGCCAGGATCACGATAGAGACCAGCATGTTGATTGTTTCTGCAAAGTTGAAATACATGTCATACACGCTGCTTTTGAGTGACCTTACAGGTTAGCGGCTACAGAAACAAAGTACTGTGTAAGTCAAAACTAAGTAATAAGGTATTAGTTTTCGAAGTTCGGTTAAATAGTAGAATGTTACAAGTAAATTGGCAGGTAGGGTTGCGAATTTACATGGTTTGGCATTAAGTTGCATTTTGGCTAATCTTGGTCCAGAAGGACATAACGACGGTGATAGTGCAAAACTGCGTAACTAACAATAGATCTCCTCGTAAATTAGGTATATCAAATTTCACAGGAGAGCTAAACGATTGAATATTTTGGTCAAATCACTTAACATATAAATACTCATACGGTTTCAACTCGTTGTGATTGGACGTTTTTGAATGAGCGATGTACCGTAATGTCAATGTGATCCTAAGCCTAAGTTTTTGTCTCAAAGCCAATCACAAATTTGCTACATTTGTACTTCCGCGGTATTATCTACTGTTACTTACGCAATTTTGCACTATCACTGACGAAAAGCAGTTTATAAGTCTACGAATAGTATAACAAAGCACCGTACAATCGGTCATTATTTCTTCAATCAACTTTGTGTAAGTAATGATGTCTGATGAGTAGATAGGTATATGATTGATGTTCACTATGTTAGAAACGTTGAATATCCGATGCTAAGTCGAAATAAATGCAAAGTAAACGAAAGCGGGTCACGGTCCTTTCGGTTCTTCAGATCTCAAGCTCTTGCAAAGCTACGACTCTCGAGGACAGGTTCTCCACAAATGTTGTGACGTAACGCCTTGACGACGAACGCTTGCACATATCACGTAAAATAAATAAAGCCAAAACAACAGGTACCATTCGTTTACGCTTTTGTCACCTTTACTTTTACGTACGAGGAAATTGACACTGGAAGTTAAAATTGAGAGATAAGATACGTTAAATTATTTAACAGGCACAGGTTTTAACTTCTAAATGTCTGAATTGCGAAATCCGAAGAAAACTGAATATATAATTATAAAAAACGATAAAAAAATATATTGCACCGCCCGCACTGCAGTTATGACGGCATACTAAAACAATTTAAATTACATTATATTTACTAAAACGCCGAGTCTATATTTCGAAAATTGAGGGTAACGACATAGTCAAGACACAGAGTATAATTGCAAACAGTGGGTTAACCAACGAAATCCCTGCAGTAATAAATGCACTTAGTAACTATGAGACATTTACTGGGTCAATACAAGACTTGACTCTGGCAGAATAGTCGACGAAAGCGACTTAATTGCCATAACTGAAAGAAAAAAAGAAACTATGAAATATTCGTTTGCTTTAATGAATAAACTAATGTATATTAAAGGCAGGGCTAGTTAACCTTTTGTAACAATATACATCATCCAATTAAACTTGACCTAAGTCGCGGCATTCAACTAGAAGGCTTAGGTTTAACAATGATGTAGTAACATCGATCTTTTATAATCACTTTATAAGAAACCTTTGAACCCTTTTCAACTATTGCACCCACGGAAGTCTAAAATAGGCAACGATAAATTGTATAGAGAGGCAGTGCAAAAATCTAAAATGTATGACGAATTTTGACCACTGGGTTACCACCAATTAATGTAATTATGAATAACGATGTAAGATTATACACAAGTACCTACAACAACTAAACAAACAATAGCACTAAGCGAGCAATAGTGATCAAAGCTGCATTTAAAGTTCAATGTACACGGTGATTTTTTTTTATGTAGATAGTTATTATGGCTCGAAGGCTTTAGATAAGTAGTTACCTGCCAATTCAAAAGTTAATGAACAAATTGTGTTAATTGTAGATTCATAAGAATTAAATATATATACGATCGTGTATTTAATGGTATTATTGCCACAGTTTAAATAATTGAATGAATTTAAGTTGAGTTTTGAATCCTAATGGTATTAATATGATAATAACCAAAATTCACAAAATGATTGCATAATTTACATTTTGTAATTTATTTAAAATTATGAATTTACGTCACATATTTAAAAGAACCAGCCTATATACATTAATGTATACCTTTTATGTAAACAATAAGGATTGCACAAAATGTTAGTTGTCCTTACTTTGTCAAATAAATGGAGTTATTAAGGGTGTCACTAATTGATGTTATGAACACAATTTACATTTGTTAATACAAATAAATATGAAGCTATTTATTACCTTTGATTTAGTTCAAAAGAGCGCGCGCCGCGGCTAATGTGCGAACGGTTACAAACAGCAAAGTTGGTTACTTGCAAGTTATATAGGTAACGCAACCACGCTCGATATGGAAGGGCAGAAGGCCAAAGATTAACTGGCAGAAGGTATTTTAATACACTAACAGCTAGTTTACCTTTCAACTTTTATATATCTTACATTCATTTTGGGCGATTGTCTGTTTTTATATTATATATAATCTTTGTATAAAAGTATTATGAGATCGTAATTCGTAATTATGTGACACTTGAACATTGTTTTAAAGAATGATTAATTTGCTTTTGACGCACGGGACGAAATTATACATTTAGATAATTTTCTGGCGGCTAAATATTTTCAAAACCTATTTATTCTTTGCTAAATATTTTACTTTGCCAGTCTGAGTTTCAAAATTATAAGTTTTGTTGATGGCTAGACTACTGGTACTTATCTATCTTAATTACAAGGCTATTTTTTGTGTTAAAAAGAAATCAAAAGTACTTGTAAAAATAATGTCAAAGAATTTGTAAATACCTTCCATCTGAATTTTGTTGTTGTATTGAAAGTAGCAAATAAATTATTTTTTTCACACTGCCTATCTGTATTTTTTTTATTCTTTGGTAAATTTACATTCGACTAAGATTATGAAGGCAAGCCCTGCATTATAGGAGTGTCCTATTACATTTATGTAAATGTAAAATTTAAAAAATCGGCCTGTTATAAAAAAATACTTTGAATTAAATTAATTTAAATAACCAAGAATACTTACAATATGAACGATGTTCTTGTAAAAAAAAAATTGTACGCATATTGCTCTGTTTCCTTAACATTTTCCTTAAATTTACTTGCATAAAATTATTCTACATATTTTATGTACCATGATAAAACCCGCATCATAAGATTCCTCCTGATATAGTGATGTTAAAGTTGATCCTATTATGCAAAATATTTTTAGGATGTTATTTTTCCTCCTTAGTTACATTTGTTATTTTTTTTATTATATTTATAATGCATTTTAATATGATTCTAGAAGGAAAATAGAAGATAGAAGAGGAAGGGGGAGGTCAAGGCGTAGTTTTATTATAGTACAGGAAAAGGTAGGAGTTGACCCGTACCAAGAGGTTAAATTTAATACTGAAAATAGAGAACAGTGGCGTTCGTTCCATCGAAAAGAGTGAGAAGAAAGAGAGAAGAATATGGAAACTCTACCTGTCATCATAATTTTTCGGCGAATGTTCCGGGATAATGCTTAGTTTGGTAGTATATTTATACTTTATCTACTATATATACCGGTTATACTCACGTTGATATTCGTGAATGCCCGACTAGTTTCGGACTCTAACGGAGCCCTTATTCATGAGCAGGTGACGCGGCGGGGTCGCGAGCCGAAGTCGGGCATTCCCGAATATCAACGTGAGTATAACCGGTATGTATAGTAGATAATATGGATAACACTCACGAAAGTTATTATAGTATTTATACTTTTTTATAAATCTGTGTATTTATGAAAGTAATTGAGCGATTAGTGCCGAGTGGTATCCGGCCGAGAATTGACCACTCCCTAACCTCCCTTGGGTGTCGTAAGAGGCGACTATGGGAAAATCCAGAAGGTAGGCAGCAGCGTCTTCTGTAATTTCACGACAGATACTGCGATCTCTAAGCCGCTTACCAAGCGTGGAGATTATGCCCCTCCCTCTTACCTAAGGGGGAGGACTTTGTTTAACAATGGACATCTTCCGGCTAATGATGATGATGAATAATTGAACGATTAACAAGTAATCTATACTAACAAACGTAATCAACTATGCATCGACGAACTACTACATCGGTTAAAGGAAAGGCCTCTAAAGATAAGGTTAAAGTAGATACCTAAAAGTTAAAAGGAAAATTCAGAAGAGGTAACCGATAACAAACATCAGTACCAAACACACAAACACTCGTGTTTTGAAGTACCCATCGCTTTCATGGGCCGTCATCAAGTCAATATTAGGTTGCACAAAAAAGTCTCCTTCAATGTCCTGCACGATCTAAGAAAACAACAAGAATGACATTCCTAATCGAGGCATGACTTCCCATAGACGTAGGCGTTCATTAAGTGTGGGCTAGCCATTCCAGCTATCATGGTTTGAATCTGGTAAATAAAATCACTATGTATTGTTTTGTTTAATCAATATTTTTTGCACTGCCTTTATGAGAAGTTGTATGTCGTTTCGTGATGATAAACACACGGTGTGGTTGGCAAATTGATTGAATCCAACCTTATAATATTGTTTAAGTATGTTTAGATTTTGTAAAAAGACTTTAATGGTGGAAGGACTTATGGGTGCAGTAGAGATTGGATTGTTGCCTATGATCAGGATCTATCATTATGTATTTTTTAACCCAATATAAACTAAATAGGTATATTTAACTGGATATATTTTACAACGGTTAATAAAGCAATTTGGAAAGAGAGTAGGGAGGCCTTTGCCCAGCAGTGGGACATTCCAGGCTAGTAAAAAATAAAAAAATAAAGCAATACAAAATCCCTAAGTACAAGTCGTGACAGGTCTAACCTTTACATCGACATTTCTTCCCCATGTAGAGTTAATATATCCTCTCAATCTTAATGATGGGAGTCATTGGTTTGACCGCCTGTATACCCACTTGCCTTTTGTTCAGGCTTCGTACATAGGTAGGTATAACCTTCAAAATAAACAAAACAAAAACGTCTTATATCCAAGATATACGTAGTTCCATTCCCGTGTCATTTAAAATGAGCGTTAACAATTCATTGTACAAAGAAAACCTTTTTGCCACTTAGGTAGTCGACTAAAAAAGTTAGTAGTAAATTAATAATTTGATTTCGGAGAATATATTACTACATATTGCCGTACAAAGGGAGTAGGAACATTATTATCCTCTTGAAAACTTAAATGGCTAGTCGATAGCTTAAATCCCGCACCAGACAAAAATTATTAGGGTTGGCACCGTGCGAGTCAAATCTTAACCATCATGTAATGTGATATTACATGTCTGCAATACGCTTTAAAATGCTAGATAATTAATATATTTTTAGTGTACCGACAAATGTTTGGCAAAGAGATTGGCATAGAAGAACGAGCGTATTATAGAAAGAGCATCACAATAATACATTACAAGTGAATAACGGTTTGTTTATGTCACCATCAATCTCTGACAAAGGATTTTCCCAAGAATATAATGAGTAAGGTTTCAAGTACCTACTCTCTTATATTGTTCATAATTGCAATTTCCTGTTTCTGCTGCGTATGGTGCAATATAAGATGTTCAGGAAAATTAGAACGAAAAATACAATATTTACTCTATAGGGTTACTTGGAAAAGTAGTTTATAGGTAGGTATTACAAGGAGCCACAAGGTAGATTTGTCAGTCTAGTAAATTCCGAAATATAAATGCGTCAAATCCGAGGGTTTTACATTACTAGTTTCAAATGTTAGTCGTTGTTAGAAGTACAGGCAAGCAATAAAAGCAAATTATGAAGAGGTTGAAACATAGTATCAAATAGACCAACGCCAAATCCACACTGTAGTGCTAATAATGGTAAACTCCCGTCGCATATTACCAATGATAATATAATATCAGCCCTTAAACGTCTCAACAACACAGATAGAGCTTAATACAAACATTATTATCGACATAAGACGCACTAAAACGAGGAGCTTGGTAATCGCTGAAGGTTCACGGTCATAAATGTATACTAGGTATTGTAGCACTGGCTATCTTCAACCTAAGGTTCTCGACGAGGAAGAGTCTATGTAGCTGTCCTTTCATGCTACTGCACTGGCATAAAGCTACATTATTATTGTGTGCCTGCTATACATAATGAAATATAAAGAAGTAGTATTCATACATAAAAAATATAACATCTTTCCTGTATTCCCTGAAGGGGTAGGTAGAGGTGCACGTATAGTACACCCAAATTTTGCCAGTTATGTTTTGTGGTACCAATTATTAGTACTTATCAACCATTGCAAAAATGGTTAGTTAAACAAGATACACATTTTAAAGGAACCCTAAACAGTTCATCATAATGGGGTTTGGGTCAATAAAACACAATTATTGAGTAAGTAACTACATATTAGTTCTAAATACAAAATATAGGATACTAACTATGGAATAATATGTATTATATTATTATTTTAATTGACGACCCAAATATGTATGTAGCTTTTGCCTTCTTTGTTCACAACGGATAAGATTACCTCATGACGGCATCATAGGTAGCGATAAAATTGGGTATAGAGGACTATCTAAGTGTGTGTCGGCGACAATCGTCATTTTCCGGGACTGAACGAGAATGAAAGCCAAGAAAGGTACAAAGGACCACGCAATTTCTGATTTTAGCCATCATTTAGATATCTATAAAAATGGCAAGTCGACTCTTGATGTGACGAGGGCTCGCTTGTTCTTCGGGGAAAGAATTAGCCTTGCTATTCAACATGGTAATCCTGTTACTCTTTTGGGTACTTTAGCCACTTTACCAGTCGACAGTATTGAGGAAGAATACTTCGATGCTTAAAAAACCCAATTTTCCTTTTCACATAAGCAAATCATTACATTCGGCGTGACGACGTAGGCCCTATAAAGTCATATATACTTAATAGGGCCTACGCCTGCTTTCCTGATTAGCGCAGTGGCTAAGTGATTGGACTGCTGCGCTAAGGGTTGCG
The DNA here is from genome assembly GCA_946251915.1 of Abrostola triplasia. Lineage (NCBI taxonomy): Eukaryota > Metazoa > Arthropoda > Insecta > Lepidoptera > Noctuidae > Abrostola > Abrostola triplasia. The sequence continues at coordinate 5,111,459 of OX276423.1, forward strand.
TGTTCGATTCCCGCACGGGGCAAAACTTTGTGCGAACCACAGATATTTGTCCCGAGTTAGTGTATGTGATATTTCATCTTTGTGAAACGCACCCACGACACAGGAGAAATTCCTAGTGTGGGGCGACGTTTTTTAAAAAAAATAAAAAAGAAACTTTGGTAAATAAGAAATGGGCAAGCATATTATGATTGTGCATTTATTTACTCAGCTAGGTAAGGAACGTAACCTAGGACAAGCTGAGACGTCCATTAAATTAATGAGGTTGTCAATTCAATACCCATAGATAATAGTACAATGCTCTTTTCATTACTACTAGAAGAAAACACAATAGATAGCTGAAGAAGCAAACTGTACATTGTACGAGTAGGTACAATGGGTATGAAGAAATCTTGCAGCAGGAAGGCCTATACCTATTATAATATTTACATGTAATCTATGACAGCAATTAGTTATATATATAAACATGGATGTTAGAATGATATAAAAAAACGTTTCCGAGTAACAACGCATGTCCGTTCTTACTAAACAGCATTCTGAGCAAACAACTTCAAAATACAGAACAAACAACATGCGTTGGTCTAAAAAGTAATATTTTCTATTACTAAAATACGCCATCTTTCGGCATTATTAGACACTTCTGTATGAATGTATAAACTGTTCTGTAAGGTTATGACTGATCAACATGGTGATTTTCATAAACTTTTAAAATTATTTTGAACCTAGACTTTTCAGCTAATCTTCTAAAATCATATTTCCAATGTCAATGGGTGTGCAATCCCGAGGACTGCTTAAAATTCTAAAAATAATATCCGTTTCTAGATCGATAGCTACCGCAAGTTACATCACGAGTGTTGATGAAACTGGAAGAAAACTATAAACCCCGAACTTTAAGAAAACCAGCCTAACAAGAGAGACTACCTAGAAACCATTCTTCTTCTTAGTAGACTGTTTGTATCGTTTGTAAATTTAATAAGTTTACAAACGCTATTCTAGATGAAACGTGTATCTTAAAGCCTCGAATTTAAATTAATTTTAACTAATGGATGATAAGTCATCATTGTATCCAATGTACATAAGTTTAAACAAAATGATAATATTTTTTTTTGCATGAATTGTTTTTAAATTATGGTAATAATCCCGCCATACGTAAATTACCACAGACAAAAAACACACAAACAAATTGTTTTTGGTGCGACATTGAAACTCATAGACAAATAAAGGCATTTTAATTTGTAGCATTTAGTAGTAACACTTTACCACGACGATAACGACGGATTTTATTTTGATTTGACTTATGTTCAGAAATAATATAATCATTAAATGCAGGCAATTAATTAATATAATCCCACACATTTGTTCATGTAACTGGGTCATTTTGTTAATTGACCCAGTATTGCCAGCTTATATTAATTACAATACTAACTTCCGTCCGCGACGTTTCATGTGATTAAATAGTGTGTCTATAAAAACTAGCATTCTTTATTCTCTTTTCTTATCTCGAATTCTTTACGTATTCTAATCTTCATATCAATTTTTATAACCATTAACGCGTGTGATTACTTAATGAGGAAACAGACATTAGCTAAAAAAAAATATTAGCATTGTCCTCTTTGAAGCTGTCAAGGATGAAACGCTATGAATAATATTGCCAGCAACAAAAAAGCGTGTTCCAGATTCGTTTGCGTTTATTTACAATTTTAAGCATTGATAGTTTATATAGGTACTTATATCCTATATTTTGATAAAGCCTTCAATACAAACATTTTGTACTAGCGATCATAGTAGCATTTTAATTACATTTTTTATGTCTCTACAATTTTATGCTAATTATTATTTGGTTTGGTTCGTCACGGCTGTTTTTGTTTAATGTCTTCGTACCACAATACCGCGATAGACTTCAAACATCCCAGCTTGTCTATGGGTTAGTTATATTTTCGGTGTGGTGGTCGATTTATCAATATTTTTCATATAAATTGTTTTCGGAATATACGCGGGAACCTGTTGTCTTCAATAAAACTCATTAACAATGAGCGTGGAAGAGGATATTATGAAAATACAAAAGAAATTGACAAAGATGATTTCTGCGGATGGCACGGTGGGTCTAATATTAAAGGCATTTTTAGGAAAGAAAATAATGAAGCTAAAGAAATTTTCCGGTTAGAAATTGTCAAGAAACAACCGCAACAAATCTGCTAAAACGTTGCTGTTAATGAAATACGTGTATACCTGATTAAAAATGAGGTTTCGTTATTCATAATGTTAGGATTATTGTTTTATTTTTATAGCACTAGATGCTAGAGGCTAGTAAGTCATATTAGAAATTTGATTAATAAGTTTGTTAATGTTTTAGGGTCAAGAAGAAGCTTTAGAACTGCTTAAAGGTCTACAAACAATGGCAATTAATTTGGATGTGTTAACTAAAACCAGAATAGGCATGACAGTGAATAATCTACGTAAATCTAGCAAGGATGAAGAGGTAATATCCTTATGCAAAACTTTGATTAAAAATTGGAAAAAGTTCCTGTCAACCACACCATCTAAAGACAATGGCAGTTCCTCGAAATCCAAAAAAGAAGGAAAGGATAAAGACAAAAAGGACGATAAAGAAAAAGACAAGAAGCTACAAGCATCTTTTCCTCCCCAGACAAATACCACTGATGCTGTAAGGCTCAAGTGTAGAGAACTCCTCACACAGGCTCTCAAAGTTGATGGTGAGAACCCCAGTTCCTGTGCAACACCTGAGGAGCTGGCTGAAGAATTAGAGGAATGCATCTATTCAGAGTTTAAGAACACTGATATGAGATACAAGAACAGGGTTCGGTCAAGAGTGGCTAATCTGAAAGACCCAAAGAATCCTACACTGCGTACAAACTATCTCAATGGGGTGATATCAGCTTCTCGTCTAGCCAAGATGACTCCGGAGGAAATGGCAAGTGACGAAATGAAAAAGCTAAGGGAGAAGTTCATTAAGGAGGCTATTGATGATGCCCAGTTGGCCACAGTACAAGGTACCAAAACCGAGATGCTCAAGTGTGGCAAATGCAAAAAGAAGAACTGTACATACAACCAATTGCAGACTCGAAGTTCCGATGAACCCATGACCACATTTGTCCTTTGTAATGAATGTGGTAACCGCTGGAAATTCTGTTAAGACTGCTTTTAAATATCCCAAGGTGACTAGTGTACCCTACACAATATGATACTGTATTGTATCAAGTATAATATTACATTTTAATATGAATTATGGTTTCTGTTTTTGCTATTTTAAAACCACCTTACTACTGTCATTGACTATGAAATCATGTTTAGTAGATAAGGTGATCTTAGTTTAAAACAAATAAATCTGCTTTAAGTGAACCTAACATTTAATTTTCATGCAATGTTTAAAAATAACCCCATTATGCAAAGAAGTTTTGATTGAATCTTGCATGAACTGGCCGTGGCATGCAAACAACCAAAGTACTAAGGACATGGGTATGAAAAATGCATATGTCATTGAATAATCATATATTTATAAAACATTTTGCACAACAGGAATGTGTCCTTTAGGACAAACCTAAAGTTTATAATATAAAACTGGCACTATATAACTATGATTACATTTATTACAAAGTGGTATAAATTATTTTCCGTGTTTTAGTAGCAATTGATACATAAAAATACATATAAAGTCTTTGTGTAATGTTTGTAAATTTCTAACAGTTTTTCATATTGTCTGTTATATATTACCAAAAGGATTATGGTGATAAGTAACCTTATTGGCCTTAATTTTAATCAATTATTTTTACTAGAATGAAATAATGCTTCTTAAAATATAACATGTTTAAGGCATTATCTTGTAACAACAGGTACCTTGAATATGAGCTCAAGCAAGACTGGAAGGGATATCCAAAGTTGTGTATGTAAACACTTTCTTCTTGGTAACATTTTAATTCTATTATTCTGTAATTTTTCATGAGCTGTTAAGTACAATGTTCTATCATCTAAAGCAGCCCAATTGCAATATTTTAGCTAATTTTGCCTTTTTGTTTATTTTCATGGTATCCAAAATGGCCAGAATTGTTATAATCTAATATGGCAAGCTATGCTTTGGTGAACATCAACATTTTTCATTTGGCTTATACTAAAACTATACTTGTTATAAACAATATCTAATCTAAGTAGCCTATCATTTTTCTTAATATTATACCATACATTTAGGTTACTCTACCAATAGTTCACCTGTTTTGATTTTCACAAATATTTTGTCATCATTACATGTAAAACTCTTGTTACGCAAGTCTAATTTGAGATCAACTGACTGACTGTCTTCTTCCAACTTGGTTATAGTGAAACTGACATCATCGTTAGCCACGAAACATTCCGGAGTAAGAGTTTTGTGGAAATTAAAGTGGGTCTTCAAGTGTTCCCGGAGGAAATGTGATTGGACTACAACAAGGTCACAGTGAGAACATTTATGGCTTCCTGCATTGAATACATCGGTGTCGCCGTGCCTTCTGTAATGATTTGTTAGGGAATCTTGTCGTTGATTTGTGTAGGGACATAATAAACACATATGCATTTTTCGCTCTTTCGTTGGCGAAGTTTCTGCTGTACTAACATCCTTGCCGGTATTGTTCATTGACCGTCTTCGCTGCAGTAGTCTGAGAGTTTGCTGGTCACTTATTGAGAATTGTTGGAAGTCGGTTCTTGGTGCTCCCTTAGGCATAGTTTTTATAGCGAGTTTAATATTATCACAACTGTCATCTTGTTTAACATCTTCTTGGTTTTCAGGTTCTACAAAGTCATTGCTCTCCTTTTTTCTTTCAGCTTGCGCTTCATCATTCATTTGATGTTTTCTCATATGTTGAACGTAATTAGCGTAATATTTAACAGAATAATCACATAGTTCACACTTATATCTTTGTTTGGATCCGTGTAATGATAGATGAATTTTATATTGTTCCCTTTTTTCGAATGCCGATGGACACTTGTGGCATTTATATCGCTTTTCTTTTTGACGTCCATTTTTAAGATATGTAGGATAAATAAATTCAGGATTACCATGCATCAAATACCCGAATTGTGGATCTGCTTGCAGGACAGGCGGGAAATGGTCGTTTGGCTTAACTAGTTTATCTTTATCAGTTAGTACTCTTTTCTGAGCTTCAGTCTTTCTCTGGAACAAATCTGTACCTGACAAAGGAATATTTTTATAGTCCATGTCTTCACCTGATTCATAATCGCAATTGTTAGGCTTGTTTTCACTGTCGTGTAACATTTCGTGCTTAGCTAAATTACCAATATTCTTCACAGCATAATTACATTTCTTGCACTTATGTTCACCTTCACCTCCATGTAGTCCTAAGTGATAACTAAGCGCTGAGCCTTTGAAAAACTTAGCTGGACATTGTTTGCAATAAAATTGTTTTGGCACGCTTTTTACATCATTCGACTTTTTCATAACACTTTCAGTTGTCGGATTTGTCACTATCCATGTGATTTCTGAAGTCGATGGACAGTGTATAAGCTCTACAAGAGGTTCTCTGTAAGAAGGATGTGAATTGTGAATAAATTTAAGCATTTTCGTTTTAGTGTGATATTCATCTGTATGCACATTAAAATGTGCCGCCAACTGATCGTCTTCGGGAACTGAAAACTCACAACTTCTACATTTATTCGGATTTGTTAAATTATGAAACTTATCATGAAATTGTAAATCGGCTTCGTCAAAGAACCTTGATGGACACTTTTTACAAAAATATAACAATTTTATTTCTCGGTTTTCGCATGTTGAACTTTCGTCCCTAGCAGAACCGTCACTTGTTGACTTTTCAATTTCTATAACTTTTCTCAGTTTGGTGATCTGTTCTTCATCGGGAATATCATCTTCAACAGGACAATAAATGCGACCGTATATTTCGCCATGGGTTTTGGAATGTTCGGCGAGTCTAGCAGCGTTATCACACGTGAATTTGCACTCTAAGCACTTGTAAATTGTTGTTTCATTGTTTTCGAATACAATGCAATGTATTTTTTCATGATTAGGAATCTTACATTTTTGAGAATTAACATAAGAACAGTATCGACACTTGTACATTTTATGAAATTCGTTTTTCGCCGAGACCCAAACAAATGGTATTTCATCTAGATTAATGTGGAAATCTATTTTCAGATCTAATTTGTTTTGTACAGATGTCGATGCCTCCAATTCGGCCTCAGATTCAATTCTTTTAGTTGCGATACCATGTACTCTCAAATGTTGGTGCAGTAGATGTCTCTTGGACACGCTGTAGTTGCACTCTGGACATTTGTAGGGTGTATCCGCTGGTAGTCGATGAAATTGTTCGTGGTACATGTATTGCGACTTGCTGTTCGTTTCATATGGGCACTCGGTACATTTGTGTCGTTTGGTGGAAGTTGTTGGCGGTGTTGCTACAGGTGCTTGCGGCTCTGGAGCCGGAGACTTGGTTCCCATAGCTTTTGCGATATAATCTTCTGGGTCTGTGATACCGTGAAGAAGAAGATGTTGGATCAGCTCTGGTTCGTCTTTAACGAAGTACGGGCAGAAGTAACACTTGAATATTGAATGTGGAGAAGGTTGATGTTGTTGTAAATGAGCAAGAAGTTGTTTCTTGTCACTCGTGCGGTACGGACACTTGTTGCAAGTGTCGCTGCTGATCTCGTTGATGTTCATTGAGGGGTCGGGTTTAGGTTTCACTGTAGTTATGACTTTTATCACTCCATCGTGTTTTAAGCGGCAATGACGCTGAAAAGATAACGGACAAAATAAGTAGGTTTCTAAAATAATCATGAGTATATATAAGTTTTTGAAAATTTACTGATGAATTATTCCGCTGTGGTATTGAACCCGCAACCCACAGCTGCGCCTTTTACCATTATACCTTTTGGTTCATTCTTAAATTGTATATTTTTTTGTCCATATAATGCATCTATGATACAGGAGAAATCACAAGTGTTAGGACTTTAAGTTTCAATTTAGGTAGGTCATGGTCTGGATCCTTGTCTTTAAAAGTCACATTATGAAATTTCAGAATAATAAAGCATTGAATCTAGATCAATGCTTCATTATCAAAGGACACGAACTGACCTTATTTACAAAATATCACTAAAACCGATTAAGTAGATTTTGAGATCACATTTATCATCATTATTATGAGCAGTCTGTTACTTTTTACATACCTGGATCACATGTTTCCAATTAGATAACTGGTTACAATGGCCGCAGCGATACGCCAGGTCGGCTGGGTCAGGAGTGTTCTCTGACTTCTTGTTTATAGCCGGCTTATTAGGTTCTTCCTGGGCGCCGTCTGCTCTGGAGTGCTCGCGAACATGCTCCAAAAGTGCCTCCTTAGACGGATCTCTGAAAATTAAAACAAAAATACGTAAGTAAAATATCCCCTATCATTATAATTAGGTATTAATTCTGGTGTTTAATTAAGTCTATGTTAACAATAAAGTAAGTGTCTGTTTGATTGGTAAACAATTAATGATGATAATAAAAAGTAATAGTACCTACATAATATACAACTTATACTTACTTGTAGTTACACTTTTTACATTTCCATAGCGTTTTCTTAGGTTTCTTCAAATCATTTATACTCCTGTTATCAATAAAGTCGTACTTATCCTCACCGTGTTGAGTCTGTAAGTTAAGCGGTTGCATTTCAAATTGTACATTCATAACGTCTGAAATATCATTGAAAGATTCATCAATTTCCATAGTGCCATCGACCGACGTGTTAGGATCTAGATAATGAAACTCGTTTTCCCCATTTTCATTCAAAATGGGCATTGCTAAGAATTTGTTATATTTGCTATAGTTTCTCCTTCCCGTTTCGTCAGTCATTAGCACTTTTGCATCGTTATGTTCGGGATCTCTTGCGGACTTCAATTTAATGTGTTTGGTGATATCCCATCTCCAATTTGATTTGTACTTACAAAGGGAGCATTCAAATGGTTTTTTATTCAAGTGTCCAACAATATGTACGTGGAATCTGGATGCAGTAGTGGAAAAGAATGGACAATGTGGGCACTTAAATACCTTTCTTCCGACAGCTTGACTCGGGGACAAATTCATACTTTCACTGTCGTCAACAAGTTCAGCTTCGAAGCTTCTATGTAGTTCTGGAAGCGTGCAATCATCGTTTATGTTTATATCGAGGGGTGTGTCAAACTTGTTGGTGTCTTGATTAATATTGTTCCAGACAAAAACGACGTTTTCCATTGGGTGTGGTTCAGTCTCTTTTTCATGTATTGGAATGATCCCATCATTACTATCTTGATTTTGAACAGTATTTTCGTGCTCTATCTTTTTATTATTTCCACAGGTTTGCATGTGAATGTACAAGTCGGCACTCGATTTACATCTGTGTCTGCAGTTTTGACATCGAGTTGAACTTAAACTTTTAAGCGATGTGTTTGCAGTTATCCTGTTAGTTAGTGGTGAGCAATTTTTCTCATGTACAGAATGTTCCGATAAACATTTACTTTCAAATCCACAGTTTTTACATATAAGAGATCCTTCTTCGCCCGTTTCTGTTAAAAGTCTTTCTTTGAGTCTGTCGAAAAATGATTCATTTTTCTTGCGACCCGATGTCTCTTTTATTGGGTTAGTGTTAACAGGGACTAACATAATATCACTAGACAGATCTTCTTTATCGTTTTCATCAGATGGTAAAGATTCCTTAAACCTTTTGTTTGGTGGTTCCCCGGAGCATGGTTGTTTTTGGTTAGGGGTTGAAGTATTTAATGGTATAAGTTGCGGTATTGGCCTGGGGATCTTTCTGCTTTGTTTTTGTAACTCATTGCTAAGGTTAGGTGAAAGCTGGTTGTACACATCCTGTGACAACTGTGAACCATCTTTTTTAGTCATTGCGTCAGAAGCTGTAGTATCATTGGAATCACTTTTACAGCCAGCAATTTCTCTTTCTGCGTATTGGAGACCCATGTCCTGGAATCAAAGAAAATTAATTTATTAATCATTGCGACTTTTATCTAAAAAATAAAAAAATATATTCGAGTCGAAGAAAAGGGAGTTTTTGGCATTTCTATGAAGTCTACTCCGTTGATTGATTATATATTTTCAGGGGAATACTGCAAGGACTGGGTGGGTGATAACACTAAACACAGAGTAATTAGCACTCAGATCATATTCTCATAACTAAAACAATATTCCCGTCATACAGCCTTCAGCCGTGAAAGAGACGGTGGTATGTTATCTCAAGTTATGGGGACTATTACGCACACTGACTCACAGGTATATACATAAACGTAGGTAAATAAGTATTAAACTTTATAAAACAATAAAATCTCTAAATAGGGACTAAACATGATTTATAAAGAACTCCCACGAAGGTCGTAAAAGTCGCGAAATGAATCTGCTACGTGAGGGGCAAGTTACTCTTTACTGTTGAGTTCGATAGTGTAGTCATAAAACCTAGCGGTCAAATGTGGGTGTACCACGGAAGTCGTCTCTGCCTACCCACTACATCAATTACATGCCGTGTGCTGAACATGTTTTTTTACAAGCTTTTATTTAACTTGCAATGTTTGTAAGTATGTGAGTTTGTTTAGGTCAAATCTTGTAATCTAAATTACAACCACTTCTTAATATCCTATTGAAATGAAATCTTTGCATACATATGTAGGTTCGGTGACAATACAATACTATGGTACTTTTGAGCTGGTCCGATGATGGAGTCGAAGGTGGTCATAGGAACACTGTAATGAAATGACGCAACCCCATCGTGTTTGGGCTTGTTTGATTCGTCTCTACAAGTACTTTGAGCCTAGCTGATTTTAAACATAAACATAACATCACGCCTGTATTTCCCAAGGGTAAGCATAGGTGCACATATAGTACACCCACATTTTGCCAGTTATGTTTTTAGGTACGAATGTAATAGGGGGCGTGCCTGTTGCCATTAACCGGGCACAAATCCAAATCCAGACTTCGTCAGCTACTGAGAATAACCTAATGGAATAACCCAGTAACACTATGCCCGACCCGGGATTCGAACCCAGAACCTCGTACTTAGCAGTCGCGCTACGCAACCACTAGACCAACGAGGCAGTCTGCTGACTTAAAAACTTGGGTTTAAAAATATATTTTTAATATAAACTTATATCGTGCTACAATAGCCGATCATCATCGGTAAATGACCATGCTATTATTGCTTGGCAAACTGATCTGTGTTTACAGTACTTGGGGTACCCACGCAATGTGACAGAGAATCCGACTTCAAGGAAAAATCTGTGATATACGTCAGTAGGTGTAAGTCAATCTTAACTGAATACTGATTTTGACAATATAAAGTCAACTAAACTCATCCGATGGGTTAAAGGGGATAGATGACAAAAAACAAAACGTTCTCAAGCAAGATAATAGAAGTTTTAGAGCTAACCAAGAATTTATATAAAAATACTACATCACATTCTGGTATTAGCAAATGGTACTAGGAAATCGGGATTCAAAAAAATAACGGACTGGCTGGTTCGTTCCAAAAGATTGCCTACTAAAGTTAAAAAGGACGATGTTCGGAAAAATCGATAACTGCCTTATTCTGCGTTCGAACGGACGCCTGAATTTGTGCCCAGTTTATAATAAGTAAACACATCCAAAACAATTAATATAATAAGTTATTCTCCTCGTTAAGTTATAAGTTAGTCTTATAGCAGGCTTTTATATTTATGGGCTTTCTCTAGCAACAAATCATTCATTCATTTCAGTAATTTCTACAAGGATTGGATTTCCTGCACTGTAAAACAATTGATGGGTACCCATTTGACAATGTCCGGTGTCAAACCTACGAGTTATCGCCTATCTGTCGTAATCGCCCCGATCATAAACCATTACCCCTATTCATTCGAAAATATGAACGTAACCGAACGCGATTCTTGGACACCTAAAAATATTTCGATCCGTAAAAAGCCCGAGATAGACCCTTGATAGTGATATCAATAACAACATCTAATTGCATAACAAAATGTGAATGACAGTCATCCACATTTCTAAGTATTTTAAGGCGTCCAAGAAATGTGTTACCTATGTTACAGCATATCATTTTAAATAATAAGCTCGTTCTTTTTAAAATACATTTGGCGCTCTTATATAATTTGAGCTGATAGTTCGGTTTATGTGCCCTATAATATCTACTTATGATTTATCTACTAATTATAGTACCTATCTATAGTCGTGATCGCAGCTTCATCCGCGCGGAAAGCTCTTAGTTTACCGGGATGTTAAGCACCCTATATAAATATATATCTATCGACTAATCATCATATTCAAGATGAATTCAACATAGCCTTACAATTATGTCCGACAGTATGTCTACGACAATTCCTGAATGAGATACGAGGGTTCTTAGAACTGGCCACTTATAAACAATATAATAAAAAAATAATTCTAAAATTTGAAAATAGAACTCTTTGCCAATATTACTGAGTATATATTTCATTAATTTGTCATTTGTTTTACGATTTGGCGGCAAATTGAAAATTGTCTGTGTCACGTCAACATGAATTTAACACGAGAAAATTTTCGTGCAATGATTTTTTATGACTTTCGATGTCATTTAAGTCAACAAGAAAGTTATGATAGACTACGATTGGCCTTTCACGATGAAGCCCCATCTCGTGCGACAGTTTACAACTGGTTTAATGAGTTTAAACGTGGTCGCACTAATCTCACTGATGATTTACGTGAGGGACGGCCTTCTACGGCGACGACTGAAGATAACATCTGTGTTGTGCGGCGTATGATAGAGACTGACAAAAGAGTGACCTATCAGCAGATTCGGACAAGCTTAGGCATCGGTATGAGTCAAGTGCACAAAATCCTCCACGAACATTTAGCAGTCAGGAAGCTTTGCGCCCGGTGGATACCTCATAATTTGACTGAGGCTCAAAAACTCCATCGTGTGGATTGGTGCCGTAAAATGATTGAAAGATTTAACGGAGGTGACTCAAATGCTGTGTTCGACATACTAACAGGTGACGAAAGCTGGATTTACTGTTATGATCCTGAAACCAAAAGACAATCTGCTCAGTGGGTGTTTCCTTTCGAGAGGTTGCCAACTAAAGTGAAGAGAGATCGAAGTGCGGGAAAAAAAATGGTGGCCTCGTTCTTTGGAAGGATAGGTCATTTCGCAACAATTGTGTTAGAGGATCAAAAAACAGTTTCTGCAGAATGGTACACTACCAATTGTTTGCCACTTATCTTGGAAAAAGTTCGAGAGAAACGACCTCGCAGTAGGATCCTCCTTCACCACGACAACGCCTCGTCGCACACCGCTAAGCGAACGATCGACTATTTGGCGACATCAAACGTTGAATTACTGGGTCACCCGCCGTATAGCCCCGACCTCGCCCCTTGTGATTTTTATTTATTTCCAAAAATGAAAGAAAAACTTAAAGGAAAGCGGTTTATGAATGCTGAAGAAGCGGTGGCTGCGTATCGCGATGCCATTGAAGAGAACCCTAAAGACGAGTGGGCAAAGTGCTTTTCCCAGTGGTTCCATCGCACTCAGCGGTGTATTGACGTGAATGGACAATATTTTGAAAAGATATAATAAAACTAATAACTGGCTAATGTAATCAGTTTTTGATTTTCTAAGAACTTTCAGTTTGACCCTCGTAAAGTCAGAAATAATTATTCACTCACATTCAATCACAAACAAAAAGTATCCTTGTAGCCTAGTGGTTGAAAAACCGGATTTGTAAGCATACATAAGGTTGTAGGTTCATTACAGGAAAATATTAATGAGGCTTTTTCAATGTCATATGCACTAAGTTGTTCTATGACTAACAGTGAAGCAAAACCGTGATAAAACCCGGATTTAATAATTTGAAATCACCAACCCGCAGTGAGCCAGCATGGTCAATACTCATTTAGTCATTTCTCCTCTGTTTGAGAGAGGCCTTTGACTTGCACTTCAACAATGATTGTTGGCTGGTGTTAATTTTGTAAAACTTAAAAAGCTCAGTGGCGGCAAGTCTGAATTTGTGCTCAGTTAAGCTATGGGCTAGACTGCGCTACGCTCGCATATTTATAACATAAATGACGAAATGTGGGCGTACTACAGCACCGCTGCCTATCTTCGGGATACAGTGTGGTGTTATGTTATCACATCACGGTATCACAGTCCGATTAAGTGGCTTACATACATTTTCTAGTCCTTTATCATTTTATAGGAAAAACAAGCTTGAATATAATTATATGCTTTTCCTTGAATATTGAATGTGCGCGTAACTTTGAACTAAGTAAGTAGATACTCTCTCGTAGGTCGCGGGTTTAAACTGTCTTAAACGGGGTAGGTGTGATAGGCCGAAGTTCAAGTAATTATCTTATCGCCGCCTATAAATCTATTAGACACCATTCGTAACTGTACATCTACGTACTTGCTGTAGAGGTCGCGTGTACTGTCATGTACAAGGTTCGATTCTCGGTTTAGTTAGAGTTGGCTGGAAACTGAACCCGACAATTGAAGATAGAGCATATTTTGAGATCTGAATTTGATGGATAGAGATTGATTCGTTTGGACATAAGGTCAAAAAACTGTGATTTGACCCTCTTGCGTGTGACTGTGGCCTACTAATATTATCAGGATATGACAGTTAAAAGTAATCAACATTGTTCAAATTCTAGATTGATTTCATAATGTATCTTATTTTGACAACATCCTATAGTTCAAATGGTTGTAGCGCGGGTTTCAATCATTGCGACGATTTCGAGTCGGAAAACGATGTTTGTTACGAAACACTACGAGTATCTACGGGTATCCGAGATTACGATCCATGTCCGCTAAGCCCTCAGGAAGTAGAGTCGACTTTAAATAAATATATAAACAATGCAAATTACTATCTAAGATTAATATGACATAGTCGGATTATGTTTACAGATTTGAATTATCATTATTTTGTTAACATAACACCTATCTACTACTATCAGATATGTATCTAAATACGTTTTGATGGGACTTTGATTAGGATGAACTGTTAGTGTAGTACTTGAGTACTGAATATCAATAGACCATGCAGGGAACACATATACAAGCGTGAGAGAGACAAGCACGAAAATGTAAACATTATGCAAGAGGTTGCGAGAAGCGATATAATGTCGAGTGCAATTCATGTGCGGTGGCGCTCGTGATAACAGTGACAACGTGTGTGACGTCAGCCGTGCTACCGGCAGCGGCGGCGGCGGCCGGGCGCGGCCCCTCGCCACGCACACAACACATAAGGCCGGCGACTCACCGAGACCGAGTGTGAGGACTGCGAATCGCCGCTCCCTTCTTCCTCCTTGGGGAGCAACGCGCTCGCTGCGTCGCACTCCGCGATAACCGTGTCGCTGGCGCCCACCCGGTTGCGGCGGCGACTCGACAGCGATTGGCCCACTGGCGGTGTGTGATGATTCATTTCGTGCACCGTCAGACTCTGCTTGATGTCCGCCGTAAAGTTGCACATAGAACAATTGAAACTTCCACTTCCACCGTGATTCTTCATGTGTCGGTCCAAATTCCATTTGTATGGTGTTCGAAAATCACACATTGTACACTTGATCATAGGCATTGAATGGTACTTGACGTGCTTTGTGAATCTAGCTCTTATGTGGGTGACATAGTTGCACTTATCGCATGAGAAAAATTTGCCTTTCGTTTTTGTTAAATCCGCAGGCGCTGCTTGGTCTATAATTCTGTCGCAGTCGACGTCGATGTCATCAGGACGATCCAAAGAGTCCTCGTCAACTTCCATCATTAAATCATCGCAGTCCTCAACTTCTTCGAGAAGGTCTTCTATGCGCTCTGCCGGCTCCATGTTGTCGTAAGAGGGAGGTGATAACTCAGCGTCCAACTTAACAGCTGATGTCGTCATTGGACCTCCATGCACCATTTTGATATGTCTTAAAAGTTTTTGATGATGTCTCGAAGCGTAGACGCAGTGTGGACAATCGTAAATCTTAAGTCTTACAAAGTGAGCGTCACGCGTGTGGACGAGATAAGCGCGCGGGTTCTGCGTATAGAACGTGCACTTAGTGCAATTATAGTTCCTTCTTATCTTGCACTGTGGTAATTCTGAATCTTCCGCAGCGTCCGAAGAAGCTTCCGAAGACACGTCGCCGCAGAGGCGGCCTTCAAGGTGGCGCACAATAGTCGCGACCTCGCCGACTTGTGCGCTCGGCGGCGAGGACATCTGCTGTAGCATACTCCGCTGCAACAGAACAATGTTCGTTGTCGGTTAAACGTTCCGGGAGGGCGCGCGGCGTGGGGCGGCGAGGGGTGCTCGAGTGTCGCGCGGCGCGCTGCAGCGGACACATGTGCGGTGCGCGAGAGCGTCGCCGGCTGAATGAGGCGCCGCAGCCGGCTCCGAGGCAAGCAGCCGACAAGCGCGGCGTGGCGGCTGGCGGCCGGGCCGGAGGGCGCGTGGGCGCGGGCCGGGCGCGGAGGGTCGCCCGATGTCATGTTCCTATGTTTTTCATCCTCGACAACGATGGCAAGGGGAGCCGGCGCGGCGGACGACCTCCACTCCGCAACGGTCTAATGAGAGTTCGTACTCGAGATGTTGTCGACAGTTTGTTATCGTATTATGGTCTGGTGTATGCGACATCATCATTATACTACGCGATGGCGGTAGATGGCATTCGCTAAGATGATGAAGCAGATGGTTAGCTGAGATACACACACCGATAGCATACGGGGGTTAGTAGAGTACCTTCTACACCGTGTAGTTGAGGATTATATGAAGTGTAAGCAATGTGTTTAGTTGAATGATCATACTCATACTCCACCGTCATACATTTTTAGATGTCGGGAAATCAAGTTAACTTTTCTGTATACCAAACAAAATACTACGAAGTTAGGCGTTGATGTCTTTTCTAACGTAATAAAACTTCTACGGCAAATTAAAAGTGTACTTGGATAATATAATTTAGTTGTACGTGGGCCACCTATAGGCTTCGTAGGCAGTAGCGGTTGTATAGTAAATGTTATTTACGTATTAAATTAAGGATATTGGTGGCGACTTGCGACGTAGTGTCTGTCGCTACAACGTAAATGTAAAGTCCACATTAATTATGTAGTTTAATTTACCGAAAAATTTTTTATATGATTATACTTATTTAGTAAAATTTGGGAACAACAATTATGGAATTTGAGTATTACTATACATAGAAGTATGTTATATGCATACATAGTTGTTGGTGTTTTTTACTTCATTAACATTTGAACATCGAAGTTCACGAAAGCATAACGATTTTGAAAGGACAGTCATTGTGTAGCTGTGTGATACAATAATAATGACGGCCGCCTCATACCTGTGCCCCACGTAGGGCACAAGCCACAGACTGCTTTATCAGACACTACACCTTACAAACAGACCATAACCCTTCTTGTGGACCTCGAATAAAAATGCGACACACCCCAGCGTCTTCAATTATCAACTTTATGTAGAATTTATAAAGTCAGAAATAGAATGAGCTGATGATATTCAATGTATCTACGATGCTGTAGTACGGCGGCATACCAACAGCTGTGTCGTTAGGTGGTAGGTTTTTGGCAATTGTAGTCCTATTCTATGAGGCTTAGAGTTGAAATTAGTGTGATGTGTGTTGTCAAAATTTATGTCGATGAGTATCAGTTCAATGCTGTACTTGCAATTATGCATCGGTGAGAGATGGGTTATGGTCGTGTAATGATTTTTTTTTCTTATTCTATAATATAAGAATTATATTAAAATTGGTTTAAATTATTTATTATGTGTATTAATTTTGATTTTATTGCTAATAACAATAACATTAGGGTGGCCAGAGAGGAACACAAGCTCCTTTTTTACCCTCAAAACTGCAGGGTACCCGTGAGATACGCTACGAGAGCGTAGCCGCGGGCATTCGCTCTAGTAGAGAATAATTTAAATTTAACAAACAAAAATTCTTTGGAGCTCTGGTCAAATTGAGGCTGTAATTGACAAGGGTTTTTTCAATATTTGGAATATTTTTTTTAACTAACAAGGTTTGCGTCTTCTGTTTATTTGCCATTTGACAGGGTAACACGTAAACTTCATAGTGAAGTTAGTTTTCAAACTCAAACCAGAGGCTCTACCATGTTGTCGCAAGTCATTTGTCATGTTTACCACAGCTAATGCGTGCACATATATGAGACGTATACGAGATAACTATTAACGACCTCTTTTTTAAACTAATTGGATAAAAAATTCTCAATAATATTTTCTTCATTTGTAGACGTCTCAGAACCCCTGGTTATCGATGGTAATGCGCTACGAGTGTTTAAAATACTTAAGTCATTAATTATATAGGGCAAAAACGCCGCTAATTGCCGATTGTTTTGAAGAGAGCTATTATTAAAATTAACAAATGGTGATAACATCTGTTTGAATCGGGACTCATCACGTTTCCTGAAATTTATCTATTATGGCTGACATAAGTGACATAATAATTATATTCTCTTCGAATCCGTGACGTGTTAAACAAACAATCATGGCCGAGTGCGATAACAATGTATTGTGATTTATTTATACGTTGGTGCTCTGGCGGTCAGGTACCACGGTGTGGAGTGACATTCACACATAAGGCGAAAAGTAGCCGACGCCAATCTTGGAAGTTAATGATGACTAACACAATGATCGTATATAAGGCGAGGCCGAGTGCCCATAGCTCGCGGCGTGAGTTAGAGGCAGGTGACGTGTGCTGGTGGCCAGCGGGGCGCGGGGCCGGGGTCGTCGCCGACGACTGACAGGGCCGAGGCAGGAAACGGCCGGAGAAGGCATCCCAGCCCGAGCACAATGGAGGCGGCGCGCCGCAGGGGGAGCCCTCGCAATCGATATGCCGTCGCTAAGGTCCGATGGCCGCTGCGAGCGGTTTGGAGCGCTGCAGAGGCGGATGCCCCTCGCCCCGCGCGCCTCTCGCCCCGCGCTCACCACACCTGCTGTGTATTTATAGAGCGGCACAGCCGGCGCAGGGATGCAGGGATGTCGACTTTACCACGGGCGTCGACGTCTACCTACCTATGCGATGTAGGCACGCACGCAATGTTCGCACGCACGCCGCCGCGCCCGCTGCCGCGCGGGTGACGCTCGACTGTTTATTATTTGTCACAATGAACATAAAAATAGCACCCGCTCGTTAAGTACCATACTGAATACACTGTTTGCAACGCCAACGGTTGAAACGAATATTACGCATTAACTGATTAAGACTGCTACGAAACGAACTAGGTGCAAACCAGTTAATTACCCTTCTGCACGAATTACTGGGCGCCGCTCAGTGTAGTTGGTAGCCGTAGCCGAATATCATGTACGCCCGCGCCAGTATCGAACAATATGGTTGAAAACCATTCACATTGTGGTTATATGAACGTGAACTCATAAAATATTTCAAGGGTAATATGTATAAGAAACGAAATAAACACCGTTATTCGTAGTAGTACACATTGTACGTAAAAAGTGACACACGCCTACAACTAAGTTCAAGATGAGGTTTACGGGTCTTATTATTGAATGATCAAACATGTGTGATATGGATATGGGCAGGCCCTTATGAATGTATCATATTATAAACGTTATGTTAATAACACCTCGTGCCTTTCACTCTCGTTTCGTTCAAGTTTGATTCCCGAGACAAGTCATTTGGTGTTATCGAGGACGCTTTTGCTTTCATTCGATAGTCGATCGCTTGTTGTATTTTTTATCTAGCCTTCCTTGAAATTCGATTATGTGCCTATGACTAACGTATTCTAGTTCCTTCAGGCATAACCTTAATGGTCGAAGAGTTTAATCTGTTTGTAAACAATAGGTACACTCAGTTACGTAAGTATTTACTTTGATGTAAATGCAAAGATAAGACGAGAAAAAGTCAACAACTTGGCACGCTAGTCTTATGCCAAAACAACTGAAGCACTGTTATTGCGCCACACGTACGTTGCCGAGCTAGGAGACACGTTTTTGATTGATCTAGTTTTCTTATGTTAATTGTGAAAATTGTTATGCTAATAAGTGATGACTTAAAAGAAACTTGAGCTTAACAGCCATGACATTGTTGGGGTTATTAGGTTTATAACAATGCAACTTGCGTATGTTAAAATTGCAACATTAGGATAAATGGTTCGCCTTTAGCAAAATGCTTCATCATTACGTTACAGAGAAGGTAAATTATATTTTTATATTGTTACATTTTCCGGTTGAAATCTAAACTTATTTTTTTGTTTCTAGCCAATTACTTCTGTGAAAATATTTGGGTTGAGTTCGTAGTCGAAAATCCTTTTCATAACTCTAAGACAGAAAATGTGAGACTGATTGTACACGACATTTAAATTTCTATCTTCAAAAACGGATGTTGTTGATTGATATGATGTAGACGCGATATACATCTTTGAGTACCAAAAAATAAAGATAAATAGCGCGCGAAATGTAGACGATTTCAGCGACACTTGCGTGTTAGTCGCACAATATTGCAAGGTAGAGTCGGCGCCGTTTGATTTGGTTTTTCCCAAACAATGTATTCCCGCTGAAATCTACACTTCACTAAAATTAACTTATTCTGGAGTCAAAGTTAATATTGCTATATGTGTTGTTCAAACTCACAGCCACTCGATCACAGCGTTGACGCATAGTTGCTGGGTACTTGATAGAGAACGCGGTGATAGATGTAATTAGAAGAGATTCATTTTCAGCGACGCTTACTTTTTAGCCGCAGCTATAAAACTCGTGTCTGTACTCGGAATTAGTCCGCTCGACCACAAGGATAGACTGATACGATGTACGTCGCATATAGCTTGTACGTATGTAGGTATGTCTACGTGCGTTGTCGCTATAGCGGTGTGGTTGTGTATCGCAGTGTGTCGTCATTTGTTTGCAACGTTCTTGTAGGAGTTGAAGTGAGCTGAGTCGTAAGCATTCCAAGCGTGACTAACGTAGGTACCTTCATGGTGAAGCGCTCACCTCGAAGAGGCCTCCACTACTGACCACTTCTTGAATTCAAACCCGTTTTTGTCCTACCATGATATAGAAAGAATGCATTGTAGTCCCTCCATATCAGTTACCTGTTAATCGGAAACCTGATACCCCTACATTGGGCTATCTGTCGCTGTTCTGTCGAGTGTTGAGGAAAACGTGGACAACGTTATGTTGGAGCTGCAATATGTTAGCTCTACAATGTTTATTTGGTGTCGTAAAACTTTAATTAAAACACCAACATAAATGGGTTGCTGTATTCATATTGCAGATTTACATAGTTAAAGTAAATCTTTTGGCAACTAACTTTCAATTGTAGATTGGACTTTTTATTTCCTGAAATGAGTGCTTTCCAAGTACCTAAAACTTCAAGGTAAAAATAAGTCTGTCGAGGACGTTGTCGACGGCAGGCAATCAATCGGCACGTGTACTTGTTCACCGACACAGCGTAGGCATGTCGATGGAGTGCCTACTTAACTACCTCGGCATACAATACCTATTATGAGGTCCGATAAGAATGCGTGCCGCGTTCTTGCCTTAAAGAGTAGCTATGTTAGGCCAATGTTAAATCAGTGATCAGTGACCGACGCATTATTAACAAAGCGAGACCGATAGCCGTAATATTATTTTGTACCGTAAAGCATGATAAAGCTTTAAACTATGTTCGTTGACTGTGTCGGGATGGTGCAGCGTCGCTGCGAATTTTGCGACGCAAATAATTTGCGCGCCAATTGACCTTTCGTCGGACGTCGTCGTCGGAGCAGCGCGCGGCGGCGGCGGTGGCGGGCGCTCCGGCCTAACACGCGCTATATATAGTTGCGCGACAACACGCCACTCCGAGCGAACACCCGCCAGGGGCCGGCTACGTAGGCAGTTTTCCTTTATCACCCACCCGACAGCCTCAGCCTGGATTTTACGGAAGCTTCGCCAGAGTCGACGCCTCTACAGACACTAGGCGTCGGGATGTCGACCCACACCACCCTCCCGAGATCAATACAGATGGTCGCCGCAAGAACACCCTAGTGTGGAAACGTATAAACCGTAGACGATCCTAAATAGGGTAAACTTTATAGGGTGCGACATTGTAGGTGAATATGGAGCGATGTTTACGGCGGCTTCGTGGCCGCGCTAACAACAAGCATGATGCAATGTCTGGTAGAGTCATTGACAGTGCCTAAGGCAGCAGGCTGCAGTCATCCGATCATTGGAAGCGACATATAACTTGTGTATGTGAATATAGATATTAATGCGATGAGTCTCACTAACGAGCATGACTGTCACCGGTCCGACTGGTAATTAACACGACCTTGAAGCAGGCTGCTAAACGATGCACGGCGCTCGCGTCGCATATAATGAAAGGATCGGTGCGGTCGGTTGTCGACGGCCATCGTAGCAACAGTGTTCTCGAATGGAATTCGTACCGAGTGGCGGGTGGCGTGCACTGTGCTCGTTTAAAGATGGCTGCGATAAGGCGTAGTGACGCTCCTCGGGCGCGGGCGTCGTGTCGGCGGCGCGGCTGTGTGCGTGCGGCGTGCCGGTGTGTCGACGCCGTCCCTGGTCTCCCGCCCGCCGCGCCCCCCGCGCCCCGCCCGCCCCGCGCCCGCTGCACGTTCCGCAACATGTGCGGCTGGCCTGCCTGCCTCTGTCCATACGCCACCCAACAGCCGACCGCAGCCGCTCTCATGTCGCTCCTCCCGCGCCGAGGCCCGCTGATAAATGCGCCTTATCAAACCACCAGATAGCAGAGGTGCTGCTCGCTCGTTTAGGTGTCACGGACGACGCGCTCTGATCGACGTCGACCGACTCGTGCATGAACACAGTCACGGCGACTTGTATGTGTTACTTAGCGATTTACTCATTATGAGTCAATAGGTACTGTTTCCAATGGCACACACCCGATATAAAAGCATTTGCGCACTATAGCGCATGTAGTGCTAATATGCAATGATGTAGGTATAGAGAGTGACTATTAACACATAGTATGACGAGCCGTTTCAAGTGTAGCGCGAGCTGGAGCTTCTGAGATGTGCATCAAGTCTGCAACATGCGACACTGGCGCGGTCCACTACCACGCACCACGTGTTGCCGTCAAGACATCGACGTGACGCAAACTATTTTCATAAGATCCTGCGACTCTGTAAGGTTTCGGTTTAAGTATTCCAGTAACGATTTCAGTGACAACAGATGTCACTCTAACAAACTCTTTGCTCTACATAATGCTCTGCTGACGTAGAATACACGAGCTACCGATACTCTAATCATATTTCTTACTCATAGTCATTAAACTCTTAAAGTATTGCAGACATCGTAAGTTTATACATAGACAGACATTTGAATAAAATATTAGGACTTTAGCCTATTTAAATTAGATACTCAATAAAATAAGATTTCAATGTCAACAGTTTCGTCTAATGACAAGTATAGACCCATCTACATTAATAGGTACCTATATGTTGTACATTCCTGTTGTTTTAGACGAGAGACAACACATGTTGCACAGTGGACAACAATAACAACGTTAAGTACCTACTACGTGTAGATAGGTAGGTACCTACTGCTATTTACAACATGTATGATGAGTTTGTCGGTTGTTGCGTTTACTGACTGGACGGCGCGCTGCAATCGTACATACAGTCACCTACATATCGAGTGCATGGTGCAGGGAGTAGAAACCTAGGAAAGCGGCCGCAACGTGTCGCAAGAAGCCGTTGAAGTAACATAAGCGCAGCAAATTATCAGGGTCGAGCGACGACGCCGCGCGCCGCCGCGGGCCGCACGATCGGCAGCGCCTACGCGCCTACCTAGCTAAACGTACCACCTATACACCTACGGGTATATACTTGGTGCTCGTGTAAACAGCTACACCGCAGCGCCGCCGCGCTCACGTTGTCTGCTCGCTGCTCACAAGACGGCGGAAAAATACGATCACGGACACGGCAAAAGGACAGCCGCTCGACAATACGAGCCGACAACAAAGCCATCCAACAAACTCACGCGCCCACTTCCCAGAAACGGTCGGCCGCCACACGTTGGAGCACTGAAGAATATCTTTAATATTGTTTTGCGTTCGCCTGCATACGTCTGCACTAATGTAGAACGCTCCGTTTACGAAATTCTTTAGCAGTATTTGTAGTTCAAGCTTAGGTTAGTATTAAAATCTGTTGGTAATCATAATACGACACGGTGGCCATTGGTGGTCGGCCATATTGAGGCGTCTGCTTCGAAACGAGTTTTGTTGTGCGCAAGCAGCCGGCTGCCAGCTGCTCTCGTGTCAGGTGGTGCGTGGCCTCGCACACTCGACACAAGAACTAGGTACCTACTGCTACTTCGTGTTTCAGATGCAATAACGTCGCGATCACAGCCGAGCACTAATTAAGGTATAGAGCGGAGTCAATTAGGTGACGGCACGATTGTTAACGATGGCGACTCGTGTTGCCCACTACCGAGTCACGACAACTACTTCTAGGTGTATTGATATCAATTTGCGCTATACGTTTGTTTCACAAATGTCACATATGTACCCTTGTATCTTATTTACTAAACTACGTAGAGCTAAGTTGCTACTACAAGTGAATCAGTTATGCGAAAATTTAAAAATAAGCTGGACAGTGAGCCACTTTACTCTGGAACACATCATGGGTACCCATACAAATATACACGACGTACGCAGTGTGTTACCCTCGAGGTGAACGTGAAACGCAGTAATTGTTTGTTACAAGTTAATATATAATATAAGTTAATATATAACAGCAATTAAACAGAAAATGTTTCATTAGTACTGCGAACAAAAGAAACAATGCTTCGCGCTTAGGTCATATTTAGGTGGTGTAGTCGCCGGCGCAGTGAGGTCACTGAGGCGAGTGCGACGCCCGTGGAGCGCCGGCAACACGACGGCAGCGATACGGAGTCAGCAACGCGCACGCATACATTACGTGCCGCCTACAGCCAGCACGCGCCTGCCTATCTGCGATTATTACGTATGTAGAGTTCGATATAGCACTGGCACTGGCACGCCGCTCGCCGCGCTCCTCATTGTTGGCTGGATGCGCGATGGCTGGCGCAAACACGAACGACCGACCTCTTTTCGTTTCAGTGACATCGCAGACACGACGTGCCGCTCCAGAGGGGAGCAGCGTATTGAAAATGAAAGCATCCTGTTAAGACTTGTTTTATGATGTCTATATCAGCGACGCCGCTGTCCGAGTCTACTAGTAGAGTTTTTCGGAACAATTCTGTTGTTTAATTGAACAAAATACACTCCGTCCCCTCGTACTTATAGATAATGAACGAACAACATAACAACTTAATATAACAAAGTGGGTAAACGGGTAGGTTGATGGCATCGACACCCAGGGGCATTACTGACGGGTTGGGTACCTTGTGGATCGGGACCGGCTCATTAAAGCATTTTACGTCAGCCTCGGTGCTTGGTGTACCGGTATGTTGTGGTAGCAAACAAATCTGACATGCTTTTAACATTACGTTGTAGAAACCTGCACATTTCACTCTGTGATAATCTATTGACACTTGACACCTTCAGAGCAGCTAAACTACAAAGTTTCTAAACAGATAAGCAGCTGGGACTGCGGATACTTGTAATTGAGCTATTGCCTCTAACCGTACTTTTTTCCTATACATAACATCGCGCCTGTATTCCCCGAAGGGCTAGGCAGGGGTGTAAGTATACCTATGTCGTGGGTCCCAATGTAATAGGGGCGAGCCGATTGCCGTCAACCGGTTCAAATCCAGGCTCCGTGCTGCTATTAAGAATTATTTGTGGAAAAACCACATAACACTTTGTCGACTCGGGATTCGAACCCACTAGACCAACAAGGCAAATTCCTATAAAATGTACGAGATAAAATCCTCTTAGCTAATACGATTTTATAATAGGACCGGCTACCCTAATCTAACATTCAAAGTCCCGTTCCACCAACGTGTAGGTATGTACATAGATGTTATATATTCGCTTGGGTATGTGGCTTCACAGAATCCTCGGCAAGGCTATCGTTGATAACGTTATCTCGGCCAAGTGCCGGCGACTGCGGCAACCACAGACCACAGTTTTAGGTAGACTGTACCTTCTAATACAACTGTCTGTTGTTCTCACACATCTAACTTCACACTCGGTGAGAACATATTCAACGGCTACTAACTGGCATCACCAAAGCATTGTCATCGCTCATATCAATAAGTACATACGTACTCAAAAACAATGGCTGACAAGTTTCCGGCTCTATTCTTTTTCACCGGCTGAACTATTTTCCTTGAGGCTTCTGAATACCATCTAACATGTTTGACTAACATTACTACATTATTTTACATAAATAAAAAACCATCAAAGGTGCCAAAAAAATGATAAATGATTTTTTTGCAAATAGGTTTTACAAAAACACTTTTACATGTCAATTTTTTTTTTAAACTAGTTGGTTATTGTAAAATATCTTCCCTTATATTTAATTTTTTTTTGGCATACTTGGAAGACGAAATCATTTTCCAATTAAACAATTCAAATACTATTGTTTGTGTCTACTGGGCTCCAGCGATCTGAATAAAAACGCCGCAAAAACATGTAAACGATAAAATTTGAAATTCAAGTTACTAACGGATATGCAAAGAGATTGAAGGAAATCAATCTCGATTTAGGAACGTAAATTGAATCCCGTTAACATCTCAGCCTTGCCTTTCAGAAACAGACAGTAGTGATATAGCAGCTGTAGGTAGACACGCCTGTTATTTAATAGCGAGGTCTACCGACCAGGCTGTATGACGTGCCAAGGACGACGCCGACGGGCTGTGATAAAGCTACGTACATATATAAGGAAAATCTGCAAAGCAGCCCCCTGCCGCGCCCTAAGCCTGCGGGGAACGGCGACGGGAGGTCGCCCGACCTCTGCTCCTCGACTATCTGAACCTAGATACGAGTGTGTGTGGCTGTGTACGTACCCAACATGAGTTGAGTGTGTACTCAACTGTAGGCACAGCTAACATTTCTTTGGGAAACCGCGAGCGTAATTCAGTAAAATTATCCTTCTATAATACAATAAACAAGTGATGCCGTAATAAGATAATGACATTTGGCGGTTAGGAAGCACTATAATTTTGCGCACATATAAAGGCTGAAACTATCAACTTTAGGAGGGCAATGAACTTTTAGAAGTCATTTGCGTCCAGTGTTGGTTGCGCAGAGGTTATGCTACTACTCTGTAACTCTAAAATGCATAAAAAATATTGCTAAGTGTAAACAAGCGTAGCGCAGTAAAGGGGTGGTATTGAATTTTTCGCGGGGCAATGCCAATTATGTTAATTCTTATGGCTCCCGCAGAAATGTACCCACGATGGCTACATTTTATCGCCCATTGCTCCATTTATACACGAAGTATGTTGAGGTAGTCAATTAAACTGCAAGAGCGACATCCGCACCATCTGCCAGTGACGTGAGGAGGAGCTCTACAGCTAACACGTGATACAAAGTTATGTTATTTTAATGACTCGATCAGCATAATTAACAATAAAGTGCTGAGAAATAGATTTGCGCGAAATACCGACGTCAATTGAATTCGGTAGCATTATGTAGGTACTGCTTCTTTAAAAGCCCTCTCAAGCCCTCTCTGGAAGTAGTCTCGTCCGACAGCGGCCTAAATTCTTATGTAAGCATGCAGTCAAAACCATTACGCCACTATACCGATGTAAATACTAGGTCCTCGTCAATTGAATAACTATCCCACAGCTAGGCAGAGGGCCGCATTAACACTTCTCTTTAACCATTAAAGGCTGTTATCTGATCGCAGAAATCGAATTTAAGTAAATAGAGCGATAAAAAATAACACGACTGTAAGGCCGTACGCGTGGCGTACGTAAATATTAAAAGTCATCATGTTTCAGCATGTATCCAAACGTATTGAATGCTCTCTAGATAGAAAACGTAACCCAATCTAAAGCAGGTTTTTGAAATTGTCATTCTAATTGTTGTCATATTTTCTACATCTTTAAAACCTTCATTATTTTGGCATGTTTAATCTAATATTTTGGAAGTAGAAGAAAAACGACCACTATTTGTTACTACGGATTAAGTTAACTAGAGTTTGTATAACTTGGTTTAATGTGGTTAACCTACAGTACAGTTTGATAAAGTTTAACAAACTATGACGCGTCTATTCGTTTGGCAGAAATATCACGTCTGCTTCGCATCAGGAGATCAAAGCGTCATGTATAGTCTGCGTAGAGTGCGCACATCTCACAACCGCACATGTACGTGTATCCAGTGCGAGCAGGATTCTGTGCGGTGCAGTAAAACGAGCAAAAGCACACGCCAGCTGCAATGCAGCTGCCGCCAACGCCCGTCTGGCTGGCGCAGCCGGAGGTGGGCTCCAACACACCACCACGACACAACTCAGCGAGTTATTCAACCATCTAATGCAGGTGCCGTAGTGCATTCTTGCAAACTTAACACGCAGCGTCATTTTTTTTTAAGCTTTATCAAAATAAATCGCAATAAAATAACTTAATGAATTGGTTTTTTGACTGATTCAATGGGAAATTTGTATTAATATCCCCTTAAAATATGCTGCGGTAGGTATAGGATTTTTTCGTTTGGATATGATTTGCAAATTAAACTCAGATGCAAAAATAGAAACTTAGACTTGGAACAATTAATATCGGTTCAGTAACGAATGCAGACTTAATACATTCAATTAGGGTACGTAACTTTAAGTGAGTTCAAAAGTGTTGGTGAAATTAACCAATGTCTTAATGTGTTTTATCGCGCAAACAACTTCTTGCAGGTAGTACGGTAGCCCTAACAGAAACGTCCAGGAAATTAATGTTTCGAAGAAATGTTCGATGGCGACACGTTATTTCTGATGCCGCGGCCGGTACTTTGACTTCAATTATGTATAGCTAGCGGTGTGGCCAGCTCTACAAAGGGGTTTTCTATCGATACAACTACAAAAGGCCATCTACGAATACCGACTAAGAACTTTAGATCCGTTCCGATAACATAGCTTGTGACTGTATAGAGCCTAGACCTATCATCGTGAAGCTAAACCTATGTTGTGCCTCGTAGTCGTAGGTAAATATCGAATGCAACAAGTCGAAAACGGTGCAAGCCTTTGTAAGACAGGTGTACATAAGATTGACAAAGACTGTCTATCTCTACTAATATTATAAACGCGGAAGTTAAGGTAAGTATGGATGGATGTTTGTTACACATTCACGTAAAAACTACCTAATGGATTTTAATGAAATTTCATATGGAGGTAGCTGACACCCTGGATTAACACGTAGGTTACTTTTTATCCCGAAAAAATGTAGCGGGTAACACCGCGGGGCGCAGCTAGTAGATTATATATACCAAATACACTCTTACATATTCACCGATACAGTAAACTGGCGGTTAATTATATTCATTACGTCTGTCATAATTTGTCGACAAAATAATTAAATACTCTAAATCATCCGATGTGATGTAGCTTTCTGCCCTGAGGGTTTTTAATAAATATTGGAATTGCATACTGACCAGGTGTTGGTCATTAAATATTATGTAATTGTCGCCACAGCTTCATCAAAACGCAACTATTTAAATGAGTGATATATAAATAAATTTTCATTAAATCAATGAGTTTAACATTTAGGCAGACAAACTCCTTCGACATGAACCGGAATTGAAGGAGATTTTGTTGGATCAGGGAACGTACTTTTTAGTGTGGATATGAATTCTTTTTCTAAACTGTATTATTTCTTATTGGGTATACCATGGTATAATAATATACGGGGTATGCTTTGTGTGTATGAAACCTTCGGCGGTGGATTACCAAGCGGCGCAGTCGTGCGTCCTCAGGACATCGTTTGTTGGCGCCCCACTAGTGCTTTGTCGATTTATTTAAAGGTAATTCTAGAAAGGGACTAAGCAGTTCCTTCTATAACCTTTCAAAGTAAAATTACCCACATAGGGGCATGGCGATTGTTTTACTATTGTACCTACAGTATGTACGCGTACAGACAGTATAACTCGATCATCCCTCTACCTGTGGTCAAATAAGTCCTCTTTGTGCATAGAAGTTAAGAACTAGGTTCCATATTCAGATCTTATGTTTTGAGATTAATCACCAAGGGCTGGTCGTTCCATCATCATCATCGTCGGCGCGTCGCAGTCCACTGCTAGACATACGCCTATCCCAAGGTCTTTCCAGATTAAAAATTGTAACCTGTCATAACTGTGAAGTGTTGTTGATGAGCCAAATTTTGACATTTATAGCGAAGGTTATGGCAGAACGGTAGTAACGAAGGATCGGTCGATCAAAATAAATATATGAAAAAATGTGTTTGAAAACTGTGATGTCGTTTTCCTGTGATTTCCCAAATATTGGATTATATAGGAATAGAACTTGATAACAATATTCTGGACAAGTTTATTATACCGTAGTCTTTGCAGGTTTCTGTTAAAGTAGTAAATATATTTCTGGATGCGTGATCGTAAAACCTTCAGTTAGAACTTGAATAATAATATAATTTAAGGTAAAAGTTCCATTTGAGAAGTTATTGTGCATGATTTATTTGTTTCCTAGCAACATAAGTAACGCAACTTAAGGAACTTGAAGTCGTAGTTGTAAAGTAATTGTTTCAACAATTAAAGTTCAAAAATAGAATTTAAAACATTTTAAGGGTATTTATTATTTTGATTTTTTTTTCTTGGTAATTCAGCTATTTTTGTTGCCCACTGTACCTACGACCTACCAATTGGTTCCGAATCTGAAAACAAATGGCGATCGTGAAAAATAACACTAATTGCATTGTTAGATATTAATTTAAATAATTTACAATGCAAGCACGTGTATGTATGTGGAACGTTTTCCTTATTTAGTTTTATTTCCTACACGAAATTTTTGTGTTGTGCTAAACTGAAAAAGTTCTAAAGAAAAAATTGGGTAGGTACTAAGTATATTATATTTTTTTATTGTTTAAGCATGGTTGTATGGGTTAAAAGTACTTGGAAAAATCGATTAGAATAAAGAAGTATGGGAGAAGGAAAGGGAGGCCTATAGCCAGCAGTGTATGATACCAGGCTGACATGATGGTGTCTGTAGTTTCTCAGGACAGTTTACATTGTGGAAGCGAGACGCCGCACTACACTTAGCGGCAAGCGTCTCACTTCCACAACGTAAACTCACCTGCTTTAAGAGTTCATGGTAAGGGGACAGAACACATTAAAGGTAAGTTATCCTTTTAAAAACAAAATTAAATACAAGTTTTTACTACCAGAATAAGATTCCCAAATATCACATAACTGCATGGAACGGAACTCGGATTAAATACCTACTTAATTTTCCCACTACCAGAATAAGATTCCCACAAATATTACATTGCTGGCATGGAACGGAATCCGTCTCGACATTGGTAGCCGATATTAGCCACTGCGCCGGAAACTTCGTGCTCATACAAGCTATTAACGTTTGTAGTTAACACCGTAATCGATGTTTTAAGTACAGCTAAGTATTCGAATCATACTTGATTGGTTATTATTATAAAGTTTGGAATACATTGTATTACCATTTGCACAATAACTACTTAATCACGCCGAATAAAATTGAACTAATTTGGAAATCAACTTTCTGCGTGCATTCCGGAAAAACACAAGGATGACTCAGAGTTTTTTCCGCTTTTCTCCAAATACATTGCCTTTTTAGTGATCGCTTAAAAATAAAATACCACTCAATGAAGCCAATGTATTTTGCACACAGTGCACAGTGTGGTGTCTCAATTATTTGTGAGTACCGCCGCCGAGTACGCCTACACGGGCGCTTGTGTGAGAACCTAAATAAAATGTTAGTACGTATCTGCTACGAGAGATGCACTAATTGGTTTCTTGAACTCAGTGGTACATGTTAAGACTGATGACGTTAACTGACAACTAAATCATATAATACAAGGGTATAATAGATGTGTAATCTTTTGAGATAATTTGTTTGACGTATATACCTAGCGGTTTTCAATTCGGGCCTATTCATAGAAGGGTTATAACTTTGCGAATACTGTACTAGTGGTATCCTAGTAGATTTGACCGTAAAATACACAGCTTTCCAGTAAGAGCATCCTACACATTTCCATTATACTTTAAATATGCTAAATCTCACACTTTTCCATACGCGCTATATAGAGATACAAAGATTGCTTTGCGTATCATTGAAAAATTACCTTTTTAAATATTACTTCATCACTTTTTGGAAAGATTCAAGGCCCAGTCTTTCATACGTACCTACCATCATAACTTAAAAAAGTTTGAAAAGCAATTTGTTGAAAGGACTAATTTCTTTTCCAACAAAATGTTGCTAGGCTTCGTCGCAGTAAAAAATAAATCAAGCTGTCCGCGGTGTTAAGTATGTTCTTATCCAGAACAGACTGTATAACAGTATTTAATTGATTTCAGATCCTTTGAACCGCTGGCGTGGCGTGATTGAAAAGCTAAAAGATTAACCTTTAAGCTCTTGTACTATAAAGGTATTAAGCGGGATTGGTCCGAGGTAAAACCATTTTGGTTTTATAACTTTATTCGATGGTGACACGTAATTCCTGGCAGCCGGCAGGTGGCCAGTTATTATCGCGAGCCTAATTCCATACTAACGTCCGCGCTCTACCGGTCATTAGCTGCTTCAACAGACCTCGTGTAAAGCAGATATAACAAATCCTAGTTGGAAGTCCCGGGTCGACTCCTCGGCAGGGAGCCACCCCGTCAGTCACCCACCCTCCAACTTTCACTCTTGTGCGTTGGGGATCTCGACCTTGCTACGGTTACAAAACGGCGTCAGCGCCCTAACACGCGCGAGGAATAATGACACCACGACACGTGCTCTAGAGATGAAAATGGCTTGAAGAAGTATAATGCGAGGTCGAGACCGTTTGAGCGATGCGTCTAGGGCGTAATAAGTGTTGACACGTCGCTACGGAATTCTGGGCCATAAGTCACCTTGCATAGGAGCGAAGTCCGCCTGTCGCTATAAGTGTTACACGCACAGTGAACTGCTGCTGAAGACAACACCGGCCGAGTACCGGGTCCCTCACCACTGGGCAACCCGCGCACATTTCACGAATATTTCATAATGCCCGTGCCTGATTTACCGATTAAGAGACCTAGCACCTAATTTGTGTTTGCTCTAATACGCTCCACGAGTGACACGTGCGTACGGCTGCGCGCTCAATGAACAATAATAAACAACGCAGCGTATAGATTATAAGTAATTTAGGACAAACACATGCCAAACTATTCTTCTGTCAGTCTTGACTGCTCTACGTGTTATGAAGCCGTACTCAATACATATGGAGTATGCTGTATGATGTAATTCATAAAATCCCCTAGCTACCTAATGTCGTCGCATTACTTAATGACGTCATTGCTGATGGTTCATTCTGTGTTTTCATTTGTTTTACTTGTGGTTGCTTGTTAAAGAAAATACAATTAGCTTGCCATCGTTTGTTTAAAGTTGTTACGTTCGCTAGAAACTACGAGTGGACAGCGTCGCATCTTTACACGTAATTTATCTGTAAGTGTTGTGTACAAACATCAATAAAGAAATGAACAGTTATTACTGCTATAGATAAAGAGTTGTTAATCCGTGCAAGTGTCGAAGGTTCAATGCTCAGCTGAGTTTTGATTGATGGTATTTAAATGTACGACTGTATTCAAAGTTAAACAATTGAGTGACAAAGTTAGCAAAGTCAAACCCGCAACGCGGAAGATGCGGTAGTCATTGTATGTGCTTCAAGTTGCAAGTAGATAGGTATCAATAGTTAAGAACGACGCAAGAGCAGAGCAAAGACAGAGCAGAGCCCGAGGTCGGGCGCCCGCGTCGCCGCGCCGGCCGCGGCCGCCGCGGACCACTCTGCTGCGACCCTACGGCCCACGCGATAAGGCGCACATCGCCGCGCGCACTCGCTGACCTCACCGCACCGCCGGCAAATAATAAATATGTAACACTGATAAAAGCCGTAGAAGCGATGACCGGCAAGTATTTAGGGATTCTCGTTTGGCAAACACGACGGGTCATCGTGCCCACGGCGCCGCTCCGAGGCCGCCAAGTTGCGAGTGGACGATGCCGGTGTTGACGTCCACCGGCTATTTCTAGTTGTCCGGTGACAGATGGACGAAATAGCCGACCGGCAGGGTCCAACGGCGGCCTCCGGTACGGTCGTCGCAGGAAGCGAAAGAAGTTATGAAAGTCACGTGCGATATACGTACCTGCGTGAAGCGGAGGTGTTCTGTCGCGCTCGAACAGCACTCGTGTCGGAGGCGCGCGGCGGACTGGCGGGCGGCAGGCGGCAGCACGAGCGTCGCCGCGGCAGCAGCGGCCCCCGCCCGCGCCCCGCCCGCCGCTGCATTCTGTGCGTGCGCCCGCCGCCGCGCCGTCGGGAGAGCCGCCGCTCACCGCTTCCACTGACATCAACGAAGCCGCCTGACGCCTCCCCATATCTCGCACGCACGCAACTCGCCTGTCACCTCTGCGTGACCCTCGCGACCGACTATCCGCACCGACCTCGCAATGCTTAATCGTATAACTAGGTAGGTAGGTATGCTGCTCGACCATAGCGGCCGAGGATTCTAATTGCATTACTGCTTCTATTGTAAAGGCGGGTACGAAAATATTTAAAATGAGTTGGTAATCAAATTGTCGACAACATTTGGTGCTGATGTCAATTTTACTTTGAAATATGAAGGTAGGTCTATCGTAGCGATTTCTTTACCAGCCTGTTATGGTCAGTTATGTTTGTCTACAACAATGTGTGTTTGTATGAGCTATTACGTACCTATTTCTTATGTCGGGTAATATTTTCAACATACATAAGGGTGGTTTGTATTTCTTCTTCAAAAGTTTTTTTCCCAAAGTCGTAGCTTACAAAAAAATCAATTCTACAGAGGATTCTTTCAAATAGCCAAATGAAAAATCTGTATAAATGAGAACAGATGATGAATATTAATTAGCCTACATAACTAGAAGTCGTTAATAGGTAATTTATTTAAGTACTGTTTGTAGGTAAACGACTTATAACGTAGTTAATATAAGTTCAACAAGTATTGTATTATCAACTCTTACAATGTTTAGTATACGTAAATGCCCTAATCACCTCACAATCTATAAAACCATAAGATTCAAACTGAAAAAAAAAGAAAATGATGGACACGAGCGGGATAAGCAGAATCATTATTTATGTCATGATAAAGATTCACAGATCAATAATCAGTTCAGTCTAAACATTCATCGCTTGGTGTTTAGGAGGATATTAAGTGCTTGTGTCAGAATTACCGCGGCGGTCCTTGGATAAGAATAGACCACGCCCTTTCATCCCGTGGGCACCGTGAGAGGCGACTAATCGATTATATTGGGTCAATGGATAGCTCTCACAACAGCATTTACAGTGATTACGTACCAGCAACACCATCATGTTTCATTTAACTGAAGACGAATAAGAGATCCTTCGAGAAATTATCTGGCTACTTTACTTAAATTTGATTAACCATAGGATCAGCGGTTAAAAGTACGGCAGTGGCCTTTGATTTGAAGGTTGGCTGCCCGATAATAGAGCGCGCCTATTAATATTACGAAGCAAAGAGTTACACGCGTGCAAGTTGTGTTCACACAATATTGTAATATCTACTCCTAATTCGCTGCATACCAGTATTATGTTTATGTATGAATATTTTAGCGTGATGATATTTAAATTTGATAGGCTGAGGAACCAATCAAACGCACGGAAACCTCTACAATCAAAATACACTTAGTGTTAGTCCAAAATATTGCTTTGCTTTATTACAAACCTAACACCGCTGCCTACCCCTTCGGAGAATACAAGCGTGACGCTATGTTATGTTTATAGTGTGCTACAGTGTTAGTACCGATTGTGACTGCGCAGCGGTTTCAGTTTCTTATGTTGTAGCCGGCATGGTTTTGTTGTTGATAGATAGAATATTATGCTATAATGTACACCAAAAATTGTGACAATTAAAACAACAACAACGCTTTGTTCAAAGTATACGTATTGCTGACGTCTGGATTGGTATGCTTGGGTTGCAGTTTCAAACGCTGACAACCCATCGATGTGAGTTTGTCTGTCACTTATACGTAGTTTCTGAGGTATTCTAGATGAAAAACACCAATATTTGTTGACGTAAAACCCCTTATCTTGTCAAAAGTCACTACATCAAAGTATTATGGCACTGAAAATCGTTGTTAACTTAAGTTCCTCGGGATGATGCCAGTATTTACGACACGCCATACATCTAAATCGATTCTTGCATTCAAAAGTTATGGTGGAATGAATAAGCTCACCCTAAGTACATACATATATAATAATAATAACAGCCTATAACTGTCCCACTACAGGGCAAAGGCCTCTTCTCGTATAGAGAAGGATTGAGCATTAATCACCACGCTAGCTCACTGCGGGTTGGCTAGTATGGCTCCTTTTTGTAAGCAGTCATGTAAAAATGGGTACCTATGTACGGTTGGCGCTCGCTCGATATTCAGCTCTATTACAAACTAGCTGACTGCTCATTGTTCACACTATAAGCAGAGCAGGGCAACCGGGCAAACAGGACAACATATTGGTATCGAGATTTTTATATTTATCAATTTTAATTGTTTCATGATTAAGGTTGATTATGTAAGTGTAAATTCCACTTTAAATTATTCGGATCTGTTTTCTCGTTGTGACGGGTATAAAAATTCTGTTTGATCGGCGTAAAACACTACCTAAAATACAAAAGTACCTCCCGGACTATAATGTTATTAATGTAAACATAATTTAAAGTTTGCACGGAACCCTCAGTGCGCGAGTCCCACTCGCACTTGGCCCGTGAAGAGTATCTCAATGACAAGGTAACGAGTTCCCAATCTGTCAAGTACCAAACGGACATATTCAACGTCGAACACCTTCTAAGGCATACATCCAAGTGATCTCATTTAAGCTTAACCAAGTAACGTTGAAGAAAACATAGTAAGTATTTAGAACTTAATAGTCTCAAATTCAAAATGTTTTTATTTCAGGTAAACCTATTACAGACGGTTCCAAAATTTCATTCCAATGGAGAAGAACCGGCAAGAAATTCCAAAGGTTAACTACTCATAAAAAAATAACATAAACATAACATCACGCCTGTATTCCCCGAAGGGGTAGCCAGAGGTGCACATATAGTACACCCACATTTAGCCAGTTATGTTTTAGGTCCCAATGTAATAGGGGGCGAGCCTTTTGCCATATAATAATAAAATTAAAAATATATGGTCAAAAAGGTCTGTTAACTATAAAGACTATACAAACCGTGTATTAGTTACAAAGTACCACACTCGTCGGTCATGTAATTTCAAGTATCATTATTATAATGGTTATTAAGTATTGATTGTGGTTTCTATTTGTAAAGCGATGCAAGCGTAGCAGTTGCTAGCGTAGCTGTCGCTGGCGATGGCGTAGCAATTGGATGAAAATAATGAGAAAAGTCTAATAATTACTTAAATGTATGTAGGTTTAACAAGCTGTAATTTAGCTTGTAGTTTACCGTCTTTTCTTGCATAATTTGCGAAAATATATTGTATAGTACCTAACTAATATAGAATAACTTGTCACTATCTTTATTGCTAATGTATTAATAATTTCTTGTTACTATTGTATTCTTTCCTTAGTTATATTTGCAGCGTAATATACACGTAAGTGGCAAATGGTCGACCGACAAATCCACTCAGTGTTCGTAAGGAGATTGTATCTTCACGCCCACTATACAGTGCGTGGAGCGCAGAGATAGTCGAGAGAATTAATCTCAACATGGCTTTAAATGGCGTTCAATGCCTAGTGTATGCGTAGGTATACGCTGTTAGCGATTAAAAACTAAGGATAGCAAGAACAAAGGAGCTTGTAAAATTAGTTCAGTGGTCGCTAAGCAGGACTGCTACACATGAGGTCCTGGGTTCGAACCTGTGTCGGACAGTGTTACCGGGATTTACCATTATGATAATTCTCACTAGCAGCATGGACTCAGGATATGTGCCCGGTGGATAGTAACAGGCTAATATAAATAAATATGGTTTACAAATAAACGATATTTATCTTTATGGCAACTTTGTTTCATTACTTTAATTTCAAAGTGGTTGACCCGGTTCCGGACCCGGTTCGGCGCAGTTGGTTAAGTATGTCTAAGCGGGCTGTATACCCGAACTAGAAAAATATTGTTATAACCTAAAACCTGGCTATCGCTTACCTTCTATAATGCACCTTCTTCCTACCTATTAGGAGACATTATTTTCTGACATGTCTATGATTTGTTCATGCCTTTTGTAGGACATTACTACCTCGAACGTGTATGGTAAAGGTGTTAAAATATTATAAACATTTCGCCATTGCATTGGATTTAATTGAAAAGTATGTAATACTAATTTAGCAGTATTACTAATACTCGCTGTGTATACTTTACTGTTCAAAGTAGCAACGCCATCTGTTACAGAAGAAAATGTTTGGTTAGTTTTAGTATCGAGGTTCACGCTCTCGCCGCGAGATGTCAGCACTGAGCTTAATTCCAAACTATATGGAAAATGTCTGGATTTCAGCTTCGGGGAATACAGGCGTAATAATAATTATAATTATGTATAATGTATCTCTTAACTTCATACGGTCAAATTTATTTAAGTTATCCTTTAATAAACTTTTATTCGTCGTCTTAGCAGATGTAGGAGACTTTTCTTTCGCTGATGACAGTGTTATTTAATATAGGCAAGTATTATCAGGCATGCACGCATGTTGCATACCCCTTTAGTCATATAGCTATAGGTTACGTGCTTGAAACAGCGTGCATTGCGAAGGTAGTCTCTAACTCGGGGCACGTGTTGAGTCAGCAGTTTTACCATCGCCGCAACTGTGGAATGCTTAACCTGTAAATCGTACACCCTACTCCCCCCACTCCCCCGCTCTCGCCACAGTCAGCAGCTCCTCCTCATACCACCACCGTTTATGCCTGCAGGGTGCAGTCTTAGTGATTATGCTGGCAGAGCCGCGAGCGCGCCTTGTGATCTACCTCAGAAGCCCATGCCAAAAGACAATGAAATTGACGATGATTAGTTTGCAGACTATGAGATTTGCCGACTTGTCGGTCAAAAAAGTGACAGTCGGCAACGCTGATCATTGCTTTCGGTTAGGTTATTATCATCAAGAGACAGAAGTTAGATAACATATACGAGTATGTAGTAGTTGAATTAGTATACTTGAATATCTTAAAACCCAACAACGTAAAGGACACCGGCGAACTCCCAAACAAATTTTTGTTGACATTTTATTTTTGCGTCTGCCTATGAAAAATATCTAAAAGTATAGAGTTTGAATTTCTGAACAGATTTGTCTTCAGTTATACTTTTATAGGAAGTCAGGAATTAAAGATATTTCAGTTTGAAGTTTTAAAGGTTATGTCTTGTCATCAACAGACAAATCGAAAAAGAAATACCTACTTATCACTTAAAATATCATTGATAGAAATGCTCAATACAAACTAATCTACGGACTACGTATTTAGGATACTAAGTCCAACCGGATGTCCGTAGGTCTGCCACATGGACATGGCCACATGAAACATAGGTAGGTACATACTACCTACTTAAATAAATATTTATTTAATAATCTTAGTCAACTATCTTTATGGCAGTTAGTTATAGATATATTATATGATTAATTACATGGTAAGAGTAGGTCATTGGTAGGTACTTACAAAAAAAAACCTTTTTTTTTATTAAATATTTAATCCTCATCTTCCCTAACCCTAGCTTATCCAAAAGTCATGAAGTCAAGCCAGAAAGAAAAAAAACTAAGCCATGATTATTTATTATTATCAATAATCTAATCAATTAAGCTCTCAATTATGAAGATTTTTTTTCCAGACTTTGATAGGCCTTATAATTGATTTGATAAAACTTAGTGAATTATTTCATCGGTATCTATTAGGGTGACATACGTAGACGCTTAATAATTTCATCAACAATTTCCTCGCCGGTGTCCTTTCCTTAAAAAATACACGCTGCAAGCGTTCCTCTCACATTAAATAAGATTATTATTGCTAAGTCCCTGTTATTGTAGCTTTAACCCTTACCCCGACATACAATGTTACCGGCGCCCGCCGGAAGGCACGCTGAGTTGCCAACCTACTTACAGTTTCCGCATGTTGTAGGCTTGTATGTTAGATTAATATACCTACGTATAAGTATGTATACTCTACGAGATATCTACTCGTACTTTATTGTTTGTTTGATATCTTCGATACTAAACGCGACGGCTGACCCCGACAATGTGTATTGGATTTATCCATTAGGTAATTCTTAGCGGCAGGGAGTCTGGATTTGTGCCCGTTCATTAACAATAGGCCCGCCCCCTATTACAATAGGACCTTTGACATAATTGAAGAGATGTGGGTATACTATAAGTCCGCTGCCTACCCCTTCGAGGAATACAGGCATGATGTTATTCACGTATGTAGTCCGACATACTATAATGTTAACTAAGTGTTATTTTTAGCGTCTTTCATAATTATGATTTCTATGTACATTCTGGATAGTCAAAGTATTTGAAGAGGTAAATAAAACAATTTTATAATTTTTTTCTTATTTTTTATTTTTATGTACAAATAGAAATTCCCTTAGGTAAATAAACTTACATAAGTCTTAAATTAATATACTGTACAGTATTTGTACGACGGACGGGCAGTGTGAAGGTTCCCGGTAAAGGAGTTATGGCAAGTCCTCATGTGCCGGTGCTTAAATAAATATGATGTACGAAGTGCGACCTCTGTGGAGTGAAGGCTGTTAGAACCGAACTCTATATCTAAGTAAATCTTAAATTCGTTTTGTGTGAATACTAGTAACGGTGTGTTAGCTAGTGGCTTGACATCGAGGCGTCATGAACCATGACACCTGATGCCGCGGCTTACTTTAGACTATGATCACTGGAGTGTTTGGTAGGATCTAGAGTTGGTATCACAGACGGAGGCCGGGGTTGGTGCTGGCGACGTAGTTGAGGAGTTCGTCAGAGTCCTCGCAGACGACGGGCTTCTCGTGGTAGCAGGCCACGTCATGCCACGCGATACCGTCGTTGTACACGTTGTTGAGGATGCTGAGGCAGGACTCCGAGGTGCCGTTGATGTCGAATTCCGCGTTGTCGGGCTGGCGCTGCTTCTTGTGGCCAGTCTGAGACCAAGGGTTGTAGCCCCAGCCGTTGGGGATCTGGAGGGAGAGAATTACGTATGAGATTACGGTCGAATATTGCATCAGACAGTTTGGTGAATGACATAAACACATACCGCTTGTCTATCTAAAAGATCAGTAGTATTACATCTACGTTACAGAATAGTAAAATATGTGGTATACCTAATCGTACGTCATGTGCCGTTAAGCATCTCCGTACATCTTACACCGCTCACTAGTGTTAGTATGCATATTTAAGTGCTCAAAAATGCGTTATGACTACACTTTCACAAGCCACCAATTGTACGCACAGGTGTGTCTTCGAAAGTTATGATTCATTAAAGTACGTGACAGTATTGGGAATTTCCCCTTTGAGTTGACAACCATACATTAGTTACAACTACCATGTAAAGTCTAATTAGTGGTTACACTAACCTGGTTGGTGGGGGACAGCTTGTCGCGGTTCGCGGACCAGAACCAACCGAACACGTTCTTGGGCTCAAGGTCCTTGCGGTTCTCACAACCCTTGAAGTCACAGAGACGACCCGACGTCCAAATGTACGGTACATCATCTGCAATCAAACAATTAGACACACTTCAGTAAGGTTTTAATTTTAAGGTCATTGTAGTTAAGACGCCTTTACAAGGTCACGTCTGATGTGTGAGCTTCAATGTCCATTGTGATATGCATAGGTACAATTTGTATCTAATGTTAGTGATATGAAGGTTCTCAATTACGTGTGTCGCCTTAGATGGTACGTCAACACATGCTGCAAATGCAAAATATTCCTAATAAGGAGGGAATTTTAATACTTACTTTGTTGGATGAGCTTGAAGATCAGATTGTTTTCTTCTTGCGTTTCCATCGACACCAAGTCCATGCAGTACTCGCGGCAGATGTTGCGGCCATCTAGCCAGTCTACTTTTCTGTTGGCTAGGGCAGGCACGTGACCGCTGAAGAAGTAGTTGTGGCCTCTGTAGAAGAACTCTTTGGGCCCTGCGAACAAAACACAAAAGAGGTTAGTAACACATTTGAGTTCATATTGTGTAATGAATATTTATTAGCACTATATTGTTTCTGTTTAGCGAGGCGTAGGTGACAAATACCGACCCTCAGTGAGACAGGTCATGTACCTACACATCAAACGGTTGTATCATGGTCATGACATTGAGTGCCTTCGAGCT
Source organism: Abrostola triplasia (assembly GCA_946251915.1). Taxonomy (NCBI): domain Eukaryota; kingdom Metazoa; phylum Arthropoda; class Insecta; order Lepidoptera; family Noctuidae; genus Abrostola; species Abrostola triplasia. The sequence continues at coordinate 5,152,807 of OX276423.1, forward strand.
AACAATTGTGGTAAATTATCACGAGCTGTGTCGCAATGTGAGACGCCATTACATAAAGTAAAGTTAACGGACCGCGCGTCGTGACCTTTCCTCCTCGCATAAAAATGCAAACCACATATTTCAAGATTCATTTGGAAAATGTCAACAAAACAAGAAAATGTTACACATTCCTAATATATATAGCATCCATATTAATGTATGGAATTACCATAAAATGTGGACCGATTTATTGTCAAGTATTGCAGGTCTCTTGTTTTATTTATTACAAAATCCGTAGGTCTTAAATGTCATTTAAGCTCAGGTAGCAATTTATTTTGCGAGACACAAAAAATGCATTGATCGATCATTGATTTACGAAATAATTAGATAGGGCATTGATAAATTATGTTAGAATTGCACTTCAACCTCGTCATTTGACAGACGCAGCGTACAACGGAGTAAATGACAGTTTAAAAGTGTATTTTATAGCTACAGGATACAGCTAGTACAAAAACCTACGTACGTATACTATAAAGCGTTATGTACATACAAAGCATTTAAACATATGCAGCGTTTTAAAGCATTCGCGACCCACATAACAGAGCTGTAACCATAGTTGTAACTGTACATTTCCGTGTCAATTCTTTCGTCATTAGATCAAATAGTGTGCACTTGCATACACCGTGTTTATCCAAGTCTACATAAGGTATGTGCGGAATGATTTTGGCAGACCGTGTCGCAACGGCGCCAGCGGCGTGCGGTACGCGGCGGGCGACGGCGGGCGACGGCGCCGGCTCTCAGATCCGATGCGTCGGTCACGCGCAACGCCAACTGGGCCAAGGATCGCTACCGGATGCGATTTTTATATTTAACCAAGCGGCTAGTTCGCACCTATTGTTGAGCCCGCAAACCTGATTTACTGCATTTAGATACCTGAAACTGCTTTGCTAAGTCAGAGTAGCTGTTTATTCTCCACTTAAACCTATTGTTTGCTTAAGGATTTACATGTTGCCTTTTGTAATTTCAGTCATGCTTGTAGGCAAGATAGTTTCGCTTTAAGTTCATTTTGGTTTAAGAAATGTAGAGCGAACTTTTATCCTATTGCAATAAAAATCCTCCGGCTGCCAAACTAGACACATATCTAAGGTTAGACATAAGATAACATCTACTGGTTGAAGACCAATGAGGTGTTATATCACTCTTCATTGCTTCATTCGTAATCGAACTATTTTTCTTTTACGAAAGCGTCTTTGAATAAAGCTCTAATAAAAGCGTGAAGGTCCTTTATTTTTTGTGCACGAGTCCTATTTAGACGGTAATTACAGTCAATTGCAATGTTACTGGCAGTGTGTTGTGATTACAATGTGAATGTGGAGAGGTTCGCACGACGTCGGCGGCGTCGTACAATTGTGCTTAGACCTCGTGGACTGCAGACTGACGAATGTGGGATTGTATTATGGAAATCCGTCACTGAGACGCTGCAGCCTGCAAGTCACAATAGTATCTAACTCTAGGTACAGTCATTTGTATTCGTGTAATACTAGTAAAAGTAATATGGTAAATTTTACTTAGAGAATAGACCCCGAGGAAAATTTCTATGGTTGAACACGTAGAAGCTTCTCTAGTGGTTTATTCTTAACGACCGTTCTAAAAAAATCCGTTATTGACAGTAGGCCGCTCGATAAATAATATGTTTACGTTTACGTGTTATCTGAAACTTTACGTAAAGTAAATAATAGGTGCAGCGATTAGTTAGCTAGCAAGCTATAATTAAACGAACTGGCGATACAATTCACATTCACGGCCCTGCAAAGATTATAAAACAACCCACACGTACGTCTCTATTATTTGTTAACAAGCCTAGATATATGACTATGCGGCAATCGGTAGGCCTCTTCTTCAGACTTCCGGAAAACACTTACCTAGCTACTTTATGCTTATACATCATGTCTCAGCATCTATTTTCTTGTCTCATAGTGTTATTTATTACCTTCACTGGCTACTTCAAGTTGCACCCTATTTCCTAGTAGAATCATGCTTATAAGGCCATTCAAAACAAAACGGTCAATATCATTAATCGAATTTATATAAAAAAAATACTTAATATTCATAATGCTGATATAATTTATGGATGTTGTTTTTCATTTTTTATCTGTAGATTATAATTGGTTTGGCGCCATAAATTACTTATTTAAGATTAAAAATAGAATTGTGAATTAAATAAGTATTTGTCGCGAATATAACATGTTGCGAAAGCTTTTCATGTAGCGGATGTCCAATAGATATTATAATACATATAAACTTACGTTTTGCAATGCAACCTTCATCTAAGTAGCGTTCCTTTCGACATTACAATCCAATACAATATTTCATCTAAAGTATTACCTTTTACAAAACCTAACTCGCTTACCTAAAGTTTATATTAAGTACCAACATTTAGTATTTATGTAGATATAATCATTTTACGATGATTACGACGATTGATGGATACTTGTCATACTGAATTGCCTTTTATAAGAGTTGCTGCAGTTCTAATTTACAATACACAACTCAAATAGGTTTTTAAAGCTAACAATAATCGCCCTGTTGTGTAAGTATATACCCAACTACATAAAACTATTGACGTTCGCGACGATGAGACTATTCCAGCCAGTATCATTCGACAGTACGCCTGCGGACTAAAAACTCACGTAAAGTTCGGTTAGTGATAACTCCTTTCAGTAAGTTGTGGAACAAGTATAAATCTAAATTGACGCAATAGTTGCGTGTTCTGCGGTCACTGTGTTGGGTTCCAATACCGCAGGAAACAAATATTAGCTTGGGCAAACATTTGTTACGATTCTGTGTGTGTACACATCAAACTGTATCCATTTAAGTACCGCGCATCTGTAATTGATTGACAGAAGTAACGAATGTCTAAAATAGGCCTTGCTGCTAAATGATTTCCCAAGTAATTTAGTTCAGATTATCACAAATAATTAATCTAGAGGTTGGCTAACTTTATACATAAGTACGAGCATTCGCAATGCGCATGCTTACATTACGGACATTTAAATTTCGACATATCGTGCATTAAAATTATAAGTGATGTTTCATCTTTATATGCACGGGATGAAACATAATTTGAAAGTACTCTTTACGAATAATAAACATTAATCGTCAAGCCTGAATACCCCGAAAAGGTAAGCAAAAGAATGGCTGCCCATATTTCGCTAAAGCAAAGTCCTATGCAGTACGAGGCAAGCCTCTTGCCATTTATCTGGCTCGATTCCAAACCCCGGACTAAAAACTAAACTGCCAGAAATCGCAACGCTCGAATTGAACCACAGACCTCGACTATCGAATATAGTCGCATTTACTGCAAGACCAACGAAGCATCGGAATATTTGTAATTTACAAAATATCTATCGTTATCCGATTAACGAGCCATTTTATCCGATAATACCCATGACTAGTGGCCGTGACCTGAAACAATTTAGACCCATGAACTCACGATGGCACACATACGATTATAATATCCGTATGTGTAAACAATTAATGACGCAACATCATTTTAGAATCTAACCACATTTTGATTGCTCGTGATGTCTTCATAAAAAGGAAATAATTTAAGTGTAATTGTGATGAAGAAGCACCAAAAACGTGCAATAAATATGGATTTATGAACCAATTAAAACTTAGGTGGCCAAATTGGTAAGCGATTAAAAATGTCTAGCGTCAGCAAAAATCTAATTACAGCAAAAAAGTAACCAGTTTTCTCGAAATCCGGCTATCCTACCCGATCCAACATATGATATTTCAAAAAGTTGGAATTATTCTAGAGGTTCATAATCTTTGTAGCTTTGACTCATCGTATTGTACCTCAATTGCTGTGACCGTTGTAGTCATATAAGTGGCCTTGTACTACCTCAGGGAGACGATATGAGTCGGCGCATGCATCTGCCAGCTGCAATGCAACAACAGTGCCCATTCCCATTGCACCAGCAAGGGGCGAAAGGGGAACAGCGGCATGGTTACCCCGTGTCACACCATTTTGGCCCGAAAAACTTTATTTATAAGAACTGGAATGGTGTGCTGTATTTTACCCCTCTTCCCTTCACTCGCTCGATACGGTCTCACCCATGTGTATAATGCGTCACATCGCTCATCCCTGCCTGTGTTAATAAGCAGCGAAATAGTGACCGCTAAGAGCTTATGGTCTTTTATAACGCCATTGTTAACTACCGATATGCGTGTAATGGTTTTGGCAGGAATAAATGGATCAAATTATTTTGGGATAAGTAATTTGTTTCTTAATTTATGGCAAGAGGCATGTAGCATTCGGGTTTATCTCTGAAGGTGAAGGCGTATAGTAAAGAAAGTAATAATAAAAAATTTGCACATTAGTAATTTATGGTATTGATTAAAATAACATATACTGTTTATTAAATCAGATCAATAGCAGTGCGTGCGCACCGCACGTGTAACTTTTACATTCTAGAAGTAAGGAAACTAAGCTGTATGCCCAGACAAACCAACCATTCGAAAAGAGGACGCAACGCGAATCATTGGACCGCATTTGCATGATTTAAATCGATTCCTGGGACGAGTTCAGTTTTGGATAGAATAGACAGGGCAAAGAACACTGACAGAAACAAAAAACGCCAACCTAAATACATAAATACCCGTAATAGGCTTATGGAAGTACTGTTCTATACTTTGTATACTACAATTGCTATAACAGCAACATTCAACGAACTTCAAAGTAGGTTAAATAAAACAGTTTTAAAAGCAACTAAACAACGTTAAACGTTGCATAAAAAAGAATGAAGATCCTCCGTCGACGACCATGAGCTCAAACCGACCACCATCTTGTAAACTTATGATAAAATAATTAATTCCAAGTTAACGATGCCCCATTAAAAGTACAGAAGCTGTATAGTAAGTCTAGCGTTGTCAAGGTGCTATTGCTAAAGTAGAAGATAAATAACAACTTGGAATACATGTTTACAAATACATGAAGATACTTACTTACGGCCATACATAATGTGTACTTACAATGTTAATAAATTATGATCACACGATGTTTATTTCTTTATTATGTGCTCACAGAAGGCCTAAAGAACGCTTTGAAGTCCATCATTATGATACAAGATTGACTTAACGTCTGTGTTCATTATTAATTAAATCAGTTATGATAAACTCCTTGGTATGCCGTACCTAAACATTTATTTTTGGGTTGTAGAAACAATATATTCTTGTCTATGATCAGATAATTTGATATTCTAAATATAATTTAGAATGAAGAAAACAAAATTGAAACGTTTAATCAAGCTACATGTGTTTTGTGTTTTATTGTCAACTTCGTTCCTAAATATACTGTAATAGTTAATAGGTTTATGTGAAACAAACAATATCTATCTTTTGTACATGCCAGCTAGCATAATAAATTATTGTTATATAATCTAAGGCGTCCAAACTAGTTGCTTGGGTAATAACCGGTTGACCCACCCTATAGCCGTTAAAAACACATCTCTGATACAAATTAAAATACAACACAATCTGTCTATGCAAGTTCAAGCACAAACACAACTGTTACCAAATAAAATTACGTGGTATAGATATGGAATCAACGTAAGCTCGGCAAGGTAGACATTATTTATATCTCTACAAGTCTACACACTAACTTTCTAAGAAGGAACGCGGACTGACAGCTTCCTATACCTCGAACCATTGTCATTTCATAATCATTATAAACTCAAAATACTTATTACCCACAGGCAAAACTTTAAAGGTGACTAAAGTCTACGATATGAAATAACTCTTTTCCTTTCATATTATGAAGCTACCTTCGTTGATAGCTAGGCATTATTGTGATTTTAAAAGTACGCGATGATTTTGAGAACGCTCTCACTATTAAAAAAAACCCCTTCAATAATAGCACTGTAACATCCCTGTATATAGATACACTATGGTACCGTGCTGCGTCTATTGCTTGCGGAAAACAGGAAATAAAGGTAGGCGCACGATATTGCGAGAAGTCATATCTGCGAGCCCTATGTCAGGGGCATATGCAAATGAGCATAAGATGATTACATCACCATTATCTAAGCAGCATGTTTATACATTTACTTACATCAGCATTTGTTATAGCGATTGATCAAAAACGAACAATCGAAATACAATACCGCAGTATTTTAACACAACTTACATATCATATTCATTACGCCTGTATCTGTGTTTCTCGTTTTGTCTAAGTCCTAGATCTAATACCCCTTATTCACAAAAAATACCGAGACTAAGTATTGTCATAACTGCATCTCAAAATAACTACCAAGTTCTTTTATAGTATTGAGATACTCACATTGGCTCTTGGTTTAAACATTGCCTGCAATCGCAATGCATCATGATAACATGTCAAAGAATTGACGCTTAGTGCTCAAGAACTGTCCTCATAATCGTACCTTAAACGTATTTTAGGTAAGCTTTCAGTCAACAAGATCTGTTTGTATACCATTATTCAAGTCAGACTGACTGGCATCTAACCTTCGCCCATTTAGACGATATCGATTTCCTGAGGCTAGACCGGTTGTGAGGCAAGAGTTAATGACTGACATAGGTAGCTTAGATAGACAACTAGGACTGACAGCTGGAAGTTTTCTGCGATAACGGTACGGACCCTCTAATTTAAAACAGTGACAGTATTCCAAATGCGAAACTTATGCTCGGCAATTGTTTTTTTGTGTTTTGTCTCTTGGACTTGATTTAAGAAGGGTTCTGACAGCTCAATCGGACTTTTTTCGAAGCCAAACAGAAGTATTCCAGCCAGTATCTACAAGTTTATTTGTTTGGAAATAGAACTTCTCATCAAATGACATGATTCTTCTCGGACGAAGAGATAAACCTCTTAATATACAGCCTCGTAAGCTATTTGGAGATTTTCTTTAAAGAGTTTAAGTTTTAATAATAAAATTTAAACTCTACAATAATGTTCAGAATAGACAAAAGCGGTTACAAAGGTTAGAGCAATTTCATCAAATCTTCATGTTTTCTATTTCAACAGTAGCTACGGTTGTTTGTGGTAAGCTGGTGTTTCCGTAGTCTATTAAATAAAAGTAAAAGCGGCAGTAGGTATATAACGTAAATGCTCCTATTACCGCCAGTTTTAGCTGTCTTAGGATTCACTTTAAAAAAATAGATATAAGCTGTTATGTTAGGAAAGATGTTATAATTTATTAGTAATCTCAACGAAGTATTCTTTGCAATTCAGTACTTAAATTCAATATTCAGAAACACAATAGTTACTAAATAATAGTTTTATCCAAAAGAGTAGTTGATTCTATTACCGACCCATAGAATGCGGCAAGATTCTATTACCGATTTTTCTACTTCTTTTACCGACCGCTATGAAGTTGTCACTTCTTCTACACTATTAAATAAAAAAAAATCGTTTTTAGGGTATTTATTCAATAATAACAATAGTTATGAGATCAACATTATTACAATATGAACATAATTATTTATTGCAACGCTTAAAGCACTTAAGTATACACTTATTTTTTGTTATTATAATTAATAAAAAAATTTAATCAGAATCAGAGTCAGATGGAAAAATAATATGTCGTTTCCAATATTTGGTCCTTAGTTACAGGAAAACCTGACTTCCCGAGATAGGAAATCCAGTCTACCAGTCTTTTTTCTTCCTCCTTCGTTAAAATAGTTTGTAGTCCACAATGTTCATTTATATATTTATTATGCCTCTTGTCACGCAGAGTTGTCCTCGGTATGCCATAGGTTTTTGAAGCTTCGTGTATGCTGGTCAATTCATTAAAAGCTAGAAGCGCAGCTTCTAGTTGAGCAGAGGTGTACTGCTTGCGCTTCTGCGGCTCCATGATTCTATAAAAAACACAATTTTTTAAGATATGTAGAATTTAATTCTTCGAAAGAAGGTTTAAAAAGTTACATGGCCCCCATTCCGTCCCGCCATTTTTATGCCATGAAGCCATGAATGAGACTGGATAGCAAATATTATCTTACATTAGTAATATGGCATGTGACGAAATCTCTCAAAACGTTACGTATGCAAGTAATAAGCCAATTTGTTCAAAATTATAGGTACATTTTGTTATTGTGTACTGTAATATTACCAAAAATATCGTCACAGCTGTGAGTCGGTAATAGAATCAAGTATGAAGGTTACAATATTCTATTAGCGACCAATAAAATTTATAATAAACAGATCAAATATCCGCTCTATGGAATACTGTTAAATTCGATCTCATTGCTATATTATTTCTTTTAATGTCAGTTAATCTTTAATTTAGATAATAAAGGTTATTTATAGTATAATATCATTATAATAATAGGGATATTGTCTAACGTTGAATCGAGTTTTACACAAAAACTTTAAGAAATAGCTTTGTCGTTAATAGATCTAACGAAGTGAAATAATTTTAAGAATTGAACAAGAAAAAAAATTAATCAAATGAAGTAGTTAGTTTTAATATATATTATTTTAAAACTTAATATTCTCAAAATTTAACAACGCCATGGGTCGTTATTAGAATCAAGTTTTGAAATTTGGATTCTATTACCGCCTTAAATTAAAACATGATTTTATAACACAAAAACCAATAAAAGTTATTATATTAAGGGTTAGTTTAGAAAACGAATATATACGTTACAGTTGTAATGTGATAGCAAGAAAACAAATACATTTTTAGTGTGTTATTTTCCTTAAGTAATATTTAGGTGTACTTACGTAACTGGGGACGCGACACTATGAAACTTGCGTCCGCTGCGGGCTCGTCCCACTCACAGTCAAATTATTTCTTTCACTGGCTATTTAAGCACACAAACTTTACTCTTTTTGCTGTCCAACAAAAATACGTAACTAATTTTTAAGGAATGACTTTTCTGGAACCCTATATTATGTCTAATATAAGTGTTTTAAAAATTAGATCGTTAATAGAGTACACATTTTAGGGGGTCGTTAATAGGAGCTTTTACGTTAAATAGATTCTCGTTGACGGGTTAAACACAAACGCGATTGGAAATTGTGGTATCTAGTATGTAATTATGATAATTATTAGAAAATTGTTGTGAACCTGCGACACTAAACATAGACCTATTTTACCGCAACAAATAACTTTAGGGTCGCTGTATCTGATCACGAAGATTGGAAGGAATTAGCGATTAGACTACAGTACAATATATATTCACTGTATTTTGCACTCTAAAACATATTCTTATTCCTAATGTAGAACCAAAATAGAATACCTGTTCGTCTGTCTCGTTGGTCCAATGGTATCTAAGCATTACAGGCGTGTTGTTATGTAGAATATTAATATACGCTGACGTATGGTCAAGATTGATACAAGGCCCTAAAAACACAATTTAGTTACGCCATGAGAACATGTGTTACATAAAACGTTGAATAACACTATTATTAGTGCGTTAAATGAATTAATATACAGCTCGCACACTTTCCATGTTCTTTCTAAATGTTAAAAATATGTTAATAAAGTACGGCCAGCAACAAGCTTAATATCTAAAAAAACTTAATAGCGATTAATTGAGAGAAATATACATGAATTTACAAGTTATAGTCTAAAGTTATACCAGTCCAAATTATGATCTGAGAATATTTGAGACTTTTAACGTTGTAACAGATTGTTCTTTAATTAATGGAATGTGTAATTAATAATTTCAATGTTTAGCTTGTTTTTTGTTGACTGTACGTTTAATCTCAGAGTTCTTGTTTCTCAGGTTATAGTGTAGTGTTAAAATCTCCTCGTTATTGTAGTAAAATTATGACACTTCTATAACTACTTAGGGTTGTCGCAACTTAAATGACTTCTACCAAAGGATACCTTTTTTTTAAACAGAGGGAGAATTATAAAAAAGCTTTTTGCTGCCCTGGCAACTAAATAAATTGGATATACCTTTTGTACACACAAATCATTTTAAGGATACATGGTCCTAAATAAAATCATGGATGCATAGTGCCCTATTCTAAAAAGGTTCTCTAACTCTTTGCATAGTAAAAAAATGTAATCATTCTATTTTCGAAAATTACATTTTCTATGTTACTGTCATAATTTTTTTTACTGGTGACTTCACTTCTTTAGAATCCTACAACTATGTTATTATTACTTAAATAAAATATTAATTGAAAATATACTGGTTAGTCATTCTATCATATTGGCAAGAATGAGAACCAATCCAACCACTAGAAATACTTAAAAATTGGACTATGGAAATGTTATATTATTACCTACTGTCTTGCTAGAGAATAATAATATTACTAATTTGAATACCGAATAATTACTGTACTACTGACATACGAGGGTCAAACTGAAAGTTCTTAGAACTGGCCACTTATAAACAATATAATAAAAAAATAATTCTAAAATTTGAAAATAGAACTCTTTGCCAATATTACTGAGTATATATTTCATTAATTTGTCATTTGTTTTACGATTTGGCGGCAAATTGAAAATTGTCTGTGTCACGTCAACATGAATTTAACACGAGAAAATTTTCGTGCAATGATTTTTTATGGCCTTTGATGTCATTTAAGTCAACAAGAAAGTTATGATAGACTACGATTGGCCTTTCACGATGAAGCCCCATCTCGTGCGACAGTTTACAACTGGTTTAATGAGTTTAAACGTGGTCGCACTAATCTCACTGATGATTTACGTGAGGGACGGCCTTCTACGGCGACGACTGAAGATAACATCTGTGTTGTGCGGCGTATGATAGAGACTGACAAAAGAGTGACCTTGCAGCAGATTCGGACAAGCTTAGGCATCGGTATGAGTCAAGTACACAAAATCCTCCACGAACATTTAGCAGTCAGGAAGCTTTGCGCCCGGTGGATACCTCATAATTTGACTGAGGCTCAAAAACTCCATCGTGTGGATTGGTGCCGTAAAATGATTGAAAGATTTAACGGAGGTGACTCAAATGCTGTGTTCGACATACTAACAGGTGACGAAAGCTGGATTTACTGTTATGATCCTGAAACCAAAAGACAATCTGCTCAGTGGGTGTTTCCTTTCGAGAGGTTGCCAACTAAAGTGAAGAGAGATCGAAGTGCGGGAAAAAAAATGGTGGCCTCGTTCTTCGGAAGGATAGGTCATTTCGCAACAATTGTGTTAGAGGATCAAAAAACAGTTTCTGCAGAATGGTACACTACCAATTGTTTGCCACTTGTCTTGGAAAAAGTTCGAGAGAAACGACCTCGCAGTAGGATCCTCCTTCACCACGACAACGCCTCGTCGCACACCGCTAAGCGAACGATCGACTATTTGGCGACATCAAACGTTGAATTACTGGGTCACCCGCCGTATAGCCCCGACCTCGCCCCTTGTGATTTTTATTTATTTCCAAAAATTAAAGAAAAACCTAAAGGAAAGCGGTTTATGAATGCTGAAGAAGCGGTGGCTGCGTATCGCGATGCCATTGAAGAGAACCCTAAAGACGAGTGGGCAAAGTGCTTTTCCCAGTGGTTCCATCGCACTCAGCGGTGTATTGACGTGAATGGACAATATTTTGAAAAGATATAATAAAACTAATAACTGGCTAATGTAATCAGTTTTTGATTTTCTAAGAACTTTCAGTTTGACCCTCGTATTAAGTGACATTTTAGAAGTAATAAGAAATAGGATAATTTTTACACGATAACAAATCCTAACCTTAAGTATAATAAACATTTAAAACGCTACACAATTCTTATCAAATAACCTAATAAACACAAAACCGACTGAGCTGGCAGCATCAAAATAATTTCGTGTACATTAAACAAACTTAAAAGAAAAAAGATCTCTCGACGAGGAAACGGAAAAGTGCTTTTCCCAATTACGCGACCGTACTTGAGTGAGGACGGACGTTGGTGGGCGAGGGGTGGGGGGAGAGCTGGGTAGGGGGGACACCGCCCCGTCCTCCAGCGCGTCCGCGACCTTGCCAGGTCAATGACCCGCGGAAGCTTTTACTTTCCTACGTATAATTACGCGCTTCTTCGTTGGAATGCAATGTAATGATGGATTACACTGTACTTTGTTGTTCGTAGTTTGAGAAGAGAACAGTTTTGTATAAATGTACGTATTAGTCAAATTAAAAAATATGAAATAAAAAGAAATGGTGGTGGTAACTAGTAAGTATCTCAGGTAGGTATATCAAAAAGGTTTAAAATAAAATGTTTTACTGGATCAACAAATCAATCAAAACCGTGCAATTTTTGTTCAAAATAAATACATCCTCAAAAAAATTACAGATATAAATATATAAAAACTTTACAAATAATAATACTTGATAAATACTGTTTGTTTAAGAGGATATGGATATACATAGGATATGGAAATTGAATAGAATGTTAACTGTATGGGGATGACATAGGAAGCATTTTGACTATGTTGTAATATATGAATTAATTTGATTTCTATTCGTCAAACGTTGTGTCCAGGGTCCTTGGACACATTTATATACATACATATACATATACGAACACTAAATCTATCGATAAATGTTTTATTTCATTTCGTCGTAACGCCATTTTGTTAGCCATGCGTAGCAAGTTTCAATGATCTAATCTCGATAAATCTCATTAGAAATCAATATATTTTATGACCACTAGGCATATTTTGCGAAATTGATGGTAGGTATGCCATATATTAATATCATTAAAATCCAGTTTAAAGATCACGCACATCTAAGTTGCTAAGGCAAATAAGTTCAAGGATGTCATTACGTTATGAGTTCCTGGTACATCAGCCTATGAATGCGGATGATTTTGAGATCTAGGATAATTAAATGTGGTCAAAATATTATTGATTTATTTGTCATCATTAGACTTTAATTATGACAGCGTCAGATTAAATTGACGGCATGGATATATAATTTAAAAACAAGTTGTTTTTGCGTGATCGTATTATTTATATTCATGTCTCTCATCTCTGTGAGATTTAAAAATGATAATAGTATATCTGACATTTTGAACTTAAAAAAAACAAAAGACTTTGTATTCAAATGCCAGTATTTCTTGACCAATAAAATATATCATTTATGTGATGATAAGAAAGAAATAAAACGTTTTTTTATTACAATCATGTTTTAGATAAAATGAGCATAACATGAATAGTAAGCTTTTTACAGAGGCAATGTGCGGCCATTTTTAAATGATTATATAGGATAAATTAAACCGTGTAATCTGCCTTGAAACAACATTGACACAAATGAACTGGCTCGTCTATTTACAGATCCAATTCATTCGCGATGAGTAATTACACTTGCTTATTTATTGAAACCATAAACGGTTTTTTTACCTTCAAACGTGTATTCATCCTGTTTTAATCGCTCTACATTTGTCTATGAAGACTCTATAAAGAGTTTACTTTGGGATTAGATTCTGTTTTTGAAATTAACTTTTTTTGTTTGGCATTTAACTTTACGATTATATAAGATACTCTTTAATTGCATGTATTTATTTATCCATTTAAATATATCATAACAGGGATTCTTCAATGCGATTTCTATATATTTCTGCGCAATTTGGTGGCTCTTAGTTTGTTTAAATAAAATGAGTTATCGTATACGAGAAGCTATAATGCTGATCACTGTATCACTTTTTAAACTACAATGAAATATTGAGCTCATGATTATGTTTACAATCACAGGAAGTACTTACTGCTAGCGCATTTCTGGGGGTTGGGTAGTGAGAGAAAACGTCCGGGCTTCTGCGCAACCGCAAGCGTCGCAAGCGCTGCCGCGCATGCCACCAACAACCACGCCTGCATCTGTAACAAATAAATTAATGGAGTTAAGTAAACATAACATAATCACGCTTATATTCCGTGAGGCATAGGCAGAAGTGCACATATAGCATTTCGCCAATTATGTAATAGGTAATAGGGGGCGAGCCTATTCCCTATCAACTGGGCACAAATACAGACCCCGTGCTGCTACTGAGAATTACCGAATGGAAAGACTCAGTAACACTTAGCCTGACCAAGAATTTTAAGGACCTCATGCTCAGCAGTCGTGCCTAGCGACTACTGTACCAACGAGGTATTAATACCTGTTTCCGAAGACTGCCTTTTGTGCCATTCAGTGTTTAAACAATTAACAATAACATCTTTATATTGTAGGTAATACAATTATGTTTCAAAAGATTACATAGCTTTAAATAATAATAATAATGTATTACCTTACGGAGTTAGCTAATTATTTCATATATCACTGACTTAGTATTGTGCCAAATGAGCAAAAAGCTTGTCTTTTATTATATCTAAGTACCTATATAAACTCGTATCCCTTTTTTAAGAATACCTACTGTGCGAACTGAGTGCCAAACTTGGCATAGTTAAAGCTTATTCTACGGAGAAGAAGTGCAGAATGCTAAAACATATATAAAATAACGGTGAATCTCGAATTTCTTCTGTTTTAGACACAGTCGAAACATTATGTCAGACTTACTTATATCGGACAGGTAACACCTAGTACATTTTATTACATTTCTGGTGAAATGAGGCTGTGAAACTTCGCAGCTCACTTCTGCCTACCCATTAGGAGACCCCCATGTCCATGTAACTATAAGAATGTAATCTCTGATAAATAAACCTCATTCGTGTAGTTTCGTAAATATATCATAAAAAGCCATCAAACTGAACAATAGTCTATTCACATTAATTGCGTCCGACGGCGCGTAAATCTGATTGTGACGAAAATGCATCAAGTAGGCACTTAATCACACGTAACGTAATCATACTCGTAGGCAGATATGTGTGTCATACACACCGGTTTACATTGATTCAACATTATATATTGCATAAATAAACACGACAAGACAACAACACGCCAGTATTCCCCGAAGGCAGAAGTGTATATTATACATTTCGCCAATTATGTTAAAGGTCCCTTATGGCCTGTGGGTAATATTGCCGAGCCTATTGCCATTCATCGAGCTCAGTGGCATGCCATAGGAGAGGCCTATGTCCAGCAGTGGATTGAGATAGGCTGATGGAGATGACCACGGATCGAGTCTAATGGAAAATTTGATTCTTCTCAGTAGCAGCACGGACTGCTTCTGAGAATCGGACTTTTTCAAAAATATTATCTAAGACCTCGTCATGCTCAGCTCTTCCGACTATTAGACGACGAATACATAAATGACTTCGTTCAAAAATCGCGCAGAAATTAACCGCGAAAATCAATGTATGCAAACTCCAGATGCATGCATCTGCAATCGCTGCTAAAATATCAACCAGAAGTCCTGGCATCTGGAAGTTGCGCTAGAACTAAACATGTGAAGTAATATCGTGACTAACATTTTCAAATTTCGTACTTGAAATGCCAAGACGCGCTGATCATCAAACAAATTAATCAGACTAATTTCATTAGACCTTCGAATCTTCTCGACTTAATTACATATTTTAATATACACACTAATTATGTCGCAACGCTCATAAAAGGTTAAAGCAAATAACTTTAAATGACAAGTGAATATTGCATCATAAAGTTCGCTATTATTTATTATAGGTTCCCCAAACCTGTCGTAGAAACTTTTTGGAAAAAGCAATTGCTTACTATATCGAAGTCCTCTTCGTATCGTGGCATATATCAGTACAAAACAATTACATAAGAGCTTGTCTCCCAAATTGTGCAGCCTGCAATTCAGGTCTGTGACAGTGAGTGACCGGGGCACTGGACCGCGTTACGTGTCGTATTGAGTAAGCCAACCTTTTTCGATGCAACGACATAATAATATTAACCGTTCAGTAACCTGCGGCTGCCGCAAACAATATGTTCGTCAGGTATCCTTGCTGGCCTGTTAGTGTGCCGTGTCAATACGTGCCCAGCCTGAGCTAGCGACCATGCAAACATTTAAAGAATGATGTCACTTGCCACCGTAACCGAAAATACGTACAATTGTAAGTTAGGCGTTGTCACATTGGTCAACCGCTGTTGTTTTCTTGTTACGTAACGCAAGTATGTCGTCTGGCCGGTATGTCTGACCATGTCTGCATGACATCGCTGACGCCGGCGCGACGGATCGCTGTAGGCACTACAGGCGTCAAGTGAGCTCGACCCAATAACCGCTTAAGTATAATAATTTACAACACGTGCTTCGAATGCTTTTCGTTAGGCTTTAGGATAAAATTAATTTGTATGACTAAGTCGAAAATTGCTAAAAAAAGATGACGATAATTGCTTGAACAATAGAGCCAATACTATTTAAATATTAATTAGGAATCGATCGTGTTGTGTACCCGGAAACTGCGGTTGTCAGGCGGAGCACGCCGAGGAGTCGCCCAGATACCGACATAAAGTGACCTTGACACTATTGACTCGATGACCGCAAGTTGTCGCGATCTCATCTCATCGATACAGTACGAGTCGCGTCATCACGACCGCTAAGGTAAGGAACGTCGTGCACTCTCAGGGTTCTACTTAATTAACTTCCTGAACCTTATATAGATATTATGGTCCATCAGCATTTTGACGATGTGCAATTACAATAACCCAAAAGTAATTTAAATGCTTTTTAAATAAAGCTATATTCCGCTGCGCCAAGTATGATTATTTTAACAAGTATTATGATGTTACGATAGTCATTTATTACAGAATTATTTCGTTGCACGTTAGCATAATGAGCTTACATTTTAGAATCAGTAATAGGTAATATATTCTTACTCTTATTTATTTTTAAGAAACAACTATGCTTTTGTATTGTACTTAATAGCATATCATTACAGCTAAATAAACAACTAAAGTGATATTAGATAAATATCAGAGACCTGACCTCAGTGAAGCAACACACATTTATCCGCGGAGACTCGTGTATAATGCCATTATTACACACAATAATAGGATGAATGGGGAGCTCACAAAGCCCCGAAGGTGTTCGAGTACGATCGGCAAACAATGCACGTTGTATACAACAGTTGAATGGTATTCTTCGCGAATCTGTGTCCCAATCGCGAATTTAGTGCGAGACTCGCAGCCACAATGTTTCTACGAGAGGTTTTGCAACGGCCCGAGGCCGGTCGTCCGTCAGTTTCGGTCACGATCCTGCAGCTTCGTGCAGCCAGTCTAGCGCCTTGCCAAACACACTGATGCCCTCCACTCACTGCTCGTTTGATACGTACGTACCTATTCACGTCGCCTTCATTTGTTTAATGACAGCCATATGGAAATAACAATATACGACTAGCAAGAGATGCACCTTGACTTAGGGTCGCAGTTGTACTGTATGCTTTAATATCTGTTTTGACTATAAATTCAGAATTAACCTGAGAACATGCAAATAAGCTAAAGGTTTTAGGAGTCATGTTCTATGAGGTACCTAATGTTATTGAGCAAATAAACGTTGATAATGAATGCTTATTTAAATTAGTATTACTATTTATAAATGCAAAGTCACATAAACATTGTGTGTTCATTACTTTATTCTTCCTTTTAATAAGTGAAACAGAGTCGATTTGCAGTAATTGCTTCGTTTAAAACCAGTGATGCGATAAAGCGAAAGCTTAATGCTGATGTATATGTCGCCAATCTGTATTCAAGTGGTGTGACCCAGTCGTTAATACTGAGACCAATGAATTCGTCATTTGTCAAGTGAAATTTTTTATAGCTGTCCACGTAACGTCTGCTTACAGTGACTTGGTGGAACTGTGAACGTTTTGCATATCAACCGCACATTAAATACATTAGAAATCTACGAGACAGACTAGAAATGATAGTTGAATACACAAAAAATAATCATAAAATAAATAAGTAGGTAAATGGGCAACATTAGTGCTTTAGTTAAAAATGTATATTACTTATGAAAATTATGTTAAATGCACATATTATTAATGCCACAATTCATTTTTGATTTAAACTACATTTTGATGTCGAATTCTAATATACATAGTTTGTTATTCTTATTGTATTGTGATATCATATAATAGCATATTAGTTTAAATTGCTACCAATAGTAAGTATTATAGATATATCTTTGTACTGAAACTAAATCACTTCTAGCAAGACTTAGGTCTTGTCATGTAAATATGGTGACGTAAATTAGACTCGATGTCATTTGAACGTATTGCTTTTAGTGTTCTAGTTTAGGCCAACTTGTAGTACTTCGACAGACGGTTCACTATTACTGTACTGAAGTGTATTGGCTTGATTTCGTTCGAGTGAATGCTTATAAAAATAAAACACCTACGTAATTGCGTAGTCGAGTGGCACGAACGTTCGTTAATGAATTTATAGGGTTGACATAATAATTACCAATTACTAATTTGTCTAGCCTTCATGACATTCGTCTAAGGCCCCTGGACAGAATCGCAAGACCTTCTTATTTTGATCATAACCTTTTTTGATCTTTCTTGTGGTTACAGTGTTGTTATTCAGTTATTTTGGTGTACGTTTGCATTGCTCCACCATGTTACGCATACAATAGTTTGAACAATTTACTATCTTAGACCTAAGTTTATGTGATATTTATTCAAAAAGACAATTTAATTGAAATAGAGCTATAATTATTTTACATCCAAACATAATAAATAGTAGCAGTAAGTGGAATTGTTCTCAAATATGAATTTATTTTATAAATCATAAATAAACACGCGGGGTAAACTTCCGACCTTAACTAAAGGTGCACCGCCTGTCGTATTCAAGTCAATTGTTTTCAAAGTGTGATGTAAATTATTTGCCTTGCGGCCGCGGCTTTGAACGAACCACCTCATAATTTCCCGTGGGTGTCGTAACAATGAGTTATGGCGAGAGGATGGGCGGTAGCATTCCTCATTATACTAATAACTTGGAACATTGATATGTCGCCAGCTGGCCCTAGGATATAAATAAAACCTAACCTAGTGTTATGTACATTTAAGAAGGTACATTTTATAGTATACCTATAGGTCTGTAGGTATAATCTATCGAATTATTTCATTGTTATCTATGAGCACTTCATTACCGACTACGCCATGTGTAACACATACTTTTGGCCTTATAAATATTCGTTGGTAGATGCAGCGATAATACCATTGTACCATTTAAATACGTAACCGGCGTAATCCACCTATGATGACCTGAGTGGCAGTGTGACTGCTGCGCTAATGGTTCGATAATCGATTCCCACACGGGATAAAAATTGTGCGATCTGCAGATGTTTGTCCCGAGTCTGGGTATTCGTGTATATGATATTTCATGTATGTGAAACGCACCCACGACACATGAGAAATTCTTAGAGTGTGGCGTGTGGACGTTTTAAAAAAAGGTCGTATAAGATGTGGTGGTGGTTAACATACCGGATTTGAATGCACAAGGTGGCAGGTTCAAACCCGGGCAAGTATAAATGTGACTTTTTCAATGTTATAAACGCTTTTTTAGTTATTCTAAGACACGACTAACGGTGACGGAAAACATCATTAGGAAACCTGGATTTCATTATCTGAATTCGCCGGCAGTGAGCTAACATGGTGATCAATGCTCTGTCCTTCTCTATACGAGAAGAGGCCTTTGCCTTGCAGTGGGACAGTTATAGGCTGTTATTATTTTATATATATTATGTCTGTCCAAAAATTACGTTTATCCAGTTTCGTGTGAGAAGGGCATACATAGGTACTAAAATGAGCATCATTAACTATTTAAGTAATTAATAATACCGTCGGCATTAATTACTTCGGAACTTCGACAGACTTTCGACAGACATATGAACGTTAACTGCTAGCTTATCTAAATTCCTCTTAGACGAGATTAATATGAATTCCAGCCTTAGATATACATATTTATTAGTACTACATTTATATAATTATCTACAATTAACGCTTATATTTGTATTAGGTACTTTATTATTAAAATGGAGGAATATTTTGAAGCTTAATAACCCATTTTCTATGCATCTCCAACGACACAAATAAACGTAATTTTGGTCATAGAAAAAAAAATACAGACGAACATAGCACCTCCTCCTTTTTGAAGTCGGTTAAAATAGTTAATTGCCCAGAGAGCGATTGATAAAAGCTTTCTTAAAACGAGTTAATCACAATTTAATACGGCCTTCCTAAATGTGACAGACTACTTTTTTCAGCAGGTTTTTTTTTAAACTTCTGTCACCCCACACTAGAAATTTCTTCTGTATCATAGGTTTCATCATACACATACTCAGGAAAAACCATTAGTGGATCACACACATTGTTGTCCGGTGCGGGAATCGATCCAATCGCTTAGCCTCCGCGCCAATTTAGTCGCACGGACGCTGTCACAAGAAAAAGCTAGTCATAATAATAACAACGTAACCTGTTCATCTAATTTTAGGAATACGTAGGTATGTAATAATATTAGGTGGAAGGTCAAATTAGAACATCATATCTGCGCTTCCATGTCATATGCAAACTGTTTTAAGTTCAATGTCATTCAGTTTTAAAGGCGATGTAGTGCTGTTTAATAATAAAACTATGTGGGAATATCATCCAGCTAGTATTTATAGGTATAAGCAGAGGTCTATTGATGCACACCCACTTTAAGCCAGACAGTTTAAGTTGTCTAGGACATCTTATAAAGGACGGAGTTGTCGTATGGTCCTGATCTCTGAGTTTGTTTCGGTATTTCTTCTCAGTGGTAGTCAGTTAGGAAATGCCGATGCCATCTAGTATTAAAAAAAATGACGTGTAAAAGTGATTTTTTGAAACCTATTTACAGAAATAAAATCATTTATCATTTGTCTGGGAATTGAATTGGGAATAGAGCACAAGACTAATTCAAAACTATTCAGGTTATAGGACAGAAGTAAGTACATATTATACGAAAAAAAATGTTGAGCGCATACTTCACTCATTGTAATAACTAAAAATAAATACACAGATAAGTCAAATGCCCTTATAACAGTTACACAGATAAATAAACATGAAATCTAAACCTTCAGCCGAATGTTTACATACAACAGCGGACATCGGCCAGCTCTGATACGCTGAACTTTCATGCGTTAAAATGTCCGACCTTGGCGCTGAATAACATTTGTTGTTACAGCGAGGCACTGACCTTGTCGCCGCTGACATAAACATCAAACCGTTAATAAATACTTTGTGCATCTATTGAGAAACTCTGCTTGACCATGTGACCCCCACGACTGCGACGCGTCAAACGCACTTAGCTTCAATTTTATTTGAGTTTAATAGTTTTATATTAGCATGTCACAATCCGTTTTATTGATAAGTAATAGTTTACGCAACACGCAATAAAAATAGACCTACGGATGAATTGACCTCACATAAAACTCGTGTTTGTACAGACATTTGTGTAAGTGCCGCCGCGATGGTGACAAACTAAAGGCTTTTATCGATGAGGAAAGCCTCCGTAATAGATTAGGTGATTGATTATAATCACTTGCGAAATTTAACTTCATTAGTACGCTCGCCGCGTCCACTGCGTAAACAAGAAGTGGCCGCAGTATAAAAGACATCAACGCGCTTATTTCAACAATACTGTCATCTGTAAATACCACGGCTTTAATAATATTATTATAGCAAATAAGGAAATGATGGCAATCATCGTAATTCCCGCACTCGATGCCGCCGATATCTCGCCTAGTGGAGCTTAAAGCGGTTCCTGTTCAGTGCAGTTTTCCAGATAAAAAGTAACCTAATGACCATCGTGAATATTCATAAGGCAGATTCTCGTTTCGAGTATAAAACACCGGAGTAGTAGCCTTGAACCGTTGCGCAACCCGCTGGCATTTGTCCTAGCGCGTAGACATCAATTGTAAGTTGTCGAGGGACCACATGCCTTTCGAAATGGTCTATGGGCAATGGGCATCCGATTTGGAATTACGACAGGTAATAATAGATAGACGCATAGTTATCCGATTCGTCGCGATAACATCGAGTTGTCAAAGTAATTCACCACGAGTGAGTTACTCAAGACGTCCTTCGTTTACCGTGATCGAGTGACTGCGAAACTTAATTGTGAGACACAGAATCCGATACATTGTTGTACGAGTATACCCTCGCACCGTGGGATAACCTTTTTACACGATTGCACATTAAGAGTTATTGATTGTGTTAAAACTTTAATGTTTCTTAGAATCCGCTTCGAACCTTTTCAAAACTATACATAATTATTTTAATTATAGATAGGCTTAAATGGCTTGGCTACTACGCAGATGCCATTAAAATATTGTGTAAAACACTACGGATATAAGAGATAATTGAAACTGCATATTAATTAGAAGCGTGAACCTGTAAGTGTTGAACTGTAGTGATGTTTATATTTGGTAACGATTTTAGAATGAAATGTCAAGTCCATGAACATTCTAAAACGTGTTGAAATTTCTCAAGTTATTCTTAGTGGCCAGTTCTTCAGTAGCCAGCCTTTTACGAATAAAACTTTAATCTTTAACACATGTGATGGATTATTATATTTATAGAGTGTAGGTACTTGTATAAAGAATGCATTGTAACTGAATATAAGTCATATTACTGGCGAGCTAGTATAGAAGATGTGACATTTATGTTTGCCGTTAAACTAACCCTTGCAGTAACATTATGCTTCCATCGTCATTAATCCTTGTTTTATTTAATCCGAGGATCATATATTTTGGAATTGTTAATAATTAAGTTCATTCTAATTTTATTAAGAAACATAACATAACATCACGCCTGTATTTCCCGAAGAGGCAGGCAGAGGAGCACATACAGTACTCCCACATTTCGCCAGTAATTTTTTTAGGTAGTAACTTATTACATTGGGGGCGAGCCTATTGCCATTAACCAGGCACAAATCCAGCCTCGGTGCTGCTACTAAGAATTACCTAATGGAAAAACCCAGTAACACTTTGCCCGATCCAGGTTTCGAACCCAGGACCTCATGTTCAACAGTCGCCCTTAGACACCACTAGACCAACGAGGCAGTCTTCTTTTATTAAGAAGCTTCTTGGTAAGTAGTTAAAACATTCTCGCAGATCCGAGGTGGTGGTAGGTGCTACGAATGGTGCCACGCAATTAGCCCACATTTGGACTCTATTTGGTATTTAGCATAAAGCCATAATGTTTAAATATGGAATAAATGGCCCAATACTTTGAATAAATGGAGAAAACATACTAAAATCTACAGTGGGTAGCTTTACCCTAAAAAATTTAAGGAAAAATTTAAACCATAGTATACCATAGAGGATTTATAATTAACGTATGATCTCTTTTAGCGGTAGAGATAAAAACCAACTCGAAATCGCAGCATGATGATTGTAGGATCCGGGTTGTAATTACCTATTTATGTTTATATAACTATATGTTTATTACCTATGTATTCAAAGTAACAAAAAAATCAAAAGCATTTTTTTCGGACTGGTTTTAGTACATTAATAAAAACGTTTAATTTCTATCATTTGACACACCTAATAGTAGTATGTAGAGCTATAAGTCAACACAAAATGAGAAAAATTGTTGAAACGTCTGATAATATTATAATGACCTACTGATAATACTCTCATAAAATTATTTTTTAAACGAAAAGGTTTTTCCTGCGTATTATATAACTGACTCAGACATAATTGTATATCGCGGTGTATGATCTGTAATGGGTTTGCAAAAGAACTTTCATATTTATTATTATTTCCGCGGGAAAAAGCCCTTGAGCCCTTGCCGAGTGGCTTCATCGTTATATAACGCTACAAGTAACATTTGAAGTGTAAGAGATCATAATAATAATATGAATCGGCAATCAAATGAGTATTTAACATAAACATAAAACATCACGCCTGTATTCCCCAAAGGGGTAGGCAGAGGTGCACATATAGTACACCCACATTTCACCAGTTATGTTCTAGGTCCCAATGTAATAGGGGGCGAGCCTATTGCCATCGACCGGGCACAAATCCAGACTCTGTGCTCCAGACCCCGTCGGAAATCTAGTGGGGATATATAGGTTATTTTCTTAGTGTATCATATTTCACTATCAAACGCCGAACCTCTCGTTTTAGATGCAATAATATAAAATAAATACATACTTCAGTGTTGACTACAATAATTTAAAATAACGTTAGCTTAATACATTTGTATGAAAATTATTGGTTTTATGTTCCAACTATTATTCAGATTTGCTCTCAGAAAAGTTAATTCTATGGTTTCCAGCTTTAATATAGGTTTTTCTTATTTAAAACCAAATTGTAGAAAGTAACTTGTTCGGATTTCAAATTGTCTAGATATTAATTACACAATGGCTATGAATGGGCCAGTTTAATTTATTACGACCTATATAAACTTTGCCTATAAATTATACAATTAACACTAAAACTTGACGAAATCTATTCTCAGTATCTTAATCCATTTGCCAATTAAAGCTAACACAGTAGACGTCTGACCTTTAGCCTATTGTCAACATAAACCTTACCACTGATGAGATTATCAACGCGAAGATTATCCCTAGCTACGTCTCACCTAAGTACTACTAAACAGGATTTGCATGCTCCTATCAAAATTAATAACGATACTATACGCCTCAAAAAACGTATAATCACCAAAATTAACGTTTTGTACAGTTGATAACAAAATTATTGCTGTTAATAAAACTGCTATGAGTTTCAAGCCTTCTTGCCTAACCCAAGCAATGTTTGAAGATACATGTGTTCTAAATAAAATTATTTTATTCATTTCTTCACTTCGACAGCATGAAAAAAAGATTTAAACTGTTCTAATTACTGTATTAATATAGTACTAGTTATAAAAAAACGAACAATAAGCTCTACTTTTTTTTATTCAGATTCAAATTCTTAAACTATGTTTCGCGAGCTCCAATAGTCATTGTGTCTAATGGAATTTTGAGGATCTGATTGGTGCAATGGGTTACTAGATCGAAGCTGCTCTAGGGGCTGCGGCTTGGCTTCCCACATGGGAAAACAAACTGTGTGATCCATGAAAAAAGATTTGGAATGCAATAACTACCTAAATATTTAAAACTAACCTCTCCTTACTCTTATTGCCAAAGACATGTTTTTGTTAATAACTGTACTAACTATCGCATTGTAATGGCACCTACACTTTTTGTCGTTACTACAGGTTGAACGATTGCTTAACTACAATGATCTTCAACTAAGGCTCAATCAAAGAGTACATATACCGACAAAAAACTAGCTCGCGTGCCAATAACTCATGCAGTTGACGTATTGACTAATTAGATATGTCGTAATGCTATGATATTAATTTGTTGAGTTTAGTAATCTAAGTTTTAAAGTACTGATGCAGTAATAATTTTGTCACGCATTGAAATAAGCGCAATTTAAATGGCAAACTTTTTTACATGAGCTTAAAATAAAAATATAGTATAGTATGCGTAGCTATAAAGCCACGAACGAAAATATATCCATAAATAAACTAAACGAGTCCACAACGAAATGTATGTAAGGGTTTTAGATGGAAACTGAAAAAGCTCTATTTTTTATTGTATCAAGCATTACTAATACAAATTTGATTCGTATTATTATGAAACAAATCGCTACTAACTTAATATAGAATTATTAACTTTAATTTTTGGGTTCATATCACATTAATATCAGTCCAAAAAAACTTTAAAAGTGACAGTCATAAAATAATTATCAGTCAATACATCTACATCTCAATTGTAGAGCGTTGATTAATATTAATAATATATCCTTGTACTACAGGGCTACAAAGGCACACATATTATTAATATCACACATAATTATACAGGCACAGAACTTCTAGATTTACTTAACATAAGAAAAACGCAACCGCTGCATTTAAGTAAGCAATCAACCAACTCATATATAATGACAAGCATACATTGTGTAGATAAATAAACAGTTCAATATACCAAGTCTCCACAACAACTGTTCTACATCCGTCCCAACTTATTTAAATATTATAGAGGTACTAAACAGCAAAGTGCAGTTAAAATAATCACTAAAAAGGTTGTCTAACT
The DNA here is from genome assembly GCA_946251915.1 of Abrostola triplasia. Classification (NCBI taxonomy): domain Eukaryota; kingdom Metazoa; phylum Arthropoda; class Insecta; order Lepidoptera; family Noctuidae; genus Abrostola; species Abrostola triplasia. The sequence continues at coordinate 5,178,691 of OX276423.1, forward strand.
CAATGCTAAAAGACTTAAAACAAGTCACGAAGTCGCGCCAACTTATAAAGAGTTCACAGTTAAAGTTTGTGGTTAAACAAAGTTTAGTGCGGATTTCTTTGAAGCGTTTAAGTTCGCAAAGGAAATAAGATAACCTCGGGATCTACAGCATTGTTCTCTGCTTCTTCGCATTGTGACATCTAAGGTTAACATGGAAATAATTAGAGTCTCGTTGTGGGTTTGTTTGTAGCCATTGTTTCGTTATTTTCGGTTATTACAATAAGGCTTATCTTAATTTAATTTTATATCGTACTTAAAGATACGACTACGACGATTGAAATTAAAAGAATAAATAAATTTGTTTATTCAAATAAAATAAACATGAAGAGCCACTTTGTGGATTTAAGTTACATTTAAACATGTTCAGCTACATATTATGTGACTATAATCAGAATTATTCAAAAATGGTGCGACGTAGGCTTTGATGAATCTTTATTTTGCTTACTCATTCAACAAACCCAGATTCATATAAATGATAAATTTATTCATTATGAAATATAAATGTTCAAAATTATCATAAGAAAAACATTTTGATCTAAATACTTGTTAAAATGTCAAAGAAGACGTCTTTATGTAACAGAATGTTAGACCAGTGCGGATCACTAAATAGCTACTTAAATAGAATTAAAAAACAAATGCGTAATTTACAGTCGAAGACGTTTTTTTTTTAAAACCAACAATTTATTGAAGTAAGAACTTCTTACAGAATTAAGGTATCCATTTTAAGTTACGTTGGAATTATTTGCACTTGTTTTGATAATACCTGATTCAAGTATTGCCCGAATAACGAATTTATATTTCGCAGTTTTTTATATAATGTGTTATATTGGCGTATGCAGTAAACATTTTGTAACGGTATCAAAAAATCAAGTTCAGTATCGTTTATATCAGCGTGTTGCGCAGTCAACACATGTGGCCGACGTTTATCAGTACTTAATACTTAAATCAAGAACTGGTTCCATTGACACCAAGCCAATCTTACTTCACTCAAATATTTTAGTGTCACCTGTTATAAATATTTGAAAGTCCACCATCTTTCAGTCATGTTGACCTTCGTATGTTATATTTTGAAACACTATTTTGATGCTTAACATTAGTACTATTAATAATCATTTGTCAAGTTGTTTGAACTGTTCTTAGCTTTAGCTGAGCGGTTAAGTTTACACGCATGTTATTTGGTCTCGAGTGTACCAGAGACGGTACAATAGCAGATAAGGCGTCACTATCGACGTGAAAAGTCTAGCACATGTTGAAACCTCATAGAAAAGGGCTCTCAGACATATTCTCAGCACCATACAGTGTTGCAACTGCGGCTTGACATACATACGGTGTTCGTTGCCTGTAATCCGCGGCCAACACTCTGCGTACAAATTTTAAGGACACTGCCACCGGCGGACTTAGCAATTTTCGTGTCAGATTTGACGAGAGCAATCATCGCATGAATGAACTGACGCAACCAGCTCGTCAACGCGATAACCGCGGGGTGCGACTGTAAATTAACTTTAAGCTCGCGCTTATGCAAGACTATTATCAAAATAAGATGCATTGAGATGATTATAGTGAAGAAATACCTGCTTAGCCAACGAAATTTACTTTGTTAAGCTTCGGAGCCTTTGGACCTAAAGCTTATTCTAATCCTTAAAGTAAGTCCCAAATCATCCCTTTGTATCCCTTAGCCAAGTTCACTTACCTTTATCTGTTGATTTAAATAAATAACGCGGCGGGAAAAATCACAGAGTCACTGTTGTAATAGCGCGCGGCAGGTTTGGGCGATGTCTTTTATAGTCGCCGTAGCGGGGATGCGCCGCGTGCGCGAGCGCTGGGGGGACGAGACGCTGACACGTACGGCCACATGACTGCCCAAGTAGAGGTGACCTCACATCTAACTTATCAATCTTCTTCTTTATCTACTTAACGCGACATGCTAGGACCCTCTGAACACTTTTCTAATCAGGCCCAAGTTACGTAGAGCTTTAGTTCATTCGTTTCAGATGGCTATCCATATAGCAGTTCCAATGAATACGCTTTATATATGAAGTAATTAACCACAAAATGTATTTAAGAAATAAAAAAGTAAGGCATATTTTTTTTTTCGGTCTGAACTATTTTACCCGTACCTACATTATTTATAGACGTCAAAGTAAATATGATTTTGTTCATTATTATGGGCCATTATTGCTCCGCAGGGCAAAGGCCTCCCTATTCTCTTTCCATAAATCTCTGTTCAACAAGTAAGACGTCAGCGAGGAAGATCCGAACGGAGATGGTGAAATGGCACTAGACTATAATTTTGTTTAAATGAATCAGAAAATGACTACTTAAGTATCATAATTTGCATCATAATGTTTCAATAATCTGCTGTTCTTTAATGTATTTATGTGAGTATGTGACCTATACAATATGGCTGCGCATCACGCACCACCTACGCGAAAATGTTACCATAACAACATAAGTGAGCCTAATTTAGACTTTAACATAAATTAGATAATATTACATCACCGCAATTCCTAGCAAGGTCTGTCCCATGACATGCATCTAATGGGGTGGGAAAATAAACTGTATTTTATTCAAAATAGCATCATCATTACAGCCTATCTCAGTCCACAGCAGGACATAGGCCTCTGCTGTGGACGCCACTGAGCTCGATCTTCGGCCGTCCGGTTCCAACCCCTGCCAGCGATTTTACGTAGGATATTGTCGCCCCACCGAGTTCGAGGACGTCCTACACTACGTTTCCCGAGCTATGGTCTCTACTCCAGAACACGTTTGACCCAACGGTTGTGGATATTGCCACTTCAGCTTGCTAAACCTGTAGACTATGTCGATATTTCAATAATATAAAAAAGGTACACAAGTAAGTACTACGAATAAATCGCATCTCCAATAACTTTGTTTTTATCGTATTCGATAATGGCGAAAAATCAAATCAGAATTTGTAGTAGTACCTACACACCTATCAACCCCTTCAGCGAATACAATCGCCATGATATCACACTAAAATTATAAAGGTGAAAGTTTGTGAGTGTGTTTGTACGTTTCTTACCTCTTCACGATCAAACGGCTAGACCGATTTTGATGAAATTGCATACGGAGGTAGCTGATACCCTGGATTAACACCTAGGCTATTTTTTATCCCGAAAAAATGTTGCGGGTAACACTGCGGGTCGCATCTAGTTTATAAATAAAATTAGAAAAAATCAAAAATAAAAAAAATATCTTTCCAACATTGCAAAATCTAGTAATGATGTTTAATATGACCATAATTGGTGCGTAGAGTATGATTTTAATTACTATTCTATTAACAATTACCAAAATAAGCGTTTACCTAAGTGTGGTTTAGTAATAAATAAACATACACCAATGTTATTACTTTTAGGATTTGAAACGCGGCAGATGCAACTTAAGTCGCACTTAATCATTACCAATTTACTACTCGAATTAAATGATCAGCCTGCGAAATACCTTCGCAATTTCTTCCACTGCCAGCCTTGAGAAGAGCTCGGCTATAACGTTGATTAATCTTTCAAATAACTGTGTACTGAAAACTAGCTTTTCCGGTTCACGATGTAAAGAATTAAAACGCAGATCAATTATCAAGCACTACATACCAGATAAATTAACAGAAATGTTTTGTTCAATTTAGTCCATTTTGCTTTAGTTTTTTTTTTAATATCTGGGTGCTATATGCATATGAAAAAAAAATCACATCACATTCTATCAGCTGTTTGCAGTCCAATGTAGGCCAAACGTAGGCCTTCCCCAAGGTACGCCAGGGTATGGGTGTAAATTGTATGTTCAATCTGAACAGTCCCCTTACCATGAACTCTTAAAGCAGGACAATTTACGTTGTCGAAGCGAGACGCGTGACCTGCTACGTGCAGTGTAATGCGGCTTCTCGCTTCCACATCGTTAACTGTCCTGCTTTAGGAAATCATGGTAAGGGGACTGAATGTCCATGGCACAATCCCATATTACGAGATTGATTTCAAAAGCATATCGCTCAGTGCAATTGTTTGCGTATTTAGATTTAGGTACCTACCTATGTATATCAAAAAGATGGAAAATAGTTTGTCGTAAAACTGCAATGAGTCAGTCAGACACGGAACTACATATTTACACACATAAATAAGTATGTATGTACACGTATATGAGACACGTGCAGCTTAATAGAAAATAATTAAAATATATTAATTATTTTTATTGGACTTTTGATTTAATTGCTATTCGTACAATTAAAACGACACAATATATTACGCTTGACATGTCTAAAACTCTTAGTTCTATGTATGTGATATGATAGACCCAGTCCGGCCGTGAAGGGTCCATACGATTCCTACCAACTGCTCTTTTGAACAAGGTAATTTAGCACTGGCATTTTCAAAAGGAAATTTCGGGACAATTTTTTGTCCACCTTCTCCTGTTTAAAAATTCACTTTTCACCGTTAAAAGCCAGTCACAAAAAAGTTCAAAGGCACATAATTAAAAGCTTTTATACTTACTAATTATCATACACCTGCTGTGATTTTTTCAAAAAAATTTAATCTGTAATCTGTGTCTCCCTGAAACACGACTACTTTTCCTTTCTTTTCAACTGAATTTAAAGCTATACTTACTTCGGCGCATAGTGTTAATAATTATAATTTCCAAAAGGTTTTATATGTAGGTATTTACAACGTATTAGTATGTATGTAAATTTATGCACTCGTGCGACTTTATAGCATGTACTTAAAACTTGTCCATCTCTTTGCATAATTATATATTATTGTAGCTATGCGGTCTGTACTTCAGAAATTAATTATCTTTTTAGTTATCTATATGCAAGCATATAATTTTTTTTTTTTTTTATTAAATTTGACGACCTGATGCGCTAGCAGGGGGCAAAACTTTGTGCGGACCACAGATGTTTGTCCCGAGTCTGGGTGTTTGTGTATGTGATATTTCATGTTTGTGAAACGCACCCATGACACAGGAGAAATTACTAGTGTGGGGCGTCATTTAAAAAAAAAATTGCTATCGATCCGGCAAGGACCTATAAACGGCAGTAGGTTCGATTAAAGCGAAATCTAGAATAAAGATCATATCATTTGATGATGAAATGGAGTTGAAATTGGCATCATGTAAGGTGCTAGCGTGGTGTTAGTATTTTCTACAGCGCCATAAGGTACCCAGCGAGACGTTTGCATAAGATATGACACCTGTGGTTTTAATGGTACCTTCCTAACGCAAAACATCTCAATTCGTCCCGAAATGTTTTAGCAAGAAATTCTTAGTAGCAATCTGAGATTTTGTTAAACTATTATAAACATAACATCACGCCTGTATTCCCCGAAGGGGTAGGCAGAGGTGCACATATAGTACACCCACATTTCGCCAGTTATGTTTTTTTAGGTCCCAATGTAATAGGGGGCGAGCCTATTGCCATCAACCGGGCACAAATCCAGACTCCGTGCTGCTACTGAGAATTACCTAATGGAAAAACCCAGTAACACTTTGCCCGACCCGGGATTCGAACCCAGGACCTCGTGCTCAGCAGTCAGTTAAACTATTATCATGGCAATATTTCCTCTTAACTTTAATAGCAAGTCAGTAATTACTAACAGAGGTTTTGCCCGTAGTTTTTTGGTGATAACTCATAAGGCACGAAACATGTGGAGCTCTTACACATACGACTTAAGAGTAACCAGGTCGTTGAATATAGGTACTACGTTTTACACCCGTGAGAATTATAGGTAAGTACTTTAGTCTCATTAATACACACGTACTTATCTCATAAACTCTTTAGCTGTGCGGTACCTAGTAAGCTAGTAAAATAAATAAACCAATTATCGCACAGCGGTGGTGTAAATAAGGACTAAGGAAATGACAATAATTAATTTTTATTTTGCGATTTTTGTACTTAAATGTATTTTTGGTAACATCTTGTCAAGATGATAGGTAATATTTACCACTGGTAACAATGTTCCATTTACCAGCATATTAAAATTATAAGTTCTAAGTAAACCAGTGAGCGAAATAAGAACAGCTTCCTTACTTGAACGTATGAACTCTTTTAAAGTAATTAATTAATATTGAACTTATGTGCCAGTGCGTGCAGTGTAGTGCAGCGTAGAAAATGAGCTGCAATGCAAGCTCAGTAACCCCTCTGATAATAATATAGAAGGATTTATTGCGTCCCACTATCAACTTAAAATATTGAGTTGTAACAGACGATGCCTCGCCTCGCCGCTAGATCGGCCTGGATTACAGTCACGTGTGTAATTCGAAAAATAGCAGGCGATTCTCGTGCTTGAAACTTGCAAGGAAGCCAATTTTCATGGACTAAGCGTGGTGATCATCGTAGTGTCATTTAAAAAATACGAAGTTCGGGTCAGTAGTCTTTAATTGTTTAGTTACAAAAAAATATCTGTAGCTACATAAGGAAAATATTTCATTCAGATAAAATCGATAGCTCACGTGATTTTATTGCTACGGCAGAAATAAACGTTATTCTAGGAAATTTTAGGCATAAATACTGGAATAGTATCAGTGATGATTTAAAAATTATGTTCATATCTTTGACCATAATCAATATTAAAGTTAATTTAAGTATTCATAGAAACCATAAATAGGCGCTTACGTTATGTTATAACTTATAAATATAATAGGCTGTTCTTAATTTTCTTAATATAAGACCTAACTAAATCATAGCGGATAAGTAATTCTATCGCGTAGTTTTGACGTAGCCCACACTTTGTTGCTGTTGATTGTTGCTGAATTACTGCTTCACAAAGGGTGAGTTTTACGAGCACTTTCAACTCAGATTCAATAAGTTTGACGTGTCTGACTGTGGCATAGTAGCTCCTAAACGAACGGACCGATTATGATGCGGTTTTTTGTTTGAAAACTGACGTAATTGGGATGGTTCTTAGCTATAATCTATGAAGATCTGTTCAGGCGTTTAACGAATGTAATTAGTTTTTTTATGTCGGGGGTTACTTTTTTAATTGTTTAATTACTACGAGTTAAATAATAAAGATTTATGTGAGCATCATCAGTTACACACTCCTTTTAACTCATCCTTACATTTTTTACTAGAGCTAATGTGACGCTATGTGCAAGACACTTTTGCCCAGGAGTGGGGAAATATTAGGCCAGTATTTAGTATTTGCTTTCCTAAAACATCTGCCATGATCATCGCAGACACGATGAGTTCATTGTTCTCGCCCAAAAATGCGGACTTTCAACCTTTTGCCTACGAGGAAGAGATTGTTTTAAGTTCATGGAAGTTCAAGCTAAATGCACTCTAAATGTAACGGATTTTTGTTACTATTGAAGTGCTAAATATAGTGTAGGATTTTCCATACGATTCTCAGTAGTTAGCAAATCACCTTAACCTTATAAATGTTTCAGACAGCTTTTTTAATGTCCAAGTTCAGTTGTGAGGCTTCCAATATTTGTGGTTAATCTTTATCTTATTGGCTATATATTTTTTATTAAGTGGGTTCAACATTTTTGTCGTGTATATTATAATGTTAAATATTTCGTATAAAGTTTATTTACTCTAATTTTATTTTAATTTATTTTTACTTACTAGATACGAGGCACCCTAAAATTTCTGACTGATAAGACTTTAATGACGTATTGGCTCATTTCTTTGCCGCATACCGTAGAGTACTATACGGCCAACGTATTTTGGCAGTCTTGAAGTTAGCTGATGAGTTGCGCAATAGATTTTTTAGGAACGAAATTGCCTACTGCGCAGCCAATCTACTAACTTCAGGACCACCAAGATACGTTGGCCGTACTGTAACCAGCTCGATCGTCGCTTTAAACAGACATTTCTAAGAACTACCGTAACTAGTAACTTCATAGTTTCCCGAAAAGGGGCAAGTAAAAAACCTTTAGAAATATCAAAACAAATTATTTCAAAGATGCATACAATAATCATGTGTACTTTTTTATCTTCGTTAATAAGGAGGTTTTACTAGCATATAGTTACCTTTTTTGTTGAGCCCCACACTATGTCAAAACATAATTACATACATTATATTAACACCTTTGTATACATAGTGATAGGCTTAACCCTGCCTTGCTGTGTGATGAAGTATGACGGGAATAATTACTCATTAACTTAAGTGGTTGGTAATTTACTTAACTACTTACTTATTAGGTACATACACTTATCAACTGACTTTGAAAAAGCTTGTAAAATGGAGAAGGATTTCTCATCAAGTATTTGTAAAGCATTAACAACAGAATGTTACTATAAAATCGGTCGCTCACGTGATTTATTGCTAACGTTTTTGTAGAAAATTTTAGACATTAACACTGGATTAGTAATAATAATAATAATAATAATAATTTATTTCCAAAACTTATTCACAAAGTAACATATAATTAGCGCTTTACTTAAAATAAATACACGTATCTTAACAGGGGTAACATGCCTGAACTAGGTAGTCCTGTGTTTCAGGCAATAAGGGCTCACATAGGTAACATAAAAATAATCACATATCTTAAAGGTACAAATAGTTATAAATGTAAAGTGTAGAACATAATAAATAATAGATTATTATAATTTTTTATCCAGAGACTAAATAAAAAATAAAAAGTACTTATTTTAACACAATTAGTAATTTCTCTGTATCTTCGTAGGACATACTTTGTAGGACCGGTTTTAGAGCCATCTTACATCTATTATAGTTCAGGGTGTAGATGTTTGCCAACTCATTGAGTCTATTATATAGCAGCGGCCCAAGGAACACATAAAATTTAGATACAAAAGCATGCTGTAGGACTACATTTTGTGGGCAAACTCTGTCTTTCCGTCTTTTATACAAGTATTCAGTGTTGTACGGAAGGCCTGTGTGTTGTTTTAATACAGTATTCATTATAAATAACTGCCTAACTGTTAATACTTCACAACTTTTATAAAGTAAGTTAGTGGGGTAAAGGAAAGGGCGAAAAGTAGAAACTTTAAGAACTGCTCGCTGGGCTCTCTCCGTGGTCAGTAACAATGTTTTTCCCACTCCGCCCCATGTGGTAATGCAATATGTTATTATGGATTGACATAGAGCAAAATAAACTTGTCTTATTATTTTTAAGTCTGCAATATAGCGCAGCTTCTTGAAAGTAGTATCAGTAATGATTTCAATTATATTAATTATTTATATGATTGACCATAATCAAACTTTAAGTTCATGTAAGTATTCATACAAACCATAAAGGCGTTAGCAAGAAACTGTCACTTTGTAAGACCTATAAAAATACCTACATTATGTCTTATGAATTTATTTAACTAAATTCAATTTATTACGTATTAAGAATCAATTAAAAAAGTATTTCGTCAATTTATTTTACTTACAGTCAATAATAATCTCTGAATAGTTCCTTTGGCTGCGCGAAAGCTTTTGAAGTGCTAAATAGATTATTTTCATTAATTTAAGCCGATTTAATAACAGTAAAAAAAACACTGGCATATCTTAAAATAGGTAGAAAAAAATGATGAGCATAATCTAGCTATAATTAGAGCGGTATGATGACGTCACATCACATGATTTTTTGCGATCAGTAGTGCTATTCTGTAAAAAACCATTTCGATATCGAGATTCACCTGAGTGACAAAGCTCACTTCGAAAGCGAACTCACTTGACCTTGTTTTAGGATTCTGTAAACATTTGGTACGCACTTGCGATGTGAAGTGAGTGTCGAATCATAGAGTAATAAACTAGAGCCATGTTCGTTTTATCGATATTCTTTTCATAAGACTTTATTTTAAAATAGGTGCATAAACTTTCCACAAATTCGGTATATATATTGCATAAATGCATCAAATGTGCGATATTTGTTAAATTTATATTTATTTTTGTTAAAATAAAGAAAAACGCATTCAGTTTGGCTGTATGTTTTGAGATTCGTGCCTCGAACAAAAGTAGTTTAAGTTTGTTTACAAATCGATTGACGTTTAGAAGTGAGATTGCTTTCAGGTTAAATAAAAGTTTGTTTTAGTGTTCTAATTAATATAATACCGAATGAAAGTATGAAATAAGTATAAACATTTGTTATTGATATTAGTTTCTTTGATACTTAGTCTTAGTGTAACCAGTCCCTACTGTAATTGTTTTGTTTAAATTATAACCCTATAGAAAGAACGGCTCTCACTTTAATAGCCCAAATACACGGCGTACAAATTTGTTTGGAGGTGAATCCTAGCCTTGGGAAAGGTTTTTCAAAAGTTCTTAGTGCAAGAGACATAGCCCGTGAACGCTCGGAGAAACTGGCGCTTCAACTCAATGGTTTAGGAAGCAGTTAAAACATGGAAACAATGGACTAAAGTTTGTAATCTTGTTAACAATTACTTTTAGGTACCTATAGTCATTCTACATAGTTTTAATGTATAAAATTGTTTTAGTATTGGGCCGATAAACAAGTGTTGTTAAGAAGAAGGGTGCATTACGCTTTAAAACTAGAAAGACAGAAGTTTTGATAGACAATCCGCGACCTCGCGGCGTGGATTTTTCATGAGGGGCGATTTGTTTATTACGTCAGGTAATTTAAGAGGGGGTTCGACTATGTCTTATTTTTTCTTACAAGGGGGTGGGAGGGGTCTTGATAGTTCTTACGTAGTAGGATCACAAAAATGCGCAATCAAACCAAAGTTTATTACTACCACAAATACAATAAACTAAACGTGTATTCATACCTTCCTTTAAATTCTTAAGTAATAAATATTAACGACGAGGGGAAGAGGTCGGCCTATTCTTATTTAGTCTTATATACATACATACATAAAGTCACGTTTCCCTTAGGAAACAGGCGTGATTTTATTTTACTTTATTAGGCGTTATTCATATACCTATAGGAGCTCAAAAACGGGCATAAATAGTCTTCCGTAATAAATTAATACCCTCTAAGACTTTAATGTCATGTAACACATATACATTATGATCTATCAATTCTTCAGACAAAAGATAATTTTCAACAAAATCTTTGTCTATTAACTATTTGAAATTTACGAATTTTACCAACTTGACGACGACTATCACATATAATCTATGAAATGAGCTTATTCTAATAAACTCTCTAAAAAACAACGAGCCATACTTTATAATTTTAATTAAATGTTTTATGCTAATTTTAAATACTGTTACACACTTATTTACCTTGAAATAATGAGTTAAAATGAACTCACTCCCAATCTCGATAGCCTCCTAGGCCACCTTAAAAATGACAAGTGGATTCGTTGTTCGAAGTGTCGAGTTTCGATGAGTGAAGTGGTAAATCCCCTTTCAGAATACCAAATTCATACTAATAATGTCAAAATTCTCACGCAACACGGTTCGTCTCGACGCCACACTCGCAAATGTGGCGCCACCGGCGCTGTCGAGATTTAGAGAATACGAATTTGATATCTCACCGCGGAATCCGCTGTCGAGACACGAAAATGTTGTTACAGAATAGCACTACAGTAGGCTGGTTGGCCTTGCCGCAAGCTTATCGATCATCTTATTATGCTAGGTCGTTAGAACTATATGGCTTTTTCCAGACGATACCTTGCACTGGTATTTCACCTTGTATTTAAATCAATCTGAGTCTTCTTCTTGTAAAGATTGATATAACACCTGTATTCCCCGAAGGGTTGAGTATAGTATCGATACTTCGCCAGTAATGTCGGTCCTAATGTAATAGAGGGCAAGACTATTGCCATAAACCGCCAAAAATCCAGACTACTGTGATTTATCTAAAAGAAAAGGCCAAAAACACTATACCCGACTTGAAAATTGAACTCAGGACTTCAAATATAGGTAATAGAAATAGCAAATAGCGTGAAGAAGAGTTCAAACAATAAGCAAATTAGTAATGGAGTTGCCTTCCCAGGTCGCGCCTTGCTGTCAAAAGAATATCGTCTGTCAGGAAGACTAGATTTTAACAATTCCGCTGCATGAGCAGTTAGATCAATGTAGAGATAAGCCGGTCAATGAACAAGATCGTTGCTAAGTGTCCAGTCACATTGTTCATTAGTGCCCACCTTATTGGTGCTAATTTTCTACATATTAAAACATCATACACATAACATCACGCCTGTATTCCCCGAAGGGGTACTGCCTACGCAGAGGTGCACATATAGTATACCAACATTTCGCCAGTTATGTTTTAGGGCGTAATGTAATAGGGGGCGAGCCTATTGCCATCAACCGGGCACAAATCCAAACTCCGTGCTGCTACTGAGGCTAACCTAATGGAAAAACCCAGCAACACTTTGCCCACCCGGGATTCGAACCCAGGACCTCGTGCTCAGCAGTCGCGCTTAGCAACCACTAGACTAACGAGGCAGTCACATTTTCTACATATTATATTGTATAAAAGGCTTTGAAATGAATATGTAAAACACAATTTTATTTAAAAAATCTACACATTGATTTGACTAAAAAAGGCGTGTCACATTAGCGTAATTAAATAAAAACGGACGTTATAATAAGCATACAAATAAGGAAATGAAATAAATACACAACCATGTTTATAATAATCACGGCGTGTATTGAATACTACACATTCCTAGCATCAATCGTGTGAAAAGTCACACTACGGGGCGTCAGCATACACGGATCTGCTGCGGATCACACGGATCTGCCGCGGATCACACGGATCTCCGGCTCCATCTAATAGTTCTCAGTAAGGATGTTCATTGTGCGATTCTCGTATCTACGTTGGTACGTACCTTTCTGCATATTCTTGACATTATAAAATTAATGTACGTACTCGGTGACGTAAGGGTGCTGTTATATTATGTCACGAGAGTTCGATGTGTTGTTATGTGTAAGATAATATGTGTGACCCATACTTAAGTGCGTATATTGCTACTGATTATTTTCTCATGAATACCATACCAGGAGCTGGAGTTCTACTATCAAAAATAGGGTGTAGGAGTATTTTTCTCTCTTTTCCTTGGATTTCTTTTGTGAAGTTGGCATATCATCATCAGCCGGAGGACGTCCACTGCTGAACAAAGGCCTCCCCCTTAGAACGCCACAAAGAACGACAGCTTGCCAATTCCATCCACCGGTTAGGAAGGTTAGGAAGTTGGCATATAACAAGGACCAACTCGGCGCAATTATCTCAGGATCACACAATTAATGTCTGTCCCATTTTCTGATTGAACACGCAAACTAGCACAGTGGCCCAATTTCCCAGACACCACCAATCGGGCCGTCAAGATTTCCTCACCTACCTGCGGACTCAACTCAAGGACCCTGCGCTCCGCAGTTCCGTTTACAACGACAATACCAAAGGCTTAAAATAGCAAAAAGTTTTTCAATAAGCAATTAAGCAGTACTTATTCCCGCTGCGATTAAACGCGCATGCGCCATACCTATGTACCAATACCAGCTTTGTAGCACAAATTGGAATTTTCTCATACCTTCTTTAATGACGTGTATCCTAAAAACTGCGTTCCACTGACATCGATGCTTTTTCAGCCATTAAATATTTCGAGATCTGTGATCTTTAACCTGCCGCTGTATCACGCGAACTTGGAGCTCTTGTGGGACTGTATGTATGAAATATAATATTGAATGTATGGTGAGAGGGGAAGATATTCTAGTATGAAAATTGCCAGTATTTTTTTTTCAGTAGCAAACATACTATTTAAGCGATACTTAGGTATGGAGTAGACTACTAACAAAATACTCGACAACATTTATCTGAATTTGAATAGTTTTAAATGGAACCATTAGGATAAATCTAGGTAACTAACAGTTAGTTACTAGTTACTAGTATAACAATTAAAACTAATTACAACACTAATTCGATTAATTAAGATGTCTTCATAAAACCCTGAAATGCCTGTCCAAATTCTACATGAAAACTGTTATCAACCTTCCATTTAATGCTTTGATAATACGAAACCCAACGTGATGAAGATGTTAACATAATTATGACTTAAATAACATTGCAACGATAGATACCATTAAACTCTGAGATAAAACATTATGGCCACAGTTTATGGCGTATTTTTAACAATCAATTTACTATTACGCATGGCTCTATGCCCTATGGATATATTTAAAAATGGAATCATAATAATCGCCAGAAATGGAATCATACTCAATACTCAATCATTTATTGCATTCCATATGTTACATAGATAAAAAGTACTGTGCAGCCAGTGCAAGGAGTATTCGTTCCGTCGATGACGTCAGTAAGGAGGTTGGATATTTCCTTCTCAAATCATTTATTTAAATATCTATTAATTAGGTACAACAATGTACAAATAAAATGCAATGTGTAGGCAATTGGGTAGCTTCGGACATGGGACTTATGATCGGTGAAACGTGTATCTCAATAGAATAGACTAGGATCTACTTATAAGCTTTATTTTCTTAAAGAAAACGTCGTCGCCGCATACTACGAATTTCTTCTGTATAAGTTCTAGGTGCGTTTTCAAAAATGAAATATCACATTCACAAACACCCAGACTCGGGACAAACAATTGCAGATAGCAACGATCTTTGTCCCGTGCGGGAATCGAACTCGCTAACCTTAGCGCAGAAGTCCACTCGCTTAGCTACTACACCAATCAAGTAACACTTCCGACTTCCGTCTACCTTTTAGAGGTCTTCAAGCGTGTTTGTAACTATGCGCATATTATTAGGTATTCAGATTTTTATGTCATATCTTTTCAGTTACTTTTAAGTGCCATCAAATTATTTCTACAAACTAAATGTTGTATGTCTTGCACGTAACTCTTTAGGCCTGGCAAAGTTTTCGTGTCCGAATCTAAGGTCCTTAATACTTCGATTGTGTGCTAATAAAATGTTAATAGGCCGTGCGCTGCATACTGGCCGTACTGCAGTTTAAAAAGGACACAATGAAGGCTTTTTTTAGACTGTTAGGCAATCAGTCTGGAAGGAGAAGGAATCATTAGTTTACAGTCAAGAACAAAAGTTATTCAATTAAACATAGGTTAATGCAAGACAAAGTTACATATTGAAAACGCTTAAATATACTCAGATCATATTTTAGACTCTAATTTAAAATTGAAATTATCCAGTAAAAAAATCTTTCATTCATTTTTATTTGTCATATTTCTTAACTTGTTAAACTGCTACCGTTGCTGACTGTACACGAAGTTAATCTTGTAATATGTTTGAGGCCTGAAACAGGTAATCGAGTGCTGTTTCAAAACTATTATAATATTTTTACAAACTTGAGCAATAAAAGGTGAATTGTTCTGGATTTAACTAGTGCAAATAAAACAATGACACACGAATTTTATTGAAATAAAAAAATATAATAGCGTATTTTTATTGCACACCATTATAAAGTTTGTATGAAGTAATTAAAATCTTAAATTACAAATTACAAAAAGACAATTTACCTACTTTAAATAAACTGTTGGAAAATCCCATAAAATAAATCCTTTTTTGTTGTCATAAGTTAAAGGGCGAAAAGTTTTCAGTCAATTACAATCACTTGCAATCATATTAGTATTATAAAGGCGAAAGTTTGTGAGTGTGTTTGTATGTTTGTTACCTTTTTACGCTCAAACGGCTGGACCGATATTGATAAAATTTGGTATGGAGGTAGTTGACACCCTGGGTTATAGGCTACTTTTTATCCCGTTAAATGTAGTGAGCAACAACGCGGGGTGCAGCTAGTATTCGATATGTAATATTATTTAAATAAAGCCAATCTAACACAAAGCATTCGAAAACTTTGTTAAACTTCAAACTGTTGAACGAACCACGAGCAATTAGCGAGACATAGAAAATAACGAGTAATGTCAAGCCACACACATTGTAAAAACCCAATGAGGTGGAACTTGAGTAATTAGCGATCAACATCTTCGAGTACGTACTCATTCCAAACAATTGCCAAACGCATCCATTGTGTGTACATATGTAAAAAAATAGTACCACGTGGGAAAGCTTTTGTCCCGCATCGCGAAAACGCAACAAGTCCACTCCAAACAATAAGTCATGTTCAATCCGACGATAGAATAATAAATAACTCACGACTATAAACTAAGGTATTGTCTTGGTAGCAAATACCTTTAACGTTTTATTGATTGTAGTCTTTAACCGGATTCATATTTAGTTCACCTTACGATTCTTTTAGCCTTCAAGGCATCATGCCGAATAAACATTTGAATAACAAAATACCTGAATGTTTATTGAGTAAAGTAACAATTATATGTGCAATGAGACCATGAAGAAGCATGTATTTAAATTAATGATGAGTTCATAACGGCTGTTTATTGCTATCGGTGAGGACATAGAAGGTAACTTATAACAAATCAAATTTAACTTATTACTTAGATATTACAACACCAAGCTGGAGCAAGAAAGTACTTTATATGTTCCAGATAATATATGACAGTTTTGCGTGTCATGAATGTTCAAAAAGAATGGCCAGTCAACAAAAATAGGTCATCCAATTGTCCAAGGCGCGCCGGACGTGTCAGGGTAAAAGGTTTTGTCGCCCTTGTAGGCGTGGTCAGATTCGGATAGAATTATTCATAGATATTACTTAATCTAAGCAAGAACTATGGAATATATCTTGTGTACCTACTAGGTATAGCATTTTTAAGTTACAATCAATTGTATTTGTGTCAACATGCCTGCAATATTTTTTGTTTTGATGCTAGTGTTCAATCAGTGAAGAGCTAGTCAGACAAATGTTCCTCTAATATCAAAATTACAATCATTAACAAGAACGGGCGAGTTTACAGGGCGCCGTAGTCACGACTCTGTCCCTATTAAGCTCCAATCACGTGATAACATCAAGGTTCCTCGAGTTTCTTTTATCAAAATACCACGGTTGTTATTGCGAAATTTTGAAGGAAACTGTGTTACTCATTTTGCAAAGAATGCCTAGATGCCTGCAATGATTATATCGTTGCATTGTAATGTGACAGATTGGCAAGCTTCGAATGCCTAGCGAATACTCGTTGGAAAAAATGCTGTTGACTTATATGTAGTGCTGAGTACGTGGAGCGAGTACCTAGTAGCATTAGCAACAGTAGAATTTCTTACTGCAGATCTTTAATCATGGCAGTTGTTAGCGTGCCTTAGACAGACCTTGTATCAAAAATAGTTGGGGGGCCCTTTTTGCTTACGTTATACGTTCGGGGCCCCTGTAGCCCGGGTGATAGGGCGGTAGCTACGCCCCTGAATCATGAGCTTCTGTCGTATATGCCATTTATGTTTAGACCGCTGGTATGGGCGTATTTGTCTTTGAAACAAGTCTTCGTCAAATTCTCCATCAATTTGTGTTCAATACGGCAGATTTGAAGCCGTGAGGATGTTTAACAAGAGGTTCGAACTTTTTAATAATAAAAAAAAAAATACAGTCGAATTGAGAACCTCCTCCTTTTTTGAAGTCGGTTAAAAAGATGTAAGTCGCACTTTGGCTTAATTACATATTTAATTAGAACTGTAAGAAATGGCGAAAAGTAAGAGGTACACATAATTATCTGCAAGATATAGGTACTAGAAATAACTACCAATTTTTTTAATAACACCTGTTTATTAATAGTTTTACAACTAACCGTTAAATTGCCTGCGATGCTTCTCATACCTTTCCTAATACGATAAGTATATATCTACAATACGATAGGATTGCTTAAAGCAATAGGTACAGCATTACAAAACTTTTTCAGACTAATTAATTATTACAGTAATGTGCGTAATGTCAAGGTAATCAGGCATTAGAAAGGTATGTCAATTAAAGAAAGAACCAATCCTGATTGGTGACATTCTTCTTACTTTGCGGAGTACTTGAATAGGAACATATGATTAAGGTTCTATATGTATAGGTACGTGTTTAACAGAACTCGATACCCGATTCGGAAACAATAGGAACTTGCACGATGCTTCGACGACCAGCCTCGTTGTGGAAGCGGGATGCCGCAATACACTACACGTAGCGGTGTCACGCTTCCACAATGGAAACTTCTCTGCTATAAGAGTTCATAGTAAGGGGGCTAAAATCCATTAAATCAACAACGATCGCCATTGGAACAGTGGCGACAGTTGCTTTATTGTTACTAGGTCTAATAAAATGGTTCTTATGATCCGAAGATTCGCCCGAGTTGAGTTTCATCGGGCATTGTCCAAAAGACTTACAAACGATACGATTTTTTTTAGCATAGTTGGTACGATCTTAGCGTAATATAATAATAACAGCCTATAACTGTCCCACTGCAGGGCAAAGGCCTCTTCAGAGATCTTAGCGTAAACAATATAAAAAATATTGATAATTTACGTTTTAATTGAGTAGGTGCTCAATTAAATTAAGGTAGTTTATTGAAACCTATATCTAATTTGACGATTCTTTTTAAATTAAATTGATTCAGTATTTTTACTTCGCTCAAAGTAGCCCAAACAAAAATGCCACTGCTTTAATGGGGGCTATTCTTAAAATCTGCACTAGTTAATTTAGATGACCTTAGTTATTGAGAACAAATGTTTCTTTTTTTATTGTCTCAGCATATTCCAACCTGCAACGTCTGGGAATAGAGCTGGCTATCACACAAGTTAGCTTACTTTGCAGGTTAACTCTATGCTACAATTCATAAAGTAGCAGTAGGTAGTTAGCAATATTACCTCATAACCTTTAATGGCCGGTGGGACTACATGTCTTATGTGTAATTTACTGCAGCTGTATAATTTACTCGAATTCGGAGAAAACTTTTTAGTTATCAACACATAAAACACAGGTTATGTTAAAAGAAGTTGCAGCTTTAAAAACAGGCAAACTAATAATCTGCAGAAGATTTAGCAAATTATATTTCCCAGACTGTTCATCTTCCAGTTCCTTGTTGCTATGGAGAATTGACGAATCGATGTAAGAAGTTAGATACGTACATGACGAACTCTCCATAAAAACACCCAATACTTACAACACTGCTTGCTGTACCCACCTCGATCCTACCATAGAATCCTGTTCCTCAAATTGTTAATAACGTTTTGGATAATAAGGTTTTTATTCATATTCTTGCAGTGACTACTTAGTCTGAAAACTTCCGAAGATTAAATAACAGAGGTCAGATATTTTGTATAATAACGGTTTTAGATGAGGACCCAAAACTTAGTAAATGCGAACGTGGATACAACACTATCTATCTTCATAAAGTACATTGAACTCAAACAAAAAATATAGAAAAATCCTCCAAATTGAAAACAAAATAATCACCTAACAAAATTTTATGTTAATTTAACAAACTTGTTTAACATTAATTAATACCGATACTAAACACCGGTAATAAATTGTGACATATTAAACGCTAAAAAACTATGGTAGTCTTTAATATCAGCTATTGTCACGTGAATTTTAAAATAACTGGTAGACGGACCCACATGACTTTTTGTCCTTGACGTACGGCGCTTAACATTTTAGAAAAGTAAACTCAAGATCTCAAATCTTAAAGGGTCTAATTGCGTATCCACGACGCAATTGTTTTAGGACGCCGCGGTGTAGGTAACTAGGTACCTATAGTAATGAGGCTTACGGCCTTAGCCCCTTTGCTTGGGCTCAACTGAATTCGAGTGCATTATTATTTGTTTGAAAGTTAACCACGTCTAAGAAGCGTTAAACTGTTGCTTGCTGCACGACGTGGCTTCAGCAGAGGTCAACTGAAGATAGCTAAGGCAACATTGTATAGATGTGACCACAGAAATTATAATGATATAATTGTAGATTTCTGCGATAATGTTATATTTCTATGTCATGGAAGCACAACATTTTAAGTAAGAAGATTTTAACTTGATGAACATAGAAAATCATTTTTAAACGTTTCCCCGCCCAGTGAATTTCTCCTTTGTTTTTAAAATAATAGGAATCTACATATTGATTGCTAAAATACCAAAACGATATCATCATCATCAGCCGGAAGACGTCCACTGTTGAACAAAGGCCTCCCCCTTAGAACGCCACAACGATATACTTAAATGAAATTAATAAAGAAATAAACATATTACACGGGCGGAAAGCGTAAAATATCCACTGATAGGGGGCTTTGGTTATTCGCAGACTTCAGAAAAAGGAGGAAGTTGTGTAGATAGGTACGAATGTTTGAGCTCATGTATTTGAATTTGTGATACTAGGAATATTGGGAAATTAAGTTAAAAAGTTTAATTCAAAACTTATTGGTTTCACATTTAAATTGATTGCCCAATTTGCTATGAATTAACAATACCTAGATGGGGCAGACGGCGTCCACAGTACGCTGCTATCCCGTTCGGTCTTGAGCTTCGCGCTTTATTTTACTTCAAGTCTTTTCTATGTTCTTCGTCTCTGCTCCACCAGGTCTGTTTAGGGCGGTCACGGTTACGCTTTCTTCAGGGACTCCAGTTTCAGGCTTACCTTGGTATGAGTTCAGGGTCCCATCATAGCATGTAGCCAATCCAGTTCCACATGAGGCGTTTTATATGCTGGTCGATCGGAGTCTCAACGGAGACTTTCTCGGGCCAGTAAACACGTAGGATACGGCGAAGAAAACGGTTAATAACGACCTGGAGTTGATGCGAGAGTTCTTTGTGACCATCCACGTCTCGCACCCATACACCAACACGGTTTTTTTCTTGATGTTCTTGTAGTCAGTTTCCGCGATTGCCATACAGAACGTAGCCGAGCGAAGGTTACTCTTGCCTTGGTGAGCGATGTCTGCTTTAGTTCCTCCAGCTTCCCACCGAGGTAAGTGAATTTGTGGACTCTTTCCACAGCCTCTGTGCCAAGAGTAACGGCAACAGCTCGTCGCAGCGCACCTCATTTTCTGGATCTTCAGTGTGGGTTTTTTTTAATCGACAAATTAATACGATGCCCTAATTCTACATAGTTAATCGTCACATAAATTATCTTGTATCTATAAATTAAACAGCGCATCAAAAATTAATTGGCTCATACCGATGGCCACAGGTAATTATCTAATTCTAAAGTGATCCTAACCCCGAATACACAAGTCTAAGGCCAATAAATATAGTTACCTACCTAGTACGTAGGTACCTACTAGCAATGTCAATTACATGTACTAGTCTAGATGTTTGTAATTAATATTGTAAGTAATCTCTAGTTATTAGATAGTAAGGTCGCCGGTCTAATTTGTGGCACTTACCGATGCAAATGAGATGAGACCTCAGTGGGGCACATCGTATAATGACTGGTGTTTGTGATGCGCGCGTCATTCCGGCCTTCGTTGGATGCAATGGTTCGCATATGCTAAGCATTGTTTGCCTAATTCTTAGGTCTGTTCACTTTTACTCTCTCGAAGAATTGGAGGGTAATGTTTTTCTATTTTTGCTCCCCTAATCGCAAATCCACCGAAATGACATTACAAGCGCCTTATTCCCCGAAAGGGTAGAGCTGTTGTTATAGTTGTTGTACGTCCCAATGTAATAAATAAGGGGCAAGCAATCAAAATAAAATCACTTTTTTTTTAATTAAGTCGGTTTATAGTCTAGTAAAAGAAGCTTGAGAATCACGGACCTTATGACGAGGTAGACGGTGACTGTTGCATTTTGTGACTATGACCGATATCAACTAAATAATTGGGTCTACAACAGTCATTGAGATATACACTTGATGTGTATTTACCTCAATGACAACAGTAACCTTACAAAATCGTGAACCAAATAGCGAATTGTAATAAATTTTGATCAGTATTTCCTTATTGAAAACAAATGTCAATGCCACTTTCATAAATGTTACCAGTACTAGAAACGAAACCTTTTGAATTCTAGAATAAAACACAAGTTGTTTATGTAAAAATATATTTTTGTCAGTCAACAAAATTATAAGTAAAAAAAAACAACTCAAAATAACAACATCTCTGTTATTGCGCTTAAAATAATCAGGTTAACTTATAAAATAATTTGTTTTTATGTGCTGGTAAAGCTAGTATTGTGCTTAGATTAAGGCTCTGTTTACACCGCCGCGGAATGGAATGGAAGCGACTTTTTGCAATGAAATTGTTCATAGCATAATGAACCTTATGTCAATTGAATAACATACAAACTAAATACAAGCTAAAAAAAGGTCCTCGCGTCTTTTCGAGAATTGTTCTAGATACTGTGGGTGAGGAGTGTGGAATTCGCAGGAAGTGGCGCGATCGAGGTGTCGCTCCGGTCGGGTTACGAAAAATAATACGAAAAATTGATCTATCTGGTGCAAAAATATTATTATTTATGATAAAAGCTAAAAAGAACATCCGTTAAGGCGCAGTCGTGAGTATTTTCGCGCATTCTAGAAAAATTCGCGCGACTTGTCGCGTCATGAGGCGAATTGACGTTTCCATTCCATTTTCTTCCGGCGGTGAGAGCTGAGCCTAACTATACGATTCCGACCTACGTAACTATACGTTACGCTTTTGGGTCATCTTGTTTTTTGCTATCGGGCCTGTTTACAGGGTTCACTTTACAAGTAATCTTGTAAGACTCCACCATTTTGACCGAATCCCTAACTAATATAGTTGATCTAATTGTGAACGAGTGTGAGAAACACACGGCCGCGTCACACAGCGCTGTATGAAAACTTAAGTATAATCGATAGAGAAACTTATCCGTTCTCTGCTTGAGTTTCATTTCGACTCGACCGGGCAGTTTGGTGCCTTTATGAGATGAGCTAATAAACTCGAAGTCTTCTTGCGTCACATCCTTATTATTCTCGTCTCTCACACACACGAGCCAGTTCTGCGGCGCTCCGGGCGTGAACTTCACATTCTTCGTATCCGCGTCCAAACTAACGTTGAAGTAAATGATAAGGTTGCCACATTTCCTGTTAACGAACAAGTCATTTTTGTACAGAATCAAATTTTCTGGCTCTGTGAACTTGGGGTCTAACAATCTCACTTTGAAGTCTTGGCACACGTTTTTGGTCAAGTTGAGGATTTTTATGCAATGGTTGTTCGTGTCTGCGATGTACAGATATTTGCCGTCAGCCGTGAGGGATATGCCGGAGGGTTCGTTGAAGGTCGCGGGGTCCGTAGTTTCGATCATGGTGGGGTTAAGGGAGGTCACCTTTTGGGGTCCCACCTCGACTTTCCTTATCTTATGGTTGTACGTATCTGCTACGTACAGCGTCCTGGACGAGTCGCAGTACGCCACGCCTAAAGGGTGTTGCAGTTTCGCATCGATTCCAATATCATCGATGTCTCCAAACGCGAAAAGATTCTGCAACAAATTTATATTAAAAATATATTTTTTTAATCAGCTAGGCTCAAAGTACTTGTAAAGACGAATTAAACAAGCCCAAACATGATGAGGTTGCATCATTTCATTAGTGTTTCTACGACCACCTGCGACTCCATCATCGGACCAGCTCAAAAGTACCATAATATTGAATTGTCACCGAACCTACATATGTATGAAAAATTTCATTTCAATACGATCAAGAAGTCGTTCTAATTTAGATTGCAAGATTTGATCTAAACAAACTCACATACATACAAACATTGCAAGATAAATAAAAGCTTGTAATAAAAAATACGACACATTGCGTAAATAAAATCGTCAGTTACATAGTCATGCAATAACAGGATAACAGCTGAACAACACCACATATTTCTTGAATTTCTATATTAACATGGGCATAAAATATTTATATTAATATAAAATGATTAGCAATTATAATGAAGTCATAACAAGAACACCATAAAACTAATGACACTGAAGCTCACAGTAATGTTGTAATAAGTTTATATAAGAGTAACGCATACCAGAGGGTTGCGGTCACCGCCGCACAATGTGGAAACTTGTCCCGTCGGGAGTGCTAGCCTTCGGATAGAAGAGCTCTCTGAATCCGCTATGAAAATTTCTGGACTTGTCCCTGCAATAGAAATTATAACATAACATCACGCCTATTTTCCCCGAAGGCATAGGCAGAGGTGCACATATAGTACACCCACATTTCGCCAGTTATGTTTTAGGCCCCAATGTAATAGGTGGCGACCCTATTGCCGTCAACCGGGCACAAATCCAGACTCGGTGCTGCTACTGAGAATTACCTAATGGAAAAACCCAGTAACACTCTGCCCGACCCGGGATTTGAACCTAGAACCTCTTGCTCGGCAGTCGCTTTTAGCAACCATTAGACCAATGAGGCAGTCAATAGAAATTATATTTACTATCTTTTTTATTTAGAAGGTAGATTACAAATATACATATTTTTTAAATATAATAAAAATGTGTGATATTTGACACGTATCAAAGATTTTAAAAAAGACATGGATCTTGAATTCTTGAGGTAGGTACTTACCCATTCTGAGAGTGATTCCAGAAGGCTGCGCAAACGCAGCTGAGTTTGGATAGGCGCTGTTACGCGCTGCCTCTGTACCAGAACCGGCGATACACACGCATGTACCTATTATAGAACCAAGTATTCTTATATAACATACATTAAACATAACATCACGCCGGTATTGCCCGAAGGGGTAGGCAGAAGTACACATAATATAGTACATTAATACACCCATATTTCGCAAGTTATGTTATAGATCCTAATGTAATAGGGGGCAATTACCTAATGAAAAACCCCAGTACCATTTTGGTCACCACGGGATTCGAACCCAGAATCTCATGCTCAGCAGTCGCTTAGCGACCACTAGACCACTAAGGGAGTCAGTTACTTATTTAAACCTTAAAATAATGGGCAACGGAAAAAGGTACAATCGCAATTAAAAACCATCAGTCAACTTCGTACTTAAAACAGTTTATATTAAGTAATTGGTCAAACAAATATCTTATTGATAATTACCTTCGGTAAAAGTCTTGTATTTCCACCAAATAGTGGTGTCGAGGAACAGTGCCCATATCTGATGTGCGCCTGCGCATGCAATTAGCAGCACCCGCCGCTTCTCGTCCTTCTTTTCTTTTTCTAAACAATACAAGTAATGTGCGTTACTATAATATATATTACATAAATAAATAGATGACAAGTATGCTTTATTGCACACCAGGAAATACATAATACAGAAAAAAAAACTAAAAACAGTGCAAGTGGCGGTCTAATTGCTTAAAACCATTTCTTGCAGACAACCATTAATGTAAGAACCTAAGGTAGAAAAAGAAAAAATAACAATAAAAATAATCAATTCATTTAACAAACACGTCTTTTATCTAGGTTGTCTATATCTACCCTAAACTGACACTAATGATTCAAAAATAATTAATACTTACTATAAGCAAGTCTATCATGTAATATAAAGCTAGAAAGTGTGACAAAGGCATAGATCCTAGAATTATAGTTTAGGAGTTACCTTTGACCTCGTCCTTCGCATCATCTTTCTGTTTGTCGGGCGCGGGGGGCGCGGCTTGCGCGGAGGGCGGCGGCGGCAGCAGCGGCCGCACCGACATGTCCATATCAGGTGTGGTGTACAGCAATAAGTCCCACGGAGACGCTAGCGGTTGACTGCCCATACATTTACCTCCTAGGATAAGTGTAGGTCATTAGGATCAAAAGAACAGACTAAGTTATTTTTACCATTAGCTTTATGACATACGATTTGTGGTTGTATGTCAAGGATATGTTATTGTTTATCATAGTTAACAAAATTTACAGAGAAAATGCCGCCATCAACGTGGCAACAGAGTGGTCACAAAAAGTATAGGAGTACCGTCAACTCGAAAAAAAGGCAGGGAAAACCAAAAAATTGTGAAAATATGTTCTTATCCACAATAAGGCAAATCGGTTGTATAGCCCTTATAGCTATTAAATAAAATCAAAAGGCTATAACGGTTATTTACAGCTACTCTAATTATAAAACTGAAAAGACGTTTACCCAAAAATGATAAATCTATCTTTTGTCAAAACTGACAATAATCTGACTTTTAGCAAAAATTGTTTTGGCAAAAATTACCTAACTCCACAGGCAAAAAAATCTTACAAAAATGTCCGTGCTGTTGGTCTTACCTAGGTCACCATGAGCGCCCTGTTCTCCAGTCCCCGCTAGTACTTCCACCGTGCCTTCATCCAGGTGTATGGCTCGCACCGCGTGGTTGTTGGTGTCGCACACAGCCAGCACGTTGCTTGACAACCAGCACAGACCCTGGGGTGAATTGAACTGCGCATCGTTCAGCTCTGGTACGAAGAAGTCATTGTTAAATTTATTGGTAAAAGGGTAATTCTCGGTTTGCGATATAGAATTGGGTTTGTTTCTTTATTCCCAAATCGATTTAATTGGTATGACCAAAATCATAATATTTAAAACATAATAAGTAAAAAATTTTTGAATTGATATTCTTACCTACCTCTTTAAACAATTTTCCTATCATTTACTATAGTTGCCGGTTTTACTCACACGAATATTCAGGAATATATTTGGCATATATGATAAATAATATTTTTAACACTCATGAAAGTTATTATAGTAACATTTCCTATAAACACATAAACGTAAATAGATTTTTAGGCTTCTAATAGGCTAAATAAAACTTTATCATAATATACTCACTGCCATCTTTAAAGCCCGGTTCACAGCCGCCAATAATTCGAAGAACCACTCCCGAGCAGTCGGTTAGCAGCACCCGATGGTGGCCGGTGTCGGCGATGGCTAGGAACGGCTCGTCCGTACGGCCGCGGTAGAACGGGTTCAACGTCAGCTAATATATAACACAGTTTAAGTTAGATGAATATGTGTGATATAATGTTATAAAGCTGAAGAGTTTGTTTGTTTGTTTGCTTGAACGCGCTAATCTCAGGAACTACTGGTCCGATTTGAATAATTATTTCAGTGTTAGATGGC
The DNA here is from genome assembly GCA_946251915.1 of Abrostola triplasia. Classification (NCBI taxonomy): domain Eukaryota; kingdom Metazoa; phylum Arthropoda; class Insecta; order Lepidoptera; family Noctuidae; genus Abrostola; species Abrostola triplasia. The sequence goes on from OX276423.1 coordinate 5,205,443, forward strand.
ACATTTATTGAGGAAGGCAAAAATTCCGACTAAGGCTATAAAACATTCATAATCCACGCGGACGGAGTCGCGGGCGGAAGCTAGTATGTGTGATAATAATACAACATGTATACAGAATGTAAAATTATGGAAATACAGAGTCCCATTTTTTCATAAACAAAGATCATACCGGCATTAACTAAACCCCGTTGACATCTCTATTCTTTGATAGGTAAACGACATTGATAGGATAATTTAATCCTTAGTTTAAAAATTTAATTTTTTATCAATAAGGGTGTATGAATTCATTTTGGGAAATTAATACCATAAAATTAAATTTTTAGATGAAATGCACATCAATATAGGAAACTCTAGGGCATTTTTCTATATTGTTGTGCATTTTGCCATTGCGGGTCATATTTTCCGCAGTATATTGGTGGTCGCGCCGTTTCTATTACGCATTTTTGTGCAGTAGTCAAATCACTTGGCACTAAGCAATACAAAAATAACCAGGTACTGAATTATTACAGTGATTCCTCAAAATACAATATTAATAAATAATAAAAATAATACGAACCTTACTCGGGAAGTATAGGACATCTTCATCTTTACATTTCAAGTGTTTCGCCGGTGACATAGGTATTGTGGAGCTGGATATGCGATTACCGAAGTGTCGTACTGCATTGTCCACAAACCAAACGAGTTCTTCTCTATGCCCTTCACCAGTTAGCACAAATAATGGCTTGTTTCCTGGACCTAAGAAGAATAAAAATCACATTTATTTCTTTGGCCACACAAACATATTATAAGTGTGGTTATAATTTAAATAGTTTCGGCCCGAGTGCAACAGGACAACACTAATGAAAACAGTTTTGGCCCTGGCTCCATAGGATGGACAGACGGCATCTGGGACGAAAAATGGGTGCATTAGCAATTTTCTGACCACCTTTTTCAAAAGTATTGGTGTGATACTTTTTTAACTCACCTACTTGATAAATAAGGATTTGCAATAGAACATCAGAATAAAGACTTATCCCTGTACTTTTTATATCTATTATCAGTGTTTTAAAATACTTTTGAATATTTTAATCACTTAATATACTAAGCATTACAAGACTGTACAAATAACAGTCATTAAATGGAACCACTCATATATTACTATAGATTATTGATATCAGTTCCTCATTCCATTGAGAAATCAAGTGAATAACAAATTAATCATTTATAAGGAATTGATTAGTAACATAATAACAGTGTGTGTACTTGTCCACATGCTTCACATCTAGTGCTAATGTAGCCAGCTTGTTGTCGTAGGTTAGGCTACTCTACTAAGGTAGCTACAATATTAGTACACTTCTCTAAATTCATATATCTTGCAAATTATAAAATTCCAACCAAGTTGTGCAGTTTTAAGAACTTCTTTTTTACTAAGGCAAGTTCAGGAGAACACCTTTACCTGTATGCCTAACTAATAAAGGAGAGAAAAAAGTTACTAAACCTATTTATGACATACTGCATCTAAAAGGAAATAATTTAGACAAACCTATAGACTACCATGGCATTAGCAGTTTTTTTTTTATATTTCTTACCTAATATGAGTAATGTGGGCCAACACCTTATTCCTAGAGCATCCCACATGCAGCTGTCAGCATCGTTTACCACTGGGTGATGAATGTTATATCTATGTACTGCAGACAGGACTTTAGAAGAATCTTTCTCATTTGAAAATTTGGCACAGTGCACTCCAATCTGAAAAATAAATGTTGATTATTATTTACATTTTATTTTACTAAGCACATGATTTTGCCTAAATGTAAGCAAGTTTCATTATAGAATTCTATATCTGGTAGTAACATAGGCAGAAGACATGCAGCCATGTCCCAGCCTAACTTAGGTTCTACCCACAATGGTGGGTACCTGAGTGAGGCTGGCACATAATCATGGAAATGGCACAATAACAGAGAGGTTAAAGCCCAGCCTACACACAATGGCCCAATCCAACTAACAAACAAACTATGTGAAGCAGTAGTTAAAGTTGGGCTGATGATGATAATTAATGTCTCATTAACACTTTGGAAGCCACCTGTGAACATGAACAATAGTTTTTCAATTGTGTCTGCTGAGTGGCAGTTAATAGGAACAGACTGTCTCTGAACAAATCACAGAAAATAGGTTTTATTTAACTTACCACAACAAGGCTCTTGTCAGATTTGTGTAGCTTCTCTATATAAGCCAAGTCTGGCAGCACATGGTAACAGTTGATACAGCAATAGGTCCAGAAGTCTAATATCACTATTTTCTCAACACAGTGCTGAGAGAGTGATATTGGTTCAGACACATTAACCCATTCTAAATCTAAAAACAGAAAAATAACAGTAGTGTGATTATTAACGACAACATGATCTAATGAATAAACATCTAAGTAACCACTTCAAGTAAATTAATGCAAATAGCATTCAAAAGTAGGTAAATGTTGATGTGCCCTAGTAGTTTCCCAGTAGGATTTACTGTTATGCCCAGTTACTGCACAACTTTATATTTAAAGATCTAATAATATAATTGTTTTTTTTTATTTATTTATTAATAAACTGAATTCATAAAACATTACTCACTCTTTTTAAAGTCTTCTACCGGAGTTACAGTGGCCCAAACTTTCTTGATATGGTTTGTAATAAGAGTATCGCGTTCAGTCTCACTTTGAACTGTGCTCATAGCCTCAGTTAAATCCAAGCATGCTTGTGCAACATAATCCAAAGAGCTTGGCTCCATTTTATTGGTTTAAACGAGAATGCTTAATAATAAATAAAAGTGCAGAAGCTTTAATTTGTAATTCGATTCTTCTGACAACAATAATTTTATTTCCCCGTAAAATCTGACTTTGACATTGACATTGGCAAGTTGCCAACTGCAGCAATAGAATAAAGTAACCCGCTAACAGCAGTATAACTTTAAACTAATGAATGAATGATACTTAAACTATATTTATTACCTGTGGCTATACTCGCTCAAAGTGAATTGTATCAAATACATTTACAATATTAAAAAAGTTAAATACTTCAAATTACTTGTGTTTATTTGTCAGAAAGGCGTATGCGTGTTTATTTTTTCTCGTAGTTTTTCCACTTTTTATCAGTTACATCTGTATTTGACATCAAATTATGTTCGAACATGGACGCCGTATTTGATATATGTTACCTATCGTCGGACGGTAACAATGTTGAGCCAGATGATATTCCTCAAACAAAGGAGAGCGTATGGGTCTTGGGAAAAAAATACAGCGCTATTCAGGGTAGGTCAAAATATATATTTTGTTGTTTACTTACACAACAAAGACAATGTAACAGCAAGTTAATGTTTGCAGATCTGGACCGAATAAGACGGGATATTACGTCAATTTTATGGTGTACCTACAGAAAGGGCTTCATTCCAATAGGCGACGAAGGGCTGACGTCTGATAAAGGATGGGGTTGCATGCTGCGATGTGGTCAGATGGTCCTTGGCGTAGCGCTCGTCAGAGTGCACTTGTCAGCTGATTGGGTATGGACACCTGAGACAAGGTAAACAGCTGTTCTTACAATTCAACAGTAATTATGATTACAACATAATTATATACAGAGATTAATTACTTAGAATCTTATGTCATGTTTAAATTGACATTATTGCAACCCATTAATGCAAACATTGTTCTTATCTAAATAGAGTTAATTGTTAAATATATCATTTTATTTACGTTTAATATTAGTAAGTTATGTCATTGATACAGGTTTAGAAATGTCATTGTGTAGTCTGGTTTGTTGTCTACTAATTAATACTTAGTAGCATAGCTTTATGGCATATTACTTCCTTGTATGTAATAAATTGTTATGCAAAAGATTTCCACATTACATTATCATAATTTACATTATTATTTTTATAGCCTAATTAGTGTCCCACTGTTGAGCAAGAATCTTTCTTAAAACTTCTAAATCTCCTTTGACCAGCAGTAATCTAGTCTTTAAAAAGGTGGTCTATATGCATATAATACAAATCTTTAACATACCTTTTTTCAGAGACCCAACATATCTGAAGATAGTCCAAAGGTTTGAGGAGAGAAAGCAAGCTCCTTACTCCATCCATCAGGTGGCTTTGATGGGGGCCTCTGAGGGCAAGGAGGTGGGCCAGTGGTTTGGACCCAATACTGTGGCACAGGTGTTGAAGTAAGAATCACTTGTATATTCAATCATCCATAACGATGGTAAACTGGGTAAATTGTTAAAAGTAGGTACTTGTATATAAACAGAGAAGCAAAAATAAGGGATACCAATGTCCTATATAAATAGAAATTAATACCCTTTTTCTTACCAAATTTATCAACATTTTAAGGATGTATGTTGTTTTACCTTGAGTAAAAAAAGTTTGCCCATGTCAGCTATGGCAGCTACAAATTCAGTACAGTGTTCCACTTACTGGCTGGAGTAGACTTTCAAAATGTCTAGACTAATTGCTCATTCCATAATAAAAAACATTCAGTTTCTTAAACATGGTAGAATTTCTGTTTTTATTAAAATCATACAATTTTATCATACCAACATCTGTAAACAAATTATTGTAAATAATGAAATTATGAAACAGTACCCAATACAAACTGTTTACAATATTGCTGATTCACATGACTCAGCAGTTCAGCGTGTTGTGTGCACAGGTTTTGGAATTCTGCCAATTTAAAAGAATACTTATCCATATCCTCAGTCCATATGCATATGCAAATAACATGATTAATAAAATACTTCAAAAACTGTGCCATCAAGAGCCAAACTACAAAATGTATTTCATTTATCTTTTTTTAAATTAAAGGTTTAAAGCTAAGTTAGTGATTGTTAAATTATTCCTAGAAGCTTATCTAGCTTAGAATAGAGAAGAGTTCATTTACTTTCATCTGTAAAACTCCTACCAGTCTGTGATAATATTATTTTCTGATCTTTGCCCTTTTAATTAATGTTTCTTTGTTAAGAACTGTTGTGTGATAAAATTGTTATTTCCAGGAAACTAGTAGTTTACGACAAATGGAGTTCCCTGGTGATTCATGTGGCTTTAGATAATACTGTTGTTAGAGAAGATATATGTAAGTATAATAGGTTTACTATTTTTAATTTTGAGTAGTTTACTTTAAATTATAGTCTAGTCTTTTTTATGATAAATTTTTATCATAAAAAAATATGATAAATTTTTTAGCTCTTTTTTTTAAATTTCAATCTATAAATTGGTCATGTTGGTATGTTGTTATTCAGGTATAGTAGTAGTTAGGATATAAAAATTTTATGCATGGTCATTAGTCGGATTATGAAATCAAATAAAACAAGAACCTGATGGAAAGTGTTTGTTTGGGATAGTTTATTCTTATTTATTATAATAATATAATATATTAATCTTATTTACTCTCTTCTGCATTTAATAGATCAAGTTTAGTAAGATATTAAATATTATTATTGTGTTTTATTCCCAGTACAACAGTGTGTGGTGAATAATGACAGAGGCGACTCATCAACGGCTCCTGATAGTGTGGTCACTGACTGGATGCCACTGCTGCTGATGGTACCGCTCAGGCTGGGACTTAGCGAAATTAACCCTGTCTATATAGAAGGGTTGAAGGTTATTACTTTTTATATCTATATTTACTTAAGTATCCGAAATATCAAATTTTTACAGTATAGTCTTGAATCGTTTAGAGTACTTGTACTAGCTACATCGACTTTATAGCTATACTATAGAGCCTATAACATAATTTTCAATAGTTATAATCCTCAACTGACTAACATACTATTAAGTTTACTCCGACATTCTTTACATTGCCATAGAAATATATACACAATAATAGACTGTGTCATTCGTCTAGCGGACGCTAAGTGCTTACGCTAGGCTCGCGATCCTGGGTTCGAATCCCGGGTTGGGCAGTGTTATAATACAATATTATGGTACTTTTGATTAATATCTATTGTTTTGCTTTCAGATATGTTTCCAGTCGCCTCAGTCCATTGGTGTGATAGGCGGCAAGCCTAACCAAGCCTTGTACCTAGTGGGGTGTGTGGAGGACGAAGTTATTTATTTGGATCCCCATACTACACAGAGGTCTGGATTAGTTGAGGTAAATGTTTTTACTTTTATATCACCATATTATAGTGAGTAACATAAATAAACTGAATATTCTATATAGTACTGTTTTAATGTGAGAATGAGGCGAATGAAGTATGCCAGGATCATAGCAAATAAAAATCCGTGGTCTCTGCCTATCCCCTCAGGAAACAGGCGTGACTGTATGTATGTATTTAATAATGAAGTACATAATGCGCGGCGGTCTTAAAAATGTATTTTACGTTATTACATAGTGATTGACCTATAGAACTTAGAGAAGAAACCATGAATAAAAATGTAACTGCAGTATTATATTTGTTTGTTTTCAGACTAAGTTGACTGATGAACAAAAAGAAATGGACTGCTCATATCACTGTAAATATGCTTCCCGAATACCTATGTTAGCTATGGACCCTTCAGTTGCTGTGGTAAGTTTACATTAATTGTTTTTTACGGTACATACATACATATATACATTTGTTTTTTACAACTCTCTGGTTTTATGTCCCCTTGTTCAAATTTAATGCTGATAACATCACACCTGTACCCTGTTTACATATCATATACCCATATTTCGTAAGTTATAAGTCCCAATTTAATAAGGGATGAGTCTATTGCCATCAACAGGGCACAAATCTTGACATACACATAGCACTTTGTCCCACCCAGGATTCGAACCCACGACCTCACGTTTAGCAGTCACGCATAGTAACCACTAGACAAACGAGGCAGTCTGTAATGCTGTTAAAAAACATCAAATTTCTTAGTTTCGAATTCTGGTAAACAACATTTAACTGGAGACTGAAGCCGATAGTTAGTTAACAGTCGTATAAATCTTAGTATTTAACTTAATTTGTTTTAACTTTCAGTGTTTTTTGTGCCGAACTAAAAGTGATTTCGAAGAACTGTGCACCACTATAGAGACTAAGCTGATGTGTGAGACGCAACCGCTGTTCGAAATATGTGAGAAGAGACCGTCGCACTGGGGGCCGATGACCTCGGACATTGATTTACAGAACACTGCATTGTTCACAGGTACACTACATTGAAGCTTTAGTTTGTTTAAATAGTGATAGTTGGAAAGTTCTTGACGGTTCACGAGTGGCATAGTTAACCCTTTGAGTGCCACGGTCTTCTATAGAAGACAAACCTTTCTGTGCTCTCCACGCAATAACTTTATAACAAGGCATCGTAACATTTGTATAATGTAATAACGAACAATAATCGTAATAAATGTTACGATTAGATATTGTCTTGTAATAACGTCGTGGCGTGGAGGACACGAAACTGTTTGTTTTTTATATAAAGCCGTTGCGCGCAAAAACAAAACAACCTGTATAACCTGCTCACTGGTTAATCTTTTTTTTACATTTATGATTTTTATTCACTAGATTTAAAAATAGTGTTTATTTTAGCACGATCTATTTTGAATATCTTCTACCTTCATGACTCCATATAACTTATATGCTTTTAATTTTGAAGCATATACAATTAATCCCATGTCAGGTATGCAAATCCTTTTATATCTTTTATTCATCTGACAATTGTTCTTGTTACAGAATTCGAAGACGTCGACAGACAGTTCGACGACTCGGATGATGAATTCGAAATTCTGTGAAGGTGTCCTCCGGCAATAATAATGCAATTTATCACACAAAGGTCTTCATGTACATAGGTATATGGACTGTATTAGGTATATATGAGGTAGGGCGAAACTCGTACTTACGTACAGTCACAGCTTACATAAATGTTATTTAAGTTAAATACTTTGAAGAAATGTTATCGCGTCCGTACATAATATTATTGATCAGTTCTTATATATTGTAAGTATGTTCTATCGTTTTTATCCAAAAGCGATTACTATAATGCAATTATGAATTGATGAGAAACGAAAATAAATATTTTGTTAGTTTGTTATGTAGATAATTAGCTATATATAAAACTTTAGTTCGTAGTTTATATAATGTATATTTATTTGTGTTTGATTGGTAATATTATGTATGTATGTGAAATTCTCGTAATTTCGAAGGATGTTGTTTTGTGTATTTGTGATAGTGCCTCTGACTGGAATAGTGTAAGCCGCTACATTATATTTTGCAGTGCCTTTACAATATTATTGTGCAATTTATGTAAATAAACTGTGTTAAAAATTAAAGTACGCTGATTGACATTCCTGTGAAAATTAATGTGATAATCAGTGCATCTTATAGGCAACTCATTAGAGTTCAGGTATCATCTAGTCATAATTTAGATAGACACGAAATATGAAAGCTTAAACAAACACAAACAATTGTAATACACACTTAATAAATAACTTTTTGATACGTTCATAGATTATAATAGGGATGAAGACTACACTACAAAAGTCGTAGTAATTAATTAAAATTAAATTAATTAAAGAAGGTAACTGAAATAATAAATAAAATCCATGAAAAAATGGAGGATATACAGCGTTTTGAAATTTCTAGAAGGTGCATTGTCTATCCCTCTCCTGCTAAACGCTTAATGTGTGAGGCGATGTAGAATATATTGTTCAATTACTTAGGCGTGACGTCATTTCTAAGCGGATGCTTTGTAATCTTTTGCCGTATTCAATGTGTATTCTCAGTCATGATATTTAAAAAAAAATTGTGGTCATCATCCCTATTGTTCACACTTAATAAATAACTTTTTAATACGTTGATAGATTATAATTCTGTGCATGTGTTGTTCTATTAGGTTTTACATTAATTGCATAATAGCGAATATGCTAAGCAGTCTGTTTTAGTTGTAATACGGAGCCAATTATATGCCATTAGCTGTAAAGTAAATTAGAATTTTAGCTTAAAATATCATGATAATGTATTTAAATATGTTTTTTAAGTTGTAACACCAAGAGTCGTGTTGATATAACATTTGTGTTATGTGTTGTAGGGTAATGTTTTGTTACGAAATTACAAGTTGCACGGAGCAACAAACCCAAATATTTTTATATAAATAAAAGTTTTAAAATATATAAATTACTTTTTTATTTATGTACCTTTGGAGACAGATTTTCTTAAAACATCGCTCCACTCTTGTGTCGTGGGTGCATTTCACAAATATGAAATATCATATACATAAATACTCGAGATAAACATTCGGTTCGCACTATTTTTTGTTAGTGCGGGAATCGAACCCGCAACCTTTTGCACAGCAGTCCAATCACTTAGCTACTAGGCCATTCAGGTCATCAAATTAAAAATATGTAGTAATATAGTCATGCACCACAACTTTTTATATAATATGTATTTGAGTAATGCCTTAATTGAGTTTCCGTGTATACACCGACCAAATCAAAAGCATACATCAAAATAAACATTTTGCAACAAATAGTAGTAATATAAATATTAACAAAAAACCCAATAAATTTATTATTAAATTGTATAATACATTTTATAACGGGACGTATTATATATACGTTTATATATATACGTTTCATTATAAAACGCCGAGTTTTGATTGCAACAATAAAAAAACATCAAAAAAGTATTGGCCCATGAGGGGATCGAACCCGCGACCTTCGCGTTATTAGCACGACGCTCTAACCAACTGAGCTAATGGGCCATGAGTGTACACTGTCGAAATAAGTGACTAGTACAAAGAGCTTACAGTATCTACATACATTAGTATCATAGTGGATGGCGAGGTGATCTGTTTAAATAATGTAGGTAAGTTGGTCTTGGAAAATATGCACGAACTGAATATTTGGACCGTAAACGCATCATCAGTTTCATTAAAAAAATCGAATCTGTATCAGGTTATTTATTCTAAAAGCATTATGAATAGAAGATTATAATAATATGTATATTTATTTGTATTAATTCCTAGAAACGCGTTTTAATGCTAAGGAGTCGTATCTAGATGATAGTTCCGTATCATCTGAAGAGATGGCGCCACTAGCGAACGTTTCACAGTATACTCCGCTTTGTTGTTGTATGCGGTATCGCCAATACATTATACAAAGGTTCTACTGATAAGCTTGTGTTATATCCTATGCCCTACTGTTTGAAGATATATGCTTGATAAGGGAGGCGGTAAAAGTGTATTACTCTCGTTATTTATGTGACTTAAGGAAATTTTAAGAATCAGCTTTAGATTGTAACATCACGATTGCATTCCCTGAAGGCCTAGGCTGAGGTACACCTTCGTATCACTCAGTATGTCCTAGGTCTCATAACAGGCTAGCTTATTGCCGATATAATAATAAGTCTATAACTGTCCCACAGCTGGGCAAAGGCCTCTTCTCGTATAGAGAAGGATTGAGCATTGATCACCACGCTTGTTTACTGCGGGTAGGCGATTTCAGTAGACAGTGGTGTCTAACAGTATCTAAGAAAGTATTTACGGCATTGAATAAGTCACCTTAATAAGTTAATACTTGCCTGGCTTTGAACGTGCAACCACTCGGCCAAAACATTCCGATAGCATTTATAGCTGATAACAAACTGAAAGTCTCTCTCTGCTGCTGTAGCTGCTACAGAGAACCTAATCATTTGGAATTCAATAACTATCCGACCCGGAAATCGTACCAAGCACCTAATGCTCAGCAGTCGCAAACGACTAGTCTTACAAAGCAGGGAAAAGAAAGGTGTATACTATAGAATTATAGATTAAGGCTGACTGTCCATTAGATCGAAGCGAGGCGGCAGAACTGTGAGCGAGGTAAAAATCCACCAATGGAATTGCATACAATCTCCGCTTCTATTGGTGGATTTCTACGTCGCTACCGTTCCGCTACCTCGTCCGCTCTAGTAAACAGGCAGCTTATAAAAAAACGATATTTCCATCAAAATTGAGAAAAACAAAGGTTTTTACAATACCATTTATTTAAGTATTACGTACAATATTGTTATACTTTGGTAGGTAGTCTGAGGCAAATCATAAGACAACTGGACAACATATAAACCCTTTGGGAGATTTATATAACATAGATTATGTACAAAAACACTACCTATATTCGTTAAAACATCTACAAAATATTGGTAACACAAGGAGGGATTACATTATTTATCCACTCGAATTATTTTAGTAAACAAAGGGAAAATACAGACAAATAGTTGAAAAAATTCAAACAATCGAAAATTATATAATTTACACAATTTTGGCACCTTACCTATCAAAATATTACTGTATTTGATATTGTGAACAATAAAATAGTAGGCATTGATTAGGTCAAGTAGAATGTAGTATCATTTGGCCCCAACAACGTGTAGTTAAAAGTTAGCAATACCCCATAGGCCGATGGTATACTTTGTAAACAATGTCTTTGTACTTAAGTCGATCATTTTCATTTTTTCTGTATAGATAGACATACAAAAATATATCAAATACATAAATCTGTTCAACATGGTAATAAGAAAATTATTTTTTTGTTAAATAAAATGTATGGTTTAATAATGAACTGCGCACTGACTAATGTCTATTATGCAACTAAAAGTGTTATGAGAGAGACAGATTATAAAACTAAGAAAATATGACTAGCACCACAGGCAAATATGAACCCACGCCTTAACATTCTCATATAAACTAATACTCAAACCAAGTCAAATGCAATTGTTAAATACACCACGAAAGGGTACGTGGTTTATCATATTTTAAACTTACAAAATCACTGGTCTGATATCACTTTAGGAATTAAAATTGCAAATAAGAGATTTTCCCAACCATGAGCCCATATCTAAACATTCTTATCACACCAAGGAAATCGTAAAAATTTAACACTCCACAGCATAAGGTGAATGAAATTTTGTTTATGCATTCAATGAGGGCTGAGGATAAGAAACAATATTGTTTACATTATGTATTTAAAACAACAGTTGTCAACAGGACAATAATGATGAGTAACCAACAAAACATGGCTCTTAGAGACCAACCAGTTTTAAAACTTTATCCACATCACAACCATCCATAAATTCAAAACTTTAGATATTCAAAAATACGACGCTATACATTAATTTTTACATTCAAAAATATAAACGACTCTCGTCTAAGTTATATTATCTACTGGACGTAACTATTTACAAATATTCCGTAATCTTAGCGGTAACATCAATATAGCAATGATATTCGATTTTACATGAACTAACTGGAGGTGAAATCTTGTGGAATATCTATATTATGATACTTACGACATGACAATACTAGAACAATCTGATTATATTAATTAAATATGAATATACATACGTAGTATAAAATGCATTTTTTACGTAATTATTATGCAGATACCAAACTCGTTTTAAAAGTATGTCTGTTCATAACAATGATACAGTAAACATTGTTATCAAAAGAATGTTTAATTAATTGAATTATAAATGTATTAATACTCATATTATGTATTATGTACCTTGTCTTGAAACAATCCTTAGCAAGTTACGATAAAATTTATGAAATATATTATGCAAAGACAACAGTTACTGTTACGTTAGGTACCACAGGGAAATACCATGAAAATTATTAAGAAAACTTTCATGCATGAATTCTTGATAATGAGTTAGTAAAAACTCTTACAATTTAAAGGACAAATTTTACATAAACCTTCTAAAATTTGAAGGCACACGCAAGTGTACACGACCCCAATACATTACTGTGACATTGCAGCCGATATTTTATTTGTTAGAAAATTTATAACTAATACTGTGATGTTATCTACTGAACCTCTGTAGTAAGCTTGTAATGTCAAACTCTTGGCTCCATAATCAGATTCATCAAGTCTTTCTTTGATAAATTTCACAGCTTCCTCATTAGAAAAAGTGTCCCACAAGCCATCGGAGGCGAGAACTAAGAACATTGGTTTGTGGTCGTCAAGGTTGAATGTCAGAATATCAGGATCCGCAATTACAAATTTCTTGTCTTTCAGAGGGTAGTCTCCCATTGCACGTGATGTAGCCAGTATACCTGCCACTCGCCACACTCCATTAAATGCAATGTAGCCACCAGCTGCTTCTATTCTTTTTTGTTCACGAACCTATGAATAGGTGTAAATGGTCATAAGTGAAATAGTTTAATAATAGTTATTTTACTAATAACTACAGCGGGTAGGAGTTTGAGTAAATTCTTCACGTTATTTTGATATTAAGGTAAATGAAAATTAGTTTAAGAGTTAAATGATCTTAAAAAAATCTTTATTCTGAGAAAGGTAACTTCTAGGAATAGAAAATGCTATTATACTATTTTTTGGTAAATATTAATATGTACACTGAAGGCAAGGAGAGTAAGCTGAAATAAATGCCTATAAAATTAAATAAGTTATGATATTTATGTTAATACTAGGCACTACTAAATTGCTGCTTGAAGGGGAGGCAACTATGAATTATCATGTTATTTCCACTAAATTGTAGCACTGAATGAGTACAAAATTTATGTCAATTGGAAGTAATATATTTTACATAGTGGCACAACACGGTAAAAAAATAAAAAAGAATTAATGTTTTAAAAACATACCTGTTGAGGTTTATGGTCAAATGACACAGGAATGGCATTGCCTCGAGAGTCACACATCACACCCCTTGAATCACCAACATTGGCTACGAACAGAGTGTTGCCCTCCATCACAGCGATGAGAGCAGTGGTGCCAGCAACATTCAGAGACCGCTTCGCAGCTTCCACAAGGAGCCTGTCTGCAGCCAGCACCTCATCAGTCAGCAACTTGCCATAGTTTATTTTGCCTTTGTCCATATAACTGGACAGTGGGATGGCTACGTTTCTTACAGGCTTGGTACTGGGTCTAACCTCTCTGGTGATTGGTCTCGCCTTTGAAAGCTGTGCTAACAGCTCAGGATCAGTTATTTCTTTCTTCGATGTGTCATCTGCAGTGCTCACAGACTTCTTGAAGCTAGATTTCCTATCCACAGAAATGCTATTCTCATCTTTTGGCTTCGGTTCCTCTGGAGTTTCCACAATACTTGAACTTACTATTTTCCCATCCTTGAATGCATTTAATTCTACTATTTTATTATGCAGGTTTTGGATGAGGTGGTCCTTAGCGTAGTTTGCGGCGAACTCTCCGCCGTGCCCATCAAATATAGCGAACAGTGAGATCCCAGTATTATTAATATTTTCGTTAATGATAAATCGGTCTTCCATGTGAACTCTTCTACCTTTGATTGCGTAAGCAGCGCTAAGTGTACCCTTTAGCTCCCAGCTCTGTTTGTCGGCATCGGAGCCCTCCATGAGCTTAATCCGCTGAACTGCACTTATAGGACTCATGGCCTGCGACAATCTGCTCAACATTGTTCGGCTCCATAGCTCGATAGTTTGTAAGTACATAAAGAATATTATAATACCTAGCGTGAAAACTAAAACTTCGGATCGTAGTAAATAAAGACGCACCATCTTCCATAAATAGCTCACGGGAGTATCAAACGGAACACTACTTGTGATACGCGACAAGATTTTCATAAATGAAAGATATGTTTGGTATAAAACTCGGTCTTCCAACTCGTCTTCCATATCCTTGTTGAGTATTTGCAATGTTTACGCAATAAAAGCTTTTTTTATATAAAACACTAAAAGTGCACTCAGATTTAACTCTTTTTGTGTATACCTACATTAAATTTATATGTACATTTACATACGTAGACTGTTATAGATTATGGCATGACATCTTCTGTCATTAAAATTGAATGAATAACGTACACCTGTAATAGAGTTTATTCTTATAGGCATAAGAGTTATTATCGGTTGGCAAATTGTAAATCAAAAAGTTTGTGTGCTGTATGAGTCCATAGAGACGTCACGTTTGAGTTTTAAATAATTAATATTGGTGTGGCAAAGATTCTACGTATACAGACTTATGAGTTTAGTGTTTCATGTGTCAAGGTCAATTCAATAATTGAAAAATCGAGTAAGTCGTTAAGTATTAGTTACTACCCAGTTTGATTCCTAATAAAAAAGTTTCAATATTTTTTCGTAATATTAGTATACATCTACTTTTATTGACAACCTGCTGTGTGTGCTACAGTCCCATGGTAATCATAATAATATGCTGTGTATTGCCATGGACCACTACATGTCTGTATTGTATGTCTTTCTTAATGGCGATATAGCTCTGGTGAACAAGCGCTGGCTCCATTGAAAATAATTTAATGTGTTGTGCACCTAGACAATTTTTTATTTGATAAATTTTGCCATTATTGGTTCATAAATTATTGTTTTTGTCAATAAAATTTAATGTATTCTGCAAACAAAACAATTTATAGAACATTTAGTTTTTTTAAGACTTTTTTTAGTTGTCTTTTAGATAAGTTTACTGTTTTCAAGCACGAAAAATGGTACTGAAAGGGTAAAATAAATATTATAATCAAATAATAATAATCTAGGTACCTATATATTTTAATAATCCTATACCTAGGTACTAGCAGTTTTTTATCGAGGTTAGTCGTAGAGTAGACATGACGTCACAAGCGCGTGGTTCATGACGTCGAGAAACAGGTGGAAGTACAGCAGCATCTGTTTATACATGAATGATATCATACTGCGAGACGCAATAGTCTGCGCACCGCAATACGCCTAAAAACAGAACGGCAATCATCATTACATTACATTACAAACTAGTTGGCAAAAATACTTTTTGGTAGCCCAAAATGTCTAGTGATATTATGTACATTTCGTTATCGTATTTTCGATTTTGACGTCTATTTAAGAAACGATTAAGTAGTCAAAGTAATTAGGTTGATAATTACTGCTACTTTCTAATCATACCTATATAGACTAAAACAACACTTCGGGAATCGAACCTTGAACCTCACCTAAAGACACTTGCACCGCCGCGCGCCGTCTGCATATAACAAAGCACGCAGGCAATCGCTTATCTAAATACATAATTCTTTTTTACGCATTCCTTATACTTTGGCGTCAACATTTGGAGTCGGCATAAAAGTTAGCCGTTAAACCGCTGTGTTGCCCTCCATAAGCTTTGTACACTGAGAAAGGGTAGAACAAGAAAAAATCATTTATTTTTATAAAATGTATTAAAACATGAATTTTAGATTACATTTCAGTAAGATTCAGAATAAGTCTTGGTTTAAATTTCGTGCTAGTTTATAACAACCAGTGTTAAAACTCATGCTAAGTTACACACAGTATATTTTGATACTATGGGTATTTGAAATTACATTATCTACCCACAACAACACAGCCAGATATAAAGATCAAATCGAATATAACTATTACTTTGTAACTATTGTCGACGATACAAGAATAAATTAAGAGTTACAACACATATACAAATGTTAATCACACATAATTGGTGTTATTAGTTGAACTTGAAATAATCCAATAAACACATTTATCACATTATATATCTAGTTTAAAATACGTATTGACCATTTTACATGAGAAGTAAATTTTGACTACATGATTTTTGACTACATTTAATTTAGAAATATGTTTAATACCATGTAATTATTTAAGTACCTTTGATAGTGATAACAAAGTCTTAAATAATCAAATAATTGTGGATATTGCATTCAATTAGATATTCGATTGAATGATATAATAAATGTCATGACAGCAAGCAATAAGACTGGGATTATTTTTGCTAACCACATAGAAATAAATACGTATAATGAATATGTACCCTTCTCCCAGACATAGAAAGATTTATAATTAAAATAAATAAGCAATGGAATGGAGTATTATAAAGACGTTTATGAACTTAAACGTAGATTGTAGCCTGACAAGGAAAATAAAAATATGTCAGGTCAGTTAATATAATCGGTGATTGCTACTCAAGTAACTAGGGCTATCAATATGAATTGTTCAAGAATAATTCAATGATGCCTTCGTGATAAATAAGATCTGCATATTTTATATTTTCCTCATCAAGTATATTACACAGTAAGAATAGTTTGTAGAATAGGTTTTAGGGCTAAGTTACTACCACGGTAACAGCATTTCAGGGGCGACTACCGACTGTAACTCTTAACAATCGTGATTACAAAACGTGCAGTTATTTATTTAGCTGGTACAGGCAAGCTACCGTGCGTGCAAATTGTGTTTTATGGCTAGAGTTACGGTCTCTATCGATATAGCAATAAATTTACAATTATAAAAATGACAATGTAATGTCTTAGAATTTCTTGAGCAGTGTTTTGTATAAGTAAGTTTATTCTATCGTAATAGAAACATGATTTTAATTTTCATTAAATTGTTAGTTATATACAAAACAGGTAATAAATTAAGTCCCACAAAACATTGACGAAGTTGTTCCCGTGGTAGTTAGAATTGTGCGCATAGCGTTATCAGCACACACTATAACTATAAAATGAAGCCTTAATACGACAACAAACAAATTAAACAAAATAAATTAAACAGACGTACAACTTGCGTAATAAACTTTACACAAATTAATAAAAAACATTCTAACTGAATATTAAAATTCTGATATAAAAATAAAAAATGTTTGCCTATACCTAACATCAGGTTTGAGTTTGTGATTTATATTAAAAATAATAATGAAGTCTGAAGAAGTACTTAATACAATGGAAGTGTAGTATGCGATATGCACACATGATTGTTGGTTTAAGTACGAGCTTACAGTGTCAGGCTTCATGACCGCTTTGAATTTAGAAAGTAAATTGTACTTAAGGTATACTTTTGCATGTAGCAGATCGAACTTACCAAACTTTGAGCAACTCTATGTTAAGTAACGCACAGTCATAGTTCAGCCCCCTAGTTAAAACACTTTATGAATAGAAATCGAATATACTGATAAATGTGTGGGGATGACATAATATTTCGATTATGTTATCGATGACATAATTATGTCAAACTCATATATTTTTCATTCTATTCGTTTCCGATTCGTCAAGCGTTCTGCCAGTTGGCTAGGGGAGCAGAACGGCCACAAAGATTGACAAGAGTTAAATATTTTAGGACGCGCAGGCTGCACATGTACTAAGATTTTTAAAGTACCATTATACAAGGTTCATTATTGTATAGCATAACAATTAAATGTAGTCCAAGATTTGCGAGGGTCTGTAGCGACTTCAACGTTTGGTTTGCTGCCTAAGATCATCGCGGATCCTGTTGAGGCT
The DNA here is from genome assembly GCA_946251915.1 of Abrostola triplasia. Lineage (NCBI taxonomy): Eukaryota > Metazoa > Arthropoda > Insecta > Lepidoptera > Noctuidae > Abrostola > Abrostola triplasia. The sequence continues at coordinate 5,223,586 of OX276423.1, forward strand.
CGCAAAATGTTGGGCTTCTTAGAAAAATAAACAAGGTCATAAGAAATGAGCCAATAATTACAATACATTTAGGAATTTAAATGTTGTTATTGTTCACTTTCACAACTCATTAAAAAAATATTCGAGAACTACAGAAATTTCAACGTACAGGAATATAAAAGTAAAGGAACTTTGTGATTTTCGACCGATTTCTTGAAAAGCTTATACAATTGTCTAACTAGCGACCATTAAATAAGAAAAACGTTTTAAAAATATCCTATTTACGTACGTAATGATTTTTGATACTTTTTATTCGGTAAACCTAATGTTAGTCAAAGAAATCGGTCATTAATCTTTTGAGCGCCCGTCTTGTATGGAAGTCAAGCGTTTTCGTGCCCTCCACGCCTCGATGTTTTATTACATTACACAAATGTTAAGATTTGATATCGTCTCCTGGTAGAGTTATAGCATGGAGGGTGCGAAAGCGTCGTCTTCTATACAAAACCGTGGCGCTCAAAGGGTTAAAAGGGAATTAACCGGGACAAAAATCCTTAAAACTACTTTATGTTAAGCATGGCAATTTTTGCAAACAGTCGTTTACTAATGACTTGATACTCTTAGGTCGTTCTACTGAGGGTATAAATCCTAGCTATATTTAATAGATATTTGTGCACATAATAACTAGACTGTAAATATGTCTAGATTATAGTTTCCTAGTGTATGTAAGAGAGAAATATCAGTCATGGCACTTTAACACAGTTTTGTTCAGATCTTAATTTATTTTAAATGATATTGCAACTGTCTTAGGATGGATATGGTAATTGACTTGACATGAATTCTATTTATAGGTAACGGAATTATTTTCTCCCGTAGACCAAGGATATTTTGTAAATTGTAAATTGAGCCACTTCAATTTTGTTCTAAACGATTATTTTAAAATTCATACCTCTGTAGCCACTATAATTTGATTTGTAGTGATACATATGTAGGTACATCCTACTAGGTAATTTTGTAAAACAAAACTTCGTTTATTAGTAGTTTGGCTTATGTCAAAGAGCTTTAATGTAATTTAGATCTTAATTTTATTGATTTTCCGAATTTCATTCTACAATCGAAATTTCGATGTATTTTTGCATCTCTTCAGGGCGAGATTAAGGTGCATTTGATAACCACAGATCTATATTTCTATCTAGCTACGCTTGTCGCGTAAATAATGAACTATGTTTACAGGTGAGTTGTCATCAGTAAAAAGGTTAATTGGACCTTAACCTCCTTTAATCAGGAAGCCCAGTCGTAATACTATTGAGTACAATTTAGTTTTTATAGTGAACATAATAAAGTGTAAAACTTCTGATTGGACTTAAGGCCTATAATAAATAAAAAATACATAAAAAATAGAACCGAATTTGTATGGAATTAACCGCTGAGTCATTTAATTGGAACTTACTTGGTGGTGAATAAGGCCTAACCCGTTTTTATGTATCGGATGAATAAGACTCAATTGAATTTCAATATTTCAGCTGGCGTCCAAATTCACGGGTATTCCTGAATGAGACTTGCTTTAAACTTTCAGAAGGTATTACGTACCATTTTATTGTTGGAGACAACATATAGGCAAATTAAAAAGTAGATTTACTCCAAAACGGACCAGTTTCGTATGAACGGTTTCAGATTTCCAGTAGTCAATAATAAGTTAACTGTTACTTTAGTATTAACGTGCTCCTCCGTCTATATTTCTAAACTTTATATGAAATGAAGACCCTATATTTTCGCACCTACCGATAGCATATAGTAATACTAATAAGGATATTTTAAAATAAATAACTGGTACGATCCAATTATTTTATAAGTAAAAAAAGGTAGATGCAACGCAACATTCGACTTCTAAATACGGGACACAGTATATATTGTCACTATGTGAAAGTAGGACGGCATATCGTAGTTATAGGGAGAAAAAAAGAGATGACACGAGTTTAGGTGATCTAATTAGCCTAATTTTAACGTGCTGCTTTTAAGAGCGAGTATAACCTATCTACAACTGCCTCGTTGGTCTAGAGGTCCTGGGTTCGAATCCCGGGTCGGGCAAAGTGTTACTGGGTTTTCCATTAGGTAATTCTCAGTGACAGCACGAAGTCTGGATTTGTGCCTTGTTGATGGCAATAGGCTTGCTCCTATTACATTGGGACCTAAAAACATAACTGGTGAAATGTGGGTGTACTATATGTGCACCTCTGCCTACCCCTTCGGGGATTACAGGCGTGATGTTATGTTATGTTTTTATAACTTGTCTACCTTTTTTTACGTATGTTATATCATTGGAGTCGAACCGTTTCGCACAGTGAAGTGACGCGCACATCAAAAGAAGTACCAAATAACACTGACGTGGTACACGAAGTGTGATTATACACTTATACACTCATTAGTGTGTGTTACAGCATGGATATGACGCGAAACGTTGTTCTGTCAAAATAAAGGCAGGTATCATACGGTGCCATGTTAACTCCTAGTCACGTTATTTCCAACAGCTACACTATTAACTTGACGACTATCTCTTGCTCGCTTTCGGTACGACTGTTTGACCGAGGGAGATAGTACGACATATTGAGGTTTCTAGTTTAGGGTGAGATGAGCATGTGTCACCGTATAGTACTCTGCCATACGTGTAGGGCATAGATATAGTTTCGGTCGAGTTTCTATCGAACAAAAACTAAGTACAGTCGAATAGACCCCTCTTCCCTTTTAGAGCTAACATTAATATGTATAATAAAGACATAATATGTGGCATTTCGACCGAAACTATAGTTTAAAATGATATGAACCCTTTCTAGAGCTCAAGCATTACTGGACTCCAGTTCTACGCCAGTAACGGTGGTGCTGAGGTTCCCGTTGACCAGTATATCGTGAAGGTCTTGGCCCAGCATGCCGGATAGTGAGTTGCTGAGCTTGTAGTAGTTCGTCTCCAAAGCCTCGTGGTATGACACCTGGTCGGTACTTATCAGCTTCGCATTGAGCTGCAACGCCGAGTGGCAAACTGTTAGAAACTCCCTGAAACAAATAGATGTTGATAAAAATTGTATTAAGTTTGTAGTTTTAAATCTATTGATATACTACAATAAGTTGTTTAAGTCTTCTTAAACGTATACAACTTTTTGTTAGTTTAATTGTTAAAACTGGCAACTTCACCCAATATTAAAATTACAGTTTTAAATTAGGAATTTTACCTCATACAAAATAAAAACAAGCTCGAAGATTTCTTTTTATTTATTCAAGCTAACCAGGAGTTATTTAGTTACCTTAGAATATAGAACAAACCAGAAGGCGTGACCGCGCAAAATAATGTAAGTATGCCAACTACTCCAAAATGGAGTAGTTGGAAATTTTGACATTTCATTTTTAAAAAGCGCGCGCATCGCTAGGACGTTTTATACGCTGCGCATTTAATTCAATTATGCCGACCTGCGTAATGCTAATGACGAAAACTGCAGTCGGAAATATATAAAAATATAATAGGATTACATTTCATGTGTACGTTTCACATAAATACGTCTCTTTATTTAAATGTCGAATATTTTTTATCGTAATTATTTGACAATGAAACTAAGCGTCCATTTTGTCAGTGTTGCAAGTATTTAGGTGAAATATTACCCCGTGATTTGTTAATATTTTTATTTGTAAAAATGCTAAAAGGAGGAAGAATTATGTTTTATATGCGTAAGGTGTGGAGTTTGATTACCGGTCTGGGCAGTATAATTAGGTAGTAACACGGAGTCTATAATTACTTGTGCTTATTCGGTCAATGGCAATAGTATTAGAATTAAAAACTATTACATTATAATATAACATTTGTTAATTAAAAATCTTTTTATACAAATCTTTAATAATCACAACCAAAACATCGCCATTTACCCCAGAAGCGGTATTCCACTTCTAGCCTAGCAACATTAAGCGGGTGTGAAGTGGCGGGAGAGAGGAGCGTACGCCATGTTGATGGACACAGTGTACGCAAAGGAAAAATGGTCGAACGCGGGGCCTGTGTTAGTTACTTGTACGTTTGCAGATGACACTACTGAAGCATGGGTTTAAATGAAATCGTTCATTCAGTAACCTTATTCTAATCAATTGATTTTACTAAGAATTTTACTAGCTGATAACATAAGATAAACATTGACCGAATATAATTGATATATTTTGTTTTTATAGCTAGGGCGGGTTTGTACTACGTTTAATTTCTGTATCACGCCTCTTTCATTCTACAAACAGATATCGGTTTAAAGAACTATATTTCCCATTAAGATATTTGTCATTTACATCTCATATGATCTCACTAATATTGCAAAGTTTGTGAGTGTGTTTGTATGTATGTTACCTCTTCACGCTCAAAGGGCTAGATCGATTTTGATGAAATTTCATATGGAGGTAGCTGTCACCCTGGATTAACACATAAGCTACTTTTTATCTCGAAAAAATGTAGCGGGTAACACCGCGGGGCGCAGCCAGTGATATGATATACCTAAACGAAATCTTCGTTTCAGGTTAAATGACTGCTTACCAAACATAAGTTTTGCTTTGTAAACAAGTTTCATGCTTGATTTAATAAATAATTTTAATGGTACGAACGCGCAGATCACTCAGCCACTGCATGATTTGGTAAATAAATAATCATGAGGCAAGTGATTTGGTATTCAGTCCTAAGTAAATACAACTATTTATTGAAGAATTTCAAACCAATTTATTATTTCATTGTTATATGTATTCACAACTGCTTGGAAGTGAACCCTGAAACTTGATACAATTGACGTACCTAATTATTATTTGTAGCTATAATAAATAAATTTAATTTTATATGCTACAAAATTTTGTGTCCGCGTGGAATAGATGAAGATACCATTGAGTACTAGCATCGTAGTTCTAAGTATCATCATTATCAGCCGAAAGACGTCCATTGCTAATCTAAGGCCTGCCCCTTAAACAAGGGGGGGGGGGGGGATCGCCCTAATCCCCACGCTTAGCAAGCGGCTTAGGATCGCAGTATTAATGGTGAAGTTACAAAAGACGCTCCTGCCCATCTTCTGGGGTTTCCTTTTGTCGCCTTTTACTACACCCACGGGAAAAAGAGGGTGGTTAATTCTAGGCCGAATACCACTCGGCACCCGGCGGCTTACTAAATATAAAGACAACTAACTCTGATATTTATTCAGATGTCTTTGTTTTGTTTAATAATCCATCTGAAGCATATAACTGCCTCAAAAATCCGCGATGAAGGCATACTATGGTATATTTTTATATTAACTTACTTAAATATAGACTTCAGTTTATCGACCATGTCGTCAGGATACATTTGAGCCAGTGTTGGGTCCAAAAATGCGTTAGCATATGCCAGCGGGCCAGCATTCACTTGCACGCATATGCTGCCTTGTAACCTGTTAACAGAGCATATAGTCAGTTCAGTAAGTTTAATTGGCAAATAAGGCAGTTACATTTTACAAGTACTGCAATAATGTGCTAGCATATCCGCTGTCTAAAAGGCCAAGCTATTGTACAAGTTGGTGGAAATTGACATAAGACGACGTACAACAGCGAATATCTAATAGCGTCTAAATGAAGATCTAATGGTATAGTCAAAAACTAAACTCTTTTAAAAAAGAAAAAAAGAATACTCCAAGTATTTTTTGTTTGATTATACCAGGCATGACATGGTATTTATTGCTAACCGATCTCAGGTATATTATGCCATAACTACCTTTGCCGGCTGATTATTTTAAATAAAAAATCATATGTATTGGTTTACATAATTATACAAAAAACCTTCAAGGAAAAACAAGCTAACTACATTTTAATTACTCACTGACAGATAGAACTTAGAATAAAATATTGGGTGTTTTAACAAAAATATGAATAATAATAACTAAAAACATGTTCTTGTTCGTTTGAAACAAGCCAAATACTAGTTATATTTGTGTAAATTTAAACCTTTAAACAATTAAAATACGATTTAATGAACCAACAAACTTCTATTAGATGAGGAAGAGAATTCAGCGAATAATGAAATAATTGTTCAAAATTGCTATTAATGTGTACGGTATTAGGAAATAGATAGCATATTCGAGATATTCTTAAAAGTAGATGGTACATGAACTGACGGTAACATAAAACTAAAATACTAATATACCTGAGCTGTAGTTTCTTTATATCAGGAGCTTTCGCGTTGACAATCTCTGTGAGCTCCGTGACTTGGCTTTCCATCTCCGACACAGCGACCTCTATAGGACTCTTCTCCTCGACTTGAGTATCGATGACCTGAACGCGTCGTTTGACGTAAGGGAACCAAGACTCCGCTGCAAGTGTTTAACCGAAATACATAATTAATTTTGACACTTAGGGGAATTTAAACTATTTAGTACGAGCATGAATGGCTTCAAGGGGTATGTAGAGGCGTTTAGTACATTTCGCTAGTAATGTTATATGTCTCAATGTAATACGGCCGAGCCTATTGCTAAAACCATGTATAAATAAATCCAGACTTTGTGCTGCTACTGAGAATTAAGTACCTAAAAGAGTAAACCCAGTACAGTGCCCCACCCGCGAATTAATCCTAAGCCCAACGTCGTCTTATACGTCATATTTAGCAAAAAAACGTAAGATAATAGTAATACATACATTTTAAGAATTAGATTAGCGAAAAATAAAGAGAACAAATCGCGATATAACAACACAACAACAACAACATAACATCACGCCTGTATTCCCCGAAGGGGTAGGCAGAGGTGCACATATAGTACACCCACATTCCGCCAGTTATGTTTTAGGTCCCAATGTAATAGGGGGCGAGCCTATTGCCATCATCCAGGCACAAATCCAGACTCCGTGCTGCTACTGAGAATTACCTAATGGAAAAACCCAGTAACACTTTGCCCGACCCGGGATTCGAACCCAGGACCTCGTGCTCAGCAGTCGCGCTTAGCAACCACTAGACCAACGAGGCAGTCGCGATATAGGTACTACTAAATATGTAAATGACATAAACATTGAATCCAAAACATCTATACCAGTTGTGCTCGTGTGCTACCCGATTAAATTATTGTAAGATAATAAGCGATAACATAATATGCGTAGGACAGTTTCTTAAAACAAATGTTTAATCAACGTTGGTATAACTACACGCAGGAACCTTATTTCGAATTAATTATGTGAAGTATACGATAGATTGCGATACATAGGGTTTTGTTTTAGTAATAATCATCAGCTGGAAAACGTCCACTCTTGAAAAAAGGCTTCCCCTTTAGGTAATGGGGGAGGGGGTGTGCCATAATTGCAAAAATAAAAATTGTTCTATTTGAGGATGTACATTTTCTTAAATTTAAGTGCCTAACTCTTCTAAGTGGAGCAATCGCTCTTATTCTTCGTCCTCTGCCTTCATTTTTACAGCCTTCTGAGACAGGTACTTGTTGTACTAAACTGTCCTTCTAGGTCTTCCCTTTCCACTCTTTCCTTATTTTTTTTTTAAATGGTCTTAAAGAAGTTATCATGTCGTTTCAAATGGTCAAGCATCCTTTCCTTCCTAGTATCTGTCCGTTCAACAATTGTCATTCCTTGTCATTAACAAAACTTCGAAGATGCTTACCAGATATTATTACTTATTTAGTACTTTATGAAGACCTACCAGTAAGATGTGTGAGTCGAAGTCGTTGATGGTGCACCGGGCCGCGAGCCGCGCCGTCGCGTGTGAAAGGCGTCTCGTACACGAAGCGGCACACGTTGTGCGCGCGCTCGAACGAGCCCTGCCCGCTGCCGGCTGCGGCCACGCCCTCTCCCCCCGAGCGGACCCACGTCACCTGGATATACGCTAGCTTGCTGTCTAACTCTTCACGATTCACCTATAAGATAAGTTCTTTTTATTATTGGGAGAAAAAAATAGTAGTTTCTGGAAGTCATTAATAAGCCCCCAAAACGCCCACTTTTCACCGGTTCCTAGTGCTATACTGGGAAGAAGAAACGGTGCAGCTAACTCTTCAGCAGAAAGTGTTGTTATATTTGATTTTAAGGGTATTTAGGTGGAAGAAATACTTGTTACAAAAATTCTATTGTTGGGATACCACCCATCTAAATAATAAATTACGACGTTTAATTTTTCTATGTTCAATATAAACTATGCGTGATATGGTTTTGGTTTAACCAGCTAGTTGTCATGAGTTATCATCTGAATAATTAATTTATTACTACTAAAACACTTGCCTAGCAACGTATTTTAATGCCTTCCAATATTTTAATTACTAATTAGGTAATGTGGCATCATCAGCTGGGTTGGTTAGAATTATATAAGAAATAATCACTTACAGGTGCTGAATCCATAATCATTTTGACATTTCCGGCGCCATACTTTTGCTCGTAAAAGTTTTGTAGCTTCTCTGAGATTTCACTCAGTGAGGTCAGCTTCGGCTCTTTGTAAATAAACTCGATTCCCTCCTCATCTTCGCCGAAATGTGCTTTCCCGAAGAACGCCACGCGGTAGAATCTACCAAGAAGTCGTTTCCCTGAATTGGTCACTTCAATAACTTTGGCATATGCTTTGGTTAGGTGCTGGTAACAGTTAAGAAGTGCTTGGTAATCCTTCCGCCGCTCATAAATTGGTATAATGAGCCGATACAGCGGCCCCAGGAGTTCGTATCTTTCCGCTTTGTCGACGGCTTCTGTACAGATCATCAGCTGGTCAAGGAGAGCTTGTTCGTTATAGTGAACGTCGGTCATACCTGAAATACGAAAGAGCATACTTATCGGTTTTATAAAAAAGTTTGCAGTGGTTCTGCTTGGTACTAATATACGATCTAACATTCAGTTGTGATTATTGCTTGTTAAACACGAAAAGCTTAATTTTTCGAATGGAATAAATAAAAATCCATGTATGATAAACTGTGGCCATTATCGTTCACATTATTACAGCAGGTCTAAATTATTTGAAAAAAAAAATCGAATTTAATTTTCACTTTAGGTGAATAATGAATATACAACCATACAAAATTCTGAATAATGTATAGTTTAATGCAACATATATTTATCTTGATAACAAAGATAGATAAAGTTTTCTTACGTTAGCAACCTGAAAATGGTATAAAAACATCGATGAATGAAATTATGACCCTGAAAATTCTACCTTACCTATAACAATTTTATAATAATATGTACGTTGTTTTTCCGCATCCACGTCCATAATTAGGTACATGCATTTTAATTTGTTTCAAAATTGAGATGCTGTGCTAACTTCTAATACAATGTGTAATATTAGGTATTTATAGACGTATCGCGATAGATTACGTCGTTAGAGATTCGCACAGCTATTGAAGCGTTGTTGTCCCGCCGGCCCTCTTGAAATACAATTCTATGTATCTCTATATAAATGGAGCAGAGGCTCTGTGTATTGCAGTCGAAAACTGTTCGCGAACGCGCGAACGTACCGCCCGCCGATAAGAGACCGTTGAGTCTGTTCGGCTGAACTTTAACTGTAAAATGGGGTTGGTGCTAGTGATGGTAGTTATGTTAGTGGGGGGAGTGTGCGGGCAGGATCCGCCGGCGAATCGAGTTGTAGCGCCCCGTCAGATCGACTCAGTAAACAATCCCTTGACGGATACAGATGTGATCCTCGCTTTCGTGGTACGTCTCAACGTATTATTATTCAACCAGAAGGTCATGACCGGCAGCCGTGGCCTCGATATCCTTGGATCGCAGATCATTTATTAATTAACGAACCCTGGTCAATTATGTCAGCTTGCGATTCAATAACACGTGCTGAAACTATTAGTTCTAAGCAATGTTTTATTAATACTTAGTAACATGTAGATAGTTTTACCCTTTATGCTAAGTTTTATACTTTTTCCATAGAAATACTACTACAGTATTAGTGACGGAAAACATTGATGCTTGACAGATATTTCGCCACGGCGACCGCACGCCAGACGAAGAAGAATTGGAAATATTTCCGCGTGATTTAAATAACGACGTTTTCTTTCCTTACGGGAAGAAGGCTCTGACTAACGTAAGTAAAAGCTTCGAGAGGTGATATGTGCTAACAATGTCCTTTACACTAAAATCATTTACTTATACTAATCTAGCACTTAATAATTACTGCATTACTACAATTGGCCATGCTAATATATAATAAACCGACGTCCTTTCAGCTAAAACACCACATTATAATCTTAAACTTATACCTACCACAAATTCGAAATAAAATTGTTTATAATAAATCAAATTATTTGATTATGTACAAACACAAAATTTAACTACAAATAGTAGGTACCGGATAACGATATAATACAAAACTTAGGCAGGTACATACTTATATTATATAAATCTATAAATGTATTTAGCTACGGTTTTGAATTCAGCTAACATTGGCATTGTGCGTACAGGCATCACTCACGCGTCTGTGACTTTTGATTTAACTCCATATTGATATGTGTTAGGCTTAAGTAAGACAGATACGTAGCTTCAATGTCACCGAAATGGCAGTGGTCTTTAGAGTCTGAGAAATTTGATAAGTAAATTAGATAAGTGTTCGGTTTGTGCAAGGCATATTCGTATCTAAGTATGTAACTGCTGTATTTCCTTGACAGAGCGACTGTAACTGACGCACGCTTATTTGATACGGTATAGGTAGGAACTAAGGGGTATAAGTGTTAACGCCCTGTCAGAAAAACGCAATTCATACTTTTAAACACCCCTAAATATAATTGTATTATAAAAGATATTTATTTATTATAATTTCAATTGTCTTATGTAAAAGATATAATTATCTAATAATGTACCTATCATTCTTTCTTAAGTGCAAATATCCGTTAAATTTGAAATGTATTGAATATTCTGTCAACAGAAAGGCAAACAACGTAGCTACTTAATTGGTAAGTACCTTAGGGAGCTTTACAACGGCACCATCTCATATTTGTACCTTCCTGATGAGATTGTAGTACGAACCACCGACTTTGCGAGGACTAAGATGACAGCTCTGACCGCTTTATCGGGCCTGTACCCGCCCGCGCCAGCACAGAAGTGGAATCCCAATTTGAACTGGCAACCTATACCATATGACACGCCGCCGTATGATGAAGACGACGTGAGTATTCATAAATGTATCAAAAAACTATCACAAATAAAAAAAAGTAATATGAGTATTGTAAGTGGTTCGTGAGCAGTTCTTTGCCATATATCTGGAGCGGGATACATCCAGTCTATATCTTCAAACAACGTTTTTCATCAATGACAATTCACTCCCTATTTAGTGCCTATCCAAAGTGGTAAAAATGGTTACGAGATCTACAAATATCCCAATTAGTGATTATATAAACAAGTATATACTACGACCTCATTTGTTTTATATTTTTTTAACGACATTATGATAGACCAACCTGTTTTCTACTAATAATTGTACATGTAATTAATAACGTGTTTCTTATTAATAAGCCCATAGTTCAAACATGAATTTTAAAATGTCAATCTCTATTATGCTTCGGTCGCAAAAACAATACATTTTATGTATCAACTTAATCGTAGAGTTTAACCTTTTATAGGTCCACTGCCCATATCATATCAATTCAATTCTCGTCAGATACGTAATAACGCAATATGGAATAGATGGTTATCACTGTAACTGTGTTCTCAGCCTAATTGAATAGGATTGACTTTATAGCGTAATTTAAGACAATTCGTCTTATTTTTAAGTTAATATAATATTGCTATATGAATTATAAAGCCCTTAATTAATACTCATCATAATTATCTACTTTTATTTCAGCTTCTCTACTGGTATAACTGTCCACGGTATATTTGGTTGAGGGATAAAACATATGAGCGGCCAGAAGTCAAGAAATGGATAGAACCATATCAAGCTATGTTCAGTTATTTAAGTTCGAAAACTAATACGAATATTACAACAACAGACCATGTCTTCTTTTTAGATAATTTGTTCCAAACTTTGGTGTGTAGCTAATTTGTTTTCTATGACCTACTATGTGGATGCAACTATACATACTTAACCAAGCACATTTATTTATTTTAGCTTAATGTTGGTGTTAAGCCTCCAGAATGGGCGCAAGAAGTGATGGCAAAAATAAAATCTTTGACAAAAATTGAGTATGCTGTAGAATTTTATAATGCAGAATTGGTACAATTAACTGCAGGTAACGGCGGTTTTTTTTTACTGTAAATAAAATGTGCGTTAAGGCAAATTAAGTTAATTAATTGCGTTAAGTTAATAGGCGAATTAAGAATACAATTCCCTTCAGTTACCGGGAAAGATAGTATAAGCAGCAACGAATTCTGGACATGGCCAAGTGCGATACGCTCGATAACTTATGAAGCCCGGTAATATGCGTGCGAGTACGCCTGATATAAAATAAGTAATAACACATCTGCCAACACTTTCGGGATTATAGGCATTATTATGGTTGGGGTATAAGAGTTTATGTATTGTGTGACTGACATGACTATAAAATAGTAATCGCTAATTCTAAAACGTGATTTAAGGTGTATTAATGCAATCGATATTGAACACAACGAGCTCGGTTATCGCCGGGAATACAGACTTGCCGAAGGTGTATCTGTACTCTGCCCATGAGAACAACGTGGCTGCCTTGATGGCTGCGGCTAGAGTGTTCGAGGCCCATCAGCCTAACTATGGAGCTACCTTTTCGCTAGAATTAAGAAAAATAAGGCAGACTGGAGAGTATGGAATTTCGGTGAGTTTTTGAAGAAGGATGAAATAAGGAGGGACTTATTATTTTTTTATTGAATGTTAATATTTTTTATGGACCATTTATTATAACTATATGGACCATATATTATATATAAGGAAGGAACTACTGATTAACCAGGAAATGTCTGTATTTTTATAGAGTCAAAATATAACACGAAAGAGATTACAAAATTCTCATAACTTCAGTAAGCAGTGTGATATCATATCATATCAAAATAAGAATACATTTTATGCCTTAAGCCGCATTTTACCAATTTTTACAGGGGCAATGGGTATTTCTTATCTCTTTTTTATTTTGTGGCATGTACTATATAAACATAATGACATTTCGTCTAGGCTGTGTACGCCAAGGATGCTGGAGGCCCAGGAGAGATTCTACCGATCGGTGGCTGTGGAGGTGAACTGATCTGCAACTATGATAAGTTCGTGAGCCTCATGCAAGACGTGGTGTGGTCCAAGGACGAAATGGATCAACGTTGCAAAATTCTAACAGAATTATAGTACATGTTTATTAATTCAGATTTTAGTAATAGTGACACGAATAAAGTGGCTGTGATTTTTAATAAATTCTTTTTATTTCTTTCGCTAACTATAAGTCGTACTTGACATTAGACAAAGTCAAATTATGACGAATGGCTGGTGTGTAAAGGCTGCCGCAGGTAGCGCATCAAAACTAGTTTATCAGCTTCTTATTATATAATATCGCACCCGGCTTCGCTTAGATTAAAATAGTACCTGATTAGCTCATAATTTTTCCAACATTGGTTTGCGGTCACAATTACATGTTTAGAAATTTAGCTAAAAGTGACATTTATTTAAAAAAATATTAGAAATATTAAACTGAAAAATACATTCACAGATACGTAGTAGTATTCACAGGTACAAGTACTTTACGCAATAATTATTTCCTTAATTTTTACAAAGTTAAAATAAAAAATGTAATTGTACTACTCCCTACTAATATTATAAACGCGAAAGTTTGTAAGTATGTACGGATGTTTGTTACTCTTTCACGTAGAAACTACTGAATGGATTTTAATGAAATTTCATATGGAGGTAGCTGATATCCTGGATTAACACAGGCAACTTTTTATCCCGAAAAATTGTAGTGGGTAACACCGCGGGGTGCAGCTAGTATTTTTTATGATAGGTACATCATTCAATGAATATTATGGCCCCTATCATTCAAATTGAATATTATGGCCCCTATCATTCAATGGAACTTCCACACTTCAGGAAAAAGTAAGTATTAAAATTACTCAAGGTCAACAACGCAGGGCCTAGGGGACACCCCATTGATGAATTCGCGAATTCACGCCTGTCAATGTTGAGCGTGCGTCACTCACTGAATGCGTGCAATGTCATGTTGAATTAGATATATCTGTCCTTGAGAAAGCTAAATATTTGCCACTCATACTCTGAGGTATTTCCCATGTAACCTGAATGCTGTAGATGAAATATTAACTATGCAACTTATTTACCTTGTAAAGTATTACCGAAAATACAAGACAAAACTTGACATGCACGATGTTTATTTAGGTTTTCTATAAGACAACAATAAATTATATAGCTACCACTACATGGTGTAGGCTACAGAATAAATCTAGGAAAGCAATGCATATTATCACAATTATAAGACAAATGATACACACAATAAATGCAAACATGTAAGTAAGTATATTAAAACACAGAACATCTAGCTACCGCATGATGTAGTTACAATTTGATTAGATATAATCATTCGCAGTAAACCGACCATTGAATTATGAGAACAACGTTTCCTCTAACATCTTAATTGTGTTCTCAAACAGGCAAAGTGTAGATTAAATAAATAATACAAGAAAATAAAGGCTTTAGTGTAGAGATGGTGCACTTAACGAACGTACTTTGTGTCAAGTAAGTACCTACTTAGTAAAAACATTTTTTTTGCATTGTATAGTAGGTAATAAGTTTGTATCTAATTGGTCTCTGACTCAAGTATGAATGAGTTTTAACTGTATATTTAAGTTCTCAATAGGTTATGAATGACTTTGCTGGCACGACTTGTAAATAGCTTGCTATTTTCTCGAATCAGGTACTGATTATATTTGTGGACTCTGAAGACCAATCTCGTAGTCCAGTCTCGTAGTCTTGTGAAAAAAAAGTTGTTATAACTTCCGAAAATCTTGTTGATACTAACAAGTAGCTATAAAAGAATGCGAGGTCGTTGTTGTAAAATTGTCTTTCAGTACCCAGCCCCCCACCAGGATAGGGCAGGCGGAAGGCATTGTACGTTCGCACGGCAGCTCGCGCGCAATCTTTTAATTTACACTATCAGCGAATCAAAGCACCCTCATGCAGAATAAAATTGTCATGTAACTGCTATTCATACTCTTTGTTTTATTTTATATTCACAATAATCTACCAGCAAGAAATTATCAGCGTCCGTATCTCGTGTGTTACTAGTGATTGGTGTAATGTGCCATTACGTATAATCCCTAAATAATATTGACTTGCACTTGATATCGTTCGGCAGTGTATCAAACAAGTTAAATTAAAGTACATAACTACAAAGGCCCCTCTTAAACAACGAAGCCCGCCAATACATATCAATAGATAATATAATAATAGCAAAGTAAATAAATCTATTTTCTCTGATAACAATCCCCAAATCCAGACTGGCCTTTATTTTATCTTGTGGCTTAAGCAATATAGTTTACCTAGGTAGTTTTTGGGATTTCTAAATTAAAAATATTACCAGTGACATTGGTATGAATGAACAACTACCTTGTATGGTCAATTGTGGAATGAATACACATTGTGCGATTAAATCAGATTTTCATTCACGTTGAGGTTAACAAGGGCGTCGTACCATCCGTCTAACATATTATCAACATCAGACGATGCTAGCACGCATGTGTAAATAGGCACCGTGGTACAATCGATTGGACAAAGTCAATCATCTGCGCGGGCACAGGTCGCCGCGACCGTGAATCTCGCATGGCAAGCGTCCCGTACGGATCTCAGTGGAACCCCGCCTCGCACACCGTGCGTTTCCTGCTTCGCACCGCAAGCCGCCATTCCTAGCTAACGTTTACAAAGTGCATGCTAAAGACGTTTTTGTGTTTCATGTGTCAACAATAAATATTATGAATTATGCGTTACCGTAAGTGTCTAAAACGCGATTAAGATCGAATTAAAATGTAGAGCTGCCGACCCGGCGGAGGAAAATGTGAGTGACATCTTGATACATCGTCCAATAAAGCGGATGTTTTCGTCCAAACGAAGTTATTACAAGATCACGTGTAACAATCCGAATTAACATAACTCTGCTATCGAATATGTAAAGTGACTATTAATGTACTCTAATAATAATGAGTATTATTGCGATGTCTTAAAATAACATTTATTTGAAGTCCATAGATAAATGTTTTGATTTCCTTATAATAGTAAAGTCAAATGAAAAATATAATTGTAGTTATGCAAAAATAGGTCTGGTCAAAGATTGTGTGGTGCGTTTGCGCAGGAAAGAGGGCGGTCGCGAGGAGGAGCCGACCAACGCGGCGGAAGCGGCGCCGGCGCAGGGCATGCGCATAGAACATACCTGCTGCTGCCTCGGCGTATTGGTGGGCATCTCGCTCATCGCCGGTATGTGTCCCATCCGAGGTGCCTAACAGAAACACTCGTAGACTTTTACTTACTACTTTTTATGGGAGAATATTGCACTGATACTTCTTACCGTTAAAACGAAAGACTGCACTAAAGTATTACAGCAATTGAAGATGTTTTCAATAACAATACAGGGCAACGGTGCATTGAATGAATACCCGGTACATCATACAAATAAGGGAAAAGTAACTTTGAAAACATGTACTGTTTGTCATATAAAGCAGAAAGACATAAATAGTTGTGTTCGCGCTTCTTTAGGACGGTATCATGTTTATTGACATGCTATTGAGTAGTAGTAGAAAGTTTCCCTAACGACAATGTCGCTTTTCTTACACACACAATCCCTAGCTTAGACTTGTTGAACTATGCAATTGTACACTATATACTCGGTTGAAACCTCTTACGAACCTGTCCCCTTACCATGAACTAGTAAAGGAGGACGGTTTACGATGTGGAAGATAGATGCCACTACTTGCAGTGTAATGCGGCGTCTCGCTCCCACAATGTAAACTGTCCTGCTTTAAGAGTTCATGGTAAGGGGCTGTTCGGTCTGCACATCTTAGCCATATTGTATTAAACATTATTATTATAATTTAGGTTTTAATGATTTTTATCGTTGTTTTAAAACAGCCCTCGTAGCAGTGATCCTGATGAAAGATTCAACTGTTGACGTGACTGTACTCCGTCAAGTACACGTGGTAAGGCTATTAAAATAATGAATGTATATTGTATATATTTCAATTTTATTGTGGTGTAGTCCGTACAGTATCTATGTAAAGATGATATTAAACCCTAACTACGTATTGGTTTTAATAAAATTACAAAAGGCAATTAAATAAATTACGCAATTTGATCATAAGTTAGTGTTTGCCAGTACTATTGAAAACTTTTTTGTGTGTTTAATTGAATAGTTTATTATATACAAAATTAGCACGTAAAAGGAGTTTATTACAGTACTACTTACTTGTCTACTATTAATAGAATTTTTACGGGCGAAAGATTTTAAGAAATTTGTGGGCAAATACAAAATACGTACAATCGAGGTACTTTACATTAATATAAATATTATGATTAGGTCAAGAAATATTCTTAGAGATCCATTGTTTACACATGCCTTCGTATTTTGTAATATTATTTCGTTTATTTATTTATTTAAAGTTTAGGGCATTTCATATAATGTTTAATAGGTTCTTTAATTTTCTAACTTGGCTAATTCTAATCCATATATTTGCAGCTAATGTCTCATGGGGAACGTACCCCTAGCGAAGGCGAACTAGCCATGCTTGGGACTCCTCCATCTGACCACGTATTTTCACCCTACGGTGCAGGCGCTATGACTAACGTGAGTTAAATAAACTATACAATAATGATATTATATCAACAAACTCGAAAAAACCATATAATTAAATTAGCTTATAGAATTGTACCTATTTAGCCCAGCGAATATTATAGCAAACACAATATACATTGCGATATTTTATCAACATTTTATTATGATGTAGCTTCATGGGAACCCACGAGAGAAGCAAATTTTGACAATGGATTCTTTTGGCGTAGTTCCTCGATACATTAAATTAGGTGTCCGCCGACCGTGACGAATGGCTTCTGACGTAAACAAACCATAACCGTGGCTCTCGCTCTTTATCAATGGGGATCTGCATATAGATCACTCATATGCGCTGGCACTCCTCTATCCCGTACTCACACAATACTGGCAGTGTAACAAAAGAGCACTTGTTACTTTGTCCTTGTAGGTCATCGCTCAGGTATACGAGCTATAGATAAGAATCACTCAGTAACAAATACTAAACAAATAAACTGAGTCATGCACATCAGATATGTGCGTATATTTAACCATAATAAAGTTCCTATTACGATATTGAAGAAATGCATAATTAATGATAATAGACGACAATAAAACCTATATTACGTGACACGTATTACGTATCAGTCGTAGCCGTGGCAATGAATGTCCGGAACTTTAGTTAAGGGTCACACCAGAAGGACGACCGAAGACTAATGATTTTATAACGAAGCGTCCGCTTCCCGGTCCGAATGAGAGAGGTAGTCCCGATAGCCGAAGGTCGCGCACTGCTTTAAACGGGAACGAGGTGTCGGCAGACACGCAGATTGCTGTCGACCACTAATAATGATTTATTGCTTGGCGCACGTCACATAGCTCTAATAGAAAAGCATTTGCAAGGGGAGCGGACTTTATTAATCAAGACGTACTTTTATTTCAGGAGGGGAAAATGTTGACATTCGAAATGGGCGCTTTACTTAGGAAAAGATATAACGACTTTTTGGGACCTTACTACCTGAGTGGTAAATATTTATTTAGTTATAGAATTTTAGATTTTGAGATCATTATTTTTAACTCTCGTTTTTTTGTAAAGAGAGCAACATCGTGATATCATCGGACACAGATCTGAGCAAGATGACAGCTTTGTTGATCTCGGCGGGTCTATGGCCGCCGTCAGCGGAGCAAGAGTGGAATGAGACGCTGCCTTGGCAGCCAGTGCCTTACAAATATCCACCACGACGACAAGACTTTGTGAGTGTTATACCTATACTTATTACAGCGATAGTGGTAGTTTATTATTAGTAATTTTCGCTTATAACAAAGATTAAAAGTCTACCATTAAACAAATGATAAGTCAAATCCTGGGCAACATAAAAAGAATATTAATAAATATCAAGGCAAGAAGCTTGGGCAAGAAGCTTGGTTGAAGTGCGATATAGGTAAATGGAAATGGAGGATAAATGAATAGTATATTGTTTTTGTTTGGTACTTAACCATTAATCTTTTTTAGCTACTGTACGAAGAGAACTGTCCTCGTTACAAGCAAGAAAAGGACAGGATACTTAAAGCATTTACTGACGAAGGCTTATTGTTGCCATACCGTGACCTTTTCCATAAGATCGCGCAAATGACCAATACGAACTTCAGCACGCCACAAGAAGCTTATTACCTAAACAATTTATTCCTGATACAGGTTCGTAAAAAACCTTTTTTACTGATGTATCATTAAATAAAAAGTATAATTATTATTAATATTTTTTACAGGACGACATCAAAGTAGCGAATCCGAAATGGGCAAAACATGTGAAAAGAAAACTGATGGATGTAGCCAGACTGGAGTACTCAATGATGTTTCACAACAATCTGTTAAGGAAACTCAGCGGTGGTAAGAAATACAATTTAGTTAAATATTCATATAAAAAACCAAAGTCAGTCGCGTTGGTATTTATTAAGCGTTTTTATTGAATTGTTGAGCAGGTCAACGCACCGAAAACGTAGAATAATAAAATTTTTCTACAGTCTGCTAAAATTGTTACATTAATGTTGAGAATTTTTTTTGCGATTTTTTTCATTTCAAAACGAATCAAACTTTAATAACAATATCACCCAATACTGTTAACAGATTAGGTAAGTCAGTATTAAATGCCAAGTATTAATGCCAAGGCCATAAGACTGTAGGTATGCTAATTCTATTCCTAAAAAACATCTAGCAAATCTAGTATGAAATTATATTAATAATATTTTATAGTGCTATTAATATTTTATATTACATTGATTAGGTGCACTACTTCAACAAATAATAAAGGAAGCAAGCAGTAACACCGTGGGAGAATCTCAACTTCGTATGGTAGTGCGCACGGGCACGCCTGTTTCTGTAGCGGCGTTGCTGGGCGCATGCGTGGCCCCGCCCCCGCGTCTGCCAGACCCTGGGGCTGCTCTATTATTTGAGTTGCATGAGAGGCGCCCTTCGCCACAGTCTAGTAAGGAACAGAAGACTTTGGCCGATGGACAGCGGTACGGATTTAAGGTAACGTTAAGATTTAAACTAACTTTTTTTAAGGACGAGATGGAATTGAATTTGAAATTAATGAAACAAATAGTTTTCGACCGCACTTATTTTTATCATTTAGCTTAATATCTATTCGCGTTTGGGTTATGATAATTGATTAGTAAACCCAAATGGTAACTTAAACTTTTAGGATTTCTAGTTACTCACTTCCGAAAAATTGTTACTTTGCCGACACTAATGCCACTCTCTTTAGGGGAACTTAAAATAATGATTAATTAACTATGCTCAGTAAGAAAGTAAACATTGAAACTAGAATCGAGACCGAAATGGTAATTTGTGACTGTAAAACTAATTGAAGGTCCTGCAGATAATCTGTTTACTTCTTTCACTTTGCTAATCTCGCTAATATATTCTATCTTCTTTTAGTAAATGAGCCTTAATATTTAAGATACAGAGACTATATTCGCTTAATAGAATCGATGAGTACTTTTCGTTACCAAAAACAATTAAGTAGACGTAGTGAAGCGTGTACGTAAACATATTCCCCGTTTTAAACCGTTTCAAACCGTAACTTTTTGAGTTAAACAACATTAACGACGTCTACAGCATGCCCTTATGATCTTTCTGCTTGACTGAGTTTAAATCACAACTCAATGAAATTGCAACTTTTATTCCATTAAAATCACCAGTTATACTTCTTGCTACTGTTTTTTCAGATATATTACTGGGATGATGACTCGGCCGAACCACGTCTCATGGAAGTACCCGGGTGCAACGCCTTCTGTGCGCTCGAGACATTCAAAGAGCTAACCAAATATATAGTGTCACACAATTATAACAAAGACTGCAAACTCGTTCCTAATACATAGTTATACACTGGAAACTAAGATTATTTAGTGCTTTCGACAAATCGATGGATTAGGCTGTGGTATTTAAAAATTGACTGTAGGTCACTGAAAATAAAGTATATTATTGTTATTGTGCAACTAGTGTTTTACTTACCCTCATCAATTTTAAGGCCAGTTTCGTCGCGCGGGATGTTTAGAGATATTTCGGCAAATTCGTCTGCACCCCAGGGTTGTGTTCCTCGTAGTTTGAGGTATTCTGCTATGAGTGCAGCGATGTGCAGTTGACAGCACATGGCCTGTGAGACAATCAATATCGTAAGTACAGTTGTGAGGTGCAGAATCTACTAATTAGAAGCTTGGTTTAACCACTGATGGTGTCCACTCGAGAAGTGTAGTATATTTTAGTAGTAAATAACAATTTAGCTTAGTCTTGGCCGGTGAAAATTGATTCTAGCAGAAAGTATATATTTTAAACTTAATTCTAATAACTTACGGTTTAATTACAAGTATAGTATATATATATATATAAGATTTCTAGAAATAATTAGGTACCTCATCGTGATCTCCTTGGCGGGCGTTGTGTTCGGCGAGGTTGGAGAGCCAGGCGTGTCGCAGGCGCGGCGTGGCGCGGCAGGAGGCGGCCAGCGCGTGCTGCAGCTCTGCCAGGTGCACGCTACCCGCACCTAGGGCATCACACGTTCACATGTTACTAATGTAGATACAACGACTGGAACCTGGATGAAACTATACCTAGTTGTGGGTCAAGAAGGGCTGTGGATGAGGACAATAATGTAGATTTACAAACTACATTGATATTGATTAAATAATTAATTAATAAAATAAATATATAGAGGAGAAGTGTCGTATGTGATTCAAGAGTTTACATACAAGACAAACAAGGAAATCGATAACTTTTAACTAGCGTTTCTTTAATAATCGCATTCTGTTAAGAGTATTAAGACATATCATGAAGTAGGGCTGTTACACTTACCAGAAGCTCCCACTCCCCCCACGCCAGCGAGACGAGCCCGCGCTCCAACCACAGTGCGCACGCGACGCATTAATTCCGCCACTTCGCTTGATAAACCTGATTAAAATATTACCTGATGAATGACTGAAGTAGGTACAGAACAAAACTAGAGTAGAATGGCTTACATGACATTTTTAAGTATAAAAGATTTAGCCAATACTAGGAATTAATATAGGTATAAAAAATAAAGTAATATAACTCACCTGTTCCTTTCATAGCTTTATCGCCAGTCGCAAAACAGTTGATGACAGAGAGTGATTCTTGAAAACGCTTGCAGTTGAGTGCGGTAGAGTTGTCGAGTAGTTTTGATACAGCCATTATAACCTGAGTGTAGATAGGCGTGAATTTAGAAAAAATGGTGCTGAATATAAAATTTAATCAAAGCAGTGTATACCCAGTGGCGTGCATCCCATATAGGCAAGTAGGCAGTGCCTACCTCAGATAAATTTAACAATTCAATACATTATATTTACTAAATATATAAAATAATTCGTCATATCAAGTGATATAAAACAACAATTATACATTAAAATGTAGCTACACAAATAAAAAACTTCTATTATCCATCACAAAAATATGCCTACGATCGTTCATTCACCGCATGACGTCATAGTAGGCACTGGTCGAGCAGCCTACTAAATCCACGCACACTATAAAAAATTCCGCGTATTCGTATACGCACACACACTTCTTTAGAATAATACGACCGAAATATAACTCCCCTTTTTCCAGACGTATCACACTGACATTTAAACTTCGCAAATTACCAGGCCAAGGTAAGCAAGCCTACCTCAGTCAATTATTGGCTGCACTCATGCTGCAGTCTGTTGCATTAAAGGTCCGAGTCTCTTATTGGCTGTTACTGTCATGGTTCTAAAGCGATCAGAAAGAGAGAAAAGTATTGTTTATACTTTCTTCTCCGTCGAATTTTTAAGCAATGTTGCCAAAGTTATAGCAATTTCCCGTTTATATGTTTTTTAGACAACATTGGAAACTATTTTTTTTTAAACAAAATATATATTCGTTACATTTCGTTATAGAATATTGACTGGTTTTCATTTAAATTAATCGATAAGGTCTATTTATTATATTTCTTATGACAAAAATAATTTTATATAAATTAAAATGCAGATTTAAACAGTTTTACTACGGGTAAAATGTTTTATGAATCTGGCAACTCTGCAGTCGGCTAATGTCATTTACGGGCGCGATTTTTATTCTATTGCAAACAATTTTATCAATTTCTTTAATTAAATTGTGATTTTTTAGAAAGTGTTACATAAATAATTGCCATTTAGGAGTATCGATAAATTATAGTGTTTAGTTTGTGGTGAAAATGCAACATGTATTGATAAATTACATGCAAACAACTTTAAAGTTTTCGTTTGTTGACAAATTAATTAGATGGTTGTAGTGGTAAATAAAAGTTCAAGAGACGAAAAATAAGCCTTGAAATGTCAATAGGAAATTCGTGGAGTTAAAAGTACGTGAGTAAGCAATTAATTTATATGTTTTTCGACGAATAGTTAGATACTAAGTAGTTTTGTTTTTGTAAACAACGACTTCACGAGCATACAAATGTAGGTACCTATATCAATTACGATAAGCCATTTTTTGAACAGTCTTTTATTACTACTGAAGTACCTATCTGCGAGTTGTATTATTACCCGTCCCATAGTCTGGGCGAGCCAATTGCCACGAGCCGACATTCATACCTACTTTATTCACACGTTACCTTCATTGTGAAAAACCACCTTATTTGTAAAGTTATTTAACTTACGCGGAAGTCAGATGCCGAACGTAGGTATAGAAAAACAAAAATACCTATAATATCTATAAAATATTTTCTCATTTTGTCGTGTCGCCGGTAAAGGTACCTCGCTAGTGCAGACACTGCAGACTCAAAAAGCCTGTAGAGAAACAAAATACTGTAGAGACCTTCGGTAAGCACAGTGGTCATACCAGATTATAAGTAGGTACCTTTTGTCGAATGGTAATAATTATAATGATCGTTGGTATAGTTCATTAATGGATAAATAATATATAATCGCTATTTTAGTAAATGAAGCAGGTATCTATATACATCTTTTTACGGATTCGGGAAGAGAATATGCTAATTCATCGAAGCGCCGCGCCGCAATGTATGACAAATAATCGAGTTTTAATTTTTTTGTGAATAAATCACCACTTGCCTAATACCTGCCTACCTTGTCCAAAAACCAATGCACGCCACTGTGTATACCTCTAGTTTATAAAAGCGATAATGTCA
Source organism: Abrostola triplasia (assembly GCA_946251915.1). NCBI lineage: Eukaryota > Metazoa > Arthropoda > Insecta > Lepidoptera > Noctuidae > Abrostola > Abrostola triplasia. The sequence continues at coordinate 5,247,914 of OX276423.1, forward strand.
AATCATTGATTCAATTGAGTGGCTTATTTTATATTAAGACCAAAAAAGAAATGGGATAGAGTTATTGGGGTTCGATCCTTACCCGAGACAAATATTTGTGTGATATGCATATCATATTTTGAATCTGTGGAACATACTAGCAAGACAGTAGCAAATTTGTGTGTATGTACAATGTTTATAAAGAAGAATCAGCGGATAGTGTAAGTACCTGTAGATGCACCCGAGTGAGGTCCCCGCCGCTGCCGTGCTGGAAGTTGGCGCGCATGAGCAGGTAGAGCGCGGCGGCCGCCTCCCGCCGCAGCCAGGCCGCGCGCGCCTCGCACAGCCGCACCACCGCCGCCACCACGCCCGAGCACACCGTGCTGCCGCCTGCACGAGGGTACGATACAAACACTCAATGTTATTCAAGCAATCATAAAGAAAATGTACGTAACCATTAGTTAAGAACATAGTTAGTAGAGCCGACGAGCTCGACGCCATATATATTGCATGGAATTCGCAACGATCTATGATAACTAGAACTAAAACTGCAAAGCCCGTAACATACTAATGTATCTTATGCTTGCAGAAAATAATATAAAAGATACTGGCGCTTAAGTGCTGCAAATATCGTACCTATAAATATTGTAGTGACACAATATATTATATACCTTAACAAAACCTTTGCATGGATAAATCGGAGGTTGTATTATTATCAAGTCGTACTCATGAAAACTTACCTTCGAACAAAGTCTCAGAGAACTGATTTATATACGCTCTTAAAGCAGCAAACAGATGTTTATACAAGGTTTCGCTTTGCGGGTACTGCAGTAGCTTGAGATAGGGCTTCGCGGCGACACCGTCGGCTGCCCCTAGGTTCTTCATGAAGAGACATGCGCGGTCTATTATTATGAGGCCCACTTCCGTAGCAAGAAAACTGGCTGATAACACTGTATGGTCCGCCATTGCTTCTAATTCTGACAAACGAAAAAAACTATAGTATCAACAACTACAACCTATTGAAGCATGATTTATTTTTTATATTAAGATAATAATAAATTTCAAATTAAATAACATTTAATAAACCTTCGAATATTATCTTTTAGTCACATACATTTTTATAGCGAGTATAAAGACCCCAAACTTACCAGTTATAACAGATGGATTAACAAGGTTTTCTCTGTTAACCGTATTATTCTTCTCCACAACGATGGGTGGTTCTTTAGAGAAGTCAGGTGGACTCATTCGAGCTGGCAAAGTCCTGGCTTTCACAGGTTTAGGTTTACCATTACAGTCTGGGGTCGTTACTTTCATTTCTGATAGTATTTTCTTTCTACCGACATATTGGAATTGCTCAGCACATATTCTGTGAAAAACAAAAGATAAAAAAATATTTTAGACATCCCTGGTGCCTGATTAGTTCTACTACTGTATGTCTTGTTACATAGACTTAAGGCTCAAATTTCGACAACAACTTACTCTAAAACATTAAAGAAAGATTGCTGCTGAGCCTGTGATTGTGTCTTCCACCAATCGACAAGCCTTTCGTCATCCAAATACTTTAAAACAAATAGGAAACACAAGAGGACATCTCGGACTTCTTCAGCGGACATCACACCAAACCTGCAAACAAAAACAATAGTTATCTTCCTGTTTATAAGGTTCATTGTTGGGTAACAATCTGGAATTAGTATTTACCTATTGACTTGGTCTCCAATTTCGCTCAAATCTAGTCGTCCTATGTTTCTAGGAAGAGAGTCGCCGCCGGACATCGTTGAAACGGATTCTAGAGAGCTTTGCGACACATTGCTGGCGTGATCTAAGGAAATATAGTTTTTTTATGATACTTAAATTACCACGTCAGTAATTTCGATGTAAAATAAAATGGAACTACTAAGATCAAAGGATTTTCAGATGGTATGTCATTTAAATTTTACACTACTTTAAAAAATATGAGGGTAAGAAAAAAACCCTTCGAATTGCGGTTCACATTTATCAAACTTTTTATTTTAACATATTCTTCAAGTGTATGTTACTTCTAATCTATGTGACTTCACACTATTTATCTACACTACACACAAAAAAGCCAAGATTTTTAAGACAGTGTAATTAAGCTTATTAATATAATTGACACTCACCCTTGCCATACATATTATTAATTGGTATCGTCGGTGGTTCTTTGAAATGAGCAGAATTTCTGATAGGAGTATGTTCGAAGTGTAACGTAAGCCTGTTTCTGCGAGGAGTGCTGCTTGCCGACGCCGCCTCTTTCGTCGTACTGCTGAGCACTGGGTTCAATGTAGCGTCTCCGTCGACCTTATCGTGGCCGTTCTCTACTAGTGGACTAGCCAGGCTTTTGGTAATGAGACGGTGAGCATTTTCTAAAATGACATGAAAATGTATGTAACAAGTATCTTAAAGTGCAAGCATTCGCGCTGAGATCTACTTAGGTTCACGAGCGTGCAAGTAAATATGAAACGATAAATGGAAACTTAATTTAGTGTTAAAATTTCTAAGATTTACCTAGAACAATAGTTAGCCACGGAGAGTATAAGTACGCGAGCCTAGCTCGGCACTGCCGGCTTCTGTAACGGTCGTCGTGTTCATGTTTAGTCAACAACGCTCGCAGCACGCTCAGAGCGGCTCTACGTTTTAATGGCGCCTCACGTAATGACTGCTCAACCTAAATAAATATCAAAATAAGTAAATTTGCTAGGCGAACAATTAATAATGTATGAAAGCATGTATCATGCTCCAAAGCTTGCTAGCAATGTACATATTTGGAACAAGGGAATACTTGATTCAGTAGGGTTCCCGCAAGAAAGTGGCGCATAATAAAATCTTCACTGAGTTTCAGCTGCGCAGGATCTGTGTGAAAGTAAGAGTCGTTTAGATAAAGGCTTTAGGGGTGTCCGCTAAGTTGCGCATGTTTCTGACGTGTATGCGTGAGTGTTCATAGCACTTCTTATTATGTCACTTAAAGAGCTTACACAAATGATAATCCCGCAAAGCTAAAAGTTACAGCGCTATAGCGTTGCATTTCCACATTTCAGCAGCGATCGTCATATCATGTAGTCTACCAGGTACTTATTAAAACCACAAGGCATAAAGCAAAATTATTCTAATATGGGAACCTAATGTCGCAACGACACACACACGCATGCACGCAGATGCGTACTATTAGCGTATACCCACAAAGATTATCACAATTAACCGTTTAAAATGTTAAACATTAAAATCCTTACCTTCATCGCCATCTCTTGATAACTTGTTGGCGTGTAATGGCAGATTGAAAGGCACAAAGTGCTCGTGAGAACAAATTGTTTGTAGGAACGTGAATTTGAAGTCAAACAAAGCTTTTGGGTCGCAAACTTTGAACTTATCGATATATTTCTTTATTTGTCGAAATACAAATCCTCGATCCATAAAAGATAGGCAAGACTGTAAAAATAACAATAGCTTTAATTACGCATACATAGTGTTATATTGGCTTTAAATGCCACTTGTACCCTACTATTAATTTAAACAAACTAATTTGAATATTTGTTCTTCAATCATACCGTAACGACTAAATAGATTTGGATAAAATTGGTCAGGAAGCACTTCATTTGCAAAAAGTGAGAACGACTGTATTTACTCAATACAACATTATCCTATGTCCAGTCCATAACTAGGTCATTATACTACTGGTCTGAATTGGACTTAGGACCTCCTTCTTATTAGTAATATGATTAATAAGTAGTGTTTAACTTACCTTTAGAAAAGTGGCAAGATTCTTATTGAATATATGTGTTTGCATTGGCTGTTGTAATATGTACGAGGGCTCTACCGTCGATACTAATTTCTCAATATTTTCTAAGAGATCACCATGAAATCTTTCGTGTCGGGACATCTAAAACAAATAAATATTTTGAGTGAATTGTATCACAGCTTCGTATTAAGAGTGCCATATAAATGACCATCAAAATAAAAATAGGATTTAATTTAATTTAAAATTAAAAGTGTTTTACTCATGGTCAGATACTGTAGTTACGTAACTAAAGTATATTTTTACACACCTTACTTACCGTAGACGGAGTTATTTTCTATGAAAACATAAATAGTGGTCACAACACTTATGATATTATTTATCCTTGGCGGTTTTCCGTCTCATATCGTTTATATAAGGAAGTACTTACTTTAATTCTTCCGGTATTGATTAGATACTGGGCCATACTTTTCGTGATAATGTCGAAAAAGAATCCGGAATACTGCATGAATTTGTTTCCTAACAGAAAGTCCGGTTGGTTGGGATCAACAAACATGTGGAGCGGCGCAGTCAACATTGTATGCAGTTTAAACTCAACGCAGTTGAAAACATACTGAAAACAAAGTATTATGAAAATAAAAAACGACAAAAGTGTTAATATATTTTTAAGTTAAAAGTTTACTTTATGTTGCTATGTATAACTGTAGTTTCCCTACCAACAGTTGTTAATTTTAAGTTAAATTTGTGTTGTGTAATGCTATTTTATGTATCGTTTTTATCACAATGAATGTGGTTATATAAATTAAGCATTTATAAAAATAGGTATTTGTCACAAATGGTTACCGTAACAGACATAATCAGTACTAAATGTTCTAATATTAGCAATCAAAATAAAACAATTTATTCGTTTTAAATTCATATTAACTCTGAATCTTACCTTCACATAGCTGTCAAGCAAATCCTTTCGCCCATAGTCATGTATCATATGAACGAAATGCACAATTAACTTGACTATCTGATAACCCATGTCTTGTGTGTAACTTTTTTCTACCGTCTGTAAATAAAAAAATATATATTTAGCTTGGACAAGACTTAATGCATCAATAAATTTTTGTGTTGCGTTTTATTTACTATCGATACATTTTAATGGCAGGTAACATTGGGAACGAAGTTTTATTGAGGTATGTAACTCTAACTACTAAATAGAGTAAAATGTAACAAAAAAACCAAATCCAAAACTGGTACAGCATCATCATCATCAGCCGGATAACGTCCACTGTTGAACAGAGACCTCCCTCTTAGAACATATAGAGTATGGTGGTAGAGCATATAACAGTCTTAACATACTGAGATGTATATACATAATTATCTACTGCAGATATTTACCATCAATTCGAAAAGTTGATTCATAATAGTTGGCAAGAACGCTACGAGCGAGTTCAATTTGATTGCGTGCGCAGCTTTCAACGCGTTGCACACGTCGTTCCACGGCGGCGGTGACGGTGAGGTGGGGGGGGAGCTTGACTTGATGAGCCTCTCAGCTTGGTTGAACAGATTATGTAAATGTGTGTCCCGGGTCGCTACCGTCGAGTCCAGTACTAGTTGACAACGGAAGAGTTGCTTCTCTCCTTCTACCCATACTACTTCGGGACCTGCGTTCTGCGTAAAAATATAACGTTGTTTAAGCACTACAATAAATATAGATTCAAATAGTCGATGGAAACGTTTAAGACATTTCACAAATACTTAATCGTCACTCATAATTATGGGCATACCAGACATACAGTAAGTGAAAAATAGTGTCTTTAAATTGGTAGACTAGAAAGTTTAGAAAAGAGATGGAGTTATAAAATCACATACCCCTTTCCCAAGTCCTAGTGGCTGAATAGACAAATATCCAGACGGCAAATGTGTTGCTATAGGTAAGTTGACGATCTCATCAGCTAACTTATCGTTTTTCAACAGCGGTACCCACGCGTATCTATAAAGAAATATATGATAAAGGCTGATGTGTATTTAATGAGATCATACACTGCTATTAGTAGTCCCTATGGGGCATTGTTTCTAATGAACAATAACGACGGATATGATTATGACTACCAAATGTAGCTAGAAGATTGAAGAACTGCCTTTCAGGTATATAATCGGATGTGGCTACACCGCATCCGCTAGCTGTATAAACTAGCTATAAATCAGTTGCTTGGAAGACGTTATATTTGTTCTGCTGAATTTGTTCTCCTTCACATTGGTCTCAAGTCTTAACGTAAAGTAATTTCGAAGACACTAACCTGCAATACTTGTACATTTACTGCAAAGTTTGAAATTTAACAGGAGATCGAACTGAAATTGTGTTATAACTATAAGCAACCTACCTAAATATAAGGGAAAAAAAATAGAAATACTTACCCAATACAAGTTTCAACGTTAGTATCATTCTTTTTCGCGAGATCGCAGGATATATGATGGAAAGTAAATAGCAAATGATGTTGAGGAGTCAATGTAGCTGGCAGGCGGATCTTGACTTCGTCGCACCAAGATGGATTCGCGTTGTGATGAAGAACTGAGCAACGGTACTGTGTTCTCATTCCGAATCTCCCGTACACAGCCTACGGAAATAAAAAAATCAAATTGGTACAAAATGTACTATGTATGGATCTTGATAAGTATTGATTTTTATTATTATAACCTGAAGTGGTTTATTGTCTCCAGTATCACCATCCCTCAATTCAACGGAACAGGCAATATTTCTGGCTCTGGCAAACATTTTTTGAGATTCAAAATTCAAAGTCAACGGACGAACATACAAATGGTGTATGTATGCTGCATACGGCTGCTCGGGCTCGACGTTTAGTGTCGCCAACTCTGTTGTAAGCGGCGATGTAGGCGGAAGTGGGAACGGCTTTAGTGCCGCGTATGCGTTCGTCATACAATCTAGAAGATAAGAAAAATATTTGTACACATTGTAACTAAAAAAAGTAATTCTATATTTTTATGGAAGTAAAAAAAAATCTTACTCGGTATTTGTTCGTTACTCAGATTGATATTAATACTAAGCCAGCCAGGTATCACAGTAAGTTTCGACATTTTCTCCGACTTGCGGTAGTCTGACAATATTTTAAGCAAATCGTCATCTGACATTTTGTTTGGCTCTTGGCGGTATATGGCAGGAAATTCCGGCGACAAATCCAGATCATTACTGTACATTCTAAAATAATATAAACACGTTTTAGAATATTCGCATGTGTGTTCTAAGTTATTTGAAACATAATATGTATACAAATTTAACTCTTACTTGTATAAAGGTTTGGCTGCCCATGCAAAAGGCATCCTATAGGTCCCCACGCGATTCGCGTAAGCCTGTACTGTTTTATGAACTTTGAGCCCCAGTCTCGGGTCCTTGGTGGCTTTGAGATACGGCTCCAGAACTTGGCTCACATGACCTTGCAGGATCTTATCGATTTTCACCACCAGGAACAAATCCGGATGAGGATTGTTTACAGACAGCATCACCTGTACACAAATGTTTCATTTTTAAGTGCACAATTAAATATAACCATTTCTGAGAAGATGCACATATCAACAATGTACATAACTGGATTACGATCACTCATATATTTAGCCTGTCTTTAACCAAAGTCTTTATCGAGTGTCCTAAAGATGCACTTCGAAGATTATACAAATGTTTGAAGAGATAAGGCTAGATTTAATTTTAATATCAATGGTATTTAAAGAAATTAAATATTAAGCAATACCTGTCTCTTCGATCTAAACCACTCCTCCGGTATCTGATTAACGTCTAACTTAACATCGTAACTAAAGTTTTCAACTAATGACTTGGTGCACTCCCTGTCCTTGACTAGATCTCTGACAGCTTCGTGGTTAAGGTCGAAATGGAAATTCTCCGTGAGTTTCCTTCCACTCCTCGCGTCGTACAACGCAAGATATGTGTAATATGGCTCTACTTGACACAACAGTTCTTTATCGCCATCTATCGGCGCTTGTAACCTAAACTTTAAGCTTTCGCATTTGAGCAAAATTCTTTGGCCAAAATGTTCTCTGTAACAAAAACATACACACATTGTAAATCAATTCATCATTAAAACGATGAATTTAGTTAAATTTTCCTATTCAGTACGTGTGATAAACTAAATATATCATAGAATGTTTGTCATTAAAGTACTTTTAAGTTTACAAACAAAAAGGTTGTAATAAAACAGAGGACTCGAAATGTAACCTAAACTAACATGCACTAAATGACGAATATAATAAAAAGAAAAAGCAAGCTACCTACTTGAATGGTTCGAGTTGAGGTTCAGGCGAGGGCGCCCGCTTGTAGGGCATGCTAAAGATGTTGTATCGACACTCGTTGCGCGCGGCGGCTATCGACAAGTCTGTCTCGCGGGAGTAGCGCATCAGCAGCGGGTTCATGCTGTGCTCCAGGCCCTTCAGGGTGCCGTACGTGGCGGGCGGGGGCTCCGCTGTCAGGGACACGTCCGCATCTAAACATTCATATCACACTCATTTGGTTGCGAAAACTACATTATCGCATAATCATGCGAAATATTTGTAACGGCTTTATGAAGAAACACTAATCATAGCAAAAGGTTATGTTATTTCTAAACTCAATGGATCTAGATGCAGTTTCACAATATAAACCGATCGTGTTAAGAATTGATTTTATATATTAAACATAGACTAAGTCATAACAGTGACTTCATTCAGCAGATCATTGTTAAAGATACATACCTTTATCTAATGCTTCATCGCTTTGATGAGTTTCCTGGCTATCTTGGCTCTTTTTTAAAGCGGCCTTGAACGCATTGATCCACTCATTGATTTCTTCCTCATTTTCAGCTGCAAACGTATAGCCTTTACCGCCGGACATGCGCAATTCAAAACAAAACCTTCCTCGTTTTGGGTTCTGCAAGTGCAACAACAAACAATTATGTAAAGTCCCTATTATATAAATAAAACGCGTTAGTAATACATATACTGTTAATGGGTGAGTTATAGGTATTTACATTTCCTTATGCAATTTTATTAGTCAATAATGACTTGGAATGTCAATGCACGCAATATTTAGGTATCACAAGCCTTACCCTGACAACATCTGAACAAAAGTCCATGACGATAGTGAGCTTTGTATCCGTCTTCTTTTCATCCTTATACACTTCAAGTATGTATGTGCCATCGGCCTCTCTGAGCATTGAGCAATAACGTTTCTTAAATGATTTTGAAGCAAGATTACTGAATATCCTTTCTGAGCCAATTTCGGGTCCTTTAAGCAAATGCCCTTCTTTGGTACCGAGGTCCAGCTTAGCGGCTTGAGTTTCATTATCACTCTCCGTCTCGGCGTCGATATCGTATATCTCTTCCGGAAATTTGTTTTCTATAGGTCTGTACAAGACAAGATAGTGGAATGGAATAGATAACAGTATTATTTGTATGTTTGGATTCACTTATTCAATGAGTGGTTCTTTGAAATAATGAAACAGGAAAATATGGCTACATGTAATTATGTATAGGTTGCATAGCGCAATGTTTACGATACGGATATTATATTAACAACTTCAATTATGAATATTAAATGTTATAACGAAATAATCTCGCGTAACTTGCAACGCTTCACAACATTTGCACAATACCAACTCTGATTATGCAGATCAACCGACCTTTAAAACTAGTATTCATTTAGAAACACCAAAACTATGATGCTACAAAATGAAAATCAGCTTTAAAACGAAGCGTTCTAAGTGAAAGCTTCGGTTGCGACCATCTCATTAGCATATTTATGTGCTTATTAATTTAGTTTATTATCCTTTTATCTCATGTGCAGTCGCTAGGATATGACGCATGGATCAGATATGGGAGAATAATGCCCCGACCTTGTAAATACAACACGTAACTTAATGTTGGGCATACAATGTTCATTACCATGTAAAGTATGTTAATTATAGCTACTAATGAGCTCCCAAATGTTTGTTCCAATTTTAACACATTGCATGCAACCGCCTTTCATTCGTTTAGATGCGAAACCGATAAACAATATGCAATGGAACCGATAATATTGAAATGGGTTTTTAATTTTAAATAATGAATATTTATCATGTTGGAGTTGGTGTTTTACGAATACTGCAGATATTTCTGTAGCAGCTTTTGATTTTGCTTTCGAATCTTAGAGTGGTGAAGTCACATATAAATGAATGTTTGAACGACTTTTCGCAAATGCTTCTAAACTAGGCACAAACAAGCTACAAAGGTTCATGAGACCTACAAAGCTTTATTTACTCTTTCATGGGGGAATGGATCGCCCGGATAGCAAGTCGTTAGAGGCGATATGTCCAGTGTGGGCCCAAAAATGACTATAGTCTAGTGGCTAGCCAAGGCTTATGATGAGCCGCGAAATGTGGGTTTATAGATGCCTTATATAGGAGAACACCTCCCTAACGTACCCCTTTGTTTTACAGGCATGTTATGTGCATATGCTGTGTTTTTATAGGAAACATGTGAATTTAAAATATATAATTATGTCCTTGGAATACATTATCTGGTTATTACTTAATCACATTTTTACTTAACATACCTTGGTAAGTTGAGATAGGTGCCTGAGTAGTTGCTAAATTTGTAATGTATGAGATTCCAACTAGAAGCATAACTGAGCAGCGCCTGTCTTGTGAGCAGAGGGCAAGTTGCAGCAGTTCTTACGTCTGGCACTGCAGTAGTGACTGTCCTCCATCGCCGAGGTAGTACAACACTCTACATGACACAGAAAACACTGGTTGAATAAAGATTTAATTGTATTTGCAGTAATCTGCCCATTCTTATGAATTTCAAATGTAAGATGTGAGTAAGAATGTCCTGCAGATGGTACGAGACGGGGCGTCTGTCAGGACAGGTTGACTCAAATCTGCTTTGGTTCTTTCTTTAAAAGACCATCACAGACGTCCTACATTGTACATGTCGTGTTTTTGTAAATGTGAGCACTGCGTAGGTTTTTTTTTCCTTCCTTTTTTTTATTCCTATGCGTGTCTGACGGTTTGAGTATTTTATGCGGCCTACCCAAATGTCCTTCAGATGGTACGAGACGGGGCGTCTGTAAGGACAGGTCGACTCAAACTCGCCGTGGTTCTTTCCTAAAAAGACCACTTCCCAGACCACCTACACTGTTCTCGCATAAAATATTGAGCTTGTCTGGACTTTAAAAGAGACCTTGACCCCTGAGTTTGTTTCGGTATTTCTTCTCAGAGGTAGTCAGTTAGGAAATGCCGATGCCATCTAGTTTTTAAAAAATGACGTGTAAAAGTGTTTTTTTTAAACCTATTTACAGAAATAAAATCATTTATCATTTATCAAGAATCAAAATGTATTTAGAAACAAAAGCAATGGTTTAAAAATAGGAACTAATTGCTTTATCTATTCATACATCAATCAAATAAGCAACTTACAGAGACATCATCCGTGGGGTACAATAGTATGTCCCTGAGTGGATCGTTCAGAAGTAATGTCTTGTTGTCTTGTATGTATTGTTCAAAATCCAATGCTGTACATTTCTTTGCTATGATGTTCTGGAACAAATGTTATAGCTAAAGATGAAACATACTGACTACAATGTGACATAGTTATCAAACAATCACCATTATAATATTAATTATGTGAGATATGGTACACTGAATTATGTGCTTGTTAAACTACTTCTTATTTACTTGGTCTTAAGGCATCATGAGACAAAAGCATGGGACACAGCAAAGTAATTATTATTAAATCAATATGTTTTGTTCAAAAAGTAATAATCATATTCATCTTTATTCATAAAAAATTATGATTTTAAACCAATGATTAAAATATACCTGTCACTATTGTTTGCATACCACAAGAAATTAAGAATGGATGTGGAAAAAAAGAAAATGTCAACAGACTTAATATGGGGTTTAGTTAATGCGGTATGATCGTAATTTATAAATAAGAGATTATTTTTATAGTAGTTTATTTCCTTGAAACGGCAGAGTATACTTTTATCTAAATTTAAACATATCTCAGAATACAAAGAAAAGACAAAACCTTAAATCAAATTGAATTATTATTAGATTAAGATTTTGTATTTTATTAATCTGCACTTTATGCAAAGATACTGTGCAATACTTTAGTCAGACATGTTTTGTCATAGGTTTTCTACTGTATAAATAATTTAAGTGATTTATTGACTTAAATTAAAAACAATTAGTTACCATAGTTATGAACAGCCCAAGATTGTGTTATATATTTCATCCACATATTAATTGTGATTACAAACATGTATAACAAGAAATCAAATAGGCTATTTACTGTTGTCAGTGTTTTTATTTCATATTGGGCAAAAAGCTACAAAAAAGGCATTTATAAAATGTCAAATTTACACTTTTGTACCAGGCAAATTGCATGGTTCAAGTATTATTCCAATGGGGAAGACCCAGCAAGAGACTTTTACTCTTATAAAAATAGTAGGTATATTTAACAATTTATTTAGAAGTATGAGAGAATAATGAGCTACGGAATATAAAGAAAATTATGTAATTGTAATTTTTTAATTAAGTTTGTAATTAAGTAGCATTATACCTAAGTCAAAAAATAAACAATAGAGTTTTATATACATAAATTGGATATTCTCTGATGTACTACTCAAGATAATACTATTGACAGACACTAGATACTGCAGCTTTAGGATTTATTTGGTGATACTTTGATAGTTTGCACTCTTTAAATCTGTGAGGTTTTATTAATTAATTTAATCCTGTACAAAACCAATTACATAGATACATAGAGTCACACTTTTTTCCCAGAGGGGTAGGAAGATAAGGCACACACTTTTGATATTCTCTTAAGAATAAAAATGTGGAATATGTTATTATAAATTTTCATTCTTTAAAAAACTGCTTATATTGGTTTCAAATAAATAAGTAATAATGTTCAATTGATTATGTTTTAGAATAACTATAATATTAAGATATAAGATATCTTTAGTTGTTTAGATACTCAATATCGTCCTTAGTATGTTTACAATATTCCACAGCAAATGTTATGTAAATATGGCATGACAGAGAGAAATCAATTGTTATTAAGCCACATTAAATTAGGAATTGTTATAAGATTGAATATAATAAGGTACAATGTCCCTGTATTTATTTACACTACTACCATCGAAAGTCGTATGAATGTATACATTAGGTCGACTGCGTAGAAATTTCCAAGACAAATAGAAAGTAAAGAAAATTTTCTGATAAGGAAAACTAAGCTTTCGCTACATATAAATACAAAACTGTGCGCCATAGGTATTCAAATTAATACAAATCTTATGCATTTAGTTTTTATCATACAAAATATGCAGTACACATGATAAACTTGTATTATTTACCTCGTATTCAGCGCCGCTCTTTTTTACCTTTGAATTAACTGGAGGCATAGTGGATGAATCTTTTTACACAAACGTTTAAAGAAATCACATGTATTGTCTCTTGAAAACACAAATGTTTACATTTTGAAAAAAAATCTATCTTTCCCATTCACAAAACGCCGAAAACCGCAACAATAGCGAAGCGAAACACGGACGAAAGTGACATGACAGGCGAGGCAATAGACGACAGCAGCATTCAGCCAATATACTTAGTATTGCCCGTTATTTGCTTCTGGCTTCAATAGTCTCTCAGAACAAAATAGTCCATCCCTAGCATCATAGATAGAAGTCGCTAATAGTAGATATATATTTTTAATTGCATGCAACACTGAATAGCAGGGCTGACTGACACGATGTAAAATTATAAACTTTTATCGTAAACTATGGATGTTACGGTAAATGCTGGTTCAATTCGAATAAAAATAATTTTCTATTCAGATTTTAATATTTAACATTACTCAAAATTTATTTGTACAGCAAATAATTAAACATTTTAAATATTATAATGTAGTACTCACATTCACGTTCAAGAGGGGCTCGTAGCTACGTGGCTACCGCGCAGATCGGTCGATGTGCGAGGATTAGCCATGCGGTCAGACTCATAGAGCGTGACCACTCTCATATGTTGAGACCTCTCCGTGCTTCTGAAGGCACGTTAAGTCGTTGGTCCAGCGCCTAATCATTCTCTGGTCGTGTCGATCTACCGACCCAACAAATAATATGAGTGAGGGAATAGTGACTGCACCTGTATTTGCGCGCATCGCTGTGCGAAATTCGGTCAAGAGATATTATTAGTACTCAAATTACTTAATTTTATGTACGTAATATTATATTAAGTAATATGCAAGTTTTTTTTTCACACGATACCTTAATACGTTTTATAATTGTAAAAAAAAAATCAGCGCTAAATAACGAAAATTTATAGATAAAAAAGAACGCTATATACTTAGAATATATATTACACTTAAAACGCCCGCCATTTTGGCGCGCTTGGCGTGACGTAAAAGTCTAACTATCAAACAACTAGTGAATAGCTGTAAAATTAATGTGCTCTGTAATTTAATTAAAATAATTCAAAGCTATGTATTTAACAACTATTATAAGACGAAAAATAACAGTTACGTTTCAATTACTTCAGGATTCCCGCTCATATTTAAAACACATGAATATTCCCTATTACATGATGGCTAGCACAGCGGCGCAGATACTGGCATACAAAAATAAAGGCCGATACCTAGTTTTAGGTAAAGCCGGGCTGTACTGTAGGTGTGATGAATATAATTTTATATAAGAGAATATAAATGTATCTTAGTTAAGCTTTTATTCAAATAAAAGACAATGCTTATGTATTCTAATTTATTCCTCACTCAGTATATTTTTAACCAAATCATTAATTTGCACTTGTAACTTCTTCTGATTTTCTATTGACAATTCAGCACGCATAACCACTCCTAATTCGTTAAAAAACTTTTTCAAATCATTGTCACTTACAATGCTTGTTTCATTGTTAGCTGACGTAATATTGTCACTATTAACGTTCGTGTTCGTGGCATTGTTAACTGGAGATAAGTATTCTTTACCATTGATCTCTTTGTAATTATCCGCATAGTTATCTATCCGCATAGGCTTAGTATCGTTCTCATTATTATCATCATAATTGGGATCTGGTGATAAGTTTTCTGTTTTAACATTTTGTTCATCGTCATCGATTATGAGTTCACTTTCCAATCCTAATTTGACCCTATTTATTGTCGTTTTATTAGAACTACATGAATTATTTGGAACCACATTGTTAATTATTATATTATTTTGATTTCTCATTAATTCTTGTATACTATGCTTTACAGCCGTAGCAATACTATTGCATACATAATTTTTATCTGAGGTATTTAAATTGTTTTCTTCAATAAAATGAGTAAATTTTTGAAAATTGTGATCACCATGACGGTTAACTACAATGTTTTTCCTTATTTTTTGAAAATTGCGTACATCATCATGATTTACTTGATTGTTTTTCTTAGTTTCCTTTTCTTGAAAATTGTGTACTTTGTTCTTATCTTGCGCGGGCATAATATCCATAAATAAATCGTTATATTGTTTGTGTATAAAGGAATGTATGCGTGAATTTGTAATTTTACTAAGGTATGGGTCCATAAAACTGAGCATTCCATTAAAAAATTTCCTTGTTTTTTTATGAGACATGAGCGTCTCTATTGGCACTTGTCCGGTTTCTGCCATCATTTTTAATTTGGCGTAGTGGCATAGTATGCTCTTCCACAATTGTTTACACGTTCTATCTGAAAATAATATTTCCATTATTTTGGTTTGGTATTAATTTAATACAACGAGTTGGCAACATAAGTTAAAGTCACTGTCGGCCACAACCAACATAACCTCTTACATTATTTTAATTAGCTTGCAATGGCAATACGTGCTTCAAAATAATTGTGGGCCTGTGCCGAATCAAAGAAAGTAAACATAAATCATACTTACTTGATAAATTCAAAACCAATGAAATTTTGTTCCAGGCAATGGTTTCATTTTCCTTGTGTTGAGGAGTCATAGTCGGGCAGTTCTTGTAAATAATTGGGTTTTGTTTTACCATCTTTATCATTTTAACCTCTTTAGGTAGCCAATTATCTTTTGTTGTAGTCATATTTTTATTTCCATTACATACCAAAATAAAAAAAATCTTGACACCTTAGTCGAGATTTGTTTTGTAAAGTAGCACAGTACACACAAGAATATGCAGACGGCAACGCAACAGACTAAATATTATTATAGACACTTAGTATTACAACAGGAATCTTCGAACAACAGTTCTCTTCTTACTAGGTACTTTTAGTATTAGAAGAAAAACCGTTTTTTAGTATAGGAATGATAAATAGTTCTCATGACTGTGTAGTGTGACGTTGATGTTGGTAAAATTTTACTGACTTGGCTTCAGGCTGAGCGTGATCGGGTTGCCATATTATTATATTGCCGAGTTTTGTGGGATGTTGTTTTATGGGGGTTGCACCGGTGATAGGCGCGATTATTTTTTGAGTTATTTGCTCATCACAGCTCAACAAAGTTTTTTTGGAAAGCAATGACTGAATTGGCCACCACTAAGACGTCTAACACACGTGTTTTAATTACATAATAGAATCTCATAATTATCTTAAATTTACCTGTATTGCTCGTGTAACTATTTGTTGTAGTGAGTATATTATGATATTAATTGGAAATAGCTTTGTTGAGTTGCGAAAATAAATATATCTATGTTATACTTATCAACTCAGAACACAGAACAAACCTTATCAATAGAAACACGTTTATTAGGCGTCTTAGTTGCCGCAAATTCTGTCATTGCTTTCTCAAGTAGCGTTGTTTCTGGGATGAGCAAATAACAAAAAAAAAATCGTACCTGTCGCCGGAGCATCCCCCTTTAGATGTATCATCTTTAAAGGTAGTGACATACTGGTCCCTCGTACGCAACGCAATCAGAATCTATGTAATCGAGACACTTGTCGTATGAATGCATTCACCTTAAGGTCTTAAGAGAAGAATAAGAAAATCGAGAAATTAACTTACACCAAATATATGTACTGATTTTGTCGTTGTCGTTTATTGATATAAAGAGAAAGATATTAGCCTAAATAAACTATTTACAGGTTGGTATCATGGACAACCCGTACTATTGGAGTGTACCCAGTGTATCATCATTATCAGCCTATCTCAGTCCACTGCTGGACATAGGCCTCTCCCCAGTGTATACTGTCGTAGATTCCCAAATCGCTTAATAAACCGCTGCAGTGCGAGCTTTTAAAATGTTTGTTTATTTAGTTAACTTAGCTAATCATTGTTCACGACCGCTAGTATCAGTATCTAGCAATACCGAGTTATTCGGTCTCATAATGCGCATGTTCACCAGACTTCAATTTTATAGTGACACGCACGTAGCGTACATGACATAATATTGTTGTATTTGACTCGATAGATGGCGTTGCTTTACATAACAAGCGAAAGAAGATCGGCAAAATGTCAACCAACGGCAGTGTTCCATCTCATTGAGTTGATTGTAATTATTTTGTAAGCTACAAAAATATTAACTTTTGACGACTATTTGATTTATATTTATGAATGCCTAGTTGCACCCCGCGGCGTTACCCGCTTCAGTTTTCGGGATAAAAAGTAGCCTATGTATTAAACCAGGGTGTCAGCTACTTCCATATGAAATTTCATTAAAATCGGTCTAGCCGTTTGAGCGTGAAGAGGTAACAAACATACAAACACACACACACAAACTTTCGCCTTTATAATATTAATGTGACTAGCTGCGCCCCGCGGTGTTACCCGCTACATTTTTTCGGAATAAAAAGTAGCCTATATGTTAATCCAGGGTATAACCTATCTACATACCAAATTTCAACCAAATCGGTCCAGCCGTTTATGCGTGAAAGAGTAACAAACATCCACACATCCATACATCCATACTCACAAACTTTCACATTTATAATATTATTATATATTATATATTATATTATATATTATATTATAATATATATAATATAATATATTATAATATAATATTATAGTAGGATAGTAGGATTTTTTTGCTCTAAAAACATATTAAAGGTAAAACGTACATTTATATATTGACAAAACCAAATACCATGTTTTTCATATTTAGTTTGTAACCCAGGGGGATCGGCGTTGAGGGCTGAAATACAGGTTACGCCTAGTTCGGCCCCAAATGCTAATACTTTTGTGTACTCTATAAGCTTTGTTGATAAACTATACTTGTAAGAAAATGTACATATTTTTTTTTTTTGTGAATAAATTATTATTATTATTATTATTTATTATTATGACTGCCTCGTTGGTCCAGTGGTTGCTAAGCGCGACTACTGAGCGCGAGGTCCAGGGTGCGAATCCGGGTCGAGCAAAATGTTACTGGGTTTTTCCATTAGTTAATTCTTAGTAGCAGCACGAAGTCTAGATTTGTGCCCGATTGATGGCAATAGTTGATACCCTGTACCGAAAAAATACAGGTGTAGTTACCTAAAGGCGTCATACACAAGGGACAAACTTACTGATCGGATCGATCACTTCTAAACTGCCCCACAGCTGCAATCGGTGGCGCATGGCTCGATGTGTCATTATTTTATACTTGTTTAGAACGCAATTAAATAGTCGTCATTGTCAAGATTGCATAGGATTCTGTTGCGATTTGCGATCCATCGCCTGGAGTATGTCGCCCATAAGATGCAATGTGTAAGAATGTGGATGTAGGTTCTGAATTGTTTTAACAGACGGCCAAATGTACACAAAAATACACTGTCGATCTTAATGGTACACTTTATTTCCATTATTTATTTTTATACCATAATAATTATAAAGAAAGTTGAAGGTTGATACAGACAGGTAGTAGGGGGTACCCAAGTATACTACTTAGGTACTTGTATTAATACTTAAATGATGAATTTGCTATGTAGAAATAAGTGAACTTATTATTGGGTTTCATTATATTTATTTAACGTTAAATTAGAAGTTACAAAGAAATGCATTACATTATGTATGTACATTTGACACATTATGAACAATCTCTGACTTTTTAAGTCTCCTCATTTTGTACAATTTTTAAGTGGGAAAATATTCTTAATTTCCAACAACTACAGGTACGTATCTACGTATTACAGTCGATTGTTAAATGAAGATATTATGGAAACTAATTTGGTAATACGTAACTATGTACCTGCTTATATATTTCTTTACAGTTATGACGTAATATGTATCAATTATATTATGTAGTAAGCTTCATAGATAAAACGTATACATTTTAATAAAATTTAAGATTTTTATAGTTATGAGGAAGTTAATTTAAATGCGATTTGCTTTTGAATTAAGTTGAGCGTTGCTCTGAGCACAATCCAAAGTGGCGCTTCATTAGATGCCCGTCACAACTCTAAAAACATAGCCTAAGACTAGGATAAATGTCTAACTATATTTACTACAAAACTAATTGTATAATTTTATACAATTGTAAACATACATCTTATCAACAAATACAAAGTTCAGTCATACCTACATTATACGAGCATGTTAAATTTATGTAGGTTTGTTTTGTAAGATTGGAACACATCGGTACCCAGCTTCACTTGTAGTATTTCATAGATAATAATGGTACTTATAAATTGTCCTATAATCTTACATTTTAGGTATTTTTATTTTTGGCATATGGCACACAGATTAGGTAATTATGTACTAAGGTATTTATTAAATACACAACACACTTTTTAAATATCAAATACATTTACACATCAAATTATGTCCTTGTATAAATTTACTTATCAATTATTATGAAAAATATCACACTTAGGTAGGTAAATTGAGTTGAGTATTGACTCTACATTGTCGAAATTACGTTCCTGTTTAAAGTCGCGGTTGAACGTCTGTTGTAAGCTAACACTGAAATTGAGAGAAGACGCTATTCTGGGAACGGAATGTGCGGGTGAGAGCCATAGCGGTGGCGGTAGCCGAAGGCGAGGAGCGCGGCACATACTGCGAGGCCGGCACCAGTGCTGGCTGTCAGGTGTACTCTTCATCCTCGTCTTCGTCCTCACTAGAGTCAAACGCTGCCTCCATCTCAGCATTATCTTCCGGGGTCGGTAGTGTCAATTTTAAGTAATCAACTGGCAACTGCTCTTTCGGGATCAAATAGCCTGTTGAGTCCTGTGGCGGAGGCGGTGGCCGTGGCAGTCGCATTTGCATGACTAGACCACCCCCAGCGGCTGCATCATCTAATTTTCTACATATTTCATCGAATCCTATCCTATCACGAGGATCAGCCTTCCAGCAAGCGCGCATCAAATCACCTGCAAAGCGTGGGCAGTCTTCAGGGGGTACTAGCACAATGCCCCGTAAAATTAACTTTGTAGCGCCATCGTTATTCTGTCCGTAGAAAGGTTGTTTGCCTCTGCTATATATCTCCCACAAAACTACACCATATGACCATACGTCTGATTCGTGTGTGAACCGAGCATACACTATACTCTCAGGTGACATCCACCGCACAGGCATAGGCCGCTCGCCGCCCATTTTGTAGTAGTCGCACGTGTAGATGTCTCGCGACATGCCAAAGTCTGCAATTTTGACAGTGAGGTTGGCACCGACTAGACAATTTCTAGCTGCAAGGTCCCGATGAACAAATCGTCGCGAAGCAAGGTACTGCATTCCACGAGCTATTTGCAATGCTACATGTAATAAAGCAGGCTCGTCCAACAGTGGTCCTGGTCTTCCTCCGCCACGGGAGCCTCTTAGAACACCAGCTAAATCACCCCACTCCATATACTCAAATACCATCCACGGACTCGCGTTGATATCATCTGTAAAGTTGAAACAATGGTTAAAAAAATTTGCCCTCTGCAGCCTATTTAGAACAATAACTTTTAGGTATAGGTAACATCATAATTCAGTTTAGTTAGATAGTATGGTAAATAACAACATAGTTTTATTATTGGTACCTATATCTTTTTATTCTTACCTCTATACACGACGCCAACTAGTGCAAGGATATTAGGATGCCGAAACGCAGACATTATGGAGACTTCTCTAACAAAGTCTTCTTCAGCGTTACGACCTGCGCTTTCCTTTAGCACTTTGATAGCTACAACTTGTTCATCAGCAGTGGTTTTAAGTAGCCCTGTTACAAAAATATTTATTGTCAAATTCATTTTTAAAATTTTAATAATTTGAGTTAAGTAATGTATGTTTTTATGGAAGCATTGTGCAAGTTGTTACTGACTTGGCCACATGTAGGTCAACCCATAGCACCCTTTAGGGTCTACACGTAGGGAAACAGTATGAACGGTAATGCAGTAAAAGCAAAAACGCAGTAACTGCCCGTCGAGTCATACACACACATATTAAACTAACCATCTTTGACATATCAACGGGAAACAATGGATTCAGGATTTTTAGCCATTATAATTACGAGACTCACATGGAAAGAACAGAGGATATTGCCCAAGTAGATATTACTATGGGAAAATAGCGAATGCTTTAAATACCTTTATGGACCTTCCCAAAGCACCCTTCTCCAACTTCTTCAAGAAATGTAAGAGCGTTTCTGTCCAGCAGTTGAACTTGGGACTTGTTGGTGTCATCGGTATCTGCGGAGCCTGGAGTGCCGGGCACGTGCGCGTTCTCCGCTCCGTAAACACCGTACTGAGGGTTCGTTATATACCTTTCAGCAAGCAGAGGCTCTCCTGGTCGCACACGCTATAAAAATCAAGCCAATACATATTATATGCGTTTAATTGAATTAATGTGTGCTACAGGAAAGTCGAGATATCAAGCATATAAGCGACTACCAATCAAATTGAAAAGTTTACATTTAAAATTAGGTACATTTAAAGCGTTTTTATGTAGCTAAATTAATTTAAAGCTACAGGTTATGTACGCATATTGTAAAGCTTGTTCACTCATTTATTTATATTACTTTTGGTGTTTGTCATAAGTAAGAATACTTACTGGTTGTGTTTTTCCATCGACGTGACAAATTCGTTTTTTGATGTACAAGAAGATAATCGAAATGAGTAGTATAAACACCACGGCCCCAGAAACTGATACAGCTATTAGGGTGCCCATACTGGCGGTCATACCGGTCTCTAATAAGGAACCCTTGCCAGTAGTAGATTCTGCGAAGATCTCTCCACTCGACAAGGATTTGGTCACCTACAAAAAACATGTTGCACGTAAGTTATGTAATTTATGAAGTTATTTAGTTAGAACTTTCTATATATATTTTAATAAAACTTAGGAACTTTTTGTTTTTAATATATAATAATAGATCATATTATGGAATTAAATCCATAGTATTATAACATATTTTTATCTATAACACTATATAAATACGCTACATTTCTTTTCTCTACAATCGCTTTGTTGTTGATAGAGCCTCAGAGTCCTTCATAAAATACCAAAACAAAATACTGTTAACGATTTGGGTGACACCGGCTCACGTTATCAGGGCCGACCTAACATGAATATTTATCAGTTGCCATGGAAAAACACTGATTTCATTTTCACTCCCATATATTTCATCGGGCATCAAAATCAATACTTTCATTGATAAACAAGGTTAGTTCATTGTTTTACATGTTTTTTGATTACATATAAGTAATACGCTGAATTAACTAACCTCCTAAACTTGAAGAAATAAGTACTTGTATTATACTAATAAATATTATTTTTTCATCATTAATAGTCTAATTACTATGGTATTAAGAAAGTATGCCGCATGCGTAAAGGAAGTGTTACTATTCATCAACATTATCTGTGGGCTAATATTTTTTAATCAACCTCGCAATCCCTGCAGTAGGACAGTGATAAGGCGATAAAAGGGGTTTTAATTAAGATGGATGGTCTCACTTGTGCGGTGGGCGGTGACGGCGCGTATCTGCTCTCGGCTGAGGCGTTCGACGTTCTCGGCGGGATCACGTTGTAGATGGGCTTCGGAGTCACGGGAACTGGAATTAATGAACACATTTTACTGTTAGACCTTCACTGACACTAATATTAAATAGGTTTGTATTTAATTTGTTTACTATAGCTATGTTGATGTTCCAGTTTCGTAGTTTACGCAGTTTACCTGCATATAAGGCAGGCTTCAACGGGTAGATTTGATGGACGATTTGATTGTAATTTATATCGAAAAACATTACCGTTCTTCGGCAGTCGGGTAAAAGGAAGCTCTGCCTACTTATGTTTAGTGTTTAAAAGAAAGTCCCGATACAACAATATTAGAACCAAAGTGGAATTGGCTGGTAGTATTTTACAAGATTATTTGTTACAATGCTTTCAGCCCCCTTACCATGTACTCTAAAAACAACGTGCAGTGGTAATAGGGCGTCTCGCTTTAACAACGTAAACTGTCGATATTTTATAGTCATTTATTTAATATTATATTATAAAAAAACAGTATCCCTAATCCACAGAGTGCGAGGCAGCCGCAATAAAATCCTGCTGACGATATCTAATAGAATCTCGTCGCCTCTTTGGAGGTCGCTAATTAGGAGGGTGATTTGATTAGCGTGGAGTAAATTTTCAAATCTGTTAATTTTATTTTCTACTATGGACTGTAATAGTTGTCTGAAATAAAGAATATTTTATTTTTATTTATTTAAATGTAGTTACTTAGGCTTTCCTATGTTCCAGTCTAAAATAACCTTCTATTTTAGGGACAAATACAACTATTCTCGGAGCAAACAATGATACTCGAGCAATAAAATACGATATCAGTGAAGTTATGATTACAATTTGAATCGATACAGCTGGCGTCAAACCACTAAACAAAAGTTCAATAAACTCGCTCGAGTAACAAATTACGATCAATCAAGCTTTGTTTGGAGTTATTAATAAACGATAATCACCTGTGCTTCTGGGGCATTTGAAGTCGACGGTGACTGGCTGGCCGGTCGAAGTGCAGCGGCAGAAGTGCACGGTGCTGTTGTACGGCATGCACGCCGCCTCCTTGCCGCACGAGTGGAGGCCACAAGTGCCTAGGTAGTATTTTGCTGAAAGGAAACCATGTTTGATCAGCTACTTATGTTTTTTATCATGGTAAAGTAATTTTCGGAGGACAAATACTTAGGAGTAAACATTAAAAAATAAAGTGTCGCCCCACACTGGGAATTGTTCCTGTATCGTGGGTGCGTTTCACAAACATGAAATATCATATACACAAACACCCAGACTCGAGTCAAAATTCTGCGGATTGTAGAAATTCTTGTCCCGTACGGGAATCAAACCCCTTAGCGCACCAGTCTAATTGCTTAGCCACTGCGCCAGTCAGGTCGTTTATTACATTTCTATTTTAATCAACACCTTTTTTCCGTGGATGTACTACTTTCCCCATCTAGAAATCGAATATGCATTACTTCCTTAGTCTTGTAATGCACCTCTACTATCAGGGCCCAGGGGTCAAAAATAAGAACAATTATTATTGCCCCAAATACTGATTGTGTAATTACTTATCTCTTAGTGATAACCGAGTAAGTTGGTGAATGCTAAATGAGAAGGTTCTAATGTAGTCATAATTTTTGTATGTAAGTGTGCCTATTAGGTACATAAAATAGGCACATAATAAAACGTTTCCGCATGGCGACTTAGAAAAAGCTATTCGTTGTAGGTAGGTACTATAGGAGATTTAAAAAAATAAATAAATCGTGGAACATGCATAGTTGTAACTATTAGTTTATCTGGGGTGCCAAAGCTATGCATATCCATTAATATTGAATCGCGCAGTAAGAAACAAATACCGTGGCGAGCTTGACTCGCACTTGACCGGTTTTAATTAAAGTCCTTAAATTGAAATGAACATGGGTATCTAATAGAAATTCATGTCAAACGCAGTCTCACGGTGCATGCAATTCTAATTGAAACCGATTTCATTGTAAAGTTAAATTAAATGTTTTCTCTCATTTGCTTGAGTGTGGGACAAGTTAATTGAAACTAAGGTGTGTAAGTAGGATGTGAACTTCTAAATATAATGAGATAATTAATGCTTAATTCGATCTAATAATATAGATATTCTAAAGAGATTTTTTATAGTGTTTTATGAACAAATATGATTACACAGCAAAAACAATTTGTAAAATTCCTGTTAAGAGAGTGTTCCGGCTTAATAAGCTACAAGGGCTTTATGGATTATACATCAGATAATAAGGTTGTTTTCTTCGCGTGTATATTCGAG
This sequence comes from Abrostola triplasia, assembly GCA_946251915.1. Taxonomy (NCBI): domain Eukaryota; kingdom Metazoa; phylum Arthropoda; class Insecta; order Lepidoptera; family Noctuidae; genus Abrostola; species Abrostola triplasia. The sequence goes on from OX276423.1 coordinate 5,272,805, forward strand.
AATATACACGTGGACTAGCCAGACTAGTCGGCTCGGCTCACGACTCTACCGCGTAACCAGCTCATGAATAAGGGTGGAGCCCGACTCTTGACACTTTCGACTTCGAAACTAGCCGGGCAACCCCGAATATATACGAGAGGAAAATTGGCATACGTATATAGTAAATAATATCCTTCATGTTTGCATAATATTTGTCTTTAGAAACAGTCAATAAATACCACAGACAGAACATCGTCGTTGCCATTAATGCCATTAGAAATGAATGGTACAGGGACGTGCCTTCATATTACCATAATCACTACGCTTGCCAACTTGATTTATGCTACATAGGTAGTGTAAATAGCAGTATTAAGCTTTCTTATAAAATAATCAACTTAAAATACACTTCTACTTGTCCGTGAGTCCCTTTACGGATATATAGTACCTATAAAAATGACGATCCCATCGGCATCTAAAAAAGCAAACCTTAGAAGTGACAAGCCCTGTGTGAGCCCTCTGCTAGCCTATAGGTCCGCTACATAGGGCCTTGCTCAGAAGGCGAAATTAGGAGAATTCAAATTGGTCTTATATATTGGCCTTCTGACTACCCTGACGGGTTTATATGTATGTACTACTATTTTTACTTACTTGGAGGCGGTTCCTGAGTTTGTTCTGGCCTTGATTCTTCTCGAGCCACCCTCGCCAGCTTTTCAGCATAGTCGCGGAATCGCTGAAGGAAAGAAAATGTTATTTAAAAAATAAGAAATTATATGCCAGTTGTTACTTCCTATAAAATATGTAGTATGAGTAGCATCATACAAGTGCACCTCCTCTATTAAATATCCAAATTCCGAAGAGAGATTTTATAATAATAGACTCAGTAAGCCGGTCAGTTGGACATTTTTATGTCTGCCCTCAGGTTTAGCCTTTGGCTGCATCGTGCTAATCGGTGTACCAATATCCGAGTGACAGCAGTGCCTCGCCCAGCACTTTTAATTACGAACGCTATACTAAATCACGTTTAAAATCACCCTCCATACAATATTGATTGGAATCAATCAGAAAACATTTGAATATTAATTGGTTTGGTCTGGCGCCATCCACTGGTACTAGTAATTCAGCGATCTCGAGAGAAATCTCCAGTCATAACAAATTCTTTTCTCCATTAAATAAAGTATCAACAACAACAAATCTAACAAAACAACAGTTACAAACATGGATTCTTGGATCTCTCGTTACCCGCCGCTCATGTCAAACAGCTCATAATTAAACAATTAACGTAAATTAGAATGCGTTTTCACGTTAATTGAGTAACGCGCAGCATGCGTAAGGCAACTAATTACCATTGGGATGCAGTCAAGCCCTTAACCATTGTAATCGAACCACGATCTCGTAATATCTACGGATCAATTTGCGTGGTCGGCCACCGGCCACATTTAGAGTTAAAGAGCAGCTTCAAGATTTACGGGCGTTATGCACTTTAAATTCGGCGTATTACAGGCTCCTATGGTATTATAATGAAATTAAAATATAAGACGATTGGGCTGGTACGTTATCTGTGGAACGTTGGAGATGCTCGACGTAGAGTTATTTTGGCCACCTTATCGTGGAGAGTGGCTGCACTCCGCTTTGCCCTCGGGTTACGATAAATCAATAATATCGTGTACCTAAGTGAATTATCGATATTTTACATTTTATGCCTATTTGTTATCGTTAATAGGAACGAACTTAACGATCGCGCTGCGCAATTACCTCTGGGCTAGGCTGTTTGTCTGTCTCGTAGCAGAATCATGTACTCTCTCAGTGCTAGATACCGATTACCGAAGTGTAATTAGTCATTTGACAATTTCCCCGCTCTATTTGCGTGTAAATTCTAAGTTTAGTAACTTTAATAAACTTTACGTTGAGTAAAATATTGTGCGGTGATAATGTCAGGACAGCCGTTTGTTTCTTAACTTCTTATCAGGTAAGCAAGGCCCGATTAATATTAATACTCGGTACATTAATAGCACTGCTCAGAGCATGCTCCAGATGTTGTATTGCCCTACTCACCTAGCTATGAAGTAAGTGGATTTTCAATCTCCATCTTTGGTAACACAGAAATACCCTTAGTATTGATTCGGTCTTAAATGAAATTGGAATTCGTTGAAACGAAAGGATCCGTAATTAAATCAATTCGTCAGTAAAAATGTGCTGTATTTTAGTTTTGTTTAATATTTTTCTTTTCTTTCCATTGTATAGTAAACATACACAACTCAAGACTTTAAAAGTATAGTAATAAGAATGACCAGCCAATGGTCCACTGCAGAGCAAAGGCCTCTTCTCATACGGAATGAGCATTCAGCAGTACGCCAACTTACAGTTCCTAAATAAATCTACTATTGACCCATAGAGATACAAGCATATTGCCAAATGTCTGTGAAAGGAACACACACGTGTCATTGGCAATCACGACAATGCAATGAGCACAACACAATTATACACAGAGTGCAAATCACACAAACAGTGACAATTGAAAATCTAAACTTGTTTGTTTCCTCGAATTTCATTTCCAGCTTCGTGTTTCACTTGTGTGCACTCAATTAAATTTTGAACGTCCACAAAAATTTGCCGAATATGTTAGAAAATTTGACAAATTGGACAAACCAATTTGTGTCCAATTTGATTTTTTTTGTATTACACACCGTGTATGTAATTTACGTCATGATGGAAAAATATTTAGCTATTAGCATCTCGAAAGGGAAAGTATTTATGCGACACCGTAAAAATATTTGAGCTCTATAAAATCGCTCGCCAAAATTCTTAAGAGAAGGCTCGCAAATTGTTACCGTGATTTTAAGTTGTATCTTAACGCAGTTCATCTTTCTTGATTCCCAACTTTTTCATTGATTGTGTGTATCATTTGTATAAATCGTGAGGAAAACAAAACTCGAATTAACAAAGAAAAGTTAATTAAGTTACGCAATCCATTTAATCACAATCTCTGATTAATGACTGTTTTAAACATAGATTTAAAAATGTTAATGTCCGCTGAGAAGTTCAGACTCTAGCTAGGGAATTTGTTTAAAATATTACCCATCTATAATGTTATCCTCGATTGAAGTCATTCCTATATCTGGGCAGATCTGCTGAGTATTCATAAACGTTTTGTTGGAGATAACACAACTTGTTTAAGCAATGTGGATAGGACCAAGGTAAGTACCCTACACTCAACGTAATGGTAATAAATGGAGCTACCATAATGCAAAACAAGTCAACGCCCGTAAATATTTTATAAAATACAAAATTTAAGAACAATCAATATAGAAAGTTCTCAATTCGGCTGCTGTATTTTACGTGTTTACAACAAACACGTGTTACAACTAACAAATTAACTTCTTAGGATATCAGTCGTACATCTGATCTAACCTTCTCAGATATTAAACAGAACTCTCAAAGTACGCTTAGTTCTTAGTGCCACAAACTTAAATACAAAGAAAAAGGTAGTCTTAGTCTTAAACACGGTTGGCTAGCCCGCTAGCTAGTTTTCTCTATAGGATAGACTACACAAAAGATTTATTAAATAAGTTTTTAGAAGTAAGTAATAAGTTAGAAGAATTTCAACCTTGTTGTTAATGATTATTAGGACTATGCTAAACAATGACTAAAATGTTAATGGTTGATGCTGTAAATAAAGAGTTTTGTTTCGTTCCGATATCTTGAGCTTTCTTTTACAAAAATAACCATTAATGTTCTTCTCACGTCTGTGGAACTACAATAATGAATGTTAAGTCCACGAATCCTAAAAACTCGTAGCCTGATACAGACTAATTACGTAAACCCACTCAGCCATTCTTCATAGTCACACTAGCAATGCGTTAATATGGATTTACGATCATCAATTTGTAAAATGTTTGTAACAATATCCATGCTCTTGCTGCAGTGCGGTCATTGCACAATCAGTGGACATTCATTCATCTTAGAAACCGTTTTATTGTAGTTTTGTAACTTGAGACTATGCAAGGAAGTGCGCACAAGTTTCGTAATCTTTTGTCGTCCATCACATCGTTTGTACAGTCATGTGGATTATGTCATATAGATGTAGCGCAATGGAAAGCCAATATGCAATGTTTAAAATTTGTCTCTATTTAGAGTTGTCGCAACAATCGGCTAATAAAGTAATTGATTCAGTATTGTGTGGTGTAATATAATCATTTGAAATGAAGTTTTATCAGGTGCAAATTGCTTGCAGTCTTAGTACATTATACTTTGTATTATAATTTGTGTAATAAATTAGGAACCAATAAGTGCTGCAGATAAGTTGAAGATAATTCTGCGCTGTGCTACTGGGCGTTAGCTTGATTCCCGTCCGAGACATTGATTGAATTAGATGGGTACCTATGTTGGTAAAAGGTCATGAAAGGTGACAAGTTTATGAAAAAATGTGTGGAATTGTGGATGAATGGAAAATAAATAAAACGTTTTATGTTCCAAAATAGGTAGGCAAGATCGGAGGCACGATTGAAGGCAGGATTGTTGACATTTTACAATATTTTTTGAGTTAATACAATAAAGGGAACAGAATAATTCGTAAAAATAAGTAAAAAGTATTTCGTTCGAATTTGAATTATGTTCATGTAGACCCAAAATATCTAGACTAGGTACAGGTAGAATAGGTACTATTTAAGACTTTCGAACCATCTTTAGGTACTACTAAATTAGGATTAAATTTCTTTATATTTTCTCTTCTTAAAAAAAAGATCGTAGTGTATTTTACGTGATCCTTGATATAAAAATCACGGTAAGTCTTTATCATGGCTGACCTAAATATCTTGTGGCTTGAAATCCGTCTGTTCATAATGATTGTCTCCAAAGATCCCCATGTTCGTGAGAATATTCGAGCGTCTATTATTTCCGTCTTTAGAATGTTTTGACACAGCCGACGCGCGGGATGACTTCCACATTAATCTTGTTAAATTTGTGGACGAAGAAGGTAAGCATTGATAATTTGTTAAATTCAAGGAATTAAATACTTTTCTAAAAGAAATTCAAGTTGCACGCACCCTCGACAAGTTGTAGTTAACACAGTCAATCATTCGCTGGCAGTTTACAGTGAGTATTGTATGTAGTTGAAGTTAGACATTGTGTATCATATGGCCATTCATTAATTTATTTTTATTGAATAAAAAAGCGCAAGCATGTATTTGGCGGTCGATTTCTATTACATGCAATCCGCAGTTCCGTGTCTTAGTTCACTTGGAGACTAATAAGCCTAATCAACCTCTATTCTAATCAACATATTCGTAAAATATGGCAATCCAAATCTCAAATATTCGTCCTAATTTGAGTTTTTGAGTGAGCGAACCGAAATTGAGGATTAAGATCTATTACTTCCATGACTTTAGAAACCCTATGAGAGTTTCAAATAAAGCAGTTTCCGTTGCCGGCATTCTACCAAGATGCGAACAGCGAGAGCGAGGTTGCATTATAGAATATTACAATTCCTTATGTTCGTTTCATGTGGCGTGACCACTGCTGATGAATATGCATTCAGCTTAAACGTAGCCGCTATTTCATATCTCATCCCGATCTAAACAGAGAGAGAGTTAAAGACAGACGAGCAAAATGCGATATACATATCTACTTAAAATTACATAAACAATTGTGCCTGTGATACTTTAGATGTTTTTAATCAGTTAGTAGTCCATCACCCACGTATATATGTTTAATAGATCGTGATCCTATTGCTCTTTATCGAGATCGTAATAATATTTAACCTATGTAATTTGGTAGGTTCTTAAGACTCAGTTCTCGAAAAGGGAAATTAGTTCTTATCCCCGACTAACGAAGATAACCAACGTAAATATGTTTTCTTCTTATATTTATATTATAGCTTTTCATCAACATAATTTTGCTTTCAATTCTCAGTTACCATATCACACTGCGCCGTAGGGCTTTGCCTTTAGTATGACCAAGCCTCGCAAAGGTCTATGCTGCGGTTGTTTACCGCAAGAAGATAGATAATATTTTACATCAGTTATAACGGTGCCTCACGGGTATCATTATCTAGCGATCGTGTTGGTTTCCAATGTTAAAACGCGAATGAGAAATTCAGAAATGTCAAACGATAAAATGTACTTTATTGAGCTATTGAGATAACGATATCCACGCGCCTCGCCGCAGTCACTTTAACGTGTGCCCTTAACAATAATATTCATTACCGTCCAATGTAAGCAATAGCAACGAAACAGTAATAACACAGTAGTTTAATTCCAGGATTAAACATCGTTTCGCTCTCCTTTTAATTCAACAATCTAAACTTAGCTCTAACAGACTTGTTCTTTTTTTGACTGGAAATCCTATTTGTCTAAGGACTTTTGTTTTTTTTTTTGACATTTGATACATCCTCAAATAAAACTGGATAATATAGAGGATTCTATAGAGAAATATTTTTTATGTTCACGTGTGTAAAGCTGAGTTATCGTACAGTAATTAGTTGTTCTTCTGTCGCTTGCATCGTGTAACTGTTGGTTTGTTAGTGGACCAAGCACCCACGTGACAGTTTCGTTGATAGATTACGGTACCTATAAATAACCGTCGGACAAGCCGTAGCTTAGAGCCACACTCGGCTCGTCCCGATGGCAAAACAATACAACAAATTACTAACACTATTGTTAACTTCTTACATCACCCACACCTACGTAGAACAGCTATGTAGGCGCGTTAGAAATATATCGAATTGGATCTATTGTTTCTTTGTACATTATTTATATTTCGAAGTATATTGACGAAGAAAAATGTAAGAACTTCCGACTTTGTGTGGCCGAAACCACTACTTATTGGTTTATCTATTATTTACGTATGAAAACACTTGGTAAACTTTATTAAATAAGTCCTGGACAAATATTAACTTTACACTTTATTATGGGACTATATTGTAGCTTCAGAGAAACGAAACACCATACCGTCTTTTATTCAATTTTATAATACTGTCCAGAAAAAGAAGTCACATTTATATAACTTTACGCTAAAGCGTTGTTTATCCCGAGATCCAAAGCAAAGCCAGTGTAATACTGTAATACATTTGTTGTGAGCATTGAAACAAATAAACCACAAAAAAAGCGCAAGATTCGGTTACCGTGTTTACATTCTTAGAACCATTCGGTATAAGAATAGGACACTCCATGCAGTACCTAATTTTAAATTCTGGAGTAAGTATCAATCGGCGAATCAAGACCGGCTCCTTGTTATTCATGAGGAGTACTGAAATTAATTATCTACTGAGGAACGAAAAACATAAATAAATATCACTTGTAAAGAATTTGATTAACGCGACATTTCTTTTTTATCAAACAAACAAATAAAATCCTCAATATATTGGGCGTCTGAGTTCAATCTTCTCACTGATCTAACATTGGTATCTATGACCTACAGCTTTAGAGAGAAGCTTTTCATGCGAAATCGATAAAAGTAAACACACCTACGATACCGAATGAATTCTTAGTAATGTTGTTACAATGCTAGTAGGTATATTGTATATTTACATATAATCTTTGGAATAATATTAATTTGAGTGTCACTGAATGTCACCCTAAGTAAGGACTGTTTGCCCCTCATAACTCTCTAGTGACACTGGTTTGACATTTGCGTGGTTACATTACTATTTGTCACTATTATCCGTGCTAGCTCGACTCGGAAACATGCCACTTGTGGCTAACAGATTTACACCTTACTTCGACTTAATTCGTAATTGTCAAAGTGGACAACACTGGTCACAATTGTCAAAGTGGAAATATAGACAATTATAAATAATAAAACCTCACGCTGCCCGTTCCAAAATTAAATCTTGAAAAAAAGAATAGGCTAGAAGCTCCAGGACCTTAATAGCTAACCTTTCTTCCTCAACAGAAGTTCTGTTGGGATTTTTTGGGGGATATAATCTAAACAAATCTAAACTACACAATGATACGACGATACACATTTAATCATTGACGGTCCTTCTAAATTCAGTGACACCAACCGAGAAGGATGTTTAATCATTCTGGAAATAGTAACCTGTTGTTGTTTCACAGCTGTCGGAAGAGGAAGGATTCACTACTAAAAATAAATTTAGAAAAGGAAATAAAACAATTACCAGACTGTCCAATTGTGAGTATTACAATAACACATGGAGATTACAAACCAATTGTTTAAGAAAAACTATTAAAATAGAGATAGATGGAGTGTTTATTACAATTTTTCTTTTGAATAGGTTATGATGAATAAGTCCAAGAAATCGAGCCTTATCAAAATAAATAGGTTACTGTTTTTGGAACAAAAGAAGTGTTACGATTAGGGTAGGAGGAGACGCGGGCGCACCGTCTGCGTACACCTGGCGGAGCAGGCGCACGCGATCATTAAAAATGTTTATTTAAAAATCCGACCGCTTAACGCTGGCCGACGCTCCACAAAAGTGAACCATTTCGGTTTAAAATCATTAAAACTCATTGTGTTTATTACGCTCTTACATGATAAATATTTTGTTGCCTGATTTGTAAACATTAGTTACACACACAACATGCGTGTTAACTAATTCGTAATTGAATGAGTTATCAATAATTCTATTAAGTACTTAGTATAAACTAATGGTACACGTTTTGATCATATTGAATGATATAAAATCAGTTTTCTGCAACACCGAACATAATAATTAATAGCCATAATTACTCGGATATTTGCTTACTTTACCGAATATTACGTAACCGGGCCCCGTTAGTGTTGTGTGCAGTAAAACCTACGTGAGATATTTTTTGTAAGAGGAACATAAATCATATTCTTCAAAGTGCTAACCATGATTACTCGTGCATAACCATATTCAATGTCTACAAACGTTCTGTCTATTTTCCTAATGTGTCGGACGGGCCGGCCTCTTCACGGATTAGACTATGCTTTTTAACATAACAAGACTTCCTGAAACATCAACAACATATCAATGAACGCATTACCAGATATAAACGAAAACAAAGCTTCTTATTTATTTGTGTTATTATAACTTTCAACAGATTCTGATTACATTCGAAAAATACCAAGGATCATTTTTATTTAGAGTGCTCAGGGTCGTTACGCAATGTACTCGGTAATATTGGTGCTGATTCTGTTTACAAACCTACAAGAATTTAGTGTATGACTTCAAACATCAGAAAAAGGTTATGTCTAGTCAAATTAGTCCACTTTTAACGTTCATAGTGAAGTCGCCAATGTCAGTTGCAAATGGTTCGGTAATTGATTTCTGTTCCGATACAACGTTGCAAATTTACTTCAGAGTACAACAGAATCAAGGTACAGGAGTGGTCTTTCACGGTTAATATTAGAAAAGTTAAGAATGCTCAATTCAGAAGGGCTTTTAGACCAGCCTAGCCTTCCAGAATCATGGCTAGTAGCTATCTCATTAATTTAAATCTATGACAGATATCAAACTTAAGTAAGATTCCGCTGTTGATGTTGATGCCTCTCTAAGATTTTCTACGTATCTATTAGTAGATAGGTATACACAGAGACGCGGCGACTGAAAGTGATGAAATGGAAAAGTTCATTAAGCTCGTGCTGCGGCTGCGACGTATAATCCTGAAATGTTTACCCAGCAATAAAGGCGCCTAAAGCGCACTAAACTATGACATAAAAAGTTTAAAAAGCTCTCAGTAGATCAAACAAGACGAGTGGTGTCGGTCGACAGACGGCGCGGTGTTGGGTTACGGCCGGCGGGTCACATTTGTCCTAAATAATAAACACCAGATTGGTGTCAAAAAGAACACTTTTTATGACACCATCGGCCCGTAAACCCTCAGTCCTGTGTTTATTTTTATTAAATCTTCCGCGAAGGTCGTGCCCGTCTTTGATCTACCGAACCATACTTTGATAGTACTAACAATAATCGCAATTTCATCCTGGTCCTAGCTATACGGTTGTAATGTAGATACGTGTATTTATTTAGCATTTATACGAGTCCAGTTTCAATAAAACAAAGTAATTAGGTGATGCTTTAGTGCTGTTCTCAATTTTCGTTAGATTTTTTTATTCCGTCGTAATGTAAGCGGTACACCTAATCAAAGGTAGGTCAAGCGTATCTAAAATAGACGGACAGATCTATCAGTGCTTGGAAAACCATTCCCGTAATGATAGTGCATATAATGTATAATCCCTGCAATATAGGCGGTAATGACCCATCGTAAATCAGCGAAAAGGTAATTCAATAGCAATGAGTGTTCAATGCTCATATGAAGAGAAAATTACATGAGAATACGTACGTGTAGTACTTATAAGGGTTTTGCTTTCTCGCCATTCGAGTGAAAGCGTCGAGGTGAGAGGATGCACAGGAATGCAATCAACAATCGTCTCGCATTTGGAAGAACAATATTAGAATAAAGTCACGTCTCGAAATGAAAAAGAACATCTTGTCAGAGAAAGTTATCTGTCGACAGGATAAGGCAACACCAGTGTATTATTTTTGGTTAGTGTCAAAGCGCATTCGTTATTGTGTACGAACATCCAGCTAATTATGTTTTATGCGGTATAGTATAAAAAGATCAAGATGATAAGAGTATAAGTATAATAGGTTCCTAACACAGAACATAATTGTCAAGTACCTGTGACTTCAATAACTCGCAATATATAAACATTGATTCTCAAAACTTCCATTAGTATTCAACTTCCATTACTAGCTGTGCCCCGCCGTGTTACCCGCTACATTTTTTCGGGATAAAATGTAGCATATGTGTCAATCGAGGGTGTCAGCAAACACCATATGAAATTTCATTACAATCCTTTCAGTAGTTTTTACGTGAAAGAGTAACAAAAATCCACCCATACTTACAAACTTTCGCGTTTATAATAATAGTAGGGATATCTTTACCTGGAACACATAATTGAAATGGGCACAACAACTTCCTTACTACAAAATAAATGACTGATAGAGATTACACATTGAAACTGCGATCGTCGGTCGTTGTCACCTGTCAGCCAGTGTCACGGGGTCTTAATGCGGAAATGCGCATTTGGGGCATGCGAATTGTTGGCCACGGTGCGTTCGGAACTACGTCCCAGTTGCAAGACCCGGCCCGACCCACATTCTACGAACAATGATCCTTTAATTAGACGTTGCACCGTGCTCTAATGTTGCATGACTCGTTTACGCAATGCTCTATTTCATGTACCTATCGACGCACCTGTTTGGCTCGTGTCGGTGATATGTTTGTAATATGAAACACTCAGGTCAGTTCCAGACTTCCAGTGCAATTACTTTGCTAATACCGCTTAATAGTACCGTTGTAGTGTTACGAACTTATTCATACAGCAGCAAAATAGCTTTTTGAGGTGTTACAGAGTCCTTTATCGAATTTGGTAACTAACTACTAACTAGTTCAGGGTAGTTACGCAAACTAAAACTTCGGAACTTTAGAGAAAGACAATCGCTGAAATACGCGTGTAACCAGCAGGGGTTGCTCGAGTGTATTTAAATCTGAATCGGTCCCAACTTATAAATAAAGTTCCGATCGATTACTAATGAGAAGTAATGAGTTAATAATAAGTATGTTTAACAAACAATGTACTTAGCTTACTTGAAACAACTAATTACAATTAAGATTATATTGCTATTTTACCACCACCCGTCCCCACTTATAGGTACTCAAAACCGAAATTGGTCATTAAGTTATTGTTTTATGTTCCCAATAAGCCGTAATTTTATGAAACGATTCATATTAAAAATCTTGTTTCAATCTCAAACAAAATCCACTTGATTGATTACTTAAACGTAATATTTTACGTGAACGGAAAGATGTGAGTGTTCAATTACTCAGATTCAATTTACTAGTAGGTTATCTCTTATAGTCATTTGTGCCGTAATTCTGGCTGTATAGAACAACATGGAAGGTAATTTAGGCGAAAATAATGAAACAGCTCATAAGAAAATATAGTATAACGTCAATCATGTATTGTGTTGTGCGTTCGTAACACGTAGTGGCTGGATTATAGGGAACAGCTGCTGTAGTTAGATAGTTTGTGTTCAATCATTGTGGACATAAAATGTTCGTATTGCAGCTACTTTATAGGTTATTCAATGGCAATTTGGTGAGGCACAGATACATGGCAGGGGCGCGCGCGGGGCGGGCAGGCATGGACGAATTACCGTGCTCCGCGCGTGGGATGCTGCACTGGTTACAAAAACGCGAGCGCCCTTGAGCTAGCCGCTCTGTTTATTCGACTGTCGTCTAGCACTTAACGCCGACGTCGATATTTGCTATTTTTGCACGATAGAACAGCAAGAAAAATCCACTCGCTGGAAAATTATAGGCCATTTTCAAGTCTAGTGAGCAATTTGTAGAATCTTTCCGATAACATTGCGTAGTTATGATGCGTAAGATAATATTATGTTCGGAAGATAGTAACTATGCTGATTTATCATTCGTATTAGATGATTAAAATCGGGTCGATCGGTGGTTTGTTAACTATCTAGGTACATAAGTAGAATCGAAGAAGAACCAGTAACTGAAGGACTAAATGAGACAAATATACGAAGGGTCTCATTCAAATTAGATGTTTGGGAATAATTTAGCAATAAAGAGATTAAAGAAATACATAGATTGTTAACACCATACATATACCTACTAATAACATTACTATACATGTAGTAACATTTGCTAATTAATAAGATTGATTACATCACGTAGTTCTTGATATCTGTTTGTTTATTGATAAATGCCAAGAATTTCATCAATGCTTATTATTTTACTTAATCTGAGTTGCGAAGTTAATTTAATTACCAAATTAATTATCCTAGTCATTCAACTGTCGAGTCTTTATATTGGGTCAAATACGTATAGAATTCAATGAAGCGATGTACGTACGTGTAATATGTAAGAGTACAATTATGTTTATATATACAAGTGTATGGAGACTACCGATGCCGTACGGCTCTACATCTTGATTACGACTGCGAAAAATGTATATTTTCCTACAAATACTGGTCAGAAGATTATAAACAACGCATTAGGTATCTACTAAACATTTTTTTGTGATTTCGGTAAGTAGTCAGGGCCGGGCGTGGTCAAATAAAGTGGTCTTCTTTCACTCTTTTTGTAATCCAAATGACAATAATCGGTATTGTTCATTACCTATCCTTCTCAGATGCTGTTAGTCTGCAAACAAGACTGAAATACACTTTATTTAGTCTTGAAACCCCAGAGGATTTGATGACAGTAACATTTAAGTACAGCTCTATTACCATGAACTCTTAAAGCAAGACATTTTTCGACGTGGAAGCGAGACGCCGTGCGCCGTAATGTGGCGTCTCGCTTCCACAACGTAAAATGCCCTGCTTAAAGAGTTCACGGTAAGGGGGCAGATATCTACTAAAAATATGGACAAACAGACAAAGTTGTGCTTCTTTATATTAGTTAGTAACCAGCATTAATGATTGTTATTTACATTATCCGTCGTTTATACTTTATTGGTTTGTGTCGAAATAATCTCGCGCGACAGGACGTATAAGTGGGCAGGAGGCACCGATAAATTAATCTGTGATTCCTGATTTTATGTCTGTGTTTATAATTGAAATATCGTGGGCTTTGTGATGAAGTTGTTATAAAAGGGATGGTAGATTTTCTATTGAGGAGCCTATAAGTCCCATAGCGCTAATTGTTTAAAATAATATAGCTTATAATAGACGTCAAACTTAGGTTTAAGTTTAAAAGATCAAGAAGCTTTCTCCCTTAAACGAATTTTGATGTTACGGATCACCTACACTTTTTGTTATTTATCCTTTATTTACTAAGAATCCATAAAACGAAGTCGGAAGCAAAAAGATCTCACTGAGTAAATCACACCACTAGTTTCCCCTTTGTAGCATACGAGAACGTCTACCTACTGCCTACATAGATTTAACGATGATCACGTACGATTTAAAGTTTAGGAAATTTGGTTTTGATAGAGCACAGAGCCAAATGCATTGTGCTAAATGCCTTCGTAGACTCCGAATTGTCGATGGTTACTTGTTACAAGACAATACTTTGCCGTTAATATTTTATTGATGTCCTTTATTGATAAACTTAAAAAGCCTGTAAACAATTACTTAATATAACGTCCGTAAAAAAATATTAATAGGTAGGTACATATATTTTGTTTATTTAGCTTGTATGAGAAACGCAGAACAAGTTATACAAGAAACAATGTCAATCCATTTTAAAAACGGATCTTTTTCGTAATTGGAACGATTCGAAGAAAGCAAAGTGGGCGGTGCGCTGTGGATATATTTTAAGGTATGAGCACCAGTTACCTTTGAGTTGACAAAACAAAACCCTACTGTTTTTTTATTGATTATCTCTGGACCTTGTCGGATTTTAAATTTTGTTTTATTCAATTTTTTTATCGCTAGGCCTGCCATATTTTTTGGTTGAATTGATTGTTTATTAGGGGAAAATATTATGAGATTGTGAATGATTTAACAAATGATGCGTTTTGTTGTTGTTTAATACATTATTTATAAAAATGTTAGGTAGTGACAAACATAAAAGAAATTGTAGTTTAAATAATCAATTAAATAAGTTTTAGTTTAAAATAACTTGATATTGTAATAAATTTTTTTTCAATTATTTTTACAACATCAATAGCTTTACGAATTCAAGGCAATTCTTGAATCATGAAGATGACGAACAAAGCACATACCAATCTGATTACCGGACCTCAGTGACGTATTCAAGTGGACGCAGAACAAGTGTTGGTTGCTGAAGCATAATCCCTGATAAGGATCAAATCAAAAGTCTGTTTTATTGATGTTAACCATTTACAGCTATCCTGTTCTTGGTGTAGGTACTTATGAAAAGAAAGGTTACCTTACTCTGATATTCATGTTCTTGTGGTCGATATTCATGTTCTTCTTTTTAATTGTGACGGCTTGAATACAGTCTAATCTAATCCAAATAAACCTGATCAAAAATATAGACTTGTATGAGGATCTTTCGAAAGGATATCACAGGAATGTGCATGATAAAACCATAAATTCTTGCTCAAGGCTTTGAGTACCTACATAAAGCTGATCATACAATTTCGTTACGCAAAGAAGCATAAATATCGTTTCGTCATTCGTCAGTCGTCAGATAGCAGTGTATTATATAGTGAACAATATGACTATGGTCAGATCAGTGCTCCTCCCAGTTACCTCACACAACATTCCCATTCTCCCCGGTCTTTCCCACCGATGGGTGGAAGCTTCCTCAAGATTTCCTCAATAAAACAGGATATGATACCCAGTACGCATGGACTAAGCCCTAAGGACGCGCACCGCGGTCCCTCTCATAATATTCAATTCGTTTTGTTTCACAAGGACCATTTGCAAATTAATGGACACACTGAAACATAAATAAATTTATTTTATGCGTACAATTATCGTTAAAGATCGTTATAATTTTACGGTCTTAAAAGACAAGTGATCACGGTTCGTGCGCTGCATACATCCCTACTAATATTATAAACGCGAAAGTTTGTATGTATGGATGGATGTTTGTTACTCTTTCACGTAAAAACTACGGAATGAATTTTAATGACGTTTCATATGGAGGTAGCTGACACCCTGGATTTACACATAGGCTACTTTTTATCCCGAAAAATGTAGCGGGTAACACCGCGGGGCGCAGCTAGTAAATAAATAAACGGTAACTTGTTTTATAGTATGTATACCTACTACCTATTTTTATTTCCCGTATCTACTAGATAAAAGTGTACGAAATCAGTGTGTGTGTATCTTTTCGTTACTCTCCTAGTATTCGAATTTACCTACAAATATTTTCCTTACTCTCGGGGTCCCGGTGGGTCGCTCCCTTCCCTGGGCGACCCGATGCCCAAGATTATAATGTGAGTTATCTGTAGCTTAGACTTATTTTTAAATAAAACACCAGTGTTAGCATTTAGTGTTACCTACTTACTAATGTATTCAAAACAAAATCGCCTAAAAAAGTTGTTGTTTTCTTTCTCGATAAATATTAAAAAGCAATTTATGTAGTTGAACAATAAGAAGCCTTATTTCCCAAGCAAATAATAATATTGCCGTGTATTTTTTGGCGTACAAATGTTATCTTTAAGGTCTGTATTAGTACTTATGGAATAAAATCAATTTGTGGAATTCTTTTCAGGTGACTATTACAAATTCCAAATTCAAAGGTACAATACAAGGTTGCAACTATTTCTTGATTCTACAAAGAATACCCTTTGTATAAGTCCTATCTTATCGGAGGTCGCCGCGAACCTACATCGATATCCCGACCTACTCCTGTATGGGAGGTCAGTTTTATTATTGTAGGTGCTCTTAAGTCGGTAAAATCTATTTGATCAACAGATATGCATTTACAGTGGCAGATAACTCTATGGCTTACTTTATGACTACATAAACTGCTCAAGTATTTATGTTGTGATTAAGTTATTACTGTTAAAATTAGAAAAGCTACAAACCGTTCTATTCGGTAAGCATTATTAGTTATCATTAATCAATGGTCATTTCCTTCAATACTAGTAACTTTATAAATGAGTGCTATTAATTTGAAAATTTTAATGACGTCTAAAAATGGTGTGTATTGACTGGAACAAATTATTTCATATTATAGGTAATTATTAACTAAAAGCTTATTTGACACCATTTTTCTGTACATGTTCTTGGATAACCTAGTTGCCTTTGTGGGAACGTTGGCCTGTCCCTCGATATAAGGCCATAAGATCTCAAACAAATATGTAAGGCAAGTTTTTCTGGGTACATATTAAACCTTGCTTTGCCTTTTCGCGATGCACTTGATCGAGTGATAAATGTGTGTGCATTGAGTGCAAAGCGTTTACCGTAGCGACGGAAACTTATCTTCGTCCCTAGCTAGAGGACACTGACATTATTTACTACTATATTGGTTTTTAAAATATCGTCGTAGTTTTCCACAATTCAATATCGAACTGCTCATATTCAACCGCAAAAGAATTGGCTTCTCATATACTTATGTGTAGTTAAAAAGAGCTTCAATCAGGTATGACTCTGCGATTTAAATAAGATAATTATATCAATAGCCTTTAAAGTTCAGGATTTCTTAAAAAATAAATTTCATTCATAGTGTAATCTTAGCTTTATTATTTACACTTAGCAATTTACAACAACAAGTTTAACATTATCGTAAAAAAACTAGATTTATAAACCTCGAAAACAACGACTCATACCCAATATGTAATGCAAATCGTTTAATATACTCGCGAAGTGTCGGCGGCCTACGCATCACGTAGCGTACCTACGTCCATAACATACTAGTAGCAATCATCTATAAACAACCGAATGTCAGTCTGTCTGCAGCTTCCGGCAATATGTTAGCCAACGAGCTCTTGACAAGTTACCACCTTACTTATTAAAATTGGCAATGAATAACAATTATTTATGCCTGCCGCTGGCTACACCAAGGAATATGTTTCCGCCATAGAATGCAGTCATCAACACCATCATCAGCCGGAACACGTCCACTGTTGAACATAGGCGTACCCCTTGGAGTGGAGGGAGGGGTTGCTATAATCCCCACTTTTGGCAAGCGGCTTGGGGATCGCAGTATTGGTGGTGAAGTTGCAAAAGACGCTACTGCCTATCTTCTGGATTTTTCCTTAGTCACCTCTTACGAATCTTACGGGAGGAAAAGGGGTGGTCAATTCTAGGCCAGATACCATTCGGCAAACGCTCTACTATCTCAAAATTGTAAAGTTTCATGAATCTCACTCACCCAAACTACTACGAACTTTCCTCGGAGCTTATGTACATCAGTTCCTACTACATATATAACAACAAAGGTTTGTTTAATAGTAAGAACTCTCCTAAACTTCGCAGGCGAGGACACAACTAAACTAAAACAAATAGTATGTGATTCTAAGATTTGTGGAGGTCGAACGTTAAACCTTTTTCCCAAGAATAACTAGTAATAAAAATCGAATACAACTAGGTATTTATTATCTGAGTAATATTTTCATTGTGCCAGCTCTACGAAAAAAACCCGTACTTTAGGAGACCGAAACCTATTTCTATCTTCTAGTATACATTTAAACGTGTTTTGTCGAAAAAAGGTACCACCAAGAAGTACTGGAGACCACCTGTAGTTTACTTATCGATAAAACTATACGTGCAATGCGGGAATCCAAAAAGTTTCCCGTATTTAAGTATAGTGACCTCATTACAAAAGTTGTTTAGGTAAGTGTTGAGGATAACAAGACGTGACACAACCAAGAGTGATAATTACTATTTGTTTGCCATTTAGTTGGTAAATAAGTTGGCAGGAAATGTCTTATTAAGCGACGAGAATGTATTAGGAATGTTATGAAAGTGAATGGGGTTGTAAATTGTAAATAAAAATCTGTTATCGTTTTTCGGCGGAAAGCAGATGGGTTTTTGAGAGTAATAAAGAAAATAATTAAAAGTTTTCAGATTAATTGGCTAAATATCTTTAGTCAGTGGATTCTAGATAATAAAAATAAAACACGACATTGAAATAAATGTCACTATAATCAAATAACAGATATATGCCTTATTTAATTACCTAATGTACAAACAGGCTACACAGAATGAGCACTAAACATAGATGCACGATACACACATTTAAAATTGCAACATACATCCAATAATGCTAGGCAGACGAAGCAATGTTTAGTTTTAAATTACGTCAAAATAAACAGAATTCATCTGACGTCGATTGTTTTACCTGTTGGCTTTATAGACAAGCATTTGGATTCCGAAACGTAAAGATTTTGAGTCAGATGAAGAATATAATTCTATTCAGTAGCCAGGGAAGCTTGTCTTAAAAGATTTGCAATAGGCCAACAAATAAAATGTGACTTTCATTATAAGTAAAATGTGGGTATACGATTAGATATCTTATAAATAACTACTAAATAAACAGGCTTGTTTGAATGTAATTAAGTTATAAATACTTATAAATGAAAATGATTATCAAACAAAAATGTATGTCAGCGCTAGAATTTTAATGACAGTACGGACGGCGACACCTCGTGTCAAGATTTATTAGAGAGGCATCTTTTACGTCATCAATCCAATCTAAGGACATGATTTATTACGATTCAACACCCTACATGGCTGTTGGCATTACCTATTATAAATCTGTACACATGCCGTCTGTACGTTGAAAGTATTTAATTCGGCTCACTATAATAGGGATAATAGATTTTATGACTACAAGCAGTTAGTCAAATAATGTATAGGACATGTTTTGGTTGTACAAGTATTACCTATATAGTTTTGCAAGTTTTAATGATATGATTGAAGATTTCCGCGAAATGTCAGAGTAAAGTTAGGTTTCGTTGTAAAAAGTTCTTTCTGCGTTTTTTTTTGTTTTATTGTTTTTTGCTGTACAAATTATTGTTACTACCTATTTATTTAAATGCATCAAATATACTACTTACCTAAGTTTTTAGTAATCATCAATCCGATATAAATTAAAAAAAATAAGCCTCTTTGTTTGTAGCAGTCTTCACGCTCCAGTGCCATATACAAGTAGATATTATAAACTAAAAGCTCATAAATTTGGTAAATATCAGAAACAATATTCTGTCTTTATTCAATTCCCAAAAACACCGCACAGCTGTTGTGGCAAGCTCGATTACTCAATAACAAGAACAGGGCCTAAAATATTATATTATTATAAAGAATCTCTTATTTCAAGACAAGTGAGGCAGCGTGCGATCGTCACAAGATGAAACATTCATTATAAGGATCGCAGAAGATACTGTGATCCGCCAATTAAATTGAAACAAGCAAAACCAGAGGCTCAGCTAGCTTAGAATTTGTGTAAAGATTAACAAGATGCACTAATCATTAATCTCAGAAATATTGTTCTCTTGGTTCAAAGGTTGTATTCTCTACTTCCAATAAATAACATTGACCCCGAGGTTAAAATAATTCAATACATTCTCTTTGAAAAACGGGAATACAACGGCTCGGACACTTCACCACGATTCTTATTTTACTTTTATTTGATAAATTAACTGATTATGCAATCTTATCTCCTTGGAAAACCCGTAAAAGGTTACTACACAACCGTTGAACATTACAATATATTCGCTTTTAAGACTTCCCAAGACAAGTAATCATTCTGGCCGTTTATTGTATCTTTTTGTACTGAGAATGGGTATAAAATGTATATTTATTGTTAGTACATTTAAACAAGTCGTTAATTGTAAAAATATAATATTAAATTGGCACAACTTTAACAGTAAAATAAAAGTCCAACAGCATATTACTAAAACACATATCTGCCTACCTAACTACATAACGCTCTATGAAAATCTACAATCTTTACAGTTTGTGGTTCTTTACAAATTGTAACGTTCTTATTATAGCATCTTACATAGTACATACTAGTATTTGTTTGGATAACTCCTCCTTAGATCGTAGTAGACAGTAAAATTTATTCATACCATAACATAACAACGCTAAAACCATTATAAAATATGCGGATAGCGCCATATAATTAAAATATAGCGTGGCAACATTTGTTTTAATTTACATTTTCACGTTACTTGAGACGCTCCGTGTATAAGACCGCTCATTATAACAACAGCTCTCTTAAAACCCACGCAACTGGGTGTCGTGTTTATATTGACGGTCATATGTTCATCGATCTATGTTATTAGCAGATCTTTAAGCCGTTTATCAACATCGTTACGGAGGGCGTAAGCCGTACTCAATAACGAATAATACAAATACGTCTCGATACACGGCGCAAAGACAATCGCGTACAGAAGACGTCGGCGTTATCTTGAGTTTTATCTCGGGAACGTGACCCCGCTATCTGGTGAGCACCGCCGCCCGCCCATCTCACCCGGACAGTTCTTCTCGAAGTCCAACGCAAATAAATATCGGCCGAGTATTTTACAAAAGCCATTAATTTAGAAATGCCGATCTGTCGTGCGATTGTTTATGATCATCGAGTCGGACCACCTTGTCCGTGTTATTAATTGATCGTATGATAAGCTTTGCAGTTAACGATTACACGGTTCGATTTTCTTTCCTTAAAAATTACGGGTTGTCGATTATTTCGATTCGTATTCGATATAACAACAGGAACTTGTTCCAAAAATAAATCAAGTGGTTATAAAGTGACGCGTGGTCACCAGACATAATGGTATGAGGGATCTGACGCATCGCGTGCTCGATTGGGGGCCCGCACACTGGTTGATAGACGCACTGTGCCTGGATACCCTTTGGGAACGATCCCTCAGAACTGTATTCAACAAGTCGTCGTTTATCCTAAGACACCTGTTGAAACTCGAAGACGATATCTAAGATAGTTAATCAGTAAAGTCCGTTAGAAAATCACAAAAACTAGGTATTGATCAACATATCTTTAAAATCAAGGAACATTATTTCGTACAATATGTACCTTGTACTACGAGGTATGCAGGGATAATAACGTCGTATATCTACAATAAAGATAGCCATATAAGTATAGGATACGTCATTCCAATCTATATACGTTGCTACTAAGACGCTGTTACAACTGCAATTAATAACAATCGAATTAAAGTTAATCTTTCCAACGTTTCTGATAACTATAAAACTTAACATATAAAAATAAATTATTCTAATAAATAATCCTGTCATCTGCAGAAGATTAGTCAAAAGTTAAGCCAGTTCAAGTTCGAGCAAAGTCATATTCATAAACGAAGATGATTGTAATCTTAACTTGGATGAACGTATACATTTCCATTAAAGAAATATAATTCTCGGATGCAATTTGTTACTCTTCACACGTAGACATACTTAGAACGTCACATGCATTAGCACCTTCTTATCATAATCTCGGAAAACTAATAAGTTTTCACTTATGAACCTGCGGGCACAAGTACCTATTATGCAAATACATAACATGTGGTGATAGCCGATAGGTAGTTACCGAACTATGCACTGGACTGTAAGTGCAGCTCATTGACTGCAAATACTCCGGCTGTAATATTAAATTTCTCTCACTCAACTTGCGCTTCTTGGTATTAAAGAAAAACGTAAGTGACTCGTACGTACAGTCATGCACAAATTTTACATATACATTACACCCTACTAGTACTAAGTGCAATTGAAATTTGGTTTTTATGGTAAACCTACTAATTAGCAACTCAACCTACTTGCAGCATCCATTTAAATACGAATTTATAGTTGAATGAAAATTGTCTATAATAACGTTGTTAAGAACAGGAAATGAATGAGAATGGTTGTGGTAGTAAGTATTATTATAAGCGAGATGTATTGTCGGCACGCTTTGAAGTTAAGTTACGTCATGTGACGATTGCAAACTATAACGCAGTAGAATTCGTTAAGTTAGCCGATATCAAAAACAAGGGTCGTAGGTCGGCAATATTATTAGTAATTTCAACTAAACTTGAATGGCGATTGTTATTAATGTTAGTTTACTTTGAATGGTAGCATTATCGTTATAGTTGTGTACACTCATTATGTATGTGGGATTTTTTGTGTTACAACTTTAATTAGTTGGTTTGTTTGTTTGAGCCGAGCGAGGCTGCTCTACATTTATTATACTTATTAGAAATATTTTAGCTAGGCGTATGGCCATACAAAATATTGTTTGGGGGTCCTACGGCTGAGCTAAGGGTAAATTACCAGCATTATAATATTACCAGAGTACTCTTCCAACTACTCTATCTTGAAGCGTCCCGTCGTCCTAAGAGGTAGTAAAAACTGCTTTCCTTAAAACTACATACCTACTATTGTTACAGTTTTGCCAACAAAGAATAACATTATCTTAATAACTAGAGTAATGAAAATTAGGGTTCATATATTTATGAACCCTAGTTTTCATGGAGTCACAATCCAACCGGTATAAATCCCCATTATAGTTGAATACATTTATTACCTCTTTAATACCTTCTCTACGACCTTATTGACCATTAAATATAATTATTGCGAATTCCATATAGTTAAAAGCTTAAAAGTAAATTGTATGGCCAAATTGGGTTGACCTTTTGTACTAGAGACCCAACAAATAAAGCTTTTTATGTTTTCTTATATGGAACCTTCTGGACTATGGCAATTTTCTCTCTCTTTTTTCTAGGAACAAAACGATAACTTACATAAATGCGGTTGTAAAGTGAGCTATCTCAAACTCACATTAGTCGCTCTGTACGAAATCTGTATTTATGTCAGTTTAAAACCAACAACATAGGGAACGCTAAACTTTACCAAAGTAGAGGCATTACCTAAAGAAAAGAAAAATACTTACAACAGGGCCCTTACCATGCGCTCTTAAAACAGGACAGTTTACGATGTGGAAGCGAGACGCCGCTACGTGCATTGTGATACGTCGTCTCGCTTCCACAACGTAAACTATCCAGCTTTAAGAGTTGACAGTAAGGGGGCAGAACACGCACAAAGTGGGTGCTACAAAGAATCGGAATGTAGTAAAGCATATAAGTTATTTTTGTACATCGTTTTACAAACGTATCGTGGTATCACCATATTGTACAAACTATACAATGCACAGTTATACAACACATGATCACACCGTGTTCTAAGTAGAGATGCATGTTCTTATGTTTTTAAAATATGTTGTCACATTAATAAATTATGTTAAACAGACATCTATGTTTATTTAAATTGTGCGTTAACAAGGTATGTGGCTCGAAGTGTAGTCTTACATTTTATTATATAGAAAAAGCTTTAGATTTATGATTGAGTTTAGGTTACAAACGATAGACGTTTGGGAGTGCCGTACTTGAACATGAATACCCCGAATCTTGTTTTCTGTTTTCTAATACTGATAGCCGATTGGTATAGCCGTTGGACTGCCAAGTCAAAAGTCGCAATTTCGGACCCCGGCACCAATGTCTTTTCGAATTCATGTGCGTGTTATAAATTAGTTATCAGATGCTAAAACAGTGAAGGAAAACATCGTGAGGAAACCGGCACAATTGAGAGATTTTTCAACGGTGTGTAAAGCCATATCAGAGGCCTACAGGCGGTTTAAACTCTGACACCAGGTTATTCATCAACCATACGATAAGAAGAATATCTTGTTTTTTTTTTTTACGTATTTTTTTACGAATACCTCTAGTTCGCAGTTCTAGGTTTTTACTTATCTTTAAAGATACTTAATTTCCTCTTTATATTTCACTGTCATGGTGTGAGATAACTCTCATCATAAAGTAAACATTACTTTTATGACACACATACTCAAACACTTATGTCTTTCAGTGTGTATATGTGCGTATATAGTAGAGAAAGCCCAATAAAAATAATCTTACCTATTAACAAAGCTATTACTTTTACTAACTCTACAACCAAAACTGTGGATGTGTGTGTGTAATACTATCTATGTCCCCTTACCATGAAGTCTAAGCAGGACATTTTCCGTTGTGCAAGCGAGAAGCCGCACTACACTGCAGGTAGCGATGTCTCACTTCCACAACGGGAAAAGTCCTTGGTAGGGGGAGATAGGCATAAGTATTACACACACATGCACAGCACACGCGTCTAGAACCTTAGTTTTGGTTGTAGAGTAAGCAAAAGTAAAAGATTTCATAATAGAGGTAAGATTTTTTTCTCGAGCTTTCTACGAGATACGCGCACATCCCTGCTAATGTTATAAACGCGAAAGTTTGTTATTATGGATGGATGTTTGTTACTCTTTCACGTAAAAATGACTGAATGGATTTTGATGAAATTTCATATGAAGGTAGCTGACACCCTGGATTAACACATAGGCTACTTTTTATCCAGAAAAAATGTAGCGGGTAATACCCCGGGGCGCAGCTAGTACACAATAAAATACTATTATATATGTATAATGTATATGTTATAGCATATGTATCAGGGCTCTGTCCCTTTACTGATGAAAATAAAAAGAAATAAAAAATGATTATTTGTCTCAAAATAAGTTCTAACTAGTTGTCTGGGAAACGGTCATTTTATCATACGGGGACGGGTAGGAATACATTTTACAGAAAATATGACGTCATGTATTTCGAAAACGACTAATGTATGACTTTTGTTAGTAAGTTGGTAATCAGATAAGTTATCCTAAATAAGTTGTTGTTCTTACTAATGACTTAAAACTGTTGGAAGTGACATAATACTGTTAATGTTCTCATAATTAAGTTTTAAACTCAAAAGTATGTGTTAAATTAAGATAGAGCTTAATTAGATAATCTTATTATTAACTTTTTGAAGACATAGGCACAGATATGCCTTAAAAGTAAGTATACAACTGGCTGATATAACTTGCGATACCCAAAATTCTATTTAAAAAATCCATTAAATTAATTGATAAAGTAAAGGGTTCTCTAGAAGCAACCGTCTAGCCTATTTATTATATTATTCAATCTAAATCAAGCATTGATGGTAGAAAGTTACCTTACTTAGTCCTTCAAAGTTATTTAATAATTTCAATAAAACGTAACTACATTCATTGGGTCCAGTCGGCGACAAAAGTTAATGAACCATCAGAATCAATAACATACTACTGAACACGTGCCAATTCATATTATAGCTATATTATTAACAACAAACGCTGTGAAAAACATACATTTTATAGAATTGCAAGATGTCTGAAGTTAATGTTTGTGTCTTGTGACCACATTATAATATCTACATATTATACAAATTGAAGACGCAGCGTTGGCAGGCCTCCCACCAGGTGGACCAACGATATCGTCAGAGATGCGGGAAACCGTTGGATACAAATGGCAAGCTGTCGGTCATGTTCTAAGGGGGAGGCCTTTGTTTAACAGTAGACGTCTTCTGGCTGATGATGATGATATCTATCAATTTAAACGATTTTTGAAAATTGTTTTTATTTACATACATGCACTTTATTAGCTCACCAACGACTTTCTCCACGTGGAAAATTTAACCGCGTCTTTTCCAGAGAAAATTGTACCCTTGTTGGTGTTCTACATATTATTATTTACTTCTCTGATTGTATTTATGTGTTTATTTGGGAATGTCTACAAATATCGGACTTAAACGGAGGCTTTATTTATAAGCTGATGACGCGGCGGGGTCGTGATCTGAACATTACGTAGCCTTTTCCCGTCCCTAGGGTACCCTAAGCTATCAAAGTCCATGTTAAATTTAATAACGATTGGTTGGTTGGTGTACTATAAAATAATAATAGTATTAAAGTTAGAATAAGGATACTAAATCGTGATTTATGTAAATTTTGATTGTTTTTCAACTACGCTGACTGTACATTGTGAAATTTTAAAGTAGAAAATTTCGAGATAGAAAATGATATAAATTCTTTTTTTTATATTGTTCTCTAGGTGTCTTATTAAGAATTCATTTCGTATTTTTACGGGTCTCAAACAAGAATTCAATTATTTGTCCTTTTGTTTCTGAAATCTCAACTTCGTATCGCTCTCGACATAATATGACTACGCAATTCGATAAATGTTATTTAAAATCAAAACAACGTGAAAATATTTTATTTATAGTCAACTTAGCATTGCTATTGTATAAACTTCACATCTATGTTATGGCTTGTACTCAAGTTAAATTGAATATCATGAAACAGCTTTTACATTTTTATTGCTGCAAAGCCTAGAGCAATCATGTTCGGAATAATGTGCTGCGACTGTTCATTTTCTACATCACTAGAATTATAAAGTAAATGCTAAGCTTTCTTGTATGTCTATAAAATTGTGTGCCTACTATTTATATGAACTTGCATTTTTTGTGTGTTGCATGTTTTGAAAGTATTTAGAAGTTAGTGTAATTTGACGTCACAGATTTGGTTGATTTGCATGTTTTGACGAGGAATTCAAAATATTGATTATTAGGATATTGAAATTAAATTAAGTTCTTATATGAAAAAGCACTTGATTCCTCAACTACATGTGTAGAGAGGTATAGAGCACGTTCTTATGTCGATATCATTGTTGATATACTTCCAGAGGTTGTCCTCTAAGCAAACTTACCCTGCGTTTTCCCTTCGGCTTTTCCGACGTCTGAGAGTGATTTCTCTTCTTCATGTTGGCAGCTTTGAATTCCCTCATTATTGTACTAACATTTTATTCTACGACTGTGCAAATCCTTTCACTCAATAACACTAAAGTGTCCCCAACACACATCCTTATTAAACGGTTAATATGTTCGTTCTTCTTGAAGTACACACACACCACTGAACATTACAGAAATCCAAGGAGAATCCAGTTTAGTTATCACTGTAGCTTTCGGTGTTTTCAAAGAGAGTTCTGAAATTGCGTGTGCGTAGTTTCCCGCGCAGAGCGTGCGGCGTGCGGCGTCGGGTCGCGTGAGGCGTCGCGCTCCGCTTCCAACTTGACGTGGAGTGGGATCCTCCGCCGTGGCTCCCGCCTCCGGGCTCCACACCACACGCGGCCGCGTCCCGCCGCCGCCGCCGCCGCCCACTCGCCCCGCAACCAAACGTCAACCAGATAAGTAAACACCAAATTCTTTAAAAGATAACTGTGATGTAAACCCCTCATAACTCACCCCTAATTAAAACTTAAGATAACGGAGCTCATAAATGCAGATAACGTACCTACATAGACAAGCTTAAGCTATGATTTTTCTACGGCAAATTGTGCTAACGTAATTCTAGAATTGCATAGGTAAACAGGTATAATTTTTAATTCACTTATTTTCATTATCAAGTCACGATTGCATCCATGGTTACTATGTAAATAGAGCAATTATTTTATTTGCCACTCTCATAATTTGCCAGAGTATTGCCCTATATACAAGTGAATCGGTAGATTTAGATGTTAATTGTTAATAATGAAAGTAAGGTAGGCTATAACCACTTTAGTGTCGCATGCGCCGCGCTCGCAAACAGCTAATGATTCCACTGTGAGACTGCAATAAACGTCGGCTCGCATCGACACCGCATACAAATTATCTAAGCTTTTAGCTCATAAAGTTGAAAAGTCATTTTATAGGCATTTACCTACTACAGCGCAGAGTGCCAACTGCCCACATTACATGCAGGATAAACATTGCGCTATTTCAATTATTTGTATTTGGGACTTCATTAACTGTGGTGCTAAGTCTATCAGAAGTATTAGTGTTCCCATAAAACCATAACTCTATTGTTACTTCAGTTCAAGTAATTTTTTTGTTTATATTAGTTTGGCGCCCAACTGTTCACAAAAATGAGTCGTATCATCGCATCGTTTTCTACACACGGTCTTCGCACACGCTGAAACAAACAACTTCTCAAATAGGAAAAAAATACATTTTAACGGTAAATCTATAAATATGATTTCTCAATTTACAACTGAAAGCCTATAGAAAATCCTGTGATGTCAGCTCTGACGCAAAGCTCGCAGATTGAGTGGTCTCTACGTCAAATACACATTTAGTATTAAAATACTTGTCTATCTCAGCGTTTTCGAAGCCATGATTTATGGAACACTACGTAAATTGCGCAGAAAGATTACAAGGGCTTGAAAAATATAAATTGGGTTGGCTAACGTTAAATGGAGCACTCAATTGCGCGACCTTTTGTTTTTATTGAAAGAGTATATCATCATCATCATCAGCCTATCTCAGTCCACTGCTGGACATAGGCCTCTCCCATGGCATATATAATTAAAGAGTATATAATTGTACTCAATTAAAAGCTTAAAACCAGTGCATTCCTTTCGTGAATCCGAGACCGCATTTTTTTCGTTAGATGATAAACACTAAAAAATCTACTAAAACACACTAAAAGCTTTGTTTATGATTGAAACTTACTTAAATAATTTACAGGGGAAAGTATTTTTTACATAGAGTTACAATAGTTTAGTTATTTGAATAATTATGCAAAAATATAGTACTACTTCAGTCTTATTTTTTACTAGGCATACTCATAGCATTATAGTTCTTAAATATCAAGCTCTACCCAAATATGAACTCTACTTCACAATTAGGGTAACCTATTTGTGAGGTAGAGTCGGGTTTCTAATTCCCTTACTTTGCGAAAGGCTGCATTATAAAAATTTTCAACTGCGGTAGTCTTACTACTGGTAATAATAATAGTCCATTTCTCAGATAAATTTTCCTATTATAATTTTATTTTCTTATTATATTGAACTATTGGTTTTAATATTGAAAATCCATATACATGTAAGGGGGCAGTAGGCTTAATAGTAGCCAAAGAAGTATGTGAATTGTAAAAGGATTTTTTTAAATTGTACACTTGCAACATGTGACTCTTTTTATTTATCGAATTTGTCACCAGGTTTATCAACAGTGCAACGTAAAAACAATTAAACTTTTTCCACGTCCATACTTTTATTACATGTCATATTTTTCCATGGTCACGGTTCACTTGCATTGGATTCACTGAATTGTGCCAATTAAAATTTTGTGATTGAATTTTTGGACTGAAATCTATAAAGACGGATTTTCGTTCTGAGCTCAATTGGTTTTTAGTATAGAACTCTTGCCATTGTAGATAATAGTTTCAAGGATGGCCTAAATTCAATCAATTCTATAAATTCGGTATAACCCGCATCGGGCCAACCCTAAATATTTTCCTTATTGTTTGAAGTAAATATTATTTACCTCCGACGTTATAATCAAATTATTTCGTACACTCACAAAAATTCCAAGTCTACTGGAACCTTGTTATTCATCAGATTTTGTTTTTATTTTTCGCAAGTGTTGTTAGGCAGTGTAATATACATTTTCTCTTCGAGAACAATCCGCCTTTTTGGTACAGACTTTATACCTGTCCGTCTTATAAATATTCGAGCACGTTGGTGCGAGATTGTATGAAACATTAAAATATATTTGACATCAACACAACATTTCCTTCTAGTAGGACTGCTGAATGGCAAATGATAAATGCTGAGTTGGAAATGGTATTTTAATTTTAGGTTGTTAAATAAATCAAGCTTTGGATTTCGTAAAGTACCAATGCCAACCTTATTTAACAAATTATTTAAGCAGAAAAAGGTGTTTTTGATTCATTTTTCAGGTACCTAATGCTGATTTATTATGTTTTTGCGAAACCCGTTAGACGTTACCTGAAATTACATTTATATATACTAGTCAGCAATTTCGTCTATCGCATAAATTGTCCTAATGAGATAGAGTAACATATCTGGCAGCAGATAGGTATCTGTTCTATTTCAAAGGATGGTTTACTTGTATAAACGTAGTGGTCGTGTCTATTCCGCGTAGTGTCAGGACTCCAGCAAACTGTTTACATTATGCAGTTCGCATGCATCCCCTCATCCAGAATTGGATAGCTAAATAAGCTAATTAGGCCCGTGGGCTGGATTTGCCTGCCATATCTAAAATGAATTATCATAGCATTTGCATACTTTAACGATAGATTAGTTGTTGTTAAGATTATCATTTCAATAACTCCCGATGCGCGACGCTCAGGTGCGCGAGGGTTAAGTTACTAGCTTACGACACTTGCAAAAGAGTTCCCACTAAGATGCCTCTTAGGGAACGACGCAAAGGAATTATGATAATCAATCACCTACTCCAGACTTTTATAGTTACAACGAGTATGAATAACTAATCGTTTGAATGCGTAGCCTCACTGGAAAGCTATTTAATCAATTACGCAATGGGCAGCTAACTGTCATTTGTTAGAGTTACTTACTGTAAATGTAATGTTCAATACATTTTGACCATAAATCGGTTGAATGGTGGCCACCGCGGCAGGCCGGCCGCAAACTCCGCCATTACCGAGCCAGCAGTGCCTGCGACTGCGACCGAATCGATACTGACTATTTATCATCATAATGAAGAGTTATATCCAGTATTTGTGTCAAATACTACCATTATTGCCGTGTCTAGAGTTCCTGTAACAACTAAAGCATTCGCTCAGACACGGTCAATAGTGATGTCAAAATTGAAAATGGGTTTTCATTTACATGCAAATTGATTAATAATGACTGATAAGGATTGATGGATGCGTAATTCAACAATAACCTAGTAACATAGTTATTACCATTGATGAATTCAGAGCCTCATTACAAGATGATGTGCTTTTTGATTAATTATTAACCTTAAGTAACTTTGGTTCCAGAGCTTTTGATTTGTGACGTAGGTGAAGTGAAAAGGCTTCGTGGTAACTTGCAGCAGACCATATTTTTCAAGTTTAACAAATATTATTATGGCCACGTCTAAATGTTTTGAGAACTTTATGTTTACATAGTTTATAAACCAAGTTAAAATAAACCAAATTAAAAAAGTACAAATAGACGCAAGTCTATTAATCCTCGGAGTAATAATAAGACGAGCAATTAATAAAACCTGGACAAGACTTACAAGACAGCATTTCATAGAAATGGTAAGTGATGAATTAATGCGTTGTTAATTACATTTGTTTGATATTAGGAACCAATTTACATGGCAAGTCCCTCGCATCGTGACAGAGCGCTGGCTTCGCTAGTTTCCCACAATCCTTAACGTTGTTGGTTCGTGTAACAAATTAAAATATTACGGTGCATCTATCTGTTAAGTATGCGTTGCAGTGCATGCTAGAATACTCGTTACATAGCTACGTTGCTACGTACGCATCAAGAACGCGAGCTTTCGGCGATTATTCAAACTGATTTATTTGATAGTGTGCGTAGTACGTAACAGGAAAGCAAATCACAACTGTAACAATGCGACAAGTCGGTTTTATTACTTTTAAATTATACTTTCTACGTGTTGATAGTTTAGATGTGTCGTTAAAAATTTGTGCACCGTGTTAGTATGTATAGCTTGCAGCGGCTTGAAGCTTCTATAAGGAATGGAGGCGTAAGCAGTAAATTAAACAATTTTTGGATGTGTTTATGCGAATAGTAAATAGCGAGTCGGGTGTTACACGTGCCACCTCATTAACTGAACAGTTAGTTCCCTCGTTGGGAGGTGAGCGTGAAGATAAAAACATAATAACTGCTTACTTTGTATGTTTTACATTTATGGAAGAAGTATCAATATACATGTTATCTACGTAGCTTCAATGTTATCTGCTACTGTTGACATTTTCTATTTAAAATATAAAATTTACTATCAATTTAATCGTCATCCACGTATGGACTAAAGACGAAATCAATATTTTCTATATATACCACGGAAAATATTAAAAAAAGGCTAATAAAAAAAAAATACTGAAGGACCTCCGAAACCCATTTGGTAGCTGCAAGGTCAACTGAGAAAACTTTCATTTGTCTCCATTTGACATTTTATACTCTGTGGAGTGAAAACCTCTTGTTTTCCCATTTCCTTTGTGTAGCAGTATTTGTTATAGTGACAGTGTACTACATAGTACTAGAATTGCGGTTAAGAGGGAAATGTAAAGCAGAATATGTAACTGCACGGACTCGAGTGCTGAATGGCCCGATTCCAAAACCCTCGTTAGTATTTCACGGAAAACGTAAATTGAACGTTTATAGGTACTTACCTAATTGTACTTCCTTTACGTTATAATAAAGAAATAATAAGGATGCTTTTTCATGATTATAATATTATTGTTTGCGTACCAATTCTCAGTGTTGCGTAACAAAATATAATGATTTGTATCACACGGGACAAAATTACAGTATTAATAATGTAAAAAAACATAAGTTAGCGTGTAGTGCCTATGTAAAGATTAAACACCTCCAATCTTTGGCTAATTAATAGTGTAGTAGACTAATAGCTACATTATATTAATGAGTGCTACCATATCGCGTATGTAAAAAGCTTTTTATCTGATAGGTGCTCGGAAACTTACCGGTAAAGTAGATTACATTTTTACGTATTATTAGACTTGTTTTATCTGACTACCTTGTTGATCTAGTGACCGCAAACCGTGACTGCTGACGTGAGGAGCTAGGTTCTGGGTTTTTCCATTATGTTACGTAGCAGCGTGGACTCTGGATATATGCCTGGCCAATGCCCATAGGCTCGCCTATTCCCATTGCGGAATGGAAATACACTTCCTTTATGATCCTACCTCCGCCCTAACTAAGTTAGTTTTATTCGTCTTTCTACTTAGATTAGATAAACAACAACCTATATTCAGTGAAGCTGTTCACGTCTTGCTTCCCCCATATAAGAAAAACTTGAGAATTATCACGATCCGTCCACAATGGGCTAAAGCGGTGCAAGGAGGTATCCCGCAGCATCAAGTAGGTAAATAATGGTAATTAGATTCCGAACTATCCGCAGTTTGAATAGTCAAGTGGCGGTCGGCTGTTTGGCTCGCCTAATGTAGGTCGGTTCCGTCACGCACGCTCGCCCGTAAATGCTTCCAACTCTTCACTCCAGCGACACGGTCTGTTACTATTGTTCGACATCCCTTTATTTACTTCACACTAATAGCCTCCTTAGCCTCAGTATCTAGCTTACGATAGCTCATTAAAGCCCCTGTTAAGGT
Organism: Abrostola triplasia; assembly: GCA_946251915.1. Taxonomy (NCBI): domain Eukaryota; kingdom Metazoa; phylum Arthropoda; class Insecta; order Lepidoptera; family Noctuidae; genus Abrostola; species Abrostola triplasia. The sequence goes on from OX276423.1 coordinate 5,306,137, forward strand.
GCTAAGCTCTGGTTATTTTATACGGTACACTCTGAATTTAATTTTGTTTAGAAAAATTCTTATCTAACTTAATATCACATTTCGTGAATATTTCCAAAACTAAGGTTAATTTAATACACGTGTACCTATTCTTGACCTTTCAATTGTGAAGCAGACTGAAAATTAATGCCTGTTATCAGAAAAGCTTTTCATTACTTCTTATTTACACAATGACTAAAGAAAATGTATTTCATATTTTTTTCGTGGTAATATATTTTATTGTTAGCGATTCAATGGTTGGCAAAACAACGTGAACTCCTCCTAAAAACTGTGTTGAACTGTTATTTGGTAAAAAACTGATTAGATCTGTATTTTGATTGCCTATCACAGACGGTATACCCAATACATGTATATAGGTACAATCTATATACTAAAATCCCGGAAACATTTTTCTTCAAAAGACAATCTTAACATAGAAATTACCTTTCCGTACCTACCTAACCCGAGCCTTACTCTTTGCAGTCCAATAACGCTTTGCTGGCTTTTATATAAGCAACTGTAACTTTACCAAGCACATCCTACGTTTATTACCTTTGGAACCATGAGTTTAGAAGAAAACCTCACTACGTACATACCCGTACCCGACATGAGACCCCCCGGGAGTACAAAACGACACGATGGCGTACACACGAGAGGGTAACAAGCTTATCCACTACCCAGGTATATTTTCCTTATAACGAATCTTTTTTATAATACAAATACACATTTTTTTACGTGTAACAACGATATGCTACTTTACATGATTTGCCTCATTGGATTTTCACCAGAAGCTGGTTTTTTAGAAAAGGCAGAAAGACATGCATACGTTACTGTGACAAATGTGTAACTTACTGCAACACCATTGAACACCATTTATACAAATACATTTTTGAATTTTCATATTCACGCTTGTTAGCATAGTTCTCAAAGAAGAAGCAGAGATGTATTCTATCACCACCTAGACCCACAAAAACTATTGTTAATTTTCGGGCTCATATTCAAAGACAACCCCCAATTAATTTAGAAATTTGATTAACATGATAGATAATGAATGTGAATTAATTAAATAAGTTATGCGATTACCGGCAATAAGCTCCCCTTTGGCATGGAGGACAATATAATTATTATGGCAAATACGGATGAGCAATTTCACATCGGTGACTATCAAGAAATTCCGGCATTCTAACACATGATATTCAAGATTCTTTTTGGTATTTAAGATTGAGATTAAGGTCATAAGAATCGACACGAAGGAAGCTATTAGTGTAAAGTAAATAAATGGAATGTCAAACAAAATACTATTAACATAATAATTCACTTACAAGCCCGTTTAGATAAAGGTTTGGTAATTGAACTCCAGCTAATGATCTAGCAAAAGTTTCAATGCTTCTAGGTTAATTCATTAACCTACTATGTAAGAAAAACCGCTATTAGAAGTTTAGGTTAATTGTCGTCAAATTAGTTTATATTATACGGCTAAGTGCGTCGGCAAACATGCGTATGTTTTACGGTCTTCAGTGAAATGCGCTGTATACAATTTGCATTTAAATACACTGCAGTCAGACTGAAAAGTGGACAGAGTGAGGTGAGAAAGCTATTAGTTTAAAAAAAAAAACATTAAATAAATAAAAGCCTACGATAGAAACTTGTACTTATCTCTTCTATTCAACGGTAATATTTGATTTTGTGTTCTTTTCTTAAATTGTTTAACGGTGAGGTACCATTTCCCATGTTAATTTCGATATGAACTATTTCGAGTAGAATATACAAAAAATCCGTTTTTATAAATCGAAAATCCAGAAACTACAATAAAAAAAAGAATACAGACGTAGGCACGCATATTTCGAACATGGAACAGATTACGTATTTTAATCAAAACAGACTGCAAGATTTGCAGACAGCCACCTCATTGTTAAATGTAGGTCACACATAGTATTCGGCAATAGATTAAATACACACAATGTGGGAGTGATTTCTACAAACTCAACCTGATTTTACTGAAAGACAAGATAATTGGTTATAAATAAACGTTACTTCGCAATGCGTTGTATCATCCATTTTCACCCAGTTTCCACTTCTCATCACATGTTTTTTTTAAGTTTATTTAACACTTGGGATAGTAGAGCGTTTCTATTGTGTTCCTACTAAAAATATACTTTCCTAACGATAGCTCTTTTTTCATACGAAATAGGTTAAAACTTTTAAGGTTCTTAAAAAGATTTATCTACTTATTTACTTCGACAATGGTTGATAAGTAGCTGTGGCTAAGTTAAAGCACGTGGAGGTGGCTGACCGTCAAACGCGGCCAAATAGGGGTTGCTGCCCTTATGTGCGCGCGACAAGTCTCATAAATATTACGAAGAAGATCACAACTCATTAAGCCTACATATCCATTTCATTTATTTTAAAAACAAATGAATTCTAAATTGACCTTGATTATTTGCGCTTTACATCTTTGATCCAAACGTACTAACAAGATCATAGTAGAAGAACGCTACGCATATTTCAAGTACTTATTACAACCGGCTCACAGGCGTAGAAACGGAAGAAAATAATGATCACACGATTAAGAAATAAATTAAGATAGCAGCCAATGACGTTCAGCTGACTGTTATCTAATTCGTTCCTAAGGATGAACTTAAGAGTACATCTGTAATCGAAACTGCATCTCATTGCATTAATACAGGATAATATATTCATGAGGTTTCGCTCATGGTAATTTTTCGATATAAAACCTTAGACTCATCGTGATCACATTCCACTTTTGTCATTTGTTTTGTCAAAACAGTGTAATAAGTGGTGATAGAGTAGCAACCAAAATAATTTGAACTCAATTAGGTACAATATTCGTAAGTAGACAGAATACTTAAAATAACGATAGAACTCCGTAGACAAAAATCGGTAAACGCAGGGAGAATAGAACCTGCCGAGTTCTTCCATAATGGTAAATATGAAGAGAAAACTCATTATCTGACGACCCTACGTTTTGGCGCCTTAGGGACGGTAACCTCACTCTTTTCCCCTAAGATAAATCTGACACCAAATACAAATACTCGGAAACCATTCTCATTATTTAGTAAAATTATTATTAGTCGCAACACATTATCTTTTTGGCACTATGACGCAAATGATGACAAAAATAATTAGCGACCATTTTCGGTGGACATTATAACATCGATCGCGGCGGCATGTCAATTTTGGACCACACACGACGATAACAAATACGAAGTGCTATGCGACGAAAAACAATTGAATATTAACGGAAAAACAATTGAATTGAACGACATGATTCGGCTTAGAAGCATATCTGTTTTTACTAAAACTTAATAAAGACCACAAAAATTACAAGTTATTGAACTAAAGGTTTCTTTACACTGGTTTCCCAACATGACATACTGTTATCACAGAAAAAATACTTAACAAATTAATTGTAAAAAAAACATAAAATACGTAATATTATATCTATACATAAGTCTCCTTTGTCTTGTCCTGGAGACTACCAGTTACCAGGCAATGCTTTAAATATAAGAATTATACTTCAATTATTTAATGCAAAATAGTTGTAAAATATGTAGGTACTAAGTACGGTTTTGACAAAAATATACGCAAGAGCTGCGAAAGATATTTTCGGGTCAACAAAGAATACAGGTCATGTACGAGAATGAAAGCTTTTAAAAATAATTGCTGCTTTATTATACTTTTAATTAGGCCTCCAGTTAAATTCTCCAAATAAGGAAGCGTAATTCACATTAATTAAAATATCGTTAAGGTTGTTGATCAGGTACTATCTTTCTACCTATAGCTTTGTTTGTTTAATAAATCGCTTTGTGTAAACATCGTATGTAATATAAAACACACTGGAACTGTTTAATCAATTAGTTATCGAATTATTTATTATACTATAATATTAATATGACCCAAATATTTGACATTATTACGTATTAGACGCTAAATCAACAATAAGTAGGCACAGACAGAATGAGTTAGAGTCATCGATTAAATCCTAAGCTATCATAGACAATATCTACCAATATTGACATAAATAATTCGACCTACAACTAATTGAATACTTATATCGATATTATCCTGTATAGTCAATTACAATTCAATTAGCTAAATATGTAAACAATTTTCTAAAAATAAACACCTAAACCTGCTGTTAAAAATCCTAGTTTATTATAATAATAATTAATGAAATTAGATTCTTAGCAAATGTGTCATATTTTCGGGTCATTTTATCAAAGTATTTACTTGAAACTTGAAAAGTTTGTTTAGATTTAGCGCAAATCTAATTGACACAGAGTATAACACGTATTCAATGCGTATTGATAGCAGACGGTGTCTTGCGAACGGCTCCGGAAAACGCTTGCCATTACAAAATTCATTCCCAATGATAACACGTGACATAAATTCAGTATCGCCGCGCTGGCAGTTCATAGAACTTACGTTAGATCGGCTAAGGCCACGGTCACAAGTACGGCGATTGCGACAAGGAAGCTGGTGCTATGTCAAAGGGAAAATCCTGTGTTAATTATAGAAAGGAATGCTCCGTTAATAGTTTTGTAATGAAGTGTTTGTTTTGGTTCCTAACGACTAAGATTGTTAAATATAATAGAAAGTATAGGAATGACTTACTGTAGCAGCTGATTTTATTTAAATAAAATGCTCTATGTCATCTTTCCGTATTAAAAGCGAAAGTAACTCTACCTATCTCTTCGTTATCTCATCACTCCTACATTACAAAACTGATTGTAATTTGAAATGGAGTTACTTGAAGCTTGAACCCTAGAGGGAGGACATAGGCTATTTTAGTCCTTAATTAAAAACGGTAAATTTGGTAAATCACGCGGGCTAATTCGTGAGCGATAGCTAGTTTAAGTAAAACAAAACCAAACCTTCGATTACAAGCATTATACTTGCATTAAAATATTCAAGAACCGACGGTATATTTGATGTAAAGCAATGCGACGGAGCCAATTAGCTAAACATAACACATCGTCCATCAGAAACTACGAATACATATGAATGAATTCGGACTACCTTTGTCTTTACCATTTAAACTGGAACGCATAACTTACCAGTTATCATAGACAATGTCTACGTACATAAAATGTGGCGTGTTTTCTAGAGGGGTCGGCGGAGACCATTTCTTTTTGTTCCGATTACTATTTATCTCTCTCATTCTCAGTTTCATACAAGCCCGGTTGCCCGGGTGAAGGTACTCCTACACTGACCACTAGGCAAGGAGAACTATCCCCTGAACATCTCCTATCTATTTTAAATTGATTAAGGGAAACTTGAAAAATGATGGACACGAGCGGGACGTGGCGCTGCTCTGCCAACTGAGCCACCGTGTCACCGCTCGGATCCATCAAATTTCAAGCTCCCTTTCTAGTATCTCCTATCTAGTTAGATATGTTAACATCCTAAAACTGATTGGAAAATATCCCAGGCCAATTTAGAACCGTGTCCGTCTTGAAGGTACCTAGAGTCTCCGAGGTAGACTCACTTAGCAGTCTAATACCTCAATTTGCGTAAACATAGATTAATAATCAGTAGTTTATGTCTTAGACCACTCAATGTTTCTATTGCAAAGCTCATCTAAAGCTAAGTACCTACTTATGCGTTCTCTCGTGTTGAAATAAAACTATTCGTATGCGAGCAAAGCGGTCTGCGAGGGTAGGTTGAATCAAATTACTCTCCTACATAATTTCAACTTAAACATCGCGACCAACACTTACAAACTTGGAGCTGGTTTTCTCGTTGTTATTATAGAAACGTGTGGTTTTCTTCGATTAGAATTTGTATATTATACGTAGGCAAGTAATTCTATTAATATCTATGATATGTACGCATTGGTGTTAGAACCACTATTAGAAGAGTTCGGTGAATAAGCTTTGAAATAATCATACTTTATCCTTATACGGTCTATGCTAATCATACATTTAGTACGATAAACAGTCTAGCGGTCTTCGAAGGCCGGGCTAGTAAGAAGATAGGAGAAGAATATTACAACCCTTTTGTAACTGAGTGAGTACTTGGAAATATTTCTACAAACCCGCTCGAAAGTCCGCTACTGCATGCTCTATCGCCGCTTCCTAAAAATACCTACGTGTTTATTTACTTCACACAATACGAACATGAGTCAATCTCGAAAGTCATTACGTTATCACATAAGTAGATGCGTGTCGTGGAGAAATGGATGCACTCGGGAACAACGGGCGCGTTCCCTTATCGTCAACTGCCAAGCATCGTCCGTGTGCTGTAATCAATAAACATTTTTGAACTTAGGCACGTAAACATTCGCCTTACTCTTTGTTATTATGAGAGGAAGCATTCATTGTTCCGATAGTAGTCTTATCAACTCACTTTTGCATTCGTTTTGTCGGGAGTTAAGCAATTTCTTATTCGAACTACTGTCTATTGATATCAGCTGATCACTTCGCTGGTTATAGCAGCTAACTGCTTATTGTTACCGCTTTATTCGTGAATTGATGATCTGCTGTGAATACTGCCTTTAGCGATTATATCTACAGTTCTAAAGATTGTGCTGCTTTTTTGGCCAAAAAAACTCCAGACCAAAGAAGCTCTACTTCTAACCTATTGTTATATATATCTATGTAATGTAATAGGTACTTAAACAAAAGAACTAACAACAAGAACCTTAGCTAAAATAAATAAATATATATTGTGTATCAACTTCGGTTACTCCAATACGTAAAATTATAATCTATTGTTTAATATACGAGACTTCCAATCGCAATGCGTACTAAGTATGTAATTACAACTATTGTAGTATAACTCACGGAATAGCAGAACAGACGCGACCACAATAGAAATTGCATTGATAAGGTCTAACATTATTACCCTCTATTTATATCTAGTGAATTTATGGCAGTGCCGTCGAGGAGTTGGCGAGACCTGCCTGGAGGCGAAATGTTATTGCAACAAATTACCATAGGGCAGGAGAGTCCGGCGAGATTCTTTGCTGAATATAATCGTAAGTTCAGTAATCGTGTGCTTCGATCTCTGCGGACAGCGACGCTGTCATCGCGAATTCGATTTATCGTCGCGTCGGCACAACGCGCGCCGTTGTGTGGTTCCGCCTCTTTACTCTCAGGCCGGGCCAGCCCTGCCAGGGCTATCTGCACGCGATATCGCAGCCTCCGCTAACGAACTCGTTCACTTGCCTATAAAATCTTATTGACACCTCTATTACTGCACATCTAGATTCAATTGTTGTGTTCTCAGTACGCAGTCTAAACAGATACTTATTTATAAGTGGCAAGTTATCAGTTAACTACATAAGAGTAATTAGACACGCATGACCTGTCTGGCCATGGATAGGTAATAAGTATATTATTTGCTGTGTGGTATCCTAGCCTAGAATTTACCACCCCCTTTTCTCCCGTGGGTGTCGTAAGAAGCGACTTAGGAAAAATCCAGATGATAGGCAGCAGCGTCTTTTGTAACTTCACCACCAAAACTGCAATCCCCAAGCCACTTGCAAAGCGTAGGGATTATGGCAAGCCCTTCCTTAACTCAAGGGGAAGGCCTTTGTTCAACAGTGGACGTCTTCTGGCTGATGATGATATTATTTGTGTAAATGAAAGCTTTCGTTCTTTTTTATTACAGACCGTCCTCTTTTGAACATACATTTCTTAAATTTTGATAATTCTTTTGAACATTGAACGTAACCTTCTTTGGTTCTTACCTTAACTTATTTGTATTCTTCAGACATTTGGCATTTCTCTCCTCAGTCCACAGTACCGAAAAATTAACCAGAAGAATTCTAGCTTCTTGTCTGGTTGATTTTGAGGTATCGTGCTTGACTGAGGCAGTAACAGCTTGGAAAATTGCTTGCCCAAATACTGATCTCCCGAACCAGCTTTTCTCCCAGAGGCAGTGGGACGAGCCGCTCTGCAGATTGATACGGAAGGAATTGATTAATACGTCAATCAATACTGCTGAGCGCGCTCCTCTGCTGGCTGTGGGCGAATGGGAGTCGGGCCTTTGGTTACAGGCACTTCCGTCGCCCAACATTGGAACAATGTTGGACGACAACACATTCCGCGTGGCTACTAGTTTACGTTTAGGGGCTCCAAGTGTTGCACCTCATCGATGTCACTGTGGTGAAGCAGTCGACAGCCTCGGACGGCATGGTCTATCCTGCAGTAGGAGTGCTGGTCGCATACCGAGACACGCTAACTTAAATGACATCATCCGTCGTGCTCTTGTCACCGCCGGCGTACCAGCCGTACTAGAACCAAATGGCTTGGTACGTGACGATGGAAAGAGACCAGATGGTATGTCGTTGTTACCCTGGAAATTGGGAAGGCCTTTGGTGTGGGACGCAACGTGCGTCGATACCCTTGCACCTTCTCATGTCTCTGGCTCGGCAATTTGCGCTGGCACTGCTGCTGCTGCTGCGGAGACCCTCAAACGGCGGAAATACAATAACCTGATAGGTAATTGTATTTTTGAGCCGTTTGGGGTTGAAACATTTGGGCCATGGGGTCCGAGCGCTCGTGCTTTGTTTAAAGAGTTAGCAAAGCGCCTAGTCGACTCCACACGTGACCAAAGGGCTGGTTCATTTTTTGGCCATAGAATTAGCATTGCCATTCAACGTGGCAATGCTGCCAGTCTTTTGGGCACGTTACCGGTTGACATCGATGGGGATGAATTCTTTGATGCTTTTTAACTTTTTATTTTTGTATATATTGTTTTTATTTTGTATTAGAATTAAGTTGTATATATTTGTAAAATAGTATGTTAATCTATAATTAAATGAATCAGACATTTTAAAATGCAGTTTTCCTTATCTATTATTATTTAAATATCTTCAAGTCTAATAAAAGGGAGCGAGTCTTAACAAGAACCTCTATAAATGGAATAAGTTGTAGGTAATGCTTCAGATTTGATCATAGATACCATACAACAAGATAATTATTATAGCAGAACGTTAGCTAAGACTTATCTTGACAAAAATAATTCCTTTCGTCTAACTTCTGAATGCGACAGCCCTGCTGTACTCATCGCAAATTAGTAGAGAAGATTGAATACATAAGGTGTCGGGTTACAGCGACCGAGGGCCTTGGCCCAGCCTCCGACCGCTAGCTTACTATAAGGAGCTTTATACTATCTCTCTAACAATGTAGCGTATTAATAACTATTCATGAGCATTCATTTATCGATTAACTGTTACTCTATCCAAGATAAAGGTCTAACTTTCCTATTTATATTTTGTTTAAGCAATTTAAGTTAGTTTTGTGTTGCAACGTCACATTTTCTCTCTTCGATAATATATTAGATTTCAGTGTTTCAAGCGGCACTTGAAATCTAGCTCTCCGTTTATGGAATTGCCTTTGTGTACTGACTGGTGACTCGTTTTGTCAGAGATAATCTGAAACAGATAACATATTTCATGGGCTTTACATACCGGGCTAGGAGTATACTGACCGTAGAGTTTAATGTTCTATGCCTTTTTTTGTTGTAACTTGCGTTTAACGACGGCAACTGTGAATATTGCAATCGTTATTAGCTGTAAAGGTTACTATAAAAAATATTTACGAGCTCTTAATAAATTGTGAGATTTCAATTCATAAATTAAATAGCAGTCATTTAATTAAAGCGAACGAATAAAAACACCAACATTCCGATTTCGAGTTGATACAAATTTTAATCTCTACTTGATTGTATGTAAATTGAATACCGTAAAATGTAGCAGCAAATGAAGCATATATGATTTAATCTACCTTGCCTAGACTAGTCGCAGGGTTTACGTATCCTCCAGTACTAAGTTTCGATCTCCGCCGAGGATCTAAACAGGCTGCACAGGTGTGGATTGCAGATTAACTTAATTTAGTGCTGGAGGTGGAACTTTACAATATTATGCATGTTCTCGTAAGTAACAAAGTAAGTTTAACTTCGAGTACATTAAAGAAAATTAAATGTAGGTACGTTCAGTGGCACCCCAGGTATTCTATATGCATAGCATTTGTTAAAATAAAACTCATTCATTGTGGGTGACACTGTTCTTAGAGATGGCCGAAAAGTTTTCTATCCATTACAATAGCTAGTTGTACGTACTACGATGGTTACTGTTTATACTCCAAATTCTAAAAAACAAACATAAGCATTATCAAAAAAAACCTTCTATCTAAGTATAATATGTGTATTTATATAAGTACATATTACATGTTGTATGTATATCTATCTATCTATCTATCTATGCTTTAAGTGTGTACAATGGAATACATTGGGCCAAGACTAACGTGTTTCTTTTGTAATGTTAAGTGTGAAGATGAAATGTCTTTTGAAGTAAATAAATAAAGTGTTGCTTACGTATACTAAGCATTTTACTGGTGTACTTCTATTCGTTTTAGAATAAACGTAAGAATCCAATTGATCATCATAAGATATCTTTATAATAAATCCAATTTTCGAAAGGGATACATTAAGAATACCCTTTAGTCACCGTCTCACCGGGAAAGCAAATTGATTAAATATAAGAGGTGATGATAAACTCCGTATGAGCCCTATGAACAGCAATAGGCTATTTAGTACTCAGGATAAACATATTCAGGGTTTACAGACGCCTAAAAAAGGGACACTTTGACCAACCACATGGATCACTGGCGTGATTATGTAGAGTTCCGGCCGTTATGTATCAATTTTCTGCCATACATTAAGCGTGTTTAAGTCGTTCCCGGCGTGCAATTACTGTTCCCGGTACTCTCATCTCCGGCTCTCCATCGACGTGTAAGCGTATGGTAAATTAGCAAAAAATAATCGCCATGGCCAGCGCGTGCGATCGCCGGCTCTTTTTAAACCGCATCGCTGCATTCCTCGTACGCGGCGCGTTAGATGTGGATAATACAGGACTATTTGTATGATAATGATGATATTATGTATACTATCTGCAGATAGATAGGTTTGATGAAATAATGATTCGCCATTAGTATGTTATGATTCTCTTTGTATGTTATGGCTTAATCATTTTAAATCAAACGCGTTGAAGAAGAACTCTACCTAAGAGTTAATAATTGTTTTTCTTTACTTGTTAGACTATCACATGTCATAATCCACATAAGATTTTTATATGCACTTAAGCAGAATTGTATAAATAATTTATCTTCGTCAGCTTGTTCAAACAATACCTACTACAGCCATGTCATAATGAAGCCCAGTCGTCAATGCTAAAACCATAACTATTAGTTTTGGCATAAAGAACCGGGAAGTAACTCCAAAAACAAACTTAGAAAAAGTGGAATGTTATGAAAACATTGCATTGATAAGATGTGGCTGTCGCGCCGGCGCTGGTAACGGGTTAATGGCGGTCGCGGGCAACAATCTCCTGTTATTAGTGCGCTACTGATAATCTTATAACCCGCTGATGCTACACGTGAGTCAGTTGGTATAGACAGTAGACATCCCGTGTTACCGTTCTCTTAATCTGTTACGATACAGCTGTTTACACTAGCGTGTGTAAAAAGTAAATAATTGGCGCTAGCTAGCTAGTTATATTATTATCTTAGGTTACTGTACAAAATGGCTTCTCACGTTTTGGTTTGAGATAACTGTTGTTATAAATAATTGAATTTATGCGCGAATCATCTGTAAACGAATGTTACGGATATCCCCGAAACCGTGATAGACTTGGTCATAATCGGCACATCTCTATAAAATATATTATACCTACAGATATTTCATCGTAACAATGGACACAAAGTCTTTAATAAACAACATAGAAGGTAAAAAATATTATTTCTAACAGCAATATTTTTCTCGCATAACATAAATTCTTAAAAGTATTTTCGAAGGAGGATACCTACCTAAAAATATCTTAATTATCTTGCAAATTTTTTATCTCCGAGAAAAAATAAACAACATTATTTGTGTGTGTGACAGAGCACGAACTGTTGGCGGGAATTTCATATCATCAGGTGTCAAGTCTCTTTGCCCTCTCAAAAAAAAGGTTCAAAAGTCATCGCGTCCGTTATCAATGGCGCTCCTTGTGAATATCATAAGCGTTATGATACAGTGCGCTTCATGTGGCAAGGCTGCTGACCTGATCTGACCACATATTAACACCACAATGAAAATACTCTTATACTTACCTAGATTGAACCGCGTTGTTTATCCCTACTAATATTATAATCGCAAAAGTTTGTGAGTATGGATAGATGTTTGTTACTCTTTCACCTATAAACTACAGAATGGATTTTAATAAAATTTTATACAGAGATAGCTGATACCCTGGATTTACACATATGCTACATTTTATCCCGAAAAAATGTAGCTGGTAACACCGCGAGGCGCAGCTAGTCAAACATATATGCAAATCGCAATCTTGCACTCACATCTCCGACTTGCGGAGAGCTCTGCAAAATAGAGCAACATTTATTTTTTTGCTCTACATTACTTTTTGTACGCATTCCGCGGCTCGAAGTACAAACATAATTCACTTTCCAGAGATTTATATCCTAAATCGAGTTTCAAAGTGATTGAAAACTGAATAAAGATTTAAAAGAGGTCATTAAAACGTGTCAACACACGAGGAGTTAAATAACAGTTACGCAAACAATGCGTAAATCAGTAAGTGAGTCTGTTTTTATAAACATAAATAGTCTGGTTAGGTGTAAAAGAATCACCAGTTGTATTCCAGAAGGGAAACTTCAATCACAACTTGAAGTAGCGTATTGCTCTTTGAAGTGAGACAAAGCTGTGTTTATTGATATTGGTGTTGCGCCACCTCCACGGAACATCAGCTCGAAGAAGAATAGGTTAAAATCTAACGTATGTTCATCAAGCTTTTCATGAAATTCTTAGAAAACAGTCGATTCTTTTTTTCTTTAGTATTCGAACGAACTGTTTAACTTGTTTGTTACTGTCGTGAATCCTACTTTCAAAACTTACGTGACACAAAAAAATGTATTGTTTAGAAAGGTACGTATCAGTTCTTATGTATCGAAAGTATTATAACAGACATTAAGCTTACACGCGTAATATTCGCACTCAAATTATAACAATATAGCATCCCAAATAACTTTTCTTGATTTTCTCAATAAATAAAGGTTGTTTAACGTGTTTCTAAATTCAAAAAAGTGTTTTTATGACTCGAACCAGCCAGATAACCTTGTGAAATGATTTTTAGGAAAATTATTGTTGTTCATAGGTAATTATATAATAAGAAATGATAAATAAGTATTATATAAAAAAACCTGTTACGGATTAATTTAAATTTCTTTTACATTACTGGGCATAATTGTAGTTAATTTATAGAGCTGCTTTACATAAAAAAGTTAAGGTTTTATTTACTTTTTAATGAAATTTTATATTATTGAAAGTACATAATTAATATTCTTCTTATAGTAACGGGGTCAGTGATGTGATACATCGAGCCGAGGTCGTGATAGTGCAATAATATCTGACTACTGCTGTAATGGAACCAGCAGAGGGAGCCAGATAAAAAAATTACGTCTCAAGTAAGTTGTACACAACTTACAATGTACATAAAGCTTACCCGCCTAGTAACTATAACATCCATACTAATATATTATAATCATGATAATTTATTTTAGAAAATTTCGATAAATCACATATTATGGATTTCATTTCAGATGGTAGGTATTCTAGAAAATTACTAGCTTAGTCAGGCTATCATAGAGTTTTGAGTAAGTTAGTACAATTCTCTCATGAATAAATAAATTTGCATTCTGCTTATATTCGTCATACATAAAAAGAAAATGAGTATTAGATATAGGTAGGTAGGTACCCCATTGAATTTCTAAATCCGCAGTCTTTAGATACATACTGTAGTTATATATATACCTACTTCTCTAGATTCTAATTGGAGAAATAAAATTAAAATATTTATTTTGCCATCCATAAAAAAGTTTTTACAGCACAAAGTGCTTGTCTTGTCTACGAATAGATCACCTTTGTTTGTCTGGAGTTCGAGGACCGACCAAGGTATCAGGTAGCTCCCACCTGTGTTCTAATTGTATCTTACCATACGATCTCCATTCTGCGTGCCAAGTGAACCGTGGCGAGCATGGTTGCCGTAAAGTAGGTCATTGCAGGAATCTCAAAACTCCACCAAGTTGAGACATGGAACTCAAAATGGTGGAACTTCATTTTTAGAATGAAGGTACCTAATTTAAATATGTCGAAAGAAAAATAACGACTATTATATAGCAAACATATCCGTTTTGTTTTTAAGAAAGATACGGGTACTTTATCCGAGTAGCTTAGTAAAATACAGGATGTGAATAACGAGAAGGGGATGTCATGTAGCAGTAAATAGCGAGCTAGATCTTTACCTATCTTTTCAGGAAACAGGCGTGTCTTACTGAACCAATTTGACAAAGGTAAGTTATTTTTAACCGACTGCCAAGGAAGAGTTTTGTTTTTTAAGTTAATTTGAAGCTTTTCCTGTTTGCTGGTAGTTAGGAACTTGGTACATAGATATTTCTTACGTCTTTATTGGTATAGTAAAGTGAAGTGATTCACTATTTAATTTTGTCCTTCAAGGAAAAACATAAGCAATTATTAATAATATTTATAACTTGGATTGATTTTCCAGTTTCTAGAGATTTATTATTTTACTTATGCTCTTATGCTCTCTTATACGTAATATCACGACAATAAGTAATATTAAAACTCGCTACTCGGAAATGTAGAGTGCAGACGTAAATCAAGTGTGGATTAAATATTTTACTTAACTTCAAATGTAAAAAGAAAAGTAAGCAGGTAGGTAAGTAAGCAACTTCAACATATTCACAAGGTGTGAACGTTCAGTGTTACAATATGGCGTATTATATCAAGGCTGTCATGCTGAGTGCCGACTTAAAATGTAATGAAATCAGTGGTATAATGCAACATGGGTCTATAAGCTTAGCGATGACAGTGAAAAGTTTCAGGCGAATATTACACGCTCTCCTACGGTCTAACGGGTCTTGCTAAGCGATTTTCGTGGCATTAACCATTTATAACATTAAGTTGAAGTACATGTTGCACAAGTCTGTAACGTACCCTACATTACTTTGAAATGTTATAGCGGATTCTGTTGAGGAATGGACAAATTAATAGGAACGCGTACAAGTGTCACTTAGTACCATTGTTTTTATTTTTTATATACACTACGGTCTCTCGCGGTTTCAACAATATAAAATAAACAAGAAAACACATATAACTTAACAGATTGCTGACTATTATCACTTTCACTATGTAAGCCTTCCACCAGTCGTGCATGTTATTGTCTGTCGAGGCCCACACGCCAGTGAACACTACGGTCTCTATAGTACATACTATAATCCAAAACACATGCCACACACGCACGTGCCGGAAACGTATCTTGAACTCCATCAAACAAAATAAGTATATGAACGCCAAGAACACATAGAATCCTCTCTTGACCGTGCTCGCTTGCGGCACTATGAGAAACAACAACATCCCTTGGTAGTGTGAAAAGAGAATAATAATCGCAAATACAGGGAAACTGTTGATGAAACATGCGATGGAGACCAGACGAGAGATGAAGAATGCGTACCATCCCAAGAAATGGACCAGTGCTGCCGTACCATCCTGTGGTTCAAGACCACGCATATAAGATCTGGGAACTCGACGCGGAATATCGGGTTCATCCTGAATAACTTCGTCACAGTACTTTCGTCTTGGTGGGGCCGACAACCAATTAGGAATCGATTCTGCATTTTCAACCATCTTTTCTGCCCAAACAGCCAACGATACTGGGCGCGGTGCTAACATCACTGGTGGGGGAACAATTTCAACTTTTTCAACCGTGATTTCTGTGTTCCGTCTATAGGGTGCCACTCTATCGATAATCGTTATTGGAGTTACATATTCTTCATCACTGCTTAATTCGGTTGATTGCCTATTTTTATTAGGGGTAACAGGAGGCAAGTAATCCGAGCTAGCATCAGAATCAGTCAACACCTCATTGTCAAAGAATGAGGATGACATCTCAACAGTATTTCTCGGAGAAAATTTGATTAAGTCACTGTTAGTATTACGAAATTGGGTGCCATTTGAGTTATATGAACGAATCGATTCTTTTTTTGATATCGATTCATATAAAGCATCTTCTTCGTCCCGAGTATTCGTGTTATTGTCTTCTTTATTGGTCTCATCATTGTCGATATTATCTGTAGTGTCCAGAGGTTCGTACTTTTTACTCCACGGATATTTTCTCCCACTTAATTTTTCTCTTTCAAATCTTCTGTAAATTGTAGCAGTGCTCGCCATCCGTAGAAAGGATGCGATAATGCTTACTGCTTGAACTGAAACTGAATTTAATGTTTGATGTTACTTTAATTGTTTACATTTGAATATAAACGAAAAAATACTTTGATGTTCAGATGTATTATGTGGTTATACATAGTTATATAGTAGATCGTTAGTTTACCTTTGTCGAAAGTCATGTCTGAGTATCGTGTCATTAAATCTATAATATTAAAAATCGCATGCGGTGCCGCATGGAGAAACGACTGTAGAAACAGATACAGTTCTGTGGGTGATGGTTCCCGAGCTTTCTGTATGGCTTCCTGGGTCCGGTCCTCGTCATCACTGCGTGACGCACAAACAGCTTCCACCCACCAGAATATTAGGTAGCAATATCTGTAGGACACAGAACATTTATTTAAATATATTTGTCACCGACAACACATCAGGAGTTGACGACCTAAGTAAATAATGTCCGGACGAAGCTAATTTAATACAGGATCGTTGACTTTTGTTCCGGAGTCTAGTAGCACCCGTAAAAGGTGTCAATCATTCAATTCTGTTGTTTCCTGCCCGTTTTACAACTTGCAAGTTTATGAAAGCGCACTCACAAACTCAGCTGTGTAGCATTAATGGTGCGGACTTTTTTTTGAAAAAGTTAAATTGTATTGTGAATTTGTTACTGTAACAACAGTTGGTCCATACAATTTTAGAAGAGGAGTTACTAACCTTCCAATCGCAACTACGGGAAAGAAGATCGCATTAACGAATTGCATCACAAGCCAACGTATCTCTTTCTTCTCTATAGTCACAGAAAATGCTGATAGGTCAGTTTGTAAGGCTGGTGGGGGTGATGCCAAGGTGAATACTAAGGATATCAACGATGGTAACACTATAAGGATTGAGCAAAATACTCCGACTCTGAAAAAACAAAAAACAATTTATTTCAATAACAAAAAAAGGACAATCTCAATTCTTTTGGAACCATTTAAATATTGAACATTTATAAAGTTCATGGTAAGGGGGAAGTCCCCCTTACCATGAACTCTTGAAGTAGGACATTTTCCTTTATGAAAGCGAGGCAATACACAACACGTTACGGCGTCTGTGTTTTAAATGTCCTGCTTTAAGAGTTCATGGTAAGGGGACTGAACTTTTTATCTAACCTATTAATGTTGTATATATGTAATATCAAAATAAGTTTTCATATTTACATAGTGACGTGATAAGTAGGTAAGTCAATGGTATCCTTACAAACATAGGTACAATCACGCCTACTATACCCGACCATAGGCAGAAATGTTCTTCTTAGAGTTCTTAGGAGTAAGTATGTAGAGACATGATCTGCCCGTAATAGTACCTAACTCCTATAAACTACCATTTCACAAATATTTTTGATTAAAAAAAACTTCGAAATCGCGCCGTTAGGCAAGCCAATTCGTCGTACTGCGGTTCGTCGCCTCATAATTATGACATGCATTTTCAGCAACGGAACGTAGTGTATTTTTAATTCATTATAATAACTTTCGTAAGTGTTATCAATATTCGGGAATGCCCGCCGAACTCACCGAACTAATAGCTCAGTTCAGGTGGCGACCCCGCTGCGTCACCTGCTTATGAATAAGGTCTCCGTTAGAGTCCGAAATTAGTCGGTTATTCCCGAATATTGACGTGTGTATAACCGGTATATATAGTAGATAATATTTTTGATTCATACTACAACAGAAATACTTTATCATTCATCGGTAATAGAAAATATTAGTCACCTACTTACCCTTCGTCACCGTTTATGAAATGTTCACTAAGAAGGGTGAAGTCATAACACATAAGAGTCAAGTAAACTAGGAGCCCGCCGCAGGAGGGCAGCACACGGTGCAGTAGGAGCGCCTGCCATGCCGGCAGCTTCCATCCCATCAACTCTCCAGACACTTCGTCGTCTAATTCACAAGTCACCATTTTGTAATTCCTTTCTCACGTACCATTATAGAATTGGTTACACATTTCTCTTTCCACTATCGCAAGTTGGTATCACAGTTCCAAAAAGCCTAATTAAGTTCATAATTAGAGAGCCACAAAGAAAAAACAGTTTTGCTGTAAACAAATTGTACATGAAACTGAATGTGTAGTATTCTTATTGCCCACGCCCAATGATAAACCGATAAGATAGCAAGGTTGAGTCAAATAGATAACTTAGATTGGATGGCATAGTTTTTAACAGGTGTGCAGTTATATTTAGCTATGTATATTGAGCTGTTAGTTGCATTCAGGAAAGAGGTCTCTGAGCCCCCTTTCCCCAATTTTTTTTTGTAGCACGGTATTTACGGCTGTTACAAATCCTCAATGGGTTTAATGAAGATAGTTAGGTAGTTCTATGTAATAGGTTAGGAACATACAACACAAAAAGGTACATACATAATGTATATATAATACACATATAGTCCTCTAGGCCAGATTACAAATAAAACTTACATGAGTTGTTATGTTACTTATCAACACTTACAATTAATACTAGATTTCACAATAAATCAAATCAATAATATTCTTTGAGAAATGTAATCCATTAAATAGGTCACTAATATTTGCAAATTTATAATGTGACGTACATTTACCTACATCGATAACGTTATTGTGTAAGTAGCTTGCAAAATATAAGAAGCTTATAATTTATAAGAACTGTAGAGCCTTGTGGTGAAACGACCACTCAACAAAATTAATTACGAACGAAAGTTACCTGAAAACCAGATTTCCGTCTATTTAATTAAACTGAATTCATGTATAAAAATTAGACAAATACCGCTGTGATTTTTTTTGGCTACACAAGTAAATGGTTACATTTAATCAGAAGAGTAAACTGGATTACTGGTATAATGTCTTGTACTTGGATATCAATAACTTGATAAAAATCAACTTTTTTTCCTTTAGTTTTTAGATCGTGCTGTATAATGTCATCAGCTCCCCATATTTTGACATTGACAATTTGACAGACAGTGATAGTGGTCAAACCTCAAAGTAAGCTTTAGGTTATGTTTGGTATATGATACAAACAATCCGTACAAACTAATTGGATTTGAAAGACAAGATGTTAAGGAAAATTTTCTTTAGAACATTAAGTCATCGCCCCAGTGGTTCATTAACGCGGTGTGCTAATGTTGATATCAATAGACAAATACACTGTGGAGTTTGTTTAAGGAATCCTAGGTATACATCCAAGACAAACAGAACATCTCCAGCCTTAGCTAGCAAGTACCAAGTTATTACAGATGTAAATGCACAGATTATCGAGAATACTGCGGAAGAATTACCAATGGAAGACAAATATTCATTACTTAGTGATGAATTTGATGGTATTAATTTAGAAAGTAAGTGTACAAAATGGTACCCATGTGTAAGATGTTGTGTATATTTTTATTACTATTATTGGCGTCTGTAAAAAGGTCTATTAACCTTTTTCTATAAACTAATATATTTAAGTATAACTTGATTGTTTTAGGAGGCAAGACTGGTGTATTTGAAGTTGAAGACCTTGTGGAGTTACTGCAGAGAGAAAACTCCAGGGACATATTTGTAGCTACAGTGCCAGAAAATATACGCTATGTTGATTACATATGTGTTGTTAGTGGACGAAATAAAAGACATATTTTAGCACTAGCTGAATTTGTCCGAAGGGTATACAAGAAAAAATGTTTGAAATCAGATGCAATACCAAGAATTGAAGGAAAAGATTCCGATGAATGGATGGCATTAGATTTAGGTATTTTAATTTAAATATGAGTACAAGTTGAATGTTAAAAAAGTAGTAATCTTTTACTATTGATTATAGCAAACAAAATATTTACTTGCATTGTATTTAATACTATTAATTTTATAACACTCATTTTTTAACATCTATAGTTTGTTTCCAGGTAACATAGCTTTGCATATATTCTCAGATAAAGCAAGAAAAGTTTATGACTTAGAAACACTATGGTCTGTTGGGCCTGAATATGATGACCAAATGAACAAGAAGAGTGAAGTTGTGGATATGTTTGAAAACTACAGTGACTACTTGAAAGATCTCAAACCATTGGGATAATAGATAAGAAAATAAATAAATGTATAGAATGTATATAGTGTTTGTGTAATTAATATCCAACTTCTGAATAATACATATAAATAAATAATGAATTAAAAACCCTTTAAAAGTCTCATATAAAATGTTTATTTCTGCTTAATTACATTAAAGATACATATATGGATTGTATAATTCAATCACAATTCACAATCTAAATAGTTATGAAACATTGAATTCAATTATTCCATATCTATTGAATAAAAACAAATATCCATAATATTTAAATTGTAATACGAAAATTTATTATCCATTATAATTGCTGTAATATGTCTGTCTATCAAGATCAATACTTATATAATTTGATATACAAAATAACAATTTGGCATAATTTATAACTAGCTCAGAATTTTAAATGCAGTAATATGACAATGTAAAATTATACAAAAAGAACAGCGGTTGACTAACACATTCATACCACAATCACAAGATCTTATTTCAGTCATAATGCAGTTGCACATACTAATAGATCTAAGTTTACACTAAGTAGCATAGTTTTGAAAGCAACCTAACATTAGTGCTTCATGAGATAAAACTAACTATGTATAAAGTTAAAATATAATGGAAGCCAATCAAGAATACATACTGTAACATAATGTTTTGTGTAGCAAATTAATTTACAAATAAATGTTTGGACCACCAACAAGTCTTTCATTTTATTGACTATGTAATTAGTAAATTTATGAGCATACAAAACAATAATGCACTGCTAATATAAAGCATTTGTGCATACAAAATTAAATATATTTTCATATTGTTCAATGTAATCTTTATGACTTACATTAGTTAAATATTAAAACGGTACAAAATACCACAAACCATTGATTGTATTATCTGCAGCTAGATCATGTATCATCAAAAGAAAGAGTAAGATTTTGTTTGTCATTTTATAAAACCATGTAAAATGTCAAATAAAATCGTAATAATTGAAATTGGAGGTACCTCATTAGTCCTTTATTCTTAAGGCAGTAGGTGGCAGTTGATGTCACATATTAAAACTTAGTTATTGTAGCATAGTACCAAATAGTAAAGTTAACATTCAATCGGGTGCAAACATCCTAAATACAATACTTTCTTATAAAATACACAAATGTTATCCGTAAATTTGTGATTCATTTTGGATC
Source organism: Abrostola triplasia (assembly GCA_946251915.1). Taxonomy (NCBI): domain Eukaryota; kingdom Metazoa; phylum Arthropoda; class Insecta; order Lepidoptera; family Noctuidae; genus Abrostola; species Abrostola triplasia. The sequence continues at coordinate 5,327,632 of OX276423.1, forward strand.
TCAGTTTTGGCTCATGACTAATCAATTATGACAATATGGCTACACTTCGCCTCACGCCAGCACCTGAATTGACATTGTCTAGGCTAGACCATTTCTTAATGCCATTTTTGACAACTTCAGCAGCAATTTTATCCTCCATGACTCTAGACATTGCCTCTAGTTTTTGTGCTCTCTCTTTACTTAAAGGTTCACTGGGGAAAGCCAAGTCATTGGCTTCAGCAAGGGTGCGCAGATCAAAATAGTATTTAGCATACACACTAGATGGTACATTGATATTAAATTGTAACATTTCTAAGAATTGCCTTTCTAACTCATTCATATCTTCCACAGTGATGTCTTTTAGGATCTGACAGTAGTCTACATTCCAAACTGCCTGATCATCCCATACTTTACTAGCCAGTAATATAGCTCCCAACACTATCCTTTTCCAGTTTGAAGGGGCAATATCCAGCTCAGCACATATCAGGAGGCGCTCTAAGTACACCAATGTGATGATAGCACATTCTGCTGTTAGTTGGGCAGCATTGAACAAGGTTCTCACAAACTTGTAAATTTGTTTGTGCTCAGGGTTATACTTATCATAATCATCACTCACACCTTCTTTACTAAGGGGATGGAGTTTCTCATCAAAAATGTCTAACCTGCGCTCTGATGTTCTGTTTTTAATATGATAGTAAATAGCAAGAGCTACACATTTGACTGTATTCTTCAGGTTTGGCTGAGAAACTGTACTATCATCTAAATAAATAGTAGAACAGGAACTGCTTTTTTTGAGCTTATTATCGGCGATTTGGTGTTGACTGCGCTTCCTGGTTATCCCATTTTCTATAGAAGCTTTGGAGCGCTCCATAAAAATAGTTCCTGCAATGGGATCCTGGGAAGGATCAATATCACCATCATCAGGCTCTCTCTCACTGATGTGTTGAATATTATTGGAACTTACTTCTCCTTCAGGAAGGTAGTCTTCTAGTTTGACGATGTCCTTTCTGATTGGCGATGGGCTCCGGTAACAACAGCAACTGTTTTGGTTACCCATTTTTGTATCATATATTATAGCTGTATTAAAGGTTATTTGTTATCATTCTACAAGCACCGCCTCACATCTAAACATACGTAAATAGTGTGCCGATTCATAGGAATGACATAAAAGGCCCATAGTATCTGAAACAAAAGGTGCTACATGAATATTCTATTAATGAATGATGACATTAGCAGTGTATTAAAATAGGACTCCGAAGACATTGTGTTATTATTTCTCATACCTTAGCATCTTCTGTTCTTAAAATTAACACACATTTCACCAGAACATAAAGCAACTCCGAGAAGATTTCATTTCATATTACTTTTGACATGACAGTAGAGTTACAGTAGAGTAGAGTAGATAGGTACCTACAGTACGACCACACATCCACAGAATAAAATTACTCGAGTTACAGAGTGATTAATAAACTAGACAGACACTGACAGCTTAACAGTCAGCACCGAGCGAAATTAAAAATTTTAACTGTACCAAATATGAATAATTGAAATTAAAAACGTTAATTTGCTTATACCTTAAATGTTTTACCTACTTCGCCATAATTTATAATAGTAGGGAATTGTAAAAATAACAAGAGCTTGACAAGCCCGCTCTAAAGTGCAAACCTATTTGTAACGTTGGACAATGTTTACGATTAATTCATTGTATTGTTATAATTAATTTTACAGCTAGTCTGGTGGTCGCTGGGTCGCCGGGATTTGAACCCAGGACCTCGTGCTCAGCAAAGCAAGGTAAGGGCAAAGCGTTATTGGGATTTTCTATTAAATCATTCTCAGTAGCAGCATGGAGTCTAGATTCCGGATATCCAGTTGATGACTATAGGTTCGCCCCCTAATACATTGGGACCCATACATACATAACATAACTAGCGAAATGTGAGTGTACTATAAATGTGCACCTGCCTATCCATTCGGGGAATACAGAATGTGAAGTGACATTATATATATCTGTATTTAATTATTATGTACGCCACCCTCATCGGCCTTACAATATACCCACACTTACTTTCTATGTTTTAACGATATTTTTTGCTATTACATATACCTGTCCTTACAATGCATCAACTATACTCTTAAGACTTCGTCCTTATACTTTGATATAGTTTATGAAATAACAAGCCAAGTCAGCAGTTGTTGCATGAACAAAATGAGACTAAATAGTTGGGTTCAAAAATAATTCATGACTGATAATATATTATTATTATGTAATAAATGTTGGACTTGTTCTACTTACAAAAATGTAGATAAAAGTAATTTGTTGTAATTATAATTATGAATTAATGGATGCGAATTGATATGGAACCATGAGGCTATCCCTAAGCTCAAAGAATATTATAATTATTAGGTTATAAACACCTAGTCATTTTATAATTTTCTAAATTTGGAACTAATTAACTACATACTAGTTATTATCATTATGATAAGATAATGCGACGAGTCTGTTTGCTAATTAGCTAATTATTTATCACCTATCGTATAGGAAGGTACCTTATTTATAAAAACGATACCTACAATCATAATATTTATTAATTATACAGACAGTGTTAAAAAAATAAAGTATGATATTTTTATTCCCTCCTAAAATGCAAAGTAAATAATAGTCATAGTCATAGTCAATCATCATGTTTGATAACCTATTTGTGAACTTGTAACCGGATTAATGGCATAAAAAATGCCGGTGATTGTTTACAAAATTACAAGGTTTTTTAAATATAGCAACACAATAGTCTATGGCGGGCGGGCGGCCATTATTAGCTTCTGTTGCAAAGCACGCTAGGAAGTGAGAAGTAAAATATTTTCTCGGTTATTTCAGAAATATTTGGTTTCTTTCTAGTATTTAGACGTATTTTACGTTGAAACAGTAATTCTAAAGTAGAATATAATAATTAATATACTTTTATTGGTGCGTAATTAAGTCTACAATGCGTCGCAAAAGTGAGCGTACAGCCAGTAAGAAAGCGAAGCCTTCACCTGAAAAGAAGGTTGAAAAGGTAAAGCGTACCCGGACGAGACGTCGAAAGCAGTCTACGTCAAGTGAAAATGAATCTGCTGATGAGGGCAGCCCAGTTCAAGAAGTGGAAGCCGTTGATGTTGAGAAGAAACCGCCACAAACGCCTGTCAAAGAAGCCAGTCCTGAAGAAGCTCAGGATCAGGTATGGCAGGTAAAAACCACCGAGGCAACCGGTGACGGCGGCGAAATTAAAAAATTAAAAATATGTTTGACACGGCCACCGTCTACACCCGAGAGAGTTGACAGATCCCCACGTAGTAAAAGAAAGCATTCGCGCGCAACTAGTTCCAGCGATACACCTAGCGTAGAGGGCGTCGATGATAAGAAGAAGACTAAACAGCGAAGCTCTAAACGAGTACGTGACTCTAAAGATGGAACAGATAGGAATCATGACAGTCAAGGTGAAGACCCTGATCATGAATCTGAATCTCATCAGGACCAAGATAAATCTAGCGACGAAGTTACTCAAAGTGAAACAGTGGACGACACAGAGACTCCAATGTCTACAACTAATGAAGATGTAAAGATAAATGAAAGTGAAAATGTGATACAGTCATCACAAGGTACAGAAACTGAAAAGAAAATAGAACAGGACACAGACAAAGCTTCTGATGCTGATACAACTGTTGTTTCACCTAAAGATGAAACAAGGGTTGAATCACCAACAGTAGGAAATATTGTAGAATCTAATGTAGGCAAGCAAGAAGTACAACCTTCTAATAAATCTGAAAAAGAGAGTCCAGCAGAGAAGTCTAGCACTACGGAAAATGAATCACCAGAAGGAAAAACAAGGCAATCAGTTGAGAAATCAGAAGTTTTAGTATTACAACCTGAGGAAAGTAAATGTGAGTCTTCTGAAACTGAAGCAAGTAAAAGTAAAGAAAAACCAAAGAATGGACCTAAAGAGGTATCAACCACATTAGATAAACACACATCTCAAGATGATAAGCTAGCACCCCCAGATGATAAGCTAGCGCTCCAAGAAAATAAGCCAGCACCCCAAGACAATAAGCCAGCACCCCAAGACGATAAGCCAGCCCCCCAAGATGATAAGCCAGCATCCCTAGATGATAAGCCAGCACCCCAAGACGATAAGCCAGCACCCCAAGAAGAAAAGCCCCCATCAGAAGATAAAAAGGTAAGTGAAGAAACTATCAGTACGGAAACTGAGAAAATAGGTTCTGAAAGCAATAAAGCTATTAATAAAACTGATGTTGTAGAGAGTTCTGACAAAGCTAAGGAAACAAATGAACTAAAACAAACAACTGATGCTGTAAATAAACCTACTGAAATACCTGTACAAGTGCCTGAGCAGGAATTTAATCAAGCAAAAGAGGTTCAACCCAACAATGCAGTTAAACCTGTATCTGAAGTACAACCATCTAATCCGGAGAAGCCCAAAGAAGTTCAACCAACGATTCCCATTAAACCTACACAGGAAGAGCCTGTTAATGGTCAACCTGCCCCTGTTGTAGTATGCAGGAAACGAAGATGGGGATCTAGAAGCTCTAAACCAACAACTCAGAAGTCAATAACTATATCAACTGATGTTCTGAAAGATATTATACCTGATGTTAAACCTGTTGAGTTTGACGAAGTCATCGAAGAGAAGAAACACAGAAGAGCAGAGAATCAGGAAAGAATGGAGAGACCTGTACTTCCTAAGATTGTTATTGATAATACAGATAATGTAGAAATGAAAAAGGAATCTGAGGATAAGGACCAAGATACTCCAAAACCTAGAGATTTAGCTTCTAATAGAAAAATTTCAATTATTAAGGATAATGATAGTATAATAACAAGACCCCCAAGTCCACCCAGAAATAAACAATCATGTATATTGTATATAACCAATTTGGTGAGACCATTTACATTGCCACAATTGAAGAATTTATTACAAAGAACAGGAAGGATTGCAGAAAATGGATTTTGGATAGATAGGATAAAATCAAAATGTTTTGTTCAGTATGAAACTGAAGAGTGAGTATCTGTTTTTAATTATATATTATATTAACTATAGACAGCTTGGCTAAAATAGATAATAATTGCTATTTATGGGAAGTTATTTGAAATACACTTATCAAAATAATATTCTTATTTGCTAAAAAAATAAGTATTTGCCATCTTCTATTGCATTAAAATTATCTATGTGAACTTTTAAAATGATGTTTAAGTAACAATACTTTTTTTCTAGCCAAGCTGTGGAGACCAGACATGCATTGCATGGTGTTACTTGGCCTGTCTCGAATCCAAAGACTCTACAAGTTGATTTCTCAACCATGGAAGCTTTTGAAAAGACCAAGACAAATGAGGAGACAGAAGGTCCACCAGTTTCGAGTATTCCAGGCACTGTAGAGGACTGGCTTCGGGAGCAGGATATGAAAAGAGAACGAGGAGAGTTGGTAAGATAATAATAAAAACATTTTTGTTCTATAAATAGTCATAAATGAATGATATGATTAAATAAACGGCATCTAGAAAATAAGTATAATTATATTAATTACTCTTCTATATTCAAAAAAATTGAATGAATGTTTCAGGAGAAACCTTGGGAGCGGAAGGCGGTTACTCGGGAATGGGATCTCGGCAAGAATGATAAGGATAAGGACAAAGATAATAAGCTTAGACGTGACGAGCGACCCATGTTGGACAAGAGAAGACATCGCTCCCTAGAGAAGAGTCCTGAGCCAGGTACCTAATATGACTTCAATAATATAATTATTATATTAATCCTTTTTCATGATCACATTAAAATTATCTTTAGCACCCAACCAAATAAAGTGGAAGAATGGAAGGGAGGCTTTTAAAAAAAAATGATGCTTACAAATATAAAGCAGAGAACACATTAGTATGCCCACAGGATTACATTATATATTTATATATACTTTATTGTAAACCAATGCAATTTGTAGGAAAATATCACAACCCAAAGACTTAAAATTATGTACAAAGGGCGGTCTTATCGCACAATAATTATTATGTATTTATTATATCTAGTTAAATGACGACGGTTTTATTTCATATTTACTAGTGTAAATAGAAGAGCAGAGAAGAAAGAGAGAGAAAGGTTCTAATGTAAATATTTTCATTACAGCAAGAAAATTCAAGAAAAAGGAAGAAGAAGCACCAGCTAAGCTGTTGGATGATTTGTTTAGAAAGACTAAGACAACTCCATGCATATACTGGCTGCCGCTCTCAGCTGAAACGGTAAATTCAAGTAAAAGCCAAGAAATATCAAATTCAATGAAGTATTTTTGAAATTCTTTTATAACACAAATCATAACGTATTTTTAATATAATTTAATACACTGCTGTCCCGTCTTAATTTAACACCAATGCACAGTGGCACGCCTCGTAGTCGTCTTCCTGCGTCCTCATACATTTGACAAGAATAAATGGAATCTGTTAATTTTTATTAAAAAGTTGTTCTTTGTATGATTGATGATGTTATTTATCTGGCATTTTCTATTATACAGATAGCAATAAAGGAGGAACAGCGGCGCCAACACATGGCCGAGCATGAGCGACGGCTACAGGAGCTGCGCCGAACGCACCGCCGTCACTAGCATGGTCCGTCTCACACACATCCATCCATCGTTACACACTCACATTTCATCATAACACAAACACACACACCCACACACATACATTCACATGCACACACATCATCAACTCATACCCTTATTAATTTTTGTCGCTCAGTCGACATTCCTTTTCAGGTAGCACTGTCTTCAGTGACAATAATTTTATTTTATAATTATTTGAGGAATAATTTTGTTGTATGTTAGTCATATTGCAATTTAGGTTAATGGCGACATTTCAAGATAATCTTGGCAGGATTACTAAGACATGGACATTATGAATTGATTTTATACAAAATGTTATAGAAAGGCACGCTTGGAGGAAAGCCTATGATTTAATTCGTCGTCGGCGTAATGCAGTCACTCGATCAAAACGAGCAGGGGACGTCCGCAGTGGGGAACAGATGCACTACGATTGACGTCGATTCCACTTGACTCTGCGTTGATGTGTCGGCGTTTCGTCCAGACTGTGCGCATGGCGCGTTTGGTCATACAGTTGCGAAATTATCTGTATGTTGACAACGGCTCTGCAATCATCGGACCCAAGATAAAACAAACATTCAGAGTACAAAATCATACAAAATTGTATTCTGGGAATTGAAGATACAGAAGACTAATCATTTGATGATTATAATTTTACAAATTCGTCAGAGGAATCAATGAACGCGAATAATGAGTTACAATCAAAAGGATCAGCAGAATTGAGTACATATTTTGATGGAAATGGAAATAATTTGGTTCGGGGAATTAGCCAGCATCGTCGTCTGGATAGATAGACAAGTAGCGCGAAAGTATTTTGCGAGTTAGTCAGGTTATCGTCGTAATGTTTATATGTTTTGTCTGAAGTATATTCGGTTCATTTGATGTTGAATAAATACTTTCTTATCTAAATCTTGTTGAAGTTTTATTACATGTGTTAAAACCCTAGTCATCTCACAGACATGTACCAGCCAAATGCTAATTGAGCAAATAATTAGGTAGCTACTTTGCAAATGGTTGGTTTATGCAAATAAAATAATTAGCACTTATTGCGGTTAACACATGACAAAATATTATTATTCAATAAACATGAAGTCATGTAACTTATAGTACGAGATCCGACCGCGTGATTTATACGTTCATATGTTTGATTAATAAAATATAATTTTTATCGATATTTATAACTAAACCAATGCAGATCCGCAAAGGTGGCCATCCAAATTTGGCCGCAATTAATTTTAATTAAAATGTAATTAATTATTTATTTTTGAACAATTACGTTCACTTGTAATTGTTAAAAAATATATTTCATTAGAAAGAAATATACCTGAGATACCGAGAAAGTTCAAGGTGCCATCCCTCACTTGGCCGCAACCTAATGTCAGCCAGGTGTAAACAGGTATAATTTCGTTAAATATATACGTTCATAATGTATTATCATGTTATACATACCAAATTGAAGATTAATTCTTTCCCTACATGATGAGATATAGGTGCCTATGCAAAAATGCCCGCAAATAGTGACTGCCAACGATTAAAGATAAATAAAAGCGAGAGAAACTTAAGATAAACACCCCATGTCGAATAAAGATAGAGCATCCCAGCTGCTTGTCGTTTTTATGCTACTGCGCATGCGTCCATAGATAAGGTGCTCAACTAGTAGCTCGCGTATTTGCTTGGAGTTTAAAATACTCCAAAAATTGAGCAGTAAAAATAATATGTCATAATAATTAATCTACCAAACTAGTGTTTTCAATATTTTTTTAATTATATTCAACTAAAACAATATTTTTTAACTGTGAAACGTCATTTTAAATATAAAATTTATCTTTTAAATAAATTTTGTTTTATTACAATTTTTAACAATATTAAGTTTCGTTTATTTTCGGTCTTCATAAAAAATGTCATAAAAATTACTATCCAAACCAGTGTTTTTAATTTTTTTTTTAATTATATCCAACTCAAACAATAACTTTGAACTGTAAGACGTTAATTTGAATCTATATTAAAATTTATCTTTATACACAAATGTTTTTTTTATTTTTATTTTCATCAATATAAAGTTTCGTTTATTTTCCTTGAATCCTTGATTAAAGAACCTTGTTCTTACGTTTTAATAACGTTAAGAATGAAATATATCAATATTAATATTAACAAAGTTTTATAATTTTGGAGTTGAAAAAAAACAACGTGGCGCATAAGACTGTCAAAAACATATGATTGCAATATTCAGTACGGTATTTAGTTGAGCACCTTGCCTATGGACGCATGCGCAGTAGCATAAAAACGACAAGCAGCTGGGATGCTCTATCTTTATTCGACATGGGGTGTTTATCTTAAGTTTCTCTCGCTTTTATTTATCTTTAATCGTTGGCAGTCACTATTTGCGGGCATTTTTGCATAGGCACCTATATCTCATCATGTAGGGAAAGAATTAATCTTCAATTTGGTATGTATAACATGATAATACATTATGAACGTATATATTTAACGAAATTATACCTGTTTACACCTGGCTGACATTAGGTTGCGGCCAAGTGAGGGATGGCACCTTGAACTTTCTCGGTATCTCAGGTATATTTCTTTCTAATGAAATATATTTTTTAACAATTACAAGTGAACGTAATTGTTCAAAAATAAATAATTAATTACATTTTAATTAAAATTAATTGCGGCCAAATTTGGATGGCCACCTTTGCGGATCTGCATTGGTTTAGTTATAAATATCGATAAAAATTATATTTTATTAATCAAACATATGAACGTATAAATCACGCGGTCGGATCTTAGACTATTATTCTCTCTGACGAATATTGGTAGGGCAGACCCGTTTTTCACGTCGAAATATCTATTATCTGCAATATCATGAATCTGACTTCAGAAGCCATTGCATTGCAGATAGGTATTTATAATTATGTCATAAAAAATGAGCCTAAAATAATAGGTACGAGACTGCTCGCAAGTTTGTGTAGAAACATTTACGTGTCTTTTCCGAGATTACCTAACATAATATGCCCACCCTGAAGGTCCGTTTTATATACAGGTGAAATAATTTTTGAAATCGAACACTTTAGAAGATTACCCCTACATCAAAACCAATTTTACCTCTATAATATTAGTACCTATAGATAAGTAAGTAACTAAGTAACCTGAAGTAGTAACTAAGGATGAGTTTTTTAAAACCATGCTCCCTGTTTTGATAGCTGGTACGTCTCTGATATGAGTCTCGAAACATTTGAGATAGGTCAGTGCTAAGGGACTAGAGAACTTTTAAGTAATGCATTAGCAGTCACAAATTCCCAACCATGTCGGAGACAAGAAGTGTGCCTATACGTATTATCTAAATTGTATGAATTTATAATCGACCTATTAAACATATCTTGAATATTTGTTAAATTATCCATATCAGACGATATCTGCTTATCAATGGGATAACAGTTGTAATTTAGTATCTATGATAATTTAAAGACAGTTGCGTTGGCGTGTCCCAAGCGCCAACCACTAGTTTTAGAAGTGAAAAAACCAACATGGTAAGTTTCTAGTTAATATTTCTTGGGATAGTAAAATCTGTTTCAAAAATACAATTCTTGGATCGCGTATTTTTCTGAGATTGTCGGTGATAAATAATAGCCTTGATTGATATCAATAACATCATCTGACTATATAGAACACTCGATATGATCCGGACTTTATATGACGAAAAGTAACCGCCAAAATTGTTTTCGGTTTATTCTAAAAGGCGTCAGCGTCGTGGTGGTGCGTGTTGGTAGCGCTGGTGGCTACTGCCTCAGCCCAGAACTTCACTCTCGAAGAGTTCGTGACTGGACAATTCGCCCAGCGAGGATTTACCGGAAGATGGATATCAGGTATAGTACTAACAATACCAAGTGCCTAATGCTTATGTTACTCGTTGTTATCCGACGCTAGATTATTGTCACAACGGTTTGCAGGCATTTATACCTATCTCAGTGGATGCTTACTTATCTTATTTCTATGTAGTTACCTAGTTTTTATTATGTTATTTCGGTATACCTTGTTAAGTAGTTAGTCTAAGCTGAACTGTTGCACGTTATGCGCTACCAGCCCTCTTACCATGAACTCTTAAAGCAGGACATATTCCGATGTGGATGCGAGAAGCAAAAACGTGCAGTGTAATGCAGCGTCTGGCTTCCACAACGTAAACTGTCTTGCTTTAAGAGTTCACGATAAGGGGGCAGTGAGCTCAACCCAATGGGCGCATTGACTTCAAGTCAGTAGATAGTAGTGAAATTAAATTGGCTTTTCTGTTTCTTCGGCACATAACTTAGATTTATTGGTCTGTAATGGCCATTGGCTGCCTCGTTGGTCTAGTGGTTTCTAAGCGCGACTGCTGAGCACGAGGTCCTGGGTTCGAATCCCGGGTCGGGTAAACTGTTACTGGGTTTTTCTATTAGATAACTCTCAGTAGCAGCACGGTGTCTGGAATTGTGCCCGGTTCATGGCAATAGCCTCGCCACCTATTACAATGGGACCTCCAAACATAACTGGCGAAATGTGGATGTATATGTGTACCTCTGCCTACCCCTTCTATATGTTATGTTTAATGGCCATCGCTAAGCTGAAAGTGGTAGTCAATGCTCCTATAAAGAAGAGCCCCCAATAGAAGAGTTGAGAGGCTGGTATAATACCTACGTACTAATTAGATGTCATTCATAATACTTTAATGACAGATAATGGTATGCGTCTATTTATATTTAAGATTTCGAGTTCACTTACACGGTTGCCGGCGAACCCGGAATCTACGTGTTCAACGCCAACACGCTGGAGAGCAGCGTCCTCGTGTCTGGAGATCTTATGGTTCGTATTTATTTCATCTCTGTTGTACTTATTCATGTTATTAACTAGTCCGAGTTCCTGCCGACTGGTACGCTGAGGTGCGGGATCGATTCCCGCACAAGCCAAAAAACATGTGATCCGCCAAAGGTTGTCCCGTGTCTAGTTGTTCGTGTGATATTTTATGTTTGTGAAACGCACCCATGATACAGGAAAAGAGTCCTAGTACATAAAAAATGTGATTTAGAGGAAATGAGGGATAATCTGAAGAGGTAGTCAAGAGGTGTCAAATTCGAATTATAGTTAGATTGGCAGAGCTGCGCCACAGATCGGCGAAGGTCGCGGGTTTGAGACCAGCAGCTCGTGTCTATCATTATTCAAATTTCCTTTTTCAATTTAGTTTCAAATGTAGTATGGGCAACATAAAATTACACAAAAAGTCTTATACTTATATCTAGTAGTTAATTATCCAGCGATTGATAACTTAATTAATGATTGATTTGAATTGAGAAAAAAGTTATGAAGGATTAAACAATGTTTTTTAATGATAACTTGGTAGTTATTAGTCTTGTGTGACTTTTTCAGGCATTGCTGAATACCAACAATCCAATCCTGTCGGCTGACAGAGAGTTTATTTTGGCTTCCAGCGAAGTGGAGTCGGTAAGTTACCTAGTATGCGCTCGTAATAATAAATTAGATTAAGTTCCTACTTATCTTTATACAATGATTATAAAACTATAACGATAATGATATCTATAGATATTAAAATAATCTCTTCGAGGTACCTTATTTGGTTGTAAATATAATTATGTATTAGTATTGGGCCATTTCATAATGTTGGCTTATTTTTTAGGTTTACAGATACTCGACAACTGCGAAGTACGCCCTCTACGAAATCGCATCTGAGTAAGTTTCCCTTCCAGAAACTACCTACCTACAGTTTTACCACAGATTTTGAATACCAATCAAGCAATGGATCCCCATTTCTCAAACAAAACATTGTTTTTTTACTTTTGGCCAGCTGTGAAGTAGTTCCAAATGCCCAAAAACCTCTCGTTTCTTTTACCCTACCAAAGTGGTCAGAAACGGCGATGTAGATAGCGAGGTCCGCATATCTGGCCAGATCATCCTACTGCTTTCACCATAATTAGTGTATATGTTACCGGCCAAACCCGTTTTCAGGACAAACTAGTTTTGCCTAGGCTAAACTAGTTCTTCCTATATGCGATAGGATTAACTAGTATAGCCTAGTTCAAACTAATTTGTCCTAAGCCCGATAGGATAGACCAGTTTAGGCTAGGCCAAACTAGTTGATCCTGATATAAATACGCACACTCTAGGATAAACTAGTATGGCCTAGTCTAAACAGTAAAAAAAAATTGCCACAATGTAAAAATAAATAACAATTTTAATAATTGACATAATTTGATTATTGGTTCTATTAAAAAAAACAGTATTATTTGTTATAGTATGATTGTTCGTATTACCAATTAACCATAACTTTTAACAACGAATCATTATAGTTTAATAAAATGATTATTTTTCCAATTACGGAGTTTTTTATTCAGTTTGTCAATTTATTTTGACTTTCTAGATATATTAGAAGAAAGTGGCAGCATTATAACAAGTGTCTAAGCAAATACTTATAAATATTCCAGGCGTGTGACAAACATACAAAACGGTGAGCGCCTACAGCTGTGCATCTTCGGAGGCGGTCATTCGCTGGCTTACGTCTACAACAACAACTTGTACTACCTGCCTGAGAATAGAGAAACAGCCATACAAATCACCACTGATGGCATCCCCAGAGTTTTCTATAATGGCCACACTGACTGGGTTTATGAAGGTACTTTTAATTATATTGTCAACATTTCTTTCACATTTCCATGGAATGTAGAAGAAAAACAGCCTTTAATTTTACAAATTAATAAAATAAACAATGCGTACAGCAGCAATTGCGTTGATAAATTTAACCATTCCGTTGTCAAGCTCCAAAGGTCACCATCACCATCAGATATTTACTAAATTAACACTAGTTAATCGCAAAAATACTTTCAAATCAAAAGAATAGCTGAAATCAGTTTACTTTTGGCGAAAATATACATACAAAAAATATACTTTCCCAGGCACCTACCTAATTCAAACAAATACCTACAAACAAACAACAAAAATAGACAAAAAGTGTCTATTTTTCCTTTACGTGCCGAGTGGTATCCGGCCTAGAATTGACCACCGCCTTTCCTCCCGTGGGTGTCGTAGGAGGCGACTAAGGGAAGAACCAGAAGATGGGCAGCAGCGTCTTCTGTAACCTCACCACTAATACTGCGATCCCCAAGCCGCTTGCCAAGCGTGGGGATTATGGCAACCCCTCCCTTTATCTAAGGGAGAGGCCTTTGTCCAACAGCGGACGTATTCCGGCTGATGATAATGATAATGATACCTTTACAGAGGACGTCATGTACACCGGCCAGGCGACCTGGTTCTCCACTGGCGGCTCGTACCTGGCCTTTGCGACCTTCGACGACACTGAAGTGGAGAGCTACTCCTACTACTACTACGAGGATAAATCTGACCCTCAAGATCTGTACCCCGAGCTAGTGGACCTTAAATACCCGAAGGTATGGTTAGAAAGGCTGCTTATAGATCTCTAATAACATAAAATAACATCACGCATGTATTTCCCGATGGGGTAGGCAGAGGTGTATCTTCATTTATAGTATACCCACATTGCGCCAGTTTTCTTATAGGCCTCAATGTAATAGGGGCCAGTGTATTGCGGTCAACCGGCCACAAATTTAGACTGCATCTCAGAAGTCGCGCTTAGCGACCACTATGAGGCAGATCTCTAATAGCTTCTTATTATCTTCTATTTCTAATATCCAATAGTCGCATTAAATATAATATTAAACTAAAAGTAGAAGTTAAGTTATGGCCCTCAAATTAAAGAAGACAATAATAACAACATTAGCCTATGGCTCACTGCAAGGTAATGCTAATGGCCACTGTCATTCAGAGAAGGACCCAGAAAACATAGTAAACTTATATTGCTACATATTGACGAGCGGATGACGCGTTTGTATTAAAGTAAATTTAGTAAATATTGATTGTATAGAACTGCTTGGGATTTATGAACAAAAGTGGTTGTTTATTAAAGCAGAATACATTTCCCCATGTCCTTAGAAATTGCAGGCGTTTTATATAATACAGCACACATGCTTTAATATTTAAGGTTGGTCGCAAAAACCCTACGGTGCTGCTTCGCGTGGTGAACTTGGCGTCGCTGGTGGCCACCAACAGTCCCACCTTCATAACCATGGAGCCGCCGACCGCCGTCACCGAGGACCACATCCTGGGCGGAGTGACGTGGATCACTGACTTCGAGATAGCAGCGCACTGGCTCAACAGGCGACAGAACTTCACTGTGCTTAGAATTTGTAACGTCATCACTAATGTTTGTGAGGTAAGTCACTGCTTTAAATATTCTTAGTTCTTCATCATCATTTCAGCCCGGTGTCACCCACTGCTGGGTATAGGCCTCCCTTTTTCTCTGCCAATTCTCTCTATCTTGAGCGTCTCTCATCCAGGTTTTCTTGACAAATTGATTTATGTCATCAATAACTTCTTAGTTCTTACTCTTAATTTTTTTTTATATGTGGTGTCGGTTGGCTTCACACATGAAGTACTAGATGCCCTGGTTCGATGTAAATAAATATTTTTCCTGAAAAATTATCCTTTAACGCAAAAGACCGATGCTGTACCACTGCGTTAATGTGAACATAAAATACACACCTAGTTTTTCTTCTTATATTCTCATTAGACCTTGTTACTAAGTTTAAGTGAATAAAATGAATCATGGCAATATAATATAATTGTGTTTCGCAGTAGACTTTTACAGGTTAAAATGACCTAACTACGCAGTGGCATACAATGAGGGCTACCCTTTTTTTGCGCCTCTATCGAGTAAGGTCCTGAAGTATAGCTGACCTCACGCACGCATGCGCTCACGGCGAATTAATACGCGATAGCCATTATTGTTTATTCTACATTGTAGGAAGAGCACCGGCAGCAGCCTAATGGTTGGGTTCCTATCGCGTTGCCGCGCTTCAGCAGCAAAGGAGACTTCTTCGTGTCGACCCGCTGGTCGCTCAGCCAGGCCGACGACCAGATCTGGCAACACTTGTACGTCAGCATGCGCGTCGGCGGGGAGATCGTCTCCAGCTCCGTGACCCCGGGCGCGTTCACTGTCAACAACTTCATCGGCATGGATGAATCCACTTTGTCGTAGTAAGTATACGTTTAGCTTTGTTTTAAAGAAATTTGGACCGTATTTGGACCTTTGTAGACATAATTTTAACTGCGTAGGTACGGTAATTATATTTTTTATTATTGATATCTTTCGCCAGTACTATTAGGTATATTATAATAACTCAATATCGCCCTAGATGTCGCTTAAACCAAATAGCCTTTCACCCCTCGATACATTATTACTTTTAATAAAAAACTCTTTCTATCGAATATTTAAAATCTATTATACCTACATTTTTAATTTACAATATTGAAACGTTTCAATACCGGATTTTGCCAAGTCCTCCCCAATTCCACTCAGTTCCCCATAAGCTTAGTAAGTCGGTCGTCCCCCCAGCTACTACACGCGCACGGTGACGGACCGGCCGTGGGAGTCGCAGGTGCACGTGACGGGCGCCCGCGCGGGCTGCCTGAGCTGCGCGCTGCGCCTGCCGGACGGCGGGCCCTGCTCCTGGGCCACCGCCACGCTCAGCGCGGCCGGCGCCTACATGACCATCACCTGCTCCTCGCCCGAGGAACCCTCCGCCACCTTCATCTACAACCCGAGGGTGAATATTATGTCATACTTATTGTAGGTGTTTTGACTAAAGAGCGGCTGAAGTTCCTCAAACTGTTTGCCGGCTAGAAATCTAATGAACTACCACCGACAATCGAACGAAATCATAAACTTAATGAACACGATGTTTCAAAGTATTCAAACCATCACCTAGACAATGTTTTTGCACTCTGTTGACTTTATCTAATGTCCAGGTAATTATCTACTAAAATATGTACAAACTCTACTCATTTCTAATACGCAGACCCAGCAAACCCTAATGACGTGGGAGGACAACCGCATCGTGCGCCAGCGGCTGGTGGGCAAGGCCCGCTGGGGCAGCATCATCACCACGGTGCCGCTGCAGAACGGCTTCCCCGCGCCCGTGCGTCTGCTGCTGCCGCCCGGGCTCGACGTCAACGACACCACCACCAAGTACCCCGTCGTGTTCTACGTGTACTCCGGCCCTAATACCAACACAGTGTACGACACTTTTACAGTTGGTGAGTTATTTACCTTTTTAACCCTGTATGCAACATTTTTAGTGTTGGTAAGTTATTGATATCTTTTACTTTTTTAGAGGACTTCCCCTTTATTTATAAATCCCAGTTGACTGGGAAAACTCTACTCGACGCTCTGAGACGTTGTCTTCTGAAAATTACCTCTAATCGATACTATAATCGATTCTCGAATCGATTTAATCATTGATTAAGTAATATCTGTTCCTGCCGTTGACATGCCAATCGAATAAATAACAATATCAATAGATTTAAGACGCTCTTAAGTTAAAAGATGTTTAATTTATCTCCGAAGGACTTCAGCTAATAGTGTCGCTGGGGAAGTAGATTCTAAGGAGCTGGACCTGGTCATCTTGGATGAGCTGGTTCAAACTAGGTTGTAATGAATGTAAATATCAAAGAAGTACATACTTACAGGCTACCACTCTTACCTGACGACGAGCCGCAACATCATCTACATGTTAGCTGACGGTCGCGGCTCAGGACTCAAGGGGCAAGACATCCTGTACTCGCTGAACAACGCGCTCGGCACCGTCGAAGTGGAAGACCACTTCGTTATCCTCAGGTAATTAACCGTCTACTTGATTTAGACGACCTGATTCGCGCTGTGGATATATTCTATTCTAGGTTTCTGGTTGTGTTATTTCATGTGTCTAAGGCAAGGGGCACTTGGGTAACTGAGTGTACGGGCACGCGATCCCGCCTTCCCTGAGCTACCATAGTCCACATTCCGATTATCCGTGGCTATGGTATCCCACCTCTCCTACTCCGTAATTCCTTCCTAATCCTAAACCCATTTTTTTCTACATGCGGTTCCCTCCTGCTCAACCCACAAAGTCTGGCTCGGTGAGGAAGGCAACACAACGCAGATATGCAATGTGACGTGGCGGACTCGGCGACTCAGCAAGGCAAGGTGGATGGCCTAGGGCGACAGTGGAGGGCGTATAGTCACTGTCGGCCAGACACAGCATCCAAGCCCTCCTTCAGTCGTAGCGGTTTTCCGTTCCACTGATCCAAGGAGGGCAAGGACGAGTGTGTGCGCCTGCGTATGCGCGAACGTTTGCGCACCTTAATATATCCTGCGTATTTGACCGCTTCCGTTAATGGACTCCGACTGAGTTAAGTCCTGTGGCGATGGGTAGAAGTAGAGAGGCTTAGACAGATGCAACTAGGCTTTGTCTGATACCTGCACATAGGCGGTCTCGGGGGTGTGAGTACATGCCGTGGTCGCTTCTGCGCTGCACTTTGGGAACGACAGCGTGGATTCGGCAGCACCCGAGATGACAAAGCAGCCCTATTTAGGGAGACACTGCTTTCCCTGCTCAGCCAGGGAGGGGGCTAGAAAAGGTGCCCTAAAATAATGTTCGTCCCATCTCGATAGGTGGTAGTAACCGCGGCTGCCATCGCATCACTTTAAATCGTGGTCGAAGGTACAGAACATTTTGTGATTATAAGAAAACACCTGTTATGACGTTTGGCGCGTGGAACGTGAGAACTCTTCTTGATCGAGATGGTAACGCCTGTCCTGAACGCAAGACCGCCATTGTAGCTCGGGAACTTCATCGCTATAACGTGGATGTGGCTGCCCTCAGCGAAACACATCTTGCCGATGAAGGAGAGATGGTAGAAGCAGGTGGTGGATACACTTTCTTTTGGAAAGGTACTGCTGCCTCCGAAACTCGGCGATCAGGTGTAGGATTTGCCATCAAGAATCACTTAGCAAAGCAACTGAGGGAGTACCCTGTTCACATATCTGACCGCGTTACCACACTGCGCCTTTATTTGAACAAAGACAATTACCTTAATGTCATCAGTGTCTATGCGCCTACGTTAGACAAATCTGATGACATCAAGGACAAATTTTATGAGGAAGTGACCCTTTGCCTTAACCGCATAAACGCCAGAGAGCAGGTACTTTTGCTGGGCGATTTCAATGCCAGGGTTGGCCGGGACTACGAGGCTTGGCCTGGAGTTTTGGGTGGACACGGAGTTGGCAACATGAACAGCAATGGTCAACTTTTGCTTAGTCTTTGTGCTCAGTACGGCTTGGCGATTACGAACACTATGTTTAGACTTGCCGCCAAGCACAAGACGACGTGGATGCACCCAAGATCCAAACACTGGCATTTGATCGACTACGCCATTGTGAGACAAAGAGATTTCAGCCAAGTGCAAATAACCCGCGCTATGCGAGGTGCGCACTGTTGGTCTGACCACCGACTTATTGTCACTAAGCTGCGAGTCCATCTCCTTCGCCCGCGCAGGTCTCAGATAAGAAAGCTTGCGTATTTAAACGTGGAAAAGCTGAAAGATCGTGAGGTGAGGGAGAAATATGTTGAGTCATTGTCTGGAAAGCTGTCATCCGCTGACGAAGTAGATAACGTTGATGCTGCTTGGGGAACTTTAGCATCTCATATTTTAGAAACTGCTTCAACTGTGCTGGGCAATAAATGCCGTCGCAATGAAGACTGGTTTGATGAGAATGATGAAGTTCTGCGGGCAGCACTTAATAAACATCGAGACCTACTGCGACGGCATACTAGGCGAAAAGGAAGCGTTGCGGACGTCAAAGCTAGTGACCAAGAAGTGTGTAAGCTGTCTCGACAAACTAAAGATAAGTGGTGGCGGGACAAAGCTTGTCACATGCAATGGCTTAATGACACAAACCAGCTTGGGGAGTTTTATAGTGAGGTGCGTAAGCTGATTGGCACATCCTACCATACGAAGGTTCCTTTAAGGTCTCTTGACGGTAGGCACCTGTTGACAAGTAGGGAGGATGTGTTAAAACGCTGGGCGGAGCACTTTAACACCTTGCTTAATGTGGATCGATCAGCTGATCTGCACAGCATTAATTTAATACCTCAACTCTCTTCTGCCATTGAACTGGATGAGCCCCTGCTGCGTGACGAGGTTATTTCTGCCATCAGACAGCAACAAAACAACCGGGCGGCTGGCATTGACCTTATACCGGGAGAGCTGATAAAGTACGGTGGAGACGAGTTGCATACGTCGATGTGGAGAATGTTTGAACGCATGTGGGAGGAGGAGCGCGTTCCCGATACTTTTAAAGTGTCGCGAATTTGTGCTCTATATAAGAACAAGGGCAACCGGTCTGACTGCAACTCTTACCGCGGTATTTCACTCCTCTCGGCTCCTGGAAAGGTCTTTGCCAGAATTCTTTTAAACCGCCTAAAGGCCTTATCGGAAATGATTCTGCCAGAAACCCAATTTGGCTTTCGACCTGACCGAGGTACATGTGAAGCGATTTTCGCCGTACGGCAAGTACAGGAAAAGAGTAGAGAACAGGGTCGTCAGCTCTACCTCTGCTTTGTTGACCTGGAGAAAGCTTTCGACAGCGTGCCTCGTGAAGCGCTTTGGGTGGTGCTGGGAAAGCTCGGGTGCACGGAAAAGTTTGTAAGACTTCTTAGACTACTGCATGACGACATGCAATGTTGTGTCGCTGTAGACGGCGAACAGACAGATTTTTTCCCCGTTACCTGTGGAGTGAAGCAAGGATGCGTGTTAGCACCTACTCTGTTTGCTTTATACTTTGCAGTGGTGGTTAGAGAAATTTTACAAACAATTTCCCAGGGAGTTCGCATTCGATTCCGCACGGACGGCAATCTTTTCAACTTGGCTAGACTTAAGGCTCGTACCAAGGTTTCGCATACGCTGATCTCCGAGATCATGTATGCTGATGATCTGTGCTTTTTGGCTGAATCCCCAGATGGCCTGCAGCAGCTGATGTCCGTTTTCCACCAAGCCTGCCGTAAGTTCGGCCTAAAGATCAGTGTCAATAAGACAGAAGTGATGTCTGTAGACACTCACGGTCGTGAGTCACTGACCATAAAGCTTGGCGAGGATGTGCTAAAGCAGGTAGATAAATTTCGCTACTTGGGGAGCACTGTAACATCCAAGTGTGACCTTGATGCTGAGATCAACAGCAGGATCGGTGCTGCAGCTGCAGCATTCGGCAAGCTGTGTTCCAAGGTCTTTTGCTCACATGACCTTAAGGTGGCCACCAAGATCTCTGTTTATATGGCAATTGTACTGCCAAACCTCTTATATTCGTCCGAGACGTGGTGTCTGTATCGTCGCCACATACGTGCTCTTGATCGATTCCACTTAAAATGCCTCCGTACCATCATGAAGATCAGATGGTCCGACAGAGTACGTAATACCGAAGTCCTACGGCGAGCCAATGTAAGTGGCATTGAGGCCTACATAATGCGCCGGCAACTTCGGTGGTGCGGTCACGTATCGCGGATGTCGGATGAAAGAGTGGCGAAGCGCATCTTTTATTCTGAGTTGGAGGAGGGCAAGCGTAAGCAGGGCGGACAACTCCTCCGGTACAAAGATGTCCAAAAGCGACATATGAAGAGATGCAATATAGAGCCTTCACAGTGGGAGAATTTGGCAGCACAGCGGACAGAATGGCGCAGAGTGGTTAACAACCATGTACGCGATTTCGAGGATCAACGTAAAGTTGACCTTGACGCAAAACGCGATCGGGTAAAGGCCCGTCCACCTGCTGCTATCTTGTACCATTTTCAAGACGGCAAACTCACCTGCCCTCAATGTGCTCGGACTTTCTTCGCAAAGATAGGGTACATTAGCCATATTCGGGCGCATGAGCGCCAAAATACCGAATAGGAGTTGAAGCGGTCGCCATGGCCGAAATCGGTCGGATGATATATATATTTCATGTTTGTGAAACGCACCTACGATAAAAGAGAAATTCCTAGCGTAGACATGTTTAAACAAAAAATCATGTTCTCATTTGGAGTAGATGTACCTATTAGGCGAAATCAATATTGGTCCCAGTTTCAAATTTTAACGGTAAAGTAACGTGCTTTAAATAATATTATTTCTCATAAGAGAGAGAAAGATTTCTCATCTGGCTCTTGCAGGCTACGTTTTCCAAAAAATCATAGGTTGGAAAAGAGCTAATACAATCGGTTTCTTCAGCTGTCTGGTTTTTTTTTCTTTTTGGGCATCATTGAAAATATTTGGCTGTCTGAGCTATGCATTTATTCTACCAGGCTTACATAAGGCACTGGCAAAAATTGGTAAACTTTATAATAATTAGTAGTTTGTATGGTACCTATTTCCTTACAAATGCAAATGGTACTTACTACCTACCTACTTTGGTGGATAGGTACTCCTGAGACCTGTCATTTACATTCTTTTGCAAAGAAAACCAGTAGCAATATACAGTAGTACGAGGTTTTTAGATCTGTTATGTGAGATGTTACACAATTTTATTGATAAAACAACCGGTTTATTTGCATACCGATTAATCCTCGATTGACCTGAATGAATACATTAAATATATTTTTATAGTTTCTTCCGCTTTTTGCGGATTTGCGTAACACTTATTAATTTAAATCGTTTTGCGATTTGTTTGTTAACAGTTAATGTGGTAATCAAAATAGCTACCTATCTTTGATTTTACACAATCTTAGGGTATTTCCAAGAAGATTCGGACTTAATCACAGGGTTTTAAGCTAGTAGTTGGACCAGCCCAGGACAAAACGCATGTATAGTAATCTACCTATTTAACGCTACAAAGCATCTGATATTACCGCTAGGTATACGTATGTAGTTAAAAGATTATAGAATCCTTCAAGGTGCCCTAAAGTTATATAATTTGATCGAGAGCTGTGGAGATTGCTTTGATTTGTCTTTATACCTTTTATTAGTTTTGTCCTTGCAAAAACATTAGACTTAAACTGTGTCGAGTTAAGACGAGAAATAAGATGCAAATTATTTGAGTTTTAATGAAATGAAAATATATTATATTTAGATATTACACATACAAATAGAAACTGCAATATAATAAGAATCCAAGTCCAACACAAGAGTTCATTAAACCGATGAGGTAAACATCTTACATCCTATATTTACGTAATTGCTGCTAACAAGGTCGTCTGCAATCTCTGTATGGGACAAATAATAATTTATTACATACTTCAACTGACTATGGTTTAACTGGCTCTTTTTATGCTTTGTGTGACACTTTGACATTTACAGCCACTTGTACGAAGGTGCACAACCTTTTGGGAAGCAATTAATATAAAACAATATCGGTTGCTATAAAACTTCTCATCAATATAACAACTACGGTTGAGAACCGAGTTTTTAAATGCAAGAGGTTTTTAATTACATACCTTTTTATGTGTATCCGGCTCACTACATAATTTAAATTGAATTTTGTAAGAGTTCCAATAAAACATATTAAGGAGTCAATGTATTTTGTTATCATTCTTGTCATGATCCGAAAAAAAATTACAAATATAGTGGATCATTACAGAAAGCTAAAATGACGATTTTCTATGCTGTCATTACTTACATAAAAAGTTTAGTTTCGCAAATACTTGAGGAAATTGAGGATTTCGGATCAGAAATGAAGAACACAAGTGCTCTAACTGGTGTCTCTTCTGGATAACATTTTAGTTAAATACTTTTTTACCATTGAGGACACGAGTTTAAAACCAGAACTTTCATGTGTAAATTCTGTCAAAAACAAAGGCAGTCTCTAGTATAGGTATGTGAAAAAGATGAGACGTGAGACACTGCTGTATATTTCAGACAAGTCCTGGACCGGTACCCGTTCATGGACCGCGATAGGGTCGGCATCTGGGGCCACAGCTACGGCGGGTACGCCACGCTGCTCACCATGCTGCACGACGACGACAAGCTGTTCCAGTGCGGAGTGTCCGGGGCGCCGGTCACCTCGTGGCTCTACTACAGTAAGTTGGAGAATGAGAGAAGAATGTAGTTAGCACAATGAACAAGGTATAGGAGAACTTTGAGAAGAGCAGGGTATGGTGGAAGAAGAATCTGGTAGGCGCCATGGCCAAGGTTGCTGTGTTAGAGGTCGCATGTCCGATTCCCGTAAGGAACAATTCCTTGTGGTGTCGTGATTTTAACATGTGTTTCAGTAATCATATAATATGACATAGTTATGAAGCAGAGCAAAACCTTCAATATAGCAGTAGTTTTTATTGTCGCTCAATGTCTTTATTAAGAAGGAAAAAATAATAGTATTGGCGATAGCGTTTGTTTTTATTAGTTGCGACTGCTGTGTTAGCTCACAATCAATGCACCGTCAGGTATGGCTTAGAATGGACTTAGTCCCGAATAGCCAGTTGCCGCAAAAATGATTTTACTTAGTTATAAATTACCTTGTTATCTTAAGAATAGTTTCCAATTACATTTTGGGGACCATCTGTATGCTGATTCGCATCGAATTTTATTCGCGTGACACTTTCTCTGTAGATATAATTTACATACAAGTTTGAAAGTGATTTTAACTGCATACGATAATTTGTCATATTTGTGTAATAAAATAATATTTACGGCCAACATAACGCTAGCTTTTATTTGTTTGACCTTGTTTTATATTAGATTTGTTCTATTAATGGCAATAGGCTCTCTATTATGAATGGAACGGAGAAATAATGGACCGATATGAAATGTTATCCTGTTTTGGTACATGGTATCGGTGTGTATATTAAACATTTACTATACATTTTACCAACATTTCGCCAGACATGTTTTAGGTCCCAATGTAATAGGGGCGAGCCTATTGCCATTAACTGGGCACGAATCCAGACTCCGTGCTGCTACTGAGAATGGGAAAACAGAATTTTGTGCTCAGTAGTCAGCACTAGACCAAAGAGGACATGTTTACAATGTAATAATTATTTTATCTAGACACAATGTACACTGAGCGCTACATGGGCCTGCCCACCGAAGAGGACAATCTGGCAGGTTACCAGGCTGGTGACGTCACGCTGCTGGCCGAGAAGCTGCGTGGCCACGACTTCTTCCTCATGCACGGCAACGCTGACGACAACGTGCACTTCCAGAACGCTGCTAAGCTGATGACAGCGCTGCAACAGCTTGACATACCGTTTGAGCAGATGGTAAGTCTTCAAGTTTTTACTCGACTGCCCACAAAAGGGAGTGTTATGTTAAATGACAAATCATTCTACCACTTTGTTTTGGGCAGTCGGGTAAAAAGGAGTGTTATTTTTTCAGAGTTCATGTATGTGAGTTTCTTTCTTCCACTATAACGTTTGAATGCCTAAACCGATTTAGATGTATGAGGTATCGTTAGAATTCTTGCGTCATCCCGATTTACATAGGCCAAACAATATTAATTAAGTTCTGGACGCACCAAGTTTATATACCATGGTGTAATTATTGCCAGAGCTGTCTCTACTAGCCCATGTACCTTGAGGGATACCTTGGGTGATGTAGAGACAAACACGATAGATGGAGTATAAAAGAAGTCGTTTACCTACTCATTTGAAAAATTGACTAACATACAAGAATAAGAAGTTGGTAGCGAATTATAGGGTAACTCGCCGCGATGTCAGATTTCGCAACTAATAAATGCCCAAAACACCTAGTTTCGACCTACTTTCAACATCTTAAATGTCACTTTTTGACATTTACGTCATGTGTTCACGGCATTCAAATAGATTTCATTGTTCTCATTAACACCATTAAGACTAATATAGATCTATTTTCTAAAACCATACAATCAGTGGCGCATTGCCGAGGTTTTTGAACTGTTGTGTATAAAACAATAGAGTTTCGGTTTAATCCTTGCACTGGACACAATGTCTGTTTTAACTTTAAATAGTTGTCTCAAGTCTGGGACTTAGTATATTATGTGAAATTACATCTGTAAATCGCACACACGATAATATACCACGAAGAAGAAAAAACAATTCGTAATTCTATATTATAAAATGGCAACATAAAATATTATGTAAAGGAGCGTCCTTCAAAATTGACTTCTTTTACAAACCTTTGAGTTATTGAGAGATTTTGATTAAGAAGAAAGACCCATCTACTTTGTTTTTTGTTTGCAGTCATATCCTGATGAGGCGCACAGTTTGGCTGGCGTGAACTTACACAGGTACCACGCTATGGACCGCTACTGGACGCGGTGTTTGAAGCTGCAGGATTGGAATTAATCTTCTATATATTTAGCTATTTAAATACAATTTGTGAACACTTCACGATGGATAACTTATTCTGATTAGTTTGCAGCCCATACATGGTAAAATGACAATAAGTTATAGGCAAGTTTGTGCAGTATAAATGGAATTCCTTTGCCTTGACTAAATGCCTACATTGTCATTGATTCTTTATTTAAATTATTTAAAAAAATGTTTAGCTTGTTGTATGGGTTGTCTTTATTTGGGTATACCATAGATAATACCAACTAGTACCGCCGTTTGTAAAAGTACCTACATTTAAGTATACTGTGAGAATAAATGGTAAGTTTAATATTATAGATGTTTGCAATAAAATATTTTGTACATATTTGACTTTTATTGTAACAATAAAACTGGTTAAATTTACAATCTCATTCAATCACGCTACCGTATTGAAAGGGTTATCTCCTTTATCAGAATTGTTACTGCGCCGGGCATTTTGAGTCGCATATAGTCTATTAATAATAATAAATAAATACACTTTATTTCAGACATAGTCTATAGTAGGGTTAGTAACAATTAACTTAATATCTATTGTTAGTAGGCACATACAATTAAATAAACTAGAATTTAGTATGGAGCTGCATCCATCTCTGCATTCAAGAGTTCCATCGATCTGCAAGCACCCTGAGAATATTGTTGGTACTGGCGCGGCCGCGTGTCATCAGTATTATATCACAACATCACGCCTGTATTCCCCGAAGGGATAGGCAGAGGTGCACATACAGTATTCCCACATTTCGCAAGTTATGTTTTTAGGTCCCAATGTATTAGGGGGCGAGCCTATTGCCATCAACCGGGCACAAATCCAGACTCCGTGCTCACGTGCTGCCACAGAGAATTACCTAATGTAAAACCCAGTAACACTTTGCCCGACCCGGGATTCGAACCCAGAACCTCGTGCTCAGCAGTCGCACTTAGCAACCACTAGACCAACGAGGCAGTCTCTCAGCTCAGTCTCAGGCGTATATATAGGATGATTAAATAAATAACCGGTTGTCTAAAAAGTTAAAGAATCTGTCTTCGAAACCTCACAGGCTTTTAACAATGCGTATTGAAACGCGTACTAGTCTACATATACAAAGCATTATCACGCCATGTACTAAGTAGGTTTCACCCGCCATTTCTGCGGAAGACGCATGTAAGATCGATAGTAAATCGTTTTGGCTCCTATTCGGTATAATAAAGACATAGCATCTGCATAGCATAAATTAACATAATCATAAAGATGACGAGAGAATAGATGCGGAAGTTGGCTAACCGGACGCAATGGGTGTTCAGTGTTACGCTTGATTTAGTTACGTATCGTACCCATTGATCCGGTAACCTAGTAAGGATATCCATCTATTTAATTCGTTACTCACTTAATTTTAGCAAAAGACATAACATCACGCCTGTATTCCCCGAAGGGGTAGGCAGAGGTGCACATATAGTAGGTACACCCACATTTCGCCAGTTATGTTTTTAGGTCCCAATGTAATAGGGGGCGGGGAAAAGGGGGGTTTTAGCAAAAGAGATACAAAGTATCGCGTCACACTTTACACTAATATTATAAAGGCGAAAGTTTGTGTGTTTGTATGTTTGTTACCTCTTCACGCTCAAACCGGTAGACCGATTTGAATAAAATTTCATATGGATGTAGCTGACACCCTGGATTAACGCATAGACTATTTATCCCGAGCGACACATGTAGCGGGTAACACCGCGGAGCGTAGCTAGTAGTACTATATTAATAAGATTAATCGTTTATTGCCAGAATAAGGTTTGAAATTTCCATAAAGTTAAATACATTTTTGGTTTATATAAAGCAGTAGAGTTGCTTGTGGTGCCCACATTTTTCGAAGCCTGTCTCGTAGAGGTCTCGCCGTCATATGAATAACTTAAGTCAGTGTGATAGGTATAACTTATCTGTTAACAGTAGCAAATTTCCAAGTACATAATTATCTTGGTTTAGGTGACTAGCACACACAGATTATAATTAACACACATATTATACCTATCTTCTAACTGTTCGTAACTTTATTGCAGATTCCTAGCCTCAGATATTTTTATAAATAGGTAGATACTTAATAGGGTAATGTTTATATAGGTGAACAGCAATATAAGTGGTTTATATATATGTCAAATTTAATTACAAGAACTAAAGCTCAGTTTTTCAACTCTCGATTCAATCTTGGTGAATGGCAAAACCTAATTATTATATTGCAGAATTTGCAGCGTATGACGAAAGGTGTGATGTGGTTCTAGTAGTACATAGGTACACAGAAGGCTATATGAGGAACCTAATCCATTGTTCGAAGGTACCTATATATGTCATTATGGATAGGGACTGCCTAGTTGCTCTAGTGGTTACCAAGGGCGAGCTGAACTGAACACGAGGTCCTGGGTTCGAATCCCTCGGGCAATGTGTTATTGTGTAATTCTCAGTAGCGGCACTAAGTCTAGCTTTATGCCCCTTTGATGA
The DNA here is from genome assembly GCA_946251915.1 of Abrostola triplasia. NCBI lineage: Eukaryota > Metazoa > Arthropoda > Insecta > Lepidoptera > Noctuidae > Abrostola > Abrostola triplasia. Next base: position 5,355,892 of record OX276423.1, read on the forward strand.
CAATAGGCTCGCCACCTATTACATTGGGACCTTAATCATAATCATAACCTGCGAAAAGTGAGTGTACTATAGGTAAACCTCTGCCTGCCCTGTATAGTTGTATGTTATGAATAGGGAATTAAATAACAAAAAAAACGATATTTAACGTACCTACTGACTACTGATTATGGTAATAGTGTAACACCCCACGAACGTCTGTTATATTGATTTGTATGGACGGCACTGTGTCCAGTACGACACCCAGGATTAACATGATAATTGAATTAATGTCTCATCTTCCGTAATATACCAACGTATTCCTTATTCCGTGTGTTGAAGCGCCAATAATGAATACAAATCACATAAACAGTCATCAATGGTGAGTAACGGGTTAGGAATAAACTATGAGGCATTGAAACATGAATGGAAAATAAGGGGACAATAATTATTTTACTATTATAACTTTCGTGAGTGTTATCCATATTATCTACTGTATATACCGGTTATACTCACGTCGATATTCGGGAATGCGCGACTAGTTTCTACTATGCGAGTAGAAACTAGTAGTCTACTACTATGCGACCCCGCCACGTCACCTGCTCATGAATAAGGGCTCCGTTAGAGTCCGAAACTAGTCGGGCATTCCCGAATATCGACGTGAGTATAACCGGTATATACAATTATTATTTTACTATAATAACTTTCGTGAGTGTTATCCATATTATCTACTATACGTCTTGAATTACGAGAAATTCAAGACGTTACCGGGCAGACAATTTGAAGATTGGTACAGACTGCTTCTAAAGTCGATTTTTGAAGAAAGGTCTCATAGAAACATAATGAGACTTTGCCAACTTACATACTCACTGAAGCTACAAGCTTTCTGTGAATAATATCACACCCTGAGAACCTTCGACCTGTGAACCTCAACAGGAAATGAAGGGGCATGTTCGACTACGTTAACTATGTAAGAATTAAGTACTGCCTACATTAACGGTTCGCTGACACTTGCAATAGTGCAAGCGTAGTACTTGATTTCATGCTCGAAATCTCTTTTAAGATTACAATAGTTTGGTTATAGTCTTCAGCAAGTAAAAGCACGCTACAGAAAGTGACGTTATTGAGAAGGGAACTTAGTTTTGCACTAGGTATACCTAATTTTTGATTTGAGACCGTCTATATCGGAACTCAACATTGAAAAGAACCAGTATCTTTCTACCTCCGCAATTGAATGTAACTCATACAATTAAAATAATTATAACACATATCTAGTATGTAACTTGTCAAACCCGTTACAATAAGCCAATAAGGATGTGATACAAAACCTGGTCCTTTGATCCGCATTGTTTCATGTGTTATTTAACCACGGAGACATAGACATTCATCATTACTCGGCCTCAAAACGTCATTCTTAATCTACGTAGTAGCAGTTAAACGATTACATTTCAACTAGATTACAGAAAAAAAAAGATTAAACGCACTTACGTGCTTCGGTACCATAAATCTCAAAACAAAATTTGACCTTTTCTTTTGTAGATGTATCATTGCTTTTTAAATGTCAGATTCGAAATATAAAATTAAATGAGTACAGTCATGTTCGTGATTGTGTAACAGTTAATTGGCTTCACACGCTGTTTTGTTCGGGATTAAGTGCCTCTTTAATGTCAAATTGAATAGATCTCAGTTTTATGGATAGCCGTTAGTTTTATCAATTACCAATGACATTTATTTCAAAATGCATGGAACCTATAAGGGAGAAATAATGCGTAAGCAATTAATAATAAATTAATAATCTATTATCTTCTCTTTGTACTTATTAATACGAGGAACATAAGTAATTCTGGTAGATTCGTAATTTTTTGATTAAATTCTATGTTGACATTAATTTGTTGTTCAGAAAGTTCTAAACAACTCTTTGTTGAAACAGTCGAATGAAACAGAAACATGCCTAAGTAATTGTAAGGTGCGTTTCAATGTGTACTACATCTATGGTTAACACTTCAGTTACAAGTTAAGTGCGTTTTTATAGTCGTAGTACTATGGAGTAGGTACTATGCTCTATTGCATAACGCACGGCCCTCTCGCCTCCTTTCACTGGCGATGACTAGCTATTAAACTAGCGCTGCTGAGGGACCAAGGGTCACCTTTCTATACGCTGGACATCAAATCAATATAATCAATTTAAAAGATAGCTAGCTAGAGGTGCCTTGCAGTTTCACCTGCATTAAAATTGCATCTTGCAGCATGTATAAATGATAGCCTAGCTGTTATTCTGTTGTGTACTCTACATTACTCTGAAGTTTTACCAAAATTCGTCAAGTAGTTTTTGCGTGAAGGAGTGACAAACATCTTTCCTCACAAACTTTCCCGTTATATTAATAGTAGGATCTAGGAAACGAGAACAGACTTTAACCAACTTAAATTACACTAGCTATAGACGTGAAAAGTGACTGAAAAGATTAACCAAACGATAAGGTGTGGTATTCCTAAAATGAAAAGGGAATTCTTCCAACCAGCGATGGTGTGCTTGGTGGACCACGGCATCCTAAATCCCCCTTACCATGAAGCCATGAACTCTTAAAGCAGGACAGTTTACGCTGTTAAAGCGAGATGCCGCATTACAATCACGTAGCTGCGTCTCGCTTCCACATCGTAAACTGTCCTGTATTAAGAGTTTCATGGTAAAGGGGTGAGTGGCTATTTGAATTATAATTGTTTGTCATCTGTAGTTACATGTAGATATTCCTACAGTGGTTTATGAGAGTATAAAACCACCATCTAGCGTTATACATATCATTTATTAAGGAAAGAACACATTCCTAGTGTTGTGCGGTACTTTTTATTACGAAATTTTATAGCAAACTGTTTGAGAGCTGTATACATGCAAGATTTTCTCCATAAAACAAGCAATTAATTTGTAGCAGTTAAGTTAAACTGTTTTATTTTTAACTTTTACCTAACGACTTTCTTGCGGTTACCTACTATTATTTAACGTGTAGTTTATCGTCATTTGTAGGTAGGATGTGCCTATCTACATTATAATATATATGATTATATATGCAAGTATTACCAAACACAAAAAACGAACTGCTTTATGGTCCTAGGTTCAATTCTCGGAGAAAGTATTAGTTTTTTCTTTAGAAAATTCTCAGTAACAGCACGTAATGTAGTTTTGCGCCTGGTTATCATTAGGAGTAGGCTTGCCTCCTATTACATTGGAACTTAAGACAACATAGATAACTGCTAAACGGTCTACACCTTTGCCAGCCCATTCGGGGGAATACAGGCGTGATGTTATGTTTACAACAAACGAATAAGACTCATTGGCTGTAATGGATATGCGACGATACAGCATTCACTAACACTACACCTTACAGTAGAATTTGGAACAAAGTAAGCCTATTTCTGTGAGTGTACAAAATGTACCTACGAGTTTATTTTTGTATATAAACATCCGTGTACCGCTTACCGTTCTTGTTTTAGCAAATAAGGAAGTAATTACGTTTTGTTTTTGTGTTTGAGCTTGGAATCCTGGTCTTATAAATATTTGCATATATGAACTAACGGAGATTCATGTCTTTGGGACCTTTAGAGGTAGGTATGTTTACTGTTAACCTCTTCATAGCAACTTAGCAAGTATTGCGATGTTTTTGAATTATAAGAATGTTCTCAGTAAGTAGTAACTTATTAAGTTATTACTTAAAAACTTTTTCTTAGCTTTGCGTTAATAACCAAGTCCTTTCGGTGCCTAGTTCTGAAAATAGATATTTTCGTTTTAGAAAAAAATTACATCGTCCTCCTACACTAGGAGTTTCTCCTGTGTTGTGGTCGCGTTTCACAAACATGAAATGTCACACAAACACCCGGGCTTGGGACAGACATCTGTGGTGGCACAAAGTTTTGCCTCGTTTGGGAATGGAACCCGCAACCCTTAGCGCAGCAGTCCAATCGCTTAGCCATTGCGCTAATCAGGTCATCAAAATCTGAGTACCTATTATATAAATTAAAATGCTACCTATTTTGTCGCTAATGCAGTTATAATAACATTTAAATGATGACAGCTTATGATGTCCCGTGGACCGTGATAGGCTGTTACAGCTTGTATTATAATGAATGCACTAGGCTGCCTCGTTGGTCTAGTGGTTGCTAAGCGCGACTGCTGAACAAGAGGCCCTGGGTGCGAATCCCGGCTCGGGCAAAGTGTTACTGGGTTTTTCCATTAGGTAACTCTTAGAAGCAGCACGGAGTCTGGATTTGTGCTCGGTTGATGGCAATAGGCTTGCCCCCTATTACATTGTAACCTAAACACATAACTGGCGAAATGTAGGTGTACTGTATGTGCACCTCTGCCTACCTCTTCGGGGAATACAGGCGTTATGTTATGAATGCACTAGGTATCTATAGGTACTTTTATAAGGAAGAAGTTATCATGCCATGTTCTCATTATAACTGTATAAGTACCTATTATTTATTAAAGTACCTACTTATGCCATATACTGAACGTCATCACAGGGTAAACTTAGTTAAAAAGGATTTGAAGGCTACTAACACCGATAACATGTAGATAATAAATATCATTTGGATATTTATAATATTTAGAAACAGAATTGCTCATTTAAAACGAGAGTTCTGAAATAATTTGTATTAAAGAAGGCAAAAATGAAATTAAAATATTTTTTTAATCTCTGTCAGCCTTGAAGTTTTATTATCTTTTATATAATATTTATATTACTATTAATGCTTGTAATATAATACGGCTCTAATCAAAATTAAATAAAACTAATTCATTACATATAAAGTCTATGCTAGCGACATTGGTGCGTGTATTTAATCATACAATATATAACCAAATCTAAGATTGTATGACTCATGTAAAAATCTATAAGATATTTATTATTATAATCTTATATATAAAATTCTCGTGACACAATGTTCGTTCCCGTACTCCTCCGAATCGGCCAACATCTATTTTTCATACCCCGGGTCAGCTAGTAATATATAACATGTTATTAAATGTCATAATGAGTGCATTCTTAGAGCAAGGTAACTTTACAGCAAGGAGGATAGTAATCTTCAGGATAAAATTTTGGCTTTACAGGCTCTACTGACTTACAAAAAATAATAAGTAGGTACACATAAAAGGAAACTTACTAATAGATTTGCTATTAAAACAGTGTGTCCGCAGAAATTAATCGCAAAGGTTTGTCTACTTTTTTCTAGTCTTATTGGGAATCAGGCACACGTTCAATTCTAACCGACTGCAAAAAGGATGAAGGTCAAATTTCGTTGCAATTTTTTGAGCTACACCTCTATTAGTTATGGAACTCTTTCAATGGTGCTGTATCCAATATACCTACACCATCCCACCCGCCGCCTCACATCTGCATACGGGGTAGACGGCTCTTCCCGAAATGGGTTATTTAGCCACCAAAAAAGGTGCTTCCCCCCACGTCATCATCAGCCGGAAGACGCCCACTGATGATCAAAGGCCTTCTCTTTGGGTAAAGGGGGGGGGGGTGCCTGCCAGCATAATTCCCACGCTTGATGAAGTTACCCCCTACATGACAATGCTTAAATCGTCTGTAATAGATGCAAGGCCAAAGAGATCCTGTGGCCACGACCCTGTTCTACTGTAGCAAGGTTCTGTTCTATTTTAGGGTCACACGTCGTTCAAACACTTATGTCCTGCTCACTTTAAACAAGGTGGCCTATATATCACGTAAGCGATCAGTGTTTCAATGATACATTCATATCTGCATTTCTCTTTTTATCTTTGACATATGGATATACATAGGTACTAGCTGCACCCCGCGGTGTTACCTGCTACATTTTACATTTTCGGGATAAAAAGTGGTCTATGTGTTAATTTAGGGTGTCATCTACGTCCATACTAAATTTTATTGAAATCAGTCCAGCCGTTTGAGCGTGAAGAGGTGACAAACACACACAAACTTTCGCCTTTATAATATTAGTGTAATGCTCCTGAGAAGTTTCGTTAGCCGTTTTTCTCAATCAATTTCGACATAAAGTTATTATTTCATGTCCGTACCTAGATAAGTTAGATTCTTAGTCTTGGTCTATATTAGTAATTGGATACCACAGATCACGCATAACAATCGGATCAATCAGAAGCGAGAAAAATACGTAAACAAATAGGTAAACAATGACTTTCTTTGACATATTTATTGAATATATTGATCGTGAATTGAATATATATTATTGAATTTATTGATTGTCGTTTACCTAACTGCATGTTTGCAAACATTTCTACGTTCAACGCCGAGTTTATATTCTTAGTCATTCAATCTTTTACAGTTGTCATCTAAGTAAAGTAAACCTCAACAATACAAGTCACTACTTAAGACCAGTAAGTAGTATTTCCTGGTACTTTAGAGTTCCTTATTCTGTTAACAATTATTGTGTAGCACTAGGTGCATATATTTATTAATTAACAGTATACATATGTTTCACGTAAGTTTGTACCCTATGGCCTATGATAATAATAAAACTCCTCTATCTACTAGTAGACTACGAACAGCCAACAACACTTTTCCACTGTAGGCAAGTCAGAATTAATTTGACTGTATCAATGTCATAATGATCCTCTTTGCCTGAAAAATAGGTCAATCGTTTCATCATCATCATCAGCCGGAAGACGTCCACTGCTGAACAAAGGCCTCCCCCTTAGAACGCCACAAAGAACGACAGCTTGCCAATTCCATCCACCGGTTGCCCGCAATTCTGACGATATCGTCGGTCCATCTGGTGGGAGGCCTGCCAACGCTGCGTCTTCCGGTTCGTGGTCGCCACTCGAGAACCTTTCTTCCCCAGCGGTTATCGGTTCTTCGAGCGATATGGCCTGCCCATTGCCACTTCAACTTGCATATTCTTCGAGCTATATCGATCAATCGTTTACCTCGTACTAAATGATTTTGCTGTGAGTGCGCTGTGCAATGACCCCTATCTACATGGTCGCCGCCAGGATTTCTTTCGGGGGTGTATAAAGTGCATTTGCATTAGTAACTACATACACACAGCTACACAACTAATACAAAATGTGGAATAAATTGAATCTGTATTGGCTTCGTTAAACACATTTGAAAAGATCATGGATAGAAGGAGACTAAAGGTGCATTTCAAACAAAATTAATAAAGAATAAAAAAAATCTATGTATTTTCCTGTATGCCAAGGAGGTGCAACCGTGCAAGTGCACCCCCTTGCACCCTCCTGCCGGCGCCCAGGCCAATCTATGCTTTAGTCGTCTAGCAAGGTAAAACTACTTAGAAGTCGTAAAATAGGTAATTTGAAAATTTAATGTATCCACATAATCTGTTTAAATACCTCTAGTCAAGTTCAACAACCTTAACAATTCCTTGAAAACAAAATTGGCGCACGCATCATACCTATAACGTTACTTATTGCTGGTTATCCAATGCTACATACAACCGTATAAAAGTCATGTAATCACAAAATCAAATAGCTGAAGATCAAAATACTCTAATTGTATGACATTATGTAACTCAGTGATCGAAATTGTATTACGTAGTTTCGGTTGTGTTGAGTGTTGCACGGCGCGGGCGCTTCATTATTTGGGTCGGACTATTGTTTTGTTTGTTTACTTCTGATATTGGAAAGGATCTTGTATAAGAGCTCGCATAACTGCATGTGTCTTGATGTGACCTCTTAGGTCATTGAACGGCGTTATGTAATGTTACTTAGATGACTCCAGATATACTCTTGGTCTAACTAGGTTGGACCGTCGAAATATTATAATTCCATCCTGCATATATCGTAAAGTTAATCTTTGATACCTCCACATGGCACTGTTTGAATCGTCTGTAATACTATTCAAAGCCAAAAGACATATGATCATGAAGTCCGGCTTTGGCCGAATGGTGGCCAAGGTTAGGTCGGAAATGCCATGGACGACCAGGCACGACCAGGCACTTTGAGTTTATGATATTGTCACAATCACGGCTACCTGGACAAGGATCGCTCAGTACAAGGGTTGTGAAAGAAAAGAGGGGTACTACCTATACCTTGGAGTGTACAGGGCTGAATGATGATGACCCCCTAGCAGTGGGTGATACCAGGTTAAATGATGATAGTGCTCTACGTTTCAAGTGATCGTGTTCATTAGAAGAAAGATTTAAAAAAGGGTTGACGATTGTTTTCTTCCCGCGGTTGATTTAGTACTTAACTCACCAAGTTGTAACTGTCCAGATCATGGCACACTATAATTCTGTTGTGAAATAATAAAAACCTAATAAATAAACATTCCATCCAATCGAGAAACATTTAAAACTAGGTTTCCCTTTCACTTAAATGTGGAACTAGGTAAGAGGTTGAATAAGGAAGCTAAAACTAAATAATATATCAACAGAGTTGTTATCGATACGAGTAGAATGTTTGTATAACTTTTTTATATTTTAATATTATAAAGCAAAGTGCTTATTAATTATGTATTTTATGAATGTTGTGATAAACTAGTTCTTACATATTAGGATGTAGTGCGTCAGGAGATGGAGGCTGGGCAGCGTGTGAGCTCCGCAGGCCGTCGAGGCGCAGACGCCGCAGTCGGTGACCGCGCGCCTTTGTGTTAACTCGTGCGCAGGCAGTGAAGCGGTGTGCGCGAGTGATGTCCACTGATTGGACCATTAGCATTCATTGAGGAGGTCTCGACCTCGCATCCTGCGATACTTGCGTGTACGCGTGTGAAATGGTGAGTATATCCGCCTGCGTTTTGACGGATACTATCACAGCCTCTCATATTTTGAGATTTTTTATTTGTGCGGTTATGTGAAAATTTAACAGTGATATTAATTTTATGTAAACAAAGGTAGGTGGGATTTTTGTTGCTAAAAGGCAATACGTAAAAACTTTATTATATCTATACTTAAAGGATTAAAATCTGCCAGTGTTCATTAGTTCCGCTATAACTTTATCCGCGGAACTCGAGATATTATAAATTATTACTTAAACTATCACTAAGTGAAAAGTTTTCATTCAGAAATCTTTACTTAGTATCATTAACGTCTCCGAGTGCGGCGGTAAAATGCCGTAGATAACAGATTTGTTCTGGATTAGAAAACTAATTTTAATTCCATTCAAATGATTCGCTTCACCTGTCCAAACCATTGCCAAATGTTTTGAAAAACACTGTAGGTACTACAGTGCGAACGTACTTGGCTTCCTATTTACATAAATATTCTCAGCTTGACGTATACTTATTGTTATTTAAAAATGTTTTTATGCGGCTTTTGTTCATCGATTGTTAGTCATATTTTAGAGATGACAATAGTAGCTTGTTATTGAACTTAATTATAACATATTGTGAAACCGTGTGAAACAAATCAAAATCAAATTTTCAAGTTTATAAGTAGAGGTCCTAAATTTTTTTGTCGAATGTTGGTATTTTTAATTTTAAATTGAAGACCATAATGTTATTCATATTTTTAATTCTTCATTAGGAGATTATTTCCCCATTTTTTTCGCGGGCTTGGGTCTATTGCATGTCGTTATTTATTCTAATGGTCGATTTAGACCACAGGGGATACCCTGTTTATATTTATGAAACACGATAATGTTTCATAAATAGGTATAAAGATAACATTAAGTAATTAGATTGGGGACGATGTACAGAATAGGAGAACGTCATTTTATAAGACCCCAAAAGATACTTCTCTCGTAGGTAGTTCCGAATACTTTCAATGTAATTTCCCAAAAGGTGATGATGTAAATATTGTCTCCAGGTATTACACAAGCATGAGAAAGGATTTCATTCATATCTTTTAGTCATTACAGTCATCTGCCGAACAATACGTGTTGTTTGATGTTTCTATTGTTTACGTTAGTTCAATACAAACACTTTTTTATTCATCCGCATTCATTGGAGGCATGATTGACATTGTTTTGATGTGATCATCTCTTGATCTGGCAACTCTGAGAACTCTCTCTAAAATATTTGATAATACATTGATGATGCATTAATAACTAGTCTATTATCTTTCCTAATTGTTTAATTATGATCATATAACCATGGACTATTATATAAAAATCAATTACAGTTGTACTTACGTGTATTTTCGTGAATGCGAAGATAGTATCGGACTTCAGTGCCTTTATACAAGAGCTGGTGTCGCGGCAGGCTCGTAAACCTTTTTTATATAACGTGCCTTTTATTCTATACATTGTTATTATCCATAACCCAGAACCATGATCTGTTGGGCCTCTTTATACGTAAGGACGAATCACTCCTGTCGAGGGTCAATAATCCGAGGCAAGTTCGACTCGACGCATCGTGTCATTAACATCGTCGACCCCTCACTCTCTGACAGAAAATACTTCTCTTTATTTAACTTAACTGAGAACAACACTCTTCCTCATAAATTAATAATAAAACTATCCTATGCCGAGTGGTATCCGGACTAGAATTGACGGCACCTTTCCTCCCGTAAGAGGCGACTAAGGGAAAATCTAGAAGATAGCAGCGTCTTCTGTAACTTTACCACCAATACGATCCCCAAGCCGCCTGCCAAGCGTGGGGATTATGGCAACCCACCCCTTTTAAGGGGGAGGCCTTTGTTCAACAGTGGACGTCTTCCGGCTGATGATGATGACTATCCTATACTTACCTTTCCTACTGTTGGGCAAAAGCTTTTTGTCATACAGAGTGTTGACTGTAGCTGACTGCGGGCTTGCGGATTCAAGTGGTTTTAGTTAGCCGACGTATCACCACAATGTTATCTTCATCGTTATTCAAATAAAGCTATACAATTTCAAAGATATTTTAACATCAAAGTGCGAAGTAAAATCACCAAATCTCAAGTGAATGTCTTAATGGGAAAATTAACCTAATAACATGTGAATTTCTAATAAATAACGATGCACGATTCATGTCTACGACTATTAGGTAATATTGATTAGGTAAATTGGATATACATAATAATGTATAGTGTTAGATCTCTGACTACCCGTTACATACAACCACACCTGCTCAGAAGAAGCATGTAGACTTAGAGGTGTTACGCTTTGGGAGTATATACATCCTTTAGCCGGTTCGATTAGTGGCGACCTATAGCCATTAATAAAACCTCCCTACATCTGTTGCTAAAAAACGGTTTCCTAAAATAGTTTTTATAGCTTAGTTGTTCTAGCATAGTTCTTCCTCCTTGCTATAAATTCGATAAGGTTAGGTTCAGCTGGTTCTTCTAAGACCAAACAATAGTGACAGTTGCGCGACTTTCCCACTATACCCTTCCTACCTGTTGTCAGTTTTATCTGCACGTTTCTACGAAGTCTTTCACGTTATATGCATGCCCATTGTACATTTGCTTTATATTTTTTTTTAGTTTTAGTTGGTAGTTTTTATTCAATGGTGTACAATATAGAATATTATTATTACAATCATGAAACAAGAGTAACTCTACGTGCGTTTCTTCTAAGGACTGTTCAACTGTTAGTGCGTCCATATTGAATTCTGACGCGGACCCAGCTAATTCATCTGTGTATACATCATCATCATCAGCCGGAAGACGTCCACTATTGAACAAAGGCCTCTCCCCTAGAACGCCACAATGAACGACAGCTTGCCAATTCCATCCACCGGTTGCCCGCAATTCTAACGATATCGTCGGTCCATCTGGTGGGAGGCCTGCCAACGCTGCGTCTTCCGGTTCGTGGTCGCCACTTGAGAACCTTTCTTCCCCAGCGGTTATCGGTTCTTCGAGCGATATGGCCTGCCCATTGCCACTTCAACTTGCATATTCTTCGAGCTATGTCGGTGACTCTAGTTCTTTGGCGAATTTCCGTATTCCGGATCCTGTCGCGCAAAGAAACCCCGAGCATAGCTCTCTCCATAGCTCGTTGCGTGACTCTGAGCCTCTCCAAAAGGCCAACCGTTAGCGACCACATGTATACATCAACCACTCTTTACCCCAACTATTCTTTGCATTTTTGTTTTCACGTGTTTAGGGTAAGTCCTGGTGCAAACAGAGAATTGTCAACGCTTGAATGTCGGAACATACAACAATGACTTATTCAATTCAAATGTTGATATAGTGGCTATTGGTTATGAAACAATAAAGATTACATTTTAATTTAGCACTTACGTGTAGAAGGACTATGACTGTAGTGTTATCGACACAATGTCATGTTATAGCTTCACCGTATACTTTGAATCGCTCGCGACTCCGCCTGGTAGTGGTACTAGTATGGTACTATTAGGGATAAAAAGTAGCTTCACGTTCTTTTCTCGAATTAAGGCTATGTCTACAACGTACGTATTTTTTTAATTGATGTACAGATGATATAGAAATTGTTTGAATGTACATTCTTGCCAATGCAAGTAATGTATACTTGCATTTTTAATTTCGGGAAAGCTTAAGCAGTCTACCATTTATAGAAAACCATAAAGGATAGAACCACTCCTAAACGATAACAATACCTAAAAGGATAAAACAATGATTCCTGTATGCGTCAATTAATAATTAATCATCAATAAATAGTGTTATTAATACATATATTTTCAGTAACTTAATCACTAATTAGTACTGATATCTATATCATGAAATAATATGACTAATTACCTACCTACATACATATTATGGATTAATTGTAAGTGAATATGTGAATGTAATGGATCCATAATAGGCTTCGAGGCGATGATGATCAGATATGATCAGAAAACAAAAGAAAAATTCGCATTTAGAAAATTAATGGAGAATTACGTGGACTTACTCGAAGGAAAAAATCACAGGCAGATACTACAAATGTTATATTCTTATTGAAAAACAATGATTTGCGACGAGCGATATTTTTAATATTATAATTCCACTAGCTAAAAAGTACCAGATGTGTTAATCCAGTGTGTCAGCTACGTCCATACCAAATTTAAGCAAAATCGGTCCAGCTGTTTGAGCGTCAAAAAGTAACAAACATACAAACACACACACTTTCCCCTTTATAATATTAGTGTGATAAATAAGTGAGATGAGATGAGATATGAAAGTATCTCTCTGTTTCACACAGTGTTTGCAAGCCAAGAAATCATGCTTTCAAATTACAGTAATAAACAAATGAAGATAAGTTTTAACAAGTCCTCAAATCAGATCCCTTACCACGAACTCATAAAGCATTACTGTGTAATGCGAAGTCTCGCTTCCACATCGTAAACTGTTCCGCTTTAAGTGCATGGTACGGGGGCAGTCAGCCGTAGGTACCTATTCTAAGACAGCTGCATCAATAGCCTTTTGTTTAACATACACTTCTCTTCATATTTTGAAGAATGTTGTTCAATACGCAGGTATGTATTTCAACAATTTAAGTCGCCACATTACAAAGTACACCTACACATTATAAAGGAAATCATAATCTTGATTCTTGCCCGGATGTTGAAGCTCATTCAATTCAATATACTTATAACTCCTCATTGTATTGCTAATGTATGCTACTGACTTGATACAATACTAATGAAAAATTAAAGTTACAATATAATACAATTGTTGTCGTAAAGTAGGTAGGTACCTATCCTTAGGTTGCGGAAGTTGAATCGAAAATAATAAATCAAAAACTTTTAAATGTTCAATACATTCATAACATAACATCGCGCCTGTGTTTTCGGAAGGTGTAGGCAGTGGTGCACTTAAAATGCATTTACATTTCACCAGTTGTTTCTAAGACTAGCCTATTGCATCAACCGGAAACCAATCAAAGATTTCGAGCTTCTAATTGCCTAATGGAAAAACCTAGTATCCCTTTGTCTTATCCGGGATCCGAACCCAGGACCTCATGCTCAGCAGTCGTGCTTACACGAGGCAGTCAATTGAATACAATCTAATTAAAATCCATTCGTTTCTTAATTTCGAATTTACCTATTATACAAGTAAGGAGGTAACAGTTGTATTAATAAAATTCAAGAATAAGAATTAACATTTGTTATATTTTTTTTAATACTGCTAAACCGAAAATTGCCCTGGTTACTTTGCTCGCCTGCCTTATCTTGCAGCTACAAAATGATAATTTGCACCGGCCGTGGTCGCAAGCATACTACTTCTCTTCTGCTTGCGACTGCGGCTGGTTCTACTCGGTCGAAAACGTCAAGCCAAAATTAAAGACTTGTGTTCGCGTTAATTCCCGATTTGTAATTTAATTGATTATCAATTAATCACATAATATTTTACAATATACTTAAGCTTATTTACACACAAAAGAAAAAAATAAAACTAAAACTTATGCATCGTAGTATTCCTTCTCATCGCTGTCGACTGGTAGGATGCCCAAAACGCTGGCAGCATTGCCACGTTAAATGGCAATGCTAATTTAATCAGAATAAGTTACCAACGACTACATCCTTTATTCAAGATTTATCAGCCGCCCACATTAGCCGTAACAAAATATATTCTAAAACAAATTCTCATATTTACGATAAGAAATGACGCATTCACAGCGTTTAATCAATTTTGTACCAGCTAGGAAGATTTAGCGTGTGTACTCACGGGGTTTAATGTTGTGGGGGAATGTTGCATTACGTTTCCATGTCAAACACACATTACAATTATATGTTAAGCATGTATAGCTGAGTGGCTACAAATTATTTTTATGTTTATTTAATGAACCTAAGTTGTTAGATACTCGTAGAAATAATATTTGAGATTTTTTATCAGTCATTATATAACTTACAAAAATATTGTTAGGATAGATAGGTTTCTCTTATTGCAAACCAAAAAACAAATGCATAAGTGCTGTGTAACGATAATTGGAATACAGGAAGTTAGTAAACTGATTAATTTTAAGGTTTTTTATGGGTGTGTTATATAAGTATTTATTTGACCAATTGAGGGCTTGTACGTATCTGATAGGGTTCTTCTAACACACTATATGTATATTAAGAACATATAGGGGACAATTCTACGGAATCATATTTTGATTTTTTTTTATCAAATTGTATGTTTACCGGGTCTTAATAAAAGATCAATACAATCTGTACTCTTCTCAATTAAGATTACCTTTCAACTTGTAATTGAATGTATTTCTTAACAAAGTATTTCTTGTTTGTAGTCGGCGAAAACGATCGTGGGTCTAGTCCTGGCGCTGCTGAGCAGCCACACGGAGTCATCGCCGTACTTAACTGGTGGCCTGAAGACCTTCGCCCTCGAGGAAGTGGTGCCTCTCACCATCAGCTTCTTCCCGGATCAACTCAATGTACAATGGATCTCAGGTATGTCGAATTGGTATTCTATAAATTATAAGCTTGTTTTCCTGTCAAGTAGTTGATATACAGACTGCTGTTGCATAGCCATAATCCAAAGTTTTTTACACGCTTTTTATTAGCTTCACTTGTACTATGTTTGTATATTTGTATGTTTGTAACCGACTTCTTTGGGCGCGATTTTGACCCACTTTAAACGGCTAGATTTCGTTCAAACTTTGTAGATTTATCGAGGACCGATGACAATACACTAATTTGATAAAAAAAAAGAAAATAAATAATAGTTTAAAAAAACTAAAAAACACGCTTTTTATCGAAAACCGAACTAAGAAATAGAAAATAAGTTTAAATAAATTTAAATTAAGAATAGTGTTAAAAATTTCATTTTTGGTAGTCCCTACACCCGTGCTGATCGTAAACCACGTTTGTGCCCAGATTAAGCTTGGCACCAAATATTTCGGGGCTTGGACCATTGCTAACAGAATTTAAAGCTCGCTTCTTGTCTTCTGAAATAGGAGAGCCAGTCTATTGGATTAAGTTTTTTTTATAAGACTGGTCTCAATTGTGCATTTTATTTTAACATCAATGTGGGCTTCACACAGCTAGGTTTGTTTGGGAATCATACTGCTATCTGAAGTTTAAGTGTCTGGGCTATCCTCCGATATAGGAATAAGTACAGAAATTGAGCATTCATCGTTGGATCTCACGTAAATATAACGTTACGTTTACGTAAGAGACCATGACTTAATAGTTAACGAGCTGTCCAAACTATCGGTTGTCTGATAAGGAAGAGTGAACTATCGCGCAATCAATTTGCTACGAGACGGTTTATTGCGCTTAATTTCATTTAAATAACAATAGCACTTTTTTCAAATTGTCCTATATTGAACACGGATAGATATGTTATGTATCTTACACCTATATAATACATATATTAGAAACATCAGTACTTTTAGATTACTTCATTTTCCTTATTGCATTTTATCATTGACTTGGCCTTCTGTATATGTTAAATAATTTGTTATGTCGTGAATGTTTTACGTTGGTAAAATACTTTTTGATTAGTTATATTAATTGTGACAATTAATATAATAGTATGTATTCAATATAAATATTAAAACAGTAGGTATTTGATAGTTTTTAAAACCTTAGGCCCTCACTAAACCAGTATTATTCCACGCATTATCGTTTAGATGCTTTGGCATTACGTATGTCTTTGTTAGGTTGGCACATCATTGATGGGACTGTCTCACCCTACTTTGTAATTCTTAACATCTAAGACAATAAGCTTATTTCAGATACACAATATATTTACAAGGAGGCGGGTCTCGGGGTCTGGAAATTTGATACGAGTCAGGAAACTTATGCTGCCATTCTGGATGAAACTGATTTGGTAAGTGTTGCAGAGGAATTGTAAGTCTCTGACGGGATGGACGGGTTATCCGGGGGTCATTACAGGAGTATGACGTATATAGTATATAGGCTGTCGACTGTAACCCGTGGTTCACTGAACCCTCGCTAAATACCTTTACTAACTTTTACAACATCGAGTCATTTGATAATGACGAGTTCTGTATTGAATCTTTCCTTTTAGTTTAAATTTCCATAATATTGAGTAATTTTATATACAATTTGTGGAACCGATTTGTGCCGTGATTATATAATTTTAGACCTTAAAATAGTAATATGCTAAGACAGCTATCAATATTTTAGTTGCGATGTTTGATCAACATTAGTTCTAATTTTCACCTGTCCTACTGTTTTTTTTTAAACGTCGCCCCCACAAGTGGAAATTTTCATGTGTCGTGGGTGCGTTTCACAAACATGAAGTATCACATAGACAAACACGCAGACTTGGGACAAACATCTGGGGTTCGCACAAATTTTGGCCCTAATCGAACCTACAAATCCTTAGCGCAGCAGTCCAATCGCTTGTGGGCAATAGAATCTTGCAAGATAAATTAATTTCTATTATTATAACTCGTATCTTTTGTTAACAGGCAAAACTGAGTAACTACACCATATCGACGTTCTCGGAAGATCTGAAATATTTGTTATTGACAACAAATAAGCAAAAAGTAAGTAACACCCATTGTTTTTAAATAATGAATTATTCTAAATTAACTTAGTTACCACACTGGAAATAAGAACTAATTTAAATTTTCCTTATTTTTAATGAGAGTTAAGTATTCATATACGGACATTTGAGGATATGATCACGATTAAAGGTGATCTTGGTTTAGAATAAGGTAACTAAATGATTTTAATATATTTCCACGAAAAACACGTTTATACAGTAATAAATATGGATGCGTATAGTTTTACGGAGTTCG
Organism: Abrostola triplasia; assembly: GCA_946251915.1. NCBI lineage: Eukaryota > Metazoa > Arthropoda > Insecta > Lepidoptera > Noctuidae > Abrostola > Abrostola triplasia. The sequence continues at coordinate 5,373,413 of OX276423.1, forward strand.
ACGAATCAGTGCCTAAAATTATTTGGTCAAAGGAACTTTTTACTTAAATATAAGTTGTAATACCTCGGTACCTATAATTTTGTTAGCAATCGATTTGGCAAGGTAATTACGTAGATCCATATAACACTGGTAATTGACAAAAAGCGGGTCGTTGGTGTAATGCATTCGCGAACCGGAATTCCCTACCTCTTACTTCGCGGCTGACCAAGATTCCTCGCGAGCCGGAAAATTCTCGCTCTATTATGTACCTTAAGTACATTCCCGTTTCTGTAATAAGACTTAGGAATCTCGTAATGGGATCGCTGTGTTAGCACCTTGTGAACATCTCTATGTTCAAAACGATGACCAGAGATGGGTTCCAAAAAGGTTTTTGAGGAGTTGAAGGAAGATAGAAAATTTACAGGCCTTGATTAAAAGATGTAGTTCAAAAAAAGAAAGACTTTTTTCTTTTTTATTGGCTAAGCAAATAAGAATTTGAACAGTAACATTTTAACTTATAAATAACGCGGCTACGTACGTAGGTATGGAAAATTGAATTATCAATTTCACGATTAAAGATTTTCATTCATTTTAGTTTACAATTTCCTTTGCGAGTAATTAGAAAAGGTGTAAAACTACGATTATAAGTAGATAATATTTACGTGCTGCATAGATTATAAATTGTAGCCTACGTCATAGGCGTGTTGTTATGCAATTAAATGGTAATTATAATGGGAGGATTAATGAACATCGTGTGCGTACCGATTGTAAGTACCACTGCGTGTGCTGCCTGGCTCTTCAAGATTGATATTTTCACTTGATAAGACTATATATGCATCTAAAAATAACTTACATGGAATGTTATGTTTTCCTCTGAATATCTTTTCAGTTTCTAAGGTCCTATAATTTGTATTCCTAATATATTTATTAACAATATATTTTCGTATTTACGTAATTTATTTATGTTTTGTTTCCTTAACTAAAAGACAGAACTTTAATGGCCAGTTTTAGAATGTTCAACATTGGTTACAGATAATAAAATGTAATGAAGTTATGTTCTATCGAAAATTTGAATTTTGAGCATAGAACCTATTTTTATACCTGCTAAAACGTTAGGAGATGCATAGATTATTCACCTTTAAATAAGGTGTTATTATAAAGACAGGAAAATGAAAAAAAAGAATATTGAACATTCTAGATGATTAGCCGATACTAGAAGTTAAAAACTATTTACAGCTGATACCATCATTAGAGATTTCTACTACGATGGCGAAGTATGCAAAATAGATAATTTTCTCCTCTTTGCATTCTACTTTTGTAAGAATTTCTCCGATAAAATATGCAGTAGCCTGGAGTTTCAATTGAATAATTGTACCTAACGTACGGAGTAGATACTGGTATTCATTTAATTAGGTATTAATTTATGCTAAACTGCACTTATGTCACCGATAGATCTAGGTATCGTCTAAATTCAACAGCCATTCATAATTATTATCTTCAATGCCGAAGATCAAGCTTAGTGGCGCGAGATAGGAGGGACCTATGTCCAGCAATAGACGGAGATAGGCTGATGATGATGATATCTTCAACTATCTTCTCAAAAATTCTGGAAAAGTACTTTCGATCTTCCTATCTATGGTTTAATGGTTATGCAGGTAGGACATTTGCTATAAATGTCTATTTAAGTAAACTCGTAACATGTAAGTTTACACAAGTGTTTACTCAGATTTTCTTTGAATATTTACGTCAATAGTTATTCTTGTATACGCATAATGTAACGGATATCTTCAGTCATAGAATTTGTATAAAGGAAATAGAACTACTAAAAATGATCCGATAGTAACAAATTCAACTCACACTTGGCTCAGGTGACAATGACCGCGGTCTTTTTGGTAACTTAAATTTACCGGTTATCGGTATTACCGGTTATACTTAAAGTTACCGGTAAAGATCGTTTGCCTACCGCCATTACGCGTTACCTCACGTTATTTACTTTACCAATCTGTGCAGCACAGCGTTCACCGGCTACTTACATTCCCTTCTCTCTAGACTTGCGACATACGTTATCTAATACGTCAGGTCAAGGCGTACCTAATTCTTAGTAAAGTCTATTTCACTATAATAACTTTCGTGAATGCTACCCATATTATTTACTGTATATTCCGGTTATACTCCGGGTGTATTCGGGAATGCCCGACTAGTTTCTAGTTCGGCTCGCGACTCAGCCACGTAACCAGCTCGAATAAGGGCTCCGTTCGAGTTCGAAACTAGACGGGCATTCCCGAATACACCCGTGAGTATAACCGGAATATACAGTAAATAATAAGTCTATTTCAATTTAATTAGCTAAAAACGTAAACAATCATTCTGAGTGCTTTACCTAAAACAAAGCCATAACTAGGGAACCACCTAACCTAGCATATTTGTTTGTTAATGCGTGTCTATTTAAATGTTAATTGAGTATGTATATTTTAATTATTGAGATGTAAAAATATTGTTTACTTATAGTGCAAGCTTTATTGGAATAGATTATAGTTATTTGTAGGAACAATTTACTACAGAATCAGAACAATGCAATCTTATCATAGTTGGAGTTCCCGCGACTCTGTAGTTGAAAATGTTTGTTAATTAACAGGTAAACTATTATTGAAATATTTTAATATATTGATTTGATATTTATGTACTTCGGCAGAGTAAACTATTTTTTGTCATTGTTAGGCATTTATGAGAATATATTCAGACTAATTTTGTGACGTATATCTGTGTATCACAAAGGTATCTGAACATTTTCCTTGTTTGGCTAATGAACGTGTTGTTGAAAGGAAAGGTTATAACTTGCCTATTGCACCGAACGGGTTAAAATGCATAGTAAATTTTAATAAAACTCTTCTAGTTGTAGTTTCGGTAAACCTCTAACTAGCCAGTTTTGACAATTGCCCCCTTACCAAGAACTCTTAAGACTGCAGATTACGATGTGGATAACGCTGACGCTGGCTCGCTACCATAACGTAAGTCCTGCTTTGTTCATGGTTAGGGAGTGACTGCCTCGTTGGTCCAGTGGTTGCTCAGCGCGACTGCTGAGCATGAGGTCCTGGGTTCGAATCCCGGGTCGGGCAAATTCTCAGTAGCAGCACGGAGTCTGGATTTGTGCCCGGATGATGGCAATAGGCTGGCCCCTATTACATTGGGACCTAAAAAACATAACTGGCGAAATGTGGGTGTACTATATTATGTGCACCTCTGCCTACCCCTTCGGGGAAAACAGGTGTGATAATATGTTATGGTAAGGGGGCTGGATGCGTCACGTTAGGAATTATAGTGCTGCGCTGGCTGTGACTCTGACTCCTAGAAAAAAATAGTCCACGTTTTAAAACGTACCCACAATAGTAACATACTAAGCGCGATGTAAATAAATGAAAATGGTATCTGTTTGAAGTTAATTGATAAATAGAGGCGATCAGTATTAACCAGTGTAATTATAGTTTTAAAACGTTGACGTTACGTGTTGCTTAACATTCATAACGCTGATGTAATTGCCAAGGCTGTTTAGTACTCGGTGCATAGATAGATAATTGTTTGTAACTCACCGGAGAGGCTATTATCGTAATTTTAAAAGTATAGTTTCGGTTCGACAATTATCTTGAATATCAAATTTAAAAAAATGATTATAGTTTATTTCCCATACAAATCAATGTTATTGTGGTTACATTAGAAGTATATGAAACAATTTAAAGGATTGAACTCCAAAATGTATAAAAATCGCGGTTATTAGATATATTATATTAAAACACACATAACATAAAACATAACATCACGCCTGTATTCCCCGAAGGGGTAGGCAGAGGTGCACATATAGTACACCCACATTTCGCCAGTTATGTTTTAGGTCCCAATGTAATAGTGGGCGAGCCTATTGCCATCGCCCGGGCACAAATCCAGACTCCGTGCTGCTACTGAGAATTACCTTATGGAAAAACCCAGTCACACTTTGCCCGACCCGGGATTCGAACCCAGGACCTCGTGCTCAGCAGTCGCGCTTAGCAACCACTAGACCAACGAGGCAGTCAAAAGTAAAACACTATAATTATAAAAGACAGAGAGTGGACCTGTGGTAGCCAAAGACGGAGTAGAAATATGTTTGCGCAGAATCTAGTGGATTATTATTGGTTATATATTCTGGTTTTTCATCGTTTTGATTGGCTGATAGACCAAAATTGAATAAAAAGAAAATAATTTTTATTATTATCGATTCTAAATGAAACAAATAATTCAATAACAGTAGCCTGTTGCCGTTCTAATGGGAAGCAAGTCCTCTCCCATTCAGATAGGGAAGGAAAGTACTGCTCATACATAAAACACCTATGGTGATACATATAGGTAGATAATGATATAGAATAACACCGATAATTAATTATATATATATATTTTATTAATAGTACAACTTTGACGTCAAACGCATTGAATTTATTATTCAAATATGTAAAACTAGTCCACGTGTAAATAATAATTAAGGTTGTTGTTCAATTAATCCTAATTGTTATGATACATAAGCGTAACTCTATACTTTATATCTCGCCATTTCTGCTGGCCTCCCCTTTGGCAATTTGGGATGAAGAGTAGATGATATTTTGTGCACAACATGGTATCACCATCAGCCGTCCGCACTTACGTCCAACATGTTGTACGTGGTATTAAATACAAGAACAATAAACATGTTTAGACAAGTTAAAACAGCATGAAAGTTTATCGTTTTCATGTAGTACCTAAATCTATCGGTATAAAATTGATTAAAGTTGTCATATTTAATTTCAGAGACATATTTACATTTTTGTTTGGCTTCGGCTATTTGCTATAAATTCCTCTTTGCCGCTACGACTACGTATGACAATACAAAGCCAACAATTCGTTTTTCTACTATTGAAACTCATTATTGTTTAGCCTTTATTGACAAGAGAGAAGCAACAATATGCTGTTCAACCGTTTAAATGCCACTAACGTGACCAGGGCCTGGGAAAAACTGTTTTTTTTAATAGTGTCTCCTGCATATCAGTCAATGAGTTTAATTGACAGTAGTTGTCATTATCGAGTGGTTGACTCTAATCTGTTAGGTCCGAGGACGTGGCAGACCATTGACGGTGTTAAATAATGCATAATTAATCGCTTTGTTGATTACTTTCGGATCATTAAGCATTACCTCATAATACATGGAAAAGGTTGTGTTTGGTACGAACTTCCCATATGACGTCATTACTGAACGCATTCGTTTATCGTTCTTAAATTAACGAGTGTATTAAGATAGCGCTAATTGAGGTTGTGTAACTACATGCATAATACCAACCTACTATAAAACTTATAGCTACATACTTTAGTTTTTAGATAAGCTTGGAGTAGTTTTTGGCTTGTTCACTATGAGTACTTCGATTTTTTTAGGCTAGTAGTAATAGGGTTACCATATCTCAGGATTTGTCCTGAGATCTCAGATTGGCTGGATTTTGGGAATCTCAAAAATTTTTAAATGTTTTTCGTTCCGCGAGCTACAGAAGAGAATTTCAGAATCTTAAAAACTCAAGAAAATCTCTGAATTTTGTTATAGCAATCAGATATTTTCTACGGACTTTTAAATTAGTAATAATTTAAATTTTAAAATTAGTAATAGTAGTAGCGAGTACTATACAATGTATACTCTTTTCATATACAAAAAAACAGGTAAAAGAATTACCTAGTATAGGAACTTATGTATGTAGAAGGATATGTAGAGATTACTTTAATGTGTGAGCGACCACTTTATAACTCAACTTTCAAATTTCAGAAATACAGGCACTCGAACACAGCCGAGTACTGGGTGTATGACCTCGACAGCAAGTAAGTAATAACTTGTTCAATTGTACACTCACTAACAAAATACTATAAAATAATAAATAATAATATAACATCACGCCTGTATTCCCCGAAGGGGTAGGCAGAGGTGCACATATAGTACACCCACATTTCGCCAGTTATATTTTAGGTCCCAATGTAATAGGGGGCGAGCCTATTGCCATCAACCGGGCATAAATCCAGACTCCGTGCTGCTACTGAAAATTACCAAATGGAAAAACCCAGTAACACTTTGCCCGACCCGGGATTCGAACCCAGGACCTCGTGCTCAGCAGTTGCGTTTAGCAACCACTAGACCAACGAAGCAGTCTATAAAATACTAGTATATATTTAACTTGTTCGGTTGTACAATCACAGACAAAATATTATAAAATAATTACTAGCATATGTGTAATAATTGGTATTTATTTCACACTAGCTGCGCGAATAAAAAGTAGCCTGTGCGTTAATCCAGGGTGTCAGCTACCTCCATAATAAATTTCATCAAAATCGGTCAAGCCGTTTGAGCGTGAAGTGGTAACAAACACACTCACAAACTTTCGCCTTTATAATATCAGTGTGATATGGGACTAATAAATACGTAACTTATTCAATACTAATGTACAGTCACTAAAAAAACTATGAAGTCGTAAGAAATACTTAGTTTTTTACGTTATGGATTGGATTTTTACGTTTGTATTTCTTGATTGCGCACGCGTAACCGCAAATTTCGGTGCATTCTGATAAACGGGTTAAGATTTTAGGAACGCATATAAATCAAACATATATTAATTTTATCTTTGAGTTATTCCAAATATTGTTTATAGAAATAACACCTATATATTTGTAACAAAACAGAATTGAATTCAATGTATTTTATGTACGTATTATTACTATTGAAGTCTACGCCAATTGAATTATAGTTATTGTATCAATAAACAATTGAACGATTGTAATAAAACGAAATACTGCTTATAAAACATGTCACACAGTTATACCAGTAATTAACACAACTTGTTGCAAGTAAAACATTGCCGATTACAAACTGGTGACGTCATATGTCAGACGTCATTTACAAAAGAATTGTTTTGTTGATAAGAGAGAGATTTCATGAACATACGAATGATTAGGTTTCTTTGCTAACTGTAATAATTTTCGCGCAATTTACCTACCTAAGAAAGGTAAAAAATATCCCCCCCCCCCCGTATCTAAGGGGGAGGCCTTAGTTCAACAGTGGCCTTCTTCCGGCTGATGATGAGAATGATGATCAACCTATCAGTGAATATTTCAACAATGTGTCTTACCTTGTACAGATCAATCATACGGCTGGGCAAGAACTCCTTGGATGTGGTGGTGTGGGGCAGCGGCCGGTCGCTGGCGTACGTGCGGGAGAACAACGTGTATTATGTACACGATGTCGACACCGACAACGCTGTGGCCCTCACCAACGACGGCAAGCCTGGGGAAATATACCACGGAGTCACAGACTGGTTGTACGAAGGTAGGCAAGAATGAAAGAGCATACTTTGAAAATTGTGAGCATAAAGCTACACGTTGAGGGAGATATGTATAATTCTATGAATAAAACACAAAGGATGACAAATCACTAAGTAGTTCTAACACGGCATGTAGCAGCTTGTTTCTTGGTTTAAAAATATTAAGAGAACTCATAAAATGCATAGTTTTAGCCAAAGAAACTGTTGTATTACGCCAGGGCATTGTTCCGTTAGTTATTTATTATAGGCATTCTTTATTTCTTGACATGTACGAAGAGTTTTTTATTGCAGAGGAGATGTTCAACGCAGCTGAAGCCATGTGGTTCTCACCTCATGGTAGTTATCTGGCCGTAGCATCATTCAACGATACCAACGTAGAGACAGCCACGTATCCGTACTACGGTCAGCCGTCTGACTTAAATAACCAGTATCCTGAAATAGTCCACTTCAAGTATCCAAAGGTAAACTAACAAGGTTTATACCCATAGCAAAAGGTATCTAAAATCGCTTTGGGTTTAGGCCTTAAAGCACTATGGAGCACTGATTGTGCTTGAACATAACTATGTATAATATATGATCCCTTTTACATTAAAATTCTCCTCTAATAATAATAATGAATCTCTAACAATAGCTTTTCATATTGTCAGGCAGGTCGCCAAAATCCGGTGGTAGGGTTACGTGTCTTCAAACTGGATGATCTTCGCGGTGAGCCGTGGAACATTCCAGCTCCAGTTGACATAGTCGGGTTAGACCACTACTTGGGCAGAGTCAACTGGGCTTCCGAACAAAACCTCGTAGTATTATGGCTGAACAGACGCCAAAACGTCAGCGTACTAGTCAACTGCGACTTGCAGAACGATAAGTGCAGTATAGTCAAAGAGCATTCTGAATCAAACGGCTGGATTGATGTGAGGACGCCATTTTTCGACAAACCAGGAAATAAGATGTTGGAAATACAATACTTATACAACGGTGACCAAAGGTTCCCTCACGCTGGAAAGTTTGACTTTATATCTCTGACGACAGAAGACTTGAGTCCTGGAAACTCAACAGTGACTGAGATATTAGGGTGGAACCAAGAGACTGATACCGTGTACTATGTGGTGTCTCCTGGTAACGTGCCGTGGGTGCGACAGATGTGGGCCACTTCGGGCGGAGTGGTGCGCTGTGTGACGTGCAGGGAACATTCTTGTCATCACGTATCGGCATCGTTTTCACCCGGCGCCAGCTATGCCATCGTGACCTGCAGCGCGTCCTACAATCCACCGAAAATTTTCTTATATAATAGTAAAGTAAGTTTGAATTTTGGGTAATAAAAATTGTTTTTGGATTTTTTAAAGCAGTACAGATAAATGACTGATAACGTTCCTTTACTAATATGGTATATTATTCACAGGAAGACAGCTTCAAACTGATCAAAGACAATTTTAGACTGAAAGATAAGTTAAGGCAATACAAGTTACCGATGATACTGTTCAACGTGGTGGCCATGGGGGAGAACCCGCTGGGCCACGTGAAGCTCCTGCTCCCACCTGACATGAAGTCTGGCGTGAAGTACCCGATGGTTGTGAGAGTCTACGCTGGACCCGGCACGAGCAGGGTTAAGGACAACTATGATTTAGGTAAGTTCTTTATTTATTCTACGATTTTTTTTCTAGTAACAATCTGGCAGAAGACCGCAGCGGATAGCATAATTTAAGGAATAATGGATATAGGACAACCAGCTGTGGGAAATTGAAGGAATTCAATTGTGGATGATGATGATGAGCATGAACGAAATGAAGGAATAGTTTATATTGTTGTGAGGTATCTAAGGTAACACAAGGTTGCAATTCGGTGACTAAAAAGAGAATTAAATATCGATGTACGATCCAGTAGTTGCTAATATTTCACATTTGACCAAGAGCGATATCTACCTACGTGTATAACTAAATGAGATTTCCTCACTCAAGAAAAACGGCATGCTTCAATTAAAGCCTCTTTACCATGAACAGTTTAAGACATGAAAGCGACATGCCACTATGTACAGTGTACAGCGGCATCTCGCTTCCACAACGTAAACTGTCCTGCTTTAAAAGTTCATGGTAATGGGGTTGAACTCCTTATTGTACAGTAATATCACAAAGTTCAGTAAGTCAATCGTTAAGAATTCCAATATCATGCTCATAAAAATAACTTCGACCGTATATCGTACACATCAAGCCATTCGTGGTTCAAAGTTAAATATGTATTTGTTTGAGGGCATGCAGTACAAGTTGATGAAGGCGCCGCAATTCCAAAAGTTATTTCAGAAGTTTCCGCGTCGAACAAGACTTCGTTTGCCTTCGTGAGCGTTAAATAAATAGAACGCTGCACACAATGGCTCATATTTTTGTTGTTCTAGGCACTGCCGAGTACTTACATAGTTCTTGTGTGCTTTTATAATTAAAACCAACTTTTCGAAGTATGGACTAACAAAAACTATCAAAATATTAAAGGCAACTTTATAAGACAACTTTCTACTTGACGTTGTGATTCTGCAGTAGTGGAGATTGGAATGTTAAGATTTTGGTTCTTAAAAAGACTAATAAACGTGTATATAGTAGCAATTTGTTTCTAGTCTGCGAGTAAACTTATTGTGCTCTAACAAAACTAACAGGCAACATATCGAAGTCTTTGGTCGATAGATGTGCTTGTAACAGACTGATGACTTATAATTTTGAGGTACTCTGTTATATATTATAATATACTTTTTTTTGTTACAGAATACTATAATACGTACTTAACGACAAATAGAAGTTTCATAGTGGCGTCCATTGACGTGCGCGGTTCGGGAGTGCTGGGCGTGGAGTCCATGCTTGCTATCAACAACGCGCTCGGCACCGTCGAAGTTGCGGACACTTTGATGACTATCAGGTTTGTGGAAGAGCAAATCTTTAAAGTTGACTTTATATTTATAAGACACAAGCAAATCCTACGGTATATCACGTAGTAAATATGATTCTACGAAACTGTGATTCTACCGTGATCAGTCACTGCACTACTCAAAGGTTTGACTGGTAGAAAATGCCTTAGGCATTATGTCCGCCTTGTACACTCTTGTATGAATATTAAATAAATGAGGGTTTTTGGGATGCAGATAGAAATTTTACTAAAAGTAATATACATTTTCTTCTACAGTAATTGTTAATTTGGAATGTTCCTATTAGATGTCTTCTATATTATTATCAACATTCAGTGGAAACTATAGATATTTAGCGTACGAGAATTATCCTACTAATTGACAGATATAATGGTGAATATTTAACATAGTGCGACCCACTGCCACCTTAAGATCAGTGACAATATTTTCACTTAACTACGATTATTTCGGTTTACGTGAACATAATCCTGACATATCCTATAAGTGGTTAATTTGAAGCCATTCAAGCTAAATACTAGAAGCCAATTAACACTTATTATCGTAAGGTTGTGTCACATCGCACCTTTTACGTAAAATGAGAAGCCCTATACAAGACATATGCTACTATAGAACTACAGTAAAACGGGGTGAATAGAAACAACATTTTGAAACTGATGTTAACATTAAATTATTACTTAGTGGTCAGAAACGATTCTAGATTTGTCTTTAATACAATTTAAAGTATAAGGTCCTTCATGGTAACAATCAATTATCTATACACTTTGCTATAAAATCAGTTTCAAAGTTTTGTTTCTATTCACCCTTAAGTTTCCATTCACCCCGTTTTACGGTACTATAGACGACATATGCTCTTACTTAAATATTTTTTGTTTTCTGTAATCTGTTGTTGATGTAATGCTTCTTTAAACACTGTTCAATTAATTTGCCTTTCCCAGTCAGTCATCTGCCTGCATAGTCTTCTTTATTTTCAAGACGCTTGGATTTCATAACTCACACAATCGAGAATCGTGTGTGAATGAAAACCGTCTTTAAAATAAGAAAAACACAACAAACGTAGAAACACTTGTTATTAAAAACGTCGCACCACACTTGGAGTTTCTCATGTATCGTGAGTGAAGTACACAAACATATAACATCACATACACAAACACTCAGACTCGGGACAAACATCTGCTAATCACACAAAGTTTTGTCCCGTCCGGGAATCGAACCCTCAATCTTAAGCGCAGCAGTCTAATCGCTTAGCCACTGCGCCAATCAGGTCGTCAGTTGCCACTTTAGTGCATAAGCGTACTAAATAAATATATTTAAGCGCATTGGACTTCGTAACTACCTGAAATGGTAAAAAATAACCACAATCTGTGACCGTGATTCTTAATAAAATATATATTTGCATAAGTACCGCGTATATGCAACAGAGTGTAACATAACCATCAAATTCAGACATTCTGTTTGTTATATTACCTATTTACTGAGAAAACAACCTTTTATGTAGTGTAGCTAATTTCAAAATCGCATAAATGATTAAATATGTGTAACATAGCTTACTAAAGTAGGTATTATTGATAGAATATAATAATAATAACAGCCTATAACTGTCCCACTGCAGGGCACAGGCCTCTTCTCGTATAGAGAAGGATTGAGCATTGATCACCACGCTAGCTCACTGCGGGTTGGTGATTTCACATAATTAAATCCAGGTTTTCTCACGATGTTTTCCGTCACTGTTAGTCAGTGGTGTCTTAGAATTGAAAATGACATTGAAAAAGTCACATTGATACTTGCCTGGGTTTGACTTTGAATCTGCAACCTCGTGCACACAAATCCGGTTTATCAACCACTAGGCCACCTCATTATGGATAGAATATCAAGATTTAAAATACATTTTGGTTTGAAAATATATTTTAATACTTGACTGTATCTCAATTTCAAATCTGTATTTATTCGACTGCCATTCGATATATTCGTTCTTGTTCATATTAGTTTTGCACCTGATGAATGTTTGATGATTACATAGCATTGTGTCGCGTCCCAAATTGATTTTACGGCGCTGGCTAAGCCAGAGCATTTCGAGCATTCATGTTACTTATTCCTCACAAAATATCTTAGACAAATCTCGTCACTTCTCAATGCATCGAGAAAGAAATTAAATTATCGAAGAACGCCGAAAAGTATCCAAGCTTTAACAGCAAAGAAAACTAACTTTGGAGTTTTATTTAACTCCGATCATGGTATTTAATGTCAGCTGAGGCTGTAATACTGTAATCTTAGTAATCTTCTGCGCAGATAACTTGTGCAGATACAAGTGTATTCTATCATTCCCTCACACATAGTCCGATGGGTTAGCAGAACGAATTGCGCACCACGAGCTAATCATATCGCAGAAATAATAAACGGGCCTCTGCGTGTTGGACCTGTGTCCCCACGTAAGCCTTTTAAAAGTCCGGGTATCTTCCGCATGGTTGATAGCCCGAGTAAATAAAATGAGATACAAATAATAATAATAATCATTTATTTTCAGGCTTCATTGGCCCATAGATATATACCTTACAGACTAACATATATAAATTAAATACAAATTGTGTTAGTAAATAAAAAACTTAAAACTATGTTAATAGCACTTCACTTTGCACTTGTCTTCGTGCTCTCCTGTGGTACTGGTCCGCGGAAGCGACGGAACACCACGCCCTGCGGCCAAAAGTCTTCTTAAAAATAAACTAGTCTGTTTGAAATGGAACATGTCTCCATGCGCTACCTGCTTGAGTGTCCCTAATCCCTTCACTGGCAAACTGGAGGACCTATCAAAGCCTCTGATGCCACTATCGACGTGGCAACACACTGGCCACAAAAACTATAACAGTACAGTTGACACGAAAAGAAAAAGAAGAAGTGAAACATGTTTTGTATTTATATTGATCTTCTTTTGTTTTTCAGGAGTCTGGCTAATGTATACTCCTTCATTGACCCGGAACGGATCGGCGTATGGGGCTGGAGCTACGGTGGGTTCGTGTCCACCATGATGCTCATACAGGATGATCAGAAAACGCTCGCCTGCGGGGCGGCCGTCGCTCCTGTCACCTCCTGGCTGTATTATGGTAAGTTATAATAATAACAGTCCATAATTTGTCTTGCTGCACCACTTCTAATAAAGAAAACGATAGAGCACAATAAGGCTTGTTCACATAGTTTTCAAGATATACTTATTATCGCAGTTTGAAAAAATAATTGCGTCAGACAATTATTTTCTTAAACTTCGTGGCACACTGAGAATTTGTTCTGTATCGTGGGTGCATTACATACACAAACCCATATCTGCGGATCACACGTGCGGGAATCGAACCCGCACTTACTTGACTGGGTAAACTGAAACCTCGTGCATACGAAACTGGACCATCAACCACTAGGTCACACTATGAATATATATTAACTTGCTTTTCCAGATACTATGTATACCGAGCGGTACATGGACACGCCACAAGCGAATCCAGACGGCTACGCTCGTTCTGATATCATTCAGCAGGCGGAGAAGCTGCGCGGGCGCCGATACCTGTTGGTGCACGGAACTGATGACGATAACGTGCACTACCAACACAGCATGCTACTCGCTAAGCAGCTGCAACACATGGATATCGATTTCCAACAAATGGTAAAATATAAACAAATATTATGATATAATGGTAAATTTACAATTATTTTTGTAGACCGTGGCAAGAAGTTCGTTCATTTCGCAATGACTCGTGTGACGAGATACCAAATACGGTCCATTTCTTATGTTGTAATGATAGTTTTTAAATGTTGTAAAACCTGCTAATAATCTTAATATTGCATTTCATGAGCCATATAAAAATTATCTTCATGTAAACTGGCTGTTCTATCAAAACATTACTTCACAACATATAATCTGCTCTAAGTAAAAAATATAGTCAGTTAAGTAACCATCAAGATTGCATGTTTACTATTTGAGGGTTACGAGCAGTTATTACAACACAATGTAGTGATGGCTCAAGGTTTACTGTTCGCGAATTATGTAGTACTTACGTCAAAGTTATAGTAAACAATCTTTTTTTTTTTTTTTTTAATCTTTATTTATTTAGAGGCTTTTATTACATAGTAATATGTTAGCCCCATCGTGGCTAATCATAAGCTACTGGCTCATATAATATTATGCCGGGGAACACGTTGTTGTGCATATATCTCAAATAAGTCTAACGCCGCATTTGGAGTTGGCTTACTTAAAATACTAATAAAGAGCCCTACATTGTACACATTAAGATTATATTTGCACATCAACAAGTTCCTCCGGCGCCGGTAAAATAATCTTTCAAAATTATTTTTATACGCTTTTTACCTGTGTGGGCCTGTTGGCATCATACAGGACATTGCACGTACGGCTAGCGGCCAAATGTGGCTGTGTAGACTCATAATAATGGAGATCGCTTTTCCCCTTGGATTGTGTTAATTCATCATAGTATATCCTGAGTAATTGTATTATTATTATTGGTATTTAGTCTTCTGCCTATAGTAACTACATAAAAACAACAGAGTTGCAGGATTTTATTGTTTTAATCTACTTCTTGTTTTGAAGCTTATTTTAAAGTCAGTCCTCCAAAACACTTCCTAGCTTCTAGCAAGAAGAATTGCCGCGACAAAACTTCCTGAAACACTTTATCTGTCTGTCACAAGATCGAACCAAAGTTGTATATCTGTAGTCTGTATTATATTCTGTTTCTTTTCAGAGCTACGCCGATGAGAAGCACTCACTGCTCGGAGTGAGTCGACATTTCTACCACATGCTGGATCGCTTCTGGACACAATGTTTCGAGTTCGAGTGACGACTTCCGAATATTCCGACTCGGATATAGTGTTCTGTTTGCCGACTGGCCCGGACTGTTCTGTGTTGTCGTGATGTGATCTCTTAATATCGAAGTTAAATCATTTAATTTTGTATAGTAACACTCGATTTGTTGTAAGCATAATAGGTTATTGTAATTTATAAAGATACGCTTAATAATTGTGTTTGGTTGTTTTTTTTTTTGTCGAAGCTGAATGGGTGATCGAGCGATAATCAATGTATTATGTAATGTTCTAAAACTAGTTTTGTTCTAATTTAGTTTGCTAGTCTTATAAAAAAGCAATTTTTAAGTCTTCTTGAAGGCACCTATCAATATTTAGGTTAGAAGTTAATAATAATAATTCTTTATTGCACAAAATAAAATTCATACAGACATTTTACATGAAATATAATGTACACAGGCTAGCTTTACTCAAAAATTGAGTTCTCTAACAGCAAACCTTTGATAATCAGTATTACATTATTTCAAAATTAAACGTAAACGTCATTCCACCGTTAACGTTAGAGAGGAGGGTATTCCATAAAACTAAGTCGTAAAGAAAATATACTTAATACAAATGGTGAAAACAATTACTCAGTATACGGTTAGCAAACTTTGAGAAGTCCAGCAATTAGTGCGCCGCAAAAACAGTGGAAAAATCACAAAGGCGCCACAGCGGTCCCGGCACCGCTGCCAAATAAAACATTAACCGTTTCGCTTGCTCTTTTCCAAAGAACGCGTTACTATTCACATTAGCTGTATGTTTGGTAGATTTATATTCTGCTAGCTCCAGTCTGAACCGATTTTCATTGTTGTTGCTAACTGTACCGAACGGTGAATGATGAGACTAATTATTAAACAATTAGACTCGATGTCTTCTAATGCAGGTCTTTAAATTGATTTCGATGCAGAAATAATTAAGGTTTTTATATCTACTAATGGAAATATACAAGTATTTGACTCGCGTCACTTAGTTCTAAAGTTGGCTAAAATAGATTTCTGAAGATAACTGCAACGCAGTAAAGAACTAACGTTCATGTTTGAGACATATTCCATTTGTTAGCTCAACAACAAGACTGATTAATATAGTTGCAACTTTTAAATTTGTATGTCCAGTTGCAAAATTTCCCACAATAGACAAGGCAGGGCTTATTTTGAGGTTTGTTCACATCATACCTATCACATGTTGATGGCAAGGTAAGACGTTTATAGATGAAACAAAACTGAAGTCACCAACTGAAGTGACAGACTTCTTTATTTGTCACTCAGCATTATCACGAAATTCGGAAATGTAACTCTGATTATTAGGAAATAAAACACAATAGTAAAATTAAGTTAAACACATGAAAATTCAGCGTAATTTGTTATCACTTATAACAAGACAATGGCAGAAGATTCGGAAGAGATGGTATGTTTAATAAATATTAATGTAGTGGAGAATAGATTGAAACATTTGAAACACTATTCTCTTCCGTCGCTGGGAATGCGTGCCGGAAGGAATGCCGGTGTGGGCCCGATAAACCGCAATCGGCTTGTTACTATTACACATAAGTATGCATTGGAAAAATGGGGGTGTAAATAAGTCTCCTAGTAAAGGGAAACCTTGCAGAATTCACCTTGCAGAAGGATAGTAACTATAGTCTGTTATAATAATTCTCATAAAAAATTAATAACTTATCGTAGGATGTCGGACAACCCTTTCGCCATAACCGACTGCGGTCCTGATATGGAGGACAGGCATATATGCTCGGTGGATCCTTGTGACCCAGATAAATGTTTCCCCGAGCCTCGCGTGGTGATCATCGGTGCAGGCATGGCCGGCCTGTCAGCGGCCGCCAGGCTCTCTCAACGGGGCATCAACAATATTGTAGTTCTTGAAGCCTACGAGAGGTTTGTGTTACTAAAGCCCTTTACGTGCAATTTTGGTATGCTGTGTTATTTGAATTGTATGTATATAAGAAAAAATAAGACAGAAGGATGGAGGCCTTTGTTCAGCAGTGGACGTCTTCCGGCTGATGATGATGATGAAGTAAAAATAAATTAATTTAAAAGGAAAAAAGCGATCAGAATATAAATATACTCTATATACTTTTAATAGATTATATTTGGAAGTACTTCCGAGTAAATTGTGAACTGCAACTGTGCATTAAATTGTACATAATTTTAAGGAAAATTATGTAAAATTTAAACCACATAGCAGTACATGTATTATTTCTTCATTTTTAATAGGTAATGCGTACTTTGCTTTTTCTAGACCCGGAGGTCGCATACATTCGTGTTGGCTCGGCGACATCGTTGCTGAACTGGGTTCACATTGGAAACCAGATAATGCCTTCACACATCCGATTTATACGATGTCAGCTACAGAAGACCCCCCACGTCCAGGTGTGCCCGGCGCTGAACACACACGCGGTCTTTTCAACCGAATAGTCACTGGTAAAATGCCATTCCCCCCCACAATTAGTGCATACCACAAGTTTAGGCAAATAGAACAGGAAGCTGCTCAAATATACTGCCTCGGTGGTAGTAAACAAGCAGGTTCACTAATCAACTTCATAAGTCTGCGAATTCAACAAGAATTACACGAGTATCCCGATGATCAGCAACATGACGCGGCCAGAATTATGTTTGGGCTCTCGCACATGCTCAGTGCACGGTGTGGGGACGACACGGCCATGCTCTGCGCCGATCATATTGGATGCTTCATGAACATGCCTGGCGGCGAAGTACGCGTTCCCTTGGGCTTGGTAGGTATACTAGCTCCGTTACTGCGACAAATACCAGAAGGAGCCATTCGATACTGTAAACCAGTTAACTGCGTCTATTGGGGAACGTCACAAAAAGAAGGTTACCGGGCTACTGTATGTACTACTGACGGCGATGAGTTTCCTGCGGACTATGTCATCATAACTGTGTCTCTAGGAGTGTTGAGCACGAATGCTGTAAAAATGTTCTGCCCTGCATTACCCGCATCAAAAATGGACGCCATGCGCTGTCTTGGATTTGGTTATTGCAATAAAATTTATATGGAATATTGTCGCCCTTTCTGGTTCTGGCACAAAGGAAATTTGAACTTTAGATTCAATGACAATGAACTTTGTGATCGTAACGATTGGACTAGGGGTTTGACTTCAATAGAAGTAGTGCCAAATAGTAAGCATGTTATGTGCGCTTGGGTCGTAGGCCAAGAAGCTATGATGATGGAAGGTCTCTGCGACAAAGACGTAGCTGAAGGCCTCACTGAAATATTGCGCCTTTCAACAGGTAACTCATGTATACCCTATCCACTGACAATATTAAGATCACATTGGACTTCAGACCCCTTTTTCTGTGGAGCTTATTCCTATGACCACGTCGGATCCGATGGGCAAATGCAGCGCGCATTAGCGTGTCCGCTACCCGGGCCTACTGATCCTATACCTCCAATACTGTTGTTTGCTGGCGAGGCGACGGTCCCGGGTCATTATGCTACCGTCTCCGGTGCACGGTTGAGTGGTGTAAGAGAGGCAGAAAGGATAGTACATTTAACAGCGCAGTACAAAGGTCCCCCCTTACCCGCAGCTCAACCTAAATGCAAAGAACAAAAAGCTTGCAAAACGTAAACTTTGTTTGCAACATTTTCTAAGTCAAATCTTTCGTCCCTTGTCAGAAAGTGAGAAATATATGCAAAGTTTCGCGTGACGCTTGTGTTTTACTCGTTTAATATTTTCATCCGGAACTCATGTCTACGTAACTACTAACTTATCTCTGACAACTTTAGCGGGACTTTCTGGGTTCCTGTTGTTAGTTTTGAAACTAGAATGATACTCGACTTGTGTGGTGTCCCATCTTATCTCATTTTGTTTGTTGCGAGTTGCAGAAAGGTTGTTTAATACAAAATATTCCTGTATCAACGGATTCCTTAAAACATTTTGAAAGCACTGCGAATCTTGCATGTTTTGGGACAGTTTAAAAAATTAAAAGCTTTCTGACCTTTGAGTCGTTAAAATATGCTCATTTTTGCTCTAAAAAATAATTCCTTATATATTTTTTCAAAATTCTTGTAAGGTGAGATTGGGAACTGCGCCCAATAAGTGACTATAGTGTGGTCACAGATTACATAGGAGTTAGGACTTGTCGAGCGGTAAGTGGACATAAGTCAACTCATAACATACTCCATGTTACGACTGTATTGGCAAAGTTCTTCCTTAATACTTGTTCTATAAAGTTATGAGGTGGGCTCTGCAATCTGCATACTTGAGTTTACGTGTAGTTAAAACTTTCCTTTATTAAGGTTAGGTGTTATATTGCTTTCTTGAATCTGTTGCTATGGTTTGCTGCAACGTTTGCGATTATAATCAGGTTAATAGCAATCGCGACAAAATAGGATTAATGCAAGTTCATTAGCTCTCGAAATACTAACTCCAGCTACATATTGCTAAAAGACACGCTTTTAGCAATATGTAGGCTGTGGGGTTTCCCCTGTATATGTTCCGCATTTTAAATTATGTAGAAACATTAAACTTAATTATCATTTATATTATTAAAGTTATAACATCGATACATATATCTGTATGAACACCGCGAAATGAATAAATTATTGTGATTTCGTAAATATGCAAAAAGAAAATGAACAAACAATGAGAATTACACGTTTTTTACGGCATATTAGAGCATAAATTCGGAATACGGTCTGTGTTCAAACAATTTGCATAGGTCTCGTACGTAATTCATAATGGGCGAGTGTTCGACTGATTGAGCCATTGTACGCCGTGTTTGCACATCAAGATTGAATGTGGATGGAGAATATTGAGTAGAACGTCTGTCGGCGTCCCAAGCCTTACTATTAACTGTCATTACTCGTGAGTTAGAACACAGGAATGTCGTCCTAATTCAAACAAGTCGTCCTTTTTATGTGAAGAGGAGGAAACTGCAAACCTTTCACTGCCCATTAAGTCTTTCGTTAGAAGGGCTCGTAACTTGACTTCGCACATCGACTGATACGCGGTACTACGCGTAATTAGTCCAGGAACATTTTATAATAAGTTTAACACTTTCTGTGTTCGTAGTCGTGGCTTTCCAGCGTTTCTAAAGACCTCTTCTCATAAACAGAAGGAACTGGCATTAACAGCTGCATGGTCTTGACAGCAAGCAGTCGTCAAGCTCATGCAAATATTCTCATATAAGAACTTGTTTATTCTAAAGTTTATGATACAGGCTGATATTATTTTTACTTATTCATACTGTTCTGCTGAGCGAGGAAACTGGATTTAAAATCTCGTACGGCCCACAAACGGCCGTGGATATTATCCGTTACCGTACAACATTCCAAACATTAGTATCCGGACGAATAAATTCCGTCCTTTTGTCCCATCTTCGTGGATTTTGCCTCTCGCAAACTCGGATTTTTGTTGGGATGAGATGTTGGGCGCACATTACTACGCTAGTGCCGTCATAGTTTCTTTTTACTTTTACATTTTGTTGCAATGGAAACAGCTATTTTGTAGATAAGGAAATGTTTAAGAATAGTGAGGTAGGTAAATTTTTCTGGTTACAAAATTGCTAGACCTAAACCAAGATAACAATTAGGGCGATAATGGCAATTAAGTACAAAATAAATGAACTAAGTTTGAGATTAGATTAGGAAGAGAAAAGGTCAGTATAAGTACACTTTATAGTTTCATCAGCTGCAATTGTTTTTACCCGTGAACGTGGGTTTTTTTTCACACCGTGCAACCTTTAGCTACTGAAAAATCTTTGTTATTGTCTCTGCGATTCGTGTTTAAAAACATTCATGGAGCAAGGAACAGTTTAGCGCAGAACATCGTTTCAAAACTAAACCAATTACATAATTATTTGGTTAAACATGCACTAAGCGAGCATTCCTTTTAAACATACATAGACTGCGAGCTTGGAATAGGAGTTTCTCTGTTAGGTTTGTAAAACGTTTTACAAAACAACTTTTAATCAAGCGAATACGTGGTCTATCCGGCTTTTGATTTTGCGTGTTGAATATTTACGGGTGAACGATGAATTCTGCGAAGAAAACACGTAGTGAATGGGAAAGCGGTTTTTGTGGCAAGTATATACGCGTTATTGCTTTGTAGCAAGGGTACAAGATAAATAATGAAAAAAAAATAAAAAAAAAACTACAACCATTTCAAAAAACGAACTAGAAAAAGGTAAAAGCAAGTTTCATCGCAGTCATAATTTTTTTATAGCCTATGTTAAGCGACGGTGTAAGAATTCTAACGACACTCCATACATCAAAATTGGTTTAGGCATTCAGAAGTTATGATGAAATAAAGAAACGCATATATGAACATGAACCCTGAAATATTACTCTCCTTTTTTTGGACAGTCGTGTAAAGTCATGCCAACGAAAATAGAGCTGCTTGTTAGCAAGTTGGTAACAGATCAATTACGTATCGTGACCCGTAGAGGCATTTGCATGATCACCTTCCAATTAGAAAATACGACTATCAGTATAGAAGCAATAATTTTTAGTCTTGTCTCGATTCAACAGAGTTGTTTAATACCTATATTAGTGAAAGATTTTTATCCAAAATACATGTATTAAGTAACATAAGTATCACTTTACGTCATAATATTATATCTTATGTATTTGTGAGAGAAAGCTTATTACATGCTTGATATTTCAAACATAATATTCCGCATATGAGAAGCCATAAGGAACATTATTCATCAAAATTTATGGCATACAGAAAATTACAATGGATAAAAAGTAAGAATAAACTAGAAATCCGGGTTCCGTCGCTCGGCCGGCTTGGTAAGGTTTTAGTTTTGTGGTATAAAAAGTACCTGCTAATTAATTTTACTAATTGTAATCTGGAGTACTTACTTTGTGGAAAACTTTATTAAAAACCTAATGTTGACGTGAGTGAGAAATACCATTGTTATATATTTTGTAGGCGCACTTTATTTGAGAATATAATTTACATTCTTATAATTACTTGGAATCTCTTGCGAGGTAGGCACAGTTATTTAAGGATTATAAAACAGTCGTGTAATAAATAGAGCCGGATTCGAAATGCATCTTTCCTTAATTTGACAACTGTATGTAGCCCTTGTGACGTGTGGTATCCGGCCTAGAATTGACCACCCCCTTTCCTCCCGTGGGTGTCGTAAGAGGCGACTAAAGAAAAGTCCAGAAGATGGGCAGCAGCGTCTTCTGTAACTTCACCACCAATACTGTGATCTCCAAGCCGCTTGCCAAGCGTGGGGATTATGGCAACCCTACTCCTCCTTCATAAACAGGAGGCCTTTGTTCAACAGCGGACGTCTTCTGGCTGATGACAATGTAACCCAGCAACTTTACTTTTAATATGAAAGCAGGATTTACAACTGCACAAATAAAATCGAATACTCCTAGATATAATCGATTTTATTTCGGAAATAAGTGTGTAGCCAACCTAACTCTATCCGGAATGCTTGTTTTGTCAGGTGAGTTACACCGTAATCACGGCAACGCGGGAACTAGATTCTTCGAGACTATAACTCAATTAGGTATAAGCTGGAGTAGGGGGACGAAGGAGGTGGCGTTTTATCTGCAGACTTCATCAGATAGGAGTTGATCGCAGCTTAGTTCAGCATTTGCTGCAAGTTTCAATTAAGCTTTCTGCTTATATTATCGATGAATTCGGCATTATTCAGTGGCTTGATTTGTGTTTTTGCGATAAATGCACCGGTACAGCACATACGGTGATCTGAGACGAAAATGTATGGTAAAAGTCTTGTGTCACACAGAATATGCGTGTGAATTTAGTAATAAATCCAAAACAATTGTAGAACAAATCTGAGAATTTGTAAAAAAATATATTAAAAACTAGCCCATAATGTGCGGTCCCTCAGTCCTCACAGACCATCAACCAAATCTGTTGTGCTGTAACAAACATTCAATTGAAATTCATTGTAAGCTTAGATTTTCAATCTTCAAGGATGGTTTATAATCTGGCCGCGAGTTTGAATGTATTGCGGGCGTAATCCTTTCGTGCTGCACCGTTGTAAAATAAAACAAACAAACTTAAGGCTGAATGAATTGAGGTAATATTTTATGGAGGTGTTTTCCGTGAACATGGAAGTAGTTCTCAGAGATACGTAGCACGTGGTGATGTCTGCATACAAACAATATAAGAGTATATAGGTACCGATGGAAGCTTAAATAATATATTTCTTTAGCTTGTTAATGTGTTTCTACTTTCTAAGAGACAAGTTCGTTTGTGTAGTGGATGCAAACGCGACTGCTGAGGGTCTTAAGTTCGATTCTTGAGTAGGGCCAAGTGTTGTCTAGTTTTTCATTGGGCAATATTCATTAGCACTGAATGTGGATTTATCGTCTCCAGTTATGCGCTATTCTATTAGATAGGATCTATAACATAACTGCGCATTGTAGCTGAACTATTATATCCCTTGATAAACACAGAAAATACAAGGAATTTATTATGTATTATTAACTATAAAAGAAAATGACTTGCACAGTCTAATAAGGGATATCTTTAAGCCATTATTTTATAAGCCGGCTTGGTGTTTCCTCCTCTCCCGGCAGCATCGGCTGAATAACAAATATATCGTCGATTCCCACGGATTGATTCTACGGTGATTGATGTTTGCTATTCCGCTGGCTACAACGAGAACGCTCCAAAGGCTCTTGAAGCTTCGTCACTTTACACGGAGAATCAATAGGAAAATCAAATTGATTTCATTCAGGACTTCGCTATTTTATATCTCCTTTTAATTCGCTTAAAAGTGATTTCTTGTTTATTGATTAGAAAATGAATATCAAGTACATAATTCCCTCAATTGAATCTCATGATTGATAATAGAAACAGTCTTTATTACACACCGTTATACAGGAATGCAGTTCGTACAAAATACAGAGTACAAGGGGTGGTCTCTATATTTTTTAAAGAAACAATTACTTTGTGTTCGAAATACGCCAGTGATTCGTATAAAAAGATGCGTCTTTTATAAGGTCGCTGTATCCTAACTATAATATACAGTCCCTTACAGGCCTGGTCCTCTATCCCTAACAAGTGTTATGGGCATAACAACCGGGACCGAGGGCTTATCGAGCTCTCCGAGGCACGTATCGCTTTCTTTATCTGATTGTTGTATGTTAATTAATATTTAGTACAGGGATAAGAGCGGAAGTAGTTTTCGTATTAAGGCTTAAGTTGTAAGTAAAAATAATGAGTTTGCGAGCAATAAACGGCAGATATGTAAGAATTCGGCTCTATTGAGCTTAACGGACGTAATGCGAAGAGTTTCTCGGAGGGCATTAACACCGTCGCAATGTGAGGGCGGCGCGCGGCGCTCCGAGCCGCTCCCGGCGAGCACGTCTCTGCAGATGGCGGGCTGCGGGAGCACGCAAGAAAGCGTCGAGACAGATGCGTGACGCAGCGCGCAGGACCGGCCCCCGCCCCGCCGCCCCCCGCGGTGCGTGCCGCGCCCCGCGGTCCCTGCTCCGCGCGACACATCTCACAGAACACATCGATAATCGCGTGGTGCGTGAGCCCGCTGCGGGCTCGGACAGGGTAGGTAGTGAGGCAGCGCGCGGCGTGCGGTGGCGCGGCCGGTGTGTGCCGGTGCAGGCGGTGCGTGGCGCGCGCGTGGCGCGGGCGGGGCGCGCGCGGCGGCCCGGGCGGCAGTCGCTCGGAGGCAGGCGGGCGGCTCGCGTCGCCCTGCGCTCTCTCACTGCACCGCTGCAACACTGCGCTCGCAAACTCGCGACAAGGTACGCGTCGCGACACCACACCGCACGCTGCACATGTTACACATCACCCTCGTGCATTTTTCATTCATCTCGACGTAGTTTCTTGCTTTATTGTCGGTTGCATCGTTATCCTAGATAGAACCTTTCGGGCGCGCGTACATTACCTTAAAATTATTTTATAAATTGCGGTTCGTTTTGAAAATATCGTTTGATACATACCAAAAATAAATTATATCGGGTGAGTAAAATTATTAAATATAATCAACGTCTTCCTTAAGGTTGTATCGGACTAAGAACAGGCATGCGTAAGCTCTCTAATGGCAGCCGAAAATAATGCGAAGCTAAGAGAATAAGAAAACGTGGGGGAAAATTTAATTTACTTTGGAAGATTTCACAGAAGAGCAAAATATTATTGATGTCATTTATTTTATAATGGTTTTCGGGACGCAAAGACTGCGCTTCGTTTTATCTTATAGAAGTTGTCATGAGGGAGAAAACAGCAAAAGCACTGGCCTGTTGCCAAGTGTCGACCGCGGCACACATCTTTCAGTAACAAAATATTTTAGAAATATCTGAGATATAATGTCCGAACATTTGAATGTCTGTAGTGTTCTGAAAATCTACATTACTGGATGACTGTCATCATTTGTACGCGGCGTAGGGTAATTAATGACTTGAAAGTTCTACACGCTCTCAGTTTTAGATACAACTCAGTGGTTAGTTTAATTTGCATGAGATAGTGTTCTTACCGAAGTACAGGCTGGCATGAATTTGCATTGCATAGATATAAACAGCTAACTGTCTAACTAAAAAACATTTAAGAAAAATATCTCTAAAATGGCCATAAAGAATTTAAATTTTCTTTGAACATCGCGTCTCGTTTGTTTGATTTTCGGTAAATGATTATTGCCTTGACTAAGACTATAATTTATGTTTATAATATTAAATGATTCACGAAATTATTAAAGAACTATTTATATTAATAATTTTAATACAAATATTTTTTTATACATATATTGTATAGAATTCCAGATTGTCATTTCAGTCAATGTTATCCGGCTGGTTATTAAAAGATTCAGAGATTAATTAATGGACGTTAATTTCTGTTAAATATAACAGGATCAGATCTTGATTATCCTAATTATCATTTGGGAAATTTAATAGATGCAATATTATCACCTACAATCAAAAAGAAGGCTTACAGAGTTTTCCTAATATCATTTTCTCGTTCTATCTCTCTTTCGATCTGTTGTTGGAGCCCGCGTTGAAAAGGGATCGGTCGTATAGCTCGTTATGCGATCAGTTCATTAAATGTTCTGTTATACTCTCGTTAATATTGAGTGTATCGTTTACTTTTATTCCCACAAAGAGAATCAGAGGGTTTTAAAAGCTGCATGCACGTAGATCAAAGGTTAATTTGTGAATACTGAATATAACCTCAAGCCGCGAGTATGCATGACGCCTGATTCGGTATGGCAAAGCAATCGATATCAACGCTTTTATAAATCATGAAGTTACGAAAAATGATGACTATTCTGTTATTGCTAATGTTTATTAAAAAACTAGTTTTAAACAGTGTAGGAATAATTCATTATGCGAATGCATACACGAGCACCGCCGAGTGCTCCCGAGAAGTTAGCATCAACTTGGCGATGTAAGTAAATATGTAGTCTCTGACTTCGGCCGCCGTAAACTCCTGACACTCAGTAATGCCCACTTGCGAATTCCGGAAAACTAATAGTCAAACGCAAATTGTCATTTCAGTTCGGGACTTGCTGACGTTTGGGGCAATTTGTGAGCTATCCCCAAGAGATGCAATTTCCCCCTTCCGCCTAATTGCTCCCGAGGCTTGCTACTACAAAGCTAGTTAGGAAACTGTCTCTCGGACCACTTGTGCCGCCTCGACCCCAATCAATTATGTGCCCAGTGTGCCCACTGTGCCTAGTGTGGCCGATGCCCTCGCAGACAATGACACGGTGAAACGGAATCTCGCTGTTTTAACCGCACACTTACAGCTTCGAAATATACGCTGAGGTGGTTATTAGGACAAAATATTTGTGTTTACGAAGGGTAAATTAGCGTGGTGTTTGCTGCTACAAATCAACCTTTGATACGTTCATCTCTAATTAAATTGTCCCCATAATATTCTCTTTGCATTTGCCAGTGTAATTAGGCGTGTTAGGTGTGAAGTTGTGAAGAATGGCAGAAACGTGGCGCTATCAAGAGCTGAACGCTACGTGGGATAAATGTGACCTCACACATTCTGAAGCGATGAATCGTATCCGAATTCTTTAGACAGTAATATTAAGTGACCGGCATTGTAGCAAGCCGTGTGTCGTGCCAGACACAACAATGAATCTTTCACGAATGCTTCCGAGTGTAGCGACATAATGTACGCACATACATACAGTTCATCGTAATTTGTAACCAAATTATATTGCTAATTAAACACAAACATTGTATTATGTGACCACTCATTACATTAACAAACGTTTTGAACAACATAAATAAACGTATTATTGTTTCGATGCTATATACTGCAAATACCCTGAAAGCTTACATACACATCGTATGTGTTTAAAAGCATACAATAACGTTATACCTATGTATGTTAATGTTCATTTCAGTAGTGAATTAGAAGCTAAACAAATTGCTAATGAGACTAAAAACATCAAATCCATCGAACTAATAAAGAAATAATTTGTGATGACAACAATTTGATTGACTACTCGATAGATTTTTTAATCGATTCACATAATTGTAAGAAAATGAGTCTTTATAAATCTCCATTAATAGATTTCAGGTTCGAGGTCACAATTAAGCGTCATTGTAACCTAAGCTACTTATAGTTGACCCCTCATTGTTCAGGTTTCATGAAACCTTATTCATTTGGTAGTTTATAATTTACATAGATTCTATCCTATAATCTTCTCAGGGGCACTAGATAACACAACGTTTGACGAATAGAAATATAATAGAACGAAAAATGTATGGGGTTAATATGTCATAGATTACGTAGCCGAAACATTATGTCCCTTACATATACCACTCTATTTGATTTCTATGCGTCTAACGCATTGCCAGTGGCCTCGGTATATTATCAGCAGTATCATCTTGTAACTTATTCTGGAACAGTAATTCCATCTGTGTTTGCATCTAGTCATTTTACAGGACTTTATCTAACTTCTACACACAGCAGTGGACCGTTGGTCCTGCGCCTGATCTCTCTTCGGGCGTGTCGGTCGCCGTCCCATCGGACGTGTGAGGGAATAGAGTGCACCTTTGTTTGATACACTTGCGGAATATAATGCGTCCTTTGTATCTGGTTAGTCTCTGTTGATGAAAGCCATGACTAAAATTTTGTCAAGTCATTAACTTGTACCTATAACGAGAGCTTCCAGACGTCATGTTGCCATCTTGCTCCCAGTATCTGCCAGACATCTCCCTTAAAAATACATTTTTTATCAACTTGGTTACTCTCTAGGGACTGAGAGTAAGTGAAAAATGCATTTACCAATCCGCAATCTTTACTTGAAGATGTGTCTGCACCAAAATTGATTCTTCTTTGCCCGTCTCTACCTTTTTTATTATGCGTTCCTAAAGGTTAATTATGCAGATATAACATTAATATTGTAGATCAAGTACCTACCAACACTAATATTGATGAGATCATCTGTGAGTTGGCGAAAATATAATTATTGTTTAGTCACAGTGCCATAACTGCATTAACAAATAACACAATACATAACCAAAGCTCAATATTCTCCTTTTGTTCCCAGTACAAATCCATTTAGTGTAACAATCGTTCAGTGTATAAACCAGTAGTGAAGCCACTTTTATTTCCTTTTAATTTCTCTTTCGCCTTTAGGCATACGTATTGAATTCCAGCAGAATTTAATTAAAATCTCTGTTAAATTAAAGGAACTATGAGAGTGCGACGTTAGTGCGGCCACGTCCGATGAATAGGATGAATGAAAGTGACCAAAATTCTAGTGATTAGTGGTTTTCGGGTAAAATAGCGGACACATTTTAAATAATTTTGTTGAAACTTTTAACACTTTTTAGGTGTAATCAACGTGTACATTTTTTATAGATAGAATCGCAACTCAGATATACATAACACATCTCTATACAGTTGTCAGACAGAGCTGATAGTTCCGCTTACTCTTAAAAAAACTATAAACGTGGCAATAGTGACTAACTTATTTCCACATTCGTTTCCATTAGCGCCGAGTTGCATCTCCACTAGACGCGCTGGCTCCACTCGAAGCTGCTCGATCACTGAGCTAATTTAAAAAGCGATCTGTTAGTAACACCAACGTAGACATCACACAGTTAGCCCTGTTTGTTACTACAAGCTCTATTCACGTAAAACTTCCTATCATTTTCCGAGTCCAATTTATCACAAACTCCACATATGTTTGTCGCTGTGACCTGAATTTTTACTAATGGGCGCCAATAATAAATACAATACATATTCCACTGGTTATGAAAATAACTCTCGAATGGAATTCGTATTATCTGCAGATAGCCAGCAGCGACGTGGTGAGCTAATATTCAAATAGATAAATCAAGTGTCTAGTCCTGCCGGCTTTTTTCACGGGGAAGATTGATGGCGAAATTTTTGCAAAGATTCCTCTAGATGTTGATCGTCGGCTATTACGTAGAGAGGGCTTTTGTACGAATGATAATACGGTCCGAGGGAGCGCTGTGATTGCACGGCCGAGATATGTTCAGTTGAAAACTGGCTTAGTCACGTCCGCAGCCCCCAGGCTCGAGCGGTAAACAACGAGATATACACCCCAATTGTATATCGATAGGTGTTGTGTATTGATCACTTCTTCATATCACGACCTGCTGCGTAATCGTGACGGTTATATGATAATCTAAGCCTACCGTTTTTGTGTATAAGAAACGTCAAACAAAATTGTTCCGGATTTCTATTGAAGTTACATGATTAGGTTGTTCGAATGGCAAACGTCGCGTGACTGAAACCTGTCCCTATATCATTTTACTGTCTAAACATATGCTAACGTTTCGAATTTTATATTTAGATATACGTAGAATTGTAGTCTTACATTAATTGCATCAGCTTCATCAAAATGCTAACCTCATATTCACAATAGGATTTGCAAACAATTCGATTTTCAATTGTAAGTGAATTGCTCGCTTTGTACACAAGATAACTCTATCCATTCACGTCGATCTGTTTGTATTCGCGATGATATTTTATTCAACTGTTTTTTTATATTTTGTTGCAGGTGCGTCGGTCGTCACTTAAAACAATAAATTAGGTGAGACAGTCAGTGGTGTGAGCGAGTGCTTAGTTTTCCTTTAGTCATATTTAAAGTGCCTGAGTTTTATCTGTTAGAAGAACAATAATGGACAAGTCTGACTGTGTTGTGTAGTGAACTTGTACTTTTGTGTAGAATTTTCTTGTGAACTCGTATTGAAGTTGGAAGATAGTGTTTTTTTTTTACTTCGAAGCGCTTCTGTGTTCGCCGATTATGATATAAAGGTAAGTTGTCTATTGTTTTAAACAGGATTGCACTTTCTATTTACAAAGTGACTAAAGAAGTTGTGTTTTATAAAAAGTTTTAATTTAAAGTGTCTTGAAGACTCCATATTTATTTATTTTTTTTAAAAACGTCGCCCCACACTAGTAATTTCTCCTGTATCACAGGTGCGTTTCACAAACATGAAATATTCACAAACACAAACACCCAGACTCGGGACAAACATCTGTGGTTCGCACAACGTTTTGCCCCGTGTGGGAATCGAACCCGCAACCCTTAGCGCAGCAGTCCAATCGCTTAGCCACTGCGCTAATCAGGTCGTCATTAAAAGGTATGAACGTGAGTTTGACGTTTTGTTTTCATCTAATTAAAAAGACTGTCCATTATACAATTATCAATTCATTTTACATCGTACCGATCACTCCAGGAACCCTCTCAGCCAATTTCAGAGCAGAAATGTGCTCGGCCATTTGAATGTCGATGTAAATTGGCCATGGATCTTAGACGCTCGTGGACTGCGCTTAATAATGTCTGCGAGGCAAGGATTTCAATGAATAAGACATTCATCATAATACCGTAAATGAACATTAGTTATGCCAGCCAGGGCCCTCTTCTGTATTAGGCACTCATAAATAACCCAAAACTGGGTCACAACTTTGTTTACTATAAACAACGTTTATTGGCACCAATATTCATATTTACTTACAAAATATCTTTCTCACATGTGAAACAAAAAAACGTAACCCAAGATGTCCTTTCTTATTTCGCCCCATATAAAAAATTGCAATGCGACTCACATGAAATATCACATATAGCTCCCATATTCGAGACAAACATCTGTCAACACGAACACTTGTTCAGTGCGGGATTCGAACCCGCGACCCTCAGAGTAGCTGTCAAATCAGACCCTCTGCGCCATTGTCTTTATTTTAATAGTTAAAATGTTTTGTCTATGTTAAAAACAAAATTAATTTCCTTGTTATCTAAAGAATCGGTTCGGATAGTTACTACTATTATAACATTGGCGTTGGGCCAACATTGGCGACACTAGCCGTGGCCTTTCTAGAGGTTGGCTACTATTAATCTAAACATAGTGTAAGCTGTTGTAATTATTACTGTTTATACTACGTTGAGCGTCCTTATCAGAACGCTGCCGGTCGGAAATAACGCTGGCTCCTTGTTGCAGCTCACATGCACGATATAACGCTATTAACAGGCCTTAATCCGATTAAACCTGAATACTGTATAGACACGTCTTTTCATTAACATCAGTGAAGCTTTTATCGTCTTAATAGTCGCATGCTATCGAGAATTAAGACGGTATTATTCTTTATCTCGATATTATATTGTTACTGAATCATCACTTGATTACGTATTCCCAGGATGAATATTCTTACGTTTTTCTATTGGGAAATTGTATCTTTTGAATTGTTGGGCAATTTTTTTCAGTGTCACTGCATTGTCAAAATATATAATATACAACAGTGATGGTATAGCCATTAAACTGCCACCGTATTCTCACGGCATAAGAGATCGATGACTTGACATGTTTTTAAAAGGGACTAGACGCGGTGCGAATAAAAATCTACAGAGTAAAGTTTAGAAGAGCTCGCATAATAAAATAAAGTCTACTAATAATTTAATAGCTGTACACGATAATTTGATGTTTGGTAAATACCTACCTATTTGCTGGTATACAATAAGTTACCCAATAATCTTAAAGAGCAACCATTAAGAATTTTTAAAAAACGACTAACCGATTTATTGTTACAAAAATGTTACTACTCTATAACCCATTTTTTGAACGACGTGTTATGACGCTACTCAGTTTTCCGCTGTTAAGCTGTTTGTCTAAATTGTGTGAAAATCAAAACCTTGTATGTATGTTAAATTGTATTGCTTGAAAAATGTAAGTTTTCCGAATCTTGTGTCAACTTATACTTATATGTTTGTATGCCGAAAGGTAGAATGTACAAGGACTCTCGAACTTTTAACATCTTATTGTATTTTACCTACATTCTTTACAAATAAATTTATTCTTATTCTTGCTGTGCCCGACAGGGTCCATACTGATCTCTTGTTATGTAAGTTACCACCTAAGCTCGTATTGCTGAATGCAATAAAGTATTGATTATAAGGGTGGTCAAATTAACTTACGATATGAAAGACTACACTAATAGACTATATAATGTTAATAATAACAGCCAATAACTGTGCCACTGCAGGACAAAGGCCTCTTCTCGTATAGAGAAGGATTGAGCATTGATCACCGCCCTAGCTCACTGCGGGTTGGCGATTTGCAGATAATTTAATCCAGGTTTCCTTACGATGTTTTCCGTCACCGTTAGTCAGTGGTTTCTTAGAATAACTAAGAAAGTATTTATAATATTAAAAAAGTCACGTTGATACTTGCCCGGGTTTGAACCTGCAACCATGTGCTACAAATCCGGTATGTTACCCACTAGGCTACCATGCCCAGTAATGTTAGTTTTGTGAAAAACTGAATGTTATTTAAATATCTGTTTTCAGTTTGTTGAAAGCTCGTAGCTGCATG
This sequence comes from Abrostola triplasia, assembly GCA_946251915.1. NCBI lineage: Eukaryota > Metazoa > Arthropoda > Insecta > Lepidoptera > Noctuidae > Abrostola > Abrostola triplasia. The sequence goes on from OX276423.1 coordinate 5,406,260, forward strand.
CTATCTGAAAAAGTATTAGGTAACAAGGCAATTTATATTTTTATTTATTTATTCGAACTGATACAGTAATTTGAATTCCGAGTGATGTACCGGGCATCAGTTTAAAATAAATATAAAGAATCGTGGTCTAACTGAGTGACTTTATGACGAAGACAAAGCTAACACTTTCCCCACATTACCGTCATCATTCTGTGAGTGCCGCCCGTATTCTCGCAGGTTATCAACCTTGCTTCCAGGGATCGTAAACATTTGAGTGTATGTTCATTTGTTCAACTGTCAGCTTTACGTCACTGATACAGGCGAGTTCGGCCGCAGAAGTGAGATGGCGTGATGACCATTCGAAAATTCCAAATAGTTTTTATAATTCATTTAAAGTAATCATTGTCTAACTGAAATAACAGATTTTATGACGAAGACAACCCTAGCAATTTCGCCACATTACCGCCATCATTCTGAGTGCCGCCGTGTTTACGCAGGTTATCAACCTTTCTTCCAGGGGTCGTAAACATTTGAGTGTATGTTCCACTACCAGGTTTATGTCACTGATACCGGCTGTGAGTTCGGCCGTAGAAGGCGAGATGGCCATCAGCGATCGGATAGCCACCTGCGACTTGCATCCCTAATCCCAACCTTTCATTCTTAATACACCCCATATCTTAATGGATTTCGGTCGAAACGAAGTGTTACTAATTACGTGGTTTATGGTCCCATCTGTTCTGGGTTGGTTTACGAACTGGGAGTGTTATGAATTTATAGCTCACATTTATTGCAACTTGCATACATTGTAATCCATTTCGTTTTTATATTCATACGCGAGAAAATAGTGGCATATGATTAAAATCGAATCGAAGGGCGTTGGGTGCTTTAATTTTGTGCAGTCGATAGTATAAGTACTGTTTTATAATTAATATTAATTTTGCTTATCGTGTTTAAATTGTAGCGATAAAAGAATTGGATCGTCGTGTTGGATTGCCGAATTAAATCGCAATCGTAATCCTTTTGATGTTGACGTTTTCATCTGAGCATTCGTATTGCACACGTCGATTCACTGGATTTAATCAAATATGGAAATCAGACTCGACACAATCACCTGCTTGATTAATAAGGCTCTTACTTGTATCTAGTATGTATTCTAGTTTAACTGATTGTTAATCTAGACTCCTTGCTTTACCTTTAATTATTTTTAGTGGACTCCTGTAACACACCATGTTCTTAATAGCTGTTGAGAAATTAAATTACCATATGTAACTTACATGGGACGTATCATAGAATTCAGCTGTGCAATAGAATACTTTTGGCTACCTTTGCGAGGCAAATAGATTTAATTATCGTTATAGAAAGCTATTAATGTTGTATATGTTCGTGGTGCCTGGAGGTCTAAGGATCATTCAAATGACAAGCAGGTTCTGAGTTTAAATGGGTCTATATAAAATTGAAGCGTTTTATAATCTTTGTTACCAACGTTGGACACTAACACAATATGCCTGCCGCTTGACGCCTGCAATTACTATCTCGAATTGTAAATCAGAACTTTAACTATTCAACGGTTTATCGCTTGCCACAACATTCATCGCTTAGTCTTCATCATATTTTAACACGTAAGCATTTCAAAAATGACGTGTATTACTCAACATGAACGATTACTTCTCGTTGCACTAAAAGCAAATAAAACGGATTGCCAATAGTCGGACGTAATTTGTCAGTGTTACGGTAAACTGAAAGTGATAATTTATGGTTTTGGCTCGGCTCCTATGGGCTGTGGACGGGCAGCTTTACGAGTTAGTCGATTGAAAGGCGCTCGGGACGCGCATGAACGCCTCCGGGATCTTCTAAGGGGTCCGGTATTTCCTTTGACCTTGGGAGGATAGGATGGAGGAGTACGGTAGAATTACCCGTGCTCCTAGCTGCCGTGGGATCGTTTGATCCGTGTAGTTAACGTGTCTCAGTCATGCATTGAACGACCGCTGGTATATAAGCTTATGTATATCAAAAGTACTCTTTATCTTGCCTTTATTCTTGGATAGAACTAGAGGGAGTCATTTAAATTATTAGGAAAAGATAGGATAACGCAAGGTGGAACAATATTTATAGTTTTGTAGGCACGTATATTACATATCCCACTAATATTATAAAAGCGAAAGTTTGTGAGTGTGTTTGTATGTTTGTTACCTCTTCACGCCTAAACGGCTTGGTCGATTAGAATGAAATTTGATGTGGAGGTAGCTGACACCCTAGATTAACACATACGCTACTTTTTATTCCGAAAAAATGTAGCGGGTAACTCTGCGGGGCACCGCTAGTTGAACATAAATGCTTTTAAGGTAATACAAATACCAATCATAAAATCATGGGTAAACTTGTTATGTTTTTTCCTTTTAAAGGCTTTTAAGTTTTTAATCGATTTACTAATAAAGTGTGTTATTTAAAAGAGTACAAAATAGAGAAAGAATTTGCTTAATTCCTTTGTTCGTTCATGTGGAAACGTGACCCGCCTATACCGGGGCAACACGTGAATCAGGCTTTGAATGTAAAACCCTGTGACACCGACGGACTGACATTACTCAGATTCACAATCCAATTCAGAACAAAAAGTATTAGGCGCGTTTTAGATTTCAATCTTGTAATTTATGATTCGTGTAGACTATAAGTCTCATTTACGCAACGTTGTAAAGGTATTGCGTGCAATGCCTATATTTGTTAGTAGTATTTTGTTAGGCGAACATAATATTACATGAAACGCAATCAATCAACTATTTTCAATTGTAGTATTCGTGATCAACACGTGATTGTGAGTTAGGGTAGACGCGCCCCTAGATTACAATCATAGTCAGGAAATGGCAAATGATTCCTTTAATGGGGCTGAAACACTTCACGGCTTTTAGTCTGCTTATGTATATGTAGGCAATGTAGGCATGTATATACGATTGTTACTAAAATCTTCTTCTTATCGTATGGTTGACGAAAAACCTGGATAAGAGTTTAAACCGCCTGTAGGACGCTGACATGGCTATACATACCGTAGAAAAATCTTTCAGGTGTGCCAGTTTCCTCGTGATGTTTTCCTTTACCGTTTTTAGTAACTGATAACTAATTTATAGTACGCACAATGCACGTGAAGTCATAAAGACATTAGTGCGTGCATGGGTTTAAACTGTGATCTTTGACTTGGCAGTCCAACGGTCATATCACTCGCGTATCACTGCTTACTGAAATGAAAGATAATTAAGATTGAAAAATGTATGATACAAATAACCCGGTGACTAAGTCTGTGATTTGAATCGTGTATGATAAAAATATTTAGTCGACCTAGATGTTTTTCCGCGCCAATTTCCTCGTACTTCTGCAAAATGGCATTGATTAATATTCTGAAATACATAAATAAAAGATGGAAGAGCTGACAAATAATAGTGGAAAGAAAATTTTATAGCTTCATGTACAAGAGAAAAAATGCATAGCCTTACCCTTGAATTCAATACATCAGCATATTCTCACATCCAATTAATATGTCAGGCACTGCGCAGTCAGTTTTGGCACTGCAGTCGGCAGTGTTTCCTAAATGACATCAACGGCCCTACCTTGTGAGATTAGATACATAAACATTATAAATATAGAAACGCGTCACATGCTATAAATATTCGAGATAATTTATTTGAGTCTTAAAATACAAATCGATGTGCGTTTTCGGCATCCGAGCTAGATATTAACACAGATATGTGTCCAGTCATTTTAGCATGTCTTATCATCTGAAGGTGATACCATTATAATGATTTTTATACCATAATGTTGTATATTTTATTATGATTTTAGATGTTCAATGTATTCATTGAATATATTTCGTCTCCAGGTTTGGACTCTAAAAATATTGAGTCCCTAAGGTTATTGAGTCAACGATACATGCAGAGAGCAATGCGTTTTGCCACTGCGCCAAATCGGACGCCGTGTAGTCTCCTGTTTCATATTATACTGGTAGCGACGTTATCTTCCATCAACGAATGGTATACCTTATTTAGTTAATATGTGATATTTATTGCCCACTTTATTGGTATGTCTTGTTAGCCTAGCAGTGAACGCCCCGGCGTTGTATGAACAAGATGTCAGATTCAATTCCAAGCAATAGTAATTGTGACTTTATCAATGTCACATTTCCTAAAGTATTCTTAAACACTGCCTATAAATTGTGTGCAACAGACTTACTTCTGTTACATGGGAATGTAACATTTTAGAATAATGGCGTTATAAATAACGAACTCTAAACTCATCTACGTTCCAACAAGCGGCAAAAAAAACAATATTAAGTTAAGATAACCATCGCCATATTTCAAATGACACTTACCATTGATGGTAAAAAGCCAAAACATTCCCCAACGAGTCTTCAGTAACGCAATAAGGAGCTTTCGCTAACGCAATGTTGTGCGTTAACGCAATTCCGTGGAGCGCAATATTGTAATTTATCAGCGAGAGAGTTAGTGTCACAGTGCGAAGTGTCGGAGTGTCGCAGGGTCGGAGGGTTTGTGAGGTACACCGTACCCCGTTACAGGTCCCGTAGGGTGCATGCCCCAATAAAAGCGAAATACGTCTGACAAAAGGACATTCGGGGCATTCGCTACGTTTTCGACTTTGTCTTCATACGGTTAACTGTTTAATTTGACTCTGTGTGACTCGTATGTGTTGTTCAGTAATTAATATAAATGATGGATGTTGTTTGCTGAAAAGTTTGGACGAGATCTGTGAGGAGACGGGTTAGGCATATGATTCCATACCATTCCATTGCTGGTAAAGAGTTTAGATGAATGGCAGTACACTCGCCACCTATAACATACGTACCTAATATTGAAATGCACCATAGAAAATAATCTGCAATATAAATAATAATTCTGTCTTCTCTCTCGGGAATCACAGGCGTGATTGTAACAACCAGTAGTAGAAAGTATTTTCTGATATAAACAAGTGAAGTCATTGCACAATACTTGTTGCAATTTCAGATTTTTGAGTCTAGATTATCCCAAAATGATTCCTTTACCAACACTTTGCCATGCCTTTCAAATAATCGAAACGGTACTTATCCGCTTTGAAACGGCAATAAAGGTATACGATTTATAAATAAATGATATCTACACTCCCTTTTTTCGGCGATCAGCATGAGATTACGATCAAGTGACTTTTCAAAAATCTTAAAGCGATGTTAGAGTGGAAAACGCACCATAATCATGTACCTTAAGTGACAATAGAGGACAATGAGAGCTCGATCGTGTCGCGAGTGAGGGGAGGCTCGATTACCGACACAATGGAATAAAACACTTGCACTCGGTCGACTGCCGCTCTGGTTAAGCGGTAGGCTTTATGCTACGCTTTGAGGAGTCAATGAACGTAATAGTCGTTTATATTAACGTCAGGCATTAAGTGAAGTTGGGTAATTAGTACTACGTGATACTGGTATTATGTAATTTTTAATCAACATTTTAAATTCTCTGCTGCATTGTTGTTGAACACATCTAATGTCTTTAACAATGGTTAGTAATATTATTTTATGTACTTGCCCTTGCCCTCCGTATACCTATATATTTAGGTAAGATATAAGATTAGTGGAAGTTCCATAATAAGTACATATCTCCATTGCACCACCAGAACTCTATACTGCAATATTTAAAACCACACACTAGTGTTTACTCTTGAATAAACACAATGATACTTCAAAAAAGTATAGATTCGTTACTAGCGCGCTCACTTTGAAGAATTGACAAAAGGACAATTGTAGACTTTGGTAGTTCAATTATCGTCCGATTTAACATAAGACTAGTGCAGTTCTTACTCAGTTCAGAACAATTTTCTCATTAATTCCGTTAGCATATGAAGTATTTACACTTTTTGACGTATAATTGACATGCATAATATGAAGCAATATATTATGTTTAAACAAATATTCTACAGCTACACTCCACAGCAAAGACCTCACAAGTTATCTCTAAACAAAACCTAACCCTTACACTGTCGGGAGCAAAAATATTGGAAGAATCTCCAACATTAGCTATCTAAGCCGTGTGGGGATAAGTGCATGCACACTCCACCCGTATGCGCTCAAACCTTGAGCAAACAGCGCCACTGCTACAACGAGCCTTCGCCTTTAGTTTCGCAAAGCATTCGTCTATTAAAACGATATACTGAACACATATTGAAAGTGCACTTTCTACGTGACAATACTGTTTGAAGCTCTTGCGGTTCGAAGTCTGGCGTATAATAGTTTTATAACACTAAAATGATAACCTTTTACTGGCATTTGTAATTAGATTGACTAAATAGTGTTTTAAATATTCAATTTTCTACGTAAATATGCGGATGTAATTGTTTCACTAATAAATCTTATAATTTTCCCTGTGATTATAGAGAGGTATACAATTTAACAGTAGATACGGTATTTCTGATTGCAAAGGTGATTACGCCTCGCTGTCTGGAAGGTACTAATTTCTTTAATGTGATATTTTAAAATACTTCATCACGGCTCTCTATATCAAAAGTTAAGAAAAAATTATTCAGTTTCACATTGTTTTCGCTAAAAATAATAGGTTACTACCTATCTGATTTTATGTTTGCAGTAATAATACTACTGTTTAAGCTGCGCGCGCCGTAGAAAACGCAAATTGAACGGCGGATGATCATATCATATCAAAATAAATAACAACATAACATCACGCCTGTATTCCCCGGAGGGGTAGGCAGAAGTGCACATATAGTACACCCACATTTCGCCAGTTATGTTTTAGGTCCCAATGTAATAGGGGGCGAGCCTATTGCCATCAACCGGGCACAAATCCAGACTCCGTGCTGCTACAGAGAATTACCCAATGGAAAAACCAAGGAACCCAGGACCTCGTGCTCACCAGTCACGCTTAGCAGCCACTAGACCAACGAGGCAGTCAAAATGAATACTTAGTCAAATTATTCCAGAGACTGAATAAATTAATGTTAGTAGATATGTATTTCAAATTACACAATTTACACCTTTAATGTTCATATCTTATTGCGTTGGTACCTTGGTGTATTTTAACAGTATATTTTTAGACTCCTAATTAAAGAACACACTTCTCTACCTACTGCTTTCAGGTATGTTGGTTGCCTGTATGTTGGTTGCCTGTATATTGATCAATATCCCTACTAATATTATAAACTAAGTTTGTAAGTATGGATGAATGTTTGTTACTCTTTCAAGTAAAGTCTTCTGAATGGATTTTAATGAAATTTCATATGGAGGTAGCTGACAACCTGGATTAAGACATAGGCTACTTCATCTATTTCATTTAATTTCATTTTGATCCCGAAAAAATGTAGCGGGTAACACCGCGGGGCGCAGCTAGTATGTATATACTCACCTTCCGTACAAATCATACATTTTATTCATACATAAGTTACATTACGACAGCCGTGACGTCATATTTCCAATTCGAATACCGACAAAATGATTTCACATCACGCGTGCAACCGTCTAACGGGGCCGCACGATGCTGACGTTAAAACAATCTGTGATAATTTCCTGCGGGCTCGAAACAACTGGCTTTGACACACCGACGCTCTGTGTGGTAGCGTAACAACATAATGTATTTACTTTAGCTAAAGCTCAGCGAAGCATGCATGTTTAGATTTAATAGGACCAGCTGCATGTCAGACAGGACCAATATAATTATTCGTCAATCATTTTGTCAATAGATTAATCATTATAATTAATCTTTTGAAGCCACAATTGGCAAAAGAAAGTTGCTAAGTGACTGTCTTCTAGATATAATTCATATCCATACTTCCGTACTTAATATTTTAAATGTGAAAGTAACTTTGTCTGTCTGTTACGCCTTGACGACTAAACCGCTAGACGGATTTTGATGGAATTTGTCATGTAGACAGTTTAACACCTGAGAAAGGACATATGCTACATATGATGACATAGCTAGTAATAATAATATATCTCTTTATTGTACACCAAAGATAAAAAAAGAAACATACAGAAAAAAAATCCCGACCCGGGATTCAAACCCAGGGCCTCATGCTCAGCAGTCGTACTTAGTGATTATTAGACTAACGAGACAGTCAACGAAGAGAACTAAAAATAGTTTTTACGTAATCATGTTTGTACTACAACAAAAGTTCTGAATTAAACCTTATGACATATTGGTTTCTAGTGGCCGTGCCATGTAACGACAGCGGGATAGTTATTTGTCAGCGCGTACTATGAATTCCGCGTTTCTATTTATATATCCTTCATTTAATATTTGACGACCTGATTAGCGCAATGGCTAAGCGATTGGACTGCTGCACTAAGGGTTGCGGGTTCGATTCCCGCACGGGGCAAAACTTTCTGCGAACCACAGATGTTTGTCCCGAGTCTGGGTGTTAGTGTATGTGAATATTTCATGTTTGTGAAACGCACCTACGATATAGGAGAAATTCCTAATGTGGGGCGACGTTTTTTTTTTTTAAAAAATGCATTGGTACATAAATCAAGTTATTTTTTTACATATTACCATTCTAAGGGGGAGGTCCTTGTACAACAGTGGACGTCTTCCGCCTGATATGACCATTTCAAAATGCCATACATGTACCCGTTAGCATTGGTGTTCTGGCCTACCTTCAACAAATTCTATATACAACGTCCACTTGTATATAGAATTTGTTGAAGGTAGGCCATGAAGATGTTTTTGTGCTAAAATCTCAACAATAAAGTATAGTAAGCGCTTGTACTGACAAAATGTTCAAACGAAATCGTATATTACCCTTATTTAATCCACTTTCACTTTAACGACATATTTGACGCCGGAGACCTAAGAGGATGGCTCACTCGCACTCCAAAACTGTAGTTTAACCCCATTCCATCAAAGTCCCTAACGTCAGTTGTTATATTTATGTAAATGTTGACGTTACACCGACTTCGAGACATTTGCCTCTCCCTCCCAGCCTAAGACCCTGCCGTCGTCACTGCCGACACAAATATAAAGTAAATACATAACGTGCCGTGAATGTCGTGTCTAATGAATAATATTACATATATTCCGTTCCAGTAATAAATTGCATTCATTTTACGGCGGTGAGGGAACACATGCACTGATCATTTGTTCAGCATCCGTTAGTTAATGGCGGCATTAAATCCGTGTTGATTTTGGCCAATGATTCGCGTGTCGAGACGAGGGAGTGAGTGACGCACGTACGGGGCGGGGGTGCGGCCGTTACGTCACGCGTGTCGTCAGAAAATCCAACGCTACGGGCTACGAGCTACGGCGTAGCAATCAAATACCCCCTAAACCGGCCGATCCTGGAGCTATTTTTACTTTATCATAAGTTGACACGAGAGATTTTCTTGATGAGGCTGCATATTTGCTATTATGCTACTAAAGCGATCGAGCGACAAAGACGTGTGTTTTGTTAAAGAATTTTAAAAATTGTAATAAGTTTTGAAGCTCAAAAATCAACTTAGTGCATATTAGTGATAAAAGTGAGTTCAGCATAAACAAAGTCTGTATTTAAATTAAAAGAAACAAGATAACGAGTGTCCAAGGCTCCCCTCACCACCTCGGGTAAAGAGCACAGTCGCTATTTTTGTCCTGTTCGCACACCTACTAGAGCCAGAGTGACCAGCGCGAGCGCTGCCCCCACACCTCTTTGAGTAAACGAGGCAGTCTAAATAATTCATCTCGCTCGCACCACAACGATAACAGCGCAATAAGGATGAGTGTACTACATACGCCGAAGAGCGGAAATCTTACAAGCGGGAGCGGGAGTGCTTCAGAACCAGATTTAACTTCACCTACGCGAAGTGATATGTTCGTCAATCAGAGAAAAAGAAAACAGCCGGATTCTGATTATAATGTAAAAGATGAATTGAACTCTTTTCGGAATGAGATTATGTCATTCTTTAGAGAATTTGGTAACACTCAGAAAGCAGACATAACTGATTTAAAACAGGACTTAATCGAAATAAAAGCAGAGATACAAACCTTAAAAACTGGTACTCAAGTTTTGTCCGAAAAATACGAGAATATACATATGGAGTTATCGAGTATAAAATCCGAAAATACCGAATTAAAAGAAAAGGTTCAAATGTTAGAGGCTAATTTAAAATCATTTAATGCTAGTTGTTCCAACACTAACACTGATGTTACTCCGGTAACTAGCCCGCTACCCGCTATCGCCGCACAACAAGACCTCATCCTTGAGATGCAAGAACGTAATCGACGCTTGAACAATATTATTATAGTGGGTATTCCGGAAATTAATGAAGCAAATTCTACCTTACGAAAGCAGAATGATCAGAAATTGGTTATGAAATCTATTAAAACTATTTACGATAATTGTCCGATGCCTATATTTACAACGAGAATTGGTAAATATCAGTATGGCAAAAACAGACCGATAAAAGTATGTTTCGAGTCCTCAAATACGGTCAAACATATTTTTAAAAACAGATCTACACTAAGCAAAGATTTTCGTATTTACGCCGATCAAACAACTAGTCAACAAAACTACCTAAAATACTTGAAAGACGAGTTATTGCGCCGTGAAAAAGAAGGTGAATCAAACCTAACGATAAAATACATTAATGGTAATCCAAAAATAGTACAAAAGTCTACAAAAAACTCCACTCCCGAAGTAATTTAGATAATGTCAATAAAATTAATTATTATATAAAGTCTAACTTTGAAAACTTATCTATTTATCAGTCATCGTTAAAAATATTTTATGCAAACATTCGCAGTGTGCGAACTGCGGGAAAATTTGACGAATTAAAATGCATCCTCAAGGCCATAAATACTGTAATACACTTGATTATATTAACTGAGACGTGGATTCAATCAGACTCGGAAGGAAACTATTTTATATTGGAGAATTATGCGCATGTTTATAACTACAGAAAAGATAAACGGGGAGGTGGCGTTTCTATTTATATACACAAAAGTTTAAAATATGACTTATCTGAAGAATTATACTGCGACGGTATTCATTACGTGTGGGTGTACTTACCTCGTTTTGGCCTACACGTTGGAGCTATTTACAAACCGAATAAAAGAAATACAAAACAATTTATAGACACGTATTCAGAACAGTTAGAGAAATATAGGAGAGGTTTAGTGTTTGGCGATTTTAATATAGATTTATTGAAGAGTGGGGGCGATACCTTAAATTACCTAACGATGTTACAAGAATCGGGTTATGAAATACTTAATAAAATACACGAAGATTATTGCACACGACAAACAAATTCTACTAAAACTATTCTGGATCATGCTTGTTCTACGATAAATAAGGGCGCTTGCAATTTAACAATAATAGACTCGCCTCTATCGGACCACAAACAGCTTTATTTAGAACTTGCCAAATACAAACACTGTCATAAACAACGATTACAATATGAAGCCATTAGCTACTCAGACTTGTATCAAAGCACGCGGGAAGCCAATTTCGTTAACTTGAATCTCTCCTACTCCGAGCTGGAAAAGTTTATTGTCAGTCAAATTAAAAACAATACAATAACGAAAACTAAAATATTGAATATGCCTAAGGAAAACTGGATAAACAAATCAATACTAAATGGAATACACCGGCGAAACAATCTATGGCATTTGCTTAAAACAGATAAGAATAATGAAGACCTGAAAAAAAAATTCATATTAGAAAGAAATAAAATAGGAGCTTGTATAAGACGTACAAAGGAAAATTATTTTTATAATGAATTCAAACAGTGCAAACATCCTAAAAAAACCTGGAAATTATTAAACTCACTTGTAAGTAACAAAATTAATAATAATTGTGCTCCTTCGAAATTAATAGTAGATTCAAAGAATGTAGTTGATACTTTTGAAATTTGTGAACATTTTAACATATTTTTTTCTTCTGTGGGCCAGAACCTAGCTAGTAAAATTCCTAAAACCTATACTAATAATTCCTATTATACTCTTACTTATCGTACTAACAAGGTCGGAACAGAATTAACTGAAATGAAGCCATGTACCCTATCAGAACTAGGGAAGATTATAAACGGCTTAGATACAAATGCTAGTACTGGTATTGATAAAATTAGTACAAAGTCGTTAAAATGTATTGCGGACATTATATCTGATAACTTAGTAGTATGTATAAATAAATGTTTAGTTTCCGGAGTCTTCCCCGACAGCCTCAAGCTAGCCAGAGTTACACCCATCTTCAAATCAGGTAGTAGGACTGAAGCGGGTAATTACCGACCTGTATCAGTCTTACCCGTAATATCGAAAATTTTCGAAAAAATTATATACTCTAGACTTTACGAACACTTAACAGAAATAAACTACTTATACGAACATCAGTACGGTTTCAGACCTAAATCAAATACCTTGTCAGCAACGATCGATCTTGTAACGAAAATAAAGAATCATATTGATGAAAAAAAAATTGTTTTAGGTATATTTATTGATTTTAAAAAAGCCTTCGATACAATCAGTCATGAAATTATTTTGCACAAATTGAAAGATTTGGGTGTAACAGGTTCAGCACTAAATATCATTAAATCATATTTGGCAGATAGGTATCAAGTTGTAAAAATCGAAAATCAACAAAGTAGTCGTAGGAAAGTGACTTGTGGAATCCCACAAGGCTCTGTGTTAGGCCCATTACTCTTCTTAACCTATATCAATAATATCAGCAAAATGGGCCTTGCGGGACATATAACTTTGTACGCTGATGACACTTGCCTATTTTACTTTGGAGAAAATCTACTAGATTTAATTAGTCGAGCACAAGATGATCTACACAAATTTAGTATCTGGTGTCAGAGCAACTTATTAACAATCAATGCAGATAAGACCTCGTATATGTTATTTACTGCTAAAAACAAAAGGATTTCACAGCACCCTCCACTGACCTTAAATAATACTATTCTTCGACGCTCACACCAAGAAAAGTACCTAGGCCTGCGGTTGGATGATCAACTTTCTTGGAAAGGCCATATTGCTTACGTAAGATCAAAACTCTCGTCACTTACTGGAATACTAAAGAGAGCGGCAGGATGTATTCCTCGTGCAGTACGAATGAGCATATACAACTCTATGGTAAAATCTCATCTGGAGTACTTAATTGAAATTTGGGGGTGTGCTGCTAAGTCGAATCTTAAAGACCTACAAATATCACAAAATAAAATAATAAAAGCTTTATTCAGGTATAACCGGTTAACTGAGACACGGAAACTGTACCACAATACAAAAATATATAATCTAAAACAAATATATACTTACTCTATGTGCATATTGGTGAGAAAGATAATAACGGGCGAATTAAAATCTGACATTAAACTTGACCAAAAATCATTTCATCATTGTTTAAGAAATACTAATAAAATTAAATTGCGACGACACAGAACTAACTATGGTAAAAAAACTATAACATACGAAGGAGCACAATTATATAATAACCTACCTAATAATATAAAGGATAGCAAATCACTTGCTGTATTCAAAACCAGACTAAAACAACATATTTCTGAAAATGTATATTAGATTTACTCGATCGCTTACTGTTAATTTTATCAATTATATCTATTTTTAAGCTCATTATTAAGTGAACTGTGTATTGTTCTTTATGAGTAATAAATTCGTTAAACCTATATTTTTAGGTTGTAAAACGGTTTTCTGTCATATATTTCTGTGCTTCAATGGTGTTCTCAACCGAAATGTAATCAAGTTAAGAGGTTGTTTCAAAACGCTAGTCCTACCGTGCAGAATGCAAGCAATATCCATTACTCAACAGATACCGCAGGCGGAGCCGTTGCGGTTGTACCAAGCCGTATGATTTCAATAAAAGTGTAGTAACTAGTTGAAAAATCAGGTCAGAGAGATATATTTTTTCATCGGTTATTTATAAAGAAAATATTCGGAACACGATCGGCTTGCCATCTATTACGATGAAACGATGAAATTGCCGAAAGATGTTCTGAATGCAAAGCGCGCGGTACATTAAAAGTATCTCCATATGTAAGTACGTGTAGGAAAAATCGTACTACCTTAGTATCGTAAGTCATTAAACGAAAGACTTTTATTATATACATATATATAGAGAATTTATATATCTAGACTATCTTCCGCCCGCGACTCCGTCCGCGTGAATTTCGAATGTTTTATAGCCCTCGATAAATGCGCTATATAACACTAAAAGAATTTTTCAAATCCGACCAGTATTTCCTGAGATTAGCGCGTTCAAGCAAACAAACAAACTCTTCAGCTTTATAATATTAGTATAGATTCACACGCTTTGAAGCAAAATAGATTATAATTACCGCCGTAGTAATTACCTAATAAGCAAAAAAGGAATATAATAAAAAAGTCGGATGAACCTTGTCACATAATCCGCTTATTTAAGCACTTTAGAGCATCGTAGTTAATGAGGCACGAAATTAACACGGCGCATGGCATCAGGCATATGATCACGCACGCAGCTTGTAGTAGCGTGACTGCCACAAATATTTACACGTTTCTAGCAATGTATACAACCACACCGTCCCAGATTCATGTAAATAACAAAACACCGTAAAAGTAATTTGGCTTTAACGCCTAATTAATAATACATTAACTATAAACCCTACATCAAACTTAATAACAGCTACAACCTTACTCTAGATTTATTGTTGTTATACAATGTGTACTCAACCCGTAGTTGCTAAACTGTAAAAACAATTGATTCTAATCTTTTAATTAATAAATATCATCAAACTGTATATTGAAACATCGACAGTATTCCCAATGAACTCTGTTCAATAAGAATCTGTTGGCGCCATTTTTCGTGCGGACCCTTGGCGTTGCCTCGTTAACAATATAAATTGTTTACCCAATTAAAACTTTGTAAAACAAACAGAGCCGACAGTCCAGGCGACGTTATATTTATGCCTATATTTATACCCTTCGTATAAATGGCTTAGGTAGATTTTACGAGGAGAAATTCGCGACCGAGCTCGTATATGAAAAGATGCATGGATGTGGAAGAAGTGGAAGGTATGTAGGGTGCTATCACTCGTACCATTCGTAGTTTCGTTTGTCTCGCTATGTATGGTATGCGGTTACGTCTGCTTTTATCACACCTGACGGATATATCAGTTACAGATAATAGCTCGTAGATATTAACGGATCTGTCAGGTACAAGTAATAAGCTCGTGTTATATCACCAGTTGTCTTCGAAAGAACTTGCTAAAATGACTAATGACAATAAATCTAGAATATGACATCTATGATTTACAATTGCAATCCCTGTACGACTGGATGGATTTTGATAAAATTTGGCATGTACCTATAGAAAGTTTAAGATACAAGAAAAGACACAGGCTACTTAATGAGGGCGAAGCCGAGGGCAAAAGCTAGTTATGTTCTATTTTCAGGCCTTGAAGTCAAACTCAAGAACGCTTCAAAGTCACAGTACACAATATGAACAAATAAGTTTCAAAAATAATTATAATAATGTTCAAAAGCACATTTTAAAAAACACATTTTTAATCAACGCTTCTCATCTTTTAACTATATCACCATACTCTGGCACTCTGAATACAATTGAAACCGCAGAGCCAAATCATGGGAATTATGTAGATGTGTCCACTTCGAATTTACGCGCGAATTTAAACTCGGCCCGTGGTCATTAACCAACCTCAGGGGTGTGTCGCAAAACCACTGATCTATTAATCCATACCTAACACGCTTGTATACACACACATCCTAAATAACTTCATTAACTTGAACTTTAATGTACGTAGTGGTGAACATACATACATAAAGTCACGCCTGTTTCCCTGAGGGGTAGGCAGAGACCACGGATTTCCATTTGCTACGATCCTGGCATACTTCTTTTGCTTTATTCACACTCATCACATTCCTCATACACGCTTGTTGGTTGAGGGTACTCCTCACTTGCCCTTTTTGCAGAACACCTCCGATTTGGTCTAGGTATGTTCGCCTAGGTCTTCCCCTTACTGATACTATACGAACCATCTAAGTGGTTTTATAACAACAAAACATAAAACATAACATCACGCCTATATTCCCCGAAGGGGTAGGCAGAGGTGCACGTATAGTACACCCACATTTCGCCAGTTATGTTTAGGGGTTATAACAACAATATAGAATATATAATAACAACATAGAATCAGCTACATAAGCTTACATATTTTCAATAAGTGCCCGTTGCTCTACAACAAAACTAACGCAACTTAATCCGAAACTGTAATATAATCTCCGAACTAATTACGAACGCTTCATTATGCAGTACTTAAGCCAAATGTTGAGACACACAAAATAACTTTATTAGCTTCAGCTGATTTAGTTGGATATGAACGGCATAACCCATTACCGGTTAAAACGTTCTTAATTAATGTAAATAACTCCATGTAATATACACACGTATATTAATTACGGAGGAAATTCTACGTTGTAGTGAAGGCTAATTGAAAGAGCCCCGTATAAAAGGGAGACACGCGAACCGGCGATTTTCACTATTTCTAAAAACTGATTACTTTATTCTGGAGGATATTAAACAGGTCCGCCCAACGATTTTCCTTTTTTAAACTGCTAATGGCAGTCCCGATACGATTGCAAGTGATAATGAAGTTATTTGTTATACTTACCTTAGTGTAGAATAAAACCAAAAATGCGTTATTCGATATCGATTTTGATTATCGTAACGTTAATTTTGAATTTTTCTATTAGTCAAAATTTTGCGGAAGGCACCTTGATCGTAAAATCGCTGCCTACTCCTATGGGGAGTAGATGTTACTTTTATGTGTAGGTACTCCTAAATATGAATAGGTATGTTACTGTAAAAATACAGCCCTGCGTGATAACATATTTCTGAAAGAGAAACAATAAACACAATCACTCCATCCATTGTGTCCTCATGTCAAAACAATTTGGGTTTTGTTCCACAAAACTGGTGTCGGAGCGGAAACAAATTGGCACTAAATTCCAAAAATGGTTTGGGATTTTTTATATTTTTTAAAGATTTACTGTGCCTACACTCGACGATAGGAGCTTGTATATGACGGCAGCCATGTTACAGCTGCGAGAGACGGCGACTAGATGGCGCTAGTGGAACGTGCACCGGACGCATTACAGAGAAATAATTTAATTTTGCTTAAAAGACTTGAATTCAATCCAGTAAAATATGGTAACATTCAACGAACGCCTATAAAAGCAGCTGCAATGTTGAATCGGCACGCATTTCCAGCGAATGCGTCTTGGTGCACGGACCACTGTCTCTCGACAGTCAGTACTGCCCGGTTCTTGGTCGTGGAACATTGTTTCTGACAATTAGTACTGTCCTTATTGCGGTGGGTGCATGGACCGCTGTCCCTGACAGTCAGTACTACCCTACGTGACCGTTTAATTAGTTTTATTTTATTTCCGTATTCCGTATACTGTATTCTGTATTATATTTCTGTATGTTTTAGATTTAAGATAATCTCATTGTTATATTAAAATAAATTCGTGTATTGCCATTCCTGAGTTTTACTTCTGATGTCTGGGCCAAATCCGACATCAGAAGTGGGATCGGATTGTCCGCCCACCTCTGGCACTACACAAAATATGCAGGAAAATATTCCGCTACCCTCAAATAGTTTAGAAGCATTTCTTTCAAAATTAACTGAGGCTCTGCTACCCCGGTCCAATGCACCACCACATTCTTTCACGGCGTTGGTACCGTTTGATCCTGACGACCCTAATTCAGACATAGAGGGCTGGTGTCGGCTGTCAGATGCCATAATTAAGGGCAAAAATCTGAAAGGCCTCGATTTGATCATGACGCTGACCCATTGTCTTCGAGGCCGCGCAGCCACATTACTGACCAAGATACCTCCCAGTCAATATCAATGGGAAGATATACAAGAGACTTTGAAGGCTCAATTCTCTCGCCCTATGCTTATTCAGGATCACTTTGACAGTATCCTCAAATTTCAAATTATTTCTAATGAGACCCCCGCTCAGGCATGTTTACGTCTTTGGCAACTGATTGAAAATATCCCGGACGCAAGTTTACCTGAAAAGGTTGTGACGGGCTTTGCCATTTCCATACTATCTCAGTGTGACGTTCAAATACGTCGTGAATTAAACTCGACTGTGGTAAATGACAAATCCCAGTTATTTCGAGTACTACGAGGCATATCCTTGAAAAGGAGGTTGGAATTGTCCGAGTCAAACGATTCTGATGTCAAACGCCCTCGTGCTACGTTTGGCTTTCGTGGTAACTGTAACATATGTGACAGGACTGGACATCGTGCGGCTGATTGCCGTGAAAGGAACAAACAACTTAATCGTTCTTCAGCTATGGATAAACGCGTCAACCAGAAGCCACAAGTCACATGCTACGTCTGCGGGGAGCCAGGCCACGTCGTCTCCACCTGCCCAAAGAGGGCGGACAATACGAAGAAGGAACAAGTCCCTACTGGAAGCAAAGAAGTCAACGTGTGCTCGAAGATTGTTAGAGGTATTATGGACTGTAGTGGTATGAAATTTCCCTTCATTTTTGATTCCGGTTCCGAGTGTAGTTTGATTAGGAAGAGTTTTTCACACCTTGTTATTGGGCAAAGATCGCATGACCTTATCAACATGACTGGTATTGGAAAGAGTATCATTAGTAGCACAGAGCAAATCGTTTGTGACATAAAAGTCCAGAGCGTCGAAACTAACGTCACTCTTCATGTAGTTCCGGATGATTGCTTGCGCGACGCTGTTTTATTAGGTAGAGATATCCTTGAGCGCGATATTCTTATCGAAATATCAGAGACTGGTTTAATATTCAAGCGGTGTAGAGAATCGAATATGTGTACCAGAACTAAACCTATTTTTGACATTGATTCAATTAATACTGACCTGACAGGACCTGATAAAGTAAAACTTTTTAACATATTAACGCAATATGCAGATAATTTTATTGAAAATTTTCCTACAACTAGAATTAAAACGGGCCAGTTGAAAATTGATTTAATTGATCCTCATAAAGTAGTACACAGGAGACCGTATAGGTTATCCCCTCAGGAATCTAAGATAGTTGATGAAAAAATTGAGCAATTATTGACAGCAAATATTATTAGGGAAAGTTCATCCCCGTTTGCAAGCCCTATCATTCTTGTAGAGAAAAAGGACGGTAGTACACGCATGTGTGTGGACTATAGGGAATTGAATAGTAATACTCAACCAAATCATTATCCTTTACCTCTGATTAGTGAACAAATTGATAAGCTTAATGGTGCTCATTATTTTAGTAGTATTGATATGGCTTCTGGGTTTCACCAACTACCCGTACATGAAAGTTCCATAGAAAAAACTGCATTTGTTACCCCAAAAGGGCAGTTTGAATATTTGGCTATGCCCTTTGGGTTGCGTAATGCCCCTTCTATTTTTCAAAAGGCTATTAATACTGCTTTGAAGCCTATTAATGATGGAAAGATTTTAGTTTTCATGGATGATGTCCTTTCAATTTCAAAAGATATTAATGAGGGGCTTAACCGTTTAGACAAGTTACTTAAAATACTGTCCAATGCAGGATTCTCATTCAATTTAAAGAAGTGTTCGTTTCTTAAAGTCCAAACTGAGTACCTTGGGTATATAGTTTCAGCCGGAGAAATTAGACCAAATCCAAAAAAAATACAAGCCTTAATTAATGTCCCAACTCCAAAAACTGTCACCCAAGTTAGGCAGCTCATAGGGCTGGCTACGTATTTTAGACAGTTTATTCCGAACTTTTCCCAAATAATCCGGCCTTTGTATCCCCTAACAAAAGGAAAGGGTAATATTAAGTGGACCCCAGAGCATGACCAAATACACAAAAAAGTTGTCCACATTTTAACGTCCGAACCAGTTTTAAAAGTTTTTGACCCTTCCTTGCCCATTGAACTCCATACCGATGCAAGTAGTGAGGGATATGGTGCAGTTCTTATCCAAAAACATAATGAAACCCCTCATGTAGTAGCTTATTATAGTAGAAAGACCTTAGATGCAGAGACACGTTATCACTCTTATGAGCTAGAGACCCTTGCGGTAGTAAAAGCAATCGAACATTTTCGTCATTATTTGCATGGACGAAAATTCACGGTATTCACCGATTGTAACTCCCTCAAAGCTTCTCACTCAAAACGTGATTTGACTCCAAGGGTTCACCGTTGGTGGGCTATATTACAGGCTTACGATTTCGATATCGTGTACAAAGAAGGTCGACAAATGGCTCATGCAGATTTCTTATCTCGCAATTTGTCAAACACAAATTATTCTGAACCGCGTAAAGTAAATTTTCTTGAATTAGATACAGGTTGGTTAACTGTAGAACAAGAACGCGATCCGGAACTTTCTGAAATAATATCAAAATTCCGTAATAATCAATTACCTGAAGAGATATCGCGTACTTATGATTTAAGACAAGGAATATTGTATAGGAAGATAGAACGTAGAGGAGTTTCTAGTTGGCTACCCATTGTACCCCGTTCTTTGGTTTGGTCCCTCATTAGCCATGTCCATAGCGAAATAAAACATTTAGGATTTGACAAGACTTTGGACAAACTTTACGAATTTTATTGGTTTCCTGATATGGCTAAATTTGTAAAAAAGTTTATTAATTGCTGTGTAGTATGTAAAACTTCTAAAGGCCCTTCAGGTGCACAACAAATGCAGTTGCATTCGATTCCTAAACATCCAGTTCCTTGGCACACAATTCATTTAGATCTAACTGGAAAACTTTCAGGCAAAAGTGATAAAAAAGAATATTGCTCAGTTTTGATAGACGCCTTTACGAAGTTCGTGTTGCTTGAATATACTCCGGCCTTAAGTTCTTCATACGCTGTAAGAGCAATTAAAAATGCTGTTAACTTATTTGGTGCTCCGAAGCGCATTATCGCAGATAGAGGACGATGTTATGACTGTAGTGAGTTCAAAAACTTTTGTAATGATAATAAAATAGAGCTCCATTTAATAGCAACCGGTTCTAGTAGAGCTAACGGGCAGGTCGAGAGGGTCATGCGAACTTTAAAGAATATTCTTACTGTTATAGAATGTAATTCTAACAATGCCTGGAAGGATGAACTAGGAGAGATTCAACTTGCTCTTAATAGTACACGTTCCAGGATCACAGGTTTTACGCCTATGGAACTGATGTTTGGGATTCAAGGTTCCTCACTTAATTTAGCTAGAATAACTCCTAGTTCTTCTGAACCAACTGTTATTAATGTCGAAACTGCTCGTTCATCTGCATCAGAAAATATTCAAAGAGTGGCTAACGCCGACACTATACGGTTTAATAAGGGAAAAGCCCGGATTAAACCTTTTGCAATAGGTGAATTTGTTTTCGTAAAATGCGAAGCAAGACATCAAACTAAGTTGGATAAGAAATTTAAGGGGCCTTATAAAATAGTCACTGTGTTAGATAATGACCGTTATGAACTCAAACATATTAACGGTTCTAACAGAATTTATAAATTTGCTCATGAAAATTTAAGGGAAGTACCAAAAGGTCAGGAAGGTTATTTAGAAATTTGCGAAAATTATAGCGATAATGATAATGATGAACGGACCGTGACGGCAGATGATGAGTTAAGTAGGTCTGTTGTGCCTGTAAATAATATGACCTCAGATTCAGAGGAAACTCGTACTGTAAGCTCTCGTACATTGACTGCAGATGATTCAGAGGAAACACTTTCTGTAAGCTCTCGCACATTAAGCGCAAATAACTCAGAAGAAACTTTATCTGTTAGCTCTCGAACATTAAGTGTAGACAATCCCGAAGCTATGATAGAATCTTTGGAATGATCAAATAGTATGGTCTCTTCTACTGTTGTGGGAGATGATCTGTGAGGCGCTGCAGGAATCTCACCTGCTTTAGTGGGTGACGATTTAGACCAGCATGTTTGAACTATAGTGGTTTTTTTTATAAGATCTCTGCTGTTGTTGTAGATGATGTGATGCGCTGCAGGAATCTCACCTGCTTTAGTGGGTGACGATTTAGACCAGCATGTTTGAACTGTAGGGGTTTTCTTTTGTAAAGAAATACCTAGACCAGTGATATTTGCTATGAAACGATGATGACGATGTGAATTAATGAAAGTCTTTTTTTTGTTACTTAGATGAATGAATGCACTCGAGGACGAGTGATTTATCAGAATGGCCGTGACGGCAGCCATGTTACAGCTGCGAGAGACGGCGACTAGATGGCGCTAGTGGAACGTGCACCGGACGCATTACAGAGAAATAATTTAATTTTGCTTAAAAGACTTGAATTCAATCCAGTAAAATATGGTAACATTCAACGAACGCCTATAAAAGCAGCTGCAATGTTGAATCGGCACGCATTTCCAGCGAATGCGTCTTGGTGCACGGACCACTGTCTCTCGACAGTCAGTACTGCCCGGTTCTTGGTCGTGGAACATTGTTTCTGACAATTAGTACTGTCCTTATTGCGGTGGGTGCATGGACCGCTGTCCCTGACAGTCAGTACTACCCTACGTGACCGTTTAATTAGTTTTATTTTATTTCCGTATTCCGTATACTGTATTCTGTATTATATTTCTGTATGTTTTAGATTTAAGATAATCTCATTGTTATATTAAAATAAATTCGTGTATTGCCATTCCTGAGTTTTACTTCTGATGTCTGGGCCAAATCCGACATATATAAATAATATTTGTAAATAAATAACTACTGTGATGCTAAATTGTTTTTTTAACTTACTTTTGACACATCGGTTCTACTACTAAAGTCTGATTAGAAAGAAGTCCTTTTTATTCTATCAAATATTTGCAACACTGAAAATGATTGGTGTAATAGAGAACTATCTTTTTTGAAGTTGGTTAATAATGAATGTAGACAATGGTAACTCTTTTAAAATTAGCAGGTTTTTGCTTCAATCTTCAACCTTTGAATACAGTTGATGAGACAGACAAGTATATAAAAAATGCTGAGCGGGTCTCCGACGCTTGATCCTTAAAGTGGAAGGCTAATACTGCGTCAAACTGCTCGTTAATATTCACAAAACATTTAACTCCGACGGATTCTTTTCATACGACATGTCGACGATGCCAGTAATTACCGATACATATTTAATGGTGAAGCCACAGCATAGCAGAGGTGTTCACCAAAAAACTGTCATACGTGAAATACAAGGGTCGTGTGGTTTGCAGAGCCCTTTATCTACTCCCTGGCCGACACATGCGACCCATCGGCAATTAATTACCTACCATTAATCACCACTGAGCGGTGATCTTTCATCGTAATCCTCGTTTTGAGTAACCGCCATTTTTAATGTTACTTATTAAGTGAATAAATTAAGCAGGTCTTTGAAATATTGCCTGTGAGTGTTTTATACCTGTCGGGTGGGATTACGATTGAATGTGTTCTGTGTTGTGTTGGTCATATGGGTACGTTACAAACATAGGTATGTGGTCATATTTAAGGCCTTTACATTTGTTAGCAGAGGTGTGGTTTACTTTTACGTAACCCTCGAATCAATTATTAATCAAAACAATCCGAATTACTGATAATATCTTTTTTTATTAAGCTGGTGAATATGTTAATTAGGAAATCGTAGAACCTCATTTTTACTTGACACATTAAAATAATGTCATGTAAAATACTGGAAAGTATTAGTAGGTTACAGCATAACGACACAAATAAGCATATAACACTCAAGTACACAATTACTTCCTCTTTGAAAGGGCTACATCTTTGATTTAAATAGTAATTAGGTTATCATGAATATCTGCATGCCATTAAATAATTATAAAATATGTAACACCATTGTCCATCATATTTTTGGGAATAAATTTTTGAATTTGTATTTGAAAGAACTGATTAGATACAAAATATTTATTGCTCTACCGGCAAGAATATTGTTTTTAAATCAAAGTAGAAAAGATGAAATATTGTAATTTATTTGCCTACAGTTACTCTAATTATCCTAAAATGAAACGATCAACATCAGTGTAGCTGTCGAATACAGCTTCCATTATTAACCGATTTCATAAAAGGATGTTATAATTATAGGTTATTCAGGTATTTTTTATACCCCTTCATTAAGAACAATATTATCAACACAGCGTTACAACATAGTCGACTTTAAAACAAAGTCGACTATGTTTAACTTCAAATTGAACATTAAAACCTAAGGAAGAGAATAGGGAACTCATCGCAGCGCTACCGTACTCGACTAAAAGTCGCCTTTAGCTGACTTTAAACCGTGCTGCAACTAAAAAGAGTTTTAACTTTTAAGTTGCATAACAATTATCCCCCTTTTGATATAAAAATTGACAATGTTTTACAAGTTGACGACCTGACTGGCGCAGTGGCTAAGATTATATAATATTGGACTGCTGCGCTACGGATTCGATTCCCGCGCAGGATAGAATTTTGTGTAAACAGCAAATGTTTGTCCCGGGTCTGTGTTTGTGTATGTAATATTTAATGTTGGTGAAACGCACCCACGATACAGGAGAAATTCTTAGTGTGGGACGACATTTTTTTTAAAGTAGAAAAATAATTTAATCAATACCTATTACTGCCGTTTGCATATCAAAGAATAGAGATATTAATAGGAGAAGTAGATATATTAAAACACATTTTAGCATCGTTTAAAAGTTAAAGGGAAAATTGCGGCAAACCTATCACTAGACACCATTCTTCGAGACTGCCCTCCATATTTCACTTTCCCGACTTGCAAACATGTTATTGCTTATCGCTCGGTATTGAAAATCAACTTAACAAAACTGCGATATCGAGAGCATGACAGCTGCACCAATAACACACGAAATGGTTGTTCAAACTGTCAGCTAGCCTAGAATCAACATGGCGATATAAACACCAGTCAATCTAGCTAAATGACGTGCATTTAACGAAGCATTTAGGAATTGGCAGTATTATTTTGATTAATTCGACCTAGAAGGCTCAAGGATTATAATATATCACGAACTTTTGGTGTATCTGTTGTTCTGTTGGTGAGTTTATATCTCAAAACTTAGCCATAGTTTAATTATTGTGTCTGACGTGACAATCGTAAGGTAAACCTGAACATTTTATTTTTTCATACAGGTACCAATAAAAAAAAATATAGTAAAGAGTCTGAAATAATAATAGATCATCATTTAGACGTTTCTATAATTTGAAATAATAACTTCAATTTTTGTTTTTTTCTTTTAATTTTGTACTGTATTGTTAGCCTGGAATGTCCCACTGCTGGGCAAAGGCTTCCTTACTCTCTTTCCACATCTCCCTATTACTTGCTGCCAGCAACCAGCCTTGCATAAACAAGTAGAATTTATTTAAATTATTTGACATAGAGTTTACTCTTGGTAGGTATGACTGACCATGGTAAGTTACTTATGATGCTGACTGTACATTATGCCCTGTAATGCTGCGGCTATTTATTTGCAACGTAAAATAAGTAATAAACTCAAGTGAAGCGTAAAAACAGTCGGAATCAGCAATCTCTATGCACCTAATACAAAGTTTCAATTATGAATGCATTGCTATTCGTGTACCCCGCACGTAGAGGCCATAATTCTGCTTCGAACTCCGCGCAAGTCAAGGAAAAAGCGACAGCAATGCAATCTCTATAAACTATGACACAATTTAAACGGAACACAGAAATTGTAGCATTTTTTTCCATCTTATCCGATTCTGAGCTGACACTGTGGGGCAATACAAAACAAAGAAGAATTTGTGTCTCCAATACCGTGATATTTGTACCTCTACACTACGTACGGACGAACGAAGCTGTTTGTAACAAAGTTCCGCAATTTTATTGACTTTCCCAACTTATATCAGTACTCAATAGTATCTTTTGTGCCTTGTGAATATTATGGGAATATCTGCTTCAACTTGCTAAGTTTGAGTTTCATTGGAACTAAAAACTATTTCAGGGTGAGGACTCTTGTGATTAACAAGTTTAGGAGATTTAATAAAGATCTGTGTAACTAATATTATCACAAAATTCCTTTTTATTCCTATAATATTTACAACAATTTCCCTAACAAAACCATCTTATATCTGAGATATACCCAACTCTTTAATTTATAGGATCATATTTGGAATAAGGCACCGACTTCAACTTTGTTTATAAATGTAATGAGAAGTATTATTTTTTACTTTTAAGATCGTCTTTTTCAATGCGATTTTTTTTAAATATTCACTATTTTAAGTAGTAGGTACCTAAGATTTATCCCTCCCAGACTTTTGTAAGGTTATTATTTGAAATCCTCATAAAAATCCCTTTCAGATGATATCTCGCACGACATATTTAACTAATCTTGGAAAGTAGTAGGGGGGGGAGTCCACGCACCACATGACTAACGATAAGACATAGTACTATCCATATAATTATAATATTACTAAAGCGACAATTTTAGCTCCCTGCACGTCTGGAGACTTTCGAGTGAGATTTTTCAACTGGTTAATAATAATAAAATTGTCGGTTTTCGCATAGATGTATTACGTCGGTATGCTAGATTATGGTTACGGCATACATAACATTTGTATGCAGTTTCTGTCAGTGCACTTTCCTGGCAAGAAGGTAACGTATAATTTGTAAGTCACGTGACATTTATGCTACTCGTGCATATAGTTGTCAAAATGTCTGTTAAGAAACTCGCACTTAGGGCTTGGCAAGACTCATTGTTTTGGCGTGATTCAGTCGTAGTACATTAATTGTATGTGCATCAATCCGTGTTAAACATTTTTCTTTTTTACAAAAACTTCGCCCTGCACTAGGAATTTCTCCTGTGTCGTGGGTGCGTTTCACAAACATGAAATATAATACAAACACCCAGACTTGGGACATTTGGCGAATTTCTGCGGATCACACAAATTTTTGTCCCGTGCGGAAATCGAACACGCAACCCTTAGCGCTGCAGTCCAATCACTTAACCACTGCGCCAACCAAGTACCTACCTATATATAATATGAGTAATCATTATTACATACTAATCAATAATATTTTTTTTCTTTTTCAGGTAAACGCAAACAGCCGTGTTATTGGGTATAGTTACAGGTAATTTAATTTTAAGCCTTAATAAATATGGGTAAAAGTAAAACATTTGGAATAACTTTTTAAATCCTAATTCATTGACGACAACGATAACATAAATTCACCATTTAAAATAAAACCATGTACAGCATAAAAGGAAGACGTCTCTTTAATCACCACTACTATTAGTGATGCACTTAACGCTACAGTGATTAAACATAATATTACACGTGCAAAATGAATTAAAATGCATGCAGGCGACCTGCATCCCTTTGGCGCTCACATCTGCAGTTAAATGCAAGTATAAAGGCGAGCAAGACGTGGTTAACTGCAATTCATATATCAAGTTCCGCATAAAGTATACATATTACTTAAAATTTTCACCTTAAGTATTTGGTTCTCGGTGTGTGCGAAACTTTTGGAGCGCTCGAGTGCTGCTGACGAAATATAAGTTTGAAACGAGTCTCCTAGACACGAGTACTCTTTCTAAACGGCGGAGAGGCTGCCAGTGGCTGTTGTGTTGGAATATGAAATATAAAGAACGTGCTGTGGACATGTTGGACGAGTAAACATGTTTATAATTTAAAATACCATTCTTTGTTTTTTTCGTGGAATTTTTTCATCCGTAGATTTTGTTTCTTGCATATAGACATTTAATTAAAAGAAGTATCTATAATACTTTTACATGGAGTCCCTATATTAAATTAAATCATGTAATGCACGAGTCTGCAACCGCAAGCAAAACTTTTAAAGTAATAAGTTAATGGGCAAACATATATTTTGGCTTCGCGAAATTCTACGAACTCGCTAGAGGATTGCAGGCTTCATTGCACAAAGATAGTCAAACTCTTAGCCAACATAGGTATATAATATAGGTGGGTAATATATTTTGCAGTGAACCACTCGTTCAGACATGTGAGTACCGGTCGACCCTTACCGAAAGTTTTATCTCATAACGCGTCTTCGTGTTCACGTGCAAATCCTCAAGGGTCGCGTGCGGTAATTTTAATTAAGTATATTTACTGAGACGAGCGCCGAGCGCCAGGGAACGGTAATAAATGTTAGCTGTAAAGGTAACAAATGGAGGCGGGGAGGGGCGGCTCGTGCGAGCTCGTGTGAGCTCGCTGCGGAACTGCGCCGCTCGCTTCATCACGACAGGTGATATCCACCTGCGCGACTCCTTCCTTCCTGTCTCTCAATGGCTTTTAATATTTGAAAACGGCTCTCTTTTCCACGGCACTAAAACATTTTATCAGTAAAACCCGCAAACGACAAACAATTTCGCACTGCCGCTTCTGTAGTGGTTTCGGAAACTGATATTTCACGGCCTTAAAATATTTTATGTTGAGCAATATGTTGCGATTTGAATTGAAAAATAAGGGTCTGTACCGAAACCAGCGTATTATACTTTAAGTGAGCAATTGTCGAATAACATACAATGGAATTGGGGTCAACTCGACAAGTCAGCGAAGATTTAAATCCATCAAATTCTAAGTTACGTAGGCGAGCCGGGAATTTAGAATTTTTCTTGTGCCGTATTCGGGTCGGGTTTTGCTCGGCTGAATTCGGCGAGCTTCCGAAAGTCTAGGAAAATTGAACGCAAATCCGATTTGTTCGGATCTAGAACCGAAATCTTCCTAAAATGTACCTCTGCACTATACTTAGTGCCCCCGTGGAAATAAATTTGCTTTGTCAACCGAATTTGTTATTGTATAAGACTAACAGATATTTGGTTAAGGGATATAAAATATTCTATATTGCTGCTTTAAGCAGTGTTAGCTGAATGGCATGACCTAGACTGCCAAGTCAAACGGTCGCAAGTTCAAACCACGGCACGCACCAATGTCTTTTCGAATTCATGTGCGTACTATAAATTAGCTATCAGTTGCTAAAAACGGTGTAGGAAAACATCGTGAGGAAACTGACACATCAGAAAGATTTTTCAGCGGTGTGTAAAGCCATGTCCGAGGACTACAGGCGGCTTAAACTCTGTGACACCAGGTTCATCATCCATCATCCGATGAGAAGAAGATATAACATAACATGACGCCTGTATTACATAACATCACGCCGGTACGCAGAGGTGCACATACAGTACACCCACATTTCGCCAGTTGTGTTTTTTGAGATAGAAATTTGAGAGAACAAGATATATCGATTAAATCATCAAAAGCATGTCACCAAAAGTAATACAGATGTATTATAATAAAGCCAACTCACTTCTGTTGTTTATGAAGCAATTAATCTGAACGAGCTTTATGGAAACAATTCTAGTCAAGTCTTGAATTCTAATGATTCACTTTCGGAGCTGCCTGTATACTAAGGCATAGCTAAGTGATCCTATTACTAAATGCAAACATCTCCATCGCAGCAGCATAATGAAAACGCCTCCACGTGCGCCGCTGCTTCGTATTCGCTAATTTTAATTCTACAATACATTAATTCTCCTTCCTGTAATTAGAGTTGGCGGGTAATATTAAGTCGGGAACGAGTATTAACGCGTGTACGTATACCTAATGTAAAGCTACGTGGTTCATATCCTCACGTAAGTTTAACACCATAAATTTCAAACTTGGGTACGTAAAGAGAAACTATGAAATGCTACTAAATCTGTTACTCAAGTTGCGGTCTCAGGATATCGTTGAATGAGAAAACAGTAACAAGCGACCGTGAGCGGAATTGCGCCGGAATATTACTCATATTAATTTACTCGTAGGTAAATACTGGTTTTGTTTTGGATTAAATTAGGCCGTGGCTTCGGTGTTGTTAGTAACTACCCCCTTAAGGTATTGGGGCTCGATAAATACTACAGAAGATACTCTATTAGCACTCTTTCTATCACCGTACAGTGAGAGCTCATTTCTTGTGTTGTTCTTATTTTAATTATATTCCTACGTACGCGTATTCCTAATTTGATAATTGTTTCGTTTTTATTTGTTTTTAGACTTAGACTACAGAGATCAAACCTACCAGTATTTAAGAGTATTTTAATTAAAAGGTTATTAGTTACTGTCTACGCCTTTAATACTATTCCTAATGTAATCAACGCAACTTAAAATACTCCCAACGTATCTCAACTACTTAAGCATTTCAATTCGTTTACGCGTGCATTTGAACGTAGCTCTGTGGACCTCTAACCATTCACATTAGCTTTGTAGTACACAAGCTTCATTCATGTAAAAAGTTCTTTATCCACCGATTGAATCCTTTTGTGCTGTATCAGACAAATTCAACGAACGATTTCGTACTTTCTATACGAATCGTTGATACATTGAGTCAATATGAGCTTAAAAAAAGAACTGCCTTGCAAAAAATATATTTTTAAGTAGGTATGTACTCAAAGTTCACAGTAGCGTACTATTTCAGCGTTAGTTTTATACTCCTGTATCCTCCATTCACATCCATCCTAGTAGCCTAGTAGTACCTTCTTAGTTTTTTTATGTAGCCTGATCGGTGTCCCACTGCTGGGCAAAGGCCTCCCCATTATTCCTCCACAAAACCCTGTGCAATGCCATTTCAGGCCACGTCTTTCACGTAGTACCTACATGAGTCTAAAACTAACGCTGAAAGTATTAGCCAAATCCATACGACGGTTTATCTAGAATTGACTGACAAAGTCGCAATTTAGTACTATGACATGATAAAAACGATTGGTTCGTCATAGGTGCAATATTTTTTTTTTCACAACTCAGTATAGGAACATTTATGCTGAATTGCAGCAGAAATCATTGGCTAAAAAGTGATGGTAGCTCGACATGTCAAAAAACTTAGTACAAGTTTTATAGTTACAATATCCAGTATTATATACCTATAAAATGAAGAAGAAGTGGGCAGCATGGTCTTCTGTAACTTCACCACCAATACTGCAATACCCTAGCCGCTTGCCAAGTGCGAGAATTGTGGCGCCCCCCTCCCTTTTTATTTAAGCGAGAGGCCTTTATTCAACGGTGGACGTATTCTGGCCGATGATGATGATGGTAATGATATAAAATGTAGGCCACTTAAACTGATTCATGGAAATCTATGAACATTTCCACCTGCACTCCAAACATTCACACTTTAACACTCCGTACATCAGTTGAGTATAATTGATGGCTTAGAGAAGAAACTTCGCGCAAACTTTAGTGTTTTAATAAGCGGCCAGGCGAGAAGTATTTAAATGAGTCTAAAGCTGGTCATAATCCTTCATAATGATAAAGTGCTACAGCATCTGAGGTATGCATAAATAACTTTTTGTTAGTTTAATTTTAGTAGGTACTACTATACATACTTACTTCCTCAACTATACATCGTGCAAGAGATACATATAGGTATTTACATACTTCTCAAAACCTCCAAGAATTATACTGAAGTACATTCGGGGCACCCTGGACGTTCAACCGTTTTACCGTTACGCTGTATTCGACTGACTTGCTACTCAAGAGCCATTTACTTTAACATGCTACACACGTGTCCGGCTCAATCTATAGTGTATAGCTGAAAATCTAATTTGTGTACCTATCCAGAATCCAGTGGTACTTTTAATCTTATTTTCATAATATCACTGAATGATTGTGAGTTATAAAGTTCAATAACCTTTGCCCTGCGGTATGGATTCAATGGATTGATATAATTATATTATAGTTTATGTTTGTGAGGTTGCAGTGTATCTCTGTGTTTGTTAATTGATTTATTATTTCATTTACGCGCCTCAGGCGAAGCGCCGAACAATTTTAAATGAATTGCAAATGCTTGTTTTGTATTCACGGGTTTAATATTTATTTTATAAAAAGTAAAAATATATTTTCTATTTGTTCAATGAAATCTAAACATAAATAATTAATACTGAGAAAACAAAAAATAGAAGCTCTAATATAAACTGAGATAGTTTTTTGAAGCAATATTTGTCCGAACGGACAAAGGAACGAGGTGGTATTGATTTTGACTATTGATATAAGAAAAGATTCTCATTGCATTCACACTTCAGTAAACGTTACATGTTCTGTGTGCAGAGCTCCGTCCGGCTCGCCGTGAACAAACAAAGTAATGGAAACTTTACATTCTTCAGCTAAAAGCCCGCCGCTTCTCGCCGAGAATTTAGGACTAAAACACAGCGAAGTTTACAACAAATTGTAATATATTCTGTGTACTTGCTGTGCGCGCAAATAAAAAAGATAACATGACGCGTCTTGCATTTGTTATGTGCTGTAAATTTCTGACGATGCCGCCGTCTAGAGTTCGGTGATCTTTGTCAAAATAATAAAAAGGAAAATAAAAAGCTAACAGACTTGTTACCCGGGATTATAGCAGACTTGGCGCATAATTTAGGAGGTGAAGTGGATTACACTAACTAAACCTGCGTCGTCGTGTAAACTATTTATACAAAACGTGATAGATATTCGGAAATTTCCCCAAAACACGGCGCCGTATAATGACTAATCTTTTCCTGTACTAAACTACCCTTACACAAAGGAGATGCGAAGTCCTGATAATATTACAACTATAGCTACTCGCGTGCGACGCTAATAGAATGCTCGGCACAATGAGATTGCATCTAAATAGCTTTACGGCTAGGAGATAAACGCCCGGCTCCTTAGGGCACGCAGCCCAGCCCTGGAGGTGGCACAAAGTCATAAATATTGCATAGAGGCGACCACCCTGTAATTTTCAAGGAGCCTTGTTACACTAATTAAGTTTAGCCTTGGTTTTTATCGCGATCAAATTACACTTTGTTGCATATTAAAGCGTGCACTTAAAGGTCGTGGAAATTAGTTCGCCGTGTTTGTGCTGCATATAATACACTGTGGCTTTACTTACGTACTCGCTGCCGTTATTAACTATAAAATTCTGAAATTTAATATCAGTTTAAATTCAGAATTTTAATAACAGTTTTAAACGCTGTAACATGTAGTCCGAAATTATAAAGTGCTCGAGCGCGCGTTACAGTTAGCACGTGTTACATTCAATAGATATTTTATGCTGAGTTTATTTCAAAATGGATTATAAGCTTACTGTAAATAGCTAGATTATTATGTTATGCTATTATTAGCAGCAAGAGAGATATGTAGCAAACTCTAGAGACAAATAAAGCAATCCATTCACTAAGCAAATTAATTTCAATAAATACATATTTTAACATAAAACAAACAGCGTTATAAAAAATAATTATGCGCGTGGGCGGCGAAGAATAACAAAAACAACGGAGTCCAAACAATCCACGGTGATTAGAATATCCCCTATAATGGTGGGTTTTGTAGTACCTAAAGCCTATATAAGTCCTTTTGGAGTTTTTACGCATCATCTTCTTTAATGACCTGGTCTGATCTTAGAGAAAATGGGTATTTGGACGCCATTATCATTATGTAGGTATGCTGAAACGCATCCAGGACTTAGGAGAAAAACAGATACGAGCATTGTTAAAAAAATAAAAACTATTGTCTTAAGAATTTGTAGAATTGAGGCCGAATAGTTTCGTCTCTGAAGACGACGACATTTACTAAAATATTTTCTATTTCATGTAAAACTAAATAAAATAAGATACGTAGCCAGTAACCACACAGATCTTGCATACGGTCTACACCCTAATCTTAAGATATCATCCTATCCATCCATCGCATACGCCCGATGCGACGCAGCGATTAGTCGAGCAACGACAGCTACAACTAATGTCCGCGCACATCTCGTTAACATGAGTAAATATTCATTAGTGCGGCACAAGATAAATGAGGCCCGCCACCTGCCCGCGCCGGCCTGGTATCACCCGCTACCGGCCTGATACCACACACACATCGGGCACACTTACCGCTTTTTAATCCTTTATTACCCGTTTAAAGTGTTATTTACAGCTTCACGCCTGTGTCACGGTGGGATCAGAGTTTCAAATGGCTTCAATTATTAAATTAATTAGCGTCAGGTTTATTCATGGGTGTGCTCGGCTGCGTTGAATGAGCTGCGGAGTAACTGCTGTTTATGCATCGTGGTTTTGTACTTTGTATATGAAGGGGTTGTCTTGGAGAGTCTTTAAGAATACTAGAACATCCAAAAGGATTAAGTATCGATGTTCTCTTTTATAATCTAACATCAGGCCGTAACATCAGCGCTGTATTCTCCGAACGGGTGGGCAGAGGTAGGCCTCGGCTTACTAATGTGAGTGCACACATTTCGCCAGTTACGTTTTAGGTCCTAAAGGGATAGGGGGCGAGCCTATTGCCATTAACTGGGCACAAGTCCAGACTCCGTGCTGCTACTGAGAATAACCTAATGGAGAACCCCAATAACACCTAGCCCGACCCGGGATTTAAACCCAGGACCTCATGTCTTTAAAATAATGGAAATCGAGTGGATTTTACTACTTATTAATGAAAGAATAAATGCATTAGGTAAATTAAGTTTTCTATTTTCAATATAAACTTTTTTCTATATAAACTTTTGTCCGAGACCGAAATGGATAATTTACTTATTTATGGACGACCACGACACGTCGTCGGACACTAGCGTAGCTGTCATCTAGTTGGAAGCTGTCATTTTGACATTTATCATGTTCCCCTTTGGTACAGTCTGGGACGTTCGTTCTAATTTTCGCCACAGATAATATAGTCGTCCTACATACAAATATTCCAGATACAAATACAATGTCGAATAAATATGAGATGGGATTTTTAACCCACTTTTATTGAATTGCGATTTCTCGAATTGCAGAACAAATAATTACTTTCCTACGAATTGGAAATACAGCTACTCTTTCGTAATAAATGTACACTCAATGACCCTTCATAGTCTATTATTATACGTTCGTATTATGAAAAACTGAAAACACTCAGAATTTCAAAAATAATCATTAAAATTTAATAAAATGAAATATTGTTATTTTTTTACATTAAATTCTTGAAACTTATTGAAACATTGACAGGACAATACGAATAATTTGTGGAAGAACATTAATATAGATTAAACTTGTGGTTCTTTATAGAACAACGTTTTTGTTTCAAGAAAAAATATAGTATTTACATTACATATACAGCATACTGATACATTCAGATACTGATACATTCACATTAAAACTTTTGCCATAGTGATTTGTTGTTTCAATAAACAATTCGGGAACTCATAAGAAACGCATACTTTATTCCATCACGCGTGATTGAAGTAGTTTCTGATTCTGCACGCAACAGAACCGGTACTGACTAACCGCTGCCTCCCTCTGGGAAATCAAATTCCCTAGTAGGGTGTCATCAATCCAAGCCGAGCAATAATAAACCATTCTCAGCGAATCGCTTTGAGGGGTAGCAGAGAAAATATGAAAATGACATCGACATCTATCACGCAGTGATCGAACGTGGTGGTCAGTGCTCGTACATTCTCTGTGTATGAGATATCTGTTGACAGAAATAGGACCAAGTAGCCGAATTTTTGTTTTTCCATAGGTACCATTATCAACTAATTCTTAATAGTAGAAAGTCCTAAATATTCTCAGATCATCATTTGGACGTTTCTATAATTAAAAATATAAACTTCAATTCATGTTTCTTTCTTTCAATTATTCGACTTTCACTTTCGAATAACATTCAACAGAAATTTTCAGTTTCGGTTTAAAAAATTGCTTGTCCTTTACGATAGAATAGAAAAAAATATTCAGCACAGCGCACACCCTGGGACTCCTTACAATAAAACTAAGCTTGCATGACTACACCTCTCCACTTTAGCGTAGGTATATTTTACACGTGTAAAAATATACACAATATTTTTACACGTGTATAATATACCGTTAATTCCATACTTTCTTCGCAAGGTTCGAGTGAACTCTTTCATAAGGACAAACTTGACAGTAGCTTGTTAACCAGACCTTTGATTATTCGACATCTCACACGGTGAGAACACTTAAAAAGGTTTGAGTGCGATCTCCTTGCTCAGGCATACCATCAGGAGTATTCTCATACATGTATGATGTATTCATAGAGATGTATTTGTATCAATTGGACAGAAATAACACATGTCGAAAAGAAAACGTAAGTCCGTTATTAAGAAGCTTTGTAAATATAAAAAGCAAAATTCTAGGACAATTACTAAAATACGATGAATTGTTATAGATTGTATTGAACCAGAAAATTTTAAAAATGCCAAAATAAAAATTAAAAAAAAAAGAAAATTCGCACCAATGTGGTATAGCATGAGATAAGATAAAATGTAATATCCTTAGTGATAAGATCCTAACTCCTAAATTATGCAGCAGTTGTATCATAATATAACAAATAGGTTTTGTTACTTACAAGCATTCCATGCATGTTATTATGTCATTATACATTGAATCATTGCGGTCAGTACGTCATAATGTTATCTACATCGAAGCACCAGATCCATCAAACAATATCAGTTAATATATTGCAGCCATTGTCACCAATTACTGTACATATATTAGATTCCGCGTGTACAGTCAGCGAGAGAAATTGCTTCAGAATTTAAGAAACATAAGTCGATATATTAAAAGACATAATGCACCAATTTAAGTTATATTCTCAAATAAGATAGTCCAAATGATGATCTGAATTTTTTCTAGACTTATTAATTTGTCACAATTTTTTCTTCAAATCATTTATAAGTGAAGGAATTCAAGCCGCTAAAATATTCTGCATGTGATTGTCTATAAGAAATTCCATGTATATTAAAAGTCGAAAGTATGTGCGAACATAACAACTCTGGCGCAATGTACATAGGTACCCATTTGCAGGAGCGATGATATTAGCTTTTAAGTTAACGATTATTACTTTAGCATGCTGAATATAGGCCATTTATACAACATCAATAAATCATGACATAAAGCGCTGCATCTGCTGAACTAGCTCATACTCGTCCTCTTCCACGGAGAGGGCGCCGTCTGCATCGCAGTTTAATATTCAGTTATTATTGATGGCGTCGACTCTATTTCTTTGACGTCCGTGATGTCGAAGTTCTTTTGTAACTGTTACAATATACTGAACGCGATGAACAGCACGGCTCGCCACCTATTACGTAGGACTTTAATAAATATAATAGCTGACCTGCCAGACGTTGTCCTGTCTTAACTATGAATATTGATTTCAACTGACAGTTATGTCAAACGCCATAAGGTTACATTAGAAAAGTTAAAATAGTCGAGTTTTCTTACCTTTCCTAATGATGCGCGCAATTATCTTAATTTCTTTCTTATGACCCTTGCCCTGACAGTAACAAACAAAAAAAAAGAATTAGCAAAATTGGTCCAGCGGTTTACGCGTGAAGCCCAATTGTCCATGTCGTGACCAAGGGAAATCAGGATTCATTTTTATATAATTATATAGATTTGCGGCGAAATGTTGATGTATAAAATAATGATAATTGAGAAACCATCTCGAGATACAGGCGTAATTATAAGCAGTGTTTGTTAAAATCTATTGACGTTTTTAATTCTTACTCTAAGGTAATAATAACTCCTTGAACATAAGGTTATTATAGGTACAAATTCCCGTAATTGTGCCGCCTTTCAACAAATTGGTAGCGTGCAGTGTTGACTTGCACGGGTCCCAGCTTGCTGCACACATTAATCACTATAATTAAAACACGTCCGACATTACACGTGTACGCAAACAAAATTAGCAGCAAAAATTTGTAAGGCACCCTGCATTTTATTATGTTCCTTAAATGACTACTGGGCAACTTGAGCATTGATAAACTGTTCAAGTTTGTTATGGAAACTCTCTAAATGATACCTTTGAACGGAAAACGGTCGGGATTCGCAAAGTTGCCGTTCGAGAGTCGAATAAAGACGTTTTGTGAGGAGCCTCTTCAACTTGTGTAGTGCTGTGTGATGCGCGCTCCGAATATTTTGTTTATTGTCGTTTAACGTTTGCGTTTAATTAGAAAGTTTCCTGTGGAATTCATATCTTAATTAAATGTTTTACTGTTTTGTTTCCTTAAAAAATGTTGGAATAGAATATGCCTGCCTGTATAGTGTACACGATTTAAGATGACTATATTAAATAATTAATAGTCTAAATGTATCTTCACATAAATATGTACCTATGACAATTTTGTTTCCTATAGGTAAAGAAGATTAAGTCTTTAAATATAGTATTTTATTTCAATTAGGCACTACAAAAATACACCTGGTATAAGTAAGTATATTGATTTCTCTTTGACTATGGCTATCGATAGTCGTATTTGTCAAAATCGCCTTAGATATACTTTTAGTATTCATAATGCTACAAGTTAGGCCCTAATTAAAATTATAGCTAGCAGCTGATACAAAAAGCGGTACAAAGTGTTTCGCATTAATGACTGGTGTTTGGTTTCCCGACGACGGTGCATGTGCGCATCCCATTAGCACCGGCGTGATTTATGGAAACCAAAGCTTCAGATAACTCTTCATATAAGTTACATTTACCTGAAATTGTGGGGTGAATATAACTTTGTTAATAACTGTGAACCCAAAGGTGTTAAAGAAATGTTAGTTATAACAATAAAGTTTTAGACGTACGAAGTAGAGATATTTTTGTAAATGCTTGGTGTAGCTATAATGGGCGTGTATATTAGACCTTGTATCATTCATGTTTTTCCTAAATATAGATGAATATGTACTGTTGTTGGTGTACCAATAAATAAATAAAACATAAGAAACATAACATCACGCCTGTATTCCCCGAAGGGGTAGGCAGAGGTGCACATATAGTACACCCACATTTCGCCAGTTATGTTTTAGGTCCCAATGTAATAGGGGGCGAGCCTATTGCCATCAAACGGGCACAGATCCAGACTCCGTGCTGTTACTGAGAATTACCTAATGGAAAAACCCAGTAACACTTTGCCCGACCCGGGATTCGAACCCAGGACCTCGTGCTCAGCAGTCGCGCTTAGCAACCACTAGACCAACGAGGCAGTCAAATAAATAAAGAAAATGAAAATTAAGCGCTCGCAGCTACATCGTCAGCCATCGTCAATGGGGGAGGCATTTGTTCAACAGTGGACGTCTTGCGACTGATGATGATGATGACCATAGGTATATCGTAGGTATCATATCTACTATCTTTAGATCAGGAACCGTTACTCAAAATATCGTTATCGTTGTACTGATACTGGATAACGTTATTTAATACTGGAACATTACTAAATAACGTTATCCGAACAAATATAACGATATTTTTAGGTAACGTTTCACGTTTTTGCTTTAGATGGTAGACTGTTCTTCATATGTATAACCACTCCCAGGTGGTCGGTTATCTATCCTATAGGACTTTCAGTACGACTAAAGGATAGTGCATTTGTGTTTGTGCACAAACATTATAATTGGCACTATAACAGTATATCCTGTGAAGACAGCAATTTTTAATCTGCATTTAGCAATATACGCACAAAACATCTGGCACAAAGATATGACTAATAACAAAGCGAATGAATATTAAGAATTGTTCACGTGACAATTGGTCAGCTCATCTCCATTATTCGCATTCTTCTCGTAGTCTCATTAAGATAATATTTCCATTAGTCGCCTTCGTCGTATCTACAAAGATGTGGAGGTGGCATTCCTTTTATATCTCGACACAGGCCGACATAATGCAGTACAATGTTCCATCCTGCCCCCTCACCATGAGCGCTTAAAGCAAGATATTTTCCGTTGTGGAAGTAGGACGCCACAGCACACTGCACGTAGCGACGTCTCGCTTCCTCGACGGAAAATGTCCTGCTTTTAGAGTTCATGGTGAGGGGCTTGTTTTCGTGTATGCAAAAATGTTCAGTATTCTGCAGCTTTGTTTTCTGAGGCTAGTTTTAGGGAGCCTCGGGAATAGCATAACGTTGCCGCTCGTAAATACAAATACAGTGTACACATGCGGGCGCTATTTATTTTGGCTTTGTATCCATTTTGTATTTTATGCATTATATTGTCTTGCTAAAGAACAGTGCATGTTTTATTTATATCGTTTTTAAAGTATCTTCTGGAATACGAGAGCAAATTTTGTGAGAACTAAAGATACCGTGTTTTATAAAAGATTATAGTCACAACGAAGTTAACTATGATATCACTATGGAAATAAAACATAGGTCTTATCAGACCATCGATATTTTGAATGTACATACAACAACTTGAATAAAGAACTCTTCAAGAGAACTCACTTTAAAAAGGGAAGTAAAAAAAGAGTTTTTGAGAAGCTTCTATTGTAGACATTGAAAAAAATACTCTATACACCTAAATCGGTAAGAAAACATAACATTACTAATATAATTATGAATAGGTAATATAGTTTTCATAATAAGTACTTAAACGCTGCAGTGATGTGAAGTTATACAAATACGAAATATAAGAATAAATAAATAAAATCTAAAGAAAGATTAAAACAAAACTAAAGTTTTATTACTATGAGAATTAAAGGTTTATTGCTAAAATACGTCTTGTTGAATAGCCATATAACAACGAATTTATCAGCTTTAGCGATTATAAATTGACTTATTGGACTAAGTTATAGCTAAAACGGTCAAAGGGAAAGTAAGGGCTATTCCCCCAAACCATTATTTTTGTCAATAGACTTCCGCAAAATAACGTCATAGGTACTCAATAAATTACGATTTACGACCGACTATTAATACAGATATAAGTTACTTGAAAGATACTGTCGTATACGACAAATAGCTTTACGTTACGCTTTGCGTCAAGACTACAATATGACAGCAATATCGTCATGTGCGGCGTACGACAATCAATTTATGCACGCCGATACCTCCTTGTTTACGTGAGGCATATCATAAACATTACGTGGATAAGGGTACATGCTGAAGGGGGCGCAAAAACGTGTCGTTAAATCATAAATTGGGGTGTAGTGCTTCGATTACCAGTGCACCTGACGGTTATGAGACACGGTCGTGGAGATTACGCACGCGACGTATGAAAACCTTTTTAGATCCAACCTGCTTCAGCGCCTGCGGAAATGAGGTGATGAGGCTGTTTAAGATCGGTTTTTCCGTAATGAACACAAGTTTGTAAAAATTGAATGTATTAAGCATTAATTATGATGTCGGTTTAATTACTCTGTATTGATTTGACTTTAAATACCGTAATTTTAAAAAAAATTAACCACCTACCTCAATTTTTTTATAGACATGGCCATTTTTTGCCAATCCCATCCATTTTTATAAAAATAACAAGCTGCGCCCCGCGGTGTTACCCGCTACATTTTTTTGAGATAAAAAGTAGCTTATTTGTTAATCCAGGGTGTCAGCTACCTCCGTATGAAATTTCATTAAAATCCATTCAGTAGTTTTTACGTGAAAGACTAACAAACATCCATCCATACTTACTAACTTTCGCGTTTATAATATTAGTAGGGATATCATTGCATTAAGATTCAACCGTTTTATATACTGCACAGTATGTTTTACATTTTAATGTAACATTATCTATAGTTACGCTTTAATATTAGATCAAAAACAAAAGAGGTATGCCACTAAATTATGGCAGTTTATTCCGCCATATTATTGTAGGAGTGACATTTTCATGTCCTATTTATATCAGCTTACTCTTTGAATTAAATCTCTAAAATAGCTTATTTACTCGAATCGTTATATAATTAATGAACATAATATGGTATAAATTATTTGATATTTTATATTTTAGTTTAGTTAATTTATATTAAACAGTATATTGCACAATATTAATAAACTCATACGCAGATTCACGGCGTATTCCATTAAGCTTACGTCGCGTGCTCTGCTCATATTATAAACGTGTAATTCCCAACTTCACCTTTCAATAGAAAACTTTTTAAATCTATTAAACTATACCCCATTAGGAATATACTTCAAAATAGACAAACATTTTAACCGATTTTATATTCTATTTCGTAGGCATAAGGATGAAGTTGAAAGCAAGAACGTATTTACAAAACTTTAGGTTTATTGCAGCTGTCATATATCATGTCACTAAGGCAATAGGAGTCAGAATCGATTGAATGGATTGTAAATAAGGCTTCCAAATGGAGTATAGTTGCAAACATGCCTATTAGCGCGGTATGCCTACACACAGCGTGATCTATATCGTATTTCCGCGTGCAAAACTGTTTGATATCACGACGCGAGGCTCACGCCGTGACCTCACGAAGGTTGACACAAAATTTACATTTACCCTCCGGAAACGATTACTACTTTCAATATTTATGTACGCTATTTTTGGCGACAAATTTCATTAAGAATTCTGCCTTAGGCTGTACGCTTTAATATTTTCAAGAAAATCTTGATAAATTGTTTTAGTTCATACTTTTGGTAAGTCGGCGGTATTTCTCCCGCAATAAAACGAAGTCATTTAGAAACGCAGTGAAAGAGTGTAAGTGTCACTTAACAGTAAAAAGTTCATTGTCCTGCAAGCTAGTGCGGCCAAATTGAGACTCGCAAAGCGCAATAAAATAATAGTTTAGGGTCACCACACTGCCAGCAATATTTAGTATAATGTTACATGTCTGGTCCCGTCGGATAGCTCTCTGCCATTTGAATTTCTAAAGATGTCTCCTAAGGGATCGCCCCTTGAGTGGATATCGTCTGAGTCCTCCCTGAGCTGTGTTTTGGCAACCCTGCGCGAGCCACTCGGTGACTCGGGTCTCGGGTCTCAGATCTACTTTGAATAGAAATTACGTAATCGACAAAATTTTGACGCAGCCTGCGGCGTCCTCCCGCTCCGTCCTTTATCGACGCTACATCGCCATTGCATTAGACTCTTTCCCTTTAGAATACGACGCGCTGATTTAATTTTCTTTTGACCTGGAAATTAGAGCCGTTATCGACAAAAAGTAAATTAATTTTCAACCAGTAATTGACTGATACATCTCAGTTAGGAGTCCTCCTGAAACAGAGTTTATGAATACATTTCAGATGAACTTAAATCTTGTTTAAATATTTATGGCGGTTGCAGGCGGTTGAATAATTGCGACGTCATTTAATGTATGAGTCTCGAGTAAA
Source organism: Abrostola triplasia (assembly GCA_946251915.1). Classification (NCBI taxonomy): domain Eukaryota; kingdom Metazoa; phylum Arthropoda; class Insecta; order Lepidoptera; family Noctuidae; genus Abrostola; species Abrostola triplasia. The sequence continues at coordinate 5,449,163 of OX276423.1, forward strand.
GTCTCTCAAATTCATTTGAATTACCGTTTCAGAGGACGTGTTTATGATATTACTGCGACTGGCTTTCTGCTATCACATACTACAATAATTTGTGCAAATCCAAGCAAGATTGCAATTTGCAGGACGGTCGTGAGAGGTCTCACGCAAAATTACCTTACACTAGACAGCGAAAGTCCATTAGGTTTTATGGGTTCCACTCCGCAGGACGAATAGCGCTTGAAACGTTGAAATTAATTAAATTCTCACCTAAACGCGACTCAAAAGCGAATTCTGCTCTTTCAAAGATATATTTTTCTTTAGTTCTTTTTTCGTCTACGCCAGAACAATGTTTTCTGTCAGAGTCACTGTTTTAGGTATTGTTAGTTTCATTATTGTTTCTCGTGATGTTTTTGTATTATTTTCTCGTCTTGCGAACCATGAAATGTAATTTCGGTGTTATGTTACGAATGACGTGAAGTTAGCAACATTATTCGTTAATTTTTCAATTATTGTAATTCTATCCTAAGATGAAATGTTCTAATGAAATTATTATCAATGAATTAGTAATTTTTTTAAATAATTGTTAATTTCACCTATTTTATATGAATAATTTTTTACAGATAAGTACATATTATAGCTGAATGTAATTATCTCTTATTGTGCATGGACTTGTAACTATTAGCAATAAGATGTCCGTATTATACTGATTAGTATTTTAATTCGTTGTTATAATGTGACATCAAACACCGAAAGTCAAGTTGCACGTACACGGTTTTCCTCATAAACTGCATGATAAACAGACGTAACGATAAATATATTATTAGCACATAAACTGCTTCTATATGTAATCCTATATAACAGATACAGAATCACGTAAATTCGAGGTCGAGGAACTCTCAATACAAGTTTCTGGCAATGCTCCTGAACTACGCTTTACTTATGGTAAAATTATTTTGATAGCTCTTAAGCTCTAGTATAGCGTAAAGATATGTTTATTCATAAAAGAAAAAGTTTATTTTTTGCTTGATGATGGCAGGTTTTTGGACCAAACCGGACGATAGACCGAACAGGCAGATCGCAGCAGTCGACACAGATGGTCACTATTGCTTCTATAAACTTGTAAATAATTGGCAAAAGATACACAAAGATTTTGTAGTAGTCACTGCATGAGAATTTTAACAGAAAAAACTTGATGTAATAACTGAAAATAAATATTTATAAATATAAGTTATGGTGTCAAATTATAAGAGAGTCAGAATGATGATCTGAGAATATTGAAAACTTGTAACTATGTGATAAATTTATCTAACCTGCGTTCTGGACGTAATTATTTTTAAGATTCCGATGTTCTATTGGAACTTGTATACGAAGTTTGAAATTGCTCTTCAATTAATATCAAGTTTCAAAAATTAAATGTGTACTTTTGTTGTATGTTAGATATATACATATGCCCTATTCGGCGCCTTTAAAATCCTCAGCATCAAGCGTAATGACTTTCTCCCCACATTTCTTTCGCGGTTCTTTAGAAAACCAACGCGAACATGTTTTAACGAGGCGAAATTTAGCCTTGGCTTTGTCGACACCTTTTACTGCAATCCAGCAATCAGCCGACTATTCATTTTAGATCCTTTCCGTTGAGACGTCCTTAAATTTAAACCAAGATGAAAGAAAGTAAAAAGACTAGAAGACACTGTCGCACCACATGCCCTTCCAAAATAATTTCTACAAATTATTCTCTCACCGTAAACTCGCAATTAAAACAATGTGTAATGAATTATTCATAAGGAAGCAATTTGCAATGTTCAGACCGACATGTCATGTGTGAGCACTACGCCCAATTACTCATACAATACAGCGAAGTGCGGTTAACAAGGAACACAACTGTATCTTTAGTTATCGTGTCCTCCGGGACGTGGGGAGCAGATCCGCCATTGTAACCACGTCATAATGATGTAGGATGTTTGTACACTATTGGGGTTTTCCGTCACAGGACCCGCCACGCTCACACATCCCGCTAAACGAAACTTATTCGATTCCAAAACGAAGGTACACAATCACGTCAGTTACATTTTATTCGAGTTGAAAACTTTGTTATTGTTTTCAAAGTACTTAATACCTATCTCTATCATTTACGAGCGGCTGTTTGTGCAAATGCAAATTTCATGTTTAATCACTTCTCCCCAAACGGTCCCAGCTTTCGGGTATTATATCAGAAAAGTTAACTCGTAAAAATCTGGCTTACTGAAGCTAAATCATAAACCAGTAGAGTTTCAAAGCGGCCAATTTTTAGAGGAAATGTCTCAGTCCGCAGTCGAACTTCCGAACTTACGGCTCGAATTTTAATAAACGGAGGCGGCTGGCCGACTTGAAACTCATTTGTTTTACTGTGCAAGTTGTTTAAATTATTGCAGACCAATACAACATCGCTGATGGAAAAAGTTGGCAAGTTATTCGAATGCTGGCCAGTATATGGCAGCGCTGCGGTGTCTTAGTTCACTTGTCGATATAAATCTCTCGACATTTCAGTTAACAAACATATTTCGTCGTCGGTTTCCGTTTTCAAACTCACGTACGGAAAGTGCATAACAAAACTAATAGCTGAACAATTTATCGTCGAAATTCCAAGTTTCCGCAACGTATTACTTGTTACTTGGATATAACATAAATTGGTTTGTGCGCTCACCGCTGCCACATACCGGCTAAATATAAATCATACCTTCACCCAGATAATCAATATATTATCTCAAGGCAAAATAATACGGAAGCGGATAATTTTAAGACATAGTAGCTAGGCACTTGCCATTTTTGCTGCGGTCGCGGTTATGTCGGATATTTGTTTAAAGTCATGAACCAAAATAATATCGCATTAGGTATATATAATTAATATCATAGTGAATTTTTCAATTTGACTGCCACATTGGTCTTCTGCTAAGCCCGACTGTTGAGCATGGGGAGGGTTCGGATCCCAGGTCGGGCAAAGCTTTATTGATTTTTTCCGTTAATTAATTCTCAGGAGTGGCACAGAGTCTAAATTTGTAATTGATTGGCAATAGGCTCGCCCCCCGTTATATTAGGACCTATGAACTGGCGAAATGTTTGTGTACTTTATAGTCACCTCTGCCTACCCCTTCGGAGAATACAGGTGCAACGTTATGATTATATGTGAATAGAATTTAAAAAAAAATTGTAAGTATAATCAACGTAGCCTTCTTTAATCGAAATGTTTACCAACAGCTACTTCTGCCCTATGTGTACAAAATATGAAACTGCAAACACATTCATTGGATAAACAAACACATGTTACAATCACCCCTAAAGCTATCATTTTGACGGCTCTTGATGTAGTATCAAAACACTGATGCAATAACACTGTCAAACAACTGTGGATATGGCCGTTACACACTCGGACGGCTGGCGCGGCTGGTCACACTCCACGGAATAATTGGCGATCGCATTCAATATTAGCATGGACCACGCGACAATTATTAAGAGCTTTTTTTCAGTGACAAGCTGGCTATGCCGATTTTTTATTAGTTACCTAATATATTGATTTAAAAGAAGTCTAAGAAATCTTAAGTAACTATGAATTCTCAAGTTTTTTTATACATATAATTATGTTCTAGTTTCATTTTTGCTGTGCATTATAGAGATATATTATTATGTCTGTTGTAATTATTCAGTCGTTTGTAATGTATAAAGATGATAAACACAGCTTTTTGGTAGTCGAAATACTCTGAAATACATATTTTTCAATACGACAGAAGAAGTATTTTAGTTTATGGTCAATATTTATTTACACGTTTAAGTATACAATAGAGTATCTTAAGATAGTGGAATAATTAATTTCCTGCCCTCCTGGGAGATGGGCATGACTTTATGTATGTTAATCAATTTCAAACAATTTCATTTAATATCAAAAAGGGTCGTTGCAGCTCGCAATCGATGCAACCTTCCTAATTGGAGAATTAAACGACCGACCGTCCATTTTATACACAATATTTTTCGTATTCGCTTTTAAATGCATCTGTGGCCAATGATACGAGTAAAAAGGTTTACTGTATTTTGTATTTTAAGCTATCTTTTGTTTCGATATTTCTTTTGTTTTAAAATTACCTTTTTATCACTATTGTTTGGTGATTGATGGTGCAGTGGCCGAATGGACTTGCGCTTTTAGTTGCCTTTATTTCCTGCACGCTTAATTTCGTACCTAGACAGTTTTTGTTCTTTACAAAACAATAGAAATCAGTGTAGTACGTCATTTGAAAACAATGTATGCGATAAAAACGATTGTCGGTTTTATCGGCCGAAGTAATTTTTGTCAGCTTTTGTCCATATGGACATGTCAACACATCATCCATCAATATTCATAGTTCCAACTAATGTTATTTTTATTATTGTATTTATTTATGTGTTATTTTTTTAATTAAGGCTCCAAGGATTTTGTTTTTTGTCAAACTACAAATAACAGAAACTAATATTGTTGTTTAAATTTTAATCTTACAAATCTCCCTTATGTTTATTTTTAAACACTTCATTTAAGTATATCACTGCATAATATCTGTAAGGAAAGAGAAACATGATGTGAATGCATAAACTAGTAATATTAATCGCCTTTTGTCGCCATAACTAAGCGTATCACAGTAGGTACGTATAATAGATCGTGAGCTTAAATCTGGTAATAGCGAAAGCATACGTGGGCTAGGCGCGCATGGAGCTAATACCTGTGAATATTAGGAATATATAATGGGTATTAGTTAGGTAGGTACCTACGTCCCACAATCTGACTACGATACCCAAATCAACTTAAAAGTAACTTATTTAAAGTTTTGTAGCAAACGGCTAAGTTCGTCAAAAATATTGGGCTTTAATTGCGGATTTATCTCTGAACACAAATCTGCGGTGGAAGTAACATTTTAATATCATATGTTTAAGGTTATCACATATCAACCCGAAAACGGATCATCTCCGTATCAACTCAAGTCTCTTTGTGTGAACCTCCCTACTGCAACGCACACTAATCGATATCGTAACGTTATCGCCTCGCCTCAGGACAAGCTCGCAGTCGGCGAGCCGTAAGCACGGCGTCGCCTAGTCGTAGCCGAGTCGACGTATCGGAGCCACTGATCCGCTGTTTGACGCCGAGACGAAAGGGGATACGGTGATGATCCTTTCCGAGTTGATATGTGTGCTATTATGACCTTTATTCTATACAATTACTTAAATCTAAGACATATTTTATCTTTTGTAAAATCTGTAAAGGAAATGGCTTGAGATAGTCAATTTTTACAACTTGCAGGCAAGTGTATAATGTGAAAATCGTATGTTACGAATGTAGTAGGTTGTATTAGTTTGTGATAATAACGTATTGCGTGAGTACCAAGAAACATGTAGGTCAAGCATACCGATTAGTGTAAGATAAAATATATAAACATTATATTGACTTTACTTTCAGTATAATGCAAAAAGAATAACAAAACGTAGATACATAGGTACTACATATAAATCTCTCCGTGTGCACTGTATATAACGATATGTATATTTATTTGTAGAAAAGAGAATCCGCAATTCTTCGTACACAAGGAAACATAAAAACGTCATGAACGAAGGCTCAGGAAACGGTAGGTACCAGGGTCTGAAGCAGGGGCGAAAGCAGCGAAGCCTCACAAAACGACACGCCCAGTTTAAAAACAGCTACCTTACTAAGCACGACATTTTCAATTCCAATGACAATGAATTCAAACATTTGCAATGACGACCTGATTAGCGCAGTGGCTAAGCGATTGGACTGCTGTGCTAAGGGTCGAGGGTTCAATTCCCGCAAGGGGCAAAACTTTGTGCAAACCACAGATGTTTGTCCCGAGTCATGTTTGTGAAATGCACCCACGACACAGGAGAAATTCCCAGTGTGGGGCGATGTTTAAAAAAAAAATTGTGAAAGCGAGAAGCCACTACACAGCACGTAGCGGCGTCACGCTTCTAAAACGGAAAGCGTCCTGCTTTAAGAGCTCATTGTGAGGGCCCAGAGTTTTACAAAATGCATTTAGGAAATGAGATAGCTCGCACAAAGCTATCTTAATTTCATCGGGAAATTATTCTGGAGTTCGTGAGCAAAGTCGTGATCGTTGAAATTCGCACGTTAATCGGATTCCGAGGGCAAATGCGTGACGCTACCCGACGTCCTCATAGCGCCTTTTATTATTCAAAATAAGGAAGTGGTCATGCGATGCCGTGTTGACGAAGTTTTTATTAGACCGCTGACATAAATAGCTGTTTTTTTTTTAATTTGTCTCTCGCAGTTAGCTCTGAAGGAGCTCTTACTGCTTAACCGGTCGTTTGGCGAGACCTAATGAAAGGCCTCCAGCCAGGCTTATAAGCTGAAAACTACAAACTAAGCGACAGCACCTAAGGGCACCCCCGCGAGGGGTTCGGACCTTGGCTCAGGGCGTCGCTGGGGAGGAGAAGCTACCACTACTGACGGGGAGCTGCTGGATCTGATTATTTGGGGTTTGTAGGGACATGGTCGAGTTTTCTCGCACGGCACAAGCCGGTGGCGTATAAATAGCTGTTAGACTAACTCGTATGTCTAATCAAAGCTTGGCTTTGTGTAACTTCGTTCCTAAGTTCTAGAAATCGATTTACGCAGTTTTATTTTCGTTTTCGATTTGTATAAAAACAGTCGTAATAAAAGTAGACACGCGAAATGTTAGTAATGTATTACTCCAGTCTATTACGTTCTACGTGTCAGCTCATTCCCTTCTAAATATAGAAACTATATTTAGAACAAACAATACTACGTGTCGTTTTACTTTACTAACGGTTCCATTCTCTAGTTATTTTGTTTTGACATAGGTTTGATTTATTCTGCATACCACATCCTTTTTACCTAGAACTTTTACATTTACAATTCTACAAATAAATGTCAAAGAAATTAGTGCAGTTATGCCGCCAACAACGTTGTTAACAATTTTTAAACGGGTTCCAATTTACGCTGCGCTTTTGTTTACAAACATTAACTTCTATCCACGACCTTTACGGTCTCAAGTCAACAATTACCTCCTCCAATCAGGTCGTCAAACAGTGCCGTTACTACACTTAATTACTCTTTGATAAGGCGCGTGTTGGACATGCAACGCTGCGTGCACGCAACCGCCGTGTTCTCTGTATCGGGACAATATCCGGCGAATAATGTACGAGGAAGCGATTCATCTCCTGTGGGGTTAGGTTACACGGTAAGTGAACTTAATCCGGCCTAGACGATGTAGACTATTTTCGAAGCATCTTAGTTGTAGCAAGTTACGCAAACAATGTCTGATATGACACCACGATCAGGGTTCGTCTTATGCGTAAAATATCACGGGATACTCATGGGGATTCTTGCGCAGGACTTATGTAAAACATGCATTACGTCTTGTTTGCTTGTACAAATAATAAAAAATATACAAACATTATTGTTTCTTTTATTTCTGCACTGCATTGTAATATTTATCATGGATGTTTTGTTGCCGCTGACTGGACCGTTGAATAAAGTAAAAATGTACCTAACAAACATTTCGCGTATCGTAATGATAAGAATATTCAATTTTCTATTTATAACTACATAATAAGTAGATAACATTTTTCTGTACCGAAAAAGAGCTTTTTACTAATATCGTAGGAATATACCTATTTTCCTACGCATTTAACTGTCCGCTTATCAATGTAAAGACAAATAAATTCGCCCTCAAACCAATCTATTCGGCTAGACTGATAAGCTAACCGCTAGCTGCTATATGTGGCTTGTAACCTTCACCCACCGCTTGACCTGTGGCTTGACCAGGCGTCTAGGTAATAGAATAAAGATATCGCGGGCTTCGACATAGAATAGTAGACGAATGGAGTGCGACACGCAGATATGCGACTTAAGAAATCTAATTTAATTTATAGACTGATGTCAAAGGAAAATGAAACTAAACTAAACGAAAACTTAATGGAAAGACCTAGCGTTTTAGCGATATATTATGACAATGTATCGGAAAAAAAGTCACACACCCTCAATTCTTTTCGACTGACATTTATCTCAATATTATTTTTACAAGTTTACAGTTATTTTCGACAAAAACAGTCGCAGTAATAAACATTCCAGCAATTAGAGCCTCACCCCGCCTACACATTAACCCTCCACTTGCTACCTACTCGGTGTCGAGGGCTATCAAGATTTCCACGAGGACTCGCTATTCATCATCAAATGTCCCGGCTGATCGATCGTAGGCGATTACATGGGCTTACCCACCCCGCACCCTGACACTCCGAGCACAAACAATTTCCTGATATTGGAAATTGTTTAGATTTTACTTTAAAATTAGTTTGGAGATTGATTTTGCGGGCCCTCAGCTATTGGCAATATTTCCTCCCAAATCTTATTAACGTTTATAGAAATAACTTTTTATTATTTTAGTGTTCTCTGTTTCTTTTGGTTTTGCAACGTTTATAACAACAGCCTATAACTGTCCTACTGAAGGGCAAAGGCCTCTTCTTTTATAAAGAAGGATTGAGCATAGATCACCGCGAGTTGGCGAAATCCAGGTTTCCTCTAGATGTTTTCCGTCACCGTAAGTCAGTGGTGTCTTAAAATATCTTAGAAAGTATTTATGGCATTAAAAAAGTCCCATTGATATTTGCCTGGGTTTGAAAATCTGGTATGTCAAACACTAGGCCACCACAAGTTATGGCAATGTTTGCGCACAATAAAACACTATTTATGTAAAAGAAAAAGTTCTGAGTAAAACTGGATCTTATCAATGTATCCTGTTCTCATAAAACTTATTTTGTAAGCTAGAGAGATAGTGTTGTATTTTAAGAAGCAGACAGTTCCGTAGCGTAGCGTGCAACGGTTAACATTAAGTAGCTAGAAGGATCATGGAAGGGCAGGTCGCATTAGGTGTTTAGCAATTCTAATAGAGTTCCGAGTCCTATCTGCAGTGTTGCCTTTGTGAATAAACTTTAAAGGGCAACCCTGACACGCAAGCTTCTGGACAAATAAGCCGTTAATTATGGTAATGTGTAATAAATACGTAAGCAATTTGCATTTGTAATTCTATTGTCTAAGGTACATTGTTTGGTAAAATGCAGAGATGAATGAGTTTTACTTCAGTCAAAGTAAGTGTAGTGCTATGTATTCACAGTCAATGTAGTGGGAATGTAGTGGCCATATGTCATATAGTTTCTTCTTGTTCGTGTTCTTTATTACTGAAGGTCGTGTCGGTTCTGAAATACTTTGACGGAGTCGCTGAAAAGCTGCCTCCATACGACTAAGTCTTCCGCTTTCCTCACTGGATATGTCAACGACTAAAAAATGACCAGTATTACTATACCCTATATTCACACATTCCACACCAAAGTTTTCCATTTTTTTCCGTTAATATCTTACCCACACGAGTCAAGTTTCCTTCATTTTAATAGGACGCCAGCCAGGAACTTATCCGTAAGGTCATTTCACCTACACCTTGCTACGTGACCAGTAAAGATACAGAGAAGCTATACTATAGTACAAGGTATAACTAACTCAGCTTTTTACCCCACAACTAGTTGCTTTGAGGAAAACAGTGAGGAAGAAGAAGAAATAAATAAAACGTAATATATTCCGGTAACACAATAGCACTGGTACTATTAACACGTGGATATTAACGCTTTGCTCCATAAAAATAAGTTGGGCCTAGTGTTAACAACTGCCTAATTTAACGGTTTAATGTCTAAACAATTAGGCACTACATTATGGCTGCTCTACATGCGATTAGATAGCCTAGCATTGTACCTAAATTGGTCGTTTGCATGTGACTTTCTCACCTTCACGATACCTATATTACCCATAGCCAAATATTATGTATGCTTCGAGGGCTTCTTGAGCTTAGAGTCGGGCGTGACGAATCAGATTTACTTAAGAGTTTATTGTTATACAACTTTGGTACCTACTATATCTTCGTTTTTCTTTAATTTGGAAGAAAATTATCACGTAGTGAGTTATCATTATTACCCTGATCTACGAAACTAAACAGATTTTTTTATAAAAAACATTTTCTTTTTAAACCATCGCCGGTTACCGTTAATAACTCACCAACATAGTAACAAAGTCCAATCCAATCGCTTGGCCACTGCGCCAATCAGGTCATAAATGGTCAAAGTCAAAGTCAGTCAAGTCGTTAATAATGTTGGAGTATATTAAAAATCCTTCTCCGCTAAGATCTGTCTGTGATATTATAAAATATACTGGCCTGCCCGATTTACAAGACAAGGACAAATGATTACAATAAACATATAAGGTAAGTGGAGCCCTGTACAGATAACAAGCATAGCCTGTAAACTGATTTCCCTAAGGATCGTGTAGGCCAAGTGGCAGTGTCCGGTTGAAACAAAAACATAGTCGAATAGACCCGACATTAGTACGGAAAATAGTGAGGGAAAACCGTCGCTATATCGCTCGGAGAGTTGAGGAAGTCATCTACGAAAAACACAGTATTTACAAGTATATCTTACTCTTAGGAATTTATAACACATAACATAACATCACGCCTGTATTCCCCGAAGGGGTAGGCAGAGGTGCACATATAGTACACCCACATTACGCCAGTTATGTTTTAGGTCCCAATGTAAAAGGAGGCGAGCCTATTGCCATCAACCGGGCACAAATCCAGACTCCGTGCTGCTACTGAGAATTACCTAATGGAAAAATCCAGTAACACTTTGCCCGACCCGGGATTCGAACCCAGGACCTCGTGCTCAGCAGTCGCGCTTAGCAACCACTAGACCAACGAGGCAGTCTAGTCGAGTCAGTTAGGAATTTATGTTAGGTATTTGTTTTCTTATTCAGATATTATTTGTTCTTAGTTTTTACTTTTTAAGCAGATACTTCCGCGGTATGTTCAACATTCGTTAAGAAACCGTCTGGTTACTAACCAGTCTACATCTTTTTGAATTTTAATAAAAGAAGAATTTATCAATCGCAAACTTACGCTACATAACTTAAATAATTCACAAGATTGTTTAATAATATTTTGCTATATCACATGCACGGCATTTTCGTCGGTTACTTTCAGTTGTTTCAAAGTCGAAACTTAAAGTATTATCATTACAGTGAACGAGCAAATTCCTTGCATGTAGAGCGGTGAGTTTATCTTACATAATCTGTATGTACTATCGTATATCCGAGCCAGATGTTCTCAGTGCACGCTTCAGGAAGCGTTCACGACTCTCAAAACTACTTGTTCCGGAGATTTTAAAGTCTGATAAACAAATGAGACGCCCCTACCTGTTGTTCTCGACTTAACATTTACGTATCATCACGGTCGAACAAGTTTTAGTTGTCATTTTTATATTGTAGTGCTTATTAGGTTATGGCAAACCAGACAAAAATAGGTCACATTAAACCTTTTTATTATATCGTGCTTACAATGATAAAGGAAAATAGCCCTTTTGCTGCTTAAGGAGCTCATAGTCAAACCACGGACTTCTATTGAGAACTATAATATTCGACTCAAGCTTCAACAATTCGCCTTTCTTGATAACAAAGTGTGTTTTTTTAAATAGCAATGATATAATTATAGATTACCTATAACAGAGAAATCATTTGTGTAATTCTGTTAAAAAAAATCACCTAGGATAATGTGTCGTAGCTTCACTTCAAAAGTAAACAGTTAGAAGGACTTTACCTCACAACACACAATATTACTTTATACAAGTAGCACCGTACTTTGTGAGTGGCAGTGTAATTAATGTTGCTCCTACATAATTTCCCTACAGGCCGAAAACAAGACCGAACAAAAGGACCTAAAAAGAAAACAAATTACAGCTTCGTTGCGTCTAAATAGTGAAAAATATAGGGTTGATGTATAAATAGTGGGCAAGGTCCCGCGGCCCGCGAGTGGTGACCCTGGGTTCTTCAACAAACGCCATTTCCGGTTACCGAATCAGAGTGAACACGCGAGCCTTTATACAAAGGGTGTTAATTTAGTTGCTGTGAAAAACCTCCACGAGTTATTGCGCTGAAACGTGCGAAATTAGCATTTCCATTACTACATTATATGCTATAAATCATTTTCACGTGCGGACTGTGCCCGTTATACTGAGCCCACTTGAATATTCCGCTGCATTTACATATTAGGAAGCGAAGGACGATTTTGTGACAGATTTAGCGACCCCTGCTTAACCCCAGCATTAATTGAATCTCCCATCGTGTTTTGTTTGTCTTGAGTATTGTTACACATGTGCGCACTGCGCATGTGTGGGTGACGTCTACAGCACACTATTAAAGTCTCCTGCTGGTCGCTCGTTAGCGCAGCTGAACTGGCTTTATTTATTTTCTTAGGGTATACGCCAGCTGCAGTATAAATATGAATGGATGGGGAAATATTTTTGTGTTCCGAAAATATTATTTTCATATCAGAGGAAACCAAGCAATGGTGTTAAAGAAATTATAAAATATTCATGCTATTTTTTATGTAAAGCGATTTGGATGCTACAAAAGTACAGGTCGGAATGTAGTATTTTTTTTAAGACGATTTCTTACACCTTGAATTCCACACATTGATTTTTTCCTGTATCGTGGGTGCGTTTCACAAACATGAAATATCACATACCCAAACACCCAGACTTGGGATAAACATCTGCGGATCACACAAATTTTTAGCCCGTGCGGGAATCTAACCCGCAACACTTAGCCTATCTCATAAGCACTGCGCCAATCAGGTCGTCATTACCTAATATTTAATTTGAAAAAAAGTTAACATTTCTTGTATAAAAATCTCTCAATAGAGTAACTGATATTTCAATTATCATGTCTAATAAAGCTTATTGTAAAAAAATACCGAGAAAAGTATCTATTAATAGCTTTCATGACTCGTGTAACGAACACGTGTTGCGTTTTTCGTCCGCGAGGAGCTCCCAAACGACTTTATCTTGACAGGCTGAGGTCTTGAACATTTTCTTGGTAATTTACTACCTCTCAGGGTTGATTTTCATTGAGCTTCTACCTACTAGAGTAAAAATATCAAGAAAAATATCTTCGGAATGGTAATTCGTAATGTTAATAAACAATTTACAAGAAAACTCATAATAAAACGTATAGGTACCAATATACCTACCTACTTCACTTTTTATGATGTCGCTTCCAAAATACTTTGGGAACGAATGTCATTTTTATAGCTACAGGTTACACCATTACAAATTTCTAATTTCCTAACGTCATAAAACCAAATTATTTTTTCATTATAATCACCGTAACCAATGATGCGTTTTTATGGGACATAAACCGAAGTACTGCGCACTTCAAGATGTATCAGCGTTAAAATCGTGGATGTTACACGACATGGTACCTCGACTCTAAGTAATCATTGTCATTTTAGTTGACATCAGTTTTGATGGTAAGTTGGCCTAATTTGCGTGCGCCGACCGCACGTATATGCGTGGTTAACTATCTGTCACGTTGCTGTAACGATAGCTTATGTATATTATGACTAAATCATTGTAATAATCTTAAATTTACTTATAATCGGTATGTTTCAACCTCATCAGCATTGAAAAACATATTTTAGTATCAAGTTGCCTATACAATTCCTAGCTGTAAAGTGTTTAGGTTTTGTATTATTTTTATTACTTTACAATATCATTGTCTCGAACAAACCGTTGCAGTAGCGTAACAGAACAGCGTCACCAACAAATCTAAGCCCATAAATCGTCAACATCAACAGAACATAATCAAGCAACCAATCGCGCAACGGCAACACGTCTTGAAGATCGCCATTACGATATTCTGCGAACATGTATCATATCTGTTCTGACAGTTGCTGTAGCAGCGTCGAGCACGCTACACGTATCAATCACATGCGCTATCAATCATCTCGACAGGCCGTCTATGCAGTTCACCTAGCTCTTTGACGTTGCAACACTCCAAATATGCTATTGAAATAAAGGCGTTCTGTTTGAAACTGAACAACGATGGTACTAATACAATCTAGCTGCAATACGTTTAGCTTTTGTTGCGTATAAATTGTACACAAAGGAATTTACGTGATTGCATTGGACAATTTTTTTAAAGTAAAATGATAATCAAAGTTACTGTTTCAATATCAGAAAAAAAATGTTCGCCCGATGACTATCCTACGCAATGCGGTAAATATCCTACGCAAATCAATTCCCATTAGTTATATATTAACACCACAGCTCTAGTACCAATTGAAACACTATTAACCGTACCGGACACTACAGCAGTTATTACATGTTAAGTACAATTTCAACTATACACCTCACCAAGCATTAATGGCTCGATAAATGTGTCCAAATGAATGGAATGACGCTTCAATAGTCCCGTATTCATAACTGCCATTCTAAAATGTATGAAATAGATGGCTTTATTGTGCAAAACCTCGCTCATAGAGCGATTCGAACAAATTATTCGCGTGTGTAAAATCAATACAAAACCGGGAATTGATTGTGAACATTTCCAATTAAACAACTTTGCCGTACAGATGAAGAAAATCGAGGGGTAACAAAAGTTCTGCCATTTGTGCAGACAAGAGTCGACGAAGAAATACATACGAGTAAGTGTGTATAGAATTTACTGACACGTCGTGCAATTAGGGAGAGAACTTACAGATCTGCTGAGAATCGTAGTAACTTGTGGCAGTGTGAGACACAGTAACACCTCAGACATTGTGTTGGCTTTGCTGTGTCAACTTCGGGAAGTTAGTGGGCCACTGCGGCCGCGCGCTACTTTTTATCGAAAATAATGGGTCGCTTCCACGTTCCGCTGAAAAGCGTACATTTCTCGAAGCCACACCCGACCCGCTGTAAATTACATTGTTGTTTACATTCACCCTTATTACTGGGCGTACACAAGATGTTACATTTTAATATGTAGGTGTGAATACAACATATGTAAGTATACGACATGAGTCATGCCCATAACTTTATATGGGACACACTAGGTTCAAACTTACAAATAGTAAACCAATTTCACAAGGCCATGTGTTTACATGGATTTTATAATGAGTGGCTAAAAAGCTTACAAATAAGAATTCATATATTCATGCCCCCGTACCATGAACTCATAAAGCAAGACATTTTCCGATATAAATCAAGACGTGCACGGTGCATTGTTATGCTGTGTCTCACTTCCACCCCAAATATTCTGCTCTAAAAGTTCATGGTAAGGGGGCTGAAAGCAGTAAGCTAATCTTTAGTCACTTCACTAAAAATGAAATTCAATGTCGTTTGGTACAAAGTACTTAAGCTTTTCTGTCAAAACGTGGCTTGCAATGCAATGTCGTCTCGCAAATCGCGGACATAAAATAAATTCATCTGAATTCCAGATGAACTTTATCAACTTAATACATAAAACGCGAGTCTCCTCATACTGGATCTACAGCGGTTGAATTAAGATCCGCCAATCATGATTACGTTTATGTTTGATGTATTAGAATTGTCAGATTTGAAAATCGTATTCAGTAATAAGGTCAAGTGTGTCGAACTTGTATGTAAATATGAGTTCACATTGAGTACAAATGACGACCTGATTAGCGCAGTGGCTAAGCGATTGGACTTCTGCGCTAAGGGTTCGATTCAGGCAAAACTTTGTGCGAACCACAGATGTTTGTCTCGAGTCTGGGTGTTTGTGTATGTGATATTTCATGTTTGTGAAACGCATCCACGACACAGGAGAAATTCCTAGTGTGGGGCGACGTTTTTTAGAAAAAAAATAAAAAATAAACAGGTATCTTTAAAAGTTTTCATTAAAAATAATAAAAAAGTAAACTACTGATTGCTGCGCTCGTTAGCCATAAACTTGTCATTGTCCTCAACTATATTGTATACCTCATTACAGTGTCAACAATGTTTGTCACTAGATACTGCAGACGCTGCAACAATCTTTTCGCAATCTCGCAAAAAGTTGTAACAACTATTTGCTTTCAAGATACCCTCCAATACTTTATAGGCAGCTGAAGTTCTGTCTTTTATCTGTTGCAACAATGGCGCTCTTGTACACACGCGCCGCGTCGTCCCTGCATATTACGTAGATATTGTTTCTCAGACACGCCGCTACTAGTCAATATACTATTCAATGTTTGCCGGCCCGCCTCGACTTACACGCAATTTCTTTTCGTTCTTCACAAATAAATCCAACATCACTACTAGCATCGAAATTCGTGAGATGAGACCACGTCTTTGGAATGAATATTAGAAACGAGAGCTTGCGTCTACCTACCATGCTTTATATTGCGACAGGGAGGTAAAAAACCTGCCAACCGCGACTCGAATTGAAAATGGACTGAATCGCGAGACAAATCTCCTTACTATACGCTATCTCTCATACCTACTTAAATAGCTCACGGATTTCAATTCAGAGGTAATTGGATGTGCTTTACATAATGACTTAATCTAAGGATGGAAGTTTTGGTATCTGGCGTTCAGCAAATTAACGTATTACGGATAAAAAACTGATCGAACGTCTTAATTAAGAACGTTAATTGTTCTGTTCGCATTTTGGTATTTCGTTACACGATCACGTTCGCTGATCACGGTGAACTTTACAAGATGACTGCAATACAAAAAGCCTTTTATCTCAATGAAATACAAATACCACCGGGATCCGAAATACATTTCTTTGTGACAGAATATTATTTCAAGCCTTTGTAACTCAATCATTCCACAATGGATCGACATTTTGAACACCAAGTTCGTTCGTCGTTCGTTTGACTGCCTCGTTGGTCTAGTGGTCGCCAAGCGCGACTGCTGAGCACGAGGTCCTGGGTTCGAATCCCGGGTCGGGCAAAGTGTTACTGGGTTTTTCCATTAGGTAATTCTCAGTGGCAGCACGGAGTCTGGATTTGTGCCAGGTTGATGGCAATAGGCTCGCCATTGCCATCAACCTACGACATTGGGACCTAAAAACATAAC
Organism: Abrostola triplasia; assembly: GCA_946251915.1. NCBI lineage: Eukaryota > Metazoa > Arthropoda > Insecta > Lepidoptera > Noctuidae > Abrostola > Abrostola triplasia. The sequence continues at coordinate 5,466,065 of OX276423.1, forward strand.
TGGCGAAATGTGGGTGTACTATGTATGTGCACCTCTGCCTACCCCTTCGGGGAATACAGGCGTGATGTTATGTACCAAGTTCGTACACATTTGTAGTGGCCGACCAAGTTTAATTCAGTGGCTGTCCTACATTAGATCGTTAGTTCTTCTAACTCGGTCGCTGCAGATAGCTGATGAGGTTGCATTGTTTCGTGTTTTATCCCGCAACACATGATCCAAGTCGGGGCACAAGTTGGGATTAGCGGAGGACGCGGGCGGGCGCGGCACCTCACAGCTGGTCAATTAAACTTCGTCAATATTATGCGGCGCTTGCTATACTGCTCATACTTTATGTTCGCTATTACAATGCTCTCTGTATCAGATCGCAACTTTAATTAATTATAGTTTTACATTGAATTTAATAGCCTTCGAGCGCGAGGCTGTGTATAACGGAATATTGTCTGCATAATAATAGCTAATTGGATATAAATTGGTTTACAATTTTAGATATAAAACGTGGAAAATGTTAATTGGGATCGGGTGAAGCGGCTATATTAATTTCAACCGTAAACTCAATTAAATATTTTTATTTCAAAAGATCCCCGGCTTAATGGAAAAATCTCGAATTGATTAACATAAAATCAAAGGAGAACGAAGAATAATACACAATAAAAGCGGCGAGGTATGTCATTTAACCCGTATCTGCTGCCCTCATTCCGAATCAGGCTAAAAAAGGAACAGGGTTGGAGTTTCCGATTCATAACCCTTGGATTTTTTCCGGGCCCTGAACGTATCTGTGTGCGGTACGAATTTTTATTTCATTTGCTTCCTACTAACAAAACGAATGCATGGTCCTGTGAGCACTAATGAACCTGCCTTCAGAGCATTCAGCCGGGTTAAATGCGCGCCTACATAGATACATTTGCGACTTAATGAGCACCTGTGCCAACCGACTATGCACCTTATGCCTTTGCGTGTAGAATTCTTAGGTTTAGCTTTTGGTTTGGCCTGAATGTAATTTAATATTTGTTGTGCAAAACGGGAGATTATCGGGGAAGCGCGGGCGTTTCCAAAACACCGCTCGAGTGCGCGTGCGGCATGTAGCCACCCCATGTGAGGTCTGTTAATTATAAAGGCACAGAAAACTAAGATACGTATTTTATAATTAGGTACAGTTTGTGGAATATTAAAGCTGCTTTTTATAACTTCTTTACAATCAAATAAGGAGTCTGCTTTCGACCACGGCCGGTGCAAATTGGTCGAAAGGAAAAGCCCAAATTAAAAACTTGTGTTTGCGTTAATTTCCGTGTTACAACTTATTCTTAAAAATATTTTTTTATTTTTAACAGTAACTTTTTACTTGGTACTTCTATCGAGATCCAGAGCGTTCGATAACAGATAAGTTTAAAATATAGTTGCACTTTGTAACAATGATTGTTAATTGAATAAACCAATACATTTAGGTCTCTCCAGTAACAGTTTTCCTAAAACTTACATGCACGAAAACTCTCAGTACAACTAAATCGTTTCAGCTTCCTGCAAAATGCTGCAATTATCATAATGTCGCTGGCACCGCCTGTAACTAGGTGCTAAGTATTGCGAATTAATTGTAGCGACAACAGAACCATTGCTAAGCACTTTTGGAGAACCACCTCATTAGCGTAAACCACAATTAATTTCATTTTATACTTACATTAGATGGTATGAACATCTAAAACTGGGTTACATGAAAAAGCACAATAAAAACATAAACTAAATAAGAATATTATTGACAAAATTAAAATACATGCTGATATTGTGGACACATCGAGATTATTAGGCAGGTGAGCTACTAAGATGTGAAGAGGTTAGACTTATAGTGCATCTGCGATATAGTTATAACTTTTAATAGTTATATTATTTAATTCATTCATTATTTGAAATTCTTGATTTTCGTATGGACTACCGGGAAAATCCAAGGAAATACATTTATTAAACTGAAAAAAACTAAAAACTAATAAAATTAAGTAGTTACTATACTACCTATACATTTATTGAATTAAATTTTAGTATTTCCTTGGATTTTTCTTTCTTTTTCTTTTTTTAGAAAAACGTCGCCCCACACTAGGAATTTCTCCAGTATCGTAGGTGCGTTTCACAAACATGAAATATTCACATACACTAACACCCAGACTCGGGACAAACATCTGTGGTTCGCACAAAGTTTTGCCCCGTGCGGGAATCGAACCCGCAACCCTTAGCGCAGCAGTCCAATCGCTTAGCCACCGCGCTAATCAGTTCGTCATTTTGTCATTTTGTATAATTATGTTGTATTGCCTGTCGAAATATATCGTGCCTGTGTAACGTATCAATTCAGAATACATTACAATAATTATGTATTTTGCAAGTTTTTACAGCCGCTGGCTTTGTGTTTCCACATGCCGTTTTTCAGGGAAATAATATTTCCCTATTTCTCTCTTAAGATTTTGTGTTTACTGAAGACGCAGTATACTGACAGAGTTGCTTCAACAATAATTAAATTAATACGCTTGTCACATAAACAAATGACTATAAAAAGTAACACCCAACTTCTTTCGGTATTCATCAATGTGCGCTCGTCCTTAAACCAACCATGGGAACTCGTGATTGGAGCGATTGATCGGCGACGTTGTATGCTAGCGAGCAGTTAGCCTGGTTTACTGCTGCTCAGAAGCTTCGGCTAACAGATAAACTTTACGAGCACGTGTTAAATAACGTAATGAAACGCCCCTAAACTAACTGCTACCGACATAACGCTATCGATAAAACTGTCCAACAAATATGTGAAACAAAGTCATATTTTATGATTCGCTATTCTGTTTTGTTTTGTTTGATTTGTTTTTTAGTTTTGATACTATTATAATGTCGTAATAGAATTTGAATTTCATTGGTTTTGAGCACAGAATTTGCAAATGAATTTGATTTTTTGCCTCTGACTAGTCTGACTGCCTCGTTGGTCTAGTGGTTGCTAGGCGCGACTGCCGAGCACGAGGTCCTGGGTTCGAATGCCGGGTCGGGCAGTGTTACTGGGTTTTTTCCATTAGGTAATTCTCAGTAGCAGCACGGAGTCTGGATTTGTGCCCGGTTGATGGCATAGGCTCGTCCCCTATTACATTGGGACCTAAAACATAACTGGCGAAATGTGGGTGTACTATATGTGCACCTCTGCCTACCCCTTCGGGGAAAATAGGCGTGATGTTATATTTTTTGATTTTTTTATGGAATTTTAAAACTTCAAACTTTTTCGATCATAATTTGACCCCGTGACAAAATAAGATTTAGATTGGATTGATCTAATTCTAAAAAGGATCTTTTGTACGAACTTAGGGTACACATCATGTTCACTTCGTTTTAGTTGGTAGCCCTAAACGTTATATTTTTAGCCTCCGAGGTTATTTGAAGGCAAAACGTGCGTCATAATATTTACATCAAACATTTAAGGCTTAAGTCGTATATTTAAATCGTTCATTAGCATAAGTCCGGCGTTGGACGTCGCGCCGAAACGAATGCGTTTTCTGTTGCTGCTAGGGCTGGCAGATATCAGAAACCACGGACAGAACGTCTGCTGTATCCGTACTTTCATACTAATATTATAAAGGTGAAACAGACAGATAGAGGTACTGTCTGTCTGTTACGCTTTCACGACGAAACCCCTTGACAGGTTTTGATAAAATTTGGCATGTAAAAAGTTTAGGACCCGAGCATGGTCTTAGGCTTAACACGGACAAAGCCGCGGGCAAAAGCTAGATTTAAAATAATTATTGGTTGGTATTTGGATAATCTTTAAAACATAATATAATAATAATAATAATAATAAATCATTTAATCTCAGGCTTCAATGGCCCATAGATATATACCTTACAGACTAACATATATAGATTAAATACAAATTGTGTTAGTAAATAAAAAACTTAAAACTATGTTAATAGCACTTCACTTTGCACTTGTCTTCGTGCTCTCCTGTGGTACTGATCCGCGGAAGCGACGGAACACCACGCCCTGCGGCCAAAAGTCTTCTTCCATGACGAGGGGCAGGAAACAGTTCGGTACTCGCACCACGAATGCCTTGAAATTTACATTGCGGCGCGACTCCAGTAACTGCACCCTCGGCCTGTACTTCGTCTTTTGGCGCACGTAATCAGCGATGTCCTCCTCCTTAGTGGTGTAGTGCAGGCGGGAGACGTACACCGGTGTGTTCGGCTGGGCAGCACGCACTGTGGTGTCGGGTTTCACAGAAGCTGTGCCGCAGCGGTTCTTGTTGGGTCTGCGACGGCGCTTCCTCCCTTGCACCTTCACAAAGCCATCTTCGTCTGCTTTTGCCATTTCCTTCTCGGAGACGGGCTTCTTTATGAGAGCACTGGGAGTACTCTCTAAAACACGCGCATAACTTTTTAATTGCGCAGGCGCTGCAGATCTTAACAGCTGTACGACGTGTTTGTCGGCGGGCGCGGGAGGCCCCGCAGGGACAGTAGCGAGCGGGCTGGGTGCGCGGGGTGCGCACTCTGCTAGCTCAGCAATTTTCGGCGTTGACAGCGGCGACGACAAAACCGCTGACGCGAAACTGACCGCCGATGTATCAAGGGCAGCTCCGCGACGCGTGTTGACGTTCATTGCACTAAATGCCAGCACTGCTTTGTTTTATGATATTACTTTGTTTATTGTATTTTTTTAAATACATCAAGCATCCATCATAAATGGCCATAGAATCGCAATATATCTTAAAAAGGGGTAACAGGGAATATAAGAGGAATCCTGGCATCCTTGCTATGTTGATTGTTTCATCGCAGCAATGGCAGATTTCATTCAATATTACACGCCAATTAACATGCTTGCCCGCTACAATTTAATTACGGCCTGTTATCCCATTTGCTTGTTGAATCAAGTAAGTCTATAGTCGTACCTACAAATTTATTAAATAAAATAACTTACGTGAGTGTTATCCATATTATTTACTATATGTATACTCCGGTTTTACGGTGTGTATTCCGGGATACCCGACAAGTTTCAATACATTAAGTTAATTAAAAATAAATCTTTTGAAAACAAAATATGCCTCTCCGTAAGCCGTGTTATAAATATTGTAGTAATAATAAATAACATAACAGTACCTCAATATTATTAAACTCAACATTGTTGGATATGTTATGGATGGAATATAATACTGAAATATAATCCGTACAGACTTTATTCGTAAATAATGTAGTCGTAATTTCCCAGAGAAACAAACAATGGTTTTTCATGTTAAATATTGTATTTCGCTGCATATTTTGAACCGCATTCTCTGAGCAAGCAGCACGAACATAAATCTTCGAACACACTTTACATTACTAAAACAGTAGACAAAGCGTGTAATGAAAAACTACACTAACAAAGTAAAGTCAACGAGATAACATGAAGCATCTACTTAAAGTTTTTAAAGCAAAATTCACTTGAAGTTCGTGCTTAACTGCGCCCTGAGGACGGCGCGAGATGGTAAAGAAAATGTATCTGCTCAAGGCGAGCCCCTCCTGCCACATGCATTTGTGTAATGAAAGCCGCTCAACCGCGCAACAGGTATCATAGGTAATAGCACTGCTTTGAACTCCACTAAAGAGCTTAAGTTTTTTATTCAGTATGACATTTTCACAGCACCCACGCCGCGCGTCTCCCGCGGGGAAGCTGTAGGCGTCACCACTTTAAATCTCTTTGCTCTCATGTTCACATAACCAACATCATGTGCCTGAAGTGGGCTTTCAGTGACGGAATTTTCAAATAGTTTCAAAAGTTTGTTTGAAAGAATTTGCGGTGATCGTTTACTTTGTTTTTAGGATCTTGTGAAACTACGTTTGTTGTTATTATATGTGTACTTGTTTTAAATTGTTTACCAGCAAATAAGTCAAAAACAATGAAAAATTTATATCAATGCATCCAAGTCCCTTTTGTGTTATAACAAACTTGTAGATTTGCATTTCCAAGCAACTAACAAACTGACTGAATATGACAATCGAAGAATATAAAAACAGCAAATGTATATTGTGTGTCTAAAGAATATAAACCGCTAATACATTCTCTAACTTGATAATTTTTTTGACGACCTGATTAGCGCAGTGGCTAAGCGATTGGACTGCTGCGCTAAGGGTTGCGGGTTCGATTCCCGCACGGGGCAAATCTTTGTGCGAACCACAGATGTTTGTCCTGAGTCTGGGTGTTTGTGTATGTGAATATTTCATGTTTGTGAAACGCACCTACGATACAGGAGAAATTCCTAGTGTGGGGCGACGTTTTTTAAAAAAAAAAAAAAAAAAAGAATTATGACTATCGAAGAAAGTGAAAACAACAAGAATTTTATAATTTGTTTGTTTATAGACTATTCCAGGTTTAATAGATTTGAAGTTTTGGTAGTATGTTCTTCAGTCCACATAAATAATATACTGCGGTAGAAAAAACAGTTTTCAACACGCGTTTTCCATTTTAGATAATCATTTTCGCGTTCAACTCGCAACAAAATATTCGGCGGTATCAAATGGACTGTGGCAACTTCGTTAACAATAAAAATGATTTGTAGCATACAGCGTCACCAGCCGGATGGAATCTTTCATGGTGACTCTTTCGTCCCACTGGGGTCCGCCTTTGTATAACGGTTTGCAAATCTAAAGGGGTTTTAACTGGAGCTTGCATCGTAACAAGGAATACCTACCTACTACTACTACCTATGCACTAGAAGTGCTAGAACTGCCAGAGTGTAATGAATTATGCTTTAGGCGTGCTTTAGGTATGTAATTGTCTATGATTGAGGGCTAATGGTTAACTAAAAAACGTACTGTCGATATGATCGATCAAGGTAAAGCTTCTGTAGCTAAGGTCTGTCTTTGGATGGGTGATCATACATTTTCAGAAGTTGGAACTTTAAAATTGTCTGACAGTCATACTCAGTAAGGGATATTTTATGCCGTTGAAAGCGGTTGATGAATAAAAATCGAATAGAATTAAAAAATAGAGTGACATGCTTCACTGCTTTGTTATCAATGACAAAATATGTCAAACCAATATAATAGTTTTTATTCTATTCGTCAAAGGTTTTGCCTCTTGTCTGGGAGGGCTGGGCAGAACACATACACCCTCAAACACTGAACACAAATTTAGTGAGGATGGTTCCACAGTTGCACAACAAATAAATTGTATAACATCGAACCATCTTTCAGAGATCACAAAAGACTGCAAAATCAATTCGGCCGGCGACGCATGTAGTTGGCAATATTTCAAATTCTTTTTGATGCAATATTTTCCTTCCTCTGTTCTCTTAAATTATGTAACCGAAGAAACGTGCTATCCGCATTTGTTAAGTTGACGTCTCAAGAAATTTGATACTAAATGGTCGTTGAAAACTTGGAACATCAATATCTTATACCAATCAGCTTACTCCCTTTAAACTCTATTCCATATCTAAAACTTGCTATTGTTTGACTTCTAACACAACGTAATCGAGATTGACTTTTTAATTGACCCCGCCCCTTTCCTCCCGTAGGTTTCATAAGAGGCGACTAAAGGATAATCCAGAAGTTGGGCAGCAGCGTCTTCTGTTACTTCACCACCGATACTGCGATCCCTGAGCGATCTTGCCAAGCGTAGGATTTATGGTTTTTTTTATTCATGAAAAGGTTGCAAAGCGCTGAATGTGTGTTCACAAAATTTCTAACATCTCGTGACGACGCCTGTACTTGATAGTCGATACATGTCTATACAGAATTCAATCAGCTTGCCGATCACTAGTTGGGTAGAGTTGTCGTTAAATGGCGTTTGCATTGCGCTACTCACTCTGATTAACCTTTAAGTCGAGGTCTGGACTTTATTTAGACCAAAGATAGTCTAGCTTTTGGTATCTTAATGGGTATGTGAAGAAATGTATTGGCATTTTGATACATTCAGCGGTGGCATTGAGGATTATTTATAGAATACTAGCTGCGCCTAGCGGTGTTATCCGCTACATATTTTCGGGATAAAAAGTAGCCTATGTGTTAATCCAGGGTGTCAGCTATCTTCATATGAAATTTCATTAAAATCCATTCAGTAGTTTTTATGTGAAAGAGTAACAAATATCCATCCATACTTACAAACTTTCGCGTTTATAATATTAGAGTAATAGGTACACAAAATTTGCAGGTTCTAATCCAGACAACTACCTACTGACGTTACATGATAAATTTCAATTTTAAATAAAAAGGGCCACCTTATTTACTATGCCTATACGCTGATAACTGTGCAGTTCGGCTCTTAACTCTGCCGCAACCAGCTCATGAATAAGGGCCCCTTTCGAGTTCAAAACTAGTCGGACATTCCCGAATACACACGTGAGTAAAACCCGCGTATACCTAGAGTAAAATAATAATATAGATAACACTCACGAAAGTTATTATTGTAAAAAAGAACTGTTTAATCTTGCCTGACTTAGGGCAATGATCTTGCCTCTTATTTCATGGATTCTTATTGACTTGTGATTCTTCTTTTAGTGCGTTGTGAGCATAACTTCTAATTATCTCGTCGGAAAATGGAGGTGTGATGATATATGGGTGATTTCCTACTAAAATAAATAAACATTAAACTGCAACCAACATTGATCGGCTGGTCGCTCACATACAAAAGCAGTTACCGCGTTTAACGATAAGAATCTTTAGTTATCGCGCTGAACTGTAAATAGTCATTACCACAAGTCAGTTTAACGGAAAATATTCATTGAAATAACACTGTCAGTGATATGAATTTCAACGGATTATGCTAATTGCGCAGATGCGGTTAAAATTATTGCATTGCAAGTGGATTTAGTTAATGTGGTTATTTAGATACAGCGACGTGAGATTAATATTCTGGTCCCTATTTTATTTAACTTCAAAACTTGGTATGTTTTCCTGCTTCTTTTAGATTTGTTTTGGTTATAATTCAAGGATTTGCGTAATATTGAACGTATTTATATGTGACAAATATCGTAATTATTGAAATAACTATTCTTCTCTTATTGGCTTAAGATGATACTTTGACCGCTACTTAAGTCTTGGAGTCATCGACACGGCATTTGCAAGGAAAGACAGTTTTTTTTGGCAAGGGAATTATCAGTAGTGATCCATTATAATGCTCTTGCCTTTATACCCCTAATACACTGGAACTACACACCTAAATATTACTAGAACCCAATAAGCGAATAAAAATAATGTACGTTAAACTCAAGGAGCTTCACAAAAAAATATTGTTGCTGGTCATGGCGGTCTGAAAAAAAAAGTTATCTTCTGCACATTCGATGATAAAGATGCATAAACATCGTCCAAGCTTCCATTCTTATGCAAGAGGTTTATCGACGTGCTTAGTATTCCAGCAATGTACTGCATGTGTTCAGCATTGGGTTTTGTCTACGGAAGCCAAATTATGCTCAGTCGAACTTTTGACGAAAATTGAACAATCCACTATGCAATTTTCGTCGACCATTTGTATTCAACGACTTCAGTAATCATGTAATCTTCATGCATGCATCAGTTAGGAATAATTTTCTTAGCTTTAAGGGGAATGCTGTTAACGTCTATTTTACTCTTAGTTTTTAGCCAAATACCACTAGCTTATTTCAACTCGCCATAAAATGTACCCTGAAATCAAATCATCATCTCATCGGATATTTACGTGAAATTATCGATACATGCTTTTAGTTTTAGTATACTCTAGTTCAGGAACCTAGATAATACAATTAAGAGCTGAGAATCTAGTATTTTAGGACTTTTAATGTTTGAAACTTGCTTTACTTTCCATTAAAGATAGTCTTTAAAGCAAGATCTAACCTTATTCAACACCCAGCACGGGGAGTGGGAGAGACTCGCGGAAGAAAGGAGACGGTAAGGGAGCCGTCTTAGAAAGGGTTAGAAGATACACAACAAAGTCTGGTTCTGGTTATTTTATTTAACTTCAAAACTTGGTATGTTTTCCTGCTTCTTTTAGATTTGTTTTGGTTATAATTCAAGGATTTGCGTAATATTGAACGTATTTATATGTGACAAATATCGTAATTATTGAAATAACTATTCTTCTCTTATTGGCTTAAGATGATACTTTGACCGCTACTTAAGTCTTGGAGTCATCGACACGGCATTTGCAAGGAAAGACAGTTTTTTTTGGCAAGGGAATTATCAGTAGTGATCCATTATAATGCTCTTGCCTTTATACCCCTAATACACTGGAACTACACACCTAAATATTACTAGAACCCAATAAGCGAATAAAAATAATGTACGTTAAACTCAAGGAGCTTCACAAAAAAATATTGTTGCTGGTCATGGCGGTCTGAAAAAAAAAGTTATCTTCTGCACATTCGATGATAAAGATGCATAAACATCGTCCAAGCTTCCATTCTTATGCAAGAGGTTTATCGACGTGCTTAGTATTCCAGCAATGTACTGCATGTGTTCAGCATTGGGTTTTGTCTACGGAAGCCAAATTATGCTCAGTCGAACTTTTGACGAAAATTGAACAATCCACTATGCAATTTTCGTCGACCATTTGTATTCAACGACTTCAGTAATCATGTAATCTTCATGCATGCATCAGTTAGGAATAATTTTCTTAGCTTTAAGGGGAATGCTGTTAACGTCTATTTTACTCTTAGTTTTTAGCCAAATACCACTAGCTTATTTCAACTCGCCATAAAATGTACCCTGAAATCAAATCATCATCTCATCGGATATTTACGTGAAATTATCGATACATGCTTTTAGTTTTAGTATACTCTAGTTCAGGAACCTAGATAATACAATTAAGAGCTGAGAATCTAGTATTTTAGGACTTTTAATGTTTGAAACTTGCTTTACTTTCCATTAAAGATAGTCTTTAAAGCAAGATCTAACCTTATTCAACACCCAGCACGGGGAGTGGGAGAGACTCGCGGAAGAAAGGAGACGGTAAGGGAGCCGTCTTAGAAAGGGTTAGAAGATACACAACAAAGTCTGGTTCGAAATACAAGCACTAAAACGAGCAAAACAGCACGATATCGATACTAACCCATCTGCCGCTACACACACTTGCATACGGTGTAGACGACCCTGTTGCTCCAGAATTGGTTTATCAAAACCACAAAAAATTTGCCTTTCCCCACATGACACTTCTTTAATTGTCTGTAATAGTCACATGGTCTGAAGATGAGAAATGATGGAAAATTCTTAAAATCGTGGCTCACAACATCAAGAATCAAAACCAATATTTGAGAGTGAGACTATAAACGCTCCTTTAAAATACTTCATTTTGTAACAAGCATATTTCTACTCTTTGAACTATTTAATAATTAAAACCGCTGACCCAGCTCCCGTTAAACATTTAAAATACCATACTTCTTTCGAGTGTAAACATTTAATCATTTCTTTGCAAAAGAAGTGCAAGTTAATATATTTTACTTACTTTCAAGTTGTCCGTAGGATAACTGATTGTCGACGAGAGAGTGGGAAGAGGCGACAGACCAAGTGGCCAGATAATGGCAATAAGCTCGCTACAGTTACAAAAACCTACCAATTACAAAGGACTTGAAACGAGAGGCGAAATTTCGGATGAGGTAGAAACTCCTGTTATAGGAATACGCTTCTCTTTTGTTTGGTTATAAGGGGCTACCTTTTGCCCGCGGCTTCGCCCGCTTTAAGAAGCCTATGTCCTTTTTCGGGTCTTAAACTTTTTACATGCCAAATTTCATCAAAATCCGTCCAGCGGTTTAGTCGTGAAGGCGTAACAGACAGGCAGAGTTTCTTTCACATTTATAATATTAAGTATGGATTAAAATATACGTCAGTTGTCACTTCAGATATCCGTACCTATAAAGTTAGTGTGTAATAAAAGTAAAGCGAGGTTAGTGGCTAGTTAATGAGTCTATCGCCCGTAATTACATAGCTGTGTTTGATTGCTAAATAAAGTACTCACTAATGGCCCCTTCTAGGAGACACAGTGCTCGCTAACGAGATATCTATTTTTTAAAGCAAAAATGTTTCATTTGTGCAAAATTATTTAACTTTTTGTGTCGGTTTCAGCGTCATAAGATAAGTTAAAGCACATTTCTGTTAAGTATTTTGTTGAAGATTGTGGTTTCTTCGTTGCTGTAATGAAAATTTATAGCATGCACTAATAACTACGTTAATGTAAGAGATATTTTGGTTGAGAATTATGGCCATAGAAAGGGTTTGATTAATTAAAGTAACACCTAATTGAAAAGTGCGTGTTGCCGCATTGCCGTTTATCGAGCACAATCTTTGGAAATGTCAAACAGACAAGACATGACACTTTTCCAGTGTTTTATAAGAGACCGTTACGCCTGCATGAGATAAATAAGGTAGTAATTACGCATATAAAAATCACAAAGCTGTGCTTCGATCTTTGAACGAGGATACTCCATCTGACCTCACTAAAGGACCCATACGTTGAGTGTTAATCTTTCCAATTTCCACTTAAACATGCAATAAATCCTGTTTTAAATCACGTTACAATAATTTTCGAGCATAACATCTTGTCTTCTTATTTATTCTTTTTAAAACTTATTACAACAGACGTTCTCGAACGGTTCTTTAAAATCGCTTTCGAAACAATCGAGCGAAAACAAATAAACATCTGCAACGCTTTGCTTCTTGAGAAACAGTTAACAATGCATCGAATTACATTGCAATCGACGTAAAATATCAATTGTTAAGACAGCAGCGAACACCGCGGTACTAGAGGAAAGCTCTTTAATCAACTACAGAACGTACCTATAGTTCATTTTAAAACTATTCGCTAACTATGTAAACAAATCAGTGTTGGGAAGTTGTGCGATGAACATTGATTGCGATGAATGCGAAAATGAATACACTGGTATGCGTAATATTATATTCATTTTCGCATTTATGCTGTATTGTTTCATCGCGAGCATTATGTGGTTAATGCACAATAAAATTGAATGCATTGCTTCGTTTGACTATGCGTTCCTTCGAGTTGCGATTCCGAGAAATGGTTCTATTAGGTTTAATCCAATGTTGAGCTGTTGTTCAGTTAGATCGTTACACCCATATTCAACCAAGGATATTTGATCGACCTTTGGTGTGTATAGGTAAGAAACATGTCAGAATTGTTTTGTTTTATATATTAGTCTTCTAAAATAGAGTACACTATATTTAAGTTTTAGCCGTCGAGTTATCGACAATATTCGCCTCGACCGCTCGTCTTATCGGCCTGATTTATGACGCTTATCTACCGCACTGCTTACTCTGATAGTGAACTTCACAAAGTGGAGGTTTAATCAATCACTTAGCCGCTGGCGTTTTCAATTTGTCCTTTTAAGCATTCTCTTATCTGTTACAAGTTTCAAGAATACAAATTCGATTAGGGCGCGCTTTAAAAGCCTCTGGAGTCACGCTTTTGAATGAATTAGATATATTTGAAAAGGCTTTCTTATACAAAGTGGTTGTTCACTGAATATGGCTTAAAATCCCAGAGATACTTAATATGAATAGGTACTCTATCTTGATATTGTCTGGAGTTTTGTTAAACTAAACTTGAAACATGCTACTGTAAATTGTTTCTATTCTATAATATCCATGTTAATGAGAAAATTCTTCAGTCTCCCTTTGTTTGAAGTATAACTTTTCTTTTTACCTTGTGAAGTATTTATGCATTAGGTCAGTTCCCTTTTCGCCTTACAAAATTCACTGTGGCGTACATTCAAAGTAACGGGGGCTACCATTAGCGGCTCAGCGGTCTTCGCCGCCACTGCATACAACAATGGGGTGTAATGAAATTTGTCGAACAACGTGGCATTCGGCGCACGTCCGCGCACCGGCGCCCGCTCAAATTGCCGCCTAATTAAATTACAACCTGCTGCAGCCGCGCCAACACGGAATTCATTTCGGCCTCTTAAACCCCTCTTTTACAGTTCAAAAGACGATCAATACGTTTGTACGAACGAATTTACTGTTGCCGATCTTGTAATACAATTGTTGGCGATGTTTACATGGGACTATTTTGGCCCACAATATACCAAGGTATACTTATTAACGGCTCCTTTTAAAGCTGCTGTACTAGCATATATGCAAGAAGGTACGTTGTCGTCTCAATAGATGAACTTCTATCAGATCCCCACTGTTTATTCCGTAGCGTATGAGTGCACATGACAACGTACAGATAAAGCATTTTTCCGTAATCTCGGTGCTCGAGAAAATCGGTCGCGTTCTATTGTTTTGGAGACAAGAAGCTCGGCTGACGGTAGCTTCAGCGAATGCATTATTCCAACTTCGTATTGCGAACCGTCCCGGGGCTCTTCACTTTGCTCGCTGAACTATGGAAGTAGCAACAAAGGCGTATCGTTTATTACACCACCAACATAAATTTTCATTACAAGTAGGTACGTCTTTGAAAGGAAAATACTGGCATCGAGATCGCCTCCAACGGAGAACTTATTGCTTGTAAAATTGAATCGAGCTGTTACGTCGTCAATTTTCAAACGATACAAACTATTTTTATTTTAGTTACCTTAGCTTTAGAGGGGAAGTGATTATTTGAAAACTTTATTGCTTTTACACTTGTTAATGCCAGTATAACTTAGTAAAATTAAGGTCTTCATTTAATACCTTACGATTTGGTAAGTCATATAGGTCCAATATTTATAAACTAAACAATATTTTTTATATTTCTTACATATATATTTATAATAACGCCGGTATTCCCCGAAGGGTAGACAGAGTTGGTCACCCTTCTCAGGCACCCGTGATTTTATTTCTAACAAAATACGTGTTGGTATTTCATCGAAAATGGAACGTGTTAGGTACATAACAGTGCTATAAGGAGTACAAACAGAAAGTTTTATGTAAATGTCGCCTCTTTTGAATCATAGCGGCGGCAGATAACAGTGCCTCCGGGGAGCGCGCCTGTCGTCTGATCCCACGATGTATGCAAAATTGCCAATACGTGCTACAATATCGAACAGAATTTTTACATTCAACATGTTAATGTAAAATTTTGGTACGTTACGTTAGATTTGAAAGGGTTTTATGTGAATATCAGACGAAGAATGTATGTCAAAAGTAGCAATCAATTTTCGATTATGGAAATTGCTGGTCTGGAATATAATCTGAAGTCCACTTTATTAGAATCGCTATCAATACTTCGGACTGGCTTGCAGACTTGTTTTTATTACATCAAATCTGAATGTTTCATTTTGTGTTTACTTTTCCGATATGAAAAAGAAATGCTTATTCGAGAAACTTTAGTGTTAGCAAAATCTATTTTTTTCAAGTTTTCAGTTCCTCTTATTTATAAACACAAAGGTCTTTTTTTATTCTGAATACTGTGCTACATTTATTGGCGTAGATATCTAAAGTAAAAAACATGACTATAATTTAATAATCTTAAATGCTGTGTGTACGTACCTACCTGTAATGGGCTTGCATATTATCACTTGTATTATTTTATACCAAATATAGATAAACAGATATGTACTGGTGTTACCAATAAATACATCTTTATATAAGAATTTTAGCAAAACATTTTTCAAACATTACTTCTATCAATATTCAACTTCACGCTATGACTGAGATAACGAATTCACAAAGAAGGGATGACAATTAACTAAACAAATAACTTTAGACAGATTCATAATGGTATCTGACCAGGTTTAACTTTCCCGTCTAACTTCGGCACAAATGTTCACGGGAACCGATTAATTTCAGAATCAGACATTCACGCAAAATTTATTTCTTATTCAATGAAGGCGGGGAGGGAAGGGCTTAAGGGTTTAATGCCACTCTTAGGAAAGCGAGAAAACGCAGCCTGCGAACATCTTGCGTAAAATGGTTGATAGAATCAATTTTACTGTCACATTACTAGACTTACGGAGATGTCGCTTCTGGATGGTGGGTGCCCATCATGTGCATGAAGGCCAAAAGCAGAAGAAAAGAGCAAGATCCACGCAATTTTTTTACGATGTTTATCATTTCTTTAGGTACATTTCTTTTTCTAGCTTCTGCCACAATCAATCATAAGCAATGACTTTCTCTTCAACTTATCAGCCGCAAATTAGTTAATCGGCACCTCAGACGCTCCTATGTGACAGCTACATTTATTGAAAAGATTTGAAAGATATTAAGAATTGAACCTTATTTTTCTTTCCCTGAATGATGAATTTACTTATATTTTCCATTATATAGCCTTATTATTTTACGGAAAAGACATGGCCGGAAATGGCATTGAATAGAGATTTTTAAAGAAATAAAGGGGAGGCCTTTGCCCAGCAGTGGGACGCATTACAGACTAATTAAAAATAGCCTTCATATATTTATATCTACGTCAATAGTGGTAGTGCTATTATCCATAACAACGAACAAACTAGGATTACAACATAAAGCAGCCTACATCGAACAGCCTTTACAATCTAGAAAATAATGAAGCTTGAACAAAGTAGTAACAAAACTTATCGCATCAGAGGCGAGTCGATTAGCACTAAGCCGATAGCCTCGCCTCGCTCGCTGTGGCGCGATGCCTAATAGGCACCGATTTTAACAAATGACTTCATTGGAACAACGGACGGGAGACTTATTGGCTAATTCGTTAGCAGCGATCCGATACCCTCAGTTTCCCCCTTATAGTACTAGCAAACGATTGATTAATAGAATAAAACAATTAGAAGGTTACGCTGTTCGTTGTGTAAGAAGTTGTTAGGATTTTGTATGCTTAGGATGTAGAGGAACTCTATACATGTGCCTGGCGTGATCGCTACGAGGTTCAAACGTAGTATCGGAGTCAAAGGCGCCTATGTCTAGGAATGTTATTTATAGAATACGATCTATAGATAGATAGATAGCTTTCTCTTTCATATACACCAAGAAAACATAAGTACAATATAAGGATAATGTACAATGGACTATATTGTATTAGTATTGTAGGTACAGATCGGTTGGTTCATAATTGGACACCTAATTCGTTTCTATCAATTGCTGTTATCAAGTATTACGCAGTATGACAGAAAACCGCATGAAAATTTGATAAACGTGTCATCCAATAGGTGGTTAACTTGTTAATAGTGTTGAAAACTAGAACCGCACCCACACCTTCACATTATTAATAGTTATAACACCATATAGTGTCAATAAAGTGTTCTAAATTTAATCATTATATTAGCACAGCAATTAGTAATTTCCTACACCAAAATAATTATACATAGTGTTGCAACACAATTTGCATATTCTATTAATTATCTCAAGTTATTAGCTTACGGCTATAATATATAGTATTAATTATGATAGGACCGCTAAAGAGCATTCTGGTCTGTAATTATTATTCAATGCTTTCTCATGCCCGACCCGGGATTCGAACCCAGGACCTCGTGCTCAGCAGTCGCGCTTAGCAACCACTAGACCAACGAGGCAGTCAAATATAACTTCAATATGCCATTATACCGTGGTAGTCGGGCAGAGATCTATTTTGGCGCAGACTTGTTCCCGTGATAAAATGTAACTAAGTTTATAAGAACATGCAATGCAACATGAAAACAATTAAACGAGAAGCGCTTACACTAATTGATAAATATTTTCTGAAGTATGTTTACAGCAGTGCTAAAACACTCCAGAATGTAGGAATCGAAGCTAGAATAATATTTCGAATTTGTACTAGCATTCTAAAACTGTTTACATTTCACCAGTATTTAAAAAATATTGATGTCAGTATTTCACGAATTCATGAATACTTTTGTGCGCCATGCTCGGAAAAATTAATCTGTGGGTTAGGTACCAACTCAAAGATTTGTCTTGCGCATGATCAAACTTTCATTCCAACACAGCACAGTAGCCACTGCAAAAAGAAGTCATCATCTTTATCAGCCGGAAGACGTCCACTTTTGAACAAAGGTCTACCCTTTAAGTAAGGAGGGGGGGGGTGCCATAGACCCCACGTTTGACAAGCGGTTTGTGGATCGCAGTATTGGTGGTAAAGTTACAGAAGACGCAGCTGCCCATCTTCTGGATTAGCAAAGTCTGATAAAAAAGGAGTAACCCAATTGATTTAAATTCATTTATAATCGATGATATTTGTCTATAGGTATTCAATTACTCATAAGGTACCTTAATTCAAATCTAATAATGTTACTCTTCGTTCTAACTCTACTATAAACACTTTACAAATAGAATATTTCTCAAGTTTCCTCATAATCAAAACGTTGTACGATTGTCACTGATTGATTCAGTAAACCACATTAAGGCTATCAATCCGTCACAATCCACATGATTGTAAATCTAAAATTAACATTGAATCGTTTCATTTGTATCACAATGGCTATATATTGACGACAAGCAATTACTGTCGGCCTGCGATGAAAGATTATTCGCGGCGATTGTAATAAATTATTTACGATTGCGTTTATTCATCAGTTTTATAGTTTTCAATACCAAAAGATATAAGGGATGTATAAAACCGGGTTTTTATCCGCACAAAATGTGATCGTAACACTGATTAAGTATCATTCTCTCTACATTTATTCTTTGTTTTTACGTCGGTATTATTATTTAGCCGCTTAGATAGCACGCGCAGATCTGGATGGGTGACCGTTTTCACTTGAAAAGCAAAGACAGCCGTTGGTGCTGCGTCTGATATAGTTCTTTTTATAGCGGTCTAGAGCCCAATAAGACTATGAATATAAAGGAATAGAAAGTGTATTGTTCATGCACATACTTAAGCGCTGTAATATCTCCTGCGTTTTTGCCAAATTTTAATTGAGATTTGTCGACGAAGCAAAAAAGGAGGCAGATTTTATTTAACTATTTAATTCTATTCCAAATTGTAAAGCTTTTGTTTTCGTAATCAAAATAGGTTAAATTAGCAACAACTAACGCACGGTCGTCATAAATCAATGATAACGTAACATTGTCATCAGGAAATGCCTGGAAACGGTATCTACATTAGCCTATTTATAACCCAACAAACTATACATACATAATTTTAACAGACAGGTCTATAAATAGCCGCTGTTAACAGTTAACGATAGCTCAAACAAAGTGGCTGGCATTTAGTTCGCTAATGGGTATTTTTCGTACAACATTTACAGTAGGTAGGGCCCTAAAACACGATAGCTGCAGATACTGGAACTATGATAATGCCAGTACCGTTGTACTTACTAATTAATTAGCTTATATGTATATTGTGTAGCCATTAGTTAATCTGTGGAGACGTAGTACAATTATGTATTACACTATGCTTTCTTAAGGAAACTTTCCACTTGCACCTCGATAGATCAATTTATACGTAGTGCATAAAAAAATGAAACCGGATAATATTACTACGACATTTAATGCGGCTTGTAGTGTAAAACTTGTAGGTACCTATACCCCTACTTAATTACATAATTCACTCAACTTTAGAGTTACGAACTACAACTTTAATGAGCGCAGCACTCTTTAATTATTAACCAATAAATGTAAGTGCATCGCTACGACCAAAGTTACTATAGTTAAGTTTGAGAGCACGTTTAAGTACTCAGAGCACATTTTGTTCTTTTAGTTTTAGTACTTTAGTAGGTACTAACATAGTAAACAAGTATGTAGGATGCAATGCGAAACTGTCAAAAAATTGACAGTAACTGTCATGGCCTGCTCCCCTAGTGGACGAGTGGTAAAACACTTGACTTTTAGAAATCGAATATAATGTTAAATGTATGGGGATGACATATTTTTTCGACTATGTTATCGATGACTATGTCAACGCATAATATTTGACTTCTATTCGTCAAGCATTTTGCTACTTGTCTTGCCTATTTATTTTGAACAAACTACTTCATTGGTAGCTGACAGATTGCCGGTTAAATCAGTATAGAATACGAAAAATCGCAGCTTTGAAAGAGGTAGTTAACCAGATAAGAACATGCCTCAGGAAAACTAATGGAAATCTTGAGGATCAGAATTTTCATATATATATAGAGAGAAGAGAACCATTGCCTCATATCCACGCCATCTTTACGAACTTATCCGACGATAGGACGGGTAAACGCATGTAAATTTATATTGTAATAAAACGCAATATTCAGGCAATGAGTGAGGAAACCATTACTTTTTTCCACCTAAAGTATTATAACATTGTAGAATTCTCATGGATGGATTACCTGCAATGCGAGATACAGGTTACCACCTAGTTCGGATGCAGATGCTCCCACACTTTTTTATGAAGTACTGTTAGCCTTATAACCCCTACTAATATTATAAACGCAATAGTTTGTAAGTATGGATGGATGTTTGTTACTCTTTCACGTAAAGAGAAAGAGAAACATGAAGTACCTTTGTACTTCATGTTTCTCTTATTCTTTTTTTTTTACTTTTTATATTGTGTGTACATAAATTGTTAATAAATAATAATAAATAAATAAAAACTACTGAATGGATTTTAATGAAATTTCATATGGAGGTAGCTGACACCCTGGATTAACACATACTTTTCATCCCGTAAAAATGTAGCGGGTAACACCGCAGAGCGCAGCTAGTTGTTGTATAATCTTGATAGAAAATTTTGTACTTTATGTTGTATCCATTTTCGGTGATATAAATATTATTATTATTTAGCGCGTGAAGTTCCCGCATAAGCTCATTATCCCTCGCTGGTTTTAAAGCCTCAGAGTGTGAGTCACTATCAGCTAAGTGGGATCCCGCGCAGCACCGCGCCCCCTGCACATTATGTTGCCATCGGCACTGGCTCACACCCTGCATAGCGAAACTGTCGAATCACTCTACTTATATTTGATGAAACCACTTTTTAATATACAGCCAATAAAATACAGGCAGTGGTACGTATGGGAGTACCACAATAACCAAAGTGCGATCTGAAAATTGTGGGACCAGAAAATATCTTTTTGTGTGTAATTTTTTTCGAGGTTTGAGCTTCATTCAGTGTGTAATGTGGTACCAATAAAAGTTTTGCCTTTTTATACACACTTGAAATTTGCTAGATATACTAGAAGTAAATAGATTACGGATATGTTTTTTTTGTTGTTTTATCCGATGACACTTCGGTAGTAGCCGGGTTTAAAAAAAATATCTATTTACTGAATTCAGTTTAGAACTAAAAACTACTTAGAGTAACACATTCTAATATTAGGATAATAAAATACGGTGTTTATTATCTCATAGAATCTATAATTACAGAAATGCCAAGGACCTACTAAATATACTTGGCACTCGACACTCGACCTAAGATTTATAATGATTAACTTATATTATGGATTACTACTCATAGTTTAGTACCCAATTAGTTTAAACTTTGAAATGGCTCTGCCAAAGCCATTAATTTAATGTATTCACGTATAATAACACGTTTATGTCTTGTTTCAGGTGTGTGAAGGGCCGTAGCGAATGTAAACAGAGCATGAAAATCACACTCGACTGGTGAACGTAAGTTTTTATCGATTTATTATCGATCAAATTATTAATCAAAATCGATTACACATGGCCATTCATTAAATAAAAATCACAGTGATCATAGAGTATACCGCATACAGTCATAGATATCCAAAAAGAAAAGAACACATTTAAATTTCAAACTGTCCGTGAGCAGCGATAAATAATCGTGGAACATAAAAAACTAAAAATGCTTGGAGCGTTTCGTTTAATTTAAATACAGAAGCTTTATTTCACGGACTAGTGGGCTTGGTCCAAAACAATACGGTTTCTATTGCAATCTACCTGTGTACAATTATACTTTACGCTTGGTACATTTAGCATCCAATCTGTAGTTGAGAGCATTTCACTTGATAACTAGAACGTTCTGGCCGGTCCTTGCCACAATAGTGAGTCATTCAATGCCAAAGAAAAGCGGTCGCGAAAAATATCTGCAGTACTGCTGCAGATTAAAACAGTACCTAGGTATATCCACTGAAAGATTAAAATTGTTCTTTTCACTACGGAGGACCGTGCTTTTTGATAGATTGCTCATCTTGCAAGCTTAAGCTTAAAAATTCGGTAAAAAACTCAACTTTTCTAGTTGACTGCGAAAAACTAAGTTGAAACACTAAACAAGATCGGACTTCAACCGCAACTAATCCACTGTACAGAGAACTAAATTCGATTTTTTAAAATAAAGAATCCATTTGGCCTGTCTCAAATTATGTCATAATGACATTCATCATCATCATGATCATCAGCCGGAAGACGTCCACTGTTGAACAAAGGCCTCCACCTTAGAACGCCACAATGAACGACAGCTTGCCAATTCCATCCATAATGACATTACTTACAAACAAATGTCATTTTTGACATAACAGATAAACAATATAGGTACTATTTTTTTTTTTAATTAAGTGAATATTTTGAGCACAATTGCGATCGCTGTCGATCTCAGTTTACCCGAAAGCGTTGTCTGAAAACATGCTTTAATCGTACCGTACCACACTACCGCTCGATTTGTCCGAGTATCCGCTGTTTAATTTAAATCGATGCTAATAAATTAATGGTACCCGATTCATCCGTGGCATGCAGTTCGTAAAACTGGAATTCTGGTAATTCTGGTCATTAATGCTTACTAGTAATATGTGAATAGGAAGGATATCAGCAATGTGCGCATTATAATCATTATTGCAACGTTAATTAGCCTCACCATTTATGTAAAATATGGCTACTTTGTAGCACACTGTTACTGGAATTTAATTTCAGAGCGCTTATCGAATCACATAATATAACATGTCGAATGTATAGCGCTAAACATTATCGTTCCGAACCTATATAATAAGAGTGATATTACAATTATGTTCGCATAGAACACATTGATTCATTACATGCGCGATTTTGAAATCAGTAAATACATAATAAAAAAATAAACTCGACTTTCAAAATGTTAACTTTTTATGTCCCATGTATAGGCGCTAGTTATACATGAATTTGTTCTGACTCTACCATTTTACTACGGAACCCTAAACGATACAAGACCAAGTTGAATCCACATGAAATGATTTAATAACAATACGTGTATAGAGCCATTTAACCACATTCAAAGTTGATGGCGGGCGTCGCAAACGCAGTAAAATGTTATTTCACGTAACACAAAGTTGTGGGGAAAGTTGCAGCCATTGTGGATGCAGAATAATACATTATTTATTCTGAATGAAAAGTAACCAGAGCTTTTGAGTTAGAGTGGTACCTGCACGGTTTTTGTGAAGCCATTGTGAGGCTTTGACCACAGAATTCATATATGCATTTAAATTGTTTCAACCAGCTTCAGTTGTTAAATGAGAATTAGGTTATTTTTGTATACAACTTTGCCCTCTGACATTTTCTCTTGTATCGTAGTAAAATTCATATATTAATACAAGCCGCGTAGTTATGCGGCAAAATGTCCGCAGATCACATTATTATTGATCCGGTTAACATCCTGGTACTGATATCTGTCCAAGCCTAATCAAGTCTGCAATTAGTGTCGTATCTTAAGTAACACATATGTTACAATTGAAGTTAGTAAACATAATGTGTCTATCCAATTAATCATGACTAATTAATATTAGTTGCCTATATAACATACTCTACAGCCCTCTAAATTAATTGCCAAATCGCTTTACATTGTCAACATAAAGCTGTCTAATCAAAAGTACTGACCGAAAATAAACAGTAAAAATAAAACAAAGCGGCCAATTTAAAAAAGGAAGCAAAAAACAAATGAGACATAAAATAGTTACAATATCGTTCCGTTTATATCGGTACTTAATCGAGTGTCACTTATTGTGTTGAATGTGTCACGGTTCCCGATACACGTGTCGCTTAAAGGGATTTGTGTCAGGCCAATAGTTTGTGTCGCCCAATGTGACAGGTGCTACCTATCCTGTGTTCGGGAACGTTGTACACCTGCTTAGAATATATTATTAAAATCCATCCGAAAGGTTTAACTTGATACGTAAATATACAACTACTAAAATATGCGATAATTTTCAGTGGCTATAAATAGTTGGGTCACGCAGTAATAATAATAAAAAAATATTTATGAAACATAAAACAAACTAAATTTGTAAACGCTAATATTAAAGTTGTTTACAACATAAGTGACAGCACGACACATGCGTGCAGTATTTTCGCGCTAAAGTATTTATTTCCGTTTCACATATCTGACGCACGCCAAAAAAACAACCCAAGAAAATCACGCACATAAAAAATATATTTCGCATTAGACGAAAAGATATACCGGAGCTACGGAATCCAGGTAGGTTTCCGAATAAATTGCATCGAGGAAACGTTGGACGCGTTCTTGTAAATTTTTTATGGTTCCCGGCGCGGCGCGTCTAATAAATTGGGATCGGACCCGCAGGAGGCTGTTTGTTCCCGCCTCTGTCCCGAGAGCCCGACATTCGTGTCCCGGCCGGGCCATTAAGCACACCCGCTACACGGTCACAATCTTGTTTTCCAATACTCTACCGCGCACACCTATAGATGTTTTATTGTGACTAATCTTCGTATAACCACGTTTCAGTATTATGCCGAAAACATGACACGGGTTTTCGAACGCCTTTTTCGGGTACACATTTCATTTGGAATACGACGTAGATTTATGGGGGGACAAGTAGCTAACTAACTTTAAGGGTTAGACTTATGGCTACTGAGATGATCGTTTGTTATGCGAAGTTAAGCTGCGCTTTCCGCAGTGAGAAAGTGGATAGGTGGCCGTTTGTTACATATTTGAGTCTCCGTATCTCGGAGAGCGCTTTTAGCCGTCTGTTCTCACTGCCATAAATTTATTTTTCGCCTGGAAAAGTGAGAATTTCGTTATCGGTCAATCGTTATAATGTCTCTATCACTCATAGTTTGAAGTTCATGTGGCTTTCTGTCGGTCAGTTTAGGGAGCCTTTTGAATGGATTCCAAGAATATTAAGATGCATTTACTTTGGTGACACTAGATGGTACCTTATATGCTGCTTAAGAGTAAAGAACCAATTATGTATCTCGCCATTTCAATATTGAAAAAATTTAATTTCAATCTCTTTGGCTTTCAACCTTCAGTGCTATTTTCCCAATAAAAGCATACCTACTAATTTCATGCTTATATTTTCAGTAGTAATGTGTTTACATGAATAGATGAAATCAAATAAAAACATAACTGGCAAAATGTGGGTGTACTATATGTGCACTTCTACCTACACCTTCGGGGAATACAGGCGTGATGTTATGTTTTTTTTTAAACACACTAAATCAAGACAAAATACTTCACCACTCATAAATTACTAGTCAATTAAAAAAAACAAAGCAGTGCACTGAATAAAGTGGGTACACTTTGAAGGTAATCCATTTCCCGGTAATCCATTTTCTTGGTTGACGGGCGCAACCTGTCGAGATAAGCCATTCTATACTTTCATTGGCAGTGTCGCATATGGCACTATTTCAAAGCCCCAACACACCTTTCAATTTATTATGATTAGTTGGGATTTTGTTCAGCGGAACTTACTTCTTATCATTTATAATAATAATCATTTTATTGCACAACTTGATCCCATAGATTTTGTTAGTATAACATAACATAACATAACATCACGCCTGTATTTCCCGAAGGGGTAGGCAGAGGTGCGCATTTAGTACACTCACATTTCGTCAGTTATGCTTTATAGAATTAACTTAATAACTATGTTAGTACATGAATTATTTATTGAATTATAATTTTATGCAGCATAATAAAAACGTTTAAACATTCTCTAATTTGCATTGAGACGTTTATTATAAAACTTTATTTTTATTGAAGTATAAATGAATAAAATTAGATCGTATTAAGTTCGTAGCCTTATTTAGTGCAATTTACGGACTGTACGAATTTGAGATATTAATTGCGCAATGGATAAGCTTATGAGGTATAAGCTTAAGTTACCTACAAAAGTAATCCTTTATTTTTTGTTGTAACAACTGCACTGTATAAAGTATTTCAAATAAAAAATACGGCTACCATATTCTGCTCACAAAATTTAAAAAAATCGCTTTACCGAGAGACAAAGTTAAATAAATACATTTTACCTTAGAAGAATTAATTTTTCTTAAAGTTACATAAAATAAAAATAAATTATTCTAAGGTTAAAC
This sequence comes from Abrostola triplasia, assembly GCA_946251915.1. Classification (NCBI taxonomy): domain Eukaryota; kingdom Metazoa; phylum Arthropoda; class Insecta; order Lepidoptera; family Noctuidae; genus Abrostola; species Abrostola triplasia. The sequence goes on from OX276423.1 coordinate 5,492,086, forward strand.
AAGATTGCTAAACAAAAATCAAACTACTCACAGGATTTCTAGACTCCTTTTAGATCTAATTCACAGTATCGGCAATATCTGTCAAAATGTACAGGTGTCGGTCGATGCATATCTCGAACATGGAGCGCAGGTATTTCACGGAGTGTAAACTGTCACTGTGGTTGGATTATAGTTGAAAAGGCGCGCGATACGGATTCTTTTGTATTCATGAATACAGCTCTATTTGCTCCTTGTTGTTTCTACGTTATTCTACAACTATCGTATAGGACTTGTTTATTTAAAAACAAAACTATAACTATATGTACAAGCGTACTGCTTTATTGATTTCAATTTTTACTTTTTTTTTTATTTTTTTTTAATAATCTAATCACATCCACAGAGAAGTAAAAAGTCGATCACTACAACCACAATATGAACACAGACACACTATTAATTGTGCGTTAACAGTTACATTAGTTAGGAAATCTGTGTCGCAACTGTTAGCGCCCAGCTCCAAGATGGTGAATAGTGTTCCAAGTTCCATCATAATATAAAAATCTAAAAAGTACAAATCACTATCCACAGTCTTTAATATCCCACTGCTGTACAGGCCTCTCTTAAACTATGATATAACATAACATAACACATAACATCACGCCTGTATTCCCCGAAAGGGTAGGCAGAGGTGCTTATATAGTACACCCACATTTCGCCAGTTATGTTTATAGGTCCCAATGTAATTGGGGGCGAGCCTATTGCCATCAACCGGGCACAAATCCAGACTCCGTGATGCCACTGAGAATTACCTAATGGAAAAACCCAGTAACACTTTGCCCGACCCGGGATTCGAACCCAGGACCTCGTGCTCAACAGTCGCGCTTAGCGACCACTAGACCAACGAGGCAGTCCTATGAATAGTTATCTATATCAAAATATGTGATTTATGTGTCAAGTTCTATCCACTAACAAATAAACTCAACGACCGTAAGTCGGACGATTCCGCGTCATCCGCTCAATGCATTTAATATCAGCCGTAATGGCCAATAAAAAGGTAAAACAGATTGAACAATCGCAGCTTCACATGTTTTATGGTGCATGTCGGCAACAAGTTGTTGATTCCACGTCAAATATGGACATTTAATAGAATACTTACTTAGTAACGAATAGAATATAATTTATTACTTACTAAAGCTTGTGAATAGTTTTAAACTCTCAAACAATACAGAGTCACGGCAATGGTGAATGTAAACATAAACATAACATCACGCCTGTATTTCCCGAAGGGGAAGGCAAAAGTGTACCGATATCACACCCACATTACGCCAGTTATGTTACAGGTCCCAAAGTAATAGGGGGCGAACTTATTGCCACCAACAGGGCACAAACTGACTCCGTGCTGCTACTGAGATTTACCTAATAGAAAAACCCACTTCAACTTTGCCCGACCCGGGATTCGAACCCAGGACCCAGTGCTCAGCAGTCGCTCTTAACGACTACTAAACCAACAATGATGAATGTATCTATTCATTAAAATTTAAGGCATGATTCCAAGGCAATAATTTCCCAATAATTTAATAACTTAATAACCTATCATCGATCAGCTAAGTGTCTATAATAGAATTAAGTACAAAAAAAGCTTCTAATGTGGTTTTGACCCTGCAAATGCTGATTTGAATTTGGTGTACTGTAATAAACAAATACATTAAACTTTACATTTACAACCATTGCATACCTGCCCGTAAATACATATAAAACCCAACATCATAATTTCGTTTTTATGTTCCCCTCTCCAGTATGGCTATTTATACTTACATTATAGTAGGTACTACGCAAAATATGTTGTAAAATTCGTTATAGGTAGATACATAAAACGTAATAGAATTCCAGTATGTCCTCCAATGTTATTATTGGTTTCCCCTGGGGATATTTCAAGATCTGACGTCGACATTTCTGTTCATTGAAAGTGTTGACGCCTTAGGTACTTCAAATGAACGTTTTGATAAATGATGACTATTTAGCTGGAGAAGTCACCCTGTATTCCTCCGAGGTTACGCTTCGTAGACGAAAAAATTAGATTCAATTTTTGATAAGCTATCAATTCAAAATTACATCAGCTTTACCTAAATGAAATTTGCAAAAATAACTAAGCCATCACGTTCGTTTAATCATGTTCTCATAGCTCGAGAAAATATATAACCTGGGCATGTTTACGACAAGGCGTTTCCTTGATGTTATATGTAAGACACTTTTGTAAATTATGGTTTTCCTAGTTGGTTGAATCGGTACTGAACGTTACCTATTATATAGTTGATAACTGACATAAATAAATTCGTTCAGAGATCAGACATGGACTAATAATTTTAAGTTTTGCCGCAGCCGTTCATCTTTACCAATAGGAAATATGAATAGAAAATGGCTGTTAGTAAGAGGTGTCATACCTACGTGATAGATATACGGTAGCTTCCTAAGAAGGTAACTTAGAGCTCTCGCGGGAAATCAAAATAAACGGCGCGCGGCACTTGTAGCGTTCGGTTAGTTTTACAAATAACATGGATATAAAGAAATGCTCACAGATGTGGCTAGATTTTATTCTTGCAACCATTTGTGCTAATGCTGTACTGGCAAACATTTCATTTGTATTATAAATTGTCCGTAGAGGGACGGATCTAGGAATACAATTCTCTTTTGTTGCTGCTATGTATGTAGTCTGTCAGCATGTTTCCTAATATAACCAAACCTATACTAACTCGATGCCGTTGGTGTAGTGATCGCTAAGTGCGAATACTGAGCATGAGGTCCTGTGACTTAATCCCCAGTCCGGAAAAGGTTTACTGAGTTATTTCATTGGGAAATTCTCAGTAGCAGCACGGAGTCTGGACTGTGCCCGGTTGATGGCAATAGGCTCGCCCTAAAACATAATTAGTGAAATGTTGGTATACTGTTTGTGCACCTCTTTCTACCCCTTCAGGGAATACATGCGTGATGTTATGTTAAGTTTACAAACCTATATCTTTTATAATTCGACGAAAAGCATAAAGTTGAAAAAAATCTGCTTATCTCAACACAATTTCAATGACTCCAAAAGAACGGGAGATACTGTAAATTGTTTAAAAACAATAACAAGTACAAACCCACTTTAATCCAAACTCAGTTACCTACAAAAAGCTAAACAACTTAGTATTTTACTACACTTCAATTTCCACGTTACACGCGAGCGACTGCAATTGCACTTAAACTCTTTCATATCTTCCGGTAGTCCGGTACCGTGACGTAACAAATTGATGAAATATTGCTCAAAGCCGGTCTTTATATCACAACAAAATTGTACCGAAGAGAACCTTTTGAATTAATATTTTCTTGCTGTATTTATTTCAAAGCGACTGGACGACAAAGTCGATGTCTTTTGCGCAGACTTACTTTGAGACTTTAAGTTTTTTACTTTAGATAAGTACAGTTCACGGACTGGATTCATATGGAGTAGGTTGCTAGTTCAAATCCGGATGCTACCAATATAAACTTCTTCGAGACAGTTGGTTCAATGTCTTCGCTAAGTAATTTGGTGACTAGCTTATAAGGCCGCAGATCTTGCTGATGATACAAGCTAGAAATTTGGAATAATCGCCCGTAGCTAGGTAGTAAAGAGAGCAAGTTATGAGGTTATTTCTCTACCGTACTCTCCATCGGTTAACAGTTTCATCAAACTGAATGCACCTGTATTTGCATACTTATGGGTGCACTATATATATAGTAGGTAGTAGGCTAGGCTAACCTAGTTTCCGTTAAGATTAACCACCTTCATACTTGTCAAAACGCCTGCATAATTTATGCAGGAGAAGAAGGCCGAAGATCAACTCAGTGTCGTGCCATAGGAGAAGCCTAGCAATGAACTGAGATAGGCTGATGATGATGATATCTAATAACGTACTTATTACATGGGATACATATTTTAAACGACCTTTATCACAGCAAGCAAAAATAGTTTTACTTTTATATTTTCTTCCAGCAAGCGTCGTCGCGTCGAGACAGTTGACATGTGGATTAATTAAGATGAATGGATCAGACTCTGAGAACATAACTATTTTCTGGAAAAACATCCTGAATGTATTAACTAGAGCCTGATATTAAAATGTAAACGAGAATGTTTTGATTAGTTATAGAATAGAGTATGAAAATTTATTATGTAGGAATATGGTATTCAATTTTTGTTACCAGCAGGTATTATGGATATTCTTTCTTTGAAAATTGCATATGACTGCCTCGTTGGTCTAGTGGTTGCTAAGCGCGACTGCTGAGCACGAGGTCCTGGGTTCGATTCCCGGGTCGGGCAAAGTGTTACTGGGTTTTTCCATTAAGTCATTCTCAGTAGCAGCACGGAGTCTGGATTTGTGCCCGGTTGATGGCAATAGGCTCGCCCCCTATTACATTGGGACCTAAAACATAACTGGCGAAATGTGGGTGTACTATATGTGCACCTCTGCCTACCCCTTCGGGGAATACAGGCGTGATGTTATGTTATGTTATGAAAATTGCATATTAGTGAGACATTCTATTATATTTAACGGTACCTATATCTTAAGTAAGAAAATCCTCATCATCGTTTACTGTCCTTTTCCAATTGGGGTCTTCGCAATGACTTCTTTCATTCATCCCTTTATCCTGCTCCTTCGTTTAATATCATTGTATCTATTTCAAGTAAGACCTTCTCAGTCGCGTCGACGTTGGGTTTTCCTGTTAGTCCATTTTGTTTCACCCAATATTGGCGACAAGCTTTGAGCCGCTCAACTCGTTCTAAACTGAATTTGTTTTTAAATTTTCTCCGTGGATGTTGCATATAATGGACATGTCAACGACGCGTGTTAACTAAAATGCTGCTAACTGCTAACTGACTAAAGGTTTTTTGTTCGATAGTATATCCCACTTTATAAGCTTGATGACTGAAGATTCAACTTTTGACATTTATCTGGAATAAACACTGTAGCACTAGAAGAACAAAGTAATTTATTTATCAGTTATACTATAAAATGTAGGAGCAAATTCCGTTTCGAAACTCCTTGCATCTGAAAATGTTGTGTAGGTCCTACAAAGATCAATGAGTAGTGAGCTTATGATACACCCATTACTGCAGAAAACCGATAAGCCTATGACTAATAACTTTTTTTAAGCAGACAAGTTTAAATGATTTTTTAAAGCATTGTACAAGCTGTCATTTATTGAAAATTTAGTTTCACCGTTCCAAAATCACTGATACGGCGAAGACTCAGCAGAAGACACCAAATAATTCTCGTCAGGAGACAGTGAAACAACCACCGAACTACAAATCCCTTGAATAATCTTGATATTATTTGATGCATGTACCAGTGTAAGTCGGTAACGAGGCAGGCTGAGTTATTCGCTGTTAGGATCCGACCACTAGGCCGCCTCGAGTGCCCGCTGGTAAGTCACCGTGGCTAATGACTTGCGGCTCAGATCCAGCTTTACCTCGATGCACTGCAGACCATATTTCAGATGTATGCTATTTGAGTTTTAGAACTGGCTATTTCATTTGTTATTTTTCCTTTACTTGATTTTCTTTTGTTATATTTTGCTTTTGGTTTTAGTGTTGTGGTCGAAAACAAAATACATAAAGCCTGTTTTATGCCCACATTTCTCTAGTTCTGATTTTAAAATAAGAGATAGAATCTACAATATATAATAAATTGAATTGAACAAGCTTTAGTAGTGTGTGGTTTTGCAAAAAATGAACCAACGCTTTTTTTCTCGAGGGAATCGTATTTTAAACTAATGCATTCAATGGCTAAGGGTTATTTAATAAAGGTTATTCATTGGGCGACTCATAAAAAAACTCAAACAGGCGTGTTTATCATCATAATCAAAGTTTATAATACGTATGACATTAAGTTAAATATTTATTACAGTATCACATTTAAAATTTAGTCAGTCCCCCAGTGTAGAAGTTTGCAAAGTTAAATGGAAAACGGCGTCAAAATGATTTTATGTGAACCAACAAACACTGAAAATTGAATACGCGGTAGATTTATTTTAAAGCATTAGTCACCAGTACAGCAGTCAAAGGTTTATTAACGTTCCTTTGGAGTTCAAACTAATGATCTGGAATCGAGATAAGTTATCGATTGCGCCACTTACATCGAGATATGCTATCGAGTTGCAATACGACAATCTCGATTGCAAACGTTGAGTTCATGCCATTTCGAATGTTATTACAATAGTGATCCTAGATAAGATGAAGACGCCACAGGGGGATGGAGAGAGGCTAACGATCTTGTTACTGAGCGCTGAGCGGCCCAGCGAGCTGCACCGCGCCGCCAGGGTAATGAACCGCGACTGAGCGAGCGCGTGCTGTTGCCTCCCTTCACATTATTTACTACACAAACCTGCAAACTAATATATTAGCTCTATTACCACTAAACAAGCGTCTTTCCCACATAAAACAGACTTGATAGTAGGTGTTCTCACTAGCTACAAGTATATTTGCGTCGGAAATTATTATCGGCACTCGTTAAACCCAACATCTGCTCGTATTAAACAAACACACAAATTGAAGTGGTAACTATTTTATTAACAATCTCGTTCTCAAATTAGCCTCTCTAAATCAACTTAGGGAACATTATAAATATTCAAAGCAGAACTCTTTGGTGTAACGAGAAACAATTTTCTTCCAACAACGTCGGCTTCGTTGTTTAATAGTGGATTATCTTACGTTTTCATTTTATACGCGAATACATTTGAGCGGGAAACGAGCGAGCTCCGACATCCCTAACAACTTTTAATTGACATATAAACTTATAACAATTTCTGAAAACGTTTTTAGAAAGTGCACATTTGCACAAATGAAAACAACACAGCCCACAAACGGCAGAGGCAACCCTTGAACCACAAAAAATAAAGTGTATTTTTATAGCCCTCCGAGATACAAACACAAGGTATTATTAAATTTTTATAGGCCTTTTTACTCGATTGTTTGTTTTTATGTTGTTTTCTAAATATTACATTTCCCTTACACTAGGCCCTGACATGGTCAACGTGCTTGTTTTTAATGTAAGATAGAGACAATTTTGGTTGAATCGAACCCTACGCCGAACTTTACAGACTTGAACATGCTACGACTATTATTTATGGACATTGTTCAGTAGTCACTGAAATTAACATCAAGCTCGACGCTTGGAGCAAACTTTGTCATGCACGCGGGTAGATTAGCGTGATTCAAAGCATTCATATGTAAATGAGCAAGTGTTCTAACTTGACTGTGACCGAACATAAACACCAACTAATCCATCGCATTCACGATAAGCGTGACGGGGAGGGCACGTGACGTGTGCGGCGTGTCTGACGTGTCTGACGTGTCTGTGCCGACGTGACGGACGTGTCACCGACCTCGCGATTGTGTGCCATCGCTGCACCCACAAGCCGCTGCATTCAACTGACATTCGCAATTCGAATCAATACTAATGCAGCCAATCTAAATAATGCTTGAATTGTTTGCAAATAACAGAACTCTTTGCTCGTACCTTAATGAAAATTGCTTTCAGATGAAAAAAACATTGTAAATCCGAGGATTCAACGGCGTGTTATTGAATTTACCTTGCGCTAGGTGCAAACGAAACTAAAAAAGGTTTCACCTCGCTAGTTTAATAAAACGATGCAAGTTGCGAACCACCAAAATAAAACAAGGCAACATCTTCAAAAGTGGCGCATCAACAAACACGCTGCCAGCGTCACGTACTTACGTAAATTTCATACAACAATATAGGTACTACAACGGTATTCTCATAAATAAAGGACACACACAAAGCTCAAAATGAAAGCAAAGGGAAGCGGCACCGACATGATTTAGAGAGAGGTACCTAGATAATAATATTCAAGAAGCAGATTACCATAACTTAACGGAGATTGGCTCGGCCTACCGTGAATCATTATTTAAATCACTGGCTGCATGCAAATTACTCAGATATCAGATAAACATGAATTGAAAATTAAACAGCGGTAGATATTCAATCGCATTCCGGTAATCCGTGAAACAATAAAGAAATATTTTCGTTTGGTACGTTTATTTTTTGAATACATAACTAAGATATAAAGAGACGTTTGATGATTGTTGTTTGGCTCTTTTTAAATAAACATGGTCTCAGTCATCAGTATTAGTTTCATGATTTTTGTTATTTCGTAATTTTGTTTGTTCCGTTGTTGGTACGTTGGAGATCACATCACAGGTTTTAAACTAACACCGGCGTTTTAAATCTCGTCAGGTTATTACATACATAAAGAGTAATTATGTAAAGAACTAAAGCGGTGCTCCCACAGTCAAACCACTGAACTGGTTTTGTGGGATATTGTATAATATAACAATTATGTAATGTTTTAAAAATAAATAAATAATAATAATTATTATTATAAACATCATGCATGTATCTTTACTACACTGGCCTGCAAAACTATATGTCAAATCAAATACCTACTTACGTACTTAAATTTTTTTTTCATTTTAAAATCTGATCAATTTCTTTGAAACTATTGTAAACTACTTAAAAAGTTATTGCAAGTTTAAAAGGGATTCTTAATTTTGCAGGCTAGTGTATTTGCCATCCGCAGATCAAGCTTATTTAAACCAATATCAAACAAATTATTAACGTTACATCAATATAATAGGCGCGCCATTTGTAGAGTATAACCTAAACAATATTTTACATGTTATAGATGAAGTTTTCAATCAAGTAGGTACCCGGTTTTACTTTAAAAGACTTTCTGTAGTCTTGTTATAAAGTATAAATAGAGCTCAGTCGTATTCATAGTAAGAAAATCCCGGAAAGCCCCTTTACAGGCGAGACACTCCTACGGAAAATGAATGTCGCCTACGCCTCACCTCGGCGATATTACATTTTTAAAGAAACCCTTTTATGATCAATATTACCAGGTATTTTCTTGGCACTTTTTTGCCGATATCAAGTACATACTTTCGAAAAAAACGGGCTGAGAGTTGAGATATTTTACGACATTCATGCAAATTTTCGACTCAGCAAGTTCACAGATCATATTAAGTAGATGAATCTAAGGCAACGAACACACTGAAGTAGGCTTTGTATGTGTGTATATGTAAGTACACTATCAGTCGCTCGTCGTGGTCACTGGCGTGTATAAGAGAGCACCTCATCAATTTTAAAAGCGTAGCTAGACGCGCACGTAAACTGTATAAACAATGCCGTCCGATGGAAGGCGGCAATCAATCACTTAGTTAGTGAGTAACGTGTTGCGGTGCACAAGTTTGTAGGCGAGGCTGGTTTATCCGGCGTCTTGCACGAGTAACAAGTCGGCCGCCGCCCGCCTGCGCCGCACTGAATCCCCAGGGAACAGAGATTTATAGAGTGGACAATAAACCAGATGTGGACCTCGTATTATTCGCGCCAGGATATTAAACTTCAACGTTTATCAATTTTACTACATCAATACTAAAATTTTATCTAAAATTATATTTAAGACTGAATCCTCTCTCTACTAGGTTACATAGTTATTACACCTCTAGTAGCTACGTGGCTACCGCGCAGATTAGTCGGTCTACATGTTAAGCCGCGCTCACCGCGGTCAGTCCTTTTATGGGTAATCGTTTTCACATCTTCAGACCCTAATCTCTGTCCAGTCGTGTAGGTCTACAGTCCCATCGGAGTATGAGGGAGTGAGGGAATAAGGACACAGGAGCACCTGTCTCCTGTGTTAGCGCGCATACTTGTGCACTACAATATTTCCGTGTAGCTAGCTAGTCTCAGCTGAGACAGGCCGCCGCAGAAGAACATTACTATTATAATCGTAGAAATAGGCAAAAATCTTTTCTTCTATCAGAAGTAAACATCAATTTTTGGCCGCTCATTATGTCTCTTATAATAAGTAGCGCGGCTATCCATTCTATTTGATTAACACTGAAACAAACAAACGTCCAATAAATCTATCAGATATATACAAATAGAGCGATAGTCTTACTGGCTATACTTCAATCCATCAGGCTAAGTTATGTTAGTACTAGCGGAGAATATACTTTTCAAACACTTTATTAACCAACATTATCAGGCTGAACGAGAAAACTTTTTGAATCATTCCAAAATCAAGACCATAATATAGATTTTCGCCAACTTTTGTCTTCTTGATAGCCTTATAATGTTTTGTTTGATATCCTTATTTATAGTATCTATTGATTATAAATTACTCTCTGCGCCCTGCCGTGTTACTCGCTACAATTTTTCGGTATAAAAACTAACCTATGTGTTAATCCAGGGTGTCAGCTACTTCCATATAAAATTCGTCATCAAAATCCGTCTAGCCGTTTGAGCGTAAAGAGGTAACAAACATACAAACACAGACACACTCACAAACTTTCGCCTTTATAATCGCTATAGTGTGAAGTATGATTTTTGTTTTCTATATTTCTCTAGTCAGCATAATATAATAAATAAAAAAATAAATCAACATACTAAACAAACTATAATAATCTTGGTAGCTCAAATTGCAGTAACTTCTACATAAAACAAAAACCTACATAACATTGCAGTGTAAATTGGAATACATTTAACAATATTCTGGAATATTCCTTACCGTCACTATAAACCTAAAGTGTGAACTCAGGTGTACAGGTGAGAGGCTGGGCTGCTCGCCAACACAAATTAAATTATTAGCTGGAGGGTCGTTGGACTGCACTGCAATCGTAGCAGTGATCAAAGTGCTATTAGCAGTCGCATAAACACACTTTCTTGTTCTTAACAAAAGTTATTAAAATAACTGGAAAACTTATGCTACAGTCTCACGCTTTTTCAGCCTGTTGCTTTACTTTTTGTAGAATAATTTAAGCGCTTTAGTGCACCGATTTCTGCATTCGTTGTGAGGAGTTTTGAATTTACGTGAAATTACTGTGGGTGCCTTGTAGTTAATAGTATCTGGATTGTGTAGAAAACTACTGTAATAAAGTGAGGGTTGGATGACATTATTTTAATGTTAGTAAGTACTTCCAGTATCTTAACGACGATATAATAATCAAATTCAATTAAATGAGAAGTTAGATATTAATAAAAGCAAAGCTATACTATAGCTACGATATACACGTCTTTGCTATTTCCATAAAACGTCACGTTTCCAGTTTATTATAGGTGTACTTTTAAGGACCTTGGTACTAAAACTAAAAGATAATATGTCAATAAAGTTAAATTCAAGCAAAAAAACGGAAGAAAAACTTCTTAAAAAAGTCCAAATCTAAAAACATAACCTTTTGGATCTCTACGATGCGAAAATTAACTCCTCGTCTAGATATAAGAAAAGAGTGGTACCTACCTAATATAATAAAGTTGGCACTTGGTGTGCGGACGGTACTTTATTAGATTACACTGACGCTATTTGACGCCCGTGCTGACTTTACAGTGCCGGGAACTAGTGCCGGGCCTTTGATTTCCTCTAATGCAGTAATAAATGGAATGGTAGTGAATTATAACTAAGGTATTCAATTTTGTGACCTACACTACTCTACACTGTACCTAAGTAAAAAACAATGTCTACATGACACTTTTTTGTTTCATCAACATCATCAGCCGGAAGACGTCCACTTTTAATCAAAGACCTCCCTCTTAAGTAAGTAGGGGTATTTTTTGTTTATGGTCTGTAAATACTTTTTTTTATTCGTACGTAGCCGGTGTTGCTATGTATTTTTTCTCCAATATTTACCCTGCATAACAGACAAAGAATCCATCAGCCGTCCGACCCAAAAAATGGATCCAGGACAACATTTCATCCATAGCACTTTGCGGATAAAGCGAAATTCTGAGCGCAAAATTAGAAGTGCACTAATTAGATGTATTTCTAAGTACTTTTATCCAGGGACTTGAACTTACTAAAACCGCTATTTTTGTTCGGATAACGTTATTTACTTACGTTCTAGGTACTAAATAGCATTAACCGAATAAAAATAACGTTATTGAAAAGGAAATTTGAAAAATGATGGACACGTGTGGGACTCGAACCCGCAACCTTCGGCGTACCGTGGCGCTGCGCCGCTTTGCCAACTGAGCCATCACTGCTCGCATCCATTGAATTTCAGGTTCCCTTTTAGTGTTTACGTTTTAAATACCACGATTCGGCGAAAGTCGCGGACTCGAGTCCCTCTCGTGTCCATCGTTTTTCAAATTTCTTTTATCAATTTAGATTCAAGCTTAGCATGGGCAACATGCTAAAATAATACCAATAGTCATATAAATAACATTATTTTGACTAACATTCCAAGTCCCTTTTATCAGCCTGCTAATAAGGTATCCATGTATAAAAGAAGTCACAAAACAGGTCGCGCTCTGCGGCTCATGTATATATTTTACTTGAGGTGACAATAACATCAGTTGCGGTCTACATCCCTCTCCCTTGCACAAGTCGTGCCGTTTGCACACAATGTCTAACCCCCTTTTTCAACGGGTTTTTGATAAAGCTATCTCGTTGTTTTCACTCGCGATGAAACACGCAAGTTATGGGGCTTTAGGGGAGGATGTTTTGTCCGGATTTTATTTCTTCTACTGACTTCGTTATGCTGTTTTTTATCGTCAACGGTTTTGGTTTGCAGGAAGCAACCTACTCGTGCTGAAAAATGTTTTAGTTCATAAAATGAATCATATTTAAAGTAACTACCTCGTATGTTGTGTATAGATGTGAAGGTCTGGCAACAATGCATAATAATGCTTAAAAACAGATGAGTGTTGTGAATGTTACTCTAAGAAAAAAAAAACAGTATCATATTTGAACGTAGATCGATTTAATTTCCTTTTTTATTTATGAGGGACCAAGGCTTCAATGTCGTCATAAGCCACGGAGCTAAAAAAAACAATACTTGAACATCTTAATCTACCGTCCCGTCACTAAACATGACCAAACCTCTGCCATAAAGAACCTTTATAGGAACAGCATTTTCCGTATAAGAACATAAATTAATTAGTTTTGTTAATAACTGTACTATCTCCATTAAAAAATCACTTAATCATATATCACTGCAAAACCATAGTCCTCGTTTTCCAATACGCTAAGAATACACATAGTATGTTAAGTCACGACACATTTGCCTATTCAATTCCATCTATATTCCTCTATCTATTTTATACATACCTAAAAATATCTGTATTTGGTATTTATAGTACCTAATTGTATGGTATCTAAGCTCGTTTTGTTTTAGGAAGGCAATGCCCTCGGTATTTCCGGGTGGGTGAGCTGCGTTTCTTTAGAATGGCCACAAAAACCATTGAATGCGGGTGAAAGGTGTATGGGGAGGCGAAAATGTTAATCGTTGATACTAAACTCTACATAAATAGACTAGATTGTACAAACTTATGTTACTATAATAGAACACTAATAAAAAGTCATAAACTCATAATGTTACGTTAATCACAGAAAAGCAACTAATGTCAAATCAAATATATTGAGCCGAAAGAAAAGACATTAAAAAGTCGTATATGAGCTAGTTAGTCCATTTTTTCACAATAAAATCATGGCGTTAAAACGAAACACATTAACGGAACAAGCTTTAATAGCTTTTATGGCATCATAAAAAATATCAAGCGAAATAAACTGCGGCCCTAGGGTGTACAAATTGAATTAGATCCTGGCCGCGAGCCAGGATGCGACCGGCCTTGACACACTATCGCTTATCTAGATTCAAAAGGACAATAATACAATTACAGTGGCAGCACCAAGAAGTTGCACTGCTAACATAGTGTACCTACTCCAAAATGTCATGCTTTAGCACCAAACACGATAGAAACAATAAAACCGTGAGCGTTACGATGTGAGTCTTAAACGGAATCGTTTCGGACGAGAGGTCGTCGGGAACTGCTCACGGAGGCAACAAAGTTGTCGAATTGCGCCGAAGCGGAGTCGTAATAAATCCCCACTTACTTAATTAACGCTATAAATCCTTCCCCGGAATTCCAGGTGGGGCCTGTCGCAGTCTCACTGCAGACCACTGCACTGCTCTAAGCCATATTTCGTTTTTACTGTTGTTGTACTAAAATCTTACCGTGCACAATCTTTTATTTAAACTTTCAAACGTCTTAGAGTTCAACACAGCTTTTTATACTAATAAAAACACTGTTAATTATATAAGAGCAATCTATGTCCGTTCCTAAGCTTCCGCATTGCAGCTGAGTCAATTTCGTGAAGCTTTAAAGCTGCGTCGGGGCTATAAAGTATCTTGCAAAACGGCTTTAGAGCCCCGGGATAATTATAAGAAACATGTTTAATGCCCAAAATTGGAGTCCCTCACCGCATAGAGCCCGGCTTTAGTCGATTGCACGTCATTAATCTGAGCCGACTGCAACAACTTCTCGTCTGAAAAGCTTTGCCTGGTTCTCGTTTTACATGAACTTACTTAGTAGTTTTGGACTCCGATTTAAACTTTTATTGAAGAAAACGAAATATAAATTCCAACATTGATGGAGTTATTGTACACTATGCGAATTATTTAGAGTGCACATAAAGATTTGCGTATCCAACATCAGCCGCAGCCTACAATTATCCCTCCATGCTCTACTTCGTCTCTAAAAGGAAGAAATATCAGCAGTATTCTTGGCAAATGTGCACGATCCCGCATGACGCCAGCCAGCCGACGGGCATGCTGCCCAAATCTTAGGCATCGTTTGTAATTTACGCGGCAGTAATTTTTATGGAGTTTTATTTTAGATTAACTATCTGGTAAGCACATTTGGTATGCTGTTATAATCGGCTGATCTGAATATTCGGATAATAAAAACGGCATCTATCAAAAATCGCATCGAGAGAGTAGTTGAAATAATAGTAAAGCGAAGTCATAAAGTTGGCGCGGATCGAATGTATACTAGGGCGAGTGTGCGCGCGCGTTGGCGGCTCTCCAACACCCCACACTGGGTACGTATTGACAGGCCGCGTCGGCGAAAACAATTAACAAATTATCTATCACCCCACTGCGCATTTAAGAAAAGATCATTATCGACAACAAGACTCAAATTACGTATTGCTAAAGCTATAAATAACACACATATAAAAGTAGATTCTGTATAAAAACATGCATCCAAAAAATCTGTTACTTTGTTATCGTAGTGTTCACTGTAAAAAGTCCTCTAAAACGAGCTGTGGAGTGCAGTACAATGTGCTCTGGTAGCTCTGGTTGCAATTTTTCAAGTCGATGCGCGTCGGTTGCGGTCGTATAGCCAATGTACTAGTGGTATGAAGCGACCGGGCGGCACGCATTGTGGTTGTGTTTTGTTCCTTTTCCCCATATCAAATTGAAAATTCAGCTTAAACAAGGGCAGTTACGGCCGTAAATGCTTTTATTTAAGCTTACAGAAACCCGAATAGTCGAGCGCTCTTAACAATGAAAGCGTTGGTAATTAGTACAATACCAGCAGCGGTGGTTTTACTTCTATTGCGGATTTAAATGTTTTTTTTTATATCATGAGTTTGTAAATCAACTATTTTGGTATTTCCTTCAAGTAAATCACGATTATCAACTTTAGAAAAACATGACTATCATTTTCTTAGTCTAAGGACCAACTTCACTACCGTTGGATAACTTTTGTATTATCAATATTAAAGTTTTGACGGCTCTCCTACAAAATAATCTGTGGATCGTAAAATTTATTCATTAGTTAAGAGCTATCGTGAATGTAAGCCTTCAAATACAGCATCATTATTTAACCAGTTTCCAATTTTTTTCAACTTCATCAGAACAAATAATTGTAAATGCAAGTATTCTAGGTAAAAGCAAACTCAACTTTTTTCTTCTTCTTGCTTAAATCTGCAATGATTAAAAATATTACTTAAATATTTTTGTGTTGTTATTATTATGACCATTTTCCATTATTTACAATGAAACCTTTTGTTTTGTGCCAGTGATGGGGCGGATTCCGCGCACGCGGCGCTGCGGAGCGGCAGGTGGTGCGCGCGCGGGCGTGCCGGTTAGCGCGGCGGGCGCGGCAGCGTAGCGCGGCGCGGTGGCGGGTGCGCGCGCGTCGGCGCCGGCGCATGCACGCCACCGGCCACACGGACCGCTCGGGCGGCGGCGGCGGCGGCGGCTCCTGGCGCCTCCCGCCCGACGAGACCCTTCAAGTCGCCGACCCCAAGTCCGCCAAAGAGGAGGTAAGATCAGTTTTGGTCAAAAATTAACTCATGAAAAGTACATGTATTGAGTAGACTGATTTCATTATTTGGCGATAGGTGATAAAATTAATGCCTGAAACAAGTGCATGGTCCGCATCAACCATACAATACACACAAGACACGTTTTGCGGAGTCATACAGGCCGGTGCTAAATTCCCGTCTAAAATATTAAATTTCATTGTGAATACTCACCATGCATAAAATCCACGCGATTCCATCCTGCGTTTTAGGTAAATTCAAACAAACGTTGAAAAAGCAAAAATCACAAAAACCAGTATTCAATGTTCCGGCAAAGAGCAATCGAAGTTATACGCCATCCGCGGCGGAATCGTCGTAATATCGCGCCATTGAGCCCGACACCTTCCGCGCTCATAAATCAAATTCCGATTTCTCAGCCTATTTTTAGCATCGCTCTCGAGATTGTTGACGAATGTCATTTTACTTTGCCACACCTTTCCTCAACACGCCTTAAACGACCCAATATTTTCCAGGACTTATATCAAGGAGATGGCCACAACTGGCGAAGCATCATATTTTCGTTGATGGTCATCAGTTTTGTTATAGCTGGTATTGTCACAGCAATTTATCTACTAGGGTAAGTGGCGTCTATTTATTTCAGTTTAAAATTTTCTTGCTTTATATAAATACTAATACACTATCATGTATTTCCGCAACTTGCAGTCTTTTCTTATAAGTTTCAAGTCTTGTTACACAAAATTTACAAAGATCACTGTAAAAAATCACCAATAAAGCTCCAGTGTGCGATTTGAGTGGACTAGGTCATAAAACTCGCCACTGTTTTAATTACAAAAGATAATTAACAGGTGGAGAAGGGAAATTCAGTTTCCACCTCCCTGCATAAAACTTATTACAGTAAACTCTTCACAAATGACTCGAGTACAGCACAAGTTTCCAACGCAAACTTTGATAAAAGAAGTTCTCTTGAAAAGAAAGTTAACCTGCCACTGTCATTGTTTAAAAACTGAAGCAAAAGTGAGCTGTATTTAAACAAAATATTTACCGGGATACATAGTACATTAATTTATCTGAATCTGAAGTTATGAACTCGGAGTGAATTATAAGCTAGTATTGCTAATAAGTATTTTTAGTACTCGCACAATCCACTGTGCAGTACATACCCAGTTATTTATAGGAGGGTTATCCGAGGGTATACGAGAGTGCAGCCCACAGAGACCAAACCTTTAATTTTCAATCGAATGGGACCTCAATAATATTTGTTTGTCAGGTATGTGGACGAGTTACTGTATTGGTCGGGTCGTCGGATGCGCCTCGACGAGTTCCTGCACGGCGATCTGACGGGCGAGCGACTGCCGACCACGTGGGTGAGCTCGCACCAGCTGGTGTACCAGGCGGACGACGGCGGTCTGCTGGCTCTCGACACCTTCAACAACACCCTCTCCGTTCTAGTTACAAATCACACACTAGTGAGTTCAGTTTTCATCATTACCTATCGCTGATGATATGTAGCTGTTAGCAGTGTCAATCCAATACCAATCAACTTGAATCTCTATTTTTAGATAAGCCTTTATGTAGCGTCAGAGTTAGTATTATAGGCTGATTAAAAACTAAGCAAGATGAAATAAAACGGTGTTAACCAAATAGTCTGATAGAAAAGCATGCACTAAAATCGTTATCTTACCCGTATCCCCAGTTTCCATGTTACTAGGTACCAAAGTTCTCTAAGTGCAGACGGTATTACCTCGATGCTCTTTACTCTAAAATTTATGGCGACATCCCCGATTCTCCATAATGGCGTTATTATGCTGCGGGTACCGGGCTTTGGAGAATGAAAATTTGAGTATGCCGACTTTATAGAGACCGTTTCGCATTATGAAGGAATGAAGACATTTAAGAATATTTTTGACGCAAAATGCAAAATTTGTCAGTTGTTTTCACTTGAGTCCGCACTCGGCATCGTTACCGTGTTAGTACTTACGAAATCAGTGCGCGTCTCGCAACGTCTATTATTACATGAACACTCGGTCCCTGAAAGCTTTCGCTTGGACCGCACTATGGCCGCGTGACCGCAACTTACCCTAGTCCACCGAGTATACTTAACACTATCCGTAAGAGGTTTTTCATGAAGTTCACTCAGACTTTTCTATTACATTACTTTAATACTGCATTATTTACTTAAACACATTTGAGCGTCTAATAGCAATCGTAACACATTTTAATTAACTTTACGATGTAATTACAGAGGCAGCTCAATGTGCGCGGCTACCAGTGCTCGCCGAACTTGCGCTACGTGCTCTTTCAACACAATATCAAAGAGGTACGTATCCACTGCGCTGTAAAACTTTTAACTGTTTATTTTTCTCCAATAGGTTTAAATACGATCGTTACCAAGACGGCACCGTTCTCGGACACAGTTATTTAATTTGCGTTATTTTGCAGGTTTACCGGCGGACGTTTACTGCGCACTACACCGTTTATGACGTCACAAATGAGTGAGTCTGTTTTGATATTTGATACCCGAACGCCGTAAAGGTCACAGTTAAAGGCACCCTAAAGTTCCTATAATTAAATTTCCGACTGCAAATTAAATTTCGTGTCCCAAATTTGTTTTCGGTCACCGCATCAAGCGCCGAGTGACTGGCATTTGTTTGACATCAAAAGTTGTTCAGTTCTTCATTCCGACGAGCACGTTCAATTTTCTGTTAAATTTTTCGGGAGCATAAAGTGACAGGGTTGTGGTAAAGTATAACGAATGTAGGGGATGCTCATTGCATGATTCCGTTTCCCCCTGGAAAATATAAAATATCTGCACGATCTCAATTCGTTTCCTTTACACATTCGTCTAGTTCGACTGGAATTTCAATGGTGTCTGCTGTATATCTTACTTGTGTCCTTATTGAATACAAAATTTAAGTTAACGAGAATAGTTATTCTATGTCAGTATCTGTATAAGGTTTAAAGTAGATATAGCTCGAAATCTTAATTAATAAGACTTCATTTCACTGAACTTATAACTTATTTCTAGAGCAATAGTTTCAAATCATGATATTAATTAATCTAAACGTTTCTGGTATAGTTATATTCCACAGTCATCACAACTTTTACATCAGTTTCCGAAATTGAGTAACTTTTAAAGCACCTATAAGCAAACGGCTGATCGTTGGAAACAATTTAAAACTCATTTTTCATAGGACATTACCTCAAAAAAAGTTTTGAAAGCGTATCCGCAGGCAAATAGCTTTAAAAAGGCAATATTAAAGAGAGTCGTCCCTCCCCGGCTTGTTTTCTCTTTTAAATCATATCTCTTTTGTGAATTTTCTTTTCCCGGTCGTCTCGCGGGTGAAGAAATCGATTTGACGATGGGTACGTGAATGCGATTTCCAATTTATTTCAAAATTTGCGAGAAGAATTTTAATGCGGTAGGGATGGGGTGCATTCGACTGGGGAGGTAATACTTTAGGTCTACCAATGACCCCCAGAAACTTACTGCACCGCCGAGGGTTAAGACACACGAAGTTTAAATCGGTTCTGTCTTATGTGGATGTTCGTTCGTATTTTTGTCAAACAACGCACCTGTTGCTCAAGTGCCAGCGAGAACCCAACTCATATCATAACGACATTCACCCCTGTTCTCAAATCGTTTACTTTGTGTGCATTCCATTTCGTACGGTTACTGTTATTGTCAATGGTTCAATATCATTTATTGGTTTTTAAACATGCATGAAGCGTAAATTACACGATATTTCAAGTCACAAATTACGCTCTACAAATACCTCCGAGTTTTTATCGTTGAACGTAGAATACGTATAAAGTACTTGCGTTCGGTACGGATTAATTAGCGCTCGCAGAAAATGTGGTAGCAATCAAACTCCTCTTACTTTATTACCTATTAAGGAACGTGATAGGGTTGTTAGCATCGAATAACTTAACATTTCCAATTTTAAACAATCCGACGTAATTAGAGTTGAAGTTTTTAAGTGGTGCGTTTGGTTTGGGTTTTATTTACCTCACTTTAAAGTTATTGTAGTCGCTATGTTAGTGTTAGATTATGGTAAAATCTAATCTGTTCTATTTTAACATTATAGTCTTTTCTTTCTACCTCGTAAATATAGTTTTTATTATATCTGAACGAACGAACTATAGATAAAAACTCTACGTTGTGTATTTATTGAGTCTGTCGCGGAATCGCACCCAACTTCATTAAGCACCTTACCTTCCAAATTCCAATACAATTACCAAAAGGAAAAAACACGAATCAAAGGTTCATAACCTCCTCCTTCTTAGTTATCTATCATAAATGGATAAAATAGAAATAAACATTCTTATACCTATATAAGCATTTTCCGTGTTCTAGAATCCTATCAACCAGTTACATAATGAGTGTAATTCCAGCCATCATATCCCGCTGTTCGGCGAGGGCCAGCGCAGTTGGGAGTGGCAGCACGCGGCATGGCTGGGCGGGGAGGGCGCCCTACTGCTGGCTGCTGACAATGAGGTGCTGGCCCGGCCGGGCCCGCCGGCCAGGCGCGCGCCTCTGTTGCGGCTCACCTCCGATGCAAGCCCGGGTAGCGTCTACAATGGCGTGTCCGACTTCCTATATCAAGGTACAATTTATAACATGGTAGTAACCAGTAAATCAGACTTAGTGACTTTTTTAGTGTTTCCATATTCTCTTTTGTAAATAAACCACGATGATAATTTCCTACAGATTTTTATTTTAGTAAATTTATAATACAAAATATTCCCTTATACTTTTTGTTTGATATTGTAAATTGTTATTGACCTCGTGATACATTTTCTAATTATATCTACCTCATATCTATCTAAAATCGATTTAAACAGAGGAGGTGACGAAAACGCCGTCAGCGACATGGGGCTCCGCGGACGGGTCGCTGGTGCTGTACGTGCAGTACGACGACAGCGCGGTGTCCGAGCTGCGGCTGCCGCGCATCGCCGACGGCATCGGCGGCGCCGGCGCAGCACGGGCCGGCTTCCTGCTGCCTACCAACAACGCTACCGCGCACACTGTCTTCCCCGACCAAGTCACTGTCAGATATCCCACGGTATAATATTGTTATGTTCAAATACATGCTTAATCTGTATCTCAGTCTTATCGATCTTGTTATTTACTTTTTGGGATGACTCGTCATATTGTTTTTTATTCCAAAAGCCTTTTCTTTTAGTTGATAAATGCCATTACTTTAATACGATGTTTGATTTCAGCCTGGCAGTTCGATACCGAAGGTAACATTATGGATAGTAAGTGTTCAAAACTCGACCTCACCGCCGAGATGGGAAGTGAGGCCTCCAAGCACATTAGATGGAATGTACGTACATTTAATTATCTACAAATCAACATTAATTCATAAATCCTTAATAGAATACTAATACGTAAATTGTTCTTTTCAGGGAATATTATCTCATATCAGCCCAGTGGGTGGGCAAAGACAATTCGCATGTAGGTGTAGTGTGGATGAATCGAGCGCAAAACCTAACAGTTTATAGCAGTTGTTATGCACCCAACTGGACATGCACTGAGGTATGCACTGTTAGTAGCCTTTACGACTAAATTAAGAAAATATAGGAATCTATTTATAATTAATAGTTCAGAATTAGGTATAACTTATTTAAGAACTGATATTTTTTCGACTCATTATGAGTATCTGGTAATGGAAAATGGACCAATAGTTTTATGTTTATTAAAAAAATCGATTGTCCTTGTATACAAATATTCCCTTTTCCTTTTAAGAATATTGTTTGAGACTCATATTGATGAACAAAATTTTGAAAACATTGTTCATCTATTTTCAGTCGCATTCTGAAAAAGCAACAGAAGAACCGTGGTTAGAGGTTCACCAGCAACCAGTGTACTCAGAGGACGGGAGTGCATTCCTTCTGCTAGCCGCGGTGCAAGAGGGCGGAGGGCAGTACTACACGCACATCAAACACGTGGACGTACTGCGGCAACGCATGGCGGTACTCTCGCACGGCAAAGTTGAGGTCGCCGAAATCCTGGCGTGGGACCAGGAGAACCATTTAGTTTATTATTTAGGTAAGGCTGACCTACTTTTGAATAATAGACTTTATCGTAATGAAATTTCTTCAAATGTTATTTTCTCATTTAAAGGTTTAGACAAAGAAACGTTACCAATACTTAGACTACATCCAGATTTGGTGAAGGGAGCTAATCAAATTAAGTATTTAGATTGACATTGAGTGCAGTTGAGTGTTATTTTTGAAATAGGTCAATATACTAACCCAATGTCCTCGTCATACTGTTTAATTAACTATGTTACCCTCCATTGACATTTTTAGGGCATTGTGTGTGGTTTTGTTTCCATCTAGAGTGTACATAAAGCTTGTCATATTTGTGTGTAGAGTTCTGATTGTTGAATTGTTTGGAACAGGCAGTGCAGACAGGCCTGGTCAAAGACAGGTTTATGTAGTTAGAGACCCAAGCTACGGTGGGGGCAGTAACTCTGTGAAGGCTCGGGCAGAGCGAGAGGAACCTCGATGCCTGACGTGCGAGCTGGCAGTGTGGCCAGCACGTCTTCACTACGCCAACTGCTCCTTCTGGCGAGCCACCTTCTCCCCGCCGAGACCTAAGTTCGGCATCACGCATTATGTTCTGGAGTGTGGAGGCCCTGGACCGCCGTTAGCTGGGCTACATGACGCCAGAACGCATAAGCTAGAAAGAATATTATATGATACGAGGCCTTATAGGTAAGTAACATTTACATTGCTTAATTGTAGAATTAAAATTTGTATTTAAGATCTTAGACGACGGTAAAGTAAAAGCTTCAAAAGTCAAATATTATTCGTATTGTAAGATACTTAAAATTAAAGTTATGCCTGACTTAAAAACCTAACGATAGAAATACCTAACTGTTGTATAGATCAGTACGACTACGCGAGCTGGCGTTGCCCACGCGGCGCTCGTTCGAGGTGGCGCTGGGCAGCGGGTCCAAGGCGCGCGTGCAGCTGCTGCTACCACCGTCGTGGCGCGAGGAACTTCGTGACGCTGCCTTCCCTGTGCTTGTCCACGTGTAAGTTATAAAACTATTATTTTTATCTCAAGCAAACTTTTTTAACATTGTAACTCCTTCGCCATTCACAACCCTCTAGAGTGCTTTGACTTTTACTTTGAGCGAATATGATTTACCCTCCAAAAGTAAGTAGTAATTAGTTAAGCAATTCATTATATTTTTAAGGCACCTAAACAAAGTTGCACTACCTAACAAACCTTCAGCGTTACGTACCAAATAACATGCAGCACTTTGGCACAAAATTGTTGTTCCTTTACGAGGCTTCGTTACTATCAGGACTTTTTGGCACATGTCCTTAAAACTTGGCCACTTAAGTCTTGTTTATTAGGCATTTCTCATTAAATTGGCATGATCTTCCATATTAATGCTCGAAAACGTCTTGCCATCGCCACTCGTAATTGCCTTACATTTGAAACTACTAAAGTCCTAAAAGACGTGCTAAACTTTATGTTTATATCGTTTTTCTCGCCAAATCCTTATTTAATAATTACGTCGACAAGTATTTAAGCTAAGCTTTATTTTTTTTTTTACATTGTATTCTCGCTTAATCATTTCGAATCTGTTTTGATGGATAAAAGACGTAACGTCGATTTGTGTCTTGTCGGCGTCCTATGTGCGCAACATTATAAATTATCTGGTAATTGTTACAGAGACGGCAGGCCAGGCAGTCAGCAAGTAACGGAGGAGTTCTTAGTAGACTGGGGTTCGTACATGTCGTCGCGGAACGACGTGGTGTACGTAAAGCTGGACGTGGCGGGCGCGCGCGGGCTGCCGCGGGCGCTGCTGCGCGGCAGGCTCGGCGGCGTCGAGGTCGCTGACCAGTTGGCTGTTATTAGGTACACTGGTCATGCCATTCACTTAAATACCTATTTTTAAAGCACTAATGTACTTAACTCGAATAAATATATTTCTTAGTTGATGATCCGATAGGTGAAAATGCTCGAAACTTGGCTACCTGCACCTAATATATAATTTGGTTGATTAAGGTGCAATCACAGTGTTTATGTTAGATTAATGATAATGCAGAAGTTTCTTGAATACCTAGTTCTCTTTTAAAAATAGTTAATATTGTTTTCGAATTACTAAATTAAATTCGCTCTAGAATAATTAAAAAGAATTTGAAACATGGTTTAAGGTTCTTATAATCTCTCCGAAAATCTACTAGTCTTTGAATTTTATCGATTATTTATCTTCTTATCGTATGGTTGATGAACAACCTGGTGTCAGAGTTTAAACCTGTAGACCTCTCAAATGACTTTACACACCGTTGAAATAAATTTAAATCGATAAAATAATGATATCTAGTACTGTTGATACTGTTCCAGATATTTATTAGAAACGTTTAAATTCCTGGACGTGACGCGCGTGGCGGTGTGGGGCTGGGGCTACGGCGGTTACGTGACGGCCATGTTGCTTGGCTCGCAGCAGTCCACGCTCAAGTGCGGCATCGCTGTCTCGCCTATCACCGACTGGCTCTATTACAGTAAGTTTACAACCGCCAGTCCGCCACAATAACTAAATACGCCCTGTTGCTTTTGACATTCGATATTTTCCAATATCTCAAACTACTCCAAATCCAATGTCATCTTTAATGCCGGACTAATCTAATACACATAGTTATATTATTGGTTATCCTGCCGTTATTGTGTTAATATTGTTTGATCTAAAGGTTGAGGAGTTTTGTTTATAAGTATATACCGTACAAACAAGCCTGAATACATTAACTCAGACTAAATTATCATGATTTTCTTAATATTAGTAAATTTTCATCTCATAGAGAATAGAAAAAATATGGGAAGTCACACTCAAGCTGGACCATATTGACGTAATTGCTTACAATACAATACAATCTTCTATCTAATTTAGTGTTTGCCCAGAGAACTTTAGTTGAACTTGCAGGTTGAAGTTTGTCGGTCTTCATTCCGTATTCATTAATGCTTCGGGATGTGGACCCAACAAACTACAACTTCCTTCTATGTATTGAAATTGCCTTGCATTTAGGACAAGTTAGCAAATTAAAGTGGTTTCCTATGGTAAAGGCTTACTAACAAAATTATTAAAGTAGGTAACGGATGGAACAGAATGTGCAGATCAGTTATTTGCTAGAAGAAATTGCCTAGTTTCAAATAATACCTCAATCATGTGATATTTTATTGTCAAAAAAGTGCGCTCAATCCAAATTCCTATTCTTCAGACGTGGCGTTTACGGAGCGCATCTTGGGCCAGCCGTCAGTGAACTATAAGGGCTACGTGGAGGCGGACGCGTCGCAGCGCGCGCACCACGTGCCGCCGCACGCGCTGTACCTCGTGCACGGGCTGGCCGACATGTCCGCGCCCTACCCGCACGCGCTGCAGCTGGCGAGGGCGCTCACTGACGCTGGGGTGCTGTTTAGATATCAGGTACTGACATACTGACAGGAGTGAACAAAGAATGTACTAATATATACATAATAAGCGATGGAATCTACACTGTCAAAAGCATACTGTTTCCGAAGTAGCAGGAAAATCGGTTCAAAATTAAGTCTATTTGCAATGTTTTCAGGCATACGCCGATGAGGGGCATGACCTCAAAGGCGTCATCGAACACGTGTACCGTTCTATGGAGGACTACCTCCGCGAGTGCCTCTCCCTCGACCCCGAGGACACCAAGCTGCCGCCCCCCGACAGATAGACCTCTCGTATATATCCTATTGTTATCGTAATTACTGTAAATATGTACATGAGACATAGTGCTTTAATCAAATGTGTTCCCCACGGCTCGGCGACGCCTTGTGTCGGGCACATCGGCAACCTCGTAACGACGTGTGAGTGCGAAACCTCTTGTGATTAGTATTAGGTAATTATGAAATTTGTTATGATGAATAAAAAGTTGCATGAATTGAATTACTAAAACACTAGTATTTAGTGAACTAATTAGGTTGATTTTATAATAGATAGATACCACATGACGGGCTACGAGAGTAAGATAAATTCTTCGAATTCAATATTTCCTCATCGAATCCATGATTCAGCTTCAGCACCATTCGGCTAAACTATCGTACTGTCTTTTGCTAGCTCCTAAGAGCCTAGATAGGGAATAAATTGTAGACGTGGAGAGAACTCTCATTCGATACCAAAGACATTTTGTAACTCTCGAAGTATCTCGGTATGAACGAAGACGAAGTCACAGATCCGAGCTTGTTCAATTAGGCTTTTACTACTATTTTCTACTGCGCCTTTACTATCAAGCTTTTCTATTTTATCTACTCCTATAGAAGTGTCCACTTGTAAATTATGTTATATAAACAGTTATCACTATTATATTATGAAAAATGTATGTAATTAAAGCTGACTGACAGGAACACAAACTGAATTATTTTATGTGTCGTCGAACATTAGTTTTATAAAACTATTTTACTTCGATAGTATTATTGTTGTTAAACATTTAAACTACAAAATGAGGAGCTTATCATTTAGGGAAAATTTACCAGGTCTTTTGGAATTAGATATTTATGTTACAGATGTTTGAAATGTTACGTTTTGTAAAATTATAGCGCTGTTATAATACCTCATGCGACAATGTAAATAGAATAATAATTCTAATCATATGTAATTTGATAGAAAGAAACGCGTTTTATAGTGACTTATAATGTTTAGAAATGAAGTGACCTTGATCATCCCCTAACCTTAGCTGCTTTGGCTCCATCACATCATCATTTCCTAATCTTCCTAGTCGATAAGGGCGTCAGTGGTAGCGGGGCGGTCAGTCGGGCGAGGACGGCGCGGCGCGCGGCATCTGCAGCACCACGCCCACCGAGCTGTGCCGGCACCCGCTCGATACCCGGATGCTGCAAATAAAATAGTTTCAAGTGTCTCGCGATACATATTCAGTCTCAATACTTCGTAGTCAGTGAACGTCCCTTCACTGTAGGACTCAATACCAAAACATTTGAGTATTAAGCTTGTACAAAATAGATTATAAATTGAGCTAGAAAATTTGCCTTTCTGATAGATATTTCAGTAATGCAGTCTCTAAGTTTTGAATCAAGATGTTTAAAGTTGTGATGTCTATGTCTGTACATAGAATACAAGATGGAAGGTAGGGGTGTTGCAGTGCGCTGCGTGTCGACGATAGGGTAGGCACATGGCAGAGGCGAGTGGCGAGGTACCGCTGCGGCACCCATTGTTGTTGATTTCCGTAACTGTGACATAACTAGATAATTCATTGTTGTTGTATAGAGATAAACGTTTGCCGATATTTGTTAAGTGTTATCGGATACCTGCATAGACGCATATCGTACATTCCATGTTTGTGAAGACTGCCAATTTGGTCTAAATTTTACAATCATTGTACTAATTAAATACCTACGATACGTCGATGAGATTAATTTCAATTGCCGTTATGGTCTTAAGGATGCTGTGATTCTTCTATTGCATAATTGTAACGATAATGGATTAAATTATATTAAATAATTATAATGTCTCCATCTGACATTGCGTAGGGCCTAGTGAAATCGAATTCGTTGTAATTATTAAAAATAATTATCATAAGGTTAATGTTAATTTAGATATTTTGAAATTCTTCCATTATAAAATAAACAATATTGCTTTGTTCTCCAATTATTATGAAACAAAACATAGACAATATTATACGGGCTACGTGTACATCACACACATATGAGATTTTATAGTTAGATAAAATACGAGAGAGTTTGGAAACCGGGTGCTTTAAATTTTACATCATGTTGTACGTATTGATTTCATTAGCGAATGTTCTCTAGGTATACAATGCGAGGCGCCGAGCGCCCGCGGCCGCGGGCTCGCGGGCAAGCCCGGCCTCCTCGGGCGTAATAATTAAGAATACTTTCCATTTCTCATAAGTTAAATATGGAATATTCAGCGGATAACACCAATTAAATTCATATTATAGTATTTATATAAAGAAACGACATACTTACCGGGTTGTTAATAAATTTTAGCACAATGATGGATCTAATCGTTTGCACGCCGCTTTACTCCTGACTTTAATCCTTTCCAAGTCTAATAGTCCTTAGTCTTCCAGTACAGCGAAAGCTTCCGTACCTTGTCTTATTCTTGATGCAGGAAAGTAGGAACTATGTGATGACTATGTCAATTATTTCACTTTTCCAACTCTGATCAGCTACGTAATTGTTATTTTTGTTTATCTAATGTCCTTCGATAAAGTCTTTATATAAATTTAGATTTTCGTCCTAGTTTATCCAGATTCAATGGATGTGGTATAAATGTGAATCAGTAATGCTGTGTTTTTAGGATCCCTGCATAATATGCTACACTGCACTCAACCTTCATAATATTAATTATAATAAATTGTAATCCTGTCTGACAGGTTGGCATGTTTACGTGCAATATCACTAACGAATTCCAAATTTACCGTCGAATTTGTTTGAAGAATGAAATTTTGTCATTGGGCGATCGCTGGCGTGACGAATCAAAGGGCATGGCCGTACTGATGTGTTTTATGGTGTTTCATCAGCCCACCTCAAATAATGACTATTTTGTGGGTACTGCAATGTCAATAACGACCTACCCAATACAAATACTGAATAATATATCATAGTTCAGCAGTAACGTTTGTCAATTTTTGTAAGCAATATTACATACAAAATAATTATTTAGGATATACGACATTAATATAGAACGTGAAGGTGGAGTGCAGTTGGGATGCAGCGTAGTGTCCGCCTTGTATCTTTAGAGTGCCGCGGATTGCTCCTTAGCGGTTAGATTGAAGACGAACGGTATTGGATACAACAGTCTGATAATACTACTGTTAGTAATAGAACGAGTTGACGACTAAGCGATGGAGATCTAAGAGTATTATAATAAAACAGTCCAGTTAGAGTATGTTGATCCGTAATGTGAGTTGTTGTATTCAGTACCGCGCCGTTCGATGGCCCTAGAAAATCATCTAAAAATCTACGTTATTGTTAATCAGTGTTATAAATCTTATCGTCTCGTTTAAGAGTTACAGTGTTGTATAGATTGGTACGTTTAATTTGTAAAAATTCTGAGATTATTCTGTTATTATTGTAAAGTTTCTTTGAATAAATAAAATTTTGAAATTTACATAATCGTTCATCGGGCAGTTTTATTTTGTTAACATGATGGATACCGTTACAGATAAATTAGTGTACCTACTTTTCTGGGAGTTCGAGGTGTAGGTTGCTGGGCCCGCCGTCCCTGTAGTTCCGCGACCACATCTCGATGCTCCGGAAGTACTTCTCCAGGTGCTCGTCCTTCACGTTGAGGTCGGCGGGGCTGAGGCGCGTGCTGCACGTGTTGCCGCTGAACGCGCCGTCCGAGTTGCAGTTGGAGCGCGACACGTTGCGCATCAGCTCGTAGTGTGAGAAGTTCATCGACATGAGCGACGCGTTCTCCGTGCCTTGGGTGTAGTTTGATGTGGTACACATGTCCATGAACATTTCGGTGGCTTCCTGTCCCGTGGGGTCTATCTGTCTGCTCGTGGTGTACTCTCCGTTCACAAGCTTGCTCTTCTTCAATCTACCCAACGCCAAGTCTAGTGATCTCACAGCTTCATTCACATTAAAAGACTTACGCTTAGCCGGCTCGCTTTTAAACCTCAAAGGCGATGTGTTATTATATGATCTCGCCTTGTTAATAAACTTTTTGTCGTTGGGTGTGTCGCCATTATTTTCCATGGCTAACGCAGTAATTTAGACTTTGCATTGCATTTTATCGAGAAAACGATGATCGCTGTGCAGGAACTACGATTATCACATTTTTTGCGAGCTGTCGTGGTTGACAATGAATTTTCTGACATTTGATTTCATTGATAATAAATATCAGTACAGAATGTCCAAAAAGTTTCATACTGCCTGATAGTCTATTATAACAGTCGACGGTGAGTCCACCAAAGAAAATTGTTTCGTATATCTAAATAGATGGCGCCACTGTGCGTTACCCGCCATCTGCCCGCATTACACAACATTACATGTGCTGCTTGGTTCCCCCTGGATAACTGACTACTTTTAGTACAATGACTTTCCACAAGGTGGCACAGCTGTCGCAAATTGAGATAATAATAGTTTGCAATATTTCATAGATGGCGCTACCGGTTGAAATTGGTCAATTAGTATGTGTACGATCGGTATTTTTTACATTGCTAAATATATTTATCATTTTCTATCCTAAGTAGTCGTTTTTTATAATTTTGGCGGGGAGGTAGGCATCGCAGAGCGCGGCGGCTGTCGGGGCTAAAGCCTCTATCTCCGCCTTCGTGCCGCTAGATAGCATCACTGACAGCTCCTCTCTGATGCGTGCACCTAAAATAAATTCACAACGTCAGAAAATCCTGAAACTATATTTTAGAAAATTACTTACCGAAATTATAGACTAGTAATTAAATAATATCAGCCTATACCAGACCTGCCACAAGGTAAAAAAAGAACCTCTACATAATCATCATACAACACTTCTCCTCACAGAGGGTAAACTACTTGGTATAACGACGCAATTTTTCCACTTTATTTTCCTTGTGTACTATACCATTTTATATTGCATTAAAATGTACCTAGTATGCGACAAGGATCCCACACATCGATTATCTTCCCTCGTTTTGTATGCTCTGTCAGTAGTAGGCAGTATGCAGAATATTATTGCACAATATTAATTCTATACGGAAAATGAACAATTTATGCCGAAAGTAAAGCGCATAGCTACTACGCGTTGCTACGCCTTGCGTAGCTTTAGTTTATAATAATACCATAGAATAATACTTATGAGTAATATTATCTACTAATACGTACATAATCCGTATAAATAGTATTGTAAGACTCACTGGATTTGTGCCTGACTGATGGCAATTAGCTTGCCCCCTATTACATTGGGACCTAAAACATAACTGGCGAAATGTCGGTGTACTATATGTGCACCTCTACCTACCCCTTCGAGTAATACAGGCGTGATGTTATGTAAGACTCACCAACTGGAGTTTCCAAGTAAGGTCGTTTGATTAAGTTCCTCAGTTTACGTTTGTCTAGTTCCGAGAGTGGGAGACGTGCCTCATTCGAAGATAGGGTCATGACGTCACTGTGACGAGCTCCCAATAGAACCAAGGAAGTGCAAGCCAGTGACGATGATAAGTGTGACTGAGCCTAAAACGATAATTAAACGAATGTTTTAATTCAGCATGCACTTTATTGGAGAATTACCCATGCCCAGTTGCTTGTCAAATGGACTTATCTCAGTTCTAAAAGCTAGAGTACAAGTTACAGCTAAACGCCTAACAAAGGGTTATTATTTAATATAATAATAAAGTCCAGTACCAGTGAACCGTATTTGTAGGTGAGGAATATTTCGTAGCCGTGCGGGTCGCCGTCCACGAGCGCGAGCGCACGCAGCCGCAGCTCCGAACACAAACGACACAGCAGTTGGCGGGTGCACACGTCTGGATAACCTTTACCCTGGGAGAAATTAATAAAATAACCAAGAAAATCTTTATGATATTCGTGGAATTAATTGAATATAGATTTTTTTCTGTAACGGACCAGTGCAGCCGTGCAAGTTCGTGCCTATGTAAGGTTTAAAATATTACGAAATAAATCATTTATTTTCTTCTGATGCTAATTATTTGTACCTAACCTTCCAAAGTTTCAACTATTTTCTTTTAAGTACCTTTAGGTGAAATTATTTATATATTTGACAACATGATTTAAATCGAAGTACACGATAATATTTTCAATAATAGGTATTATTGATCAAAGCAGATGACAATCAATTTAATTTATCACTCGTCAATACTGTCGACGTTGTAACTAAATACAGAACTTAATGAGGTTAACTTTTATTTTTTATTTACAAGGTTATTTACAATTCTTAAAAATAAATATATACAAAAATAAAAAAACGGTTAGTTGACGCTTCACGTGACCAAAAGGCTGGCCTGTTTTTCGGCCAAAGAATTAGCATTGCCATTCAACGTGGCAATGCCGCCAGCCTTTTGGGCACCCTACCAGTCGACAGCGATGAGGACGAATACTTTGATACATAATTTTTAGTTTATTTTTTTTATTTTTGTATATATTTATTTTTAAGAACTTAATTGTGTAAAAAAATTTGTTCCTATACGCCTTTAACAAAATCGAATTAAATTAGATTTACGATTTTTAATTTACTAACAAAATTGTTAATTATACGCCTAGTCGTGCAATCACATTCTTCAAATAAAATTTATTGCATCGCACACTTAAGATCA
Source organism: Abrostola triplasia (assembly GCA_946251915.1). Lineage (NCBI taxonomy): Eukaryota > Metazoa > Arthropoda > Insecta > Lepidoptera > Noctuidae > Abrostola > Abrostola triplasia. The sequence goes on from OX276423.1 coordinate 5,524,477, forward strand.
TAGCGATTAGATATTGCTATGTAAGTTGATAATAATTGTATAAAGTATGCAAGTATATTGCTTGTAACAGCTGGCGTTATTATAAATCCCGTTTGGTGTCAACTATACGATAATCGCGCGATTACAGCAAATCATCGGAGTTGCCGCCGCCGGCGAACGGATCTTGTACATTAGACAAATATAATGGATGGGTAATATGTAAGTAGGCACCTCTATAGACGCTGTTAACTTGAGACTATAAATTAATCTTACCCAAGGGTAGTTTGTAAGTAGCTATAGTCTAGTTACAATCTCGCTGCAGACTCGGTCATAAATCATAATCGGAGTAGGGATGTGCGCTAGTTGCGCGCGCGCAAGGCCATTATCGATAACGGAATCATTAAGGTTATCACTTAAACATACTGCATTCATTAAGTATGCAGGGTAGCTAATGCGTAATATAATTTATTTAATGTTCTTTTCTCGTAAGAACATATTATTTTTTTTTAATTTGAATTAACCCATTAGTTAATTCAATAAACAGAAGGTAATTATATAAAAACTAATGTTTTTCTGTTCTTAATTAATTACATAAAAAGAGGGTAATTAACAAATATGTTTTCGTCTCCTTTGCTACCCGCTAATTGCGCCGTGCTGTTAAATATATATAAATCGCTACATAAATAAATTAGAGCATTCCTATTTTGGATTACAAGAGTGACACAATGGCTTTTCAAAGTAACGTTTTACCTGTTGGCGACAACATTGCTGTTCAAGCGCGTATTGTTATCAACAATGTTTTAACTTTTCTGACAAATATAAAAGAAGATCCTGAAACTTTGAAGACTATTAATTTCTCTCGCCCTCGTGACCTTACTGCAGCAATGTGTAATGTGAGTTTACGAACGGTAGACACTATTAAGCAAGAGTGCAAAAATGGAGTGCCAAGCGCTCCGCGAGAATCAATCTGCAAGCCTTCTCCAGTAACTGCATTAGATGACTTTGACAAAAGTGTGTAAAATAAATATATACAACTATCGATATCACTTATCGACTGCAGTAATGCACAGGACTACGTGTGGGCGTGGCCTGCCCATAAGGCCCATGAGTGGGAAAGAGAGCGAAACACTTTAATGATTTATGACCGAGTCTGCAGCGAGATTTTAACTATAGTATAAACATTAATTATTGTTAACTCACACGCCTTGTATTGAAAACAAATAATAATTAAAATATTTTATACGTGTTAAAAACATTATTGAATAACAATACCTACCTACTTTATTTTTATTCTAGTTTTAAGCAAGAATCGATAAGGTATGAACGTACCGTTATTATGATGACTGGACCCAACCGGACAAGGGCGCCTTCATCCAAAAGTTTTTGGAAAATTGCATCTTTCTCAACCACAAGAATGTATTTCGCCGTCGAATGGAACTCTTTAATTCCTACTATGTCTTGCGGTATTAGAACACCTTTAAAAATTAAAGTTAGTTATAACTTCAAGATAAAATTCTAAAATTGGATTTGTTCATTTTTTTACTAATTAATAATGTAACTTAGGTGACAGATTATGATATGTACCTAATAGCTAGAGAATAATCGAATTGCTTGTTGTAATCCCACAAAAAAGCAAAAAGTGTGCTCCTATTTTTCGGGTATCACAAGGTCGCATTAAGTATTATAAACAAGCACTCTACTACCAACGTCAAGCTTAAAAGCAACAGATTAATGCGCAGCGCAGCATATTATTAGAATAAGGTGTCTTTAGGGCTGGCATTATCGTTGCACGATTGTAGTTCTTTAAAAATAAAGTAGTATGTTTAATTTTGACATTGAACACCATTGTACACCATATTTTAGCAATAGTATATCTGACCCTACCTCCGGCCGCCATACAGTCGAGCACACTACCGTCCCTGTGGTGCATAGTAAGGGGCCCCGCCAGCAGCCCCTTAGCCGTGGCCACGACGCCCAGGCTCCACGGGGGAGACTCCAGCAGGCAGCAAACGTCCCTCACGGCTACGTCCAAGTTCGCCTGGTTTCGCAACTTCACCACGTTCTGGTAGAATAGTTCCCTTTTGGGAGAAGATAATAAATATGTTAGGCATGAATGCATGATTGAGGCTTCAATGTATTCTAGAAGTAAATCATTGCCTGTATTCTAAGCTAAATGGTAATATTATGATTTGATAATTAATGACGCAATTTGCATGTCTAGGATTCTGATAAATGAGAATTACAAATCTGCGCATCTATTTGGGGACTACAAGTGTGTGCTTATAAACATAGTCTAGCTCGTTCGTACTTTTAAGAAAATCAAAATAAGGTTTAATTTTTATTTATTGCTACATAATTTAAGTTTGAACTAATCCCGGCTATCCTAACAGCTACTGTTAACACTACTAGTAAAACTGACCTTCTTGTAACAGTCAAATTCTTAGAAAGCAATTCGTGCACTTTAGTTAACACGAAAACAATGGTATTAAACCTTGTTTTGTCCTCACTGCTGGAATAACAGAGCTTCGTCTTTTTAGCTTCACTAAACGATTTCAGTGTCACTCTGAAATAAAGTTGATCGTTAAACTAGTCATACCTATCGCCAATTTTAAGTGCGAGAAATTTTATAATAGATACTGTTTCCAATACATAGGTTTGCTTCACAAGGAACAGTCTTTTATACACAATGACTAAAACTAAATTGTTTTTGTGAAAACTGCCAATTCATATTACTATTCAATTACATATACAATACAATTCATATTACCTATCTAAGTCATAAATACAGTTGCTCCAAAGCTTCTGGTTACGTATGACAAGCTTTGGCGTTTCTTTACTTTCAGCGCTTTTATTGATATCACTTAGAATATTCTCCACTTTCTTTATGAGGGATTTCCTTTTGTCATTTGTTTCTTTTAAGAGATCGTGCGAGGATTTTAGGGAAGCTGAAAATTTAATTTAATATGTCATTATTTTATCGTACTTAGATTACGAAATAATTTAAACCAGCAAAATTTACCTTTCTCTATTATTGTGCCTTTTAATAGGTCCAAGACCTCAGTGAATTCTAGTTTTCGTTCTGGGAGCAACATCACTCCAGCATCTAACAGTTTCGTTTGCGTATAACAGAGCTTATCAATGGCAGCCGCCAACTTCGGGTCTTGTTTGTAAGCTGACTTAGCATTCAACGGCAAATCTTTAGTGAATGCCAACAAATCTGTATTCATTAACTCCATGCTAAAAATAATGTTAAACCATTCATTACGAAAATAATTGACAAACAACCCACTGGAGCTGTATAAATGTAAACCACCGGTAAAAGTGAGGATGATCCCTACCTACCTAGTGGCGAGATGTTTATCAACCGCAAACAATAACAGCGTCACAAAACGGAGCTCGTAAAAGGGCCAGGAGACAATAGGGCAGCTCCTCGAGTGTTTTTATAGCAAAGTCGAGCGAACAAGCGAACGGGACAAAATCATCGTCGGTGGCGCATCCGACTCGCGCTCACTGAAAAAATGACACAATAGATTTAATCGAGAGATAGTAGAGGCAGGCGTCTCAAGGAGCAGATGACATGCCGTGACGACCTCACAAAGGGCGTGAAATGACGTCATAATAGCCTCGAATTATCGCCCCCTCTTGTCTCAGGGCAAATATTTAACAGCAGTCTCGTTTTTGTCCTCCTTCTTCGGCAGGAGATCATAAATAACAGGGTTACGGCAGACAAATGATGCGGACCGTTACCGCAGCGCTTTGTTACACGGTGACATATTGCAACGAGCTGATGTTTATGTCTTATTATGGATTCCGAGGTGAGTTATAGTCGGGCGGAATTCTCGGTAAGTGGCAACTTAGTTGTGCGAACGGATTTCAATGGTGCACCTGATAGATTAGGTAAAAGATTACTATTTATTGATAAACAAAAGCATTCTTTATTTACTTGTTTGCTTCACAACACTAATTGCATTATCCGCTTAGATTGACGACGGCTTAAATAAGAGATATGTATACTGAAAATACTAAATAGATTCAATAAATCTTGCTACAATTTATTCTAAACTACTCAACACCCTAGGCAGTTCTCATACTATTTTAATTAGGTACTTGAGGTGTGAGAAAGCAACTACTAAAAACATTTCCCATTGGCTCCCTGATGCGCGTCGATAGCATCAGCGGGTGACAGCCCGCACAAATACCATACAAATTGCTCGATAGCTCCTTCAAATTGATTGTTGCAATTATTCGGCGAACCCTTTCGCGACGTCGCGACCACGGGGAGGTGAGAACGCACTTATCTATCAGCTCGATCGCGAGTAGAGAACGACCCAACTCTTTGACAACGGTGTGAAGTAACAATCCGCTAGATCCGCAGTCGGGAGGTCGCCGCAGGCCGCACCCGGTGGTTGCCATTCTTTTTTAAGATCTTTCGATTGATAATGCTGATAAGGTAGCCGTTTCTTATTATGATTTATAAATTACACGAAGTGTTAAATGAGCGTTATTTACACCGTTAACTTCAACTAAAGCTTTGAAGGAACGGTATATTAAATATGTATTAATAAACATATTTGACGTTTGATTCATTTAGATATATTTTCATGAAATATGAAAACCACAGTTTAGCAAAAGCCACTACGCAGAATGCTGCAGAATAAAACATAAATGACACAAAGTATATGTAGTCACCACCAATATTCAATATAAACTACATTCTAAATTCTCCCATCAAACCACGACCTCTGAGCGGTCAGCGGAGCGGCAATAAAGGCAACAGTTATAAAAATAGGAAACAGTGTTGTTGCATTGTGTAGCTACCAACTTGCCAGTGGGCACGAGTGGCCGACGTCGGCAGCCGCGGGGCGCCGCACCACAATGGACCACCATCGCGGTATCTCCACGATACGTTACCGCCTAATTGACTGCTCAAACGCTATTTTAATACTTTGTTATTGAATACCGATTTGTATCTCATGATCGGCAGCTACTTTGTGACAACTAGCTAGAGATCTTATCAGAAATAATAGGAAATAGTTATTATGAGCACTGTAAGTTTGGTATATTAAATAGGATTTTTAATATTATTATCTTATGGAAAATAAAAACTTGATAACCCAGAATGGTTTAGAGAGAGACTTTATACGACTATTTTGACTATGTAAAACTGAATTTATTTTATTCTGCAGTTAGTCAAACAAAATTCTAAATTCAGGATTTTATCAGCTTTCCAAAAAAGTTGCAGGCCAAACAGACATTTAATAACAGATAATTAATGTAAATACATTTTCTGCTTGAATTAAGAGATTAGTATTAATATACTAACGATTAACTTCAACTACTAAAATGATTTCAGAATCAATAATAAATAAAACCGATAGCCCACGATCCAAACTACTAAATAACAATAGTAATTTAAGCAATTACAAAGAAAAATCGTATATAAATGTAAGTATTCTGTAACAAGTAGCCAGTAGCATTACCCACATTCCCACACGCGTTCTCGCGGTAAACCTATAGTTTCTCAAACACAAGTGGCTACTGACGCTTTGTCTGATAAACAATGGTAACAATTGCTCACAACTTATAGAAATACGTCTACATTATTTGTTACTGAAGAGGCCAACGAATCTGAGGGCCTATTTAATACATTGTTAATTATTATGCCCTGTAAGTGATCGGAGCATTTTATTGCTTAATAATGGTGGTGCCCCGTCCGTAGAATAAAAAACAAAGCTAGATAACACAAAATGTGTGTGTCCGATCAACAATGTAAGGATAAAGAAACCACTAACATTCTCTATTAATTTAATGTACATATGTATAATTTAGCTTGAAACAAAGCTTAAACTTAAAAAAATGTATGCAACGTTGCAAACCCTAGACTTAACTTAAAAATGAACCCATAAAATATTGGTAGCGGCGATTTAGTAATCAAACTTTAGAGTGTTTAAATTCATAATACAGCATCGTCCCCGGGCTAGGCAGTGAAGTGGCGTCCCGTCGCGTTCCAATATTGTCGGGGCTGTTCCGTTCCCACCCCACTTCACCCTGCAATCTGCTACCGGGACATTTACATACGACAAAGCGACTGTCACCCATTAAACTGTATAATTACAATACATTAGATTTATAGACGAAAAACAATAGCCCTCAAGTGCATTCAACCCTTTTTTTAAACAAACACTGTAGCGACGAAACGCAATGCTCATTTAGGGGGTAATTAATATCAAAGTTCTCATAATCCCCAGCAATTAAAAACGCTATTATAATTCGATTTAAGCAAAAAATAAATGATGTGACCTTTATTTATGTTTGTTCTTCTTTCCCAGCGATTTGAACTAAATGTAAAATGAGATATATTTTAAAGTTTTTTTTGTCATCTCTTTGTCACCACAACACTAGTGCAGTCTTACAGAAATTGATTGTTTTTAAAGTAAGTACTAAGAACACAATATTATTGTAATACGTTAAGCAAGCAAAATACCTCCCGCGTTCTTTAAAACAAACACGCATTAATGCTTAATTAAGATGACCTGTCCTGTCCACATTACAGCCGTCAAACCACTATAGGTACCTATAAATCAATTATTACGAGAACAACTATCTATTTCTTCCACGGAGACACGTAAAGCTATGAATAAAATGATGAAAATTAATGAATGTAAACTTAAATGTAAATTACATTGTCAATCGTTAACAAATGCAAAAAGAAGGCTATAAACCACATTAACACAACAGCCCTTTAATTAATCCAATAAACATTGTCCTAGCTGCACGTACAACAATAACCATACCAATAAAAATCAGGTTTCACAGAATCCTATCACTTATAGGAGAACGTGGATTTTTATTATTTTTTCATTCTAATGCGATTGAGATTCTGCGTGTGCGGCAATAGTCGCAAGCAGGTGCCACCGCAGCTGCGTTCACACGAACTAAATCTAGACTTTTCTATTACATCCTAGTTCAATACACTGTATTAGATATGAGCTAGTTTTTCAAACTAGTTGCATAATTATAACTCGTCAATGCAAAAAGGGAGTACTTACTGAAATTAATAGAATAACTGCTTGACAAATTAATTAGGCGATGGACTCACTTTTAAACTTCAGCTTCACACTTATAATCTGATTGCTATTATTAGATACCTATAAAATAAATGAGAATAAATGTATGAATAAATTGTTACAACGTTTACGATAAATTAAGGCGGCAAAATGTTATCTTTTCTTCTTTTTAGCGCGCTAAACGTGTGGCAAATAAACTTTAAATATGGAATGCAATTATTAATAAAACCTTTTCCATGAAATAAATTACCTTGAAATAGCTCTTTCAACATTATCTATAAATAATTTTAAAATAAAATTGTAATATTATTATAATATACCTACTAAAATAAATCTTATATCTTGCATAAAAATATTAACATCGAAATAAATAAATAAATAGAAAAAAAATCTATTATAAAATTATTGACCGCATACAAATTTATTATTACTTAAAATATTTTAAATATCGAACGGATTTAATTTTTTTGTTTGATGCCTAATAAGATTGATGTCGTTTAAATTGAGAGTTTAATCCAGTTTAGTCTTACTAAATTAAATAATGTGCATTGTAAGGTGCATTGCATGTCATTATCCTGCATTAAGTAGGAACTGTGGTTTATTTGTTTATTTACATTCATCGAAATAGCAATACCAGTCAGTGACAAGTTCAACCACCCACAATGCTAATGCATTTATCGGAGTATTGCGATGTCCCCAACGAGATCATATCGGCACAGCTGTCGCTGCCACGTGCATCCCAGGTATTGACATCAAAATGTTTCGGTAATATCGGGTTTGTTTTTATTCGAATTAATTATTTAATGTATACGTTTTGTTTTTTGTCTATGTTTTTATGCGTGTCTGTAGGGTTCTTTCAGGTGACAAAATGGTACTTAATTGAATGTTTCCTAATCGATTTTTGATTTTCATCGAGTAGTCGAAATTAAATAAATTGAAGGAAAGATACTCGTCTTACTCTTATCGATTATTACTATTCTAAAAAGTTCTTTTAAATTAACCGTATCTTTTAAACTAACCTACTTATTAAGCATATTATAATAGCTTTATGACATTAACGACTCGGCGTTTTTGCAAAATTAGCAATTGTAAGACGTGCTTATTTTTTTCTCACCTTCTGTGCTTAAAGTCATGTTAATTTAATAGTATACAATTTTTAGAACAACGCGTTGCCTGTTTCGCCATAATTTTATTCGTTCATCTCGACTATTTGTACACAGATCTTCTTCAATTCTTCTCCACGACAAAGGCACTAACACACAAAGACATGTTATAACACTTATAACATCAATTGTGAACAGTCGTGGGCTATCACCGTGGCCGGAGGGGAGGCTAAGCCGTTTATATCTGTTTGTTTAACATTCATGAGGTCGACCCTCACGCGTCTACTGCCTACTGTTCAACACATTTGTTTATACTTACTGTACAAATATAGGGAAATGCGGTTTTTTAATATATTTGTGTATTGCAGATGTGTATCGAGAAGTAGGTCTTATAACACCACGAGTTTTAAGAAACCCGGCTTTAATATCTTTTATGCTAGTATGATTGTTTTTGGTATCATAATTCTAGAAAATCCTGGAACAAAAAGAAAACAAATATTAGAATCAAATCTGCAACCTCTATTAATTAATTAGTTAGTACTAAAAATACTTTAATTTTCGTTAACTTTTCCAAATGTAAATTATTAGGTATATGAGTTTTGGTGTCATTTTTGCATGTTGCCCATGCTAAGCTTAAATCTTAACAGATAAAGGACACTTCAAAAATAAATTAATAAATCTATAATTTTTTCATCTATTCCTCAAATACTGTTGAATTAAGTTCAAATTCTTATCTATACCTACTACACGCTACAACTACATGTATCTCTATCTACAAATAATTTATACTGTCCTAAAATGGTTATAATAAGTGGGCCCTCCCACGTCCGTGCCATCAACATGCGTTTTTTTATTTGACCATCAATTGTGCATCCGTCGTCGAGTGCTGAGGGAGGGCTGCATTCCCTCACACCTAGCGTCAGCTGGCGATCCTCACCCTCCGTACATTCCTATTAACTTCAATTGAGCCCGACAAATTTACATCAACTAGGAAGCCATTGAGACAGCGGTTTACGTGACTCGGCAATAACTGAACGCACTTACAACCTAAGGGGTAGTTTGATAAAAAATAATTAGAGTAGGTGATTAAAAAAACACTATTAAAATAATAATAAGAAATTAAGAATGTATTTTTGTGTCATTAAATACCTAAAACAAATAAAAATACCTAAACTTCTTTGGAAATTTAAAAGATTTTATTCTAAGCTTAAAATTGGCATGTTATACAAATATAACTGGTAGAAAATAATTTAAAAACGAACTCCATCATAAGGTAAAACGCTTAAAAAGGTAATACGCTTACTTGATGGACACACTACCGCCCGTGCGCGGTACGCCATATGGCTACGGCAACGCGACTCAAATCGCTATTATATTGCTTTTAATTGATAACAATTTAAATATATTTGGTGATTCACACTTACAGACCTCATTATTATTCATCGAGTCATTATCTCCGTGTTCGCGTTTTACCGAACGATGGTATCTTAAGCACGAATGTGTTTTACCTTTTTTATCGTCACGCCACTAATTTAATGTTGCTGATGTCATTGTTTAATTGTTAGTAGTTTTTAATTGTACGAAAACCTATTATTACTAAAATATGAGCAGGTATATCCTGATTAATAAGTTCGTGTGTAAGAGTATTCGTGTCGCAAAAGTTAAAACAAAATTTCATTTAATATCTATAGGTCTCAAAATTTATTATTCAACCGGAGGATTTGTCCATACCTCACCTACTACCTCAAGATTGTACAACTCACCTGATATTCTGTCTAAAGCCGATGTTACAAATAGAATATAAAAAATATATTTCTAAAACAGAAAATTTTCTTAACAGCGGCCGTTAAAAGGGAATTATGACCTATAAAGTTGTTCCATTTTGTGGAAATATTTTATTATATAATAAAAGTGTGTTTGCAACAAAGGCACATTGAATCCCTGCGGTTTTCGGAGCCCGTAAATCAGGAGCAAGGACCCTTGGCCCTAGCAGCAAAGGCTTCTTGAACTGTCAAGGCCTCGTTGTGGTCATCCACATTTCTTCGACGCGTGCAAACAAACCTGGTTTGCAAGTGGTGTTGGAACGTTTAGCAGATAATTGCAAACCGAGTTTAGTTTTACATATCCGAAATATTCAAAAATACTCTGGGCGCTTAATATTGTGAATATCTATTATATTTTTAAAGACAATACTAAATAAAAAATATAGTATCTAATTATCTAACATTTTCAGTTCCATCATGGACCAAATAGAAATAATTCTTTATATAATAAGTTTTGTCCACTTCAAGCGACACTTACCTAAACCACTTGCGTTAGTGTTGGCTACAATTAAAAACAATATTAAATAATAAGCTATTATAAAACCATAGAGTACGTAATAACAGGAGCATACAATTAGTAGATAGACGTCGCGTGCCGATAGGGCTGACAGATAACGCAATTCACAGACCATATTGCATCCAGTCATCTACATAATTGTTTCATGTAGATATGTGTTTGTGCCATGGACGATAACATGTTATAAATCGTCCTTATGTTGGTTGTAGGGTTTTTATTGTTTTACTTATGTTTCATACAATATATAGGTGTTAGTAGCTCTACATGTATTGAAAAAAGTCAATGATGCAACGGAAGTTAGCCCTGTAATATCGGAAAACATAGCTTTTGATGTAAATTGATTAATACAAACGCGTTAGGTGCAATTTTAAATATTTTAATCTAAAATTTTAATAAAACGTCACAAAACATGAGCGAAACTTGAGTTTTATGTAGTCTATCAGGGAAAATACATATGCGTCAATAAAAGTTTTATGTTAAATACTAAAGGCTAGACGATAAGGGGGTATTACCGTACCTAAACATAACATTACCTGCTCCTAGTGAGCAGCCAAACTACATCGAGCACGATCGATTTTCCGCAAACGACCGACCAATGGCGGGGCCGTACGTCCTGAATATGCGATAAAGACAATGATTAAAGGTTACTGACATAAAATAGACGAGTTTGCAATTAAACACAATGAAAATATGCAAATAATGGGTGATATAGATATCTGTAATTTAAAATGTAAGGAAATTAGTTAAACTAATTAGTTTTGATTAAACTGTATGGTTGTAAAACATGGATAATTCACGCTCTCAATTGGGAAAAACGGAAAAAGAGAAGTGAGACCTTAGCCAGACACTCAGTCATAGTTAATAATATGTAAAAAGCACTTTTCGGCCTTTTTTAAAATGTTAAACTATTTGTATGTGATAGTATCAATTATGTTTCATTATTGACTCCATTAATTTAATAACAAATAAGTCTGTAAAAATACATAAAAATCAAGTTAACGACATGATTTTAATCTGTATTAATTTTCTGATAAAAGGAAAAGACAAAGAGCTTTGACCGCGCACCTCCGAATAATCCTTGTGCCACATTCAATGGGCTAATTGCACCACATGTGAGATAAACTCATTAACAAGGATAGACGCGAGATTCCGCTGCTACTGCCGAGCTTATCTGCCGAGGCAGCGGGCATGTTAGGAGACGAGGAGACAGGCGACAGCGATTTGTCACAGGGTGTCGAGTATTCTAGTAAAGCGGGTGCTCTACTTCATGCATTTGGCACTCAATGTTAGAATCAATAAATAGGATGTACGGTGTAGCGTGTAGCACTAATATTTTAACAAACAATGTTGTTAAGATGTACCGCGTGCGAAAATTAGTTTATGACGTCTTAATTATTTGCATATTGCCTATGTTTAGTTAAAGTTAAGTAAGTATATTCGTAACTATGTGTTCTGTAGCAATTGAGCTGTTTTAAAAGCAAACTCATCTATACTTTTAAGAAGTGGTAATATTTTTGTGTAAAATTAAGTATAAGATAACATTAACAAGACGATGAAAAATCATATCGCCAAGAATATAGAGAATATCTATTAAAAGAACCGCATGGAATAAGGAATATAATATCTTCTCAAACTAACCGCTCCGCTCATCACTGCGTCTCAATTCAGCACACGTACAAAGGCCTTTGAGGCGCGCGTCGGCGGGTGGCGGGGGCGGGCGGCGCTGCGAAGGGCGGGCAGCCCGCATGATCGCGCGATCACCGCCGACCCATTTGCGGCTCGTTACACGCCGATAGCACCAAACAAAACACACCCCAAGTAATTAGGAAAAGCCTTTTCCAGATACCGTAAGCACTGCCGTGACTCGTACTTGTACACCTTTGGTTAATAGTGTTTGTATGAGAATACGGACATACTTGTTTTGTTCAACAATAACCGCGTGTTATGTCCTTTTGCAACGGAATGTGCGTTAGAATAATTTGGACATATTTTTAGCTCAACTTTTATGCTATTGTAGACTATGAGGTTAATATTACAATGCAATTGCCACATTCTATTGTTCTATGTCTAAATATCTAATAGTATATGGGCCATAAATAAATTAGGTACCTACTCTATAACGTAATTCCTAAAATACACCAAATTTTAACGTTTTATTTATAACAGCCCCCACGCAAGAAAAGACTCGCCCAACATTAATAAAAAGAACCTTATTCAATAAATAGTCAAACTACAGGACCTTTTTGTACTGATAGTGAAATGTGAAATTTCATATCCCATAAAAATAGACAAAGGAACACTTTTAGCGTTCAAGGTGCAGTGTTTACGAGGTTAGGACCACACTGTGACCATTATGACTCTATGTGGTCTATAAAGAAGCGGCCGGCTACGGAGTGCGTCTGAACATTTAGCCTCCAACCCTACTCCACCGACCACAGTGCCACGCTCGCCTATTAGTTTCTAAGAACATAATTGCATTTTTAAGTAGCTATAAAACCTTAAGCTAACTATTGTCTGGTAAATATTTGCTTAACCAAGAAATTATTTGTTGCTGGTGCGTTTCCTTTGAAATGTGAATAATAGTTATGTCTGACGTATGGCTAAAGTATATTAAAACAATCTATGCTCTTGCAAGTTTACGTGCTACTTACTTCTGGTTTTAAATAGCTCGTCTACTTGGAAGTTTAATTTTGCTTTTTTTTTAAAAACCCATATTAAAATATCCGGCGCTTTAGCGTAGGTATATATTTTTTTGCTGCTATCTTTTTTTGGGTACGCAATAAAAATTAATAGGTTTTAGTTCAAAGATCAGCACAGGATCCATATCAAAGGATGCCATCCATGTAGGGTGACAAGATGCGCCGTGCGCCGGGTGGCGTGCGCGGGACCACCTGGGCGCTTCAAGCATTGCCCACCTTTCTGTCACAAATCAACTGATCACTGTATACAAGTCATCAAAACAATTGATAAAGAAATTCAATTAATGCTAGTTGGCTCAGTGGCTTTTATTACGTGTAATACATATTTATGAACAAAGAAGCTAGAGATACAATACGATCAATGCCGCAGGTTTATTAACAAGTCAATCGTCTCGCCTATGTTTAGCTTTTTACATTTACTTGTCTTCTTTCTAACGTGTCGATGCTGGCAATGATTTAACAATTGGCGGGTTAATACTTTTTAACAAGTATTGCATTAAGTTAGGGTGTCGGTAGAAAGTGTAACGGTATTGTGCTTCGCCAAAGTCCTACGTCAATCAGTGGATGCGGGCTCACAATTAGACGCACGTGCCGCAATGGGAAAACTCAATGCGAATACAAATAAATTCTCATAATAAACCATTTAAATATATCGCCTTACATGTCATAATGTAACGGTTTTTAAGCTTCACTCATTAAGAAACATTTGAGTCGACTCTACACTTAAAGCCTGCAGTATTTAAATCATCTAGACGAGATTTGTGGATGCCAGCATCTATATCTAGTCCAAATCACACCCAGGCTTGTAAGACATACATTTCATGTGTTATTTATCAGCTGCATTGTTATCATATCACTCCGTGCCTGTTTAGTAAATGGCTAATAAACAATGTCTTTACGTTAACTTCATTCCAATGTTCTTGGACGATGCGCTTCCCAGCATGGCCTATAAAGTTGGCTTTTAATACACTGACAGTTTATGTACCCATTTCACTTTTCAGTTTATAGCATTTTAATGAAGTTGTTAATAGTATTTCCTAGTGTTGCATAGGCAAATGACCCCACGCATTGAATGATCGCAAATAACCAAGAAGTTTTACTTAATAGAGTTATTATCAGTTTGTGAGAATATCATTATTACTATTCAAATAACAGGTTTGTTGCATTTTCCCTCACGATCTTCGGACCACCGCAGACCGATCACCGTGCACATCTGTTACGTAATTAGTATATTATGACCGTTCTTGTAAATTGCTAAATTAAATTATTAGCTGCTGGTGTTCACGCAGTTTCATTTATTTTACTGGCACGTTGTAACACGAAGCACTTGTAAGTAATTGTCATTACATATTTGTATCAAAAAATGTACATTACGAATACCATGTTTGAGAATGGTTATAAGTAGTGTTACTTACTGTTTATTATTTAATACCTTTGAGTCATTCTATCCATTAGTTGCTTTGTAACGATGCAAATGTGTTTCATATAAAATATGTGGGTCTACCGAGTTCTACTGTTTGGCGTTGTTAATGATGAATTTAGGTTAGTTGTTGTAAGATGATATTTTATTTTAGGATTTCTTATTCACAAATTGACTAAGTGGCATACTTTTCGTCCAGAGAAAAGCTATCTGGTGACTTAAAATAGGCTTCAACTTAATGATTAGAAGTATCAGCAATGTGTGGAAACAACAAATGTGGAAGTTCATTCCACATTTGTTTGGTAGTTAATGCATTACTAAACGTCGTTAGGTCACACTGTATTAATCGTCTGTCTGTGGCAAAACTTTAATCGTGGTCGCGGGGTAGTAGCTGCTCAATTAATAGCAACAGACTTTCTTTATTACATTGGGCTAATTAATCCCTCTTAAAAAGTAAGGAAATAAGCAGATCAGTTCCGCTACCCCTTAGGTAAATTGCCCAGTGATAGTGGTGGTATTAATTTGTCCTACTATTGGGTAAAGGCCGATTATCACGTAAATAACGATTATTGAAAGATTTTTTTAATTTCTAAATCTACTACCTATAATAAAAACCCGGTAGGTAAGAGCTTTCGAACCTAACAGCTGGAGAGTCGATACATTAATTTCCCATACAAACATATATATCTAAGTGAACCTACGTAATATTTCCTCATTGCTTCTATCAAAACCGACGACCTGATTAGCGTAGTAGCTAAGCGATTGGACTGCTGCGCTAAGGGTTGCGGGTTCGATTCCCGCACGGGGCAAAACTTTGTGCGAACCACAGATGTTTGTCCCGAGTCTGGGTGTTAGTGTTTGTGATATTTCATGTTTGTGAAACGCACCCACGATACAGGAGAAATTCCTAGTGTGGGGCGACGTTTTTTTTAAAAAAAAAAAAAAAAAAAAACCGACGGTTTACGGCATAAATTCAAAACCATAATATTTTACCAAACAAGGTGTCGATAATATAAAACAGTTAACAACAAAATTAACTTCACTACTAATTTTAAAGCTTAAATTTTAATTACTATGGTAATAGCAAAACATGTATAATCGCAATCAACGCTTCAATTTATTCATTTAGCAAGAAATACTCCGCAGTACCATTTAATAAGTAGTCCATAAAATGGTCAGAAGTTCATAGCACCCTAGTGTACATCTGGATGCGCGCGCACACTTAAACGCAGAGTTATTGCGTAATAATCTAGGCAGGCAGATGTGCGAGCTGATTGCAACAGCTTAGATATGTTTAGCTAACAGGTGCTGTCGTGTCACCACGTGGTACAGAAAGCTAGGGGTGTGGTATACAAGGATTTACATTATTTTCGCACTCGCAAGTTACTACAAAACAATATTTACTTACATAATAACATTTATTTCTTGTCTTAGATAACGTTAGATTTTCAACTTGTATCTGGAATAAGGAAGAAAGTATGTTTTCTTATGTAGTTTTTGAAGTCTATATGTTATTAAGTATATGTGCCTAAGATATACTCTCGTTACTACTAAAATAAATTAAATAAGTAGTATACAGCAACCAGGCAGTCCTTGCCAATACTTTATAAGACAAAAAAATGTAAATATTTCCATAGCCACTACTCATAATATGAAATGAAATCAAAATATTGAAGTTTACGAGGGTCAAACTGAAAGTTCTTAGAACTGGCCACTTATAAACAATATAATAAAAAAATAATTCTAAAATTTGAAAATAGAACTCTTTGCCAATATTACTGAGTATATATTTCATTAATTTGTCATTTGTTTTACGATTTGGCGGCAAATTGAAAATTGTCTGTGTCACGTCAACATGAATTTAACACGAGAAAATTTTCGTGCAATGATTTTTTATGACTTTCGATGTCATTTAAGTCAACAAGAAAGTTATGATAGACTACGATTGGCCTTTCACGATGAAGCCCCATCTCGTGCGACAGTTTACAACTGGTTTAATGAGTTTAAACGTGGTCGCACTAATCTCACTGATGATTTACGTGAGGGACGGCCTTCTACGGCGACGACTGAAGATAACATCTGTGTTGTGCGGCGTATGATAGAGACTGACAAAAGAGTGACCTATCAGCAGATTCGGACAAGCTTAGGCATCGGTATGAGTCAAGTGCACAAAATCCTCCACGAACATTTAGCAGTCAGGAAGCTTTGCGCCCGGTGGATACCTCATAATTTGACTGAGGCTCAAAAACTCCATCGTGTGGATTGGTGCCGTAAAATGATTGAAAGATTTAACGGAGGTGACTCAAATGCTGTGTTCGACATACTAACAGGTGACGAAAGCTGGATTTACTGTTATGATCCTGAAACCAAAAGACAATCTGCTCAGTGGGTGTTTCCTTTCGAGAGGTTGCCAACTAAAGTGAAGAGAGATCGAAGTGCGGGAAAAAAAATGGTGGCCTCGTTCTTTGGAAGGATAGGTCATTTCGCAACAATTGTGTTAGAGGATCAAAAAACAGTTTCTGCAGAATGGTACACTACCAATTGTTTGCCACTTGTCTTGGAAAAAGTTCGAGAGAAACGACCTCGCAGTAGGATCCTCCTTCACCACGACAACGCCTCGTCGCACACCGCTAAGCGAACGATCGACTATTTGGCGACATGAAACGTTGAATTACTGGGTCACCCGCCGTATAGCCCCGACCTCGCCCCTTGTGATTTTTATTTATTTCCAAAAATTAAAGAAAAACTTAAAGGAAAGCGGTTTATGAATGCTGAAGAAGCGGTGGCTGCGTATCGCCCTAAAGACGAGTGGGCAAAGTGCTTTTCCCAGTGGTTCCATCGCATGCAGCGGTGTATTGACGTGAATGGACAATATTTTGAAAAGATATAATAAAACTAATAACTGGCTAATGTAATCAGTTTTTGATTTTCTAAGAACTTTCAGTTTGACCCTCGTATGATTTCAATTTTATTGGCAGCCCTAGTAGACCTAGGCCCGGACAGGCTAAACCAGTTGTTGCGATTTTATAGAGTGGACATTACATAATGGGTACGAACGTGATAATTGCCCTATCCATGTAAGGAGCGCTTATAAAAACGCTACTTGTTTCTCCCAGTATTTATACTCACTGCTATTAAAATAACAAGGGCGTTTTGTATTTTTACAACAATGTTTGTTTTCGATATCAACTATTATGCAAGAAATTTGCATATTGTGCAATACATAAGTGTTAAAAACAATCCAATTTATTACTTTTCAATTTAACTCTTTTACGTCGTGTAGCGTTTGTCCGTGCTCTCGTTATAATATTCAAATAGAGTGGACATTTGAATATTTACAGATGTTTGAAAAACGTCTTCATTAACGTAATCTATCATTATCGTAAAGCCTGCGTTAGTTAATGATAATCTAGTTTCATTACTTTAAAGCTCTGGTCAACGTGATAAATCGATACATCGGTACACGTGTCGTTAGCAGGCGACGTGTGCGCAGCCATGATTAGAAACAGATAATGTTGAATCACGCAGGTGGCTTTCCTTGTAGAAAAGTTTTTGCACAGATACATATAGTAGGCGGCAGCTGCCGATGTGAAAATTGCGAGCCCCTATGTCCCCACCAGTCATAATCCAGGAATTAATAGCCGATCGCTAATGACAAAATGGAAATGCAAGCAAACGTTTGGTCAAACGCAACGCAATTACCTGCGGACGTTAGATTCTAACATCGGCTGCAAACGATACGGGCCTCGGCACGTGCGGACCTCTGCTAAATTATGTGTGTACCTACTCTAATAGTAATACAAACACATAGGTAGACTGCAATAAATAAAACATCTTTGAATATAAGTATTTTGTTATAGCCATTAGCACCCACATCAAAAGGTAGCTACTGATACATGCGCATAATTAGATACATTACAATTAATAAATAGGGGTCTATCAAAGCTGACAGTCCGGATGTTTTCGACAGATAAGGTTCAAACGAAGATGTTTTAATAATAGGTACTCATTGTTTATTTGTTCAAGTCAAATCGCAGCAGACATCAATATATAGAAGACATCAGTGCAAAGCTTCGCAAAGCTTTTGTATGCGGCGCACATGCGCGCGCTCAATATGGATGGAATACCTCACAAAACGCTTTTCATTTCGTTTGAATCGCTCGCGCACTTTGTGCGTACACGCAGGATGTGTCAGAAAAGATGAGCCAAACACAAATCAGATATGCCACTGCTCTGAAACCGATTTGTATCGCTATATAGCTGTCAGGTAGATTGGTTTGTAAGTCCAGCTGGATTTTTCACAGCTGACAGATAAAAAATTGTCTAGATCCCTTGTCACCATTTATAAAATCCCATACCTTTCGCAGTCGCCTGGCGAAATATATAAATATACAATCTGAGCCATTAGTTGGGTTGGGCCTTTAGTTTGTTAGTTTGTCGTTTGACTGATTTAACACAAACTTTTCATTCTTATCCTTATTTTGTTCGTATGGTTGATGAACAACCTAGTGTCAGAGTTTAAACCCCCTGTAGGCTTCCGACATGGGTTAACACACCTTTGAAAAATCTTTGAGGTGTTCCAGTTTCCTCACATTGTTTTCCTTCACCGTTCAACTGATAAATAATTTATTTATAGTACGCATATGAATCCGAAAAGACTGGTGAATGCTGGGGTTTGTACCTTGACTTTACAGTCCAACGATCATACCACTCGGCTATCACTGCTTTAAATTTTATAAAGAACTTGAAATAAAACTTAAACCTTAGGTAGAATATCTTGTATAAATTCATAATCTTTGGCGTCGCGTAATTAGTAGCGGGGTGAGTTGTCTGCCTGGAATTCTTTTGACGGGAGACAAACGTAGGAGGCTCCGAGCAAGCATGCCATACAATGGGATATCGTATGTCGGCCACCTGCATGAGCGCTGCTCTACATGGGATGCGCGAAGCTTGCATCAAATGATGCTGTGCGCGCTTGCAGAATTCGATAAGGTATCGAATGCAAATACACTGATAGAATAATAAATAGCTAAATATCAAATTAGTTTAGCACATTGGGTTATATCGTGCAGTGTAAGATACCACTATTAACTCTGTAGAAATGTTCCCTATATTATTTGCAGTGTAAAAAAACTGCACAAACAACTTTTACATCGAACTAGCTATTAACAATGAGTAGTATGGGTTTTGTAGATATCAACAAACAATTCATTTGACAAATCTACGGTACTGTAACTGTATCGGCGTGCAACCTATTGTAATTATAACTTTTTACAACACAGTAGAACCAACAAGTCAATAATACAATAACAATTAGGAGCTACCTCATTCGAAGCCAAAAAGCCGTAAACAATAATCGTAATTTTACAACTCGGTCGTTACAACTATTGTGAATCGACTCGTAAAATCGCCAGATCTCACACGAAGATACGGTCGCCCCCAAGTCTCCTGCTGGCTCCTGAGAACGTCACTCATTACAAAACAGTAATTTACTATCGATATCAAGTGAAATTTATCGATATAAATTGGCGTATCGATTGTATTGCGCCCGTTGCGGTTTGTATGGGAAACGAGCGAAATTTTTGACGATTTACCTTAAGTATGCAGGCATGACACGTGCTGCTTTTTACTTAAATTCTACAGCTGCTTACATTTAAATAGACGAGTGCGGTCATTTGATTACTTTACTTGACTATAAATGACCGCATGGTGGTAAGGAGTCCTCAACAAAATGGATACCTACAACAATTCCAAAGGGCTGATGATTAAGGTAACAATCAAAATAATATAACGGCTAATAATACCAGAATACTACCAGCTTTCGAGTGTAAAACTAGCAGAGCTAAAAAAGCGACTGTTTTTTTTGTAGTTGCAAATGTTATATAAATCCGATCTATCAGTACAAAAATTGAGAACTGTCAGTGTTCTAAGTACCTACCTAATAATGTCCATGACTCATCCAGAACATATAAACGTACGAGTAATATACGTAGAATATATTTGTTTACTGAAACATTATATTTGACAGTCTTTTATTAACCGTAGATGTAACTGAGTTCAGATCTAAACAAGCTCTATCAACGATCACGAGTAGGCAATAAGTACAACCCTCCCAAAACAACTCATTATCAGAGTATCAGCATTACCTCAGACACACGAAGCCACCCCATCCACTGATTGTGGGAATGGGCAAAGACAATGGCGATGATATCAGGGTTAATAGCAGCCATCAAGTATTTGAAGGGAAGCGTCGAGGGCGCGACCTGTTATCTGCTGGGATTAGCCGGAAAGTTTGCCGGACTGATTGTGGAGTCAGATATATCCTTCATCTATCAACGTATTTGTTCGTAGCAATGCGTGTTGGAATTGATATTGAATTATCTTTTACATAAAATCTACCGGTAACAGTTCCAGTGAAAAAACATTAAATTAAAAGCATTGATTACCACGTTTGATAGGTGCATGTTAGCATTCTTAAACCACTTGAGGACGTCTGGACCCCAAACCAATAGAATGTTTGTCTGTTCATATAGATGAGATGTATACTGCGGTATACTTACCTACCTACATTTAATTTGGTAGTTATGTAAATGTTAAACAAAACG
Source organism: Abrostola triplasia (assembly GCA_946251915.1). Taxonomy (NCBI): domain Eukaryota; kingdom Metazoa; phylum Arthropoda; class Insecta; order Lepidoptera; family Noctuidae; genus Abrostola; species Abrostola triplasia. Next base: position 5,545,690 of record OX276423.1, read on the forward strand.
GTTACGGCAACCTAGACCCACATGACAATGAACTGTAAGTACAATGCCCTGACTTGGATAAGTTATGTTGGTAGCAAGTAGCAACACCTGATCCCCTATCGTGGATGTTCACTTTGATGTCAAATACGTAAGCTAGGTGCAACATTATTTATATACTCATTTCTTGTTAGGTCAATAATCGCAAAACCTTTTTAGAGAAGTCTATTTAAATTCTAAAAGATTCAACTTCATAGCGTCAATTTGTTTTATGGATACATTCCAAAAAATTAAACATTAATACAAGCATTTAAGAGCTTTTGTCACGGTCATAACTAAAATAATCAAAATTGTAATACACGTACCAACAATAAGATCTATTTAAGTGTACTAAAATGTAAAAAGCTATCAATACAACACATGGGAATAACAATTCTATTACTTCAGAAATAAAGTCGATTTTAACTTGCCATCGGAATTGCAGTTTATAGAGGGGAGAATGTATTGTGTTAATATCACAATATGGTGCTGTCAGTTAATTGGAATAGATTATGGGAATAAGGGAAGAAGAGCACCGTGGAGTGGTCCCGGGGGATGCTATGCGGATGAACTTTTTATATTTTTTTATCAAGTCATCGAGTGACAATAGACAATGGGTGGATTATCACAATATTTGGAGGCGGTCGTGTGGCTCCACAGAAAATTGACACCGGTTGTGGTAGCTCAACAATAAAGCGCTAAATAAATAGGCTTAATGATGTCGCGACTACTTAACAACGTCACTAACTGCGTCATGTATTCATGACTTACCATTTCTATTCATTGTAAGTGAGTAACATTAGGTGGTTTGATTCAATATTCGTTCATATGATTGAAATGTACATTCTTAGATTTAAATCGAAAAGCTCTTTAGTATTTCAATACCAAACCAAAACAACGTCGAGTTCATCCATAAGTTTGCATAACACGTTTGTTTAATTCTAAAAAACAATTTTAATTCAAATTTAAAAAACGAATCCACTAGAGAGATTAAGAAAAATACACATGTACCTTAACTCAAACAATATTAACAATTTCGTTAAAAATCTTAAGAGAAGGAAGCAGATTAAATGAAATAATTAATCTAACATTAAGTAAGGCCCCCTTTAAACATGCTTCGTCACACGACCTGTCAAGATTAGCCCATTAGCCACACATCTCCAACTGACCTTCCCCAAGCTCCTATTCGATTAGTTCCAATTATAACTGAATTACGTATCCAATAGGCTCTAGTAGTCGTCGGTCGTGACCTAGTGAGAGGCCCGCATGTCTGAGACGAGCAGACGGCGGGGCTCCGCACTCAGATGACCAGGACCTTAAACGGGCCGTCTCAAGTGAGCCGTGATTCATCGTGGGACCAGACGGAAGAACCTCTATGTAAGTCTTCGGTAAATAGTTTGCAAGTCATATTTTTTTATTTCCGGGTTAATAAGATTATCCTATTTTTTAACATTAAAATTTCCTTATTTCGTATTCGTATGCTAAGTTGAGGAAATCTGTAAGACACTTTATTCATTGAACATTTTCCACGTTCAATGTCATAAAAAATGTCATTTATTAAATACAATTTATTCATAAATAATTGTCTATTGTTAATGGAATCTGTGAGTAAAGAAGACTAATTAACGACCAATCTTTTATCTTCTAAAATAGTAACAAAAGGTTGAATGATAAACATCTCACTGTAATCTTACACCACATTGTATACAAATAAACGTAATTCGAGAACATTATTTGTTAATCTGAAAAGTTCCACAATTCCCATAATAAAAGAATCTCAGTGGCTCAATTATACCGTGAAACCATACATCGTTGTCGGCCGACATTTTTATTGATAAAAAGCAAATAAAAGATGTAACAAAGCTAACAAAGCTTTGAAGATGCGCAATAAATGTGCAATAATGTGTGTTCTAGTGCGCGCTCCATTGGGACTGCTTGATGAGCGTGTCGGGCGTGACAATGGACTCATCGGCGCGTGCGCAGCCGACAAGCACACCTTGTTGTACGCAACAACCCCGACGGCGCAGGACGCGTGTAGCCCATTGATGAGTCCTTTTCTTTATTACCTGTTTATTGAAATAGTAAAAAAACTTTATTTTATTTTTTTACTATTATTTACAATTTCATTTTGTAATAATACTTTCCAGTTTGATATTCATATTTGTAACTGCAACTTTTAACCTCGTGTTTTATCGCAAAATCCTATCGAATAGAAAAATATAAGCTCCCAAATTCCATTGTTGTACTGTCCGAAAAAAAAGCTTATCGAACTCATAATAACACCCAACAGAAATATTGAATGCAGATCTTGAACGTCCATTGTGGCTGTTTCCTTTCATATTTGATTTGTTGCTACAAATAGCGGACATGAAAAGCGTTTAAGGTACTTAATGTCCAGTAATTGGCGATCAATGAGGATCAGTGGGCACATTGTGCTAAAGTATCGAATGGCTCTACTTCTATTGTCCGAGCGCCGGTAAAAAATACTAATAAAAAATATTACTAAGCCAAATAAGCACCCGTCAAGGGTCAGCCGACAATGGCGAGCTGTCGATTTGTGACAGATTAAAATAATATCTAATGAAACTTAACACTCAATGGCAAACGATTTATCAAATTGTGAACCAATATTACAATATTAAAAATCGAAGACGTAAAAAATTTTTTTTTCTATAAATTATCCGAAGACTGTTAAAGTAAGTATGAAAGGCAATGGTAACTGCAACCAAATGTAACAGTATATTGAATCAAGCATAGGGTTAAGTATTATATTTGTCATTAAATTAAAACAACAGGAACAAGGTGTTCCTAACGGTCTCAAGTTTTAAACGATTTAAATTCAAATAATGAAGCGCAGGCGCAGCACCGGGCGCGGTCCCACGCACTCTGAATAAGAAATATGAGCTGAACGGATACTGCTATTATCAAAACATTATTACAACACTCAAACGCATCGCCCCACCAGTGTAAAAATTAAACAACAATTGCCTTTAATATTCGCTCGTCTGTACGAACCCTCGGCTGGTTGTATAAAAAATCTGTCAATCTGCCGTAGATCAATCATCCTTCGTGAATAGCCGGGGGGTGAGCGACACGCTTCTCGACCGCAATCAAACTTAGCAGATAATAAAAGGTAGTCTATTTACGTAAACGCATTTTGATGTCCAATATTATGCGCGGGCGCATCCGACACTAGTTTCTTGTTGTTCGACCCTATTTAAACCTTTGTTAAAGGAGGTTTTACAAATACTCCAGAAACGTCAAGTAGGCGTTTGATGTAGGTATGCTTTCAGATTTTTCCAAACCACCTGAATATCTTCTATTGATATTGGGGACTATTATTAACTGAATTATAATAATACAAAAAAATAAATAAGTACTTCATTTTTTTTTTAGAATTCCCTCCTCTGTTTGTAAATACATAATTTTAAATATAAATACTTTTTACTAAGACATACTTTACGACAAACATACTTTTGTATAATATACGCTCAGTTGGGCATAACGGGGTGAAATGGACCTTCGCTAGAACAAGACTTGGCACTCCGGTGTCCCGTCAGCAATGGCGCCCAGGTGGAGATGCGCGCGGAAGCGTCCACGTGCGCACACGCACCGTCGCGCCCACGTGCCCACGCGCACCGCACGCGTCAGGTACACCTAATACGCGACGCGTGCCCAAGATAAGGCAGCGGACGTAGGGTTGGAACAGGTAAGAAGTGATAATAATACAAAAGAAAGGTAACGAAAAGTAAAAGAATAGATGGATATAAATAGACTGTATAGTCCAATTATCACAGGCCCATACAAACAGTGTGATAAGGTAATATGAAAATATTTTTACCATTGTCTCAATCCCAAGATACTTTTCTGGTACACGAAGTAGAACTCTTGTTTACCCCACTTTTCTTGAAAAGCTCATTTTAGAAAACTGATTTACTCTTCATAAACTAAACCATAATTATAACCATCTACAGCTCACACATTTAATTGACCTGCATCGATATAGTAAAGCCTGCGGCAATTCGCAGGCACTAACAGAAGAAGAAGAATTATTAATTCTGCAGGCCAAATGGAAATACACTGGTAAATATTATCAGGATTCAGCGATTGACAACGTGGCCTACTCGTAATCTCAAATTATAGTACGATATATACCTATATACCTTACTATAATCTGAGATACGGTACCGTCTTCACCCATAAGGTTTTCAATGATCTCTACCTAAGTGTATTTCACACTGAAGAAAATTTATTTATCTAGTGCCAAAATAATTCGTGCCTCGTACCCCTTCAGCGTATAGTGTTGCTCAAAATACGCCATAATGATTGTTTACGAGCTACCAGCTTGTAGTTTTTAATCGTAGTGTCAGCCGTGCACTTTATCACCACACCTAATCGCCGATTCGCGACCCCTGCTGACGAGAACCATCTTATTGATGGTCTGTCAATGGAAATCAATGGGTTTTGTGGGTAGATGTCTAGGGTTACCTCATAAATGGTTTTAAATTCATCCAGCTACAAAAAAAGAGTTTGCTCTGCGAGTTGTAACTTATATAGTTCAAATGAATATTGGAGTGTAATTTCTTTCTTTCCTTCTTTCTTTATGGAACTAGGTATTACTTGCAACAGACTCCTTTTACCTTAAGGGATTTGTTGCCCATACCTACTCTAGGTACCGCACGAGGCGCAAGTTTTGTAGTGTCTCTTTTTTTTGTATTAGTGCGTTTGATAATAATTTAAAATCACAATATAGGAGAAATATAGTATGTCACTGTTAAAAATATTTATGAATAAACATAAACGGTTATTTTAATCAATAATAAATATATACTTATTTAGGCTTTCATAAACTCGCTTCGATTCAACCATTATAGATTTCCAACATAATTTATTGAACCTTAATAATAAGTAACATTCGTTAAAATCACATTACTACAGTATTCTGTATATTGTAAACAAATAATCGGCTAAAAACATCAATCGTTTGCAACAATACCGCTGGGCGCGTGTCCACTGTCCGACCTTTCTCCATTCTATTGACAGTACCAGCTAAATGGCCACTGATGGGATTACAATAGTATTTGCTTGTTTCCGCATTCAACTGACCACAGGGGACCCTGATTGATCATTGAATATGAAGAATATACCTTTAATTTTACTAATCCGGAAATATATTTTGTATAGCACTTCCCCGTTTTTTTACTTTTTACTCAAAGGACAAAAGAAGTTTAATGTGCAACGGTATTGTGGTAACTGTTTATAAATACACGCCGGTAATTTAGGGATGCGTTGAATATGATACGTCGGCAATAACCGTACATCTCGGATGTACAAATATTGTTCTAATAACAATAAACATAAAGTATTCGCGGCCATAGCGGTCGCGGCGGCGGCGCACGCGCAACCCTTTCCCACCGCTCTAATTTTACTAATGCGTTCTACTAACAGAGGGGCCAGTAAGTATTTGGTTAAATAAATGCATTAAAACGATGTTTAACCTCTGAATTTACAAATTACTAACGGATTGAATTACTATTCCGTTTTAATCGGAATTGAACTGTCATTAAAAAGTAATTTAAATTAAAAATTGCATCTAACCATCATGTGATAATCACCACGTCTTTTAAGTATTGTTTTAACAGCTGATTACTGGCCATGCTGTTGACATCTTTCAAGATACATTTAATTCTTATTAATAAAACTAAGACATTATGATAAATATCCGGCACGCGTTGTCTTTTTAAGAGTGACAGTAAAATCCGTTCACATGATCCTCTCTGTCACAATCGTAGCTAATTGCGCATAATGAGTGCAGCAACAATCGCAATATGTTTTTTGCTATTATTTATGTGTATGAGCCCTAAACTGTGGCCACCCTCCGCCGCTCGCGGGTTGAAATAAAATTTAATGGTCCGCTGGGTACATTTTAGTCTAAACGTTCAATGCCATGTGAAATATCGGATTTCCGGAGTTTAAAAGGAATATCAGATTATCATTAACTTTCTAAGGGTTGGTTTTTCATACTTGATGTACATATGTACCTATGTGATGAGATAAAGAAATGCATTGTCTTGATGACCACGATATTTTTTACTAGAGACAAAGATTAAGACTTAAAAGTATTTAACATTTAAATTGTGAAATTATCTGCAGTTACCTACCTAATATTGCAATAGGCCTGTTTTATAAGAAAATAGTTTTCAGTGTTTTATAAATGAATCCTTTTACCTATTAATGTTGTTTTCCTTCCTACATTCTGCTCTATTCCTAGATACACAACCATCATTCATATAACCCATCGTCGATAGTCGATGCTGTGAGCCACTCGTCCACATTTTCCAGCTTCGATCACTAAACTTCCTCTTGTACCTTTCCAATATTAAAATCATATCCCAATCCATACTACCAAAATGAATCCTATTAGTTCCTTTTTCCCACGGGTGGCCGTTCATCCGCCACAAATGAACATCAATTAATTAAGCCCACCAATCAAGGTGCGTTCCCACGTTATGATATCTAGAAATCACGCAACATCTTTATTCGTTTATTAGATTATTCCCCCATCGCTACCCCATCTATAACCCATTGTTTTTGGGGCGAGTGTGAAATGGGCCGACCGGTGAGACCATAATTACTTTCGTAACTCGTCACAAATTATATTTTTTGAGGGGTGGCTTCATAGCAATTTATTAATTAAGTTAGTCATTCATGGAAATATATTACGTTTCCTTTTTATTCATCACGTATCAGCATATTTCAAGGTCTTTGTTTGTCAGCAATCCAGCCAATCACAGCTGAAATGAGAGCTTATGAAGTGAGTTCAACACTTCTATTCCTACAATAAATATCAATTTTATGGTACATTCGCACAATACCGACAATAACATGGTACAATTAGTATAATACAGCCATAATTCAATCTCTCCTATAGAAACGTTCGCATAATTATGCGGAAATGTCGCGCGAGCCCATGTTTATGCAAAATAAACGTTTTTGAAAATTCAAATGATCCAACAAATTGGTCGGGGTGAACGTACAAAGGGTATCTACAGTTTTGCAAATATGACACCCAAATCTTTTGAATCATATCATGCATAAAATGGTGTGTTTAACTAACTGCGATTGCTGTCATCACAGTAATCAGAAATTGATTCCTTTAATTCCGATCTTTCAAATAGGTCAACTTTCCCTATATTTTTTACGTCACGTGCCTTTTTTAGGGTATGGAATCTATTCGAAACTTCAAACCGCAGTAAGCATGTCTTGAAAGACTGGCTAGAGACGTTTTGTAAGGTTTCTCAAAAGTACAATAAACATAAGCAGACACAGCTCAAATACCAGGGCCAAATAAAAATGTTATCTAAGATTTACTATTATGTATTTTCCGAAACAGCTCATAACTACAAATGTATAGCAATGAAACAGTTGTCGTTGGTCGCGTGCTGCATGTTAAAAAGCAGCAGCTATCGGCAGTGAGGTGGGGCGCAAGCGTCGCCATGACTGCCGGGCGGCGCACACGCACCCGCATCGTATAGATAACGGGCGACAATAAATTAACTCTAACGCACACCTACTGCCTTTCACAATATAAGTTTTCACCTTGTGTCTTTATCACCCAGTAAACGTTTATGCCAGGTTAATAAAATAATACATTAACGTCCATTGCGCGAATAATTAATGACTCGTTGATTTAACAATCCGCTGAAATAAATTTATTTTAGCAACTGCAATTTTCTATTATTTTTGCTAGGGATACCTATATTAAGAGGAAATGATACCTACATTTTACTACTAATTAACCGTTTATTAATCCGTCATATTTAATGGTTAAGGATTAACTTTCTTCACTAAGTCCGGGACTCTATTGTATCGGAGTTAATAGTTATCCATAATGTCCATTGTCCATGTGACAAACTTTGTTGGTTGGCAATCCAGACTGCGAAAAGGAAAACATATGTAAGAGTATGTTTAAAAAAAGGCTATATCAAAACTAAGTTGCTTACTAAGTACGAGAATCACACACACCCAGAATTATTTCAATATTTTCTGAACCACTTTATCAAACAAAGCAAACGAAAGCAGAATAAAGTATTAACCACACACCGAAATGATGACTTAATATTTTACACAATACTTAATCCAATTGACATCAGAATTCAAGGGTGTTCACAAGACAATAACTGATACGCAGCCGGCAAAGCTGAAGTTTGTGCACTCATACATTGCGCATATTCGCCTGCGCATTAGTTACACGCCACACAATCGGAGGTCAATCACAAATGCGTTTGTCGTGTGACAGTTGAACTGCGGGGGCGTACTATTTGTTCAGACTTCAAAATAGTTATTTGATTAACTCTCTTTCATGTCGGTGTTCGTCGGAACGCGATTGTCTGCGGATTTGTTTAATTTGATCCTTTGTTTGAAGACCGTTTGTGTGGAAAGGCTTATGGGATGGGGTGTAGGGCGCTCCATGCAGATATGAGGAGCCGTTATCAGTTGCTGTAAAGGGTTATCTGTGTTGTCACGAACAGATCGGTACGTGTACTTGATTTGGCGAGGTTTGCTATTCTAGTGGGATTGATATGTAACTACCTATTGACATAGGTACCTATAGATTTTGCAATGAAACGGCTGTTCCTCAAAAACAATTTGATTTCTTTCGGAAATTTTAGGGAATTGCTATGCAATATAAATATATTGACATATTTTATTCATTGGACTTTACTTAGTTATCCTTTTAATGTTCATCATCATCATCAGCCGGAAGACGTCGACAGCTGAAGAAAGGCCTCCCCCTTAGAACGCCACAATGAACGACAACTAGCCAATTGCATCCACCGGTATTCATATATCCACTCTCAACGTTACCATAAAAAATTGAGAATTTCAATTATTTTTTTACCAAAAACTTTCTATGTAGGTACATACAAAGGTACAACGAAACGTAAAACTCCCTCGCTTCTATATTTACAAGGAAAACTTTAAATCGAATGAAAGCCCGTGTGAAAATGTATCGCAGCGGCACATGTCGCTTTGATCGAGTGTTGACTGAAGCGCAGCGCGAGCGTTCGTTGCTAATTCTCTGTTTGTTCACTCCACGAACGATGCTTCCAATGACAAATATATTGCATGTATACAGAATTACAGATCCGCCTACTTAATGTATGAGAAACATAGCTAAATATTTATTTACTGGTTATTTTAAGGAGATATAAGTCTTGGTTTAATTATATTATAACATCTTGGCTTTGGCTCTACATAAACCTTCGTGATCAACCACCTATAAAGCTTTTGTTTTGATTTTCAGAACAATAAGCCGAATCAAAAACAGCGCATTCCTTTATTGAAATTGAATTTTAAAATTAGACAACATTCTCGCTGAAATAAAAGACTATCAATTTTCCTCAGGCTACAGTCTCTACAAGCTGTATCTTCACCTACTAGGTAATCATGATGTACTTACTCATACTCATTTATTTCATAAAACCAACTTACAAGTCAAAAATTCTGCACATTGAAACAAATATAACAATAATTTAAAAAATTACTATAGCTCTAACATAGGGAATATAATTCCGTCAAAGTTAAAAATTCGGTATAACTATCTTCTTATGTAGACATATTTACAGGGCCAAGATAACTTCCATTCACTTTTCGACCAACAGTGTTGCAGATACAAGTCACAAGCAAGAGGTATCTAGGATGGAACTGTCTGAAACTTCCCAAAGATAAGCATCCCCTACAAAGTTAAATCGCTAAATAGTCCGGCACAAGACAAATTGCCCCAACCGGCAAGTCAGGAGCCGAGACTGGAATTAACAACTAAGTAGTTATTTAATTGATAGTTACGTTTAAAGTTAGTAGGTATCTTATATCGATGACCTGATTGGCTAAATGCCTAAGTTATTTGATCGCTGCGCTAGAGGTTGCAGGCTTGATTTCCGACAAAATTTGTGTGATCTGCTGATGTTTGTCTCGACTCTGGGTGTTTGTGTATGTCTAATTTTATGTCTGTGAAACGCACCCACGATACAGGAAAAATTCCTCATATGGGGTGACGTTTTTTTAACTAAGACTTTACCTTAATTATGTTCTTTATATCTTTGATCCATTTGAGTATGTTTTGGCGTACAAGGTTTCAAATACTAAGCCAAAACTAATAGGTATCGTAGGATCATATCTGTCTCATGAGGTAAAAAAGCTTGTCTTTAGCGCCATGGCTATTCTAAAGAGATTATGACGAAGAAGAATCTATACAAACACCTATGATTTTTTATGTTGTTCTCTGATCAAATTAAGAAGTCGTGGTAGTCATCAGTACGTAAAACCAAAACATCATCTTATCGCTTTTAGTTACCCCTTCTTTAACCTAAGACAGAGCTTTTATACCTATAGTAGAAGTTCACACACGGCTTACACTTAAATATCTCTAAATAACCTTCTTATATAAGACCGGAATTGCTTTCAATTTCGCGAATTGGCCACTTCCTTAGGACCGGGCGGGGGACGCAAATTGTTCGCGGGCCCGACTCGCTTCATGGGCGTCAATTGACGACGGAGGCGACAACTAAAGGGGACTGCCTCTCCACCAATCATAACACGATGGCTCTACTTACGTAGATTATTTTAAATCGTCGTAATCGTGTTAACGTTTGCCAAAAACAAATTGCCGTTCACCATGAATCGAAAGCTCGAGCGAAGGACTTGAGCGCAAAAGTAGCCGACCTAAAAAGATTATAACAATCCTAGCAAAAGTAACTAGCTTAAAGCCAATATTGTTTATGTTTATCAATTTAATCTGCTTAAATGTCCGGCATGGCACTGACGACGGCTCCGTTGTAGACGTTTAAGCCTTTACACCCGGCCTTAGCAACCAGACCAACCCGTCCCAACTTGTCCCAGTTTAAATCTTAAGTCAGTGAAAGCACCCAGAAGTTTTGCCGGTCGAAATCCTTCCATAAGGCCCGAAGCGATTCTGCGATAAAGCAATCTCCAAATCCTGGATTAAAACGACGCCTGAGAAAACAATAAACAGATTAAAATCAAACAATTGATCAGAATAACCCAAATTGTGTTTTTGGTGCCACCGTTACTGAATACGGTAAACAAACAATAGGATCTTGAAAACAATGCAAACATTTGCTGAATTTAGATTATGTTTTATTGCAACATTTTGATGACGTCTTCGTGCTTTCTATTTAGGAAAAAAATATGTAAAAGCAGTCAAATATTTTATCTGCGTGCTATTTTATACGATGTATGACCAGTTTTTTCCTCAGGTCATTAACCGCCACAACCTCACAATTATTGACTGATATACTACCCTTTACGTCATAGGTATACCACTGAGATTCGACCTACATACGGCGACGGTTTATTGCAGATTTACCTAATTAGTAAACATATTTCTCAGACCATATTTATTTTATCTAGCTACATTGTCCGTGGCTGAGTGCTACGAGAATAATTATAGTTGTTAGATAAAATTCAAGCAGAACACACAAGCATCACGTTTGAAATAACCGAAGAGTTAAGTAAAGGTATACTCTCTCACCAAGAGACACGCTTATCATAAGTCCTATGTGAATGTGGCAAGCCTATTTAGGCATTCCTCGAATTTGATTATTATTTATCAACGACAAAAGGAAATTACAGTTATAAAACTAAAACATATCTAAAGTGATGCAACATTCAATAATATACCTAGGCCCTAGACTATTATCTCTCACAGATCTATCATATTTTACTATAATAACTTTCGTGAGTTTTATCCAGATTATTTACTATATACGCCAGTTTTACTCACGAGTGTATTCGGGGATGCCCGACTAGTTTCGAACTCGAACGGAGCCCTTAAAACTGGCGTATATTGTACATAAATAAAGCTTATTTTAATTAAGTGACTGTCTCGTCGGTCTAGTGGTTGCTAAACGCGACTGCTGAGCACGAGGTCTTGGGTTCGAATCCCGGGTCGGGCAAAATGTTATTGGGTATTTCCATTAGGCAATTCTCAGTAGCAGCACGGAGTCTGGATTTGTGCCCGGTTCTTGGCAATAGGCTCGCCCCCTATTACATTGGGACCTAAAAACATAACTGGCGAAATGTTGCTGTACTATATGTGCACCTCTGCCTACCCCTTCGTGGAATACAGGCGTTATGTTATGTTATGTGTTTTCTAAATCAATTTACAAAATTGAAGAATATGATGTCGTTCGACCACATAGCTTAATTTAACGGCTAGGATATCAAAAAGATTAAGATAGTACAGGTTTAAAACCTGCTGACGGTACGAGCTTACGATCTCTAAAGGATAAGAAACTTGAAGATTAATTTAATCTAAGCTTCTACACCGGATTAACGTCGGATTATTTCGCTTTGTCGCAGCATTTATTTTTAATACACAAAACATTATTTAATACATTTATAGTTTCCCGCTCATAACTAAAGACAATTTGGAAACCGCGAAAATCCGAAGCAAATGTTTGTTGAAATTTAGTTTTTTGCTGTGAAATGTTTACAAAATATAAAACAAAGAAAAAAGGTGAAGCCGTCTAGAAGTTTCAGCGAATAAAGTAATACTTTCAATTTTAGGATAAATATTCCTTAAATTGAAAGTATCTTCTTATTCGATACTATAATAGACCTTTATCTCTATTAAATTGTTTTATACTTAGACAATATTATATCCTAACTACCTATCAAATTCTATTAAGTTTTAAGCACATTGCTTCACACTTGGAATTTCTTTATCCTGTATCGTGAGAGCGCTTTACAAACATAAATATCACATACCTACACAAACACCCAGACTCGGGACATACATCTGAAGATCGCACAATTTATTGTCCCGTGCGGGAATAAATAAGTGCTTCTGCTACTGCGCCAATAAGGTCGTCATCCGAGAAGTATATTTAAATCTAGGTATCCGTTACCCATGTAGATAGGGCGTGTATAGCAGTAACTCTACAAAGAGCTTCATAGAAGTAGGTATTTACTATCAATTTTAATATCTGCATGATTAGGTACTTTGCAAAGATAACGAATATAAAATTATGCGTTCTATTGAAAATAAATATTATAACGTTTTCGCAACAGCTAGAAAGCAGCTTTGCCAGGGGTTGCGCACGCGCCGTGCGTCGTAACGTGCGCCCGCATCTAGCACCCTGCCTCATTTTATAGGTCTGTGCGCTCCACATCTTGAACACACTCACCTTATATCATGTTCCATAATTACGTTACTGCAGCTGCCTGGGAAATACGTTGGTCCTTTAACATATCAGCGCACTATTGTTGAAAACTAACACTGAAGGCGAAAATATATTTAAAAAAATATTTCAATGAAAACTTAGTGTTGTACCTAAATAGCAAAATACAATTGCATGTCTAATAACATAATTTAATTAGGTAGGAATCAGTTTATGAGACTGATGGCTGTCGGGTTTTTATATCTTTTTGGAGAAGATATACAATAGGAACTCTATATTCTATATAACACGAAAAATCCTTTTTAATTTCTCGCCTACCTAATTCCCTAATTTTGCACGTTTGTGGCACAAAGGCGACTTAATGCCGTTGGGCATTTTCTACCAGTCAACTTTAGCCTAATGCAGAGTTGAACAGCGTTAGACTATGCACTGTTATATGGAATGGAAAAAAACGTTAACATTATATAGGTACCTAAAAGCTTTTCAGTTAGGAACATAAACAAGCTTAGAATTTAAATGTTTTCAATATCACTACGTCGCATGTCGTGAGCTTTTGCTCTGAATTCCCATCACAAGCCTCTAACTTTAACTCGTACGTCCTACCTGTAGGTTTACTTACCTAAACGGGCAAGGGCATCACTCGGTTTGATTTTGGTTCAACGTTTGTTAATAATATCTATTTATGTTCAAGAGTTACACAGCTCGCGATATGCGACACATCTTCCGGAAGATTTGGCCTGCCGGAAAATTTGAAGCACTACCCACTTAGACCATTCAATAGATGTTCAAGTTGCGTTCTAGATGTTACGAGATGATGTGGTAATGAAGACTCTGGCTGGAGCTAAAACGGCTTAAGTACAAAAAGGACTTTCTTGGGAGTAAACATAATGGCACAGGTTAGTGCAATTAAATCATTTTGTGTATTTTTTCATATCTGATGAATATCAGAAACGTGCTTTAACACTAAATTGTTGACTAGCCTGAAAATGTATTCTAATTTTAACGACGAAACTGCAGGCCTTTGGTACTATTAAAAACTACAAAGTGAAAAACGACCAACCAAATATTTTTGTAACATTGCACAACATTAGAAAAACATGTTACTCACTAAGTTAGCAGTAAGTGCAAAAAAATGCAAAATACGCTATATAAACGACAATTGATAACGATATTCTAAAAATGGCAGCGCACTGAAATTTCCCGTGTTTTCCTGAAAAATAGAGACTTAACATTTTGGAAAGCTGCTATTGGCGAGCAGGTCTGTATTCGGATTGGTCGGGAGGCGGTGTCGCGTTGATGGGGCATTGGTATTGGTTGGCAGTCTGCCCCACCTAGCGCTCGGTGGGGCCCATCATCCCTATGTTTATTTTTGTTGTTCGCCGTAGTGGGCTGTAAGCTTTCCCCGCGGGCACATGTGTGGCACAAACGCAGCTATTTTTGCGGCAAATTGTACGTGTGTAGTGGCTTGATGGACTGTGATTGTTTTGAGGGACTGGACAAAATATCTGCATTGTGATTGTGACTTTTTTACATCATTTCGGAGATGGTTATCCTGTAAGTTACCTACTTATTATACACATAAATTTATTTTTAGTTTTAAGACTCTTACATACAATCTATCTCTTTTTTTTTATAAAAGTTAGTTGTAGGTCTGTATAACGCGTACACTGCGGTACACCACGCACTAATAAAGTACTCTTTCATGGATGTATTATAAATTTAGGTGTTATGAATAATAAATAATTATAAATAGTAGGCATCTAATTCTAAATATTCCTTTATATAGAAATTAAAGGAAATATGACATTGTAAGGTGATATACATTATGTTATAGATATGAAGGTATCGGTAGGGTCCAGGGTCAGTTAATTTTTGAATTAATATTGTGTTAGGGATGTATTTATTTTTAAATAATAACTAATTAACAAACCGTATGTTTTAATAGGCGTGTAGGTAGACTAATTAGTAGTTACCTACTTGGTGGAAAACTCTAGGTATATAAGTGAGATAAGTTTATGAAAATTTTGGAAGCTGCCATTTATTAATTTGGGATAATACATAACTCCGGCATTAAATAACATTAAACAATCGTAACGTTATCAAGAGTCTCAGAAAATAGTAGACATTACATTTACATAAAAAACGGAAAATATTATAAACTATAAACTTGTAGATGGAACTCCACTAGAGTTAACCTAGAGTTAGACAGAGTTCCATTTTAAAATCATTTAGTTCTTCTTTCTTTATTAAAGCAAGGCAATCAAGTCTAATAAACCAAAGCGAGAAAGTATCATTAATTAAAACTCCGACTCGTTGTATCAAGACGGTACTTAGGTACCGCTCACTCCCCGGATGATTAAAAAAACAACCTACCTACCTATGTGTAAGTACTAAGAGAAACGCTCCACACGTCTGTTAAGAATTCAATTACTTTTCGGCGCTAGGAAAGCGTGGAAGCAGCCTGGTGATCCGGTTATCGGCAATAGATATAGCTTCGTAATAGGTATACCTACTTAAAGGCTCCTGATTTAGATCACCTCTGCCTACCCCTCGAGGATTAAGCACTAGCGTAATTATGTGTGCATGGATAAATCCTGCCCAGGACATCTAAGAAATAAACATCCTGTAATCGGATTAGCGGCTCTAAAGTTAAAGCACACAACAGATACCTTGAGCGATGCGACGCCGCGATTTATAATAACCGCGTTTGATAATACTCATGCCGAAACCGATTTACATAGCTGTCTGAGAAAACATTAAGAGAGATTAACATTTAAGTGCAAGCAATGTCACAAAAGCTCACTTGAAAGAGTCTGTACAAATAAACGCCGGTCGTGAAGATGCCTTATTAAATTCAGAATCACGTAAAACAAATCCCGTTGATATAGGTACCTACCTACCTACATATAAATAAAACATAACAGGTAGGTAAAGGTGTATGATACACACACATTTCGCGAATTCCATTTTATACTATGATGATACTAAAAAAATTTCCTGTTCAATATTCCACGGCTGGGCTTGGCCTCCTCATTATTTCTCCACAAATCTCTATACAAAGCCATTTTAGGCGCTGTTTTTCCCGCAAAGATTAAATTCTTATTAATACCAAGTACCTTAATACCTAGGTCCCACCCATACGGTGGCGACTTGGCAAACCAATTGCCATTCACTGCATACCAGTAACAACAGAAAGTTATTATAAAACTAAGCACCCAAGCCGGGCAGGGTTGTGGAAGGTGCTGTAGGGAGTCAATTGATTCTAATTGAAACTCATTGAGTCGGTGACGTCGCTTTGTTGGCCTATTAAACTGGTTTATTTTGAATACGGCGAAAATGCTGTCGATATTAGAATAGTTTAGTTGTGTTGGTCCATGTAACGAGAATCGTATAGTGAAATTGCTTATTCTATCTAGAAGGTAGGTGTTTAAATAATAATTATTATTGTTAGTGTGTTAGTGTTTGTTTAGGTATTGGATGTTGATTGTGTTTTTTAAATAAGTATCTTGGTGGGTATTTTTAATTTTATCTACTTGATCAGTCACCAGCTTATTCCCAGATTGTTAGGAAGGTAGTTTAAGTTAGTTAAAAAGCGTTAGTTTTTACAAGTTGGAATTACGACATACCTATTATAATTATGTTTTTGTAACACCAAAATGTACACTTGTGACAAATAAATAATCTTTATCTTTATAACAATTTTCTCTTGTTTATATACTTACAACATATTTTTACTTGAATAGGTTTGTTAATCTAACTAGGTAAATCATAGATGTTTAGGCACGTAGAAAGGTGCCTAAACATCTATGAATTAGTACTATTTAAATATTAATCCCGCTTTGTTCTTACATCTTTTATTTTGAAGACAGTCTTAAATATCTCCAAAGGACTCGTTCGTTTATTTACTTACTCCCTCGTAAGTGGGTATCTACACAAAGTTATTTGCCCAATTAAGGCGCGGCCGCCCCTCAGACAGTATAATTCTGAAGCAATTGGCTCAACAAGGACTTGCGAGGGGGAACCGAGCTTTCTCCGCGATTTAGATGTTTGTTTTTATACTGTCTAAACTTGAACAAAAGTTTGTCTGTAGAAAGGATACGTTAGAATAGGGTTCTTTTAAAGTGTAAAATACAATAAAATATACAAATAGGTACTAAGTTTTTATTATTTGTAGTTAGTTAGCCTTCTATTCATAAGTGTACCACCTACGTTTATCATACATCCAAACATGAAAGCGTAGGTACTTGACAATTTTACGCAGTGATATCTACTCATTTTGGAAAAGCGCAATAGAACACATCTAGACTCAACTGATACCAAGCTTCAATTTACTTAATTCCACCCATTACCAGCAACCGTTATTAACAAACCACAATTTGCAGCACCAGCAGCCGTTCGGACATGTCAGAGAGCCAGACACCGGATTGGGACATAAACGACGCGGTCGTGCCGCGCGTGGCCGCGTTCGACGCGTTCAGTGAGTGGTGCGACGGGCACGTGCGGCGCGTGTACCCGCCCGCGTGCGAGGAGGCGCGCCGCCACGCCTCGGGCTGGGCCATGCGCAACACCAACAACCACAACGTGCACATCCTCAAGAAGAGCTGCCTCGGCGTGCTCGTGTGCTCGCAGCGCTGCCGCCTGCCCGACGGCTCTAGGGTGCATCTACGCCCCGCTATATGTGATAAGGCGAGGAAAAAGCAGCAAGGTAAGCACCAACCACCACTTTCCAAACGTGCCATATAAACTTATTTTGCATCTTTTACTGTGCTGGTGTTAGTGTGACGATCGTAATAGTATAATAGCAACGCCTAATAATTATGTTACCAATACCGCGTACACGACTAAGCTGTGTATACCTACCTACTTATATGCGTGGTAATATTATTACTTATAACTTTCCGTTGACTCTTACAAGTTTTTGATATTATTTCTTAATAAAGCACAAAATGATTAATTATATAGTAATTCAAGTGTAACTGTTTTCTAATAAAATTCTTTCTTCTACAGGCAAACCATGTCCAAACAGAATGTGCAACGGCGGTCGTCTAGAGGTCCTCCCATGCCGGGGTCACTGCGGGTACCCCGTCACACACTTCTGGCGGCATACAGAGCACGCCATCTTCTTCCAAGCGAAGGGCGCCCACGATCACCCGCGACCCGAGGCTAAGGGAGCGAGCGAAGTGAGGCGGTCGCTCGGCGCCGGCCGGAGGGTCAGAGGCCTAGCGCTACTGCTGGCGAGAGAGGCGGCCATAGCAGACAAGATACTGACTGTGAAACCGGACAAGCAACACGCACAGAAAGTGTGCAACACTCATCCACAACCCCCGCCACTTATACCGGATAACCAAAGAGGTTTGTTGACTATTTTTATTGGGCTTTAGTAATCTAATCGGTTTAAAGATGTTGTCTCTTTAATATATCAATACCTATAAATATAAGAACAGTAGGTATTATTAGTAAGTGCAAAGGCTAAATTGGTATTTCTTCTACAGTACAACTAACTTGCACCTGCGGACCATTCGAGTGCTCGTGCCGGTGGCGGCCCGAGCAGCCGGCGGAGGGCTACGCGCCGCAGGGCTGGCAGGACCAGCAATACGCGGCCTACGCGCCCCCCGCGCCGCCCGCCCCCTTGCAGCCGCAACATTACGACCCCACCGCGCTGCCCGCCGACGACATCTTCCACCCCGAGGAGATCTTCCAGCTCGACCAACCTATCAGACTAGACTTCCCAATAGAAGAACACACCTTAGAATCCCCTCCCACGTTCGCAGACCTCAACAGCGAAAATTCTAGACCGGAAGACGCGTATTGGTTGGACTGGCAACGACCCGCGGGCGGCTCGGAGTCCAGTGAAACCCCCTCCCCCGAACTGTTCGGTAGCGGGTACCAACAGACTGAAGCCTACTGCGAGCAGCAAGCATACATACCACAAGCGTACTACCCTGAGGAGGCGCAGTACTACCCCACTGAAAGCAGGACCTCGCCCATAATGGACACGCAGGACCAGAGGTTCTACAGGTACGGCCAGGACTGCTCGCAAACCAACATAGATATGCAGAATTGGAACTACTCAGACTGCGCCTTCACGTCCAACGATATGTCAGAATGTAAACAATACTTCGACGTCCAGCATCAACAAGCAGTGAACGCGTTTAGTGGACTCTTATAATAAAGCTCCTGTACATAGATTTGTAAATTGTAAATAATGTATTCGTAAGTTAGATTAAGTTGTTAATGTTGTCTCTAAGATACAAAGATATAAGTAAGCATTATGTTCCTACAGTGGTTTTAAAGATATCTCCTTTTGAACGTGAGAAAATAAAAAACAGTTTGTATAAAATGGTCTATTTATTGTATATAAAAATTACATTAAAATTGTCAATTTTACATTTTTAATTTCTAACAATAAAATTGGTCACTACAAAATAGTCCATTAAGCGATCGCACGATTATTATGCATTTGCAAAACATTCCGAAAACCGTCCGTATGACACGTTACATGACACCATAATTTGACGAGGCACAGTCCGCAACCCAAACCCAATCCATTGCAAATGAGCTTGTTCCGTGTCCAGCACAAATAAACTACGACCCTGACCAACAAGTCGACACAAGCAGTCCTCACGTAACCAATAACCATCACTTCATCACGAATTTTGGCTGATACCGAAATATCAAAACTTAATTTAAATCCGACACAATTATGGATACTTATAACGACATCTCAAACAAGTATTTACAAACAATTGCGTAACATTGCACAGTGCTTGGTTTGCAATATCCAGGCTGGTGCTGCACTGTAGTTCACGCAGCCTGCAGGACCCGCGCATGCGCATCCCGAATATTGCACAAGACTCGACAACAAATCGACCACATCACTGTCTCACCAAAACTTAGTCCAGGAATAATGTATAATAGAATCTATATAACTGACAATGATTTATTGATATGAAATACACTAAACTCTGTATGAAAACAAACTCGTAATGTGGTCAATACTAATTTAACTTCTGAATATTTCTAAACGGAGCCGAATATACACAAACGCTTTTACTTGCACAAAATATACATATTGCTAATCGTCTGGAAAATTTTACACTTAAAAATAGGCCCCTAACTCAATTATTACACATAATTTTGTGTTTTGTACAAGTAAAACCGTTCGGTGGGGGATCGAGGAGAGCACAGCACGCACTATCACAGCAGTCGGCACACAGCCGATAAGTGCCTCTAACCGCCATTCCAACGTCACTCGAGTGGAAGCAGGACTAGAGACACCTGTAGCCCCACGTCGGGCGCCACTTATTATAAGGCCACAAACAAATTTAACGTGAAGCATGTTCTCTTATTTTACATAACACCATAATTTGCGCTTCGAACAAATCTAGTTTAGTTAGAAAGGCTAAAACAATATTCGGACGCAAGTGTGTGTGCTTCACTATTTATCATTTCACATTATTATTACTCTCCTTCTACCACAGGAGCAAGCGACAAACGTATCGCTGTCGGCTCGAGTGACTGGTTCACCCTAGCGTATCTATAAATATCGTAAGAAACTAAGCTAGTATAGAGTCTGTAAGGATTCAGAGTTCAAAAGGGGCGAGATCGAGTGTTTAAAGCATTGACTTTGCTGAAGCCTATCGACAATTGTAAGAGAAATTCCTAAGAGGAACGACTGTCCTACTAAATAATCACTATGACTTAGTTATCAAGATAGTACTTATAGGTAGGAGAATCTTAAGGAGAATGTGATTCTAACCACTATTAGACACGTATCTAGCTAAAGGACATAAAATACATCGTCGTTTGTGAACAAAGCGCTAGTCTGAGACAAGTACACAGCAATGCCATAATATATTAATGTTTGTGCTAGAATATAACTCGGTCACCAATAACACTCTACTCAAATAAAATAGCTAATATACGAAAATAAATGTATGTATATGAAATAATGGGGTATTAAGGAACTAAAGTATAACACAACACAACGTAAAGATAAGAAATATAAAAATACGAATACACTCGCAACAAAAATCACGTAAAGCTTGAACAACGACTAAACAAATTTGTACTATTGGAAGAAATTAATGCCTAATCAAGATACGAACTTCAACAAAGGGAATCGGAGATTGTAATTTCTACGTTATATTCTAAGTACACATAGAATATAGGAGACAGGGAAACACTGAGATTTAGGCGTCCTACCAGACACGCGAGGTCGATCGACACGACGGACGCGACCGATGCGATCAATGCGACAGACGCGATTTCACTTGCAGATGCGTCCGAGAGGATGAATGTATCATGGCAGACACCGGCTGGCAGCCCACGGTCGCTTGAACCCTCCGCCCTGAGACGATGCGAAGTTTTACGAACCCATTGCGTTTACATACATCGTAGACCATTCTAGAGGTCCAGAGGCCAGGAGTAAACTGCAATCTGCGGTGCACGTAAACAAAATGCGGCGTCGTGATGTAGGCATAGGTTAGAGGCGTGATCCATCGACGTGCCGCCTGGCATCTTGCGTAGTATGCAGACTTTCAATGTTCGCACGCTGAGCGGTACAGTCCCGCGCGGCATGGCGGCGCCCCGCCCCCGCGCCGCGCCGCGCCCCCCGCGCCCCCCCCGCGGGTCAGGGCGCGGCCTCCTCGGCCAGCTCGGAGGCGGGCGCGCCCAGCTCGTCCCGCGCCAGCACGGCCACGGCGCTCACCGTCAGCTCCAGCGGTTCCGCGCCTGCGCAACGCCCCACGCTGCACTCCATGTCCGTGCTGCAACGTGGTACATTATGATTACAGGATATCAAAAAAAAGAAAGAACTTTTTTTAGTACTCCTCACCTGTAAATTGTTATTTGCCGCTGTTCGAAGCGGTACCAAGCGATATGGAGAAATTGAGTCATGCAACGGTCAGTCCTAACGCGAAGTTAACGATCTGCAATCACCGATCCGCTTCCCGAGTTAACTATAGGTATTAGTAGATTGTAGTTTTCGGGAGGGGTATATGTCTAGCCATGTATTGCGACGACCTGCGTAGACAGACAGTCCGCTTCGCCCGCGATTATTGGTCTATGAAAATAACAGAGTGAACACCCACACGGCACTGATGGTGGAGAGCTGCATCCGTGAGTTCTGCCACTGCTCGCCAGCCTCGATGGAGTCGAGCTGGTCTTCGGGCTGCGCGGGCCCGGCGGGCGCGGCGGGGGACTCCAGGTTGATAAGCGTGGCCGTGGCCACCTCCGGCCCGCGCGCGCTGTCCGACGTGGCCGAGCTCGTGGACTGGCTGTTGTCCACCGACTTCTGCGAGTCTGTTGGCAAATTACGCGTTTACATAGTTCTCAGTATCCGCCGAAACGTGATTTCCTGGTTATCAATTTGCAGTTGAATAAAATGTTATAACCTTTACCGAGTTACGTATCAGTACAATACATATCAGTTACAATGTATTATTATGTGCAGCAGTGACTCATACATTCTAGTGTATAATTACCAAGTATTACCAACACACGATTGAGACAGACTTCATATAATGTGTATAACATTTCACTCCAAACCACAAAACAGTGATGGGCGCCTTACGGCATGAAAATGAAGCAAAACAAATATGAAGCGTGTGATGTGGATCGGCAAGCGAATGCAAGGTGAGATGAAGAGAAATAAGCAAAGACCTGGGGCATGCATGTAGGTCAACCATTTCTTGAGCGGTCGAGTGTCACCGAACACCGGCAGCATGCCGCTCTTCAAGGCATCTGCAACGCGCGTACGGGTTAGACAGACACGTCCACGTCACACCACGTGGAATATTATTCATACTAATATCTAAAGTGTTATTTAAAGCTACTAATTTAAGAACTACTTTTAAGTTTCGTGTGCCGAGTGAGTTGGCTTACATTTTTCTTTTACTAGAAACTTTGTTCGTTGAAGTAAGGAGAGACTGAGGGATTATATAACAGCATCAACCACCATACAATTTTGATTTTATCAGTGCAGTGCCCGGTTATATTATACAGGGACGGCAAGTATTTTTGTTCAATTGTGGGGAACTTTATGAACCATGATAGATATTCGATATTTTTTGCTGCAGCAGTCTATGCAACTGCTTTGTGTAGATGAATTCTGGCGCTCTTTTTCAAACATTTAAATTAAATCAAATATACATTCTTTTACAAGGACAGAGTAAGACTTTATTGTTAGGAGTTTCTGAGGCAGCGTGCTAAAAACCTAAATAATTGGTGGCTCATTAATCTTGCAGCTTTGCTAACAGCATAGATAAGCGCAGGAGCACAAAGCGAACTTCACATTGATGTTGCTAGCTTAAAAAAATGATTTCACAGACTAAAATCACTTACAAAAAAAATACTACCATGCTATAAAATTGGCATGGATGTATGTTCTAATGGTTCGATAAGACGTATGAATACTAAAACAGTCTTACAAATGTGTATGAAATCTGAAATATAAGGTGAAAATACATAAACACTTTCCCAAAACATAACACAGTATGACATTAAACGAACATACACTAAATGTAGGAAAGACAGTTCAATAGACAAACTATTCACAATGATTCGAAATAATACATAAATTAGTTTTACCATCTTGGTTCAAATATATTTTAAATCTACTCGTATATCTATATATTTAAGTATGTATGTTTTTAATATTGATAATATAAAAAAGGGAAAAAGTCATTAAGATATAGAGCATGTATTTTTTTTGTTTTTATTTAGTTTTTGGCATTTATCATAATAATTATTATATTTATCAGTTTCAAATACATAATTAAATAAAGGTGAGGATTAAAATTTTAAACAGTATACTGTTTATGTATAGTGTTTAAACCTGCATAACATACCAGTCTTGTGCTTGTGTTCGCAGCAGGGCGGCAGCGCGGGCGCAGCGGTGCGCGGGGCCCGCACGCGCACACGGTAAAACCGCGAACCACGCGGCATGCCGTACCGGTTGCCGCTCTAATTTATAGATTTTTTGTCGATTATTTATTTATTCGGTAAAAAAATCCGACTATAAAATTTTGCTAAACCTCGTTAAGATTGCTTCTAAAAATGCTGGCACACACAAATTCTTCAACGATAAATAATATCAATGCTTCTATAGGTTATGGCAAATCTAGAGGATTACAGGGCAACAATATGTTCTAGTTAACTTCACTATTGTGTACAAAGTACTGCTCCAACAATATCTAAAATAAAACTAATTTAAAATGTTAACTTCAGCGCCATCTATCGGGTGCAAATTGTACGTTCTAACTAGGGTTTAAAATATTCATATTCTTCTCAATAATAGTGCACCATACCTTCTTAGCGTAGCAGTACTCCTTCGACTCGACTGTGGCGACTGCGTACAGCTTTCTATCACTTTCGTTCTTGACTTGTATGCTGAGATCTAAAGCCGCCAGACAGTCGCTGTGCACGAAATACATTATCGATGCTTCCTGAAAACAAACGTATTATGAATAATTGAATATAGATAGGTAATTAAGATGTGGGAGTAACCAAAAATATTATCTTAAAGAGTAGACCTTGGTTGTTATAATTTTATTGTTTACTTTTTTCATTATACTCTACTACCTTCCACTAGTGCCCTAGTCCAACAACATTACCACGTATTATGGTGGTAAAAAGTGGTAGCTTATGTTCTTCCTTATATAAAATTGTCCCCCGTATGTAACTTATGAGAAAGACTTACCACATACTATAAGGTTAATAACCCTCCTAGCGCTGTCGGGTAAAAGGTAGCCTACATCCTTGCTTATATATTATTTAATTACGATTATGAGGATGAGTCGAAATGTAGCGTAACATACCTGCAGCACGGTGTAGTTGAGATGCGCGGGGTCCCACAGCAGCATGACGGTGTGGCCGGGCAGGCACGAGGACAGCGACAGCGTGCCGGCCGACAGCCCGCACGGCGTGTGGCAGCGCCCGCGCGCTCGCTTGCCGTCCTCCTTCTTAGGGGACGACCTGCATGGTAGGTTTATGATACTGTATATGCTATACAAGGGGTTGAAGTGGAGGTATATAGTGTCAAATTGACGCCGATCCTTCCAGCAGTATTAAGCCAGTCCATGTGGTAGCTAGGTAGGATAAGGGAATAGTCTATTGTCGGAGCAATCTGATATGGAAGGGACCAAACTAATGTTTTTTTGAGACAAGAGACCCAATCCACGGGTGTGATTAATTTATTGTAAAGTTCACCCTACGCAGTCAGCGCTTATTGACAGTGTTGACTAATGTTTTTTTTTTCATAGATTGGGCATTTTATTTAACATACCTGCCGTCACTGTCACTTTTCTCTTCCTCTACTTTCTTTTCCAAGTCCTTCTTCAAATCCTTCACTTGCTGCTTCAAAACTTCATTCTCGTTTTCGAGTGTTACCAACTAAAACAATATTATTTCTTGATTATTCATTACATATATAGCACAGACAGTATAACAGCAAAACAACGAATAAATTTATTTAATATTTTTATTTTACAGGATGTATATTTTGTATATAAATACGACCCTCTCTACTATTCAAATGGGTGTCGTAAGAGGCGAAAATTTCAGAAAGTCTAAGGGAAATTCCAAAAGATGGGCAGCAGTCACCACCTATACTGCGATTCCCAAACCGCTTGCTAAGCATGGGGATAATGGCAACCCCCACCCCTTACTTAATAGGGAAGCCGTTGTTCTAAAATGGACGTCGTCCGGCTGATAATGATTAAAAAAATAGCTTGTGTTTACATACCTGTGTCTTGAGCAGTAGGTCGTAATCGTTGGTGTCGGGGTCTGTGAGCTGCTGTATCGTGTCGCGGTACTTGCCGCACTCGCGGATCAACGCCAGCTCGCGCTCGCGCAGTGCGTCTAGTTGACGCTCCTTCTCTGACAGCAGCCGTCGAGTCACATCATTTGTAGACATTGATGTGGTCAACTGATAGAGAAAACTTATGTATAAGTAATGGAGTTATAAGGCCTATATGTAGCAGTGGGTGAAATCGGAATATAGATGATAAATCTATAAGGCGGGCTATAATCTATAGTTTTCGTTATAATCATTATATGCACTATGCTAAACTATATGACTAGAAAGGATACAAGCTAACGATGTCTATCATACGTCATCGACTATTAATCTAAATAGTATTATAGTACGGGACCAACATAAAGTACTTATACCCACACACAACAAAAACTTAAGCACGTGATATTTCAAGTCCAAATTCCAGTATAGGACAAATTTTCCATTTCATTCTAAAATATTTGTCAACTGACACTATATCAATCCACAAAGCTCGGCACGCACCAATGTCAATTCGAATTCATGTACGTACTATTAATTAGTTATCACTTGCTAAAAGCGGTGAAGGAAAACATTGTGATGAAACCGGCACACCTGAGAAGTTTTTCAACGGTGTGTAAAGCCATATCAGTTTAGACTCTGGTGCTGGCACTTCACTGTATTTGCCCAAATATTCGTGACATCTTAGTAATGCAAAATACACCGTAAGTTGAATGCAATAAGGTTCATTTTTGTACTCGTAAATATTTGTACAAATACGCCAAGTGTAGTGCCATTATAACACCAGGTTCACCAATCATACGACAAGAAGAAGAATCCACATACCTGTTTGTCAGCGTCATGCTTAGCGGTGACAGCGGCGACTTCGGCCTCCAGCTTAGCCGTCCACTCGGCCTCGGCCTTGGCCAGCGCCTCCCTGACCGCCTCCTCCTTCTCCACCTCCGCGTTCTCCTTGGTCTGCATAACGATGGCGTTGTGGCTCGAGATCTCGATGACGTCAGTGCGTTCGATCTTCTCTAAGCTCGACTCAGACGGTGAACGGTCCATGTTCGTCAGTGCTACTAGACGGAACCTGGAAGAATTTATTTTTTAGATATAAATAGTAAAATCTATTAAATGTATAGCTCATTTATATACGGTATAATATTTATAAGACGAAAGTAAGCGAAATGATAATTAGGTAAGTACAGCATATTATCATGTATTTTTTAAGATAAGGTGAAAGGTCGATCGCTTTAAAGTCGGTTTATTAACAGTTTTAATAAAGAAGGTAATGTAATGTTGATTACTGTTTTGTATGTTCACGTTCTTATCAAAAATTAAGACCCGTATATGATTCCGACATTGTTGTAATCTTTACACTTCTAGGAACAATTTAACATAATCTAATTAACAAAGTTAGAAGCCGGTTTCTTTTTCAGTAAATTCTTAAAGTCATATTAAAATTCCTTATTATTGCAATGATATCTTATCTTAGAGTTTATTTATTTTACTTCATCAGCAAGATTTTGTCTTATGACATTTAATATAAATATGTTTATGTTCAAGCATAGCAAAAAGGTTAATTGTGATATCTCTAGATTAGTTTTTTAATTGGTAATTACTCCGTACTGGCTAGATTTAGGGCTACAGTCTATCAATATGTCTATGAAAGTACGTCACAATCTCTGCTTATCAAAGATTAAAATTGACAATATTGATTGATCAAGTTTATGAATGTTAATGTATAAATACCTGGATCGTAAAGACTCAATCTCCGCCTTATAATCCATATGCATCTTCTCTTGCAAGTCCTTGATCTCTTTCTGTTTCTGCGCCTCTATTTCCTCCAGTTTACTCTCAAACCCTTTGATCTCTTCCCTGGTCTTTTCCAGTAAGTCTTTCGTCTCTTGGTGTTCTTGTTCTAACCTCTCTATTTGCTTTTGATGTTCTGTTCTGATGTTGTCTGTGTCGGTTTTGAGGTTAGCTATGACTTCGTCTTTTTCGTTGAGGGCTGCCTTCATATCACTTAGTTCTAGCTCGTGGTCGACCGTTAGCCTCTGCGTCTGTTCCCGGAACCTTATCGCACTCTCCTCGTTCGACTTCTCACAAGCTTCTAGTATCTCTAAGTATTTACTCGTTATAAATTTCTTCTGCTCATTCACTTCATTCTTCAAGTTCATCAACTCCTCCATTATATACACGATATTAACTTTACATAAACCGTAAACTTTAACAAAAAAATCTTGCAGTTTGTCCATGTTTATTTTGTGTGTATCCATATTGTCCTGGAAAAAGAACAGACATTGAGAATTTAAATACTTTCTAAAACTATCGCGAAATACTATTCTACGTTCACATAAAAAATCAACCAATAATGATAATACTAATATGCAAAATAAACCAAAAGATGATAGCTTATACGGGGCCGGTGAAGACAGGAGCAAAAAAAAATTATAGGTAATAAATATAACGGCAACCACTCGTATAAGAGCTCCGAGATATAGGGGGTTATTGCTTCACCGGAGTTCTTACAAGAGTGGCGACTATCGATGTTCGACGGGTTGATGTACACCTGTCGCTCGTCCCGGCCCCATTCCAAGCTCGATGGTAGCGACTCCTCGATGAATAAATCCGAGTTTTCGAACTCATCGCTTGATTTCGGGGAGCTTTCCGCAGTTTCCAATATAACCGGTAGTTTTCGCACCTCGGTTACCGTCGACACCGCCATCGTTTCAGGAACGCATATAACGGAGATGTCGACTTTCTGTTTTTGTGTCGAACTCTGACCGCCAAGCTTTTCGAAGTCGCCGGTGTCCGTAACCGAATCGAAATCCCTGTGAAACAAGAAATCAACATGTTATCATACTATACCACAGGTACTGTACATTCATTATAAAAAGGAAATAAGTTCTAACTTACTTATCCATATCTACTTGAATATCCGCATCTTTACTTTCGTGTTCTGAAGCACGTATTCTGCAGAAACAACAAGAAACATTTTTCGGTAAAAAATTACTTATTTTCGATACAGATAAACTTTTTACAAGCAGCCTCCCGCTCGTCCCACAACCTGGACCGACGATATCGTCCGAGTTGCGGGCAACCGGTGGATGCAGATGGCAAGTAGTCATATATATTATGGCGCCACAATCAATGACTTTGTTCAACAGTGGACGTCTTCCGGCTGATGGTGATGACGTTCACATTTCGATATAGTCTGGACCTTATGTATTCTTGCACATAAGACAGAACCGAAACGGTTATTAAAAAGGGAATTGTAATTAATCATACCTTTGCTGGAAAAATTGTACAGTAGAGTCCATATCGTAGCTGGGGATATCCTTAGTGAGGTCTGGGAAAGCGCTGGCTATATATTCGACGTCGGCGTCAGTGAGCTTTGGCAGGTTAGCGTCGAAAGTGGGCGGGGCCTGCGTGGCGAACACTGGCGGCAGTTCCGTCATGCCCGGGAACAGGCTGCGGAGGAAGTGACCCTCGAACACCGTGTTGAACTCTTGCCGCCTGCTTATCTCCTCGTCGTGGATCTTCAGTAATTTATCCGCGAGGTCCGTCGCCCACTGGAAATAGGATGGGAAATGTTCTGTTAAACATAGTCTGTCTCAATAATATATTTCAGAATAGTAGTGCTTTTGGCTGATTTATAAGATACTACTACAATTATTAATCGCTTTCGTTCTATCGCAATCTTCACACAGTACCTAATGTTCATATACATAATTCTAAAACAAAATAATACCTAACTGCTCACCTAACCCTAAAATGCTGTCTTATTAGATTCATACACGTATTTAAGTATCTCCAGAAATTCCTCGCAACATTCTAAAAACAGCACTTCCATCACTATTATTAGAACAACGAACTCCCTACTCACACTACTGAAGCACTGACTATGTATATACTTTAAATAAGGTACTTCTAGCTCAACATACCCTCAGATGCGCCTGCGAGAAGGTCCTTCTCCGTGCGACCTCGTGCACGGCGCTGACGAAGACCTGCGGCGCGCGGTGCAGCTGCGCCACGATGCTGAAGTACCGCGACAGCCGGTTGAAGCACTGGAACGACAGCATCGCGTGCGCGTCCTGCACCGACATCGAGTTCTCGATCATCAGCACCGCCCTGAAGGTAGCATTGGATGGGTTAGGTTAGGTTATGTTACTTATATACCTACAAAATTTGCTGGTTTTAAACTACTCAACCAAATTTTTTTTGCATCCAGCAACTTTAGATTTTTTTCAAAAGCTAGAAATGACAAATAGCCAGCCAAGCTCATTTCTAATTTGGTCAAAAGTAGATGAGAAATTTAGCACTAAGTAGTTTACCTCATCACCAACCCAGTATACAGCAATTTTTATTGAACTTATAGCTTATATCAGACAATTACAAACAATGAAAAGTTGTATTCCTTACTCTAATCTCGCCTTCAGTATATGGGAGAGCTCGTCCTTAGACTTGGCGATACGTCTTCTGATATCAATAAGCATCTGATGTCCTTTCAACAGCTTTTTCAGTTGACACCAGTGTGACTGGACTAGGGTGGGCAGGACGGACGGGTCGCATGTCGTGTTCAGTCGTTCCCGGCACTGAAAAGAATATACAGAAAGTAAGTTTTTAGTGCTGATAAACCTGACATAAGCCCTATTCATTGTAAATGACGATGTATACATAGTGGGCCCGATGATTGGAAAGGCAATAGACTGGCCGCCTATTACTCACGATAAGGGCCAAAATGTATACATATATACTGTGTAGACAGCTGTCTGTTGTATGTTTATCAAAGGGAAAATACCTTTGCTTCTCTCTCTGGCATATCAGACCTCATAAAAGTTCTATTCACGATCTTACTTAATCAACAAAAACTTAGAACGTCTTTCTATTTCATCCAAGGTGATCGATAGTATCGACAAATTACTTCTAGAACATTCTACAGTTCACCTCACCTGTATAAGCGACGCCGCCTGGTCCCGTTGGTCTCGCTCCAGTTTCTTCACATCGTTTAACAGCTGATCGAGCCCGTACAGCCGCTCTTCGATGCCTTTAATATGCTTCAGACCATGCATGTTGGCGTACTCCAGAATATGGTACAGTTCTGCCTCACGCTCCTTCAAAGGATCCGCGTCTAGCTGTAAGTACAGATTATGAATTAAATTCTATTTCGTTGACGGAAAAGAGGCTGGATTGATGGCAACAGACTTGCTATTAAATATTGGTAGAGTGTGATCAGTATCGCGGTCTGAGACATCAGTTATTGTCTAACCTGGATTTACATAATGTCAACATTAACATCATACTGTCAAAAATGATATCGCCTGAGTTTCGACAAATTCTGGGGTTGTTTGTGGCATTTTTGGGTGTAAGAAGGGTGAGGTCAGAACCCTTAGCTCCTGCAATAGGATCGCATCTTTCCATGGGGCTGGCATAGTCACCTAAAGTGGCTAAAGCCCTGTAAAAACTAGATAAAGGTGGTAAATAGACTTCTGAAAATGGTACCTCTGCCTATCTCTTTGGGACTCACATGCATAGTTTAATATGATATGAAGTTTATATTAAATAACGTACAATATGAATCACGTAAATCAAAACATTTTTCATTCAGCGATTTTATTAGCATTACAAGAACATACATAAGAGTATGTGTAACCTTAAAACATACTTTGATAAAGGTTTTATGCGTTCTGATAAAATTTAATACGCGTAAACTCCAAAAGATATTTAAAATGGGTTGACTGCGATTTTCAAAACTTTGTAAAAAGTATTTTCGAGATGGAATCTCTCGTGTTTTGGTAAAAAAAAGCCTGTTTCAAAATAGGTACTTATAGGAATATAATACATTTTGTAGGAGCTAATAAGGCCATGCTCAGAAGTGCTCCCCTTAATTATAAAAATTGTCAGTGTTGAACAATTAAATAAATAATACCCGACACAGTTTGCGTGTCAAAAAATAGAGATGTCAATAGACTTAAAAAGTGATTATCTTAAAACACATTTTAGCATCGCTTGTAAGTAAAAGGTTGAATGTTTACAAGCTGCTGACACAAGGATTCTTTAAATCGTCACTACTATATAGGTATATAATAACTTGTAGAACACAAACACCATTGTCTCTCATACCATACACCACAAACATTGCAAATAGTAAACATACGCATTATACAAATACTCCATATTGCAGTACTTACTAAAGCCAGTCCCTTCTGACAATAGTCCAGGATATCTTGCAGCGAGGCTTTATTCCCTTGAGCCAGTATCCAGTGCAAGAGTGATGGTTCCTCCTTGCTCTCGTAGGACTGAGCCTTGAAGGTGACTCCTTCATCAGACTCCTCGATGTGCGGTACTGGTTCCGAAGACGTCGCCCCTTCGTTACCTGATGAGACATCTTTGTGTTCGAACACTGGAATGTAAAGAGGTTTTATTAGCATCTGCCAGTAAAAACAGTCAATAATGGCCATCTAGACAATGGATTAATAAGACTATTGTCTTCTCATCTGACTTGGTTTATATTATTTTAGCAGACGACCTAATCTATTTATGATGTAATTAATAACAGCCTGATTGAAAGCAAATACTTAATCTGATATAGAAGTAGACGACGAAATAGAAACAAGGCATGAATCGTAAAATCGTTCTTATTATCATCATCATAACATCACGCCTGTATTCCCCGAAGGGGTAGGCAGAGGTGCACATTTAGTACACCCACATTTCGCCAGTTATGTTTGTAGGTCCCAATGTAAAAGGGGGCGAGCCTATTGCCATCAACCGGGCAGAAATCCAGACTCCGTGCTGCCACTGAGAATTACCTAATGGAAAAACCCAGTAACACTTTGCCCGACCCGGGATTCGAACCCAGAACCTCGTGCTCAGCAGTCGCGCCTAGCGACCACTAGACCAACGGGGCAGTATCATCATCATCGTCTCTATAGTAATGTTACCTCTGCAGTATTAAGTCATCTACGTATATATTAACTAATCAAACTCATATAAGGTTGCGTTGTTGTTATTACTTTTGGCGAAAACATCCGTGGTTCCGCTCTCAAGTAATAAATTGCAAGTCACAATAAAGATAAGAGGTAA
This sequence comes from Abrostola triplasia, assembly GCA_946251915.1. Classification (NCBI taxonomy): domain Eukaryota; kingdom Metazoa; phylum Arthropoda; class Insecta; order Lepidoptera; family Noctuidae; genus Abrostola; species Abrostola triplasia. Next base: position 5,578,777 of record OX276423.1, read on the forward strand.
ACACTCGTTCAGAAATGTTATAATTGGAATAATGTTATCAGTCAGTGGCCTACCTAGAGACGCAACAATCTGTACATAAATCACGTATAAAACCCTTCAAATCACCTGAATGACGTCAACGCTTGCCCATAATCGTTTCCGTCCAAACCTGTTCGCACTAAAAAGTCATTAGCCAATAATAGCTTCGGCGTCGTAATAGCGACTCATTGACATTGAAATCTAAATTAATTCAACTTCTGGCCTACTAAAAATGAATCGCTTAATCGGGAGTTTTTTTTTAAGAATCTCATTCACTAAGGTGTGAAGCGATTGGTTCGAAAACTAGATAGAGCGATGAATTAAAATCGAATCGTGATATTAACTTTTTAATGGTCTAATATTATTTTACTTTATCAATTTATACTACAATGAGTCTAGCAATGTGACCTACATTTTTCTGTGCCTTTTCCCCAAATTATGTATATTCAGAGTGGGTTTAAAAACTGACGATTCTCCATCACCGGTCTGGGACCTTGGCCGTCGTATGGCAACTGCTTCATTAAAATACAGACGTTTTATTTCTATAAAACAGACGTACCTGCTATTAACTTTTTAATACAAACTCATTTCGCAAAACGTGCGATAATGGCACGCTTATTTAAACAGACCGCGTATTGTTTTAAGCACTTACCATCTTCGTCGGACAATTTAAAAGCCTCTACGCCAAAATCCTGACAGGGCTTGTTTTCAGAGCTGTTGTCCAGGGGATGTGTGATCCTGTAGTGAGGGCCTTCAAAATCTGTGTCCTCAAAAACATCAAACGCCGAGAATCGGTGGGCCTCGGCATTTAACTGCAGCGCCGGCAGTATTGGTATCTTCCCTAAAGATTCTAAAACTTCATTGAGCCTAAAACAAAATATCGCTCTTATCACCTTATCTCTGATAAGTAGTCTGTTATAGTTTTAAAAACAAGATTAAATGTCAACAAAAACCACTACTGTAGTAACATTTTACAAATAAAGAAGTTATTTTGTTATCAGTATTGTAACTTTGAAATCGCTTTAGTTTTCCAACATACCGACAATCGGCTCCTGGCTGGAGGCCTTTTATTAGGTCTCGCCAAACGACCGGTTAAGCAGTAAGAGCTCCCTCAGAGCTAACTGCGAGAGACAAGTTCGAAAAAAAACAAAAAAAAACCGACAATCGGAAATAACTCAATGATTTTCATTATAACCAACAATTTTTATACGAGAGCTAAGTCACAAATCCGCGATGTGAATCTGTTAGGTAGCTATTTACGTGCATCACACGCACGGAAAATCCCCTGCTGCTTTATTCCCATAAAGAGAGAAGACAAATAGATGTCCTATCATTGTCTCCTTTGTTTGCGTTGGCAACTAAACATGTATTCCTTTTCAAATGCTAAACCAGTCCGGTTGCAAAACATACATGTGTAGATATTAGCAGAAGTATGAAGATTCATTATTAGTTGTACTTTAAACACATATCACGTGCCTATAAAGAGGTTCGAGCTTATCATCAAACTTGGTCTAGACTGAATTGTGGCCGAGTATATGCAAAACAGAACTGGGGCGCGCCGGTCAGGGTCAATGGAAATGCGACGATGCACGCTGTGGTCCGAATGTAACATATTTTTTTTGACATCGGACGAACCTGCTTTCGGGTTGATATCTTTTTTAGAAAACTATGATCTAATTATTAAATGATATGGCATCGCATTAAACATATCCTTTAAACATTTGGAACTGTATAAATTCGCGATCTCTTCTTTATTTGTATTACTTAATTGCATAAGTGAGCAATCAAGTTTTTTTTGTAGAAATATAACAATTACTTTGTACACAACGTGGAAATAGAAGTTATGTCTCAGTATATGATAGTTCCGTGTAGATCAATACCAAAAGAGCTATACTGCCCTATTACAGTTAAGTTGCGCGCACCTGTACCTTAAATTATTTATTCATTCGAATGACAGCGCAACTCGAGCGAGGCATGTCAACTGAACTTCCTCGCATGCAATATAAACATAGATGGTACAATATGACTTATTACGGTATATATCACGTCGATAATCCGCGAAGAACGTGTGGGCAATAATACCGCATTCATCTTTAATTCAATTAAAACGCATTCATTTTGCTGTGACGTATAAACAACCTCGAGAGATTTTTCCAATCGAAATTATTACACAATAAAGAACCTATCAGATTATTTATTTTCAAGGTGAATAATCAGAAATTAATGCACAATGCTGCGGCTAAATAGAGTGAAATACAGTTACTGTACAAAATTGTTTACCTATTTTGTATAAACGGAATATTTGTAAATATTTTCTTTGTTGATAAATAAATGTTGCTGTGAACTTGAACGAATTACATTAATGGTTTTTAACACGAACGTGCGGTGCAGCGCATAGATTACAACGACAATGTAATTTATATACTGTTTACTATTTCTCATCAGCATTGCGGTGTTGTCAATTGGTCGGGCGCATTATTAATGACAGGCGGAAAAGTTAAATACCAAGTATTTATTTTTATGTGATGGGTGCATTTATTGTACCTTAATCATAGACAGAGCAGTAAACAGTTTAGTACTTCGTCATGCACTTTAATAAAATTGTCACGTTCAAAACCGCAATGTGACCGAACATTTATAATAAATAGAGAACAACTTTTAAATGTAAATGATTCCACTTACCCGGATAACTTTTCGTGATACTCTTCTTTTTTTAGTCGATGTTTTCTGAAGGACTCCTTAAAATTCCGCGACCTCTCACAAAATTCGTTGAATATGTCTTCCAAGTTAGCGACCACCGCTGCCCAGCCCTGTTTGAATGGAATCATTAAGCAAATGATATTGGGTCGAGGTCGAACGCACCGATTAGTATACTTAAACTAGTTAATTTAAATGTATACCTAGTGACACACATACGTAAATTCATTAATCGCATATCGTACTGGCTGGGAAGTTATTCCAATTAAAATCAATCCCATCACTTCCCTTCTCGTCTATTAAGTAGGAAGGCAACCTATTATTACGTTAGACAATGTTATCTACAAGGTAGATAAATAGCTAAGTAATTGGTTCATATATAAGTGATAATCGCAAAGTATGTCAACATAATTACATATAAATCATAATATGTAATATGGCCAAATTGGAATCTATTACTGTAATAGCAATTAGATAAGATTAACTAGAACCATTAAAACTGCTCGAAAATTCATAATGACTGTTATTTATATCCATTTCAAACGAATAGCTGAGAAGATACGGCTAAAGTCCCCGGTATCAGCCGTATGGCGCGTGCTAATTACAGATGCTATTTTACTTATTAATCTTAAGAATATTGAATCATCTTAATATTGAGATTCCTTTATTTATAAAACAAAGGAAAAACTATGTGGATACCTTGAATTACACAATCCTCATGAGTAATGAGAAAACGAACAACATGTGGTCGCAATTCTCAGCAGTGAGGAACAAAGAGGAAGAAGATATCCTTAACATAGATGATATAAAAAAATCTGAATAATAACATGACTTACTTGGTGTTGCAAATGCTGTTCATGCACCAGCTGGTCACAACTGCTGGACACCTCCAGAGCGAGGTCACTGAACTGCTGCGCGAGCGACGCGCAAGATATCACAGTGTATACATTAGGCTGCAGAGCACAACACTTCTCTACAGCAGCCTTCAACTCAGCTACTGACTTCCCATCAAAAGCACTCCGAAACTCACTTGAAAACTCACCAGTGCTTAACTCCACAATTGGACTCAAATCACACACTAAAATACAACAATAATATTGTAACTGGCCGGTAACAACAACTGAGTTAAGTAAACAGAGTATCTTTAATTAATGCAATAAAAAACAATACAGCACAATTAAATATATTATAAGTTTAATTAAAAAGTTTTTATGAGAAACTTACTGGACTGTTTCAAATGGCTCTCCTTCACAGAAGGTTTGCTGAACATGTATATTGGGTTTGTGTCTGTTCCAGCGCTGTAGGAGGACACCATGTGGTCAGACTGCAGAACTTCACCCCCGCTCACTAGGAGCACCAAGGAGTTTGCTGACACTTTAGTCTTCCTCTCTATTGCCAGTCTTAATGAGGCCACACTAAAAATAAAATGTTACATTAGTTTTGTTAAGAAAAGTTTTACATTTCTTGCTATACATTTTAGGTGTATTCAAATGCCTAATATAATATGTTCTTAGTACTGTTAAAACTAGGTTAATTACATTTAACTTTCATACTTTTATACTTTCAGTCGCTTATGACTAAACTTAGTAGAATTACAACAATGCTTTGATAGGAAATGAGTAGTTGAATCAAGTTGCAAGTCACTAAATGAATTTATGTGAACAATTTAAGCACTTTATTGACTTATAAAGTATAATATATCATGATTGTGAGTACAGTAGATTTAATATTGAGGTATGTTTGAAAAATAAGTTTTTTTTTGTTTAACAAAGGCATAGACATTAAAATTGATAGACATGTAATTTAAAGTAAATCCTAAAACTGGAGAAATGTTTATACTTACTTCTGCAATGTAAGGCTCATGTCATAAGTGGTCATTTGACCAGCATCCACATGGAACACATACAGCATGGTGGCAGTTTATACTTTCACAGCTTAAATATTAAACAGCTTAAGGTCACTATAGCTTGCATCTGCCCTGCATATCTATGGACACTACAAATGAACATGAATATTAATATAGGTAACTATTATGATAATGTTTATCAACAATCCCGAAAGACACAACCCCTTAACTAATCAAATTAATAACTAAAGAACAAAGAAGAACACAAGAAAGACTGGATTAATATTTTTTTTACAAATTTCATAAAACTAATATTTTTAAAGTTGTTTTTAATTTTACAAGTTATAATAAAAATTCCCTGCAGATATATTTATCTGCATGTACTGTTTTTTTTTTAATGTGCAATGAGAAGTTGACAACAAATTATGTCTTTCTTTCCAAAAGACAGGAAAATAGGTGTATCTATAAAGTTGACTATAAAATTGGATGAAATATAAAACATGTGTCTTACTGTATTTCATGTCTTAAAAATAAGTTATTGCATAAATACTGCATTATTAAAATTATTAATTAAAAACTTACTAAGATAAAAATATAAAATAACTTCTTAGGTTAATAACTAATATAAAATATTTATTTATAGAAAAAATAATAGTTTCGTAAAAAAATCCATATTCCTACAAAAATAGCTTCAATTATTCTTACAATAGGTGTCGTACCTTAAATATAAGAAAAAAGGCCACGCGTAAACGAAACCTATTTGGTAGACAAGCCTAAAATAAACAACAACGTCATAGTATGGACTATCTGTAGATTTGTAAACTTTTACATAATTATTAATAATTTAGCCATGGAACCGTACGAGTAAATTTAAAAGTAAGTAAAATAGCAACAGTCATAATCATCAAAATAGATAAGATTGACTTCTGCGTTAGAAATTTTTTTTAACAACAAAGATTTAGCACTTACGCAGTCTAGAAATCTCGCAAATACTCTTTAGAGCACTGCTGAGTAATCAAACAAAATTCACAACAGGCTTCACCATTCATCATGTTAATTAAAAAACAAACACATATAGCGAAATTATACAAAATAGTTGAGCTGTTTATAATATTCTAGCTCTCGAAAACGTAAAAACACCACCATTGCTCAACTCAATAATCACTCAGCTGACATGACAGATAATAGGCGCACACTACATACTCACAACAAAAACATTGAACTATGTAACAGTATGCTAACTCACTTACACACACTGCTAATTCGTATTTGTATCCTTGTATAATGCTAGATAAGTGAATAATCCCCGATCGGGTTCTATTTTTAATGTCAAGCATGACATGACAACAAGGAACTACAGATTTGTGTTACTATTGCAAAAAAAGATATTATAAAAATATTTTGTTTTTCATTATTAAAAACATGATTTATATCAAAAAACTGCAGACATCGATTGAGACTGTAAGTAATCCTTGACTAGTTACTTACACAGTAATCATAAATTACTCGTTACTCTGTTTCAATAAAGTTAGCAACTAAAATAAATATCATTTACGACATTGATTGATAATTGGGTAAGATTATAAACAACATGACAATACCTAATATTTTCATAAATAACAGTTAAACAATTTTAGCAAATGTTAACACGTATTTACGTAGTGATAGGGCTCACAACAGTAAATTACTTACACGGTGTCTACATAGAGGGCGTTGTTGAGCAATCTAACCATTAATTAAACCGATTCTTTTACGAGTTAATGTAGTTTCCAATTTGTTTTGTAAGCTATCTACGAACTAGGGTTTTTGCCTGCGTAATTGGACCTGTTGATGCGTTGATTACGCTCTATAACGCCAAGGTTCTTTTACGAATCGTAAAAAAGTCCTAAATAATACAGTCTTCTCAGTATCATACTGTTTATTTCTCCTTCAGTAACAAAAGCAATAAGTTTATATAAATCATCCTGAGGATACATAAAAAAATATAAAAGATCCATAATGCAAGTCAATTCTAAGGGCGATCACCTTTACGAAAGGTCATATTTTATTATGCATTACATTAACACAAAGAACGTCAATATAAATAATTATGCGCAAATCAATAGGAATTCTGAATAATACAGTCTCATTCTAAAATAATAACAAACTTTGTATAAGAACAGACAACAAGTCAACAACAATTATATTCAAGTGGTCAATAAAAGTGGAAATGCTATTGATTGGTAGATATTAATTGCTAAGTATTTGATAATAATTATGTTTGATAAGATTTCTTGAATGTTTCAACATCTGTTGATGTACCTAAATAATTTAAATCACATCTTTATTATAAAACTAATGAAATATGCTTGTCATAAATGCTTAGTTTTTTGAATAACTTTACTTAGAACAATAATTGTATGGATTCCAAATCATTATAATGTATTTGTATTTAGAGAATCGAAAACTATTTTCTTCATATACCTACAAAGCTTATGCTTAGTTGGAGACATACTGAGAATACAAATCCCATTTTAAAATATTTTATTAGCAAAAACCATAGCTAGTCAAGTACTTACAAAAAACTAATTTTTGTGTCACAATATACAGCTACCATCTACATATAGAATAAAGTTCTATACCTCCAAACAGACCTTACAACTGTAAGTTAAAATTGTTGCAAGCATACAAGTATTAGGTAACAAGAATATCTATAAAAGTTTTGTCAACTATGTTAACTCAATATCTATATATAAAATTCTATCAAATTTAATACCTATATTATACAATAATAAATAGCATATAAAATAAAATGTTTTTCATCAAGACTTAGTAGACAGGAATGTTTTGTAAATCTTTGAACACAAAAGTAATTTTTGCGAGATATAGTCCTCATTATTATAGTCTCAAAAATAATTTGATCATAGCTCAAGCATTTTACAAGATTATCACAGCTTGTATTGGATTGTTACAAATATTACAGACAGTTTATAAAAATGTAAAAGGCACATTACACAACCATTGTCATATCAGTAGTTAAATGGTCCCTTAATTTATATTATCATGCAAAACCTTATATAAATATAAAATTGTTTTTTTATATAATTGCTTTATATACATAACAAAGTAAATCTTTAATAGGTGCAGGAAGTGAATGCAGAATATAAATAAACAACAATTATAACTAATTGTGATTAAAATTGGAATGTAACAAAAAACATGGAACAAAACAAGCAGATTGAAAGTTATTTATCTTATTATAATTATTATCTGCAACCACAGAAGCAAACCACCACCAGCAAGTCTAACCAGCTCCCACTGCTAACTATCTAAGATAGTGTGGGCTTCTGCCATTTATAAGAGCCAGAGTACTTGAAGTCATTCTCTGCAAGTTTGCTGTCCGCCTCTCGAGGCCCCCGTGATCCATATACATATGGGACAGGTTTAATATGCTTTTCTTCCAGTTCCTTAAGAACTGGAGTGAAAATTCGCCAAGCCTCCTTCAATTCATCGTTACGTACAAAATGCATTTGTGTACCAGTGAACACATCTAAAATCAGTCTCTCATATGCATCAGGTACATCTGCTTCCCTATAGCGCATACTATATGTAAGATCCAATTCGGTTTCCACCAAGTCAAATTTCATTCCAGGTGATTTGCTCATAAGCTTCAAATATAATGCTTCTCCAGGTTGAACCCTTATAACCAGCTCATTCCTCTTTGCATGTCCATCGAAGATGTCTCCAGGGACATCTTTGTATTGTATCCTGACTTCTGCTTTTCTCTCGTTCAGGGCTTTTCCACAGCGAAGAACAAAAGGCACACCTTGCCATCTGGCATTGTTGATACGAAGAGCAGCAAGAGCATATGTTGGAGTAACAGAATCTTTTGGCACAGTAGGATCTTGGAGATAACCCAGGGTTTCTTCACCTTTGCCGTCAGGGTTGCCAACATATTGTCCAACCAATATATCATTTAGTTCAATAGGATTAATATGCCGGAGAACTTTTACCTTTTCATCTCTTATATCATTTGGATTTAAAGTGACAGGTTTCTCCATAGCAACAAGTGATAAAATTTGAAGAAGATGATTCTGCATCACATCTCTAATGATACCAAAATCATCAAAATAACCACCACGGCCTTCAGTTCCAAATGGTTCTTTAAATGAAATGAGTACAGATGCAATATTTTCTCTGTTCCATGAAGGGCTGAATATTTGATTAGCAAATCTAATTGTCATCAAGTTTTGTACCATCTCTTTGCCAAGATAGTGATCAATCCTGTAAATTTGTTCCTCTTTAAATAGACCTGCAAGATGATTGCTCAATTTCTGGGAGCTCTCATCATCTCTACCGAAGGGTTTTTCAATGATAACTCTTGTGAAGCCTTTGATAGACACACAAGCATTTCTTATATTTACTGTAACATCTTCAAACACAGTTGGTGGCACAGCTAAATAAAAAATTCTGTTGGCAACAGGACCTTTCTCATATTTACAAATTAGCTGGTTAAGCATTTCATAGTCAATTCTTTTGTCATAGGATCCAGCAAAATACTCATTAGCTTCCCAGAATTCTTCCAATTTCTCTTCTTCTCCTGGACGCACTTTTAAATAATTTTTGCATTTTTCTTTAACTTCCGACAACGTTTGTTTCGTACGAGCATAACCAATAAACTTGGTGTGGCGAGGTAAAAGATTATCACGGTATAAATACCAAATTGTTGGATAAATCTTTTTTCTTGCTAGATCGCCTGAAGCACCAAGTAATATAAATGTGTGAGGATATTGGAAATCATTTTTATTTTCCATGTTAAACTTCGTTTAAGTGTCGTACTTTATCTGTATAACAGTACTAAGTTTACGTATTTGATAGCACTTTAAAATTGCTGTCGTCGTACTGATAAATGGAATTACAATTCAAAAATCACATTACACTAAACAATTACGCCGGGAAACTAAGTAAGTAAACTTGTAATATTGTCAGCAGAGTATTTATATAAAACTTTTTTCAATTTCAAACTTACAGTTACACGAGTGCAAGGTCATGTTACTGTTCTGAAATTTGATTGGTTCACTGAATCTTATTTGCCTTTTGACCAATAGAATGACCAATGCAAGTTAATAAACTTTGGCTGACAATGAGAACTGACCTTATTACATGACATTAACTTGACATTGAAAATTTAAAAAAGAGCGTTCCGCTCTATTCTATATTTCCAAAAAAATGTTTATATATATTTATTATCAAGCTTTATTTAATAATAACTCTACCATTTATTACGCCGATTAATAAAAATATTACCGTCTATCTGTAGGTCCTAACAAGTAAAGTGTTGTTAATACAACCATAATAAACCTAATTAAAAATAAAAACATTAACATTTTTTATCTTTTATAACAATAATTAGGTACTTAGAGAAGTATGCTTACTGAGTTGGAAGCATTTAAATGCTCTAAGATTGGAATCATCTACTCTTCTGCTTGAATACTAATCTAGTTACCGCAATATTATAGGATAGTGCTAGCTATAGAGATAACTGAATATATTTTAATTTAGTTGATTTAATTGTAATTTTAAACTTATTATTTCTTAAAATTAAAGTTTTTATCAATTCATCTGATCATTGTTTAAATTTCTGAACGAAATTCGACTGTGACGTGACGCGTTGTTTTATGTCACTGAGAATTAATTGAAATTGGGTTATTGGTGAATTCTTTATATATATTATCCTTTGTTATTGCTGTATTTCATTATAATTAAGTATTATTACGAGTGTGTTTCATAATATCTCCAAAGACTTCTGTGTACAGCAAGGGGGTGTATAATTTCATCGTGTTATAGGTATATTTAGTTCAACGACCTTGTTACTGACAGGTTCATCGTTAGCCACTGAACTATTCTATGAAAGTGGTGTATCGTAGACGATAGATAAATAAAGCCAATGATGGAGCCCTCGAGAGATTCAGGTAAGTACATTTGCATTTAGCGATACTACTGTAAAATTTTGTTAGGTATGTCAAATTATAGACATACATTAAAATGCATCTATCTTACTGAGCTCCTTGTTTTACCTTATAAACAATAGTTCCTGTAGGAATTATTAGTGCAGTCATATGAACCCGCATCGTTACTTATTCTAGAGGCTGTTAATTGCATTACTTATTCTGTTTTGTTCAATTTATTTGGCTCTAGTCTAGATAATACTTTAGATAAGTTTTAGGGGTTATTGAACGATTCTAAACACGGTAATTTAACCCGTATTTACGGGCATTGTTGACACAGATCATGTTCACTGCTCAATGAGAAAGAAGTAGTAATGTATTGCAAAATAATGAAATAACTTAAAGTTTTTGCTGTCAAATATTTTTAGAGTTATTCTTATATACTTACATGGCTTAGTTATCAATGCATAATTCGATTAAAAATTAGGTATTCTGGTTATCTATTGCAGTATTAATTCAATACTATTGATATTCCTTTTATTTGCCTAGTATAAATTGAAAAACTTGCTTAAAGTTTTTTGTTTTATGCGAATTCTTTGTGTCAAAGTTTTACCTATATCTCTTTTTATTTATTACTGTGGTTCATATACTACTTTATTGATAGGCATAGCAAAGATTAAAAAGTACATCAAATTACACATTTTAACAGTAAATACCTTTATATCCATACTTTTTACTTTATATAAAACCTAAATGAACTTACTAAACTACAAAATAGGATCTACACAGACAGATAGTATTTTATTCAAATTGTACTTGTTTATCTATAAATTTAAAGGTCTTTGCACTGAAGTAGGTCAGTTATAGACTAGTATTATGATTGTTCTTATGAAAAAAATTATTTTAAACCAAAAAGAGTAAAAGTCAATTTGATACAATATTTTTTATAATCTTCAAAAACAATCTTGAATGCTTAAAACAATTTTGAGAATGTATAGAAATTAAAAAAATTCAATTACTGAGCCAAAGGTACATCAGTTTCGGATTTACTAATAAAACCTTATTACACCTATTTAAGCTATAAGATACAATAATATTAATTCTTCTACTATTACAACTAAACTTTATAAAAGTCCTGAGTGGGTACAATGTTTGAGCACCAATAATATTTTCTGTACCAATGTTAAGCTTCATCCAATATAGCTGGCATTCTACTTCCAATAAAATAAAAAGTGAGTCAAAGTCGAAAAAAACTAAGAAAAATGAAAATCCTTAGAAGGAATTATGTCTATTTGTCAGTTAATGTCCCTAGATGGCGCTTTTACGTAGTGACATGCGTTCAGACTAGATGGCGTTGTGTGCTCTGATGTTTATAGATGTATTATACACTATACACGCATTTTCATAAGATTATTCGTTTAAATTAATATTCAATGTTTACAATCAAATATAAATTAGAAATCGGTATAAATAATCAGGTAATTAAAAAGAATATAAAAACAACATAAGTATCAGGATACTATTGGGTCAGGACTCAGAACCCAATTTGTGTTTGAATTTGGATATTTATAATTTAATGAAAATTGATCTTTACTGATCTGTTCTCCTAAAATATGATTGGACCAAAGATTGCCCTGAGGAACACCGAAAAAAAATCAAATTATAGTATGGAAACATGTCGTGTCCCTTAAGTAATTCGTCTGTCTGCCTGACAATCTAACAAATCAGTTTTTTTTTGAAAACCGTAAGAATATGTCAAATATTATTATTTCAATGAAGTTTCAGAAAAGAAAAGTACAGGCTGTAATTGATTAAACCTGAATCTCGAGCTAATAAGTTACAACCAGCCTAAATAAAAATAGAACTCCGCAAATCCAGGCTTGTTTTAATTAAATTCACTGTGTTTCCAACCAAGCCTACTACGGCTTAGCCCGTTCTCACCTCCACTACGCCTAGAATTCAAGTATAGATTTCAAATCAAATTCTGTGTTAGCATATTTATTACGTAAATACAGCGTTACCTACCTTAAGTTCATCACGTATTCGGATCATCTCTTTTGTACCAACGAATCTAAAATAATTGCTGAACTTTAAACCTTAACAGTTTCGTCAATCCAATCAAGCTCAGCTATTTCTGAAAACCACACATAATCACTACAAAAAGTATTTAGCTAGTTAATTTTAATTCTACAAACTATTACCAGTTGAAGCGTATAAATAGAATAAGTAATAATAAAACATAGAACAGCTGAGAAATAGAGACTGAAAGCTTGATTTTCTGAGAAATATTGAGGTTTCCATTTTAATTTAATAAAAAGGCGCTGTAGCCGGGTATTTATTTGTGGTTGAAAATGAGGTTTTCATAAAAGTATTCGCGATAACTGAAGAAAGCTGTTAGTATATACCATTTTTTAAAGTATTTTGTAGGACTTCGAGCGTGTGATTTGTTAGTAGGTATGCTTAAATTTAAAAAAAAATAGGCTTTTAATCTCTTGTTGAAAACAAAAACCAATCACAGGCTCTTATAAAAATGTAGTATAGAAGCAAATGCGCATAATTGGTTCAGTAACGAAGACGTAAACAGATTTGGATAAAGGTGCATAGCATGTGAACTTTGACCATACATAATATATTCTAGTTTACATCCAATAATACTGTATGTTAATGTCAGCTTATAAATATCAAAATCAGTCTTAATCACAAATAATCGTCTTTATTAAAACAAATGAAAGTCGTCTTACAAATACTTAAGACTTACTTTCATGATGAAGTAAGTTAAAATGATGTTTCATTTTAAAAACATAAGAAATAATATCAAGTTATCGTACGATCATTTTTGTTATAAGGTTACAAAAACATCACTTTTTGTTAGTTGATATTCTTATCCTCATCAAACACCGTTTAATGTTCATGTAATTACAAGAGATAATGTCTATAAGATAATCAAAAGTCCAATAGGTTAATAGACTACCTAGTGTAAGACAGGTCCAAGGAAAGGAAAGGTCGTATAGTCTGGCTAGTCACATTGCATGGTGCGGTTCGAAGGACTAAAGCACGTGCGATGCGGCGCGTCAGGCAGCGCGGGCGGGTGGCAGGGCGAGGGGTGCGCAGTCGTGTGCAGTGGACCACTCGACGTCGCACAAGGTCAAGGAGAATGATTAACAACGAAAATACAGCAAAACAAACGGTGGCGATGCGGGGTACGAGCGGGGACGCGACGCGCCAGTCAGAGCAGCGACGCCGCCCGCACCGGCCGCGAAACGGCGCCGCTCGCGACATACGAAAATCGATGCACGATCCGTAACCGGCATTTAAGATTAATTAACTACCGTAATTTCAATATTAATCATTGATGATAGACGTCATGACGGGCCCGCGCGCACTCGCTTTTTATGTTTGTGATGTGTCACTCGTGTTGGCGAATTAGGGTTGTCTCAGAATTTCTACCAACTTTGGAAATAGGAGCGCTCTTGGATCCCATGCAGCAATAAATCTGTAATTCCTATCATGGCCTGCTGGTGTTTCTATGATTATGTATGCAATACCAATTGCTGGTATTTTGAACATTTAAGTGTGAATATAACCTATTATTAAAGTTTTATATGCAATATTTCGGAGCAATTTCCTAATAATGCAAAGTAAAGTATAGATTTCTAATTTTGTATCGACAATTTAGAGTAACAACTCATCGCTTACCATAATTTCATAATAATAAGGTTTAAGAGGATTTGTTTATAAACCATCATTTATGTTTTGGAAACAAATTTCCATCTTTGGCAGCAATAAATTCGCTTGACAATATCTTTATCATTAATTTGATAACTATGTACCTAATGTAATTTAAAATACCGTAAAATGTAGTGGCGTTTCCAAAAGAAAGTAATTAGTTATTTCATTCGTTGTTAAAATAGCCATTCTTGGATAACGATTGTAGTTAAATCAACAACGCTAACATACGCAATATAAACTTGTAATGTTTTAATGCCCTTATGTCTTTATCTGACATGAGTCGTAAAGAGCACTGCAAGGTTGCAAGTGTATTGACTCTAGTGTTTTGAATAAATTTATCTCGGTGCTCTATTGCTCTAGCCGCTGCATTTCCATTCGCGTATCATCCTCATTTTCGTATCGAGATAAGACAGAACTTTCCTCGTTTGATAGTTTGACGTCAGGATGATGTAACTGAAAACCGAAAGCGTGCCAAAGCAAAATATGATGAGATCGAAACCCCGTCATTTTCGTAATCATAATAGGATTAATAGTGTCATCTTTTGCCTTCTAACATAACAAAGCTTAATTAATTCTCTATAAGGCTTTAAATGTTTGTCGTATTTGAGATATTTTCGTCCTTATCCTCCTTGGATTAGAAGGTAATGGATTATTGCTTGTAAAGCTAAAGAGTTAAGACGTCTTCAAACTTGAATCATCTTACTATAGAGTTCCGATACGATGTTCAAGCAATTTCCGTCAAAACAAACTTCATAAATACATTTGAAATAGCCGTGTTCCGAATAGGTTGGTTGGTCACACAGATTTCCATTTTCGACGATTCTGACGAACCCCGTTTCATTTCATTTAGTCTCAAAACATTTTTCATCTAGGTACAACATGTTATAACTTATGTGATTCAAAATACTGCCATCGTTGGTCTAGTGGTTGCTAAGCGCGACTGCTGAGCACGAGGTCCTGGGTTCGAATCCCGGGTCGGGCAAAGTGTTACTGGGTTTTTCCATTAGGTAATTCTCAATAACAGCACGGAGTCTGGATTTGTGCCCGGTTGATGGCAATAGGCTCGCCCCCTATTACATTGGGACCTAAAACATAACTGGCGAAATGTGGGTGTACTATATGTGCACCTCTGCCTACCCCTTCGGGGAATACAGGCGTGATGTTATGTTTTTATGTTATGTGATTCAAAATAATGTTGACTGCATTTTCATCTGTATCATTATCAAGGGATTCAATTATGTCCATGATTCCCAAACATACATAATAATTATAGTTTTAATTCCGTTGAACTTTTCCCAATAAACATAGTATTTAAAACAAACTTCAGGAAATTACGACGGCAATTGCAAACCGAAAAATTACACACTCGACAGTAATTGTTGTGTCGACAATTATTGTAAAATTATTACATGCCAGTAACTGAAGTAGAACGATGGATGTTTGTCATCATAAATTATGTCCATGGTTTTAATTAGTTAATAACCCTTTTAATTGCATGTCTGAGTATCACTGTTTGTATTTTAGAACCGTGAAATCTGAAGTTCTTATGATTTCAGCTAAAATATGCTTTATAGGCAAATTTTAGGATTCTTAACTGGTTTAGAAGTACCATAGTTAGCTTTGGTCACCTTTCTGGTTTAGATTTTTGGCGACCACATTTTGACGGAAGATATTCCTTTTGACAAACACATTTCTGCCGAAAACTAAGGTTTTCTATCAAATCTACCTAAATAATATGAATGAGTATATCAAAATAATATTATTCTCATTCACTGTATCAAAAATAATAACAGAATTACTTTCTTTAATCTTTACAAGTCTTAATTTCTCATTCACATCTCGTAAATATGAGTAAAAATATTTCCAGATTTGTTATATCATTCGAGATATCACCGTCGTCAATAGCACGTTAATTATTGTTTTAACGCGGTTATCCAAGACGATTGTATCATTGTCAAGGTCTTCTACTCCATTTGAATTCATAACCGCCCTCATGCTATCTCACTTTTGGAATACTAATACAAAGTCTTAGAGTTCTTTGATAATACAGTTCTATTTTGTTTTCGTATGGCTGTCGTTGGTTTCAAATTCTAACATTTATAGTTGGATTAAAAAAGTCTTATGGAATATGAAACCGACCGGAAGTCACTTTCGATTTTATTAGTTATTTTACAAACTAAATAACAAAATAATAGTTGCCCATGCATCGTATTCATTTTAACATGCCCTCTTTCTTCATTAATTACATCAGCAATTCAATATCGTTAAATGACATTTTAAATTATTGTATACCCATTAGATGTGCTCTTATTTCATCGCTTACCAATCATACGTAGTGGTTTATGACCAAGATTATCATGATAGAGATCCTAATCAGTATCCTCGATTCGCGTAGTTTTATTACCAGTATTCGTTTATTATAGCTTTACTAACCGCTTATTAAATATTTTTGAATTTAGTACAACATGTTAAGGAGTGTTTAGTTTATTATTGTTGCGTGTACCTAATCGCACCAGTGGCGAGCGTCACGTCACGCCCCGGGAAGTGTTACTCTCTGGCTTGGTCACGGCCAAGGTCTCGTGTCGACACATAGCGCTTGGCGTCATTATGTAACGCTTGGGTAAATGATAAAACGCTCCAGTTTTCATGATTTTTTATTTCACCATATGATGCCGACATTATACACTTACTAAGATAATTAGGTAGAAGAATGAAGCTAAACTACTATCTCGGTTACTTCCTTTTTCTTAAGATGCGAAAACTAAAACGCATTTTTACAACATGTTGCAGGTAGTTTTTAATAATTTTCCAATAGGTATTTTAACGTAGTGTTGCTACGAGTGTAAATTTTAGTATAGAAAGTACAAACAATAGGTCGTTACAAATTCCTACCATGACAAATGACTATGTTTACATCAGTCACCATTTTCTATTTGCTGGTGTTGTGTGGTCAACATTATACCTATTGCCTTAAGTTGTATAATATCGATTACGGTTACGGTATATAATAATTATAATATCACACATTATCGTACGAAGGTTATTACTGTTGATACATTGAAAAAAGTTAAAGTAAAACTATTTTCGTATTTTGTTGTGATTACTACCATACTTAAATAGCATTGCGATGCTGTTTGACAATGGTTACTTTAATGGCTTTGTTTACCCTGATAAAGGCGGTTTCCAACCATTTTAATTCGAATCACGTGTCTATAATAATATTATGCTCCTACACGTTAGTAATACTGTAATTACCACGTAGTCCCACATTGAACGCATCTCTGTATTGAAAATGAGCATTGTTTTGTAGTTGGAGTTCCGGTTGGTCTCCCCGCGCCGCGCGTCTACCGCCTCGCCCAGTGCAGACTGGCCAGCAGAGCGAGCATCGCTCAGCGATCTTGTGCACGAACAAAAAACACCTGTAGTCGTCAGCGAATCGCCAAGGTCGCAGGCCCCCGCGGCGCGCTTCTCTCTGCGTTCCGTTTACCCATATCTCGCGGCGAATGCATGCGTCGTACCGCCCCCGCGCCTTTGACTCACCGTACACCCGCTGCCCGCACGCCGCACGCCTGCTGCTCCACGGGTCAATTCTAGGACGGCCATTTGACTTGGCTTTTACAGTACTTACTTGTCTCGTAAAACTTAACCGGCACCAGTTAATGACCAATACACCACGTCCGCAGTTCTGTAATTATGCATTTTATTTCTTCACATAATTGAAAATTGCAACATTTGAGATGAAAGACGGTATTAGCATGGATAAAAATAAAAAAATAATTTTAACGTTGGAACAGAAATTAAAGGTTTCTTATTATATCTTTACGTTGCTAAACATAAATGTAGAGAAAAGTTTGTATTTGATAAGGTGTTGCGCGTGCGTCGCTATTGTCAATGTTAATTGTGGCAGGCGGGCGCGCGTCAAGTCAAGGTCGGTGCAGATCGATAGCGCCGCCGCCGGAGGGGGGCGATAGTAGCAGGCGGACTTCCATCTCTATACACTTCACATGCACGTATGCACGCATGCGGACCAAAGAAAGTGTAAGAAAGTGGAAACATTCCTTGATAACGCGACAAACTGCTCTACGCTCACTGAGCGCTGCGTAATTCTTACTTATGGAGTTCTCGCATCTTTTTAATCTGGTTTACGATGTTTTTATGACTAGTGCTATTTAAACATGAATTCTTTGCGTCTTCAAATTTCAATTTTTTAAACCATTTATGTCTTAATGAGTGACCATATAATTCAATTATTGAGTCCCCGAAGATAGACGCTGATCTATTAGTGAGAGTTTGACTACGAAATAGTATTTTATACCGAATTTGGTGTTATTTTAATACCCACAGAAACTTGTTTAAGCTTCTAAACAAGTGTGCATAGATAGTTTATCTGCACAGTAAGACTAAAATCTGAATATAATAACTATATCCTGTATCACATCTGGATCAAAGTCTTGCGGCTGGCAACTTGAAGTTAAACCTCAATTGCTCTATTAAGATGGTCATTATCCACATTGTGTCCAGGGATTACGACGCCCGTAATAATCTAAAATGTCGTTTAAAAGACGATAAAACTCGGGAAAAGCGAAATGTTTAGATACAAGATTTATCGTTAATGATTATCAGAATGTTTACTTTAATAAAATCTTGCTTGGCATCGGAAAAACCTTTGGAATTTGACCGGTTTTTGGAAATAATGTTCTTAACAAAATTAGTATTATGGTATGTTTTATATACTTACAGACTTTATTAATCTTCTACTAGGTATAATTATTCGTTGATTGTGAGGAAATTGGGACATGATAAGAACAGGGCTGACTAATCTGGTGAATCCTCTAGTCAAATGTAGCCCTGGAAGTATCTTCTTGAGGCTATATTTAGCGGGGTACTATGGTCCTGTACATAGAATGACATACTAATGTGAGTGCTCCATCTACAATATTAAAGAATAAAACAATATGTATTTACGATAGGCCCAAAGAAAAGAGGAACCTTAATAAATATAGGAAAACAATATGTAATATTTCCTTTGTCAAGTTTATTACAAGTAGTGTTAGTGTCTGCTTAGTCATTGTTGAGGTGATTTCCTTTGTGTGGCCCATCAATCCCGACAATATAATAATGGCTCAATTCATTCATTTTGCGACGGTGTGGCGTACTAAAGCCTTTGTCGCATTGACGATGGCGTGTTTCCTTCGTCTAGTTAAAGTATTGATTTGTTCTTGGCTTTACACGCATATCTAAGTATAAATACACTTAGCCAGATTAATTTACGAAGGAATCCTCTCTTCTCACGAGAGGCTATCAATTACATAGACCCGGGGTCGTCAAGGATACGGCTTGATTGACAGGTTCGGGTAATGTAGTTGTATGATATAAAAGCCTCCCTACACCCTAAACCGAGCGTAAATGGATATGGATGAATTCACGCCTGGCCGATTTCTTTTCAATTGAAAGTGAATTTTATTAAACGCCTACGCAGTAAGTAACATATTGTTTGCGCGCTTCTAACCCTGGTTTTCGGTTTTCAAAGGTTTTATTATACTTACAAATTTGTATGGCAGGTCTATACGGTGTTTACCTTCTTTGTAACGAATTACACGGTTTATTTGTTCATCTATATCGATCACGATTATTCGTTTACTGAGCGTCGCAGTATGTGGTCCAGATGTAATCTAATATCTCGTTATTATCTTATTTATTTTTCTGAGCCAAACCCTTACGTTGTGCGACGTTACTCTAGCTTTATTTATCGCAGTACACGTATAGTGCACATTATGTTTTTGATACTTGACTTTTTATGTTAACTAGTTATACCTATTAGTCATAATCGTTAGTATTAATATGTATTTTAGGCGGATTGTACTTTGTTTTAATACGAAGAGAAGTAAATTAAATAACTGAGCTATGTAAATAATTGAGAATTTCAGTAATCAGTTACCGTTCTTAAACGTTTATAGCCAAACATGGACCTTAATTAATGGCTGTACGGGAGGGAATGTTGCTTTAATTGCCACTGGACAAAAGGATTGATGACCACTTAGGTTATTTGGTAGGGATGGTACTATCTTCACTTAATACCATAGTTGGCAGATTTTTACTATGACCACGGTAAAGTGAGCCTTATAAATATAGTATCAACGAAGTAAACCTATTTCAATACCATGATTTCAATCACATGTCCCTTGTCCCATCAAAAATGTTAAACATAAATTGTAGAGTCAAAATATTAATTTAAAATACCTTTATTTACTTATTTTGAAATGATATTGACAGTTATTTATATAATTACAATTGAGTATTATTAACTTAACACTGTTTAGTTAAGCACCGGAAAACTTTTTGTCGTCAATCTTTGACAAGCGTCTCTAACACGTGCAGCGGACGTCCCTATACGCACAGGCCCAAGGCCGCATATGTCTCTATACAAACAAACATTTGGTCATGTTTTGAATTATCGTCTTCCATGACAAATAAATCTACATTTGTGACTAATTCTCGCGCTATGTATCGTGTTTATAGGTGTAGATTAAGTGCGGCCGTACCGCAAATTTACGAAAAGGGGTTATTCATTTGAGGGAACATTACTTTGCAATATTACGACAAACGCTATATGAAACCCTTTGAATTAAACATAAGTTTTAACGTACTACTAAAAAGTATCGAATAAATAAGTACCTTTGAATTGCGCTAGGTTTACTAAGTGACATTGCGAATTTTTATATGGTAGAGGCTATCGCAGGGAGTTCGGTCTATGAGTGACGTAAAACTTAATTACAGAAACGAGCCGAAGCCACGACCACGAAGGTCGACAGCTAACAACTACAATTATTTAGATGATTCCATTCTAACATATAACTATAAAATTTTAGATTATCTAGTTCAATTCCAAATCGTTTGCAGCTTTAAAGGCAAAAAATGTGATTATAGGAACTCGTTTTCATCATAAAATCAGATTTATTCACGTATGATTGTATGCGGACCTTGAGCGCGTCGGGTGAGACCTTCACGCCGGTAACCGCGCGGAAGTTGACGGGTACATTTTTTGTCAAATTCGAGCTTGTTGAATTTTAGTGCGCATTAGTCACTAGCTAAGCATCAGCGACGAAGCTCGTGGCGCATTGTTGATGAGTTGCATTGCGATATCGTCGGTTGCGCGACGGGTGCAATAACAGTCGCTATCACAATGTCACTACGTCTGCTTTGTCCCCGGTCGCGGCTCTGACGCTTTTGTCCGTATCTCCGTCGTCGCACGCTCATCGTATTTGCACGTATCTATTATTTAGACGCCTAGCGTCATAACACTCGTATCTATAACTCTCGGGTTTTATCTTTTAGGACGTAAATTGATCGTGTCCATCACAGCGTGCGCTAAGTTGCCTGTCGAATTAGTGTATTTGTGCAGTTTAATTTAGTACGTCACTGAAGTGCAGTGGGTTGCTAGTGATGTGAGGATGCTTGTGCGTGGCCATGTCCGTGGCGAAGAAAGATAAGCCGACGATGTCGGTGACAGCGCTTATTAACTGGGCTCGGCCCTTGCCGCCGGGCCAGCAGCAGCAGCCGATGACTCCTACGTCGCCTGGAAACTTACTTCAACCATTAGCGACGCCATCTAACATACCGACGGTTGACTGCTCACTCGATATCCAATGTAAATATCAAATTATATAATTAGCAATGGTGACTTCATTCAATCTCAGAGCCCTGTTTTCCGTAATGGCCATGTTACTATGTTTTTTAGGGTTCTCAAGCTGAAAGTGTGCATTTTATTCAAATTCAAAACTTAATTAGATTAAATATTATTATAGTGTTGTAGTTAGTCAAAAAAATTATGTTAATCATGCAAATGAAGTCTTAACAAACGGCTTAGCTGTTTTCCAAGGTTTCCATGTGCAAGTTAGTCTGGTCCAATGCCATCAATGGCAAAGAACTAAAAGTGACTTGTTTACCTGGCCCTTGATAAGTTAAAATCTCATTATGTTGGTTACTTATTAGTACTAATAATGACGAATTGTAAGCAAGTCATGATGCCTGTCAGTTTATTTATATTGATGTCATTATCGTCATACAACGATTACTTTGCTTCAAACAACGACTCTTCACGTTTTAAACCATGTGTATCGAATTATCGATAACGTCATGCTTAATCGTGATAGGGAACAAATTTTGTTATTTTACTGCACATAAACACACCTTTATTTACTTTTCAGAATTACAATAACATACGATAATGTACCAATTTATTAGGAATTTAGAAAGAAACATGCTTAGGTTTTATAGAATTCCCATTACATACCTAGTTATTTTTCAAAGATTTTCTAACGTAGATTATATTTTAGTAGTAGCTTATGCCCGGGACTTCCTCTTTGTGAATTTCGAATTATAATTGCCAGCACGTAGCAGTAGTAAGCAGATATACTTATATAAATCAGATTTTGTTAACAATTTTATATTAAAAGTAACTTAATATACACCTTATGATATCAACTATTTGCCAGTGATAGTCCCCGTAAAATCCATCAAGCCGTCGGCCGCGGAGTAGCTGTAACTCGCAAATTTCCCTAGTTTTTCTTTTTATCCCGCGTAACCCTAAACATGTTGGTCATTCATAATAGGTTATTTTAGACCTTGTACCATTAGCTATCTGCCAGTGAAAGTTCCGACAAAATCGGTCCAGCCGTTTCGGAGATTAGCCGGAATAAACGGAGAGTCATAAAAAATGCATTTTTGTTATAAATTACTTATCGTGTATACTATGTTGTATGTGTATGTTGAATATTGAGTAAAATGCCGTTATTTTGTTGTTATAAACAGACACTGCAATTTTATTATATTATAGATTGGCAACAAAAAATACCTTAATTCCTTACTTTGCCAGTCATAATTATAAAGTATGTTTTAATGAAGTTAAACTATTGTTATGTATCAAGATATTCTGAAACTATATTTTATGATCTACATTCGATCAGGTTTCCGTCTCACAAGATCAGCTTAATATTGTGTTGTACTCGTAGCATCTGTTCTCCCCAATTATACTGATAGTAGGCAATATCTTATGCTATAAGTATGTCTGATTGATTATATTATGTATTCTGTATCGGCGGTTTGTTCAATGAAATTGTATCTAGGACAGTCTGGATCGATGGATAAAGTAGCCTCAATCACGATGAGTTTAAAGTATGATATCATAATCAGTTAAATGTCAATTTCAACACACGAGTAAACCTTTTCTCTTTGATGAATTACATTTTTATCATATTCACAGTAGTAAAATATAAATTGAATACAATGACTGGCAATGAGATAAAATTCTAAAAAGACTGCACATTTTTCCAATTTCGTCTTTTACTGAGAGCCATTTAACTACAAGATGATTTTCTTATTAACTAGATGTCGTCGTACACTTTGTAAAGCCGCTTAGTAGGCGTGTCGTGCACGTATATAATCTTTCTTTTCCACTGATTTTCGTTAATTACGTAGATTAACATGAAATTATACGATACATCTCGTTATGCGAGAGTGAAAATTGTTATTACGTTCCACAATATCTCTTTGAAATAAAACTCAATTATAAAGCTAATTCAAGTCGTCGTTCTCTTTTATAGTACGAGATACGGGCTAACTATATAATAGCATTTCGTGTATTAGATTACATAGAACTTGTTTATAGAGTTTGAAATAAGATTTCGCACTACGATAGCTACGTGGTTTCAGCTTGTATCTCAGACAAAATCATTTTTCTGAGAAATCAACATGGAGGGCAGTTTAACATCTTATCTTGATTTAAATGTTGGCTAAAAATGTCTGGTATTTCATTAAATCTTTAAGCCTAGATTTAGGTATAGGAAATTTCCAAATTATATAGTATGATTTATTTTAATGCATATCGGCTCTAAATCTATTTATTAAGAAGCTGGATTCTTAAAAATAAAATGTCTAGCTTTAAAAATCAAGGTGGTTTTTCAATGTGCTTTTTGTCTAACCATCCTGTGAAAGGTATCCTTAATGTAGGTGTATTTGTTCATAAGGGTAAAACATGGGAAGTTAATAGTGTGGGCAGATTGAATCACGCCCGCACCCTATACAACCTATACATTAAATTTATTTTGTTTTCTGTTTGAGCGATCACTTTTAGGCTTTCCTCAAAGGGCACGTTGTTTCCTTGATACCCGTTTTAAAGGACCTTGCCCTCATTTCCACTTAAATCCTCAACAATACGTTAATTTGTAATGAGAGCCTATTCTGAAACCAACAACTTGATTCATTCAAATCAAAATTAATTAAGAAAGTTAATGAAATAATAATTATGTTGTTGTGTCAAATTCGTCGTGTCGTCTAAATAAAATAAAAATGATTTGAAATTACATTTGTCTGTAATTTAAACTTAACAAGATCTATAGGGATAGGAAACCCTTACTCAGTAAACGAATTTGTAAGGATCTTTTGATTTCCACTCGAGTAAATTTGTATACAACTTATAGAGCATTGAATAAATGTATTTAAGACTATAACCAAGGGTAAGCCTTTGTTATATACGTGTCCAACAATTCGTTTCATCCATGAGATATTTCTTGCTTTTATAGCCCTAAAAGCTCTCCATTTATGCCACTCTTGTTCACACCTAAGAGTGGAAAATATTTACTTGGGATAGGTATATTTTGTGCTCCATCAATGTGAACGGCATAAGTACCACTCTGAAACTGGACTTGTTATACTTGAACCTTTTTTACACTTCTACCCTTCTACTTATTCATAAACGAGGATCATACCGACATTAACTAAACCCCTATATCTATTGACAATTTGATATTTGTATTCTTTGATGTGCAAACGAGTGACAGGTTTTATTTAATACTTGGTTTAAAATTTTAATTTATGAATTTTGTCTGTTGTGATTGAAATCACGATCGCGGTTTTTCGAACTTTTATAATTTATATTTTCAGTTCTTTGGCAGGTTTAGTAAGTAAAATACATTCAACAACTACTGACGATAGTTAATTATAAGTTTTTAATACAAGAATAGTATATCTATCTTTCTGCAAACGTATAGTATACAAATAAGATAGGTACATTAATGTTAATAAAGTTGTTGGATAAATTATTTGCATCTTAAAATGTTATTTCAAGATTGTCAAGGATATTTTTTCCGTCTGTGAGGCGTGTGTTATTGTAATTTCTAATGCCTAATGATTTTTTATAGATTTTGCTGTTTGTTGGTAGTTTCTCATGACATCGAAAGCTATCCTCGTAGAGGCAGTTTTACTCGAAATGAAAAACAATTCTAGAACGAAAATTCCAAAAATAATACTAAAGATAGAATAATAAAGCAGATCAAGTTTAACCAAGAGTATATAGCAGACGTTTGAATCAGTCGTTTTCAAGGCAGGGTAGTTATCTAAATGATCTAAAGTGAGGTATTAAGTCATTTTGCGCTAGATAGTGATGATGACGAACCTAACCGTCGCGTCAATCAAATAATAGGCAGATGTAGGTATGAAGGAAACGGATAAATTACCAACAAATCAGCCGATGAAACCGCCTCACTCACAGATAACGTTTGTTGTTCACAATCTGCATTTAAGTTCATGTTCCATTTTATGATCTACTTAAAGATGTTACAATGCCGGTTAACTTTAGTTACAATGAGACAGGAGTGTTCTTACCTGCTTAAATGTTGTATGCTGTTGATTAGAATAAATATTTAATAGCTAGTACTGTTAAGATGAATATAAAATTATTAATGATGATAATGACTATTTTCGTTTTCATTGCTCTATTATCAGTATCTACTATTTACAGTAGTATCGTCATCTTAAATCTCTACTTTTTGACTAGAATCGTTAGATTTTATATTTTTCTTTGGTATTTAGATAAGACTTAGGTGCGGCCTAACAAGTTCTGAGTATTTCTCGTAAATAAACTATCTATTGACGACATACCTATGGAAATTTGTGCATCTGCCTAGCTATTTTTTAAGACTATTAACATGAGCATTACTTTCACTACCTGAACAATCAAAACAATAAGGTACTGTATATACGTTATTAAGTCTACAAACATCTATATTTACCGTGAACTCTGAGATATACAATGCACAGCTAAAAAAAGCTGCTATTGCATTTTAATTACCTACGTTTGAGTGATGTCATATTTAATTTTAAACCTATGGTGGGTGTGGACTGGTTGTTAATACCAAAACCAATAATGTAAAAATAAATTATCCGTACGAATACCACAACGTGTAATTAATATTGCCAAACCTGAAACAAGTTTATCAGAATCGACAGTAGACGATTCTGTGTCGACGATATTACTTTTTAAGTCGGTTAATTTTCACTGCAATGACTTTCATGAAACAAAAGATATGATTTCGCGTTAGATATTTAAATAACAAGTTTTCTTACACATACTTCTGTAAAATCTCTTAACGAATGCAATAAATACGCATTAGAGTAATACAAAGTTGGTACTATGTTCCTAGTTTGACGTATCTTCATGATCACATATGCGCTGATTTATTAATTTCCAATGTATGTGTATTAACGTGACTACACAGTAATTTGTATCTTTGTGAAACATTTTAGAGAACTTTAAACGTCGCGAAGATGAATGGGCGAACAGACAAGACTTAAATTTGTTTTGTGGCCTATTAAATTGTAAAGCTCACTTGAATATTTTTGTCATAAATCTCTATCGATCGTAAAATTTCACGACGTTCAGACACAGATGGTGAGACAGTTATTTTTAAATTACCTATTCCTTTATGCTATTTAGTTATTAATAAAAACTCGCTGAGTTCACATAAATCAATAATTTACGTTTTCTAGTTATACATGTTTTATTAAATAACGCAGGTTAAGTAGAGGTTATATAAGGACAAGACAGATTGTTATAAATAAAGTAGTTCAAAAAAGGGGGATTTTTGCATATTCAAAATAACTGAAACTTGAAACGTTTTTAATTCAATAGTTTTATCTTGTACCTAACACATAAACACTATCAACAACAGACTTGTTAGAAGGATATCAGCCGAAAATTGATTATTTCAAACATTCTTTAAAATTCTTAACTAGTTTCACATATTACTCTTGAAAAACAAGGACATAAATAAATCATCTATTGATTTTTATTTCTGAAAGTAAACAATCCGTTAAAAAAGTTTTCTTTAATTTAGTTTAGCATGCCTTACATTTAGAATGCTTCAAGGTGTAATCTTTGGACCTTTCTTAAAATGTTTGATCGGTTATAGGAATACAACGCCAATAATATACTCCATCTGATACTTTTTCATAGCCAAGTAAAAATAAAAGATTATTGAACACGGTTAAGTTTTGAATTTCCCTACTTTAACATTGTCCTTGAACATGTATTTTGGGGTTTCACTCGATGATAAACATGACCTTGATGCGCAGATGTATTGAAAGCCTGTGTGTCATTACAGTATTAAGGTGTATGTAAACACAGTTCAGAGTATAAAAATATGTTCATAGCTAGATAATTTTATAGTAAGGCGTATTTATTTATATATCATAGTATTTCTTTGCTCTATTTTCTGGTATAGTTGGATTTATGTTTTTCAAAGTTATATCATGACGATCTTAAATCTGGTATAATCACGACCCGACATGCACAGTAGCTAGGTGCTTGGGTATAAACAAATAGATACTTGCAGGACTATGAAGTAGGTAATTGTTCATGTCCATAACAAATCTACGAGCATCAGTAGCAATGATATTTAATATTATATTTCGTGTTTATTTTTTATTGCTATCTTTATCAAATCGATTGTACTTTGCTCTAAAACATCGATAAACAAGTGTTCGATACGATGGATCAACAATAGTCAACCTTTGATATCGAACGTGTAAATAAAACATTATGAATTGTTATTTTTTATAATGAAAGTTTAATACGATAATTTTGTATAGGTTTAATCAAGCTACGTATCGATAAGACACGACTACCATTTATACTTTCGCACTTATAATATTGGTAAGGATTAACGTAAAATAAATATTGATGGTCGAATAGAGGGAAAAAAATAGAGCAGTTTTCGCGAAATATCGAGTTTATCAACATCTAAAATTAAAAAAGCGTGTAGGAAGAATAGGCTTCTAGGGACTAACAATAACACTAGTATACTGAAGTGAAACTTAGTCTATGCGACAATTTAAGACTTACTCTGCATGCACACGTTTGCGCATGTGAATTGCGTCACGTTTGCTTTTAAACCATAGAGCTTTCGATGCTTTTATTAGTTGAAGACTTGAATAATTTTCATCATTGCTCGAATCATTAGTTATGGCGCTTACAATTCACTGAATTAATTTTAAAGCCATATACTTATGTTGTCTGAAGGTTTCCTAAGCACACATCGGAAAGAGGGTGGAAGATGCGTTTATTCTCTTTTTGCTGCAAAATCCCTGGGACTGATAAACCGGTTCTGTTAGTTTTCGGAACAACTGCCATCCATACTTTTTGTAATCCGGAGCTTTGTTCAAAGCAGCATAATATGTTTTTTAAAGTCCCATTCGGGAGCTTAACATTTAAGATTGATATCTGCACCTACATAAATTTAACTAGTGAACATAAACGTAGATACTTAAGTATAAAAAAATAACGAAATACCTACTTGTGTAAATGACAGCTGAAAATAGAAAATATATCAACGCCTACGCTTGACGGCTGTAATTAAGATTTTCATTATTGAAGCTGTTCAAATGTTGATTAGACTTTTTTATTGCAGGGCTGAACTTGGAGGGTGGTTTTATGTCGCCGATGTCACCGCCAGAGATAAAACCAGACACGGCGATGCTAGACATACGAGAGGACTCCACCCCACCCCCCGCATTCAAGAATTACCCCCCGAACCATCCCCTAAGTGGTTCCAAGCACCTCTGCTCTATATGTGGAGACAGAGCGTCGGGAAAACATTATGGAGTGTACAGGTATATAAAACTTTACATCTCTTTATACGTATTCCTCATGGAACACTGCTTCATATCCTAAATGTTTTTAATAATTTAGGTATAAGCGTGCTAAACATACGATATAAATGTAGTTACTCTAAAGCTATTAGCTTCGACCTCGATACCCTCACAACACTGTCGCTCCCTCAGGCCAGATGGTCGATAATTACAAGTTTGGGTTATGAGGGTTTTACTTAATTTTTTTACTCATACCCAAATGCACCATAAAAGTTCACGCATACTAACGCATTGGGTCCTGAAAGGATCGTTATCTGTATATCTAGTCTTCTTATCTTAAAAATATAAGCTCGTCCAGTCCGGCCACTGATAGGTACAGAGTACCTTAATAAGTGAAGCATAGGATTGTTTATAAATTTAAGGTATGAGCAAAATAGTTCTGCATTACCGCCAGCTGTTTTTGTTTTACCATCATAATAGCCAGATGAGATGTTTCACAATAATAGAAAAAACAGTGTGTAAATATAAACTAACCCTGAATATGTTTTGGCAAAATACACGCTCACCTTTCATTATCGTTTTTTAAATGCGACGGAGTTATAAATACGTACCAAATTAAGAATTTTATATCTGAGTCGCGTAAAGTGCTGGGACTTTGCAATTTTGTTTTTGGTTTTAGTGTCTGAGCAGGTATTAGTTCACCCTTGGGAACCTAGACTTTTAGACTAATTCCAATAGAAATAAATGACAATCAATTCGCTTCGCAGTCAGCTACGGTCTGTTGTGGGCTATGGTTCTTTATTATTTAAATCAAGAATGCAAAATGGTTGGTGATTATGAATTTTTATTACATTTGAAAAACTTGATTTCACATCACGTGTTTTTTATTTAATATGCGGGCTATACTGTTTAACACGGTGTTATTAAAAAGAAACATGCTTGTGATAGGCGATTTTTTCAGACACTTTTACGAATTTAAATATTACGCTAATGAGTAGCCTGCATAATACACTATCAAAACAAATAATGAACGCCATCATTAACAAATTTTTTCATACAAAAAATGATAATGTATAAAGCAGCGTTTATAATTAAAATTTACTGCTTAAATACAACTTTGAGATTTGAAATCTAGAGACTGTGATGAACATAAAAAGTAATGCAATTAAACTTTGCTCAGATAATTGAAAAGATGGTAGGTACGTAGTTATTATAGAGTAGTAACTTAGTAAGTATATAATACGCCGGTACGGTTTATTTGTTATGTATAATACGAGTAGCTGAAGATGCCGCCGCCCGTCTAGACAGCCCTGCTAGTGTAGCGTCTGTGTTGAGAAGAACGCTGTATGTGTGTATCGTATCTCGATACCTACCCTAGCTTAGATACAACATTTATTGGTTGAATGGTTGCGTGTGAAATGAATATTATGTTATAGCATGCGCAAAATTAAAGATTTTACACCTTATTATTATTCTTCAAGATTTTAATTGAAGTTGGCAGGCGTGGGATATTTTGTTAATTCATTTCGTTTGTATTGACACGTTTCAAGCACGATTGTAGTTAACTTCAGACTGTTGAATGTGTAAAGAAGTATCGCTTGGCTATAAATGATTAAAACGATTTACAATTCTATCGATCGGCAGCCCCTTGTAATGCCATTCAGGAGGCATTTTTTTCACCTTGATATGTTTTATTTTAATTTGAAAATCACGTATTCGAGGGCAGGTAGTCTTCATGATATTAACATTCGGTTTAAAGTCCGAAATAGCAATGATTTGTGTAATACGACATCGCTCCAGATTTCTATATGGATTACACCATAGTGTCGAAACGATTTTATATTTTCTGTAGCAAATGTATGCATATATGAATACCTTATATTGCTTTTATTACAAGAGGAAGATAACGCTCGTACTCTGCGCAATAAATAGGGACATAATGTCTTTTCTGCTAGCTCTATGTACGACAATGTCGGCGTAAAATAGGTTTGAAGAATCTAGAAAAGTATTGGTACCTACTTGTTATTCTTGCGTGATGTGTCGTAGGTAGAGACACAGAGTTATGTTTTTCTTTAGCATAAGAATCATGGTTTTTCTTAGCGGTAGAACAATGTGAGTAGTAAAAAAATATATATGATTTACTCCTAACTTTAAATTAACCGTAAATAAGTACTTTGCAATGTAATTAACCTATTTGGTACAAATTTGGCAGGAGTCGTTTGAAGGGTGGCCATTGGTATTTAGTATTAATTAGACTCGAGTCGTTTGAGGGGCGGCTTCGAGTTAAGTGTGGGTAATGTGTGTTTGCATTGCAAACTAAAGTCACTCTCTCTCTCTCCCCATCTACAGCATACGTAAATAAAAACTCTTAGTACATTTTTGGAATTGAAATTTAATTGAAATATTGTATCCTATAAGTACATGGAAGTATATGTTAATTTCGCCCCGGACTGCCTAAAAACACGTTTGTTTACCTGGAACACAAAGAATTGCGTCGAAATGTAAAGTTACGTAGCACGCGGGTTTCCCTTGTTTTCCCCTAAACTCACAAGTCAACACGTACAATACTAGGTACGTCTTATATGTATATTTTACGTATCGGCTTGAGCTTATTATCTCAAGGAATCGATTATGCCTTAGTGTAGAGTTTGTAGAGAGAGTTGTCGGATTGACCGCCTAGAGTGTTCCTGACATACTAAAGTATCACCATTCGTGGAGTTACATGCACCCCTGTTAAATATGATCCAATAATTACCACAGGTAACATATGGTGGTGTAAGTCATTACTGTAAATGCAGCTACCCAATAATTAGGTACATTATTTTGGCTTCCTACGACACCCTATATATTCCCTACATCCAAAATACTCACTTTTGTATGTTTTCGCTTCGTATAAATAATTATACGGCAACGATGAGATGTAAAGTGTAAATCTGTTCGTTGGCACGTGTCGAGAGGCAGTGTACATAGACAGAACGCGTGTATACTGCTATTTTTATCGCTAAGCTTTTTTACAGAAACGTTATTAGGGGTGTGTACGACATTATAATAATGTAATCAAATCCGGTGACGTAAGTACATATTTGATTATGATTTGTATCTTGAGGAAATTGTGCGTGGGTAGAATGTAATACGCCTTCTGTTATTATAAATATGTTTCGGGATTAAGGCTCGCTTTACATAATAACATAGTATAGCTACCTAACCTATCTCTCTCTTTTATTATTGCTTCATGTGTATTGTGTGACAAAATGTTAGATTCGCTACACAAATACACTTTCTAGTGCTAGTTTACGTCCAGTAATCTGAAATCGAAAGTACTAGCAACGAACCGAGTGATCGATATTACCAGTTATTAAAAAAATAAAGCAATTACTGAAAGAAGTTTTAAATAAAAATTGAGTACGAAATTCGATTTATAAACTCATTTCGGTGACTAAAAAAGGTAGACAGGCCACAACATTTTAGTTACAGATGTGTTGATGTTATTTTATTGGTCCAGACGAAGCTTTTATGTTTTGAATACCAAATTTTCAGTCAGTCTTACTACGAAGTAGCTATTAACGTTCGAACTGTTGCTAAGGTATATTTATTTGGGTATGCACTACATTATTATTGTTAAAGCAACAATATTTGCTTACAAAACATCATGATTACTGCTCAAGTGTTCACCCTAGGCGCGACAACGACGCAGTACCAACGTTCATAAAGTAATTGAGTTAAGAAATTCTATTATGATAATGCTAGTTATTATATCGTGTCTAGCTAGGGTAGTGTTGCTCTGCAAAGGTTTAGTTTCAAGTCTGTTGCGCAGTATCGAACGACTCTATGCAAATGTTGTTAACGTAAAACGCAATGAAATGTGAAACGAGTCTATTTGATGGTGTTTAATTTAGCTGTAGGGTTCGGAGATCCTAAATGTACATTGATCGGGAATGAACAAATTACTTGTCCATGTTTTGTGTTTTACAGCTTCGACTGTGGATGGCATTCGATTTATTGAGAGCCCGTCAGTGTATTAGTACAGATTCCGTGATTATTTGTTGCTTTTAAACACATGAATGCACTTTGCATTCATTAAACCGCCAATAAATAAATCATCTCTTAAATGCTAACTCGCATCATGAACCCGTCGAGACTTTGGCTATAGGTAGGTACATTGAACACACAAGCTCGTTGACATTTACTTAATTGCTGTAAACCGTTCAATTAGTAAATGTAAATAGCTTTAACAGCATTGATAAAAACAATAATCCAATAATCGGTTCTTAGTTTTAATACCTAAACATGATTGTTTATTCGATAACCTTCAAAACTTTCAAGTTCGATATAATCGGCCGCCATTTTGTTTGTAGGTACCTATTGCTAATATATTATTGTGACTTGTGACATTATGATACGGTACACCTACAAACAGTGATATAAAATATTCCTAATTAAATAGCATTAATTAGTCCATAAAACTAAATTATAGCATAATAATGTTGACACATTAATTGCCAATATATCACAAGGGTTTCATCGGTTTAAAACAATAACTCCAGCCATAGAGGGAGTTTTTTGCAAATTCTAAAAGTGTAGTACACCTACCTGCCTAATTTATTAGCGTGCGTGCTCGCACACAAGTTGATTTAAAGCTCTAACATACAAGATTTAAAGCTATGTTTGTAAACTTTAAAGAAACCGGACAACGGCCATGGTCCGGTACCATTGATGCAGAAAACAGTAGGTCAAACACATTTATCCTTTGCGAATTCTCTGCATTTCACAACATTGTGTAAGTTTGCTTATGTACGTCGAAAATACCTTGATTGATGTTGACGTTAGTAACTTTTCACTTTGTTAAGTTTGAAAACAATAATTGACAGGTTTCTTAAAGCTGTCCCTAGTATAGTAAGTGAAAGTGAAATAAGTGGAATTAGCCAACGAGTGGACAATTGCGAAACACATGTCGAAGGCTCAAAACGCAATCATGTCATTAACGTCGGCCCGAGAGAGAATTACATGCGTCACCGTCAACGTCGCGCGTTCCTTGTGGCCGGACTCTTATTGATTTTGTACTTTTTATTTCATTGTACGAGTCAACGCGTAGTGCGCAGTTTTACATAGAAAACATGAGTAATGCAATTTGTTTATCCTATAACATTACATGTTGGTTTGCACTTGTGCGTGTATTCTTGTATTTTTAGACGTCATTTATGTTTATTTAGACTTATGTCCTTCTAGAGTCAGCTCTTGTTTTCTTAAACTTACTCCAGTTTAGTGTCCTAACTTTATTTTGGTTCAGATCACGTATGCGCATGCAAGGTCGATGTTATAATAACAAGTGGCGTCATATTTAAGACATTCTGTATCTCTTTTTCCTTTTAGCGTGATGTAAGCGACATTTTTTAGATTTTATGTAGTTGCATTAGGCAACAAGGTTCTTTAAACTATTATAGGTAGTTATTGCAAAAAGTCCTTCTAATGCGTACAACTTTCAAACGCATGTACTTACTTTCCGTATTAAATCAATCATGTCAGGCATCAATGTAACAAGATTTATTGTTACAATAAATAATACACCAAGTATAATAACCTAATTTCACAATATAACTTCTACACCCTATATAAGTTCATCGCCTTTGCTATTCCAGACCTTTGACATACTCGCAGGGTTGTCGCATGATACAAATAATACATGAAAACTGATTTTAAATGTCATACTGTCTGCTGCATTCAGTAAAGAACGACCCAGTCTAGTAGTCGCGTAAAACTGCACCCGCAAAATCCGCACGTTTGCTCTTTAAAAATGACGCTCTACATTAGGAATTCTCATGTATCGTGGGTTCCAATACAGATACAAATCTCACGTGCACAAATACACATCACCATATATTGTAGACTGTACAAATATATGTAGCGAATGGAACCGGGTCAAATACTGAGGTTTTCTGAATTGTGTTGATCTATCTATACTACTCTACCTACTCGTAGATATGTCATTAATGCGGGATATGATCGAGTGGCGACCGATGTCATCCCCTTTTCCCAAAGGATATAACGACGCAGAATAATGTATTAGGTACGAACACTATTACATAATATCGTCGTGTTAATATTAATGAAGATGATGAAGTTCATTTATTTATGTTATGCGAATAACACCCAATTGAGTGAAGTGAATTTGAAATAGACCACAATG
Source organism: Abrostola triplasia (assembly GCA_946251915.1). Classification (NCBI taxonomy): domain Eukaryota; kingdom Metazoa; phylum Arthropoda; class Insecta; order Lepidoptera; family Noctuidae; genus Abrostola; species Abrostola triplasia. The sequence goes on from OX276423.1 coordinate 5,614,103, forward strand.
TGCTAAATTGATTCGTGATGCATGTTGCCTTGCTCCGCAATAAAGCTGCGAATATATTGAGCAATTTTAATTCTCAGCTTGACAAATTGTCTTGACATTGATTTTCTTAACAATTATTACAAAAGCTTACTTCTCAAAGCTTAATTGATCAAACTGAGCCTAAACCATTTGCGCTACTGAAACAGAAGAGATGTTCACTCTAGATTTCGTTAGGATATTCAAATAAAAAAAAAAAGGTATGCGGGTGAAGTTTGGATATAAGATCCAGCGAATCTTTGTGTGGTAGATTTTTTGATAAATAGACGTCTTCCAAATGTTCAGACCTCTGCGATATGAAAACTGTTATACTTACGATTTCAGTATTTCTTATTAAATCGAGAAGATCAGGTGGTTGCTGCGCAGAATATAATATTTGAAAGCCTTTCGTTGGAGTACTTTACTAGATTAGATTGTAATGTTATGAAAGCTCATATTTTTATATAACTAAATCTAAGAAGTCTTCATAATGGATTAGCGGTCTCACCCAGAATTTTGTTGCTTGAAAGAAGCACAATAGATGATAATATGAAATATACACATTATCTTCTTAATCAATTTAATAATATTGGAGCTTATTATATATTTATACGTTGAGAGGTATCTATATTTTACGATTTAAGGTGTACCATGGTGAGAGGGGCATTTTTTATGTTGTATTAAATTGCGTTTGAAGGGCTAGCCAGTCACCACCTGCCACGGCATTCAGGCAAGCCATGCGTTCCCCGAACACAGGTCTTATTATGACGCGTCTATCTCTGTTGCAATCCAATGTTTTTATACAAAGTACTTAGTTTTGTAATAAGCAGTGATTTTATCTTTGATTTTATTTTCTATGTACAGCAGCTGGTGTATCTTTTCTGTCATTATTGTTTTAATTCGTTTTTAAGTTTAAATAAATGCAGTACGCGCGTCTATTTGTCCCAAACTTAGACGCTAAACTCCATTCAAGAAGGTATTCACACATACAAATTGCCTTATTTCAGTTATAAAATAATAGTACCTACGTACGACTGATTACGTCACAGACAGCCGTGACGCGCGTCGTGGAGCTATTGATTGTTGCTTGTTATAAAGAAGTATCTAATACTAGAATGTTGCATCTGTATCTTAAGATTATAGGCAGTTTAAATTGTCATTACCTTACTTTTTTAACCAATTCAAACACAGATACGGTCAACTTTCAGAACCAACCAGAAACTAAAAATACTTTGTTTACTCGAAGGGCTTATCAGTTTTACTCAATCTAATTACAACAACACCGACTTGAAATGTAAAACGCTTTAAATCTTGTTGACGAATTTGAATGTTGTCCTTGCTAAACAGTTACCACATTTCTATGACATCCGGGACCGACTCTTTGTACCAATGATCTCTCTTTAGAGAACTAAGAACAGAATCCACTCATAAAAATGACCTATCTATGTATCATAGAAACTGACCCGGCCAAGCTCCACTTAACTAGCTAAACAAACGATCAGTGGGGCTGCCGCTTCGCCACGAGGCCACGATCCCCACTAAATAACGATTCCATTGCTTTTAATAATTCAAACGATCGAACCTGTCCACGGGTCAGTCTATTAATATCAATGCTACATATTATATTGATCAATTCTTTATACATGCAACTCGATACTTGTTCCTAGTGTGTCTACTGTCCACACACATTCAATTAGATGCCACGTAGTTATGTAGTCTGTTTGTCACTGGTATCTCAGCGAATGATAATGAGCACTTAGTTCATGAGACTGGTTTGACACACCCAAATTGTTTTATTTGAGCTCACTTAGCAGGTGATATGTCATCATTAGCTGATTGACGACACGATCGAAGCAGAGGCGGAATGCTTGACATTTTAAACAGGGGTTGCAAATATTTGGCCGGGATGTTTGCATGTAAAATTATTGTCAGTCTGCAAACACAACCGCGGTGCAGGAGAAATCTTTAAAGAATTATGACATTTTTAAAGAAAATAATAAATAAAGATGTTCTTCACAGTAGGACACAAAAACTGCGACTTGTAAATCCCCATTTCGCATGTGTTTATTATATGTATTCACAAATTCCATGCAACTTTTTCTATGCGTTATTTGAATTGCATTGGTTTCTTTATAATTTTAGCATTGGTATGTTATAAAAGTTTCATGCCATTTTTACATATGTCACTTGAGATGTGTGACTTGAATTATGCACTGTAGTAAATGTTAAAATAAAAAACTAATCATAATTCTATAAATAAGCTATGCTAATGATGAGCAGCTGCGTTACCAGTACATCATGAGCTGTCAAGCCTAGTGACGTGCAACCTCTTTTTTTGGAAAGACACAATTATCTCCACAGGGAATCTCGAATTGAGATCGACGTAGCTAGAACACAATAAATGAACTAACGTTTCTGTTCCAGTTGTGAAGGTTGCAAAGGTTTCTTTAAACGGACGGTAAGGAAAGACCTGACGTACGCGTGTCGTGAAGAACGCAACTGCATCATAGACAAACGCCAGAGGAACCGATGCCAGTACTGCCGGTACCAGAAATGTCTAGCGTGTGGGATGAAGAGGGAGGCGGTGCAGGAGGAGAGGCAGAGGGCAGCAAGAGGTACGGAGGATGCGCATCCGAGCAGCTCTGTGCAAGTACAGGTACTGACGTGATAACAAACCATTTATTACTTCTATAGTCAAGTTTAGTATTAAGATATCAACTGCCATGAATTCCCAGAATGGCAATTCATTATACAGGGCTGAGAAAGGAAGATGTCGTATCAATGCAGTAATATTTATAATCATGACGCAAGGTCATAGAGGTATAGTTCTACCGACTGAGTTACAATAAAAAGTTAATTTTACTTACTGAAAAGAAGGTTGTAATGTTAGCTACTGTGATAAAGTACGAGGCCGCTGCATTGAGAAGTATTTAATATAACTAACGATGAAACCTATCTCGGTACCCCTACTTCTGACACAGGTTATTCGTCTACTTAATGACTAAAATACTTGTTGAATGAAAAGTCCAGTTAAGCAGTAACAACACTCCTAGAGTAATCTGCGAAACAAAAGTCAAAGTCAAACTTGTTGAATGAGACGTGAAAAACTAGTATATTCCTAGGATCACACACCCAAAATATAAATATTGTATCGCATTTTACTTACACACAACTAAAAATAAATAGGTATATAATATACATATAATTCTAACGTCATACTTGTTTTTTGCCGCCTTAATGGTGCTTACTTGTATCCGTGTGAGGTTTCTTTGTGTCTCAAATGTCAAACGAAACCGAATTCGATGAGTATGGCCGTTGACGTTACACGATTACATTGCAGCTGACATGCTTCATGTTCCGAACAGTGTCAACTTTGTCTATCACCGACACGTTCGGAACGTCGAAATGCTTTTAGCATAAACAGACTGATGTTTGCGAGAAGTGGCGTTCTTAATTAGCCCCCGTAGGTCCCCCGATACTCCACAAGTGCCCTTTACTCGTGCTCACATAATTAGAGAGCATAAAACAGAAATGATATTTGAATTGAATATGAACAGACTAATGATACAGAGACGAATAAACAATTTTGTTCTCCAACCCGCTCGTGTTTGAGTTGATTTTAATGAAAAGTTACTGCGTTCGACGCTTACACGCCCGCGTAAATGTCATTATAACTTTGGAACCGAACCGATTTTAATGGCGCGAAGTATGTAACAAGGCTTTATGTCTATCCCGGAGTAAATTAATACAAACTCGTTATTTTCCAATTGAGGATAAAATGTTCGCGTAAATATTACATGTATGAACATAAAAATTGCCGTAAATTATTTACGTTACATAAACGTAGGATTTTATTATCAAACACGATTCTCGTGTATGTGAAGTGAGCAAAATAACCTTTATTTTGTCCTTTATTAAAAGAAAAAAATATGAATTTTAGTAAAGGTAAAAATTGTATAATTAATACATGTAATACTTCAGTTTTTACACTTGATAGTAAGTTTCTCGTCATTTGCGCAACCAATTAGTGTAAATGAAGAGTTTGCTTCCAGCATGAAGCACTAAAGTAATAGTGTAGTTGAGTGTAGTATTAATTAAAAATGACCGGTTTAACATCAACACGTTGCCTGGAGACTTGGAGTCGATAGCTAGTGAGGTGCCGCACCAGATTTCTTTGTTCATTGCTCGTATCGATTTGTAGAGTTTCACTTGCGAACTGTTTGCACTCGGATCATTGGATAGAGTTATTAAACATCGCAGTTATAACATTTTATTATTTTACTTGTAGTTTTTATGTCTGTGTTGATAGAGTGATTTGAGTTATACCACGAAGTTATTGGCTAAAATAATAAAATTTAAAATGAAACCATTTCAGCGGATTTTATCGCGGTATTTGATAGCTATTACTCGAAGTTTCGAATCCCTTTCTGGATTCATGGTCATGGGCAGACTGGGATGTTAAACTTTATAATAGTTACGCTGAACAATAAATTGTTTATTTTATTCAATTGAAATATGTTTCCTAAATATTTGCTGGCATAACTAACATACCTAATTGTAATGTATTTGTAGTCTTACCGGCTACTAATCAAACGATAATTTGCGAGTACATAGTATCTATGTTATTACGAGGAATATGATGATAAAATACTTAGCACGATAATCAATTGGTTCAATGATAAAAACAGCAAACACTTCTACTGCTAGAAGACCATTTACGGACTCATAAATAGTCAATTCCCTAGTTATTACGTTACAAAGGTTACAGGTGTTATAAATATGAAAATTGTAATGATAATTCCTCACGCCCCTTCTATGATTAATAGTACAATGGAACACACACCCGTATTTATTTTTAAGGTTAGCTAAGAAGTCTCAAAGGACCATATATTAAAAAAAATGAAACATATTTCAAAGAAACATAAATATCATATTGTATGCTGTCTTAACACTAAAAGACAGTAATTTCGTAGATACTTTGAGAAATAACAAAACTTGATTAAGGTTGTTTCGATAGTAAAAGGACCAATAAGAAATTCCCGTTCGAAAAGCTCGCCTGGCTCGTATCCTAGCAATATTCTTAGAAAGGCAATCGATTAAGATATAAATTAGAAATCATATTTCGTCATTAAACATGATGAAGTTTCTCATCTATGTAACCCTAATTGGCTGCCGTCTAATTACTTAGAGAGATAGATTTTCAAAGTAAATTATACTATTAACAGCTATACTAACATTACTCTCTCCACACTACAGGAGTTATCAATCGAGCGGTTGTTGGAGATGGAGTCCTTAGTGGCGGATCCCAGCGAAGAGTTCCAGTTCCTGCGAGTCGGGCCCGACAGCAACGTGCCGCCTAAGTTCCGCGCGCCCGTGTCCAGCCTCTGCCAGATAGGTGAGAGACAAAACAATGTTCAAATGTTAGCCAAACGGACCAATAATTGGCTGATTGGTTCGTTGTATGGCCAGTTGCCCCGGTAAAGCAGTAAAAGTGCAACTTCTCCTTCATATCGACATGAGCCAATTACCACATAGAAATAGGTCGTGTCGTGGTGTAGAGGTTGGTCAGTCAACAAGGATAGTAGCGAGGTTGACTGTCCAGGGTGCGCCGGACGTACTTAGGTATCGTCACTATTAGAGACTCTCTACTTGCACCCCAACTAACTGCAGTAGGTACACATTAGTAATGAAATCATAATTATTCTAGAAAGACATCAAAATTAAGGTGCATTCTTACAAAAATATTCTTTTTCGCTTTCGTAAATATACCTATGCAAGAATAAGGTGGTAGCCAATATTGATCCGAACAAAAAACGAAAATCTCTATAAAAAGTCTATAGTATCCGATTAAAAAAGCTATTATGATGTGACCTTTTTGAACTGATTAGCGCGTTGGTGTTTGATTGGTCGTTAAATAGCAACAATACTTAACCGAACAATGTCGTGAGATGTCAGTCTTTAATTTAAATTCGAATTGCAACTTTACTTGAACTATACGCGTTTAGATAATGATTCGGCAAATTCAAATCCGAATCTTAATTTAAATTGTGTCAATTGGAAATCTAATAATAAAACGTTTTGTTATTCGTTAATTCAAATTACTTCTCGATCACATATCGGCTAGTAGCCTCGTCTAGCTACTATTATTGTTGCAAGGCAGCATGATAATGCGAATTAAATTATAGTTGTTGGTTGTTGATACTCACGAGGTGCTCACATAGTTACAGCGAGTACATATCTAGCCTGGCATGTATAAAACACAGAATGATCACCTCTTGCGTTCTGTAATTGAATAACTTCAGAATCGCCTTTTTAATATTATTTATTAGGTAATCAATCATAGGTTTTTAAATCTAAATAAATTTTGGCACCCATGTAGATCATCAGGGCATATAAATCGTTCCCGAAATCACTAGCGACAACTAGTTTTAAATATACCAATAAAATAGTTCTTCATTCTAAAATTACAGCAGAACAAAATATCTAGTTATTTAATTGCTAAAACATCACAAGCTTCACGAAAAACAGGTTTGAATATCATCGTGTCAAATCCAAGTTTATAACGCATGAAAATCTCAAAGAATTAAACTAGCCGTGTCTATCCGAAATCATTGATGTATGATGACGCGAACTGGGAATTAAACGCAGAAATAAAAATTCCACGCGACATAAAAACTCTGGTATGTTAGTATGTATTTATGTACATAAATACATTATTACAATGGCATGCATAATTTCAAACTGGTTCAAAATGGCGTCAGTATTTGTATCTACAAAATATTGAATTTACTTGAATTATACGACATTTTTGTGCTGATATTTCTTGCCTCACTTCAGGTACCTGTGTGAGAAGTGAGACAACTAAATGGATATTAGAAAATTAATCTGGGTCGTAGGTAGTGTTTACTGAAAATTTGTAGCAAAGTTCAAATTATATAAATTGCTTCCATAGCTTATAAATTCGCGAACAATTAATTTATGTAACGATGTTATCAAGTACCTAAGTCGAGTCTTTTGTTTTGCATTAATCAATGCGAGGAAAATCGTTGTCTATGACGTATGCAGACATAATTTGGTAATTAATTTGCAACTTTATCCTTGTCAAATTGAACTGACAAAAAGCTGAGGACGACGACAATATAAAATAGATTGTTATTCAAGTTTTTTGAATATAAAAGTTAACGTGCTCATGGATAAATGATTTGCGTAGCTTTAAGTGTCAGTTTCTTTGTGTATTGTATTCCGCGACGAGTGTAGGCGATGAGATGGTAGCCCATTACCGTACACTGATATATACATACTTACAATCCTTATGTTTTGTATGTATTCGCTTTTTGTGGATGCCAGTTATTACAGTTCTACCTGGAAATGCCGCTTTTCATCCAGGGTTGCCAGTCTGAATTCTTTCAAAAACAATAAAATTATCTGACGACTGAATGATCATGTTTTCTGTTACAAATTTTGTCTGTCTATCCTTGATATGTGGTGACTTTTAATGAATGTGGTGACTTTTAATGAATTCCTGGTAATATCGGATGTAAAATACGGGCAGTACCGAGGTGAGAAATATTTTCCTCAACGACGGATCAATACATCAAGGGCACGCACATTTTTATCCTTATAATTTTCTTTTGGTGTACGTAGCAACTTTATTGCCTACCACTTTTTTGCCTACATAGTGTTAATCATGTTGAGTGTAAGGATAACATCGTTTGCGATTGTGATCATGTAATTTAACAAAAGAATAACGCGTACGCGGTAGTTTAGTTCCCCCACTATCAACAATTCTTTCCCTAGTGGCACAGGTTGAATTTAATCACCGTTAACAACATTGATACCTGTACAAAAGTCAATAAACAATCTATTAATCAAACATATCAGTATGAAAGTACTTCTTGAAATGCTGATAAGGTTATTTGTTTCAAATCTATGTTACGTCTGTGTGCTTTCTACTATCACCTTTCATACCAGCTTGCCCCACCTTATCTTGGAGTTAAATGGTTTATGTTTTTAAATGATAACGTATCAAGTACTAAGCTGACGATTATAAATCAACCGTTCAGCCCAATATATTATTTATAGGTAGGTACTTGATATTTTTTTCTGAAGCTACGTTTACCAGGAATCCCTTTTCCTTGTTTACACATTCGTCCTATATAATTAGCGTGGGTACAAATCGATTTCGCCATGTTTTGTTATTAATTTATATAAAATTGCTCCTAAGAATACCATTCATACATAATTGGCAGTCTAACTCTGTACGTGCTTATTTGGGCCAATCAAGATGTTTGTCTCGAATGATATTGTCATACTACGGCCCTTCCCAAAATAATTTCCTTATTATTATTTGCTAACAGACATATTTATTGCTGCTTTTATCGAACAGTTCGAAAAAACTTATACACTTGGGGCACAACAATGATATATGTAGCCATCACTCAATGTCATCGGATGTGTGATAAAATGCGACGCGTAATCATTACTTGTATTTGTATTGATCTGGGAAATACATACACGATATGTACCTACACTGTTAGGTATAAATGAGAAAGTAAATGTCTCCTTGTTGTTTTGTAACGTTTTTTCTGCTAAACAGATTAAATCGAATTTGATTTGTAGATAACTTCAATTAATTCGGATAATTATCAAATTTCGGAAAGACACGATACGTCTACGATATGAATTAATTAGGTAATTAATATTTGTAATCCTGTAAACCCAGTATGAAAATTCCACTCTGAAAAATTGGAATCTACGTGCGATGCTTACATATACATAATTTTTGTTATCACCTACGTCACATCACATCAATACGCCTGTATTCCTCGAAAGGGTAGGCAGAAATGTCAAGTACACCCACATTTCGCAAGTTATGTTAAAGATCCTAACTCCCAATGCTATGTGGGCGAGCCATTAACCGGGCACAAATCCAGACTCTATGCTGTTACTGAGAATTTATTTATACCTACATAAACTGTTGAAAACAAAAACGATATTCAACATTATAACAACATTGTTGATTGATTGTTTTGAATGTGGCTTCATTAATAAAATGAATTTCAATCGTAACTTATTAGCATATGTCTGGTTACATATGCAAGGACGGCGCGAACCAGTGTGGCTGATGTGTTAATGTCATAATATATGTTTATAGTGAGATTATTATAAATATTATACATAATTATATTTAATTCACATAATATATTCGCGGAAGGTGTAGGTAGGGTGGTATCATCGCACACATCTTGCAAAGATTATATGTAATCTCAATACAGATGGGAGGCTTTTGATAACTGTATTTATAAGAATTTAAACCTCAGACTTCTAGTCACAAATCCGGTCAAATCCTATACCGTTTTGGCAATAGAATTCTTTACAACTGTTAGTCGTAAAAGAGGCTTTGTTCGTCCTATATTGTGGGCGGTTTATAAACGTGAACAAACGACCTAATTCGAGACGAATATCTGGGAATTACGTTAATACTTACTTGTATGTCGTGATCGAAATATTGCCTTATACATATCTACTTCGTCTTTTCATGAGCATATCGTTTTATTTATAATGTCACGCCGGGGTGTGAAAATTTACCAATCATCAAGAATAGTAACACCCTGGGTGCACCGAACGTTCTTAGGTATCATCAGTCGTAATCACACTAATATTATAAAGGCGAAAGTTTGTGAGTGTGTTTGCGTGTTTGTTACCTCTTCACGCTCAAACGGTTAGACCGATTTTGATGAAATTGCATATGGAGGTAGCTGACACCATGGATTAACACAGGCTATTTATCCCAAAAAAAATGTAGCGGGTAAACACCGCGGGGCGCAGCTAGTCCTCTATAATTGCTTTTCTACATACTTACTTAAATCGATAAATAAATTCATAACATTTTATTCATACCTACCTGCATGTAAGTTAGGATTACCGTGTGTTAATTGAGTACTGTATTATTTACAGGCAACAAACAGATAGCGGCGCTGGTGGTGTGGGCGCGAGACATCCCGCACTTCAGCCAGCTAGAGCTCGAAGACCAAGTGCTGCTCATCAAGGGATCATGGAACGAACTACTCCTGTTCGCGATCGCATGGCGGTCTATGGAAGTTAGTATACTTTTATTTATCTAGCTTATTACTTACAGACTTAGACTTACTTACAAATCCAGACTTTATTCTACTTCTAAGAATTACTTGTTTGTGACTACTAGACTAACGAGGTAGGTAGGTATATCTTTTTGTGAAAATATTTAAAAGCTACATACATATAACTTTTACTGGTTTTACTCGTGTGTTTTTTCGGGATTTCCCGACTAGTTTAAAACTCACATGGAACCGCCTATTCATGAGTTACTGGGATAAAAAAAAGTTAAATGTAAAGAGAGAATGTGATGCTTCTTCAGCCATCGTAGTTGTGATGACACAAATATTAAAAATAACTTCAATAACTTATTTATTTACATTTTTAATTGTGTTTATTGTTCATATACCAGTGTTCTACAATATATATATTACCTGCGTTATGTATACGTTTTAAATTGTTTGTTGTAAACTGTATATTGTAGTGAAAACATAAATAAATAATAATTATTATTATATTTCAGTACCTGACAGAAGAACGTGACAATGTAGACGGGACTGGCAACAGGACGTCATCACCACCACAGCTTATGTGCCTCATGCCTGGTACGTACACACTGTACATAGTAATATGAAAGGAGTCTTATTACGGTGTAATAAGATTCAATTTTATATACCTGAAATTAATAACATAGGACGAAATTATATTTTATAAAATCCTGAAAGTCCAACCTTCCTTCCTTATTATGTTTATACCTAGAACTCAATGTTCAGACGACCTACATTATTCTTACATGACTTATACCTGCCTGGACCTAAGTCTTTGATTCTTCACTTCCTCGGTATTGTAAAGAGGTAATCAATTAGTACAAGCCAGCGCTATATTTAAAACAATGACATGAAGTGTTCGAAAAATACCTTTTTCAAATTTACCCTTTTTAAATACCTAAATAATTCTAAGTTAAACTATCGGTCATGAACCTTCTCCGACTTACCCTTCAGTCACGGCATTTATTAATAACGTAGTACGTGCCTACCGGTTCTTGTTATCTCAATTCGTAAAGGTTACTGACTCACAACGTGATTCTATGCATAATTAAATGTATAATCGGTGAATTTATTATTTATATAACGTTTAATATCACTAGTGCGTTGTCTGTAGTTTTTGTAGATACCTCGATATTCGTGTTTCTTGTTGAAAGGTCATAAATTAATATTAATAATGACTATTTATTATGTTTCGTATTTAGTCATGTTGTTGAAGTTTCCGTGTGTTTATATGAAGATATTTTACGTGTATAATACGGTTCAGGTAGTGATGTTTGTAACAAATTAGTTATCAATTGGTAACACGGTGAAGGAAAACATCGTGAGGAAACCAGCACACCTGAGGGATTTTTCAACAGTGTGTTAAGCCATGTCAGAGGCCTTCAGGCGGTTTAACTTTGACACTAGGTTGTTCATCAACGATACGATAAGAAGACTTACACTTTTGATATCACAGTGAGGAATACTATTTAATTTTCCCACTCTTTTTCTTTTATCTAATAGTTACTTTCTCGTTTGTGGAGCATATTATGATAATATATTAATTCCTGTCTTCCAAAATTATATATACCTAAAGGGAAAGAGTATTTTTCAGGCATACACATGCATAATATAATTCCTACTGTGCTATTCTATAGACTTCATTTCTAAATTCGTGGTGAGATTCGATGCTAGCGCCACCAAGCAATGACGGAAATGAGATGAAACACGCGTAGTGAGCATACTGACGGGAAAAGTAAAATACCTTTAACATGATTATGCTTAAGTTTGTAATGAATGTTTGCAGGTATGACCCTCCACCGCAACTCGGCGCTGCAGGCGGGCGTGGGGCAGATCTTCGACCGCGTGCTGTCCGAGCTCTCGCTGAAGATGCGCACGCTGCGCATGGACCAGGCCGAGTATGTCGCGCTCAAAGCCGTCATACTACTGAACCCCGGTATGTGTAATATACTATACTAGCGTACCCGGCAGACGACGTCCGGCCCGAAAAGGCAGCGCCACCTACCGGGTCCAATAGTGTTTTCAAATCATCCAGGAACATGGGTTCCTGGATGATTTGGAATATACACACAAAATTTCAATTAAAACAGTCCAAACGTTTAGGAGTTAGGTGACACACGTACAGAACAATTGTATATATTAAGATTAATGATTTGACGCTATTATTAATATTGATACCCGTCTAAACTACCCACTGCAGGACAAATCCTTCTTATACAGATATTTTTGATGCATTTCCAGGATTTAAATATTACTTTGCAACCTTATGCAGAATTTTGAAACCTGTCCACCAACACGTGGGCTAATACATTCTGTAGTATACAGTACTGCGCAGTAGACAATCTCGATCCTAATAGATCCATTGCCTATTCGGCTAAATTCAAGAAAGCCAAAATACGTCGGCCGTACTGCACTTCTTCATTTGTACCGTACTAACATTTAGATAGACGACCCGATTGGCGCAGTGGCTAAGCGATTGGACTGCTGCGTTTAGGGTTGCGGGTTTGATTCCCGCACGGGGCAAAACTTTGTGCGAACCACGGATATTTGTCCCGAGTCTGGGTGTTTGTGTATGTGATATTTCGTACGTAAACGCACCCACGACACAGGACAAATTCCTAGCGTGGGGCGACGTTTTTTTTTAAAAAAAAAATTCTCGAGCCAACACAAATAAATGTTACAATTACTCTCGTTTATTTTTCCAGATGTAAAAGGACTGAAAAACAGACAAGAAGTGGAAGTTTTACGAGAAAAGGTAATTTGCATGCACTGTGTAATTTAAATATACACGTGACAGTGAATATACATTTGAAAACAATTCAAATGTTCGCAGCAAAATGCTTCGCGACGCTCGTCCGTAGTAATTATGTTATAATGAATTGGCATTTGTCATTTTGCTGTTTGACCTTTTTTGCATTTGAAAGCGATGAACATCAAATCATACATTTGCCTTTGTAATTAGCGTTGGTTTATAAATACGTCTACTCGGGTAGTAAAAAACTTGGGTTTCGTTTACTACCTACCTATACCTAGCGTCATCCGGTCATAAATTCTTCAACAAAGAACCCTCTTTGAATATCGAATCTAATTTTAAAACCATAATAAATTAGAGTCTCCGTTTTATATCATATTAATGATTGTAGAGCTGCTAGAATATTTTACGCATATTTTAATAGTTCTATAATGATAATGTTTCCGTCAACTTCCCAGATGTTCTCCTGCCTGGACGAGTACTGCCGGCGGTCGCGCGGCTCCGAGGAAGGCCGGTTCGCGGCGCTGCTGCTGCGGCTGCCCGCGCTACGTTCCATCTCGCTGAAGAGCTTCGAGCACCTGTTCTTCTTCCACCTGGTGGCCGAGGGCAGCATAGGCGGCTACATCCGCGACGCGCTGCGCAACCACGCGCCGCCCATCGACACCAACATGATGTAGACCGCCTCCCCGCTGCGACCGGGAGGCTTCACGTTCGTGGCCAGCGGAGGAATGGAACCGTACGCCTCGCTGCGTGCGAGGTGCTCTGCGCGCCGTGACGACCAATACTGACTCGACGTGGTGTTAGCAATGGTATCACGATCGAACAGCTGTGCAGCTAGTAATCAAGTTTCTGTTTAACGTATCGTGTCTTTTATTAATAGAAATCAACCATTTGCCGGTCAAAGGTTCGAGTTAACGTGTTGGTTCGATTTAGTTACAGTTTGTTATACGGATAGCTTTAGCAGACGTCGGTGGTTAGCTTCACCTCGAGGTGTTAGATTATAATCTGAATACCTCACAACATGTACGTGCGTGTGACCGCTGCGCGACCTCTGGCACGATGTAGGTGTTTATTTAATAAACGGTACCGAATACAAACTGCTTGTATTACCGGAGTTTTGTTAATATTAGCGAGCTACGTAGTTTATAAAATGTAATTATTATTACGTATGTTTATAGAAATTTGGCCTTTATTATAGAACGGGGAGAAAATTTATGACTCGGAAAACATTCAAGATTTTCTAATTAAGTATACAGTGTTGTAATGAGGATTCGAAGAAATCATTGTTCCCTCGGCTATTAAGTACCTGGAATTAACCCAGCCCTTTATATAAAGGCCCTTCATAATCCGATCGCCTATTGAGTTCGTTCGAACAACCGAGACATGAGTACAGGTGCGGGTCACAACAACAGCGCGTCGTGTGTCGGTGTGTGTATAATGTATCGCGAACTTCACATGTTAGGTAGTGTAAATGGGGCCGCCTCTTTTATTACGTAGAATATGATTAACGTAAATTAGTCATTCATTTATTAGGGAATTTAAATCGTCAGGTAGGTCAGTCGTAGTTGTCCATAGTGAATTAATATAATGTTAGGCTAATTAATGTGTAATTTTAACATTTACCAAATCTCTCTTCAAAGCACGTACATTTATTACTATGTATCTTTAACGGATATGTCTAATTGTCCACTGAGTCAGTGATAAAATAATGTTTATTCGTAACGACGGAACGAAATGAAAAATTATACAAAATTATGCTTCATATATTTCCCATATACACATGTTGGTGCTTTAACATGCATTATTTACATATTATGCATATCAAATATGCATAGTAAACCTTGAATTTAATGTTAAATTGATAAATCCTTATTTTCATTATAATTAGTATAGAAAGTTATAAAAACTGTAAATATATCTTGCATGTACAATGTAATATTATTATGTTTAGATGAGTAATTTATATGGCATATTAATATATACCTCACCAGTCGTGGGTGGTGGGACAAACGGATAGAATGGCCTACACTCTGCGGTTATAGGTAATAACATGTTTCTGTCAGGCGGGCCACTTTATTTTTGTACCTTGTAAGTGCAACACGCATTTTCAAAGAATTCACTAACTAAATTAACCAGTATTATAACATTCAAGAAATATTGAAGACTAATTGACCATAGATTGAGAGCACGGAACGAAATTTCTGAGAAGCAAGATTGGACAAAGATGGTAAAATAAAATTGTTTCATAAGTGTTGAAATTATATAGAAAACTTATATTGTGATTTAAATCGCTGGACGTAGCAGTCCGCTCAATTTACTAGAAAGTTGTATATTCCGGTCTTGATCCACTTACGTAGAGCCGTGTTTAGAGTTACGGTGTTCACGTTCTGTAGTTGTTGACGTTGAATGAGTATTTCTGTTATAATGAAAAATTAATGTTGAGCGATGATATTATTATATGGATGGGTTTGAATTATATGATGGCGATGTTGCAGCGGTTGTGAGATGATTTATAATGATGTTCACTAATTATCTGACTAAATTTAAGTTATATTTTTTGTATAGACATACATAGCTTTAAGATTCATAAACGGTGATTAAAATTATTATCACAATAATGTATTTGTTTCTATTGTAACCTGTGGTGTAATCCAAGTACTGTAAGATTTTACTAGCTTGTATACAACATCGGGGTTATGATTTACAATGCTCCGAGATATCCGCAATATCTAGGGTGAGACTATTGAAAGGAAATAAAGATTCATTATCATCATCATCATCAGCCGGAAGACGTCCACTGTTGAACAAAGGCCTCCCCCTTAGAACGCCACAATGAACGATAGCTAGCCAATTCCAATAAAGATTAAATAAATAAAATACGAAAAAAATATTGTTGTATACGTATTATAATTAGATTTTTTATAATTGCGGGAGTAGTTATAAAATGAATAACTTATGTACATTTCAGTATACGTAAGTCAACAAGCAATTTGAGGAACGACAAAATTTGTAAGTTATACCTACAATCTTCTGTTGCCTTGCTGAGTAAACCTTACTACACGGCCGGGATCACTTGAGACGATACGATCAACGATCTCGATAACTATAGGTTACAAGGTATATAAAACTTATGACCGCGAACGATACGTCTCAAGTTATCCAAACTGTGATACTGAGATAAAAACAATAAAATACTTAGTTTGTGTTAGATACACTTATAAGCACCTAAAATATTGTACTTAATCATTAAAGTGGGAAGATTCCAAAGATTCGAAGACGTCTAACTTCACGTTCAACCTGTAACAAAGAGAAACATTCAGATTACTATTTAGTATTTTATATAAACAGCATTAACCTTACTCTTATTTAAATTTAGTACAGTTATTAGAACAATGTAAATTTTCTTCAAGTATTTATCTAATATGTAAATTCACAGAACTAGGTGGTTACTATTCAGCGATGATAGTGCGCACAAACATCTAGACTCTGATGTTTGCCTAAAACAAATATTAAGAACGTATGGGGGTCGAACCGTTGCGCAAACCGGATCAAAATTCACACTATATATTATGATGGATGTGAATCAGTGATAAAAAAAATAACTCACTTTTCGAACGCAGCATACATGTCTTTGACTTTAGTGGGATGGCAGACGACCGCCATTTTCCCCAGCTGCGTGTCGAACAGTGTCGGCAGCCAGCGCGCGGCGGCCGCGTGAGCCATCTCCTCCGTCACCTGGGAGATCGCGCTCACCAAGTCCCTGCGACAACCAAAAGACAAGATAAGAAACATAATCAAAATAGTACAGCATAAGTTGAGCCCAAAATTAGCCGGACATTCACGAATAAAAACATAAGTACAAAATAGTAAGTATTTATCGATAACACGCATGAAAGTTTTTATAGTGAAAGAAGTGTTTACCGGCTGTAAGTAGCAGGGACGCGGGACAGGTAGTTGTTGAGGGAGCGCCTCACGACGTCAGCGGGACACTTCTCGTTCTCCACCACCTCGAACAGCACCGTGCTCTTGGCTGACGCGAACAGGTCCTCGTCAAACTTGCCCACTTTCAAGTAGTCTTCCTGTAAGGAATACATAGATTGGATTACATTATATAGAATGCAAGGTATGGTGTCCAAAATACCAAGATTAATTTAGCATTTTACAGGTCTATTGACACACATACTGAAGCTCTTAGTTTCTACTATCGCACTGAAAAACGTTTCTTTCTGACTTATCATATTTTTAAACACATATTACAACAAATTAAATGAATGCTACGTGGGCCGTATTACGTACTTTTTAAAAGATAAACAATTATTGTTTTACCAGAATGCTCTTCGCTTTGGTGTAGGCAGCAACTGCGTTGGTGGCTCTGTACAGCGAGAATATCAGTTTCCCTTCATCCGGTGACATGCGGATGGCGTAGCCGTACGAAAGGCCGCAACCACGGATCAGACGCCACATCGGACCCTGCGTAAACATAATTATAAAGCTGGATTATGGAATTTTAATACGTATTAGCTTCCCAGTCTTATCTACATATTATACATATATTATCTTGTCGGATCCCCGCACCTACATTTGCATTTAACGTTTTTGACTCTAATATAAACATTACACTGTAAAATTGATTCTGTTTACATAATTGCTATTAACAAAAAATTTTTAATGGAAAAACTAATAACACTGCTGGTTTACAGCAACAATCAAAAATGCAATAGTAATCTCACCACTTTACTAAACATGTTGCACATGACCTTATCGTATGGTTGATAAACGATCTGGTGTCAGAGTTTAAATTTGCCTGTAGGTCTCTGACATGGCTTTACACACCGTTGAAAAATCTCTTAGGTGTGCAGGTTTCTTCAAGATGTTTTCCTTCACCCTTTTTAGCTGAAAACTAATTTATAGTACGAAAAGACATTGGTTATCACTGCTAGACCTAATAATCGTTGTGTATACCTCTAGCTGGCATTGGACAGGGTTTTGTGGAGGAATAATGGGGAGGCCTTTTCCCAGCAGTGGGACACCAAACAGGGTAGGTACATAAAAAATAAAATACCTCTAGCTGCGTGAAGTAGTTGAGCGCGACCATGAGCGGCGCGACCTCTTCGATGTGGTGTCCGAGCGGGCCGGGGCTGAACAGCGCGAGGTTGCAGGTCTCCCAGCCGCCCACACCCAGCACGAAGCCGCCCGCGCAGCGCGACATCAGCTCCGCGTCCCAGTACAGGCGGGGGCTGCCAACATAACGCACAGTTACATACACACACAGACGTTTATATTGTTTACTCATAGGTTGATGTCCTTTATGAGCGTAGATTGACAAAAAGTAATAGGTTTGAGATAAAAACGCATTTCATATGATTCGACTCATACAATTGAAATGTTCAATTCCGTTCAAATCTTCCTTAAACTGTGGTTACCAAGTATTTAGAAATAAATTGAAAGCAAATATAAATGAGTCAAGTTTTTTTTTGTGTACCCTAGATGGTTTTACACAGTTGTAAAACGCCTCGATTCGATTTGATTCTATAAACTAATATTAATTTTAAGCTCCTCAGAATACAAATACACTAGAACTTTACATGTCAAGTATAAAAACAATTTAATAATGGTTGTTTTTACTATTGCTTTAAGCACACACTGGTCCAAATTAAGTTGAATAAATTATATAACAACTTACACTGCAGGCGTAATCTCATTCTCCCTCGCGAACCGCTTCCACGGCTTCACGCTCAGGCGGTACCTCTCGAAGTCCGTGGCGATGTGCAGCCAGGCGTTGGTCGTGATACTCTTGAAGGTCCGGCGGGCCTCGGTCAGCGCGGCCTCGGCGGAGTCTCCGCCGGCGTTGAGCTGCTCGATGAGGTCTTTGAGGAATTTGTGTTGCCGCAGCACGGTGCACCAGTGCATGTTGCTGTCTTTACTGTACACGGAGTCGCGGAGAGAGTCGTACATTATCTTGTCGCCCGATCTTCGCACCTAGTTTTGGAATTTAGGTTTTATATACGATAGAATATTAATCATTATTTTTGTATGGTGAAATGATTTTGTCTTACATGCAACTGTTTCATTGAATTAATAAATATAAAAAATAATAACGGTACATAGTTAAAAAATAAATGTATTACTTTATATTGTACCACTGAAATCTTTCTGTTGCGGAAAAACATAAAAGACAGTGTATAATAGCTCTACACTAAGATATTAAGTTCTGTACGGTGTATGTTTACGGTAAACCGTAAAAACGGCCGACAAGGAATAAGTGAAACAATATTAATTTCGAACAGCTTGGCTAGTAGGCCTATCTTTAACACTATTGAGTTATCAGTGTTTAAAACTAAGTAACATTAACATTCCGATCTTAAAATAACTAATACGACAGTTAATGAAACATGTCTTTGAACTTACGTGGGACATCTTGTATCCACTGTAGCAATAAATATGAAGCAGGATATCATAAACAATTGAGTACCAATATAACTCAAGCATTCATAGACAAACTGTATTCACCTGAGCGACATCGTTGATCAGTCTCTGGGCGAACACTAGCAGCCGTTCCTTCGTGATCTCAGCAGCGAACAGCACCTCATACAACAGGTCCACTACTGTCTCGTAATCCCCGGGCTCGCACTGAAATTAATGTCAAGTTAAAATAGAAGGATTTATTGTTTATTAGCTTTTGCCCGCGGCTCCGCCCGCTTAAGTAGCCTATGTCCTTTCTCGGGTCTTAAACTTTCTACATGCCAAATTTCATCAAAATCCGACCAGCGGTTTAGTCGTGAAGGCATAACATACAGAGTTATTTTCATATTTATAATATTAGTATGGATAGTCATAAAATGTATTATACTGCAGAACACTGATGCGGTTTTTATAAAATAGACCATCAACTGGCTAATTTTGTCATTTACTTTCTAAATCTGTTCCGTATCCGAATCCTAATTACCATTTTGACTACGGCAGACAAACATTTTTTTTTCGACAGTTCAGACATTTTGACTAGATCAAAATGGAAACAATTTGGCTTTAAAACTAATTTCAAATACAAGAATTGGCTTTATAGTAACTCACAATAGTGGCAATCTGCACGAAGTTCCCAAAGTGTCCGACAGAGAAGTTCCCGCTGCGGTCGAAGCCGATGTCGTTCTTGAACATGACTGTGAGCTGCTCTGTGGCCGTGATGATCTCTTCGTGTGAGACCAGCGTGTCCCCGCGCCGGACTGGACACTCTGCTAGACCGTTCAGGTGCAGTGGCAGCCACTTACGGGCCGAGTTGTCTACTGATGTCGTGTCGAATATCAGAGTTATCTGTAAAGGAATGTAATTTATGTTGATTTTATCTGTTGTTATGTTCAGATTATATAGGATCTATATGGGTAAAAACAAAACAATTTATACGTAGCAAAGGATTGATATAAAAATACCACTCATAAAGAAGAGTTATTATAATAAGATAATTCAAGATGCAATAGATTTAAAAATATTGGCAATCGAGAAAAAATACTTTATTTTTGGTGGAATCAAGTGTAGCAAGTTTTTAAAGTATTGATTGAAAATCTATTCACTGTTATGTTACCACCTCGCACCATGGAATAAAAAAAAATCGAATCAATATTTTTATTATAATAATTTACAAATACTCACATAAACGAAGTTGCATTTCAAGCTGTGTACTCTGGCGTAGATGGGCAGTTCCTTGAGGTCGAAGTAGGGGCAGGGCTCGCCGTCCGAGCTCCACGAGCTGAGCTGGTGGCACTTGAAGGCGCACGGCGGCAGCGGGACTGAGGCCAGCGTGCCCGGCACCGGCGGCCGCTACACAGGGAGGCACATCCACTATTAATAAAGAACTACAAGAGAACTATCATGCGCTACAATGACAAACCTCATTGAAGTCATAGTAAGTTTTGAGTAGCTTGTTAATGACTATAAACGTAAACATAACATATCACAAACTGACTTTCATCATCATCAGCCGGAAGATGTCCAGTGTTGAACAAAGGCCTCCCCCGTAAAATGGGGGGTCGTACAATAGACGCTGCTGCCCATCTTCTGGTTTTCCCCTTAGTCGCCTCTTACGACGCCCACGGGAGGAAAGGAGGTGATCAATTTTAAGCCGGATACCACACGAAGAGACGACACATACTTTGCGCGTAATTAAATACTTCGAGCCACTCAACAGTCACTTTGCTTTTGTAACTTTTTGTGTTTTTGCGACAAAAACGACTACTTTGGAACAAAAAGAAGTGGAAGACTAAGTACAAGGTAAAGTTATTAGTTATCCCTAGTTTAGCTCGGGATACCCCCGCGCAAACAGCTCATGAATAAGGGTCCGTCCGAGTTCGAAACTAGTCAGGCACTCCCGAATAAACACGAGTAAGAAAAACCGGTAAGTATAGTAAAATATTATGGATAACACTCACGAAAATTATTATGGTAAATAATTCTTTGTAAAAATGACAGAAAATAGATCATTATTATGAATTCTTAAAACAGTTGCATAGTGAACAATATACAGTTTGTATACTAGATAACTGATATAATAATTACGTTCACGTACAACTACAGCTCGTTAGCAATTATAATAACTGTTGTAATAGGTACTAGATTCTTGAAGAGCTAGGGAGCTAGGCTGAGTCACCGATACTAGTATGGTAAAGAGGTAAATTATAATGTAAGGTGTATGACGACGGTAAGTAATCTATAGTAGCTATTATAAAGAAGTAAATATTGTATGTTAGGGATAATCTTCAAAACTATCCAACTGATTTTTTAAATTATTTCACCACTATTTACAATATACCTTCAGGGCTGTACATAGGTTACTGAAATCCCGAAAACGCTACAAAAAAAATTTTTAACGCAGATCATGGGCGTCTTCGATTCTAGTGTGATATACTACCTCATTGAAGTCCATAGCTTCTTTCAACAGTTTAGCCTTCTCAGCTAAACCCTCTTTGCCTAGTTGATTTCTCTGTTCTTGTAATCTCTTCTTTTCTTCATCAGCCATTCTAAAAAGGTATTTCATGGTTATTTATTTTTAGTTTTTTTTGGACTGTTGGTAGGCTATAATAATCATTTAGTATTGATTTGATATAAGTTACATGTTTATTATTTATGTTTACAAAAGTGTTCTCTTTTAAAAAAAATATATGATATCATATTAATAAAACTATGGAAGCACCACTTTGGATAAGCTTTTTTTAGACTTGTTAGTTCTGCTTCTTTTAAACTTGTAGTTGCTTACTCTGGGATTTTAATAAACTAGATTCGGTGCAATATTTTAAAGGTAGAAACAAACTGGTCCGACTTACGCAACGTACGCAACGCATTATGTTATCTGGACGGGTGATTTTGTATGAAAATCGATATCTCTTGCATACGTGGGACCAGTGTGTCTCTTCCATTAAGGTTGCATTATTTCATTGCAGATGTTGCCTGGTATTTTTTATTTAGTTTTTTATTGAATCAAATAAAGTCTTACTTACTGTGTCTGTAATTCGATACTTGGTGAGCCCATGATGGTAACATAATCTTTAGTGAAGTATTTCTGCAGCAGTTTGAGCCAGTAGTCTGGAGACTCCTCTAGAAGCGCGAGGAGATCAGTTTGAGGGTTCATCCGACAGACAAACTGGAAAAACAAGAGTTTGTCTTGATTATCAGCTTCTTAACATCGAAGGTGGGTTAGTTTTGCTAGCTGCATGTGTGATATGAGTTCAAGGGTAAAAATAAATCATATACTTTAAGGTCGCAAACCGGGATCCCGAATACCGAAAAGACCGGAATATCGGTCCAAAGTCACCAAAATACCAGAATTTTCGGTATCCTGGATCCCGGTAAATCATCCGAATAATTCGAATCTATACAAAATATAGTTTGCAGGTCGGCTAAATCTAGAATCCATTTTCGGAAATCGGATTCAGTGTTCGTGCGGACTAGAAACAATGTCATATACATTTTCTTGTGTGATGACGTCATCAGATTGTGTTCTACACCTATTATGTCGATTATCTTACAAGTTAGTCACATTGACAACTGAACTTAGAAAGTCAAGGTCTGTAGGTATGCCCCTACTAAAATATTACGCACGGTCGGAACTTGTTCAATCTTGTAAATCGCCATATGAAACGAGTTATAAAGAGTTATCAAATTAATGGACTACTGCAATAAAACATTCAGATCGCAGTGTACAGATATATAAAAGAACTACATAAAATACTAATAAAGAAAGCAAATAAAGTTCGATAAAAAAAGGGTAAAACACTATTTAATATGAACCTGTTTCTAAGTAAGATTTTAAGCTAATAACATTTTAGGGCAGATTACTCTTTCTATTCTTCGTAAACCCATCACAGGTTGATAATCGTATCAGCCACTTCAATACACATGTCTGCTAAATAAGTATTCAGCAGAGTGTGACAGCGTATTGCTATTGTTTGACATATCAGCTGATGCGATGTGCATTATTAAAAATGAAGATTGATCCATAAAAAAAATATAACTCCTTTCAATCTCATTTGTTTTTCTAATAGGAAAACAAATAGATTAACGTTTTATGGAGTGACACGTGACGTCGATCTCCATTGCTTTTTAGAACAGTTAGGTTGAGGCCGCACTAAGGTTAAACTCCCGCGGTTTTTAACCGCGTGACAAAAAAATCTAATACATACAGCCAGGCGGGAAAAAACCGCGAATGTGGCCGCTTGTATTTGTTTTAGTTGAGTCACAAAATCATGCGGTTAAAAACCGCGGCGTTTTAACGGTAGCGCAGCCTCGGCCAAACATTTAAATGTCACAGCTGTGAGTACGGCCTTACACGCGTGAGAAGGAACTTCACACGGGTTTTTATGAAACAAAGAAAATTGCTTTTTTATCCGGCGGGACGGAAAACAATTTCAGAAGACCGGGAAAACGATATTTTAATTCACTATAACCACAACTATATTGAAAACAGAAAAATGTTGGCTCGCATTGTTTTAAGACATTATTCACCGCAAAAGGGACATCAACAATTTGTATTGAATTGATTTCTACTTAATTATCCAATTAATAACAATAATGTATCAAATAATGACGCGATGTGTTATTTTTAATTTTTACTTATTTCCACCAAACGCAGAAATATTTATTTATTGGCAACATCTAATTAGACACCGTTAATGAAATAGCCTCCGAAAGGTTTAACTTTTACTGACAATGTAAATAGTATACATATATATCTTACGTTAGCTTCATTCTGTGAGTACAGCGCGTCCCCGATGCAGCGGAAGGCGACGGCGTGGTAGGGGTCGGACTCCAGGCTGGCCAGACACTCGCGCAGCTGTTTGCGCAGCAGGCGGCGCATGCGCTCCATGTCCAGCCGCTCCTCGCCCGAGCACACCGTCCGCAGGCACTTCAGCGCCTCGTCGCGAGCGGCTGCCAGTTTGTCCATGGGTACATTGTCCAGATCTATCCTGATTAAGGACGCTATATTTTCTGTTAGGTTGTAGGATATCTGAGAAAAAAAATACGATTATGAGGATAAATGCTAGTTTATTACAAATATCTTTTTTATTGCTTTAATTGCTGATTAAGGAATTTTGTGACTTGACATTTATGTATGTAAAAGTTACAACATGTGTAACCATGGTTACTTTAATGATAATTTAATATTATTATTAGTGGATCTTATGTAAACAATACAACAAAAACCCTTCAGGCAAATAATGCGTTAGTCAGTCACATTTCAAACTGAGATTCTTCTTAGACCGAGTCGTATACAGCTTTTTCTTTTAGACTCAAATGACGTAAGTACTCACGTCTCCGGCCAAGGCATCCTCCCTCTCGACCAGGCATCGCTGCAGCGGCGCGGCGGCCGTGTCGCACAGGTATCGAAGCACTATCGCGCACGCCGTCAGATCCTTCAGAGAATCGGGCAACGTCAGGTTCGGTCCTCGCCAGCCGAACATTACCTATAACAACATTATAATGATTAAGACAATAAAAGATACAATTTTTTTGTTTACCTTTTATACAAATCAAAGACTTGTTGAAATTATTTCTTTAAAGCGCGCTGGACGTACTTGGGTATCATCATTTTTGGAGGTTCTCCCAATAATGGACTTAAAATGGAATTAAATTTTTTTTTTCTTTATTTTTTAAATGTCGCCCCGCATTAAGAATTTCTCCAGTGTCGTGGGTGCGTTTCACAAACATGATATATCAAACATCTGCGAATCGCACATATTTTTGTCCCTTGCGGGAATCGAACCGCAACCCCTAGCGCAGGAGTCCAATCGCTTAACCACTACGCCAATCAGGTAGTCAAATTATATTTGTTTTAAGACAGTTTTATTATATCTCATTATTTGTTGAAATTGTATGCGCTGTTACTATAAAATTGCATTCCTTTTACCTGTCCACAGTCTTCAGTGTCTGCCGGCCAGTGCACAGTCAGCTCGCTGTAATTAGGTAGTGGTGGGACGACTTGCCACGGTTTCACCCACTTCTCCACGGGTTTATTTCCTCTCTGCAAAGCAATTATTATATTAGCCGTGTGCTGTGCCTATAATGCAAAACTTTTTTTTATGTGTTTGACACTTAATGTCATTTTTGCCAATTTGCCACACGACGCAAATGATCATACAAGCAATAGGACCTTTTTGCGTTTTGTCATATTCATGTCAATTAGCAATTGGTCCTAAACTCTAAAGGCAATTTTTTTTTTGTTTTCGGGGGGAAACCTTCAAATGGCACCCGGCCCCTAGGGGGTAGGGATCGGGGGGGACCGTCATCAAACGTCCATACATTCAATTTCATCGACGTAGGCGGATTATGTATTAATTATAATTCACTCTTGCGTATAAGAAACTCAACGCTTTATAAACGCACAGATATGAAGTCATTGTGAGTCATCTAATTCATTGCATGTCGTAGGTATTGGACCAAAATGTACCTGTCGGACAGGTGAAGTCACCGCAAGGAGAATTAATGTCTTAGCAATTGTAAGGCAAATAGTCATAAAAGATAAGATTATATGGATCTTTTATCTTTCGATCTATCTTTATTGCCTTTCTGCCTAACAAAAGTCATTCAGAGCAAGTGTATCTGACTGTTATGCTATGTTGTTTCAGCGGTTGTAAGGTCGGCTGCTGAGCGTTTGATGCCCGGGTCGGGTAAGGTGTTATTGGAGTTTTATAGGTGATTTTCAGTAGTCACAGTCTAAATTAATACCCGGAAAAAGGCAGAATGCTCGCTATCCATCACATGGCGTTTATATTAAGTGGTGAAATGTAGGTTACTATAATAAACACCTCTGATTGCCAATATACAACAAGATTGGACATAAATACAAGTCTGTGTACCGATCTTTTGCATGCAACACAATGTAAGAGTTTGTTGATCAAGGAGTTTATTATTTAGTTGCCAAGGTCACATCAATGTACCAGACACCTCGTTTGGTAGTATAGAACTAACAACTATTATTGATTTGACCTGAGTACATTTGCATGTACAGCAATTTAGATTTATATCAGTTGATATATAGCTGGCTTAAGTTCAAAAGTATTGTGTGTATCCTACATCACACTAATATTATAAAGGCGAACGTTTGTGTATGTTTATATGTTAGTTACCTTTTCACGGTAAAACGGCTAGACCGATTTTGATGAAATTTCATATGGAGGTTGCTGACACCCTAGATTAACACATGAAAAAATGTAGCGGTTAACACCGCGGGGCGCAGCTAGTGTATACGTCCCGCCTATTTCCCAGAGGGGTAGACAGAGACCACCGATTTCCATTTGCTACGATTCGACATACTTCTTTCGCCTCATTCTCCTCATCAGTTAAGGGTACTCCTCACTTAACCCTTTTGTAGAACATCTCAGATTTGGTCCAAGCATGTTCGCCCTCCTGGGTATCCTGACGTCTGTAATCTTCGAAAGAACAAGCAGACTTCGTCGAACGTCGTATTCCAATTTTAAATTAATTTATGCCTGTGACAGTTCTAACTACCTCATGGCTTCATCATCAGATCAGCTATATGATGGCAAACTATAGTATGTATTGTCAACCAAACTACTTACACAGACAAAGACAAGTAATATAATTAGAAGTTGTTTAATATTGACTTCCACATGAAGCTAATAAAAGTGTTTTAACAAGATAATTATGCAATGTTAATGACAGTCAGCATAATTGGTTTAGACATCTGGCGAGATAATATTATGCATGGAACAAGTCCTTACCTTAGCGATGATGTCATCCTCGACGGTGCTCAGCGCTTGGAACACATCCTTGGCTTCTACCAGACCAGTCAGGATGATGGTGAGATTTTCCGCACGATAAAACTGCTTGTGGAAATTCTTTACCTAAAACAAACAATTTTGACTGTTATGTCTATGACCGTTATATATATAATAATAACAGCCTATAACTGACTCACTGGGCAAAGGGCTCTTCTCGCATAGGAAGGATTGAGCATTGATCATCACGCTAGATCACTGCGGATTGGCAACCTTTAAATACCTACATAGTATTATGTTGTAACTGATGCAGATATTTGTATATTGTTATTGACAAATCACAATCACATAGAAAAGCTTAATTTTACAAACCATTTATAAGTTACATCAATAAATTACAAATACAAATAAACAAGTGGCAAAATCCGCAACAATCAATTAAATATATAACAAATAAATATAATTGCTTGTTTTAGGCACGTATAAAATATTGAACTTTATGGTTATATATTATGAATAAGGAAAATGGTAAACAGTAGTTTCATCATATTTCCTATATCGTATATAATATGTATCTAATATAAAATGTTCTGTTTATATCCAATAAATAAAGGTACAATTTCGAGATGAAGCCCTTTCTCAAAACGGCATTTTGAGAAACTTTTATCAATGATTAAAGAAATGTTATAATGTGTAATGAAAACAGGACATACAAACGCACAAAGTAATTCGTTCATTACGTAAGACTATTTTTAGTAAGTTTGACCCCCTCCCCCTCTATTTAAGTAAAAATAGGCCGATCCATACCCCTAAGATTTTATATCATGCAAAAACAACAAAATTGTTTAAGGAACATAAAATAGCTGTGAGAGAGGATTTATTTTGTTATCAAATTGTGAAAATAAAAGCTAGTGTTATTTAGTTTTAAGTACCACTTAAAAGTAAAATTAAATACTAAGAAAGTCAGATAAGAATCAGTTACATTAAAATAAATAAATCAGCACTATTACTGTCACAATACAAAGAATGGTGCTTATGTTTAGTAGTGTTTGAAAAGTTAGTTTTATAATGACCTGTAGGCCAACATTGCATAGGAATTGTGAATTTTCTCTACTCATACTAATTTATATCCAATAAAATTGAATGATGTTTCTGTTAAATCAATATTAATTTTGCATTGGTGTTGTATTAGAATTGAAATTAAGTTCGGAAGTAGGCCACCATAGTTGCACAAAAAAACAAATTCCTGAAATATAGATAGATCATACATTAAAAGTTAACAGGTCTTAACCATGTATGTAATTAACGGTATAAATACCCTATGTATGATGTATAGAAACAGCAGAAATCAAAAAAACTTATACATAGATAGGTATTTCAAACATTATGTTACATATATTTCCTTGATAGTCTAAATACTCACTTTAGTATTATTAGTACTGGTTCTAAGGTTTTTCAAAATACCCCCAGTCTCAGCTGAGTACCCACTGCCTGGGTACATAGCACGCAATAATTGCAATTCACATCTGTAACAATGATTTAAATTGTAAAGACAAGTGTATTTAAACAAAGCAGAATGAATTATTACTGTATCTAACTAAGTAAGTTTGAATAATATGCTTATGAAGTTTATTTCAATTTGAATCTTATAAGAAAATATAGAATCAAATCTCAAAGATCACATACCGACTAGTAGAAGAATTCTCTCGTCCCTGCATTTCACAATACACTACACCAGCATCCTGACCTTCTCCGTCAATATGGTGGACTTCGGTGAGGTACCCTTCCTCAGTGAGGGTAGGATTCAATATATGATCAAGGTATATTGGCAGCAAAGTCAACATGCCTGCATCTCCCGCTGTGTATATGGTGTAGCATGTGTGATCTGTGTCTGTCCATGCATTTGTGCCCTGAGCCATACAACGATTGGCCAGCAAGTCCAAAATGCCTTTGTATGGGTAGCGCTCGGAGCCAAGGAATATGAGATGCTCCAATGTGTGTGGCAAGCCATCATCATCATGAGCTTCAGTTGCTGTTTAGTAAAAATAAAATGAGTTAATAAACTATATATGCACACAAACCTTATTTAAACTGTTGTCCTTATTGTATTGTCATCATGTTATAAAATGGTAGTAGGTAAACAAATATTTACTTAAAGAACTAGACTTCAAAAGTGTAAAAAAACGAACTCAGGTTTATCTTATTTCGAATTCTATTTTTCGCAAATAGGGTAGATGACCCGAACTAATATACACATTTCTATTAATAGTTAATTTTAAACAAGTTATAAGTACTACATTTAATACTAACCGAGACAAAAGAATCCATTGACCAGAGGTCCCTCAACATCAGCGATGATCACCGTGATACCGGTCTTCTCTGATACATATTTGTTAACAGGAATCACATCTGAAGCTTTTGTTGACGATACTAGCTTGAAATGAGACATTTTAAACTTAACACAATACAAATAAATGACAAATTGTCGAACAAAACAACTTCAAAAATCCACTTTATTAGATTTATGCCGGCGCCCGCTCTTTTTGCTCCCTCAATAAAACTATCAGAAGAATCTGCTATCCCATCATCAATGACGTGAAGAAATTGTGCACAATGTTACCCTTTTCTTAATACTAAATCTACTATTCAACTATTTCAAATATTCTGATTCCAAATTATTATTTTAGATGTGTGTGGGACATTATTTTAACAATGCTAATTTGAAAGAATTGATTTAAAAAACACTAATGATATATTTTTATAGTTTATTATTAACTCAATTACAATTTATTTATTATAAGAACAGCTGTAGAGCAATAAAAGACACTTAACACATTTAGTTAATTTTGCGTGAATCTAATTGTCAACAATAACTGTGAAGGACTTGATCTATGATAATAACTAAAAATGTAAGGTAGTAATTGTTAATCACCACAACCTGCATTCCCAAGCCCGCATGAATTCGAAACGTCGCGTCGGCGTAGTATTGTTTCAAATTTTCAATGTCTAATGTTTGCGTAAGTGAGAGAAATCATTTTAATATATACATAAATCATCAATAAGATATCTTAAATCGGTCAGCCTCAATGTGTAGTTCCTACTGTTCTAGGAACTCCCTATTTAGTATAGTTAGTATGCCATTAATTTAAAATATTATAGATAAACTCAGATAATTATGGAAAATTAAGCGACTACGTACCTAAATTGGAATTATTCTAAGTCGATCGATGGATCAAATCAAAAATATATGTACAAATATAAGGCTTTTCAAAATCATAGTTCATTAAAGTATTTACAGAAAATACAAAATAAAGGAAAGCAAAAAAAAAAAATTTTTTAACGATTTGCACAACACTTTATACCTATTTGGTAGGATTAATACTGAGGCTGTAAACACCAATACAAGGGTTGTCAAAAACTGAAAAGTCATTTTAGCCGGTAGTTAGTGTTGTACGTTTTAACATCCATTTAATCCATCGTAGGATATAATTAATAATCTTCTCTGACTACATAGTATAACTAACTTTTTTAATTTCTACTGGCCCTTCACCATGAAGTCCATGAACTCATAAAGCAGGACAGTTTCCGATATGGAAGCGAGACATCACTACGTGCAGCTGCAGTGTACTGCGGCAGCTGGGTTTCGCAACGAAAATTGTCCTGTTCAGAGTATTGAGTTCATGGTAAGGGGTAAATAATTTAAAATGGGTCAATTAAGTCATTGAGCGGGCTTTACCTTACCATTGACCGCTGTTCATGTAGTAGGTAGAGGGTACCTAGCTTCCAGGTGTGTCTTACGATTCACGGAGGGGCTATTAATGTGTGAAAACCCATCTCGATTATGAAGAAGAGCTGGTAGCCTACTCTTGAATTGAATTTCAAGTCTAATACAAGGATAATCCAAATTAATATTGATTTAACATGGTTCAGTTTTTTTGATATAAAAATACTGTCAATCTTTTGATCTCAGTTAGTTTCTCCCAATGGACACATAAAATGAAAATAATTTGGCGCCAGTGTTAAGAGTACGAAACTGTACAATTTTAATGCAATTTGTCGGAATTACTGATTTGCACGGTAGCTAAGTATGTAGATTATAGGTACAAGCCCTTCAATCTACGTGCACTCGAAAGTTCATAGACGAAAGACTCGGAAGACGTAGCTACGCGTTTAGTAGTACTTAGGTATTTTCTTAGTTTTAGAGTGTTCGTGAGGCAAAGGGCTTTCGGAAGCTATCATAAAAACAATAGTGGTTATTGGCTTATTGGGGCTAGCAGTCCAAGGTTACGGCGGTTTTAGAAGGGTTAGTCGGTGAAGGGCAATGTGGCAGTTAACATGCTACGAGATTTGTAGCAGTATCGGCAGCTGCAGTAGATTTGAGTACCCAGATTTTTAATACACACTTTTAACAATATTTTGCTTCTATTTATATATCACTATAATAGCAAAAATACATAGATAGTGTCAAAAAGGATGTTAGTAGGTAAAGAGCGTCCATCAGTGACAATAGGCAACTACCATCGGCGCACCTTCTATGGTATATTGCAATGCTGTGCTGCTTTGGATACGATCTAGGAACTCTGTGCCTAATAATGTTTTACTCCCCGATCTAATCAAAGTCAAGGAATAATCATAGTCTACTTACCTCATTTGACCTGGATAGGTACTACAATTTCATGTAACCATGATTATATATTAAGATTAAAACTACATCATCATCATCAGCCGGAAGACGTTCACTGTAGAAAAAAGGTCTCCCCCTTCTATTCTAAGGGGAGGTTAGCATAATCCTTACGCTTGGCCAGCGGCTTGGGGATCGCAGTATTAGTAGTGAAGTTTCAAACTACACACTACTACAACTACGACACCCACGTGACGAAATGAGGAGGTGCTATTGAACCCGGCTCTCCTCGGGTACTCCATAATAATGAAGTACTTTTTCTTTTAAGTATTGTTTTACAAGAAATTTCGACAGAACTTTGGGTAATAAGATTACCATTGCTTATAAGTCATTTGTTCAAACTTTGAATCTACGATTACCTCGCACTATATTACTAATTTAGGTTAATGATCAAACTAAAAATACTTTGCCCCCAAAATCGTTAGCCCTGACCATTTGATTTCTCAAGTAAGGGTGTGAAGATCTAGGCCAGATTACAGGGCCTATCAGATTCAATATAGTTTTTTAACAGGAAGAGGGGGTGGTTTAACAAGTGGGTAAATCAAGCCGCTTGATTATACTGTTTGTTTCTGGTATTAATGTGATATATTAGACAGAGACAGTTTACGTTCCGGAAGCGAGACGCCGCGTTACATTGCACGTCTTGCTTCCACGACGTACACTGTCCCGTTTTAAGAGTTCATGGTGAGGGGGCTGATAATCTATAATATTTGTTTACTGAATACTTCCTTAGCAAAATAGCTAAAATCTGCCGTTGTTTCAGGTTTAACCCCATGACACGATATAAATAAATCAATATAAATGAACGAATTAAGTGTTTGTATGCTCATAATATGTATATCTCTATAGTCAAAATTACCATAATTACCTTTACCCGCTCTACCCACCTCCTTCCGGTAATCAGCATTACCTGCAGCCCGAAATCACCCACTGCTAGGTATATGCCTCTCCATTTGTGTGACAAGCCTCTCTGACATCTGTTTAGCGAATACATGCGTAAAATACGCAAGTATTTACATTCAGTATTATTTTAGGTCTGAAGGCAAAGCGCAAGGCAAGCTGCAAATATGATAAAAATTCCCTTGAACTCTGAATATTACGCTTGACTGCTCCAAACGGTACATGAGTTTAGAAAACTGCGTCTGCGTCGAACTTATCATGGTTGTAGGCTAGTTATAATTTTTCTATTGAATACTTTCTTTTTTTTAACTTGAAATACCAGATAATATATATAGCACTCTACAACGTGTTAAATTCTCCATGGTTTGATCGATTCTTTGTTCAACATTTCTTCTTTTTCATTAATTTGCTCGTATCATCATCTTAATCAATATATTTACAATTATAATATTTACCTTATTCATATTAGGCACTGTCCCCTTACCATGAACTTTGAAAGCAGGGCAGTTTACGTTGTGGAAGTAGTCGGACGTGTCGCTTCCACAACGTAAACTGCCCTGCTTTAAGAGTTCATGGTAAGGAGGCAGTGTCTTACAGTTTCATTTAAAAGCTCTATCATTTTCGTGGAATTCGAAAATTCTCAACTGAAACTGTATGCGTAAGAAGTATCTCCTACAATACTATACTTACATCACATTATCACTTTATTATGCAGATGTGTCCAATTCAAAACACATTTCAATGTTTGGGCTACCTGCTCTACTTGCCTAAACAGCGTGAAACACAGACGTAATACTGTATTATTATTATTAGTCTAGACGTTGCTTTATATTTTTTACATCTTACATAATATACTATACATGACTTAAACAACGTTACCCTTTTCAAAGTTCTTGCGAGCTTAGTTTTTTGTATGAATGAGTTAGTCTTGTATTTATATATTACGAAAGAAAATTACGAGTACGAAAAGTAGTGCTTTCTTCAAAATATGATGTGGATAAGTGTTAATTGGATGTGTGAAGCACACCGCAGAATACTGAATCTACCGCTACTGAATGTAGAGTCGTCGATTCTGATTGTTTTGTCGTAGGTCCTATACAATAGACCAGCCTGTTACGATCAGAGGGCACAAATCTGCGCAAGACTGTGTGTGTTCTAATTGAAAAAATACTTTGTCGACCCGGATATCGAACCCAGAACCTCACACTTAGCAGCCGAGCGGTGCGACAACTAGATCAATGACGCAGTGTACAGGAACAAGACAATTTATTTTAAACAATAAAACTTTTTTATTATCATAGTAAACTACGAAGGTATGACATACATAACGATAAACAAAGCATGTTACAGCATAATAATTATAATATACGCCATCACGATCTAACTCATCTAACTACCATCATGGTGTGCGAATCTTAAATGAGACTTTCTAGTACCTATCCTTTCCGCATCTTAGATGAGCTGATTGTATTTTTTCTCTTTACTGGCATCCTTCGTTAGAGATGCGTGGCTATATTTTTGTCCCACGATGTCAAAATCGAATGTGACTTGTGGTTGTGAGGTATCGTGGTACCTGTAGTCGTACAATCACTGGTATAGTGATATTCGTACCCCACGGCCGGTGCTCCCGTGCTCCGCTTCCGCTCGCGCCGTCGATCACAGAGTCGCTAGCGCGCGCACCAGCCGCCTGTGTTGTCGAGCTCTTGAAGTTGTAACAGCTGCGGAGCGAAAAAAGTTTTAAATTAAGAATAGTTTTCGCGGCCATTTAAATTCCTTATTTAGTGTTCAGTATTCAAATTACATATATTGCGGTTAAGTGGATTCGTTTTTTTTATTGGAACGATTTGGTGAGTGTTCTTTTTTATTTTTGTAATGTATTTTTTTTATTCTGCATATATATTATAAAGAATGAAAAAAAAACTAATTATTTAAAGTGTTTCAAATGTTACCACGTTTGATTTAAAATGTTGTACCTATTCTTATTATTTCTGTTATTTTTTTCTAAAACAATTGTAATGCATGTTATAATTTTGTATCAATATTGATTTATTCTTTATATCTAACAACCAGTGTTGAAAATAACGTGAAACCTAGGTTCATTCAACTATACTATAAATGTCTACGTTGGCTGAAAACTCTAATGTTTGCGATGAGCTTTTAATATTTATAATTATGTTGTGTTCATACTACATTATTATCATAACAAACTTATAGCTAACTTCGTATAAAATCAGAAATTCAGAATTAAGCAATAACGTTAATATCAAATAGGAACCTACATACATTTATTTACATCGATTGACCTAGGTTCTAATGCCCGCATAAATAATAAAATCTTGTGCAACGATGATAAATCAAAGAACATTGACATTTCACCCCCTCAATTTAAAAATGTTTATAATACAGACATTATTATTAATTAATCGAATAGTTTTCGCAAGAGTTAATAAGAGTACAATGAAGGTTGATCTTAAACATGAGACCGGTTTGTTTTCAACCATGACATCGACCGTGGGTGTCGAAATCAATGGAGGTGTATCAAATCATTATCAAATCAAATTAGGTAGGTACCTACTTTGAGAAATCAAAACTATGTATAATATTGATCCAAAGGTTTTTAACCTTTCGGAACATTTCAGCCAGCTTACTTTATAAAGTGATTTGACCTAGGAATTAGGTACGCTGTACAGTAACCTAGGTCAAACCAATTTTGGATGTCGCTCTATTATCATGCTAAGGATCTTTGGCTTTAGAAACAGATAGGCCTTGTTAATCCACGGGTACTGACCCGTTGTTTGAATCCAACAGCTCAAAGGAATTTGCTGTCGATGTAGGCTACGAAACTTTTAGTCTCCTTAGTTTTTCTAGTGCAGCGGCGTAAGTTTACTTGAAAAAAAAAACAGTTGCAGGCCACATATAAGAATAGAAACCTGGCTGTAAATAATCATTCTCTAGAAACGAACTACAGTTTACAATAAAAAAAGTATAACGAAACAAGTTCACACCAAGATATTCTTCCATTTTTGATTCATCAAAATAAACCATAGATAACACGAACATGCAAAGTTGGAAAACAATTTTATCATGGCGATTATTTTGTTAATTGCGTAAGTACTGGCCGTAAATTCATGATATCAATAGATAATTCCTATCTAAGTTTTAATTTTTATCTAATTAATTTGCCTTAATTTTGTTTATGTAATGCTAATAGATTAATAAGAGTTACACTACCGTTCAGGGAAATTACCTTGATTATTAAATTATTTAATACCTTATCATGAGTGTGTTACAAGTTCCTAACTACAATGTCGAAAAATGATAATTTTTACGTTGATACTAAATTATATGCACGACTTGGTATTTGTTTAGGACCAATTTCCAATTAATATAATGTTTAGTTATCTATACAAACGAATAAATTATTATGCTTTAACTCTTAATCAATTCAAATTATGTCGTAAGTACTTATCTTGGACAAAGAAATAAATAAGTAATAAATTAAAATACAAATGTTTTAAAGTTCTAAAATTGAATTTTTAAAAGGTTATACAAATTCTGAGTTATTTTTTATTTGCATTTGTTAACTAAGCTACATAAATCGTTTAACATAAGTATGTGTGCTTAAGGAATTCTCTCAGATATTTACTTGTGTGGCTAACCAAGTAGCCACTTGTATTTTGTTTACTTTTACTTTAAAACGTCAGATTTGTATTACCTTAATAAGAATCTAATGGCCGATTTCTCAATCGCCAGATATATTCCATACATTAACTGTCAAAATGTCAATTTTATCCTCCGAATATAATTATAAGTCGGCTAAATTAAAGCTTTATTTAATACAGAAGAAAAAGTTTGATTAATACGTAGGTAATAATAAGTTTTGTAATTTTTTATAAGTAGGTAGGTTGTAAAAAGCACTAATAATAAAATAATATTATTACTATATTTAGATATATATAGAATAGTTAGAGCTTTAAACCATAGCCATGTTTTAACTTATATCGATATAATACTTCGTGGTTTTATTGTAAACATTGCCATAATTATACGAATCTAGAATTTTATTTTTAGACCTGTTCCATATTTAAGTTTCCTCATACGAGTACGGAGTACCTACTCCTTGGAGAATGGAACACAACACGATGAGAATAATATTTAATTGGGTTTCTTTTACTTTGACGTCATGGTGCATTCCCATCGCCATCTTTACGGGTTTAAGGTGCAAAATGGACGTTAATGAACTTACAAACAAACTCGCGGTGTGAAGACAGAGTTATAAAGGTGAGCTTTTTTATGCAGGTTGTAGGTCATATTTTGGCAATAAATAACGCAAAAGTTTAAATTAAAATTTACCTCTTTTTTTATTAAATGGCTTGCCTTCTTTGGGTCTTTTAACTTTGAACTTATTTGTCTGACGTATCTTATAAAATAATCATGTAAAAGCTTAAATCTCCTGATACCTCTTCCTAATAGGCGGATATACTTACCGGTGCGATTATGTCGACCCCGTTATATTATTTTGATGGCAAATCTCTTCAGCCTCATTAGGTATCCAAATCACAACTAAAGTTTTTCAAACTAGACATAGAGTCAATGACCATGTTATAGCCCATAGATAATTGAATTATGTGGCAATTATCGTGCTAATCTAACTGTGGTTGAATGTCGGATTACTACGGAATTATCTTTACATTTTAAATGACTGTAGATACAAGTTAAAATAACATTACGCCCGTATTCCCTAAAAGGTAGGCAGTTACGTCGGTCCCAATTTAATAGAGTATAAAATGCCCCCTATTGCTACATAACTTTTTGCCTGTCCCGCGATTCGATCCTAGGATCTAATACTCTGAGCATTTAATGACTGGGTAAACGAGGCAGTCAAATTTATGTCGAATTTAACATTGAGACTACATAAACCATTCGTGTGATAATTAATCAAACGCGTTCTACAAGTTATTAACGTATTAGAATATTAAAATTTGATGGTGGAAGTGACCACGATTATCAAGGTAACTATTATAAAATTGAATCAGTGCTTACACGATTTTTTCGGCATGGTCATCTTACGATTAATATTTAAAAAAAAATCGTCGCCTCACGTCTACACACTAAGAATTTCTCCTGTATCGAGGGTGCGTTCCACAAACATGAAATATCACATACACAAATACCCCGACTCGAGACAAACATCTGCGGATCACACAAAGTGTCCCGTGCGAGAATCGAATCCGCAACCACTAGCGCAGCAGTCCAATTCCTTAGCCACTGCGCCAATAAGGTCGTCTATACTATACTATAATATTATCTGTTTCTATTTAATATTTTAGATTTTATACGTATTTTAAATATTCATAGCTATCATCGTAGATGCAAGCAAGTATGTAATGATTCAGGAATCTTTTCTTGGATCCTTCTTGCTCAGAAAGGGTGCATTGCCTCCAAGATATTTATAGCTAAAACAAAAAATAAACTTAAGCTCGAATACATCGGTGGCGTCTTCCACTCAACTAAAACAACGTCATTGCTCAGTATAAACATCTTAATCGAGTAATTTCTATTCGATTCTGTAGGTATCGATTAATTTAAATATTTCTGAGGGATCGCGAGTAAAAACGGGCCAGTATAAGTTATAAGACAAGTTCAAATAAGTGAAACATGCATTGCAGACGATTATCCGATGCATGCATGTTAAAATTATAATAATTAATTTAGGTGGGAGAGTTTTAAAGAAAGTTACCGAGATCTGAAAAAGTGTCCATTGTATTTTACCATAATTTATTCTGTGAATGTAACCTAGGCACCAGAGTTGTTAACCTTGGGTGTTGGTGCGAATGCATGTATTCATTCTTTTGTTTTTAAATTCCCACAATAGAAGTTTACATTATTTTCCCGGCACGTAGAAAACTGAATTATGATCATATAGGTAGGTACAATTAGGAACTATTCATAATGTTCCATTATACATACATAGAAACATGTAATCACGTCTGTATCCCCAACGGGGAAGAGAGATGTTTTCCTTCATCAGTCCCATTTTACTGCTTATCAAAATATGTATGGACTTAGTGGCGAT
This sequence comes from Abrostola triplasia, assembly GCA_946251915.1. NCBI lineage: Eukaryota > Metazoa > Arthropoda > Insecta > Lepidoptera > Noctuidae > Abrostola > Abrostola triplasia. Next base: position 5,652,870 of record OX276423.1, read on the forward strand.
CCTACTTTTGGTTTTTTATCAGGCCTACACCTAGTTAATTTGTCTCTTTCGGACTTGGCCTCGCACCTTCGCCGGCGATGTATGAGAATTTCATCCTTAACTCGTCTCCACGTGCCCTATTACACTAAACACAATACCAGCTAGACTTACATATAAACTACGAATACGAGGAATTCATTCTTATGTAATAAATCAGCGTCTCTATTGAAAGCCACAAGGTAACGATTTGACTATAAAACAAGTTTAATTATTCAGATTCGCGTTCAGCCTACGTCATACAATAATGATAATGACGAACATGGCTTAGTTTTTAGAGCATTTTCATCTTATACGAGCTTCTCACGCGCCGAGGGCATTCTGCCGCGAATCCGAAATGACTTAGGCTCAATTTACACCGCCGCGGTATGAAATGGAAGTGACTTTTTGCCAATTGTATAACATAAAAAAAAAACAAAAAAAGATCGCGCGTCTTCCGGGGAATCCTCGCGCATTCTTGAGAATTGTCGAGCTACTATCTACTAGCTACTGTCGGTGTGGTCTGTGGAAGCCACGGGAAGTAGCGCAAACGGGGAGACGGTCTCCTCTTGTCAAGTAAAAGATCTAAATAAACGTCCCACAAGGCGCAGTCGCACGAATTCGCTGGAATGCGAGAGAATACTCGAGCGTTCTAGCGAATTCGCGCGCCTTTTCGCGTCATGGGGCGAAATTGACGCGCATTCCGCGGCAGTGTAAATTGAGCTTAAGCCTTTTTTTGCTCGCACTCACATTGCTTAAATCTAGTAAGCCATAAATGTTACAATGATAGGCACATTCGCATTGATACCAGTATAATCTGTAATCGATGTTCTTGCTAAACGGACGTAGTCAAATGCTTATGAAGAGCTTAATTAACAAAAATAGATAAAAACATTATCAATCATATAATTAACAAGTATCAGATAATTTGTGAATATCTAAATATTCATGAATAATCTGTTTTATCTCGTCTTATCACAATTACTATAAGATTTATGTGCGTAACTTCTACATGGGGTATACAGCATGTATAAAAGAATCACACTATCAAACTAATATTATAAAGGCGAAAGTTTGTATGTTAGTTACCTCTTCACGTCCAAACAGCTAGACCAATTTTGATGAAATTTCATATCGAGGTAGCTGACACCCTGGATAGACACAGGCTACTTTTTATCCCTAAAAAATGTAGGAAAAAATGTAAACACTGCGGGGCACAGCTAGTTAAATAAAATAATTACAGATATTATAGCTTTTTTCTTAGCCTATGTCGGAACCAACTTCGTCAATGTTTTTTGATAGGTTTCGTCTATGCTTCTAGGTACATCACGTCAAATACAAAATACAACATCATCATTACAGACAGATTGTTTTGTATTTTACCAAGTGAACACATCATTACCAATTAGCCTTACTTGCGCACATAAGATTTCACTTTTCAGAAACATTTCTTTTGCCACAAGCTTTTATTTAACTTGCAATGTTTGTATGTAAGTATGTATGTGAGTTAGTTTAGGTCAAATCTCGCAATCTAAATTAGAACCACTTCTTGATATCCTATTGAAATGAAATTTTGCATACATATGTAGGTTTGGTGACAATACATTATCATGGTACTTTTGAGCTGGTCTGATGATGGAGTCGAAGGTGGTCATAAGAACACTGTAACAAAATGACGCAACCCCATCGTGTTTGGGCTTGCTTGATTCGTCTTTACAAGTATTTTGAGCCTAACTGATTTAAAAGCTTGGGTTTAAAAATATATTTTTAACATAACTTAGTCTTTCAAATGTAGGTAAAACTTTTTAGGTCAGAAATGTTTGGCACCCAAATTACAACGTACATGTACTAAAATTGTATATGGACTAAGCTAACGTTTAAAACTCTGTGTCGAAATGAACGGTCGCTAAAGCAATAAATCAAAGATGGGCAATAACTGAAAGATGTTCGCAATAATAAACAAAATTGAGTTTTGAGACTACGCAAGCGACGATGTGAGGTCACAGAATTAACTTGGAGGATTTATGAAAGGGAAGCAAATCAAGTCTTGTCAATCGTGAAATGATGGTTTGAACTGGACTTTATACTTTTGAAACTATAGTACGTAAACTTTATCAAGTGCTCTTTATTTTATCAGTTTTTTTTTAAACTATAGTACCTAAACTTTATCGAGTGCTCTTTATTTTAAAGTTTTTTTTAAACTATAGACATAGACATAGACATTTATTTGTGACCATAGGTAAAAACAAGATGACAACATTATTTTACAGTAGGTAACACTATGTTCTGCCATATAGCTGGCGTACAAATAATCCAAAGTATTAATTAAATTTGGAGTACATATATACACATGGATACATAATTATTAACACAACACACTGAACACATTATTATTATTATCATTTAAACTTAAGTAAATAATTAATCATGAGACATTGTAATTTTTTACACTAATACATAATATATTGTAACCATAAAAACTCAGTTGTATTATTTTATAATATTATTATCATTTAGAAAACTGACAACAGAATAATATGCTTTTTCAATGAGAAAATTTAACAATTTATTTTTAAAACTATTAACTGAGTCTGTAGTAACTAAACTTTATCAAGTGCTCTTTATTTTATCAGTTTTCTTTGAAACTATAGTGCCTAAACTTTTTCGAGTCCTATTTATTTACATAATAGGTTATTGCAATTTTGGAGATATTCTTTCTGGTTCTTCTCAATAGCATGATTTACCATTTATTGATTTCGAAATATACAATGATTATGCTCCTAGTTTTATTATCTTAGGCACATATACCTACACATAATTATTTCTGTACACATAGGTACTTAGTGTCATTAACACATTATTTGGTCGGCCTAATAACACTCAAGTTGCAAATATTTACAAGTTCTTGTTATTGAAAATACTTCCTCACCGCAAGTATGCAAATAAAAATATAAGTAACTACTTACTATTTAAACACACTAAATTGATTTAAACATAAATGAACTTACTAGCTGCGCCTAGGTGTTACTCGCAACATTTTCGGGATAAAAAGTGGCCTATGTGTTAATCCAGGGTGTCAGCTACCTCCATATGAAATTTCATTAAAATCCATTCAGTAGTTTTTACGTGAAAGAGTAACAAACATCTATCCATACATACAAACTTTCGCGTTTATAATACTAGCTGCGCCCCGCGGTGTTACCCGCTACAGTTTTTCGGGATAAAAAGTAGCCTATATGTTAATCCAGGGTATAAGCTATCTACATACCAAATTTCAACCAAATCGGTCCAGCCCTTTATGCGTGAAAGAGTAACAAACATCCACACATCCATTCTCACAAACTTTCACATTTATAATATTAGTAGGATAGTAGGATAGTAGGATATTAGTATGATAGTAGGATTAGTAGGGACTATGCAAAGGATTAATAAAGATACATTTTACGAGCTCAAGTTGCTTAATCATCGTAGCTCTATCTATGTTATAAAAACACACGTCGTCTTGCAATTCTTATTAATAAATTAAACATTTTTTTTTGGGCAGTCTAATCTCAATCCAAAGTTTAGAACTTTAGACTTTGAAGTCATACTTAGCTGCATATAGATAAAAACCTAATTACTAATCTAAAAATTGATTACTTAATAGACCTCAATTTTTTGCATATCACTGGCCGGTTAGACCAAATAAATCGTGTTCTGTTTGCTGAAGTCAAACATGTTAAAATAATTGTGTGCGAGTTCCTACACTACGGGATGAAGGCTATGATAGACGCTCGGGATAACTGTTTATGATTAACCTATATTTAATCTAAGTCTGGTTGTTGCTGCATTTGTAAAATGCGGGAAACTGGTAGGCAAGGATTGAAATAGTATTCTATTCAAACGCGTCTGAAAATCTCTCAATTTTTCGTCCCGAGAGCATTGTTTCCTTCGCGTTATTGTTAATCAAATCTTTAGATGTATGAATAATTGAATACCAAATACAAGTATATACGTTCAATGACACGGGAACTTTGATGCAACGCCAGAGGTTCCGCCAACCCGACACCAGGATGTGGACATCACCATTGTGAGTGTTATGAAGAAACTTAGCAGCGGTAGAATAAATTAGTATTTTTTACCCACATTGTTATTGACTGCATAAGAAAAAAGATAATTCAAGATGCGTTTCTTTGTTCTCTCGTACAATAGGTTCGTTATCTGAGTTGAGATAACATTTAAATCTTAGAAAATATAGGTATTATCTTTGTCATATACGTATGGGGTTAAGAGAGATGGAGTTGAAGGAACAAATGTGAACTTAAAAGCCCATTGGATATTTGAGAAAGTACCTATTTCCTTTAGGTTTTCTGAGGCTGCTTCTAAATCTATTTATAAAGCTATTACAGAACCATTGATTTGCCTGGCTGGAGGCCTTTTATTTGGTCTCGCCAATCACCCGGTTAAGCAGTAAGAGTTCCTTCAGAACTATCTGCGAAAGATAAGTTTAAAAAAAAAAACCATTGATTTGGTACGAAAAGACCAACCAGCTAAGTTCTAAACTGGTAAAGGTTGGGATACAAGTTTGACAGAAAAGAGACCGCACAACGCCTCTTGGAAAGTTAGCCTTGATAATACTAAACTGCTGACTGATGTATTTTTTAGCGATAATGCAATTTTATCTAGCATGTCGTCAATACAAAAGAAACCAGGTATACTTTATACTCAAGGTACATTAACCGAAATGCACAAATAGATAACGCTTACCGAGCACCAAATAATACGAGAACTAAATATGAATACTCATACGCGTTTATTCGGATTAGTAGGAAAATAAAAGTGATTGACGCGTCATTGGTAGAGATAATTACGATAGCACCATCGATTACGCGACATATAACTCAAGGCTGCGATGTGCCTGGCACAATGATTATCGAATGACTACTTACTCGAGACCCCCATTACGATTGCCATAACGGTACAGCAATGCCAATGTTTATGAAACAAAGATTGTGTTATAGGAACCGAACCAATGTGATATAAGAGTCGCTCGATTGTGTTACAATTGTAAAGGTTTTCTGTCGAAAATAATGTTTTTATACGACAAATGTGCGAAAGAAGTGTATTGTAACTTAATAGCATGTTATTGTTATCATAGAAGAAATGTAAATCGTAGTGTCCGAAACCATGGTATGGTTCCGATTTGCTTAGTGGGTCTGTAGTTGTATCTTCTGTGTTAGAATTCGATTAAAATTTGGTTTTTACCAACATTTGAAACGAATCTGGAGGTGACAGTAGCTATGTGCATATCTTTAAATGAAACAAAACAGCGTTTGAGTGCAAGGCAAGGTTTTTCAAATGCGAAAAGAAAACTGCATCCAACTAATATAAAAAGTTACGCAATGCTTTTGAATCCAAAAGATAGACACCAAGTTATTTAAATAAAACTTGGTCACCCGGAAATGATGGAATAGGTGATCCCTAGCTCCTATTGTCAGGACACTTGTGCCTAATGTTCATGAATAACCAGGAAATAGAAAAAAAACAAGATTAAATTAATAATAACAATCCTCAAGTGACAGATTTCTATTGTCTATCCTCGTTCTCATGTTCTATCCTCGATGTATTGTTCGTTGTGACAATTAGATCAACGTATCGAATGATAATGAGCACTCTACTGAGAGGGCATGCACTCCTAACATACCGACTACTCGTACTTATGATCATTGTTTGTTATATAATATATGTTATGTCTTTGTAGAGACAAACATAGGTACATGTGTGTACAAACACACACAAAATGCATGAATTTTGTTTAGACCTACTTACACCCAATCTTATCGTTAATGCTTATTAAAATTAATATCCTGATTTTATATATTAATTAATAACTGTGTCTTTGTTTATCTTCTGTATTTGCATTGCCGTAAGTCCAACCTCCTAAATAGGTATACGCATGACAAATTAAAAGGTGGACCTTTGTACCATCACTACACTAGAATCGCCTAGAACGGGCAAGGAAAGGTGGATCACATTCAGCATTCAGCCTCCTTACCATGAGGTCTTAAAGCAGGACATTTTCCGTTGGGGAAACGAGACGCCCGCGCTGCACACAATGCACCTAGCGTCTCGCTTCGACTTTGGAAAATGTCCTGCAATTAGAGTTCATGGTAAGGAGGCAGATTTTCATCTAGGGTTTCATTATATAGGAAGTATTATTGTTACGTTAAGGGAGATCTTCTCAAGGCCTTGTCTAAAAACTTGTAGCCACTTCACTGACTGAGTTTGGTATTGGTAGATAGAGATCTCTAGTATAAAATTTCGAAGTAACTGCTATTTGGTATGGTAACATAACAATATAAAATAATTATATTGTTGTATACATTTCACGGTGTGTAAACTCCTTGTCTTGACGTAAATCTCGGAGTTGTAGCAATGAATAATATTGCTTTGTCTATTATGAAATCACTTGGCTCACGATGGATTCTCTATCGTAATACTATCATACTTTTATGGTGAAGTACGAACCTTGGTACTAAATCTTGCAACATAACTACATAAACAAGCTTTAATTAATTCAAATACATAGTAACTACCTATTTAATTAATTTGAATAAGTTTAACCTTAAAATATAAGAAGTCACAAAAACTGAATTGTAATTTGCATTTTATTTATCTCGTATTAAAATTATCGATATTTCCTACTAGATAATTTATTAATCTGGTATATCTTTTGATCAGTTAATGTACTATGCATAACTTATGATTATTATGATGCAAATTATGCAATCAATTAATGATTAGGGAGAAGAAAAACAAAATCTACCGACAAAACAAGTTTTAATTTATTACTATAACTACATTATACAATATGGATGGTATCAATCTTGATAGTAGATAGTGTGAATTTTGATCAAGATTGATAGAGGCCAAAAGCCTAAACACCCATTGAGAGCGAAACATCGTTTCCTGGTGCCCAATTATCTACTCAAAATACTTGTGTACTCCTTATTACTAATATCTGATACATTAGTGATAACAAACAATCTGCAATTGATTAGAAAGATTATTAAGTACATGTGACATTTATCAGCGTCGTGATAACAGCGCATAATTAGATATATATTATTACCAATTCATCTGATTTATTCGACAGTGGCGCTAGTTCCGTAAGATTAAGGATAATAACCAGGCCTCCCACCAGGTGGACCGACGATATCGTCAGAATTGCGGGCAACCGTTGGATGCAATTGGCAAGCTGTCGTTCATTGTGGCGTTCTAAGGGGGAGGCCTTTGTTCAGTAGTAGAAGTCTTCCGGCTGATGATGATGAAGGATAATATACCTTTCCGTTAACGGGAAAGGTGTCAGTTACAACTCACTTTGTAACAGCCGACCTTAGAGCCGACAAGTGGCAAAATGCTAGACGGCTAGACGAATAAAATAAAAAATATATGGGATTGAGGATTGACATAGAACCCTGCTAATATTATAAGCGCAAGAGTTTGTAAGTATGGATGGATGTTTGTTAATCTCTCACGTAAAAACTAGTAAATGGATTTTAATGAAATTTCATATGGAGGTAGCTGACACCCTGGATTAACACATAGCATATACTTTTTATCCCGAAATTAAGGATCCTATACTTTAATTATTAAATAAAGTGGATTACGGGACTATTGTATTTGGAGTTAATAACTATTTTACAACTATATACAACTTAAATCTAATACAGAATGAAAACAATATATACAAAAATAAAAAGTTAAAAAGCATCAAAAAATTCATCCCCATCGATGTCAACCGGTAACGTGCCCAAAAGACTGGCAGCATTGCCACGTTGAATGGCAATGCTAATTCTTTGGCCGAAAAATGAACCAGCCCTTTGGTCACGTGTGGAGTCGACTAAGCGCTTTGCCAAGTCTTTAAACAAAGCGCGAGCGCTCGGACCCCATGCCCCAAATGTTTCAACCCCAAACGGCTCAAAAATACAATTACCTATTAGGTTATTGTATTTCCGCCGTTTGAGGGTCTCCGCAGCAGCAGCAGCAGTGCCAGCGCAAATTGCCGAGCCAGAAACATGAGAAGATGCAAGGGTATCGACGCACGTTGCGTCCCACACCAAAGGCCTTCCCAATTTCCAGGGTAACAACGACATACCATCTGGTCTCTTTCCATCGTCACGTACCAAGCCATTTGGTTCTAGTACGGCTGGTACGCCGGCGGTGACAAGAGCACGACGGATGATGTCATTTATGTTACTATGTCGCGGTATGCGACCTGCACTCCTACTGCATGATAGACCATGCCGTCCCAGGCTGTCCACCGCTTCACCACACTGACATCGATGAGGAGTGACGCATGGAGTCCCTAAACGTAAACTAACGGCAATGCGGAAACTGTTGTCATCCAACATTGTTCCAATGTTAGACGACGGAAGTACCTGCAGCCAAAGACCCGACTCCCACTCTCCCACAGCCAGCAAACGAGCGCGCTCGGCAGTATTGATTGACGTATTAATCAATTCATTCCGTATCAAACTGCAAAGCGGCTCGTCCCACTGCCTCTGGGAAAATGTCTGTTTGGGAAGTTCAGTGCTTGGGCAAGCCATTCTCCAAGTGGATATCGCCTCAGTCAAGCACGATACCTCAAAATTAACCAAGGAAGAAGCTAGGATTCTTCTGGTTAATTTTTCAGTACTGTGGACCGAGGAAAGAAACGCCGGATAATTTACCGGAGCGGAGCTAGTATGTCTCACTTTCACAATGACCTGCAATGCAAGGTGAGGGAACCCTTCAGGTCAAATTAAATCAGGTCCTATAGCAAATCATTTTATTTGCAAATCACACCTACTTTTAAGTGATAGTTGACGCAGCAGAGTTTCTAGTATTATTGATGGCCCAACGGATTCATATCGATGGTTCGTAATTTCGGAGTCATTTAATTATTGTTCTACCAACTAATACATTGTAGTGCAATGTTAGACATGCATTTCCGAGTGTACTTAGTTATAATTACGTATTATGTCTGTAGCATCCCGTCATATGATTAACCTCCTTAATGCTAGACCCTTGTTATGATAATTGTATGCTACTGACATGCAAGTTCACTGCATACTGCTAACGTGTATTTATTGTGATGCGATACAATCAAGATTAATGTGACAGCGTCCTACTACATAGGATAAAGTCCACTAGTGTTTGCCCCCGGCATCGTTCTTATATTCTATCGTAGCTGTGCATTTTTTTTTTGTAGGCCCCTTTTTTTCGGTATGGATTAATGCCGACTACCACGAAGGGGGTCTTATTAGGCGTAACCGGACAAAGGCGAGACTGCATGAGCCTTCAGCCAGTACGGTGCCCCTCATTTCGGGCAGGCTTATATAGCAATATTACCTCCTTATGTTAATTGTTATGCTTTTTTGATATCCTAAATTAACTCCTTGAAATAGAGTCTATTAATTCGAACAATATGGGTTATCCATAGTGTCTGGTAATTAAATGAAGTACATAATATTAAACGTGCTAACACCATAAAAGTAATTAGTAATTAAGTTGTTTATAGCGTTAATATAATATTTACGACTGACAATCACTTCACATAAGCATGTTACTTAATATTATGATCGTAGGTTACCTCATATAAGACAAATGAAGAGGTTTCTATGTAGCTATAAAAAACTGGAATGTCTAAATAAAGACTTCAGAATCTATGCTATCCATAAAAACAGGTGACTAATGTTAAGTTCCAAGTTCAAATAAATAATAACCGCACGAAACTTGGCTAAGAAGAACGTCATATTTGCATTAATAGTATAATTTTGTTTCTAAAGAGTTGCAAAACTCTACGGAGTCTGTTGGCTGAACACGAAAGCAAGGCCCTATCGGCTGACGTAGATTACGTACTTATGAAACACCATTACGAAAAATCCCATTTGTTTATGGGTATAAACAACTTTTCTTTGTTGTACGCCTCGTGATTTTTTGAAGGGTTTCAGCTTATTAGGATCGTAAATAAGGTCAAATAGTACATTCATCTCAATTATATTTATTGAAGCAATATTGAAGTAAAATGAGGCAAAATGTAGACAATTTTCTCAATTCTCAATTAGCGTCTATTGTACGGCATGTTGACACTACAGATTACACAGATTACATTAACAAACAGGTAAACAGTATTGAGGAAAGCAGTCTTTTGTTTATATTTAACTGATAAACAATATACAGTGTTACTGATGAATTAGGAGTTTTTTCTGGAAAAGTATAGATACATAAAGTTACGCCTGTTTCCGAGCGGTAGGCAGAGACTGCGGATTTTCATTTGCTACGTTACGATCCTGACATACTTCTTCCACCTCATTCACTCGCATCACATTCCTCAAACGCGCTCGTCGATTTAGGGGACGCATCATTTGACCCTTTTGTATTTTGTAAAAATAGATATTGTGAACTAATCTGAATAAGCCATTGGTCGTTGATGTAAATCTGGTTACTAACCAGACTCTTTCATTGCGCTGTAGCTATGCATATGCACTCATAACAACAAAGTAAACAAATCAATCTAAAGCTAAAACACAAACAGCAAAAAATAGTGCGACTCACTCTAAAAAAGCTAGACGACCCGTTCCACATTATAAATAATACCTTAATACCCAAAACGAATGAATAAACTTATTATAAAAACGAAGACTAATTAAGAATAAACAGTGAGTTCACGGTGCAATAAAAATGAATGATTTTGAGCGTGCCAGAAGCACTTAGCTAGTAGGTAAATAAATCTTATGATAATAAGGAAAAATTTGGAAGGAAGTTATTACAAAAACTTCGACTGATTTCTCAAATCATTATAATATACATGCTTGCTTTGTCTCTGTTTTCGGCATAAATTCGGATGCAGTCTCAAGACTCTCAACAAGTCAACGATTTACAAATAATTTAAAAACATGTAGGTACTGTTTTTACTGCATTTATGAAATCAACAGAGCGTTAATTAAAATAATATCTGGTAGGACGACCTAAAGTCAAACAATGTAGGTAATGTCGATATAATTATATAGTCTCAAACAAAAAGCAATAATAAAAAGCTTATAACCTGTCTTATATTCGCAATTACATGTTGGATACAACATGTAAGTACTAAATATTTTTATTGATATATTTCTAAAGAGTTGCGAGCAACCGGTGGATGCAAATGGCAAGTTCATTGCGGCGTTCTAAGGGGGAGGACTTTGTTCAACAGTGGACGTCTTCCTGATGATGATAATGATATTCTATCAGATTCTATACATAGATCAGGCAGAATTACGGATACTAAAAGATGAAATAAAACACGTCCAATTGGCACCATGAATCGTCTTTTCCAGAAAATACTAGACTGACATTAAAAAATTAAACCGCAGAAAAAACTGAAAAGTAAAAAGTAATAAACCTTTTTTATGTAACCTTAATTTAACTAAGTTATAAACTAATAACTAGTAAGTATACCTAAGTAATTTTTATTCGACGCCAAATAAGCAAATCAATTAGTTATGTTATATTATTTATTTATTATTATTTTTTACTTTTTAGTTTTTCGGCGGTTTCATTTTTTGTTTAAAGTTTTTAGTTTATAATTTTTTGGGGCTATAATCTACTAATTACTACATGCTTAGTTTTTGATTATTTTAATTGTAATACACAACTCGATATTATAATCTGTGAGTGAACAAAAAATCACCCCTATTATCCCACCCTTATGGTAACATTTTTTCAAACTTATATGGGACCAACTACGAGGGATTACACTATCCAATAAAAATTTTTTTTCAAAATCGGACTACTATGTAAAAAGTTATGCGTAATCATCCATAAAAAAAAATTATACGCGTCGAATTGAGAACGTCCTCCGTTTTTTTTTCGTCGGTTAGAAATCGGTTTAAATGGCGTTCTCAGAAGAATAAATCTCTTTTTCTTATCAGCCAATAATCGAATCAAAATTGTATTAATGGAAGATTAATTATCTCAAAATGGCTGAGGTATAATATTATCGCCCTAAATGAGATCATCTTATTTCACATGTTGTCTAGTGAATAAAAGACATAAATAAAGGGCACAAAGTAAATTCATAGAAGTGAGAGCTACTCTGTTATAACAGTAATGCATATTATTACGCTTCCTCGACATAGCACAAGTATCTGTTGATTATACAAGTAAGTAACAGAATATAATCAGCACTCAAGTGTCAGCCGTCGGGTGAATGTATGCTCGTGTCAATTACAATTTACATATAGCTGTATGATGTTGACGATTGAATAGCAGTACTTACATATACTTTATTTATAGGCTGTGGAAGGAACACATTACGGGCGGTTCTACCGTCCTAGGTCCTTTAAAAGGAACAGAGCCTATGATTAAAGTTTCGGTAAGAGGCCTACTCTCCAATTCAATTTCAATTATAATACAAGGCCAATGCAAAATTAATATGAAATTAACGGAAAGATAATTCAGTTTTATTAAAAATATATTTTGATCTCGGTTAGTTCTTGCCAACGGACACATAATATTGAAATTATTTGGTGTCAGTGTTAAGTTAAGAGTCTGAAACTTTATAATTCCAATCCATTGGTCGAAATAAAATTGGAGAGTAAGTCCACAATTCAGCGGAACTAGTTGGAACTCTATAGAGAGTCATTATAAGGCATAATCCCGTTGTATGCATTAGTAAAACAGTGACACGATGATTATGCGATAAAAGAAGGTATTAAACATAACATGAATAATGATTATGAGATAACATCAGTTACATACAGCTCTCGGCATTTCCAAAGTGACTAAAACTGAAATACTTAATCTTATTAATACGCTCGTAAACCATATATTGCAGCATTAAGTGCTTTTACAGCTAATTAAACGAAATTAACACTTGACACATAAGTAGAAAGTTTGGAAAGTGACATTACATCGAAACTGAGCTTGAGCGACATTAATGTGTGAAACAAAAGGTTTTGTTGAGTTCATAAGCCTTAACCATGACACATAAATTGCCATCAAACGCTGACAAAGGTTGAGCCGGTGAAGCAGGAACCTGTGGTGCATATCAAGTAACCTGAGGTTAACGAACGTGACTAATCTTAGTTTTGCAACTGCGGTGTTATCTACCAATAACATTACAGGGGTCCTGTTATGTCAAGTCGACGATCAACTTTAGAACATTGACATAAATTATTATATCCTTAATGCCTACATAGAGTCAACGAATACAGGAGTTAATAAATATTACTTTAAATATAGAATAGAACAAAAATTTGTTTTGTCCTCACAATACCGCCTGGATTAATCCTTGTTAGGCCATCATAATATGACTTTATTTCATAAAATAATTCGACTTATTTCGCATTAATCCTCCTTGCTATATCTGGAAACAGAAACCTTCAAAATGCTTCCTATTGTGAGCTGTTTAAGACACAAAAGGCAAAGACAAAGTGCTTTTTAAGTACCTGGTTACAGTGTAAACAGAAGAATTGACCAATGAACAGCAAGTGCCTGAACAACGATTTCTTATTGTTAGCAAAACAATAATATTAAAAGATAAATAACAATCGTTAATCATGTTTCATAAAGTCTGGCAGTCAGACATCTATTAGTATGAAGTACAGTGAAACGAAAGCTCTGGAAACTTTCACTCAAGTCCGGTGTTCACTTTCACACTGTAAGCATTGGCAGCATCAATAACTTGGAGAACAAATTCGCTAATTATTCAGTAATCAGACATGATGCGTGTCATCATTAACCGACGTGATTTTACCAAATATTTACGTAATATCCACTTTCATTTAATTCGAGTGACCACGTCAATTTCATTTACGTCATTATAACAAAATTAATTACTGAAGTGTTTAGCGTTGTAGGTACTTGAAAGTGCTCAAATTGACCAACCGATACGTGCGATTGATGTTTCATAATTCATTAATATCCGCTTGGTATTTCAAAATTATTCTAACTAAGTACCTAAGTAAGCAGCTTTAAGATTCGTCATTCTTTATCGTATTACAAAGGACAAAGCACTTTTTATTGTGTTTCGTTAATTTACTATATAGCTAAGAATGTAGGTATGCAGTCCAGAGTATCTACGTGGTATTATCTATATAATATTATATTCTTTTTCTCTTACAATTTTTAGTTCTTCGAAATTGCGATTTTAGTTTTAGATGAACGTTATTAATTAACATATTTTATACAGCTCTTTCTACATTAAATAACAAATATAGGCTTTAAACACATTACTCTAAGTTTTAGTTTAACTTACCGTATATAGTAAAGCTAACCCTAGAGCAACAATTGTTCTACGTACGAGTAAGTGCACTACTTATGTTAACAATTAACATAGGTACATACAGTAGCAAACCTCTCATAAGTGTACCTCTTACACTATATTTACTAAACATTGTTTACTTTATGAAATCAGTAGCTGAATAATTAACTGTATCCGCTTACGTATTATAAAAAATACACAACATATTGAAGGAAGTCAATATTTTGCTTATTACCGAAGAACCTCTTAAACAAGTGGGAGATTGATTGCTTAATTAACATACGTACCAATTAGAATTTATTTATTTATTTTTATATATATTAGATATGTCAGACGATATGTGGGCAAAAACCACTACGGAGTGAATGCCACACAACATCAAAAGGCGTGGCGGTAGGCCGGGAAAGAGATGGCGGGACGAGCTGGACTCCTTTCAAGAAAAATGGTCTATTGCAGCTCACAACCGATAGGAATGGAGGAAGGAAAGGGAGGCCTTTGCCCTGCAGTGGGACGATCATGGCTGAAATAAATAATATATAAATATATTCTAATTAGTAGTATCGTTGAATTGGGATGATCTAATCCTAAGATAGAGGTTTCGTTTGGTGTAGAAAGTGTCACACAATATGATGGATTGAATTGCCTTATCAATGGGTATCACGTGTTATAATCTACATTTATGTAGATATATAAATACAATAGATAATAATAGGTTTGCTTATAGGCCCACTGATAAGTGAAAATCAGCGCTGCCGCGACACAACCAGCACGATACTGAGTGGAGACCCGTGGAGGGTTGCCGTGATAACTTTATTATTTACTAGCTGCGCCGCGGTGTAACCCGCTACATTTTTTCGGGATAAAAAGTAGCTTATTTGTTAATCCAGGGTGTCAGCTACCTCCATATGAAATTTCATTAAAATCCATTCAGTAGTTTTTACGTGAAAGAGTAACAAACACCCATCTATACATACAAACTTTCGCGTTTATAATATTAGTAGGGATAGTAGTGTTGTTTGTTTTCCCTGTGTGATAATAAAAGTCCCTTCTTTCTTTCTTTCTGCTTAGGTGATGCGCCTTTTGATTTACGTAATATGCGTGTGCAATACTTATAGTCATGCAGCAAACCATGTCCTCCACTACGAACTGTTTGCCTGCTATTTATATACTTTACAAAGTAACAATATTGGTAAAACACCAGAACGGTAGGTAAAGAATTACGAGCCTTAATTAGTAATGCGCAATCAAAACAATTTCCTGGTGTGTGGGGCGGTTATTGTTCTAAATACGTTAGCTAATAATACTCAATGAGGCGGCTATTAGTACTTAATGATTGTTACTCTAAAGCGAGTGGTAATGAGGAATAGGACAGTCTCTATAAAATGACAAAAACATTAAGTCATTACTCAGTAAGTACTATAGTATTGTTCTATTAACATTTTAGTTTATTAATGCAGTTATTGCGATTGTCTGCATCCTTTTTTTCACATTACAATGTAAAAGCAATAAAGTCTTTCCGTCACGATTTTAGGGCCCAATGTTAAAAGAAATTATGAGGTTATGAGTACCTACATGGCTTGATAAACCTTGGGGGAAATAATTCGGGAACACCGCTTTTCTCCTAAATAGCTAAACTAAGTCCCTAAATAGTCAAATGATTAGTTATTGCTAAATCCTTGAATTATAATTAAATTTAATTGTGACCTGATTGGCGCAGTGGCTAAGCGATTACACTTCTGCGCTAGAGGGTTCGATTCCCGCACGGGACAAACATTTGTGTTTCGCAGATGTTTGTCCCGAATCTTTGTTTGTGTATGTGACTATTCATATTGGTGAAACGCACCTATGATACATGAGAAATTCCTAGTACCGGACGACGTTTTTTTTTAAAAGAACTGTATGTGAGTTCAAAGCCCTCTCACAACATACTTGGATTTTCGAAGGTACCTACTCGATTAACCATTATTAATCATTGTCACAATAGTTAATTAGCTACGTCAATTTACCTTCAATATTAACTTGACTAATATTGATGTTCGCAGGTATTACGAACGAATAATCACGTCTATAATCCATTAACAACATATGCTAAGGTGTTATCCTTGATCAGGAGGCTCTACAGCCGAATTTCGATGCTTATCTTTAGTTCTATTAACAGTAGGCGTACTTTCAAGCCTTTGTCTAGTTCATACAAAGTCCGTAGCTTCTTTTGACTCACTTTCCCGATGACAAAAACTACGATCTGCCCGCCAGACACTAGCTGATATTATCAAAGTTGCAAGATTCCTTATATTATATTATGCACTGCGGTGTCGCAAACAAAGGCTTGTAAAGCCGCGAAATTCAAGGCTAACTACAAATTATTTTAAGTCTAGTAGAATCTGCTAATGAGTTCTCGAAGGAATTATATATTAAAGAACGTTTGAGATAAAAACTAATATTCTTAATTTGTTTCCATACCAGCTAATCGGTAAACTATGTATATGGCCACGCCATTATTGCAAAGGGTTAACAATGGTCTATACTTCACATGTAAGTTCAATCTCTACACAGTCAGACATAGTAAGTTGTTCCTGTCCAAGTCCTAGGATACCTACTAAGGGCGAGAATATTATTGTTATTCAGGTCTATTCAAATACCTAAGGAATGCTGCTGAAAATAGGAATAGATTAATACTATTCAGTCGTCGCTTTCATCAACATCGTCTTTATAGTCCGGTATCACCGTCTGGGGATCCAAAGGGATGCCTATAGTATAGGCATTTTTCTCAGTATTAAGCGCTTCTTATAATAGTATTCGCTTTAGCATTGTTTTTTTAATTAACCCTATTAGTTACTAGTTATATTTTCGGCTATTTTTTGCGTAGGAATTAAGTATAATATTCAAACGTATCTAGGAAGTGAATAAGCAGTTACAACCTGTTATTACTGCTTATCATCTATGTGAACTAGGAGCTCAGTCACAATATATACTGGTTTTAGACTGTCTGAAAGGTCAACTTCTATTTAATCTTGTACAGTATATAATTAATATTGTTTTAGTATAAAATACGTATCCGGAGTTTACATTTTTACTACTCAATTGACGACCTGATTGACGTAGTGGCTAAGCGATAGGACTGCTGCGCCAGGGCTTGTGGGATCGATGCTCGCACGGGACAAAAAAATGTGTGATCTGCAGATGTTTGTCCCGAGTCTGGTTGTTTGTGTACATATGTGATATTTCATGCTTGTGAACCGCACCCGCGATACAGGAGAAGTTCCTAGAGTGGGGGGACGTTTAAAAAAAAAGTCGAACTATGTCTGCAATATAAGATATGTAATGGTAGTGACAAAATATTAAATTGTGCCTGACTACACATTGTTTCGTCGGTTACCTATTTCGGATCTATGATTCCAACGATTTACAAAAACGACTCTTATTTCTGTTGGATAATCTTACAGAATAATAATTCAAGGTACGCTTTATTAACACGCGTCTACCTCCGCAGATAAAGCGACATTATGCAACTGCAGTAATATTTATAAGCATGTCATGTTCTCAGATACATTAGGCCGGCTTGTGATGACGGCTCTCTCCTGTTGACACTAACCAAAGCTAGTTATGTCAACATGAGCAGCCAATTTTGACAATATTATGTTGGTGTGGTTAATAACCATATCCAGACTAAAAACAATATTAGTTTTGCAAGATGGGTTGAGCATAATTTCAACATGTTTTTGAGAAGTCAACGAAGTTCTGTCAACAACTTTATTTAAATTCAAAATTCCTTGTATACTGGTTACATGTTAGTTTATCTTAGCTGGTTCAATGTCAGCGGAATAAACACAACAGTCTGCAACCAATATCCACAGACCTCTAGACGGGTGGTTGACGGTCGAGGTTTTACATCATCATTAGCCGGAAAACGTCCACTTTTGAACAAAGGCCTCCCCCTTAGGTAAGGGTGTCACCCACGCTTGGCAAGCGGCTTGGGGATCGCAGTATTAGTGGTGAAGTTACGGAAGACGCTGCTGCCAATTTGGATGGATTATAGATTTTCTTTAGTCGCGTCTTACGACACCCACGAGAGGAAAGCGGGTGGTTTATTATAGGCCGGATACCACTCGATGGCTTTACATTGTCTATGAACAATTAGATCAGTCTCAAAAAGGAGAGATTTGCGCTGTATATTCTCGCTCTATGATTCGTATCTACTTTCATACGAAATTACTAAACACCACTAAGCTGAAAACTGAAAGCTGCCAAGTTACAACCCATACATACATAAAATAGTTTACCACTGCAATCTTCAATCAGCAAATACAACGACGTATAGCTAACATTCAATTCGTTTTGGTTTCGCTTTCTTCAAGTTAACCTTACCATTATGTGTTTATGAAAGGTCGTTGACACATACTTTCATTTGTGAATGAGGTTCCCGTTCAATGTTAGTCTGGAGCTGTGTTCATCTTTGTACGACACAGATTTTAAATTTCAACCTCAAAATTTTTTACATAACTTCACGCCTGTATCCTCCGAAGGGGTAGGCAGAGGTGCATATATAGTAAACCCACATTGCGCCAGTTATGTTTTAGGTCCTAATGTAATAGGGGGCGAGCCCATTGCCATCAACCGGGCACAAATCCAGACTCCGTGCTGCTACTGAGAAATACCTAATAGAAAAACCCAGTAACACTTTGCCCGACCCGGGATTCGAACCCAAAACCTCGTGCTCAGCAGTCGCGCTTAGCAACCTCTAGACCAACGAGGCAGTCAAATTTCTTTAGTCATCGAATAACTACTATTTATCTACTTTTCATGCTTTAAAAGGTTTTTAAAATAATTATATAGATCAGCCTCCTTACCATGGACTTTCAAAGCGGGACAGTTAATGATGTGGAAGCAAGACGCTGCTACACGCAGTGTAATACGGCGTCTCTCTCACACAACGTAAACTGTCCTGCTTTAACAGTTCATGGTAGGGGGGCAGAATTGAAACACCACGAACTTATGTATCCTATTCCTGTCTTCAATCTTACTTGCATATAAATGCAACTGTTCAAAACAGTTTTGTGGACCAATGTATTAACATAAGTCTATTATTTTTCTGTACTTAATAAATATATAAATAAATAAATAAAATAAAAAATAGAGATGATGTAATTTAGTAGGTACTTATGTAGGTACGTAAAAATTCTAAGCCAAATCTGTATTTGTGCTAACGTGCAAATCAATTTTGCAGAGTTATTAACACTGAATCTTAATGTTAATATATGCATATTATGCATGTACTGGATTTGGTAGATCAAATTATCACGTCCAAGATGTGTTTTTATTAGTTTTACCATTTTTACAAGGTTTTTTACTCGTCATTTAAAAACCGCTAATCGTAGGTATAGGCCTCTGAATAATGGATTTTTCTAGGAAATCGTGTTGTAAGACATCTTTATTATGATTTTGCTATAAACATTCAATATTTTTTTAATGATGTAGAAAAGTAAACACAACGGAACCCGCCTACTTAAATACCTAATTAGGTATATATAATTATAATAGTATATTATATACATATTGTATAATGTGTTTTGAAACGTAATTTGTAATACTTACCTCATTATTACTTCTTTTGGGAACATTACTTTAACCTCGAATATTACAAAAACTTATGAGTAGGTTTCGGTAATTTTTTTACAAACCGCGGCAGACGATCATTATTGTACCTCATAACTCGCACATTAGCGTAATTCCAAAAAATACAATAGCAAAGCTGTATTATTGCTAACTGAATTTAGAACCAACAGTCAAAAGGTTTCTACAGATAAACCTAATTTACTGCCAGTTACCTCTAAAACCATGTCCATTATTATACAGATACAATATCTAAAACTCTCTCGGGCGTATTCAGAAGACCCTACTTTTCATCACAATCTGATCAATGGTTTGGGCACAAACATAGTATAGAGACAAACCAACAAACATTCGTTTTTATTAGGGTTCCCAAAGGATAAAGCGGCGCAGTCTTAGTAATAAGACTGCGCTGTCTGTCCGTCCGTCTGTTTGTCACCAGGCTGACTGTTGAAATTTTCACAAATTATGTATTTCTGTTGCCCTATGACAACAAATACTAAAAACAAAAAAAAAACAATATTTAACCGGGGCTCCCATACAAAAAACGCCATTTCTTGCCTATTTTTGCTCAATATCAATAAATGGTAACAGAAAGACACCAGGACAAGTTAAACTAAAAAGGTGATATGAAATTTGTGTACCTACTGTTGTTTACTTAGTCAATAGAACGGAACCCATCGTGCGCGAGTCCGACTCGCACTTGGCTGGTTTTTTATATTACATTTTCAGTTGTCACGGTTTACGCATACTGATGCGGAAGTAACGCCACTTAAATTTAAGATTGTTTTACTATTTGTCAGAATGTTTAAAGTTTTAAGAGAAAAATGCGCGAAAGTCTATGTTTTATTTTCTGTGAAAGTAGGTCTACAAAAGGCTTGATTGGCTCTGATGAGTCAGTTTAAAGTAAATAAATAAAACACGAAGACTAACGTATTTTTAAATTGTTTCAGGTATTGCTGTGATAAAACTAGTGTTGCTACGAAAAATGAGTTATGAAATGATTTAAAAACTTGTCCAGAAGAAGTAAATTATAAAAATAAAAATGGCCAGCGTCGATATAACTGTTGACAACAATATGAACAAAACTGAAATTAGCAACCAGAAGTTTGAGGTAAGTTATTATTTTTATTTACTAACTTTTTGACTTATGGTGATGCCAGGTATGCGGGACACACGTGGCCAAAAACTATTAAGAATAGAGAGGTTTGTAAAGATAGTGGGGAAGGCATTTGCCGCCTCTCCCCAGTAGACACAATAGGCTAATAAATTACTTGTGATTCTCTGATAAAAACGTTGAAAGAATGGATAAATGAATTGAGAAAGATTTTGATTAGATCTGCTATACTAAAGATATCACTTACGATCTCACTTCTAAATCCGAGGTGAATCCGACACAAGCCTT
Source organism: Abrostola triplasia (assembly GCA_946251915.1). Taxonomy (NCBI): domain Eukaryota; kingdom Metazoa; phylum Arthropoda; class Insecta; order Lepidoptera; family Noctuidae; genus Abrostola; species Abrostola triplasia. The sequence goes on from OX276423.1 coordinate 5,674,163, forward strand.
CGATCAACAATGTACTAGATTACAAATCAACGCTTCGAATTCGACCCGAGAAATAAGACCACTAATAATTTTGTGTTTCAGATGATAGTGAATGATAGTTGTCAGAATAGCATAGACGAAAGGGGTAAACATTAACGTAGCAGTTCAGGGTTTGCTGAAGAGCTTAAAACCGATTCCTAGCGAATTTGGACTTTGGCCCCTAACTAAAGTTTAATTAAAAACTTTTTGCTGAGTGAAACTTACTAAGCGTACCATAATTTGTTCAATCAATGGTATTTGGCCTCGATAGGAATATTTGTTGAAAAAATATTGAAATATTAGAGTAATGCTAATAGTTTTATATTTTTGCGAGTGTGGGTTGAGTGCGAGCTTGCTAACGTGTGTTGACATAATACGAGCGTCGAAGATATTCTTTCGTAGTATTTTGGGTAGGCAAGACATGTCAATATCGTATTACTTAGTGTTTTGAGTTAAGGTTTTTATTCAGACTGTCCCCTTACCATGAACTGTTAAAGTAGGCAGTTTACATTGTGCAAGCGAGATGCCGCATCACACTGGACGTAGCGGCGTGTCTTTAGGGAACTGTCTTGCTTTAAAGGTTCATGGTAAGGGGACTGATCTACGATTTCCAAGCTTTTGCTGACACACAATAAAAATAACGTTAAACACTTTTAAAACGCTAAAATTAAAATGAGTTCTTAAGACAGTTCTATGAGAACGTCGTTAAAACTTCTAATATTGAATCATGTAGAGTTCTAGACGTAGTGTAGGTAAGTCAACGACTCCTATTTTCAAGGGAAATAAAACGAAGTTTGGTCAAAAGTGTGATTTACACTCGGTATTCAGTTTTAGTGAATAGCAGTCACGTGACATACAAGTAAGCTTTGATTGATTTTTTTATACAAAGTCGCCAAACAGGAAAACTAACTACAATATAACGAACGATGCTCACGTGCTATTTAATGGCCACAAAATAATAGTTAACTTCATAATATAACCAGTCTTTTGACGTAGATGTTCGCGAAGATAATTTACATTTGAACAGAAGCCTATCTGTCTATTATCCGTGTATAGGTATAACGATGGGGGATTAGGAAAACAATTCATAAGAGGTGTTAAAAGTAGATCCTGGGGATGATGAGGATAATTTATAATCATCCCGCAACGCGCAGTCAGTCTTTATCCACCGTTGGGTGACTCTCGTTTTGTATTCCAGTCTCCATGCCTCTGTACCAGGTGTAAACCTGGTACACCTGGTCAAATGTAATGAGATCACCCAGTTACGCTTACACCTGTGATAAGTGGCAAAAAGGAGGTGTATCCTAAATAAAGAAGACTACCCTTTTGACATTTATTGTATAGGTACGTAAGATCGCTACCAATTTTTAGTTCCAGCTCTATGCGAATTACTGCAACCTCACCACAATATTTTGGCTATTTGGATCGGACTGTTAGCTATGCAACAATTGATCGTAGTTTTTCTTTCTTTTACACAGCGGTCTTCTTTCTTCTTGACATCCATTTGCGGATTTGCTTCGCTTGGAAACAGCGTGGTCTTAAATGTTTCCAAGTACCTACTTGAACTTATCATTTAATCTATATTAAGCGCTTATTATATTTATCTTTTATCGTTTCGTCCAACGGCATAAGACGTAACTAAGACCCGGTTCTCCTAAATTATCTTCATCAATAGGTATTATTAGAATGATATTTATAATTTTGTCAAACCTGTTTATAATATAGGCTTGCAAAATACATTTTAGACCAAGTTTCTATAGAAGCATTAACTAGAATGTTCCAAAATAAGTTTTATATAGACTGAACATGTAATGAATTTTGGAGGGTGTCACAATTATACGTAATAACAATTAAATTAAAATCTAAGAAAAAATATAAAAATGAAAAGATATCTATGAGGATGACAATTTCACTATAATAACAAATGAAGATAGAATAGGTCCAAAGGTTATGAATTAACATCGGAATCAAAGTACCTACACTACACTAACATAATAACCAATGATAACGTGCCAATCTTATCTATTCAAGAATATTTTGTTTGTTGATACACTATTGAGTGCAGTTATATCGGTTGGCTAGACATGTCCTTTAGAAATCATTTTCATTACAGTTAAAACCGACGGACGCTGATTTAGAAAAGGGGCGGAGTAAAATTGAGAAGCCCGCCCCTGTTATACCTTGGAGTAAGGTGATAATGGGTGTGTTGGCGTTGGGCGTGCTGGTGGCCGCCTGTGCGGTGACCTGGGTGTTCCAGGACTGGCAGACCAGTCTCCAAGTCTTCGCCATCCTAGCTGTGGTCTACTGTATAGCATTCTACTGGAGATGGATTTACGTCGCTCTCAATACTGCTCCGAGGGACTTCTCGTAAGTTTTTTAGATTGAATTTTATAATATCGTGTTAAACTCAGTTTCTATAAACCAGACGATTGATATGAATATTTACTTAATGTATTAACATGTTCACATTCAACAAAATTCACATAATTATTAACGATAGGTATAATTAACGATGATAAAAAAGTAACATAAAAGCTTCTATTGTTCTCAGTCTTTTATGTAGATTAATATCATTTATTAGATGTAGGTAATTAATTAATAATTATCAAAACAAATACCTATCTATCTTGTTATCGAAACTAAGTACCAAGGCTAATGTTGAGCTACTTTCAGTGCTCTCTGGTGCTACCTCAAGATTCTGCGGCTGACAAAGAACTTCAACAATAAGAAGTGGTCTATGCCCGACATATTCCATCAAATGGTCATCAAACATCCGAACAAGGCTTGCTTCTTGTTTGAAGATGAGACGTGGACATTTAAACAGGTATGTTTTAAAAACTGTAATCATCAAATCTTAGCTCTTTAGTAGAGACTTAGAGAGCTAAGATTAGCTAGCTAAGCGATTCATTTAATTTTTTTTTTCTCGCTTAAAGCCAGAAACTAGCGTTGTCATCAAAAGGGTCTTGATATCTTCATTTTGGGCCGGTAATTGCCACAGGCAGACAGTTACCCATGTGAATCGCATTTAAAGGAACCACACGAGAGAGCATCCATAATATTTTGCAGGAAGCCACTATGCCGAATGTTATTGTCGTAACATTTGCGCTGTTACTCCTACCAATTGCGCAACACATTGTTGTTGCTACAGAGCTCTCATTGGCTACAAAGTAAAGATTTGTTTTCTGGAAGAAAAAGAGTTTGCGAAAATATTTTTGCTGTAAAAAACAACCGATAACCGGCTAAGTGGTCCTCAGGGATGTGACAAATATTTCTGTGATCTCCAAATATTTGAGACTTGCCGTTTTTTCATGAGAAACATGTTTGCGGTACACTCGCGAAAACTTGTTTCTACAAATTAACACTCGTAGTTTACTTATGCGTAGAGATGTTCGTTTGCGAAGAGTAAAAACGGTTGGTATTTGGTACTCACCTGCAAAAAAAAACTTTCCTTATTTGTTATTTTGCTGTCGTTTTTTTAGCTTGCTTTGTGCTAGTTCAGTATAAAAGCCCTACTTACTTATCTCGAGAACATACATACATTAAGTCACGCCTGCTTCCCTGAGGGATAGGCAGAGACCACGGAATTCCCGAGAACAGCATGCACATATTTAATTACCAAAAAATCTTTGGACATATAAAAGGATTACTCAAATCGTTGTGAGATTAGGCAGTGGCGTGATCAAGAAAAGTGGCGTCTAGTGACCGAATCTTTACCATTCATACGACATGTCTACAGGACGTTATCGTTAGTAACTCCAGTACTATTCATAGTACGACAATGCTGGGTGACGCGATGTCTAAAACTAGATCGAACATACATCGCAACGACACTAAGACTAAAATTATTCCTCATGATTCAATGGAGAAAGTCTATTTGTGTTAAATGAAGGCTTGACTTTTTTATTCTAGTTAGGACAACGCCTTTGTCATACAATTTGTAACAAAAGCATGTGTGACAGTGCAGGTTCTTTTTTTAACACGTGTTTGTTATCAGATATTCGTTATATCCTTAATCCTGAGATTAGGCACTTTGTCGAATTTACATACGATTTCCACTCCAGTCGGACAGTTTGTTAGTAGAAAAACAAAATATGAGTAAAAATCTAAAAATAAATAAACAGAAAGTTTATCGTGTTTGAGAACACCAAGTTTAATTTCCTTTATTTGACATTAATGATTTCCGCCGGAAAATATGAACGTTACCATTAAAATATTGCAGCAATTACTTTCTTTTCTTTAACAGCCTATGGGAATTGGAGCAGTATGGTTCTATAGGCACTAATCAAAAAGCTTACATTTCCTTCAGATGTCAACGCGATAAAAAAAGCAAAATAATATTATGTGTGTCACTTTTTCGTATCCTGCTATTTATTTTTACATAGATAATTAGATATATTCCACAGTATCGAAAGTAACGTAGAACCGAAATTTTCAAGTATTTGTTATTCATGTATTTAATAAAATAAATGAAGATGCCTATTTAAAGTACTACAAACACGCTTAAAACTAAAAGTAGATACGTATAGTAAAGGTTTATACCTCTTGGCATTAGGTTATACTGGATTTTTAGACCAAAAAGATCTTTGCATTTGTTTATCTTGATAACACTATTTGGCACATACATAAAGTCACCCTAGTTTTCCAGAGGGGTAGGCAGAGATCACGAATTTCCATTAGCTGCGATCCTCACGATTCTGAGATACATTCGTCGCCTCATTCACTCTAATCGCATTCCGCAACAATCTTATAATACTATTAAATATCATAGGATAACTAAAGTTACCCCAATTACAGATCGAAGACTACAGTTTGAGGGCATCAGCAGTCTTGAAAGCCGAGGGTGTCAAGCGCGGTGACACGGTGGCGGTAATGATCGGCAACTGTCCCGAGATGCCCGCGATCTGGCTCGGGGCCACTCGGATAGGCGCTGTCTGCCCCCTCATCAACACCAACCAGACTGGCAACACCCTACTTCACTCTATTAACATTGCAAAATGTGACGTCGTCATCTACAGCGACGAGTTTGCTGCTGGTTAGTTCATTTTTTTTTAAATGCTGCGTGGTTTTTTATTTGTCGTTTTTATTTGTATGTCAGTGAATCATTGACACAATGAAATTGGTCATTGTGTAGGAATTGGCTTGTCAATTAGGATGGTAGTGAGGTTGTCCGCCGAAACGCTGTAGGTCAATACTGACGTTCTCGAGCAGTGCAAGAGCGATGTGCTTTGTCAAAAACCTAGGTATGAATATCAAATCTTTTGTTTTTATCGAAAGCACTGCTCGAAAAGGTCTAAGTTACAAGAATGGGACTACTGCTATGGTATCATCATACGTCGAGGCTCTACTTGCGTTCGGTCTGGTACAAATTAGGATCGGATTTATACACCTATCATTTTCGAATGTATATAGGTATAAATATATATATATGTAGGTATAAAAATAATGTCATTGATAAATAATAAATATTTAATGATTGGTAGATACGCGTGCATATTTATAAGGCATGTTATTTGCACACAATTTATGTATGTTAGACACAAATCTAGGTCACGTAGGTAATGGACAAATTAATCGATCCTTATAGTAGAGAACTAAAGATTTAGTTAATTGAAATACATAACATCACGCCTGTATTCCCCAAAGGGGTAGGCAGAGGTGCACATATAGTATTAGGTCCCAATGTAATAGGGGGCGAGCCTATTGCCATCAACCGGGCACAAATCTAGACTCCGTGCTGCTACTGAGAATTTAACTAATGGAAAAAAAACGGTAACACTTTGCCCGACCGTTCGAACACAGGACCTGGTGCTCAGCAGTCGCGCTTAGCAACCACTAGACCAACGAGCAGTTCATTAAGGTTTTAAAATTACGTTACTTAAGAACAAATAAAATGATGGTGTTATTTTTAAAACAAAAAATACACAAATTACCTGACGATGGCGCCCACATCATGGTCAAGTTTGTCTGATTACCATACAAGCTGGTTTGTTAAAATTCTACGGCTTATATATTTGTAAGTCAATCAATAATGTATGTGGGTATAGCTAGTAGGACAGGTTTACAGAAGCATTTTAAAATTACCTAACACTTAATACATATGCTTAGGGATTTATTACATCGCGTAGGTCGATTCACAATGTATCTAATATTTAAACTTGGCACTTTTGAAACATCGCCAATTGCTACTCTGAGTTCATTCTACTCCTGAGAAATATAACTGATTTACGAATGAACTAAGTACCTACATAAAGTTTATTTTCCAATGTTAATTGTTTACAGCTTTCCAAGACATATCAAAGGAGATTAACCCGTCTATCAAACTGTACAAGTTCACTCGGCGGCCGCTCAACACTTCACCTGACGCCGTGAAGGTGATGGAGTCGAACTGCGACTTCACATCTATGCTGGAGAACACCACGCCTGCGCCCTGGTCTCAGGCCGAAAGCGAGGGATTCAACGGAAAGCTGCTGTATATCTACACATCAGGAACCACTGGCTTGCCGAAGGCAGCTGTCATTTCTTCATCACGGTATGTATTAATCAAATAATAATCTTTCTATATAGGTACCTATTATGTGAACGCGATGTGACAATTCGGATCCCTTTTTAACCGACTTCAAAAAGTAGGGGGTTCTCAACGGCCTTTTTTTTAAGAATATGGCGTCCGCATTCTTAGTGGTATGGGTTCATTAAATTGTAGTAGCCTCGCCACACGTATGGTGTGTGCGAAATATGCAGTGAATTTCTGTCCCATGTCTGCCCACCCTATCGGGGATTACAGGCGTAATCGTAGGTATGTGTAAATCGGTGTACAGTGATTGGACATGGAAACTAGCATGTTACTAAAAGCACAGAATATTTATAATTTGTTTTATAACACGTCGATGTATTTCATAAAATTAGAAACCGGTTACCCTAAGATGTGACAGCAGAGGTCAAATATTTAGCTAGGTAATATCTACCGTAGGTATAAACTTGTTTTTGTCAAACATTACCTTGATTTTTGTGCAGCGTGTGGACCCTGCTGCGTTTGCCATTAAAAAACTTGACAACGTGATCCTTGACTTTTGACGTACACAAAATTCGTTTAACCTTTTAGGGTCCAACTTCACTTAAAGCTTCGCCAAGAATTTTACTTGTTTCATGTGACATTACAATACCATAATTATTTGACTATAAAAATCCCTAAAATAGCCTGAAGAAAAATCTAGAACACCTCAATTTAATTTACTGTTATCGCATTCCATAAATAGCATAGGCTGAGTTATAACGATAAATCATGATCAATAGAGCTATGATACATAACACGTATTTCAAAAGCGAACTCTATTCTCTTTTTTGTATTGTGATGTTCAATTTCCTTGTGACCTTACGTTTGGCGGTCCAACAATAGGATTAGCAATGAACATTCATGTGTTGAATACACCGAAATTATGTGTTTATCTCATACCGATCTCTTTAAAAGCTGTGGGGAGAGATCGTTATGCGCGATTGTACAATCCATGATTACCTTGATGAGTTACAATTATACTTTTGTTATAAATCACGGATGGGAAAACACCACGGATTTTCATTTGGGGCGTTCTATAATTCCTTTTTATTTCTTTCAGAATGGTGTTTATGGCCTCTGGCGTCCACTACTTAGGCAGTTTGCGGTCCAGTGACATAATCTACTGCCCGATGCCCCTCTACCATTCCGCCGGCGGCTGCATCACTATGGGACAAGCCTTCATATTCGGCTGCACTATAGTTCTGAAGACCAAGTTCTCGGCGTCCGCATACTTCCCCGACTGCATCAAATACAATGCCACGGTGAGTGAAAGCTCGGAGAAAGTCACCACAGTCATGTTCGAGATTATTGACTGCAGAAATGTACCTATACAAAGTTAAAGACAAGCATAAAGCTGTGTCTCGGATCGTAAAATATATATTACTTCGTAAATAAGTAATTAGTACTGTGAAAGTTGTAAACGTACTAATAATCCATCATATTATTTTTATACTGTCTTTACGTTCTAACGAATGTAATAGTATCTAAACGAACCAGGTGAACTAGACAATTTATTATTCACGTGATTTAAACGAACTAATTAAATGAATTTATAAGCTATGATTTTAATACACAACATTGAAATAAGCGCCTTTCTTTAGCACCGTAGATAGGTCAATACCATGTCAAGGGCAACTGCATACTTTTTCCAGCATAACTCGAAACGTCACATGTCATTATCACTCTCAACGATATTAACGGATATGAGGCAACACTCACAGCTCCACCAAATTCATGTATTGTATAATTTACCTAATGTATACGTAGTTGACTGCCTCGTTGGTATAGTGGTTGCTTAGCGCGACTGCTGGGCACGAGGTCCTTGGCCGCCTGGTCAGGCAAAGTGTTACTGGATTTTCCACTAGGTAATTCTCAATAGCCGCACGGAGTATAGATTTTTGCCCGGTTGATTGCAAATTGGCTATAGGCTCGCCCCTATTACATTTGGACCAAAAAAATCATAACTGGTGGCATGTGAGTGTACTATATCTGCCCTGCTTATTGCAAATGCAGTACTTGCAAAATGGCGGTTCGGAGATAAACGCGGTAAACATGTTTTGTGATATCTAAACAACAAGTCTAAGTTACATAATTTTTGAAGTATACCAAAAAAGTAAGAAAAAAATCAAACTTTGTATTGGCGTAATTTTTTCTTTACTTTATTATCTCTTTTGGATAAAATGTGCATTACTGCATTTTTATTTACCATTTAGGCTTGTGAGTATGACAGTATCACTAACGGAAAATGCAGTATTCGTGTTTATTACTGCAAAATCACCTAGCACGTGTTCAATACTGCGTTTCTAGTTAGTAATTATGTCTTATTTTCATGTCTGGTACTAGGTAAAAGATTTGTTAACCTTTTACTTTAGCTATCAGATATATAAGTGGCTATGTGACGAAATAAAACAGACTTTATGTAGGTACTAGAAAAGTTGTGTTATTAATCTTCTCTTGATTACAATAAGTTAACATGTATACATACACCTATCATCGTACTGCCCTTACCCCATTTTAGGTGGTGTCAGCGTTACATGTTTTTTTTCTTCTTCCATTCATTGCTATCAGACATCACCTAAGTACCTACTCACAACGCACTCACGCAAATCATTCTTCATACAAATTAAACAACAACAAACTATATCTATACGTCCTACGGCCACTACTGGGCACAGGCCTCATTTCAACTGTGAGATATTATTATAGCCGAGATCGCTGGATCTTGAGAAAAATACTGCTGTTACCAACTGGCAAACGCTTTCGTCTAGTTTAGTCACCACCGCCTCGGAAATATTGGGTACTAAATCCAGTAGACACGAGGATTGGTTTGATGACAATGGCGACGTACTATCTGAAGCAATTCAGAAACATCGCTCCCTCCTGCGACAGCACCGTAACGATCGACAGGCGGAGCGCGTTAAGCAAAGTCACGCTGAGTTACGTAGATATGTACGGCAAGTAAAGAGCAAGTGGTGGAAAGATAAAGCGGAGCGCATGCAATGGCTCGCAGATACCAACCAGCTAGGTTCATTTTATGATGAGATTCGCAAGCTTACTGGTATAACAAGACGGACTAGAGTACCCTTACGCTCGTTAGACAACACAAACTTACTTACTAACAAACAAGATGTACTCAATCGCTGGGCAGAGCACTTTAACAACTTGCTGAATGTTGATCGAGCTGTGGACTTTTCACACATCTGCTCTATACCTTCTCTCCCAACATCTAACGTCCTGGACGACCCACTATCTCTGCGCGAGGTTGTCGTCGCTGTTCAACAACAGCAGAACCAAAGAGCGGTAGGCATTGACAATATTCCTGGAGAACTGTTGAAGTACGGAGGATCGGAATTGCATGAGGCACTCTGGAAGCTATTTTCTCGACTCTGGTATGAAGAGCAAGTACCTGGTGACTTTAAGGTTTCTATTATTTGCTCTCTATATAAGAACAAGGGTGACAGAGCTGATTGCAATTCTTACAGAGGGATTTCTCTGTTGACTACTCCAGGAAAAGTCTTTGCTCGAATCTTGCTGAACCGTTTAATGCCCTTGTCCGAAAACATATTACCTGAAACTCAATTTGGATTTCGGCCTAGTAGAGGAACGTGTGACGCAATTTTTTCTGTACGCCAACTACAAGAAAAAAGTCGTGAGCAGGGTCAGCCTCTATATCTATGTTTTGTTGACCTGAAAAAAGCTTTCGACAGCGTGCCTCGAAAAGCTCTTTGGGCTGTACTCATAAAACTTGGATGCACGGAAAAGTTTGTAAGAATGATCCGTCTCCTGCATGACGATATGCAGTGCTGCGTTAATGTGCAGGGCGAGAACTCAGAGTTCTTTCAAGTAAGCTGTGGTGTGAAGCAGGGGTGTGTACTTGCTCCAATTCTGTTCGCTCTGTACTTTGCAGTTGTAGTTCGGGAAGCCTTGCAAACCTTGTCCGAGGGCATTCGTGTTCGTTATCGCATTGATGGTGGTGGAGTTTTTAATCTCTCTAGATTAAAAGCTCACACTAAAGTATCTCACGCGACTATCACTGAGATGATGTATGCAGACGATTTATGTTTTGTGGCGGTATCTCCAGAAAGTCTACAAAGGCTTATGTCGAGTCTTAATAAGTCGTGTCACCGATTTGGTCTTAAGATAAATGTTAAGAAAACTGAAGTATTGGCTCTAAACAACTCCCCAGTCGAGATCAAAATCGGCGAAGACTCGCTTAAGCCGGTAGACAAGTTCAAATATCTGGGCAGCACCATAACATCAAGGTGCCTCATTGATGACGAAATCAACAGCAGAATTGGAGCAGCTGCTGCGGTCTTTGGTAGGCTTCGTCCCAAGGTGTTTCGCTCACATGACATAAAAACGCATACAAAAATATCTGTGTACATGGCTATCGTTCTTCCAAACCTCCTGAATGCCTCTGAAACGTGGGTACCATATCGCAAGCATATCCGCATATTAGATAGATTCCATCTGAAGTGCCTACGTGACATTATGAACATCCATTGGTCAGACCGTGTACGAAACACGGCAGTTCTGCGACGAGCTAATGTCAGTAGAATAGAGGCTTATCTAATGCGGCGGCAGCTGCGGTGGTGTGGCCATGTCTCCAGGATGTCCAACGACAGAGTGGCTAAGCACATATTCTACTCCGAACTGCAGGATGGTAAGCGGAAACGAGGCGGCCAATTCCTGCGGTATAAGGACGTGCTTAAGCGTCACATGAAAAGGTGTGACGTACGTCCGTCACAGTGGGAGGTGATGGCAACAGACTGGTCACTGTGGAGGCGTACTGTTAACACTAAGGTGTTAGAGTACGAGGAAAAACGAAGGGAAGAGCTCGACACCAAGCGAAACGAGCTCAAGGCCCGACCACCTGCGGCCTACCATTATAATTATGTCGGAGGGGTGCTGACTTGCAGCGAATGTGGTCGCACATTTACAGCAAAGATCGGATACGTCAGCCACCTGAGAGCACACCATCGAAGCTCTCACCAGTAAAAATCCTAAGTCGCTGTGGCCGAATACGGTCTGGATATATATATATATTATTATAGCCATACTTCACCATGAGAGCCCATTGCAGATATACATTTTACCAAAACCACTGGAGCATTGAATGAACAAATTATTAGCACTACGGAGTGGCTGAGCCACACACGTGTTTCGTCCGCAAATGACGTTAACGCACTGATGTACTAGCGCGAAACGCGGCACTTTACTTTGCGGCATCGATGCGCGTATAGTTTTTTGTTACCCTCGCTACGCGCAAACGCAGCACTGTAGAATACTGCGTTTAGTTTTAGTGGCGCAAGAGAAGCTCTTTATTATACTTACTACTCTCAAATGTAGCACAGTAGAATACTGCGTTTAGCTTTAGTTAGTATTCGTAGCAAAATACTTAATGTTAAATGAAGTTGCAGTAACCATAGCAAGTACTGCATTACCTTATAGCACATGCTGAATACTGTAGATCTTGTTAGCAAAAGCAATAATTTTGTGCAAGTACTGCGTTTCTTGTTATATAAAAAACATGTTTATAATAAAAAAAAACATGCAAATTATTTTTTTATGTATAGATTAGCCCCATGAGGCATCATTTTTGCGAAAAAGTGAAAATCCCAAAAATGTCGATTACTGCAAGTACAATTAGCAGGGCAGATATGTGCACCTCTGCCTACCTCTTCGGAGAATACAGTCGTTATGTTAGTTGTTTTTACGTAATTTATTGTAATATCCGCCAGGTTGCGCATTATATCGGTGAGATGTGTCGCTACGTGCTATCGACTCCGCAAGCTGCTACAGACAGACAACACAAAGTCCGGACAGTTTATGGCAATGGAATGAGACCAGCGGTAAGTGAGGCTTAGTATATTAGGTAATTTTTGCGATTGATAGCTTGGATGAATTGAGACTCCCCGCGGAAGAATCTGATCTTATTAGGCTATATTAGGCTTCGGCTGAAGAAAAACAACGGAAATATTACGAAGCTCCTGATAATACACTTAGGCATTCACGGAGCATATTGTCTTCTCTGAATCTTACTGAATAACTTCGTTTATCCTTTGTTGCTCTTATATTTTGTCATTTGTTTTTAGATCTGGCCCAACTTTGTGAAACGTTTCAACATAAAAAAGGTGGTTGAATTCTATGGTGCTACAGAAGGAAATGCAAATATAGGTAAATACAAAGAAAATTCTTGTTTTACATGTTGTTGATTAAGTAATATTAACTTCGAGTAGTTATGGAATTAAAACTAAAAATCAGATTTTTGTATGTAAATATTAATGAATTATACTCATTTCTTTTTTCAGTTAACATCAACAACAAAACGGGAGCTATTGGATTCGTGTCGAGGATTATTCCAGCCGTCTACCCAATCGCTATCCTCAAAGTGGACCCCGAAACTGGAGATCCTATTAGAAACAAAAAAGGATTATGCCAGGTAACAAATTAAACCAATATTACACATTAGTTTTTTTCTGTCCCTATACTTTTTGATGGACAGTATGTACAAAACCACGAATGTTTATTTTACAGTTGGCGAAACCCAACGAGCCGGGTGTTTTCATCGGTAAAATAAACCCGAACAATCCTTCTAGAGCATTCCTCGGCTATGTAGATAAAGAGGCGTCTGACAAGAAGATTGTGAGGGACGTTTTTAGTTTTGGAGACTCGGCATTCATTTCAGGTCAGTCTTGCTCTATGTTTACTTAGCTGTATTTTAAATAGGCCTCGGCCTAGTTTAGTGTACAAGAGAATCCATACCAATCGGTATTTTATGATGAGTGTAAATAAGTATAAAATTCTAGAAAAGCCAGTCTACTTCCTACTTTTTTTTAACATGATTTTGAATAAGCTAACATGAACCAAAATGTCTCCAAATCAACCTTCATCATCATCATCATCAGCCGAAAGACGTCCACTGTTGAACAAAGGCCTCCTATGTTAATCACCCTTGCTATGTTTGAAATCTTTCTATTATATTAACGAACTGATTGCTAAAAGTGGTGCAACAAGAACAATAACATGGATTCAAAACTGTTCCATAACACTACTGTTAATTCCAACAGGCGATATCTTGATGGCGGACGAGTTCGGGTACCTCTTCTTCATGGACCGAACGGGCGACACGTTCAGGTGGCGCGGCGAGAACGTCTCCACCACTGAAGTAGAATCTGCCATCTCAACAGTGACCGACCAAAGGGATGCCGTCGTTTATGGTGTTGAAGTGAGTAACGATTCATTCCAATTGCCTTTGCAATTGCAATTGGCCTTTGTCTGCATTCCACGTTTCGCTATAAGACGTTTAGAGTTTACGGAAGATAAACGTGACAGCCCGTAAAAATTCTAAACTTCTACTGATAAAAGCGATAGTGAATGCACCTGTCAGTTACGTTATTATATACCTACTTGTCTTAAACCGTCATTGGCCTTTCCGTCTCTTATGATTAAAGCACACTCGCTTAAGTGCGCCTACAATAATGGAACTTAATTCTCTTATAGATACCCAATACTGATGGCAGAGCAGGCATGTGCGGTATCGTCGATACGGCGGGAACTCTGGACTTGGAGAAGTTGGCTAAGGACATTGCGAAAGACTTGCCCAAGTATGCGCGACCCATATTCATTAGGGTCATGACCAGTGTTGATATGACTGGTAAGTTATGTAAATTGACTTTTGTTTATCTTTACGTTGACAACGAATTATTTATTTTTCTTGTAATATTATCTCACATTTTTACTCGGGCTATCAACCCTGCGGAAGATATCCGGTCTTTTAAAAGGGTTACGTGGGGACACAGTTCCAATAAGCGGGGGCCCGTTAAAAACTTTAATGTGGTAGGGTTAGGACATCATCTAGGGACAACACACATCTGCTCTACAGTATTCTTATTGTAATCACTTGGCCCAACTTTCGTTAAGCAAACCCGATCGTTCAATCAGGTCAACAAAACTATTGTGATAGGGACGGGACATAAGTACATAACTACTGGTTTTATTTATAAATGTAATTTTTTGGTTACAGGCACATTCAAAATGAGAAAAGTGGACTTACAGAAAGAAGGCTACAATCCGTCATTAGTGAAAGACAAATTATTTTATTTAGACCCTAAATCAGGGAAGTATGCGCCATTAGGAAATGAAGAGTACGAGAAAATTATATCTGGACATATTAGACTGTGATTTTAATTTAATGGACTTTAAATGAAGATATTATGTGCCTTTGTTGTATAACAAATATTATGTGATACTGTTAAGTGCAAGAACTTCTGTGTAGTGTTCAGAACAACAAATGGATTACATGCCTGCCTTTACTCTAAGAGAAATGTTATTTTATATAGATTATAATGGCATTATCTGGAATGCCTAAATTACCGGTATCTTCTACGTATGCCTAATTGACGTATACCGTACAGAGCCACAGATATTTAATATAAGGTACACCTAGACGGTAATTTTCATTATGGTTTTTTATATTGGGTGGGCCATTACAAAAATAAGTCAAACTTAAAGGTCTCGGATAAGTCAACAATAATAATAAGCCTTGATATACCGACGACCTGTATCGCAGATTATAAAGGTACCTACCTACTTTGACAGTAATTTTGTGCTTACTTAAATGACATTTTGTGCCTAAGCCATCATCTGATTCCTTTAATTTTGGTTTAATAATTCATTTGCCTTATCGATAGGTATATTGTAGTAAATTTCTTTATGTGAGTTGTTAAAGTTGCAGCTATTTCGTTGGAACCATATCGGCCAACAGTCAATCATAAAACATTAAAATTTGATCTACGATAAATAGTAACGCACTTATTAGTCAAAAAGCTAACTTGCTAAGACCCAGACTGTTGATACAATTTTGACAAAAAGGGCCAATGGCCCAGCAAGAAATGTAAGCTATCATTCTAAATATAGTCTGAATTCCGAGAGCAACCAATAAAACTCTTGTCAGGTTTGACAATATAGCTGCGACGTTTACCGCAGAATAATAACTAAAGCACATAAAATAATTAGCTTGTGTCTTATACATAATTTGTTTAATTAATAGCGGATCTCTCGGAGATTATTACTACTTAGCCTAAGGCATTATACTGCAAGTCGTGGGCCTTTCAAAAGGGCCAGTTGACCACACTGCACAAGCAATGCATCGGTTTTTTTATATCAGCTCAATTAAATTTAGTAAGACAAAATAGTGTTTCAATAGGTTTTAATTATTTATTTGTATAATAAGTACCTACTTGTATTACCTTGTAAGAACTTTTATATATCCCGTGAAGTTAGTACTTAGGTTATAGAATGATTCTTGTTTTAATTGCGTACATTTTTGTACTTATTAAATTGTATTATGATATAATATGAATCTTTGTTTATATTCATTTATGAACTTGGTGAAAGTAATTCATATGAAATAAAAAGTTTTATAATATATTTTGTTGTTTCATTATATCTACTTTTAACCTACCACTTGATTTACAATAAAAATCTATAATAATTCAAAATCTACCACATTTTTTAACTTCTGTCATAAAATACCACTTCTGTAAAATATAACTATAATACTTTTGGCCACCCTACCGAGGAATACTTTGATGCATAATTTTTAGTTTCAATTTTTTATTTTGTATATATTTATTTTTAAGGAGTGTAAATAACCTTGTAAAAATTCTCTTATTATATTTACAACTATAATACTTCTGTAATATAACCGTTGAAAATTATAGTACGCGCCAAACTATCTTGAGTTCTGAAGTTAGGACCGTATACAAACCGTGCAGACTGTCAAACGAATTCTCTATTTGTCTTTCGCCGTCCTACAATTTGTTAAAACCAGAGACGTAGCAACCTAACTCGGCTCTGTTCAACAATTTTGCCCGAGCTATACCAATGAATACGGATAGGTATCCCAGAAAAAGAATCAATCGATGTAATGCCTCTTAGCCTTTTTAGTTGGTGCTTAATTTCTGTGTTCTATATATACTGTTGTCAGTTTTTATCTTTAAAACCATTTGAGGAAAGATTATTTTTTAATCATTCTTTCACGAAAGTAGTTTTTTTATTTAGTTAAAGATCAAAACGCTACTGTCAAATCATTATATAAGCTGTGGCCGTGACGTTTTCGATAATTGATTGACAGTGACATCATTGCATTATACATTGCGGTTTTATCCAACAAGGATTAACTGTGCGTTGATTTATTTTATTTATAATATTGAAATAAACTTTTATTTAATTAACGGTAAATAGATTGTGTTCATGTCCATGCATGACCAACATTGAAATCAAACCTAGGCACTACACAACAATTCAGTACACCCTCGGAAAGTAACCGAACAATAGATGTCAACAATAGTCAATAAAGTTTCAAATAATTCCTGTATCAAAATCTACGGCAAAGAGTACATAACAACTACGTCTAAGGTCCTTGCGAATAGAATAGAGCGACGCGAGTGAGTGAATTGTACACAATTAATGCTAGATAACGGCGCGCAACCGTCACAGTGGGTCGTCGAGCAGTTAGTCGCATTTCGTTGCGAAAGGCGGTCGCGATGGTGCTCGTGTTAGCCGCTCTTGCGGCAGCCTGTGCCGTTGTTTATCTCGCCCAGGGATTCCTTTGTACTCTTCTGGCTGTCCTTATGCTTGGTGGTGTTTATCTGTATGCATTCCATTCAACATGGTGTTACGTCGCACTAATGACTGCTCCCAGAGACCTCAGGTAAGGGTTCTAAACTGGCACGTCATCGCATTGTGTTTGTTATACGACAGTTTATTAGTACAGAAATAACATAGAACAAATCTTCAAGTTATAATTGTATTTAATTATACCAGTGATAAATATTTAAAAACTTTCACAAACTTTTGTAAGATTATCAAAATAATCCTGTTATTTATGTTTGCATGAATATTAAATTTATTTTATAATTTTAGGGCTCTATTTTCTTATGTAAAGATCCTATGGATAACAAGAAAGTTTAGCAGTAAAGATCTGACCCTACCGGATGTGTTCCATGATGTGGTGAACAGGCATCCTGATAAGCCATGTTTCTTATTCCAAGATGAAGTGTGGACATTCAAAGAGGTTTGTAAATATATATTTTTTTTAATTATTGAGTGTATTAACTGGCTGTGAGATGAATTACAGTAAAGAGGTTTGTTAACATTATAGATCAAAGTATAATTGCTCTTTAATGATTACAAATTCATGTGCTGTACACACACAAGACATATTACAACATAGTAGAAACTGTTCTCTATCATCACTGTTACAAATGCATTTGTAAACATGAAACTAACACATGTATAAGAATATAGAAAGTGTTAGTAGAAAGCATAATTTGCAGTATTAGGTATTATTAATGTGAAAGTTGTTTACTATTGTCCAAAAAGCTAAAGATTATACTATATCTTGACAAAATCTTTGACACAGTATTTATTTAATTGTACTGAATAAAATTAATAATAATGCTATGTATAGACATTCATTACACCAATGATACAGTGAGCAGGTAATATTAAGGTAAGATTTCTAAACTGTGGCTTGACCGACAGTGATAAATAATAATGTGGTCTAACCATCAGTTTATAAAACCACAATACAGAAATCAAAGCTTGGAATTCTAGTTTGAATAACATAAACAAATAAATAGGTACATTCCAATAGGTAAAAAAAGCATTGATATTAAGTTTTATAGAAAACTTATAGGTCAACATCACTTAATGCTATCCAAATTACCTACATAAATTATACTAGTAGTAATAAATAGATAAAAAAAAATGAAAAATGATTGACACAAGCAGGACTTGAGCTGCATCCGTGCTGTACTGTGACATAGCTCTGGCTGCGGGTTCAAGTCCTACTTGTGTCCATCATTTTTCAAATTCCTATATCAAGTTAGATTCAAGCTTATCACGGGCAACATGCTAAAATGACACCTAAAGTCATATACATTTGATGTCATTTCAGCATGTTAGTAATAGTTAAATAAATTTATTATTTACCAGTCAATAAAATGACAATTAACACAAATTATAAATTGTCTATAGAGAACTGCAACTCATCCTGTCAATTTGGTTAATCACTTATTAACCATTGTTTAAATTCATGATAATGAAATTTGGGAATAATGTTTTACAACCTGGTCACCTAGTTTCCCAATTCAGTGACACTATTATTATATTCCTAACACAATACTTAAGACTAGATTGTATTTTTGCTTTAAACATTTTTAATGAGAGCTGGTTTAATGTGAATTAAGCTACATTTACATTATAAGAACACAAACACATGTATAATAACAATATCTGTCCCAATAAGCTTTTAAAGTTTTTATACTAATTAAAAAACAGGGTGTATAATATAAATATACCTACATTCTATTATGCACCTTTAATTCCAAAAGCAAAAAATCTATAACACAGTCAAATCATATTTAAGATTACTTCCCACACTCACATGCCAGTTTTACGTATGGTGTTCTTACTCTCAATATTTAAACATCTGACAACCATATAAATATTAATTCTGGTTTAACTTTAAAATTCAGTCAATATTTGCAATTAGTCACAGAATAAATTATCCTATACTTTAGTTCTGGTGTCTGCTCTTATGAGGTACTTACACCATTGCTTTGTTTGTTAGGTAGGTGTAAAGTTCTAGTTCATATACTAATTTTAAATATTTAAATAGGTTGACTTCATAAGTTTTTGTTGTAGGTGGAAGATTACAGTTTGCGGGTAACAGCTGTGTTGACAGCTCAAGGCATCAAGAAGGGGGATATAGTTGGGTTGTTGGTAAACAACTGTCCGCAACAACCAGCTCTATGGATGGGAATAGCGCGGCTGGGTGCGATCACACCCCTCATCAATACCAACCAGCGCGGCAACGCTCTCATACATTCGATCAACGTCGCAAAGTGTGACGCGTTGATATTCTCTGACGAGTACCAAACAGGTAAGAAACTTAATTAAAAATACTTAGCTACTAATACACTATTCATGACTTCTACAA
Organism: Abrostola triplasia; assembly: GCA_946251915.1. NCBI lineage: Eukaryota > Metazoa > Arthropoda > Insecta > Lepidoptera > Noctuidae > Abrostola > Abrostola triplasia. The sequence continues at coordinate 5,693,740 of OX276423.1, forward strand.
CATACTCAATTTTACACTAGCTTTACTGTATTAAGTATAGCTTATATCTTTCCCAAGATTAAAGCTATTTCTATACCAAATTCCATCATTGTCGGTTCAGTAGTTTAAGAGTATACTATGAAAAAAGATTGAGGTTTTTGTTGTGATGACTTATTGCTTACCTAGTTATACTATTTCCTTGTTGATACAAATTATACAATACACTAGTGTTTTGTTGCATCATTAGTTGTAGCCCTAATCATGCTAAAATACAGGTTCCAACATAATCGCCTTATTATTTATAGTCGGTATAATGGAGTGTGTTAAGGTCACAGCATGTTCTTAAGATTCTTGAATATTAAAAACTGGTTTTGAATATTCTCTTCCATGTATTCAAGTTCAAAATAATGTTTGAACCTTTTAATTATGTATCTGTAAACAGCGTTTTAAAATATGAATATTGTTTTTTGAAATGCATTATATAAGGTATATAATGTTTAAATCTTCTATGTAATAGGGGACACGATAATTCTTTATAGACTATGAGTCAGTATGTTCTACTGGCGCATATTTAGTCCCGGGGTCAATAACATGCATGAACTTATGTAAAATTGAGACAAAAACAATAATTCCATTTTTGATCGTGTTTTTTTTCCACACACGTACAAATTGCAAAAACACTTTTAGGTACTTGGCATTTTAAAGCAGTCTATTAAAACAATACTTAGTAGTTCACCTTAATTACCTTAAAAACAATTAGTGTACAGTATCATTACTAGTATGACTCAACATATTGGAAATCATTAACTTGTATTCAGGATAGTGGATTACTGTAAAGCCGAAAAACAACTTACGTTTCTGAACGAATTAAAACTTTAAACTCAAAGGTTAACATAATGTTAGAAGAACTTATCGATAAATTTAACTACGGCCTGTAGCTCCCTAAGGAGTAGGTAATAGAGGAGAGGAGAATTTAAAAGTGTAATCAAGAACGAGCGAATGGTGGCTTCTCACCATTCGCTCGTTCTTGATTTCACTTTCGTTCCAAAACTCCATTTTCGTCTCCAAAACTCAATTTCTGTATAAAGAACATACAGCCCCTGTACCATGAACTCTTAAACCAGGACAGTTTACTTTGTGGAAGCGAGACGCCGCTATGTGTAGGGTTATGCGGCGCTCGCTTCCACAATGTAAACTTTTGTTGTGTAAAGTTTTGGAGACTGTCTTATTTATGCCTATCAGAAAGTACCTACTGTTCTGAATAGTCTATTTTGATTGTATGGTTTTATATCTTAAACTAATAGCAATCAATTATTTCAGCTATACAGGATGTAGTAAAAGATCTGAGCCCATCACTAAAGCTGTTCAAGTTCAGCCATCGGCCTTTGAACACGTCCAACCCGAGGTCTGTAGGCGGCGGTGATGGTATCACCGATTTCACCAATTTGCTGGAGACCACGCCCCCAGCGCCGTGGACCCTGGCCAATGCCGACGGCTTCCAAGGCAAACTCCTGTATATTTACACTTCAGGAACCACTGGACTGCCTAAAGCAGCTGTAATATCTAATGCCAGGTGAGAAGACTCATTTGAATTGATTATGTAGGTTTTATCACACCTGTAGAATGAAATAGGCAGACTGGAGGCTTCAGCTGTACATAATTCTCGCCCAAGTACTTTTCGCCTGACAGTAGTTGTAATAAGCTCCTTCGGATCATCATTACCCGGAAGACATCCACTGTTGAACAAACGCCTGGCCCCCGGTAATAGGGAGGGGGTTGCCATAATCCTGGGAATTATGGCATGGCTTCAGGATCGCAGGTGGCGAAGTTACAAAAAACGCTGCTGTCCATCTTTTGGATTTTCCATTAGTCTTACGACACCCACGGGAGAAAAGGGGTGGTAAATTCAAGTCCGAATACCACCCGGCTGAAGCTCCTTAGGATAGGGGATCCTTATGTGATAGATCGGTTACGATTATTAATAGTCAGTGCTATTGTAGAATACCTATAAAAGTACATTATAATCATTAGCCCGTCTCAGTCCACATGCAACATAAAAAATGTGACTTATATTTTGCCTAATACCCTCATTAGAACCTGCAACCTAATACATACAAATCCGGACCTCATACCACCATCCACTAAATAAAGCATCTATTTAAAAGAGTATACCTATTTTCATCAATTTATTTCACTCACCGATAATAGTAATGGCCTCGCCACATTTGTGTAATGTACGTAATGATGCGCTTCATGTAGATTTGTAATGTTGTACCTACGTTTTGTATGTCGGTCGATTCCAGTATAGCCAGCAGCTCCCGAATTAACCTGCTCAATTTTTCCCTCTACGACCCAATTAATTTTTAGTAGAAATATCCGGTGCCCGGTAGTTCAATCTTGAGATTGACTTTCGTATTTTACCTGAACTTGAAACCACTTGAATGCTAGTTCGATGGTTTTTTTGTCTATGCAGTAATAGGTACTCACGGAAACATATAAATACTACTTACCTACAGCAGAAATGCAAGTTTTATAATGTGCCGAGGTATTTGTTAAGGTAAGGTTATTGTAAGGTTAGCGTGAGTTTTATGTTGTGAGTGCGCCTAGACTGAACAAATAACTGCGGTCTACACAAATATTTGATCCATACGGAAATTGAAGACGCGATCTTTGCCCAGACGCGTCAGCATAGAATCCTCATTTAAATTAATTTTCCACTTGCTAGTTTTATATGTATATTGTAGAATAAAAAAGAAGTAGGTAGTAGTTAAGTTTTTCTAGCGTTAGCACTACCTCCAAATCTTTTATTAACTTTTATCAGTAGTAAGAAATACACAGACTACAAATAAATATTACAATAATAAAGTTTTTTTTTTTTTAAAAAAAAACGTCGCCCCACACTAGGAATTTCTCCTGTGTCGTGGCACAAACATGAAATATACACAAACACCCAGACTCGGGACAAACATCTGTGGTTCGCACAAAGTTTTGCCCCGTGCGGGAATCGAACCCACAACCCTTAGCGCAGCAGTCCAATCGCTTATCCACTGCGCTAATCAGGTCGTCATTCTTGATTATAAGTGGTAAAGTTCTATACCTTCTATCCAAAATCCGTAAAAGATTTAATAAGTGGGTCACCGCCATATGTTAGCCAGCATTATACATTTTTCATTTTGGTGATATAACGAAAACGAAGGTATTTGATCATCTTTCATATTATATTTCCAGGTTTGTGTTCATGGCGACCGGGCTTCATTACATGGGCTTGGAGAATGAAGATGTCTTATACTGTCCCCTACCCTTGTACCATACTGCGGGCGGAGTCATAAGCGTGGGCCAAGCTCTCATAGCCGGCTGTACTGTGGCTCTTAAGGCTAAGTTCTCCGCTTCCCAGTATTTCCCAGACTGCATCAAATATAAGGCTACGGTAAGTCATTGATTACTTAACAACAACAAATAGACGGAAGAAAATTATTTATTCATACGTAATTATTATTTCATGCTTAGTAGAAACATGATATAAATTTGAAATATATATCGTATTCCTAAATGAGTATGAATGTCCGTTGATAAATCCTCTGCCATACCGTCCCGGTGTGCGTGATCATCGGTCACCGATCCAAGGTGTAACCGCAGCAAGTGCTGCTCAACGCCGCAGATAGAGGGTATCGACTAAACTGCGAGGTAGCTATGTAGATAAGACCCCGTCAAAAACTTTATGATAGATTTATATATGGTTATACACTATCCTGCGAGTAAAGAAACTTCGACCTATGTATTGAAGGTCAATGAATACGCTTATCTGCTATATTAACACACGTGTCGTTAAAAAATAACAGCAAAAACGGCATGTACGACCATTTTTAAAGTATTTATTTACATTCAAATAATAACTGACAATTTAAATGTAAATCGTCTCGTAATTTAGGTATTTTTTTTGCATCAAGGTCGGTTTCAGACTTAAATTATCAGAGACATTACCTAATCTCGTGAGAAATATCTGTGTCAAACAAACCCCACTTACAGAACCTGCAGGCATACTGCAGTTTATAGACTGTTCACAGAAGCAATTCATCAATAACGTACTTTAAACCTTACCTTTTCAAAGTAATTTGCGTTAACTAACCGATACCTACTTTGTCGGCTCAAGCATACAATTTCTTCTAACAACATTAACTTTTTTATAACCGTAGTCCGTATATTTATTGCCAAGATCATCAGTATAAGGTATTCCAGCTACAAAAAATTGTTATGTCTTTTGTTCTTTGTCAAATAAACAATAAAAACACGGTCGCGGTAGTTGAGTAAGCTAGCAACAAAACTAACCTAGAGGTAGACCTCTTAATAGAACAATAGTTTAGAATCCTATATTAGGTATAGTAAGTTTGTTCGTTTCTTACCTAAACCACTGAACCGATCTTCATGTAATATTGTAGTTGTCATGGATACAGAAAAAGACATAGGGTACCTTTCATCCAGAGTAGAAGTACCTGAGGGATATAATGTTAATTGACGCGAATGAAGCCGCAGGCAAAAGCTACTCTTCAATATATAGGTGATATTATTTTGTTATACAGGGTGCCCACTACATAGGTGAGATGTGTCGCTACGTGCTCGCGACCCCGCCGTCGCCCGCCGACACGCAGCACAAAGTGCGTGTTATCTACGGGAACGGGCTCCGGCCGCAGGCAAGTATTATGAACTTTATAAACTAATTGTATTTTGGAACTACGTAAATCTTTCCTGTATTGTATCCAAAAATAGGTTAAAAATAAAATGCATTAATCTGAGTACAGACAGGTAACACAAATATTTAATGGTTTTCAAAACAATGCATAACAGTCAATTATTTAGCCACTGCGCCTGCGCCAGTCAGTAGCTAAATGCTACTTAAATAATTATAGTAATAATCTTCAAGAATCGTTCTTGTCGTCATAGATAAAGATAAAGATTTGGTAATCTAAAACTGAATACTTATAAAACAACTAACAATTACAAATCTAACTTACTGACACTTCAGACAGTTATTTAAACAAAATTTATGTAATTTTAATATAATTGGAAGTCTTTCAATGTTAACTGAGGAGAATTGACTACTGAACTGGACTTTGAATGACCTATGTCACTAATGTTACTGTTTGTAATAACGCTATTGTGGTAACGGTTTGTATCTAGGTTAGGTCTCCGGTTCAAGGTTTTAATTATTCAGTATGACGTCATGCATTATTATAAAAACAATACTAAAGTTCGAAAAAACCCTGCATAAAAATGCAAATTATTTTGAAAAAAGAGTAACCACAATTTTAAAGCAAATTTCGAGTCGCCAATGATAATATATGTTAGTATCTTATATTTATAATAGAATTTGTAGAATAATTAAAGCCTCATTAACATTGATAACCTCAAAAATATATTACCTACAGTCTTATTCATAGAATAAAAACTAGCACAACACAATTATGATAATATAAAATAATAAATGGTACATTCGAGTATTATTTTATGTTACGCATGTTTTACTGTTAAAACCTGTTTTTACATATTACGTAGTGTCATTAGTTTTTATACAATACATAGTTGATAAGTTTAATATACGTAGGCATATTTAGTTAGAATTTGATAGTATATTTTTATACTAGCTGCGCCCCGCGGTGTTACCCGCTACATTTTTTCGGGACAAAAGATAAAGAAAAAAAAATAAAAAAGATATGAAATTTCATAAAGATTAGTCTAGCCGTTTGACCGTAACAAACATACAAACACACTTACAAACTTTCGCCTTTATAATAATAGTGTGATTAAATATTATAATTTAAACGAACTGACTGGCGCAGTGGCTGAGATATTAGCTGCGGAGACGTGAGTCAAGGTACTTGTTTGTGTGACATTTTATGTATGTGAAATGCACCCACGATATAGGAGAAAGCAGTGTAAGGCTAAGTTCGTGTAATAAAAAAAAATGTACTCATTCTGTGTGTCGAGATTTAGATATGATAGATAGCACGATAACTTTAATTAAATCCTTTAACAAATACTGGCGTAATGAATATGCTAGTAATAAAGAACCTATCTTTATAAACTAACAATAATGAATCCTGGAAACATACCAACACAATAGACTCATAATAACACTGGTTACAAACCTTAGTGGATTTTAGTATCTTATTATTTATACATTTGTTTTAGTGATAAATAAATGAAAAGAAATACCAAATCATTTCCGTACCTTTATGTCAAAAAGTCGTACCTTCAGAGGATTTTTCATGGCTGCTCTTTTATAGAGAAGCTGTGTGTTGTCCCTAGCTAATGCCCCATACCTTTCAATATCCAAGTACTCAACGGGTCTCTGCGTGTGCGACCTTTGTACCCACGTAAGTCTTTTAAAACACTGAGTATCCTTCGTAAGTTCATTAAAATAGACAAAGATAAATGTGAAAAGTAATAATTATAATTTATGTAGATATAGTGCATCGAACTCTGACTTTAACTCGTATGTTTTTAACTCAATAAATAAACTACGTATCTATTAAAGGCGATTACTGTATTTATTATTTTACTTGAAACGTTATTTAAATAAATTTTCTCTACTTGACTACATAATTATATTAAAATAACATTTTTTCAAATAGATTCCGGTTGATACAATTGGTAAGTGGACGTTCATTGTGGCGTTCTTAGGCCTTTGTTCAACAGTGGACGTCTACCGGCTGTTGATGATGATGACTATGAAATAGATTCCCTTAACGTGACAGCATTAAAAAAACTGATAAAATAACGTTTTTACGTCAGTAAATGACTCTTGGTTCATTACTCGGCAAAGGGTTAATACGAAGTGAATATTTATGACGAGGCGACGTTCAATGAGTTGGCAATATATAATATAATGTCTGGGCAAGGTTGAACGTAGAAATTACAGTATTTGACATGTCTACAATCTCACAATAATAATCAATACATAACCTTTCACCTCTCAACCGTCCACCTCTCGTGCCCATCATTTTAATACCAAGCCAGGAACATTAAGCACCATCAACGATGATATCACATCAATATTGACTTGATTTAATATCAAGGAAGCTTGAAGCGTCCTCCAGAAATGACTTGACTGTCTTGGCACCTGCCTCGAAATTATCGTTAAAGGATAAGATATGATTTCATTGAAATCCTGCTTTTTACAAAAAAAATATCACCAGTCTAGTATATTCTTAATCATGTTGTTCTGTTTCTTTTAATTTGATTGACATACACCCATCCGACTTCCTTACAGACAAAAGGACCTATATTATCAGGAAACGGGTAAAGACTAAGACTATCGAGACTGGAGTAATAACTTTACGTTTCCTTGTTTTAGATATGGAAAGACTTCGTGAAAAGGTTCAACATCAAATCGGTGACAGAGTTCTACGGAGCGACAGAGGGAAATGCTAATATAGGTAAAACATACTGTAAACAATTGATTATTCTTAATTTAGTCGATGAATAAATTTTATAATGAAATATTTATATTTAATAAAATATTATATAAAACATGAGTTTACAGAATCAGAAAGAATCACATTACAAATTGGAGTGGACCTTTAATTACAAATGAATGAATATGTAATTGAAATTTCATAATAGGTTGTCTATTGAACGCAGAAAATCTTACTTTAAAATACGCTTAAGAAATTTACTTATTCAAGGCATAAAAAGGGCCACACCCTAAAATTTACCTATTGGTATTATTCTACTCATAATATATTCCGCGCGTCATCACAGTTCAAATAATAATCAAACGTTCACAATATTCCAGCTAACATCGACGGCACACCGGGCGCTATAGGGTTCGTGTCTCGGATATTCCCGAGTGTGTACCCTATCGCCATCATTAAGGTGAACCAGGAGACTGGGGAGCCAGTGAGGGATTCCAGAGGACTTTGTCAAGTAAGTAATTAATACTTTTAATAAGTTTGGAATGTCATGCGTGGAATTATAGACTTTATTTACAGTGTATAAGGCCGATTATGCCGTGGATTGACTTTCGATACTAGCTTTAAGATGGTGGATGATTGTCGATTGCTAATGCAACTTATAGGGGCCTCGTAGGACCTTCGATTATTATTGATAAATGAAGAAAAAGATATCACAATTAGAAATGCCGCAAATAATACGTAGTTCCAATGTTGTGGTCTTGTTCTTATTTTCGTGTCGATGGTTTTCATTATATCAGCCCAGCTCAATACATAGCCAAATCAATCAGTAACAAAATTTTCACTATACAAAAAGTTCATGTAAAGATGATTCTGATGAACTAATAACGGAGAAACTATGTGTATCTTATAGAGTACCTTAAGAAGAAACTCACAGGTAGATTAATTCATTCTAAGAACGAAATTAGTTTTTTAAACAACTCTAAAATACTTTTACTAATGTATACCAAAATCACATTGTATGCCAAAGTCCGTCATTATTGAGTGTGACTGTTATATAAAAATTTTGATTATGATACTCGTATTTATATAAAACTGTATGGACGCACGCCCTACATTGGCCTCTATTTGTTGTCACAATAGTTAGCACAACCCAACGAGCCAGGTGTTTTCATCGGCAAGATCCAGTCGCACAACCCGGCGCGGCAGTACCTCGGGTACGTGGACAAGGACGCCTCGGAGAAGAAGGTGGTGAAGAATGTGTTCAAGTTCGGGGACGCGGCATTTATATCAGGTGAGAAGAGTATAAAACAGAATTATGTATGTGTTCGTTAATCCTGTGGTTTAGGGAAGGTGAATTTTGAATATTTTGTAGCCTTCCTCGTTATATGGACTATCAAACACAAAAATATTTTTCAATTCACACCAGTAGTTCCTGAGATAAGCTCTAAAAAGGGCTCTACCCCTATTACGTAGCACCAATATCATAATGGTGGCGTTCTAGGGGGGAGGCCTTTGTTTAACAGTGGAAGTCTTTCGGCTGATGATGATAACATAACCGGCAAAAGGTGGGTGGCGAACTCTGCCTATGGTGATTGATGACGATGTGTTATTTATTCCTGCAGGGGATATCCTGGTGGCGGACGAGTTCGGCTACCTGTTCTTCCGCGACCGCACGGGTGATACGTTCAGGTGGCGCGGCGAGAACGTCTCCACCACTGAAGTAGAGTCCGCCATCTCCAGGTTCGCTGACCATCGAGATGCCGTCGTCTATGGAGTTTTGGTAAATATTGCTACTTAATTGTGTTTGGGATACCTTGTGCTTCATTGCTTCGATAGTTCTGAATAGGTATTATTGTAGATCTGTGCTTGGCTTCTTCAGGCTTTATATTAAGTCTTGCCAAAGGCTGATTCAGCAATAGTAACTTTAGAGTAAGAACGCGAGAAGCGACATTGTTTCTTTTGTGTATATCCTATTTTACAGGGGATAGATTGCGAAGTAATATTAACGTAGTTAGGAATCCAGTGATTCGAGGTGATGTTTAACACCTCGACTTTCTAGTGTCGGGTGGCGTTCGGAGTACGGTCAGCGTAGTGTGTAGAGTGATGGAAAAATTGGGGGTAAATGAAAAAGCATCTACTGTATAAATACGGGGACCGCATCTTCAGTCTGTTTGCGACCACGGCCGGTGCAACTCGGTCGAAACGTCAAGCCAATATTAAAAACTTGTTTTCGCCTTAATTTCCGTGTTGTAACTTAAATTTATTATAATCTTTCAACGCGATAGTTTAAAAGTTTGAACTGCAACAGTTACTATCACAAACCAGGTTCTCACAACAGATAGGATAAAGAAGCGACACTTAATAATATTGATTTTTGTTGAACATAGCTTGCTCTATGTGAATGAGAATCTATTGTGTGCCAACAATATGCGGACATTATAATATAACGAAACCTTCATTGATGAGAACTAAACGACATTTTAACAATGTAGTATTCAAATTAGACGTACACGGAGTACTATTAGCAAAGCGACCAGCGTTTCCGCAATGTATTGATACTATAGGTTACCGCGTTGGCGTCTTATATATCAACGTAATTAATCAGGTTTAGTCAGCACCTAACATTGAAAGCGTGGAATCAGGGCTTAGGAAATTTATTCATATAAATCAATACGTCGTAATTACATTTTAAGGCTCTTTAAATAGTAATATATATTGTATTAGGTATACAAATTATATTTTTTTTAAGAATGTCCCTTGGGTATAGGATATATAAAGGTATTTTGCTACTAAACCGAAGCTGAAATCTTGAGTTGTTTATTTCAAAATTCCTTATAAACAAATACATGTTTCTTGGTCTGAAAATCGTTGTAACGCAAAACCAGTCGCGTTTGCAAAGACACAGCTACCAACAACCATAACCAAACTAGAACACTAAAATAAACAAACTAATTTACGAGTAGGCTTTGCGTATGACCTATTGTCATATATTATCATGTATTATCCCACAGGTTCCAAATACGGAGGGTCGCGCGGGCATGTGTGGTATAGTGGACGTGGATGGTACACTGGACTTGGACAAACTGGCGCGGGACCTCGGCAGGGACCTGCCCGTGTACGCGAGACCTGTGTTCATTCGAGTCTTGAACAGCTTGGATATGACGGGTGAGATACTTGTGGAATACATTTACAATATTCGACTCATTAAGATATGACAAAATTTCAATTGCATCTGTTCAAAATTTATACACATTTCTTATAAATTACATTTATAAGTAATATAAATTACATTTTTAAATTAATAAATAATTAAAAATAAAATTCTATAAAAACAAATACAATATTTAGAAATTAAAAAATATTATTAGGTTTTAGTGTCCCACTGCAAAACAAAGTCCTCTCTTTCCTTGAGGCTTCTACAAAACTCTATCTTCTGCAGTAAGGGACCAATTCGTAAGGAACAAGTGAGTTCAAAAATAAAATTATATTTCCTTTTTTTAGGTACGTTCAAAATGAAGAAGACTGATCTGCAAAAGGATGGTTTCGATCCGAAACTCGCCAAAAACGACAAACTTTACTATTTAGATCCGAAACAAGGCCGGTACCTACCTCTAGGCGTTGAAGAACACGACAAAATCATTAGTGGACAAATTAGGCTGTGATCTGTTTATTATCTGTTGTTTTTCAGTGTTGTTATATTAAATAATAGTTTAGTCTATTTCAATTTGATGAACACAAAACGTAAACAATCTTTTCGAATTTATCGTAAAACTTATAATAAAAAAAACGTAAAATCGTATAAAATAATTTACCACTAATATTTGAATGATTACCTTTAAATACGTACCTACATAATACTGTGTTCGAGTCAAATGATTTGATTGTTTACTTTTTGTGCAAAGCCTATTGAAACAGAGTATAGTGCTAATGGCATGCTTAGACTTGTCAATTAATCGAATCATGTTGATATCGTCTGTAGCCATCGTAATCACGGTAATACGAGGAACCTACGTAGCGACAAGGTGAAGACGCTATTCGCTGTCAATTTGAAAGACAATAAGAATGAAGAAAGAAACATGTTTCGTAGTTTTACACTTCTACCAAATTGGAATTGTATAAAGATTACCTGGATACTGAGTAGCCTATCAGGACGAGCTGGTAAATTCGTTCGTAAACAGTAAATATCAGATGTTAATTACTGGTGTTCCGATAGGACATTTAGGAATAAAATGTACGAAGAAAATTTAGGTCTTCAAACTACATATCGCACCCTTAGAATAAAAGAGCTCACTATTTATCCTAACAGTTCTGATTTTGTTATAAATCTATTTTAAAAAGCGTGTCTGTGGAGAAAAGAGATCGAACTGTTAGTAGAACACCCTATTTTCGATTAGTCTGTTTTTCAACAAGTGTTTAAGAGATGGTTTTTATAATCTTTTATAACGACATCAGAAGCTCATATTACAGAACAAACCAGCATCCGTGAACGCGCACAAAAGTGAAGCAACACCAGTTACTCCAAAACGGAGTAGTGCCTATTTTGACGATTTGAAGTTTAGTTTACAAAGATCCCGCGCATCGTTGGAATGTTTTACACGCTGCGCATTGAATTTGGTAATGCCAATGTGCAAAACTGCAGTCGGAATTATACATATAAAAACATTAAAATTCCTTCGTACACATGGACACAGTACACGGAAAGGAAAAATGGCTGAACGCGGAGCCTGTGATCAGAAATTACTGATATTTTGGCGTAAGGTTCATTCTAATGGTGCGATATGTCAAACCTACTGCGCTAAACACTCACTCTAGTACGCTCATGTTACCGCCTTAAGTACAATTACGCACTCTACTGTTGTTTATATTTTTGCGTGTGACAAGTCTCTATGTATTTATTACTTCAATCCTTGTACCCAACGCGATCTTCCTCTCCTAGGTGATATTATAAAGGCTGCTTTTAATCTGCATTCTTAAAAAGTAATGTATAAATTAGACTGTATACTGTTATCCGTTATAGCAATAAATTTCGATGTTGTTGCTAAGTATCGTTGTAGTAGGGGGGATCTAAGAATTTATTAATTAAGTATTTGTATTATTTTGATCTGGTGTAACGTAGAACAAATATTTGAATTTTGTATTTTTACACGCTTTATATTAGCTTCACTTGTATGTATGTATGTTTGTTTGTATGTTTGTAACCGACTTCTTTGGGCGCGATTTTGACCCACTTTAAACGGCTAGATTTCGTTCAAACTTTGTAGATTTATCGAGGACCGATGACAATACACTAATTTGATAAAATTATTTAATAATATAATTAATAAAAAGTATTAATTAATAAAAATAGCATAATTACAGCCCGCAACACAAACGCCCTCTGCTAAGCCGCTAGTCGCTACGGTAAAGTTCCGTGGTAGCTAAGCGTCGCGCGCGTGTCCCGACTCCAACGCCCTCTGCTAAGCCGCTAGTCGCTACGGTAAAGTTCCGTGGTAGCTAAGCGTCGCGCGCGTGTCCCGACTCCAACGCCCTCTGCTAAGCCGCTAGTCGCTACGGTAAAGTTCCGTGGTAGCTAAGCGTCGCGCGCGTGTCCCGACTCCAACGCCCTCTGCTAAGCCGCTAGTCGCTACGGTAAAGTTCCGTGGTAGCTAACCGTCGCGGGCGCCGAGACCGGCTCGCGTTAAGGTAAAGCTTCGTGGTAGCTAACCATCTTAATAAAAAATAGAAAATAAATAATAGTTTAAAAAAACTAAAAAACACGCTTTTTATCGAAAACCGAACTAAAAAATAGAAAATAAGTTTTAATCAATTTAAATTAAGAATAGTGTTAAAAATTTCAATAAATATAAATTAATAATAGTGTGAATAAAAACAAAAAATATTTTATTTAAAAAAAGCGTGGGGTGCTTTTTAAGATATTATCAAAGTGATAATCACTCTACTCGTATCTGTCAATAAAATATTTATAACTATTGACACCATGCACCCCACGCTTTTTTAAATAAAATATTTTTTGTTTTTATTCACACTATTATTAATTTATATTTATTGAAATTTTTAACACTATTCTTAATTTAAATTGATTAAAACTTATTTTCTATTTTTTAGTTCGGTTTTCGATAAAAAGCGTGTTTTTTAGTTTTTTTAAACTATTATTTATTTATTATAATTGTTTATCTGTAATTCTGTGGTATCATACAGGCTGATAAAATTGTCTTCTGTTTAGTATCTAACGTAAAGTATTTTAAATTTAGAACTACATCAGCTTTTACCTCCTGGTAGAAATGACACCATGTTATTACTCCACTAACTGACTGCTCGAATTCTTGCTTAACAATACGGCTGAGAATATATCTAATTTCTTCGAATAGATACTACCATAGAAGTGTCTTTTACACTTACCGGCACCGGGTGTAGCCCAAATATACCTATGTAGTAAATACTGGTTTGTAATCAAAATAAATTGTACCTAGATCACAACATACCTATATTATTGAAATAATGTATATTCTCAATAGCCACAAAAAAAGTTTATTTGAAATTCGGGACACATTCCGTGCTGGTAAATGTGCGAATAAAACTAATGATCTTATTTCACGTGATAATTCCATTACTAATAAATTATATGTATTAGGTATTTTTAGTCACTCGAACAACATTATACCTCATACCGAAACGGTTTGTTGGGACGATTTCTAGCGCAAACTCTAACGAACTGTTCGTAAATTGTATTGTACTTAAATGGACAGTGTATCTTCTTCCTGGTGTAGGAATATTTGTTATTCATCCAATCATGTTAAAGTTAATATATGGTACGCCACAACACTATCATTTTAATCATTAACTAAGAATTCTCATTATTATAATTTTTATAAATATTTACATGAATATTGTGAAGAAAGAATTTCAGAAGTACTTGCCTTGTTTATACTATAGTAGCAAATTTTTATTTACGTTTATACAATTTCAAATATTCCAGTCTTGTATTGAGACGAAGAATCTATTTTGTTGTCAATTTTATCATTTTTGTTATATCAATTAGATTTTAAGATTATTTAATGGTATGGGATATGTTGGAAAAACTACATTAAATGTATATTTTCATACAAGATTTTCCGTTTTATTTTACCTATAGTTTTTAACTACAGTTAGTGTCTTATATTGAAGTTCCGTTTTAATTAATTTAAACATGAATTGCGACATCAGTAAACAAATTTCACGCTGCATAAAGTCGTAAACAGTCCTAAACCTGGTTCCTAAGTACAAAATAGACCATCAGCTGAACCGAGCTCAAAGATTAACATTGAAGTAGGGACCCACGTCCTACATAATTATAGGCGTTTGCATATCAACAACATTGGCGTGCCATAGACGACGATTATGTCCATTAGGCGATAGACAATCTATATCATTCAGGTAATACAACTCAAGATACCACTTCACGCTTAAAATTTTCATCTAAAATCTATTGTCCCCACTTTCTTTTATTATATTGGTACACAAATTCCTTAATCTAAGTATATCTGACTAACGGTGACGGAAAACATCTTGAGAAAACCTGGATTTAATTAAATGATATCGCCAACCCGCAGCGACCTAGCGTAGTGATCAACGCTCAATCCTTCTCTATACGAGAAGAGGCCTTTGCCCTGCAGTGGACTGTTATTAATTAAGTACTTATATCTAGCCATACACCCCCGAAATACGTCTACTCTTTACCGACTGTTGTAGGCAGCTGAAAGATTTCTGCTCTTTCAGATACTTCATGTAAGTTAAGGATTTACCATCTTTTTGTTAACTAATTAAATGAGTTAATTAGACTGGGTAATATTTACAAAAAAGTAACATTTTACTATAATAACTTTCGTGAGCGTTATCCATATTATTTACTATATATTCCGGTTATACGAGTCCGAAACTAGTCGGGCATTCCCGAATACACCCGTGAGTATAACCGGAATATATAGTAAATAATAAAAAGTAACATTGTTTAAACAGCCCCCTTACCATGAGCCCTTGAAAGCAGGACAGTTTACGATGTGGAAGCGAGATACCGCTACGTGCAGTGTTATGCAGCGTCTCGTTTCTACAAGGAACCAGGTATGGTTGTATACATTGGCATCACAAGTTTTGAATTACCAGTAGAGTAGACAAACAATGACGAATGTGCTACCATAAGTCTGTAAAGTAATAATAGTCCCACTGCAAGACAGAGGCCTTTTTTCGTAGAAAGGATTAAGCATTGACCACCACGCTAGCTCACGGCGAGTTGGCGATTTCAGAATTAAATTCAAGTTTCCTTACGATGTTTTTCATCACCGTTAGTACGTGGTTTCCAAGAATTTATATATTTATGACGTTGGAAATGTCACATTGATACTTGCCTGGGTTTGAACCTACAGTCTTGTGATTACAAATCCGGTGTGTCAAACGTCTGTATCTTTTATAAATTGAATCGAATCGAACCCTTGGTAGCGAAAGCTCTACGACCGTGGGACCAGAACCTGATATTATATTATTAAATACTTACATAGGCGTGAAGAAACATAGACTAGGTAAATCGCTATAACATCTTTTTGATGCGGGCAACCTTTCTTCTAACCTATGTTTTAATTCAATATTATTGTTTATGTTAGAAAAAAAATATTCAAATTTAGAATTTCTGTGAAATAATCAAGTAATGTAAAACGTCATCCGCACAAGGACTTTCGCGAAAAATTTTATAACTGTCGCGTCCTATATCGGTATTTTATACACAAGTTCAGATGAGGTAACCGGGGTGGGTGACATAGCGCGCCTACCGTTCGGGGATCAGCTGTTGTCGGCGCATGTGCAGCTGGCGCGAGGGGGGCTCGGGGCAGGCGCTCCGCCATTGACGCGGCCGCTCGCAAGGCATTCGCACCGCACCGCGTCCTTCCCGCATTTATACGAAACTGTTCGGTGTCGATGGACGCGCGCGTCCCCGGTGCGTAGTGATCGCGCATCGTACTCACACGTACTGTTTATCTGTTACCGGTGTATAGTTAGCCGCTGTGTGCCCTACTGGGCTGATCGCCAGCATGGACGCGATACTGGCAGCGCTCGTCGCTCTCATGGCACTGGCCGCCGCGATGGCCGCCGTGCTCAGTACACTCTCTAAGGCGGCGATATTCGTCATCCTCGCTGTGGCGCCCTGCGTCTACCGATATAGGAGGCACATTTACGTATTTATCAAAACTCTGCCGAGAGACGCCAAGTAAGTACCGCACTATTTATGTTGTCCTTCTTTAACTCCAAACAAAAGCATGTATGAAAACACCTGCATTATCTACCACTGCGTCAAAACGAAAGAGACCTAAGTTTAGCTCGTCCGTTATTTAAATATTAAAAGCTAAGTTATTATATTTTCACGGAATTATTTCCCTCTTTATTATCAGCTATTCTGCGCAATATAGCAAAAAATAATTAATGACAACAGTAACACGGTTGCGCCACATCGATATTCGTATTGGATGTCAGTTAAAGTTGGACCGCAACGGACAGGGATGTACCATGCTGTCGTATTATAATGGATAGCACCTATCTACCTACCTAGAATGATAATTGTGAATGCAAACTTACAAAGTAATGTACCAACTACCCAGTAACCGCACTTTTTATCCTGTACTAACCATAGACTTTCCCTAATTTTAACATCCGCAAGGACGGGAACGAGCCCACGGTTGCATTGACAACATGACAACTCAACATTCGGAAGTGGTAGAATCCTGTGCACCTAAGGATTGATGACGCCCATTGAATAAATAATTAATTGCCCGCCTCTACGTAACATTACTTAATAAGTCGGTAGGCATACATTTATGGAGCTGTGTACTAAATATAACGTGCTTTATATGCAGGTTAGTTAAATAGTTTATCTGTAGATCTACCTGATTACACGCTGATAATATAATTTGTTCATATAGCTAGATTAGATTATTGGATATAGGTCTACTCTAGAGAGTAGAGATAAATCTTGTAATATCGATGCAAACATGCATAGTTGGGAAGGAAGTTAGTTGAATTGTGTCCTAAAAATTTCAATTGAAATGTCGCAACTCGCGTGACTGCTTGCAGCTGTTTGTTACACAATTAAAACTAACGAAGGTATAATTAATGACTTACCTTACTTAACCTTAGGAAAATAATTATAAAATTATTGCTTCTTTCTTCTTCAGTTCCTACTAATTGGCTATTAAATAGGTTGCAAGAATATCGAACAACTCGTTTCTTTCCTTCGAATTATTTTCTAAATCGATTGTTTTATTTGGTAATTGAGTTTTATATAGAGTCAACATAATATATCTTGAAAGATGCCACATTCTTACTACAAATTGGGATATAACAAAAATGAGGGTGATGACGGTACTTTTCATAACGGGAAAGCTCGAGTAACCAAAGCACGTCAAAATTATCTTATGTCAATTTCTAAGCACGTTTTATTAGCATTGACGCTTGTGTGACGTGTTAGTGTCACTGTTGTTATCGGAGGTTCATTCAAGCTGTTTTCAAATTAATACAAAATCATGTATCAGCTCAAAAAAAAAGTACAGTAAGTTGTAACTTTTTTTAAATTTTTTCTACATTGGCTCACGCTAGAATTTTCCGCAGGTACCGGTAAACAGTCGATGGATAAATACCAAATCGGTTTTCGCAGTCTTTCTTACATGGTTACAAATTATCGTTAACGCTCAACAAAGACAACAACTTAAACCCCTTTTAAATTGGAAACCTCGGAAAGTCCTACGCTTACTACCACCAGACAATTGGACCATTAATATCGTTTAGGTTACCTACTGAGTTATTTACATGCGTGGAAGTATGTCTGCTATTTATCATTCATGTTTATTTCCTTTGCGAGTGCTGTTGATATTGATACCGTGTTATGTATCTCACATATTAGCGGGACATGTATAGTTGTCATTATGCACATGGCAGGTTAGTAGGTACCTACGCAACTTGTTACAATTGCATTGCAAACAAGTGATGTAAAACTAAACATGGTCGCTGCTTAGAATGATGAACAATAGCCAATCAGATTGATGGCCGAAACGAATCGAAAAAGTAGCGGTCATCTTGGAGGGTGATGAGTTGACGATATTTACAAAGAGTCAACCGCTCAATTCTCTCATGTTTAAAAGATAGTAATAGTGTTGAGGCGGAAACAAAACTGAATTTAAAACTACAAGCCGCTCTACAAATCGCACCCGATAGAGGTGAGAGGATCGAAGCTAATGGTGCATTAAGAGATGCCATGCTAACTGTGGATAGTAATAATGAATCACCATTTCATTATTCACTGGTACAGCCGTGACCAGAAAATTAATATTAGCAGAACTTTTTAAAATACCCAGTTTTTAGATATTCATAATAAAGTTTTTTTTTTTAAATCTTTATTTATTTAGAGGCTTTTACCTAACAATGGTACGTCAGCCATAATAAAGTTACAATTTGTATTTTATGAAACAGCAGGTATATTAGGTACCTACACGGCTCATCATGTATTTGAGGTAACGACTACGACTACCTAAGCTTGAGTCTGTTCTGCGTAGACTATAACAACATCAAGGTTTTGTCATTATACTTAAGATCATTAAAGTCATACACTCATACTTTACTGGAATGATCAGATTATTTTAAGACACGTGAATACGACACGTGCTATGCGATCTGCGACGACAAATGAACGAATTACATGTATCAGATCGTAGCATTAGTGGACTTCTTATATGCACGCTACCCATTATATTATCTACTTATACTAAAGTAGATAGCCTCCCTAGTTAGCATGACATTTATTAAGTACCACATCCATATAGACTTCATTAACATGTTCTTGTCTTCTGCATGATAATGCGACGATGGATTTTTACTGAATTCATTGTATCACTTGAAAACGGATCGATATTAGTAGCCGCCGTCCGCACCCCGCGCCATTTCAATGTCAACGTCGCATTATTAAAAGACAATGAAGTATGTATCATAATATTACCTAACTAGAAATTATTATGATAATACTAAATTTATACCTATGTCATCAGTACGTGTACCTTATTCTTATCATATGGTTGATGAACAACGTGGTGTCAGAGTTTTAACTCCTGTAGGTCTGACATGGCTTTACACACTGTTGAAAAATCTTTCAGGTGTGCCGGTTCCTCACGATGTTTTTCTTCACTGTTTTGTAACAACTGATAACTAATTTATAGTTTGCACATGAACTCGAAAAGACATTGGTGCGTGCCGGAGTTTGAACTTGTGGCTTTTGATTTGGCAGTCCAACGCAAATGGTCATACATCTCGGCTAAAACTACCATAAATAATAATTATTGTAACAGACTTGTTTATATTTTGCACATATATTACTTGCACTAAATATTTGTGCGATCCGCAAATATTTGTCCCGTGTTTGTGTATGTGATATTTCATGGTTGTGAAACGTACCCACGATACGGAGAAATGCCTAGTGTGGGGCGACATTTAAATGAAAGTAACTAGGAAAACGGAATATCAAGAATCTTTTGTAATTTTTTATATCTATTTGAATAAGTTTCAAGCTACATTTATCGATTTCTAAAACACTTTGCGGACATACATACATGACATTGTTATTACAATATAATTATGATTGTCTTTTTTGCAAGCCATTATTTGTACTGTTTTTGCTAAATAATGATCGCGCAGAATGTAATAATTTAGGTTCCAATTTCTAAATAGTTAGAAATTGATGTAGAATCATGTTTATCCTAATTATTTTTTTATGACAGATCCGGTAATATTTAGAGGTAATAGAGGTACCCTATATTCAAAACGTATATTAAAGATATAATCGCAGCCTAAGGCCTAATGTAGGTATGCAAATTATAATCATTAAACATAAATAAAATTAAGTGTCTGTTTGTAACATCAAAATAACAGCTTTTCACTCAATGTATAATTATGAAAGCATACACGACATACATAAAAAAATGCAATTTAACCGTTTTTTGTCGGTCTGTTTGTTCCGGCTAATCTCCGAAACGGCTGGACTGATTTTGACGGGACTTTCATTGGCAGATAGCTAATAGGCCGGGGTCTATTAATCTTGGCTACTTTAAATTTCGAAAATGCTTAGGTTTCTGTAGGAAAAAAAGAAAACCCATAAATCTGCTTACTGCTGCTAGGTACAGCTTTTTAACCGAAATACGCGAGGACAAAGTCTCGCGCATAAGCTAGTTTTTTAAAATACAGTTTGCACTAGTTGTTACAAGAAAAATAATCGGTAAATCATAATTACAATTAGATTTCGACTGATCATGACTTGAATAACATCAACATATCGTCGTCCGTGGGGTCAGTTCAATGTTGTGTAATTACCTGCAGCTAATAATACTATGTAATATTATATTAATAGGTGTTGACCAACGTCAATACAGACAGTAACTACTTTTGCGATGTGATTTTAATTATTCCGATTATTTATTACCATATTTTAGTGGCTGCAATAGGGATTTTTATTGAGCTTGTATACCTAACATATTATGTTAGTTCCACACATAATATATTACCATTTTGATTATGATTTTACTCTAACGGTTCCAAATAGTATACTAAAGGCAATCACGTTTTTTATACAAGCTTTTATTTAATAAAAAGGAACACTTATAGGATCACTCCGTTGTCAGTCTCTCTGCCTGTCTGTCATCCCTTTTTTCTTAAGAACGCGTTTAAAGTTGAAATTAATGTCAGATCAAATACTCGGGTCTGATGTCTCTTGAAGCTGTAAATGTAATGTGATTATTTTTACAATTGTCACACTCAAAACCTTTATACAGGTTGCTTCCTGTTGACGTAGAATCATAAAATTTGGCAAAAAGCATTGTCTTACAGAACAAGAAAAAAAACTGAAAGCTATAAATTTGTAGTTGCATTACGTAAACATCTGCAGTCGGTAAACTAATCGCTGCCTATATCAATATATTGGTGCAAGTTTTCCTACGTCAAAGTTAAGTTTGTTCATCGATTGTGTTTATCTTTTCGTTAGAGCAATGTTGTTATCATATAAACATAACTTAAAGCTACAGAACCCACGGTGCGCGAGTTCAACTCGCTCCTTGACTGGTTTTTATAAGGAACTTACCTTTCTAGCTCCCTACTAAGTGACTTCAGGCATAAAGGTAGATTGGTCTACAATATCATCATCATTATCAGCCGGATGACGTCCACTCTTGAACAAAGGTCCTCAGAACGCCGCAATGAACGACAGTTTACCTTAATTTTTACTTGAAATTCGATTCGTCTTATAACTCGGAAACATGTTACACAGTTACTGATGTTACAGTCGTTTCTTTGCAAGAATACAAATCCCAATCTCTTGTACCACACTGACATGTATTTCAGGCCTCGTATCTACCACCATCCTGTTTTGCCAACCGCTGTGCTCGCCCTCGTTCAAGGTTACGTTGTGGCTACAGTAGGGTTGAACATTACAGTTTTCAATAAATTTACCTACGGTATACCATATCATTTTTATTGAAATACCATTTAGCATAATAAATAAAGTTTATGAAAGTAATAGTCTAAGATCCGACCGCGTGATTTATACGTTCATATGTTTGATTAATAAAATATAATTTTTATCGATATTTATAACTAAACCAATGCAGATCCGCAAAGGTGGCCATCCAAATTTGGCCGCAATTAATTTTAATTAAAATGTAATTAATTATTTATTTTTGAACAATTACGTTCACTTGTAATTGTTAAAAAATATATTTCATTAGAAAGAAATATACCTGAGATACCGAGAAAGTTCAAGGTGCCATCCCTCACTTGGCCGCAACCTAATGTCAGCCAGGTGTAAACAGGTATAATTTCGTTAAATATATACGTTCATAATGTATTATCATGTTATACATACCAAATTGAAGATTAATTCTTTCCCTACATGATGAGATATAGGTGCCTATGCAAAAATGCCCGCAAATAGTGACTGCCAACGATTAAAGATAAATAAAAGCGAGAGAAACTTAAGATAAACACCCCATGTCGAATAAAGATAGAGCATCCCAGCTGCTTGTCGTTTTTATGCTACTGCGCATGCGTCCATAGATAAGGTGCTCAACTAGTAGCTCGCGTATTTGCTTGGAGTTTAAAATACTCCAAAAATTGAGCAGTAAAAATAATATGTCATAATAATTAATCTACCAAACTAGTGTTTTCAATATTTTTTTAATTATATTCAACTAAAACAATATTTTTTAACTGTGAAACGTCATTTTAAATATAAAATTTATCTTTTAAATAAATTTTGTTTTATTACAATTTTTAACAATATTAAGTTTCGTTTATTTTCGGTCTTCATAAAAAATGTCATAAAAATTACTATCCAAACCAGTGTTTTTAATTTTTTTTTTAATTATATCCAACTCAAACAATAACTTTGAACTGTAAGACGTTAATTTGAATCTATATTAAAATTTATCTTTATACACAAATGTTTTTTTTATTTTTATTTTCATCAATATAAAGTTTCGTTTATTTTCCTTGAATCCTTGATTAAAGAACTGAATTAAAAACAATGGTAACAGAATTAAACAGAATTGATTTTTTAATTCTGTTGAATTCTGTTTCCATTGCTTTTAATTCGGTTCTTTAATCAGGGATCTGATTAATATAAATTTTTCAGTTTTATTTTTTGAAAACAAAAAATATGAAATTCATGTGATAACCAAATTCATTTGTTGATTCCACATTAAGTTTTAGGTTATGATACATAAAATTTTTGTGACGTCGAAACAATATCATTAAAAAACACTTTTTAAATGATACATCACTAAAGTTAAGCACTTCTTGCTTTTCATTACACAACAAAAAACACTTCTTCATTTTATTCTTACGTTTTAATAACGTTAAGAATGAAATATATCAATATTAATATTAACAAAGTTTTATAATTTTGGAGTTGAAAAAAAACAACGTGGCGCATAAGACTGTCAAAAACATATGATTGCAATATTCAGTACGGTATTTAGTTGAGCACCTTGCCTATGGACGCATGCGCAGTAGCATAAAAACGACAAGCAGCTGGGATGCTCTATCTTTATTCGACATGGGGTGTTTATCTTAAGTTTCTCTCGCTTTTATTTATCTTTAATCGTTGGCAGTCACTATTTGCGGGCATTTTTGCATAGGCACCTATATCTCATCATGTAGGGAAAGAATTAATCTTCAATTTGGTATGTATAACATGATAATACATTATGAACGTATATATTTAACGAAATTATACCTGTTTACACCTGGCTGACATTAGGTTGCGGCCAAGTGAGGGATGGCACCTTGAACTTTCTCGGTATCTCAGGTATATTTCTTTCTAATGAAATATATTTTTTAACAATTACAAGTGAACGTAATTGTTCAAAAATAAATAATTAATTACATTTTAATTAAAATTAATTGCGGCCAAATTTGGATGGCCACCTTTGCGGATCTGCATTGGTTTAGTTATAAATATCGATAAAAATTATATTTTATTAATCAAACATATGAACGTATAAATCACGCGGTCGGATCTCGTACTATAATTATTAAATAGTAAAGATTTTAGTGAAGGTTTTATCTGTAGGTAAGTAACGTAAATTAAACAACAATGAAATCCAATAGGTAGTTGTAGGTAAAATCTTTACCTACACAGAATAGTAAATTAATTATATTGCTAGTACCTACCTATTCTTTTTTATATATAAATAGGTAAGTCTAAGCACCGCTACTGTTTATAGTACAAGCCAACAGGAAAAACAATAAGTAGATGCGCATACAATATACGGGCTGTACAACCCTAGACTTGTGACCTACATTATTGTTTCGGAGGATCGATGGCACAATACGCCACGCAGTCTGCGATATGGTAGCTAGCCCTAGTCGGCCCATTGCAAATGAGATCCGATTGCGTCACACCACTGCCTCTCAAATAACTTATATTGTTATCTTACACGCATAACAAAAACTAGTTCAACCAGCCTTTCTGGAGATTGCTGGGTACTAAAAGTACGCCTAACTGTCATTCTACTATTTGTTTCTTGGGATAGCATTGATACTTGGATATCGTACTTAAGTATTATAACCGATGTGAAAATTAAAAGTCTGTTGGATGCTTAGGTATATTCTGAAAATAAGGAAGTAATAATCCAGTGCTGAAACTGCATTAAAACGTTTTCTGTATATTCCATGTTAGTAGAACACCTTAGTGTTTTGTTTATACCTAATAAACTTTATTTATATGTAACTAGCACGCTAGCAACAATGTGGAGCCCTTGTTACATAAAATTATAGAGGACTAATTGACATATAAATCGATATTCAAATAATGAATGTCATTGTTTGAATACTTTGTATTACTGAAAAACATTGAAGCACCCTTATTATTATTCCCTTGTTGTGTTTCTACTAATTAACATCGTGACATTGCTTATCGAGTAACAAGTGAAAGATAAATCAATATTATAACTAGGTTCCTTAATAGAAGGGATAGCGCTAAAGTCGCTCAAAAACTAGTAGAGGGACTTATGGCAAGACTCACACTATGTATGACAAAAAATAGGATAATCGATAGAGCGTAGCCGCAGACCTAAACTAGTATGAACACTACACTTACACATACAAGTGGAAACAATTGTTTTGTTTGATATCGTGCTTGCTCTAGGTACATAAAATTTCCTGCTTGGGCAAGCCTTGTGCCATATCTATGTATTTATAATTGGATAGATATCGTTTCGAATGATTGCGAAGGACTAACAAAGACCTTTGTGTCGAACTTATATATAGATTTTTATATTCTTTGCAAGTTCAACATCCTATTCAATTGTTTATACTGTTTCGGTATTAACTACACTTAGATTGATTTAGCTTTTGTCCATAGCGTTTTGTATAGAGATGATTCAGCTTCTGAAAGCTGAACGGGAGCATTGTCTCCATACAAAACTGGTGTTTTCTATAAGCAAAACGGGAATCAAGCTGAATAACTGTATTTAGTCCCTTACCCGATACAAAGTTACGTATGGAGTACAAAAACCCCAAAAGGTAACGCCTACCTACGAAAGCAGCCTAATAACTTAGTTGTTTTTCTTATTCAGTGTTGTTAGGACTTGATTCAGAGCCGGTGTTTAATTTTGCATCAATGCGGATGCCTGAATACATAACCTTTACAGAGGTAGCAATCGGCAATCTTGTTCGTCTCGCATACATTTACATACATTGTTTACACTCTCCTCCGCGCGGCTATTTTTGACTTGAACTTTAGACGAAATACGTTCATATAGTGCGATTAGACGATACAAACTGTATATAACGTTTTAACACATTGTATCTAAATTATGCGGCTTTTATATTATGCTTGCTTTATTTCGTCTTCAGTTGCTCTTTAAAAATAATAGAGCTTGGATAGCGGAAAATTGAAACTGGTGCAATCTAATTAAATTGTTATTTCTCACCTAGGGAAAAGTTGTATTATATCCACTTAAGAACCTTCTTTCCTCCCGTTGAATCTGTATTGTAGACGTAGATTGACATGCATTATACAATTATACAGGGCGTAAGTGTTATCATAAGTAAGCGAGAAATCATTATATCTAATCATAAATCATTATACATTCAGTGCCATTTCGGTTTTCTGTCACATCCTGTACCAACTTAGAAATGTTTACCCCTTATAAAAAAATTGCATGTTAAAAAATAGAGATGTCACTAGACTTAAGAAGGCATTGTCTAAAAACACATTTTATCATCATAAGTAAGAGGGTTAATTGCTAATTACCCGCGTTAATCGAATAAAACGCAATCGCAGAAGTAATGTTACCTATCAATTTCTACATACACTGTTTAATGAGTTACAAGTGACAACAAAAAATGATACGAGCATTTTATAATGATTTAAGAATTATTCTGATACCAAATATTGAATACTAATTATATTTATGTGACATCAGCATCCTTTGTCGTCTTTGTTTTTATTGTCATCACTCAAATACCTACATGACACGCCAAAGTACAAAGGTTTGGCTGTTGTTGTTACCAGATAATACAAATGATATCTGGTTATTATTATATCTCTAATTATGTATGAAAATGGAAGTTTAAATATATGTATAGAGCAATTAGATAATTAGGATGGTGGAAATAATTATTTACAAAGTCTGATAAGAAGAATTTTGGGTACTTTTCAAGATGTGTTATTTTGATCTGATTAGATTAGATAGCTACTATTCTTAACTGCTTTCTGTGGTTACTTTTCGAATCAGTGCTGTAGATAACCTATGTTGTGCTTAACAATAATTTCGAAAGCGCAGAATTGATTGTGTCCAGTGACATACAGAATATTTGTACATGTAAAGAGGGACCAGTTTAAATTTAAATGATTTAAAACTTAGAATGCTAATTTAAAAAATATTCTGAGCACAAGATAGAAATTAAAAACCAATAATTTCACGAAATAACTGAGCTCTGATTATAATTTGCATTTAGACAAAAAACAGTAGGTACCTAGGTCTTTAAACTTAAGATTCAAGTGTAAATAAAAAACACTTCTATGCAGTATTGCAGTCATGTTAAATCCGGGTTCGCTATTAGCAGTTACGTGGAGGTATAAAGAAATTTGGCATACTCCAGTGGCTAAGCTCCATCTATACGCAATGCTGTAGTCGCTGTTATATAACTTACCAGATTTTACTGTGGTACACTTTCCTTATATCAAATACAGATATCGCAGATGCTAATTATTTAGATCGAATAACTAGTTTGTTATTTAAATATCTTATTTTATTATTATATTTATTACAAAACAATAAACCGCAGTTTTGGATTACAATTCATTTATTTTTGTTAGGTAATACCCACATTAAAAGTTATAAATTAACCGAATTGAAAAGCGAAATTTGAATGGATTTGATATCAAACCTATTATATTCTTTTTTACGGTTACGTCATACTCAGATATCGTCAGAAAAATGGCATTGCTCTAGAAAAGATATCTAATGAGCGACAGTAACAATATTTACTCTACAGAATAAATCACAATGGAGTTTGTTTGATTTACCATTACATAGGTACTTTTATCAGTTTGCTATAAAACCTGGCTAACGTCAGTGAAAAGGTTTAAAACAAAACTACATCGCAGTTCTGGGCTACAGCTGGACAGTGCCGAATGTGGAAGCACTTTTTTATGGAAAATGCAGTCGGCATACCCTGCCGCTGGGAGACGACAGGAAGTTGTGCGACTCCTCCCGTTAACCAAAAGAACGAGCCCAGGAGGGTATACCCACTAAAAAGCACACACATGGGATGTGGTGGCAGCTGATACTGTAGAATCTAGAATCTATGCTTATTAGATAGCTACGAATTCATGTAGATTTAAAAGAGGTATGTCTGGATAATAGCATCAGTAGCAAATAAAAATCCTAGTTTACCGCGTCGGAATTACTAGCCCTCGGATACAGGTGTTAATGCATTGTTCGTTTGTACTTTGTAAGAGGTAAAAGTAACCAACTACTATAGTTCACTATACATAAATCCTTATCTTACGCACAAACTCATGTAAAACGTACTATAAAATATGACGTATTGCAAACTTAAGTAGTAACTAGTACCTATAATAAACATCTGAACAAATTAAATTCAGTAAATTCTTTACTAAGACTTTAACTTTCTGGGGAAACCAAGTCGATTATAACCAATTTCTATCGCTTGATGTAAAGCCTGCATTTAATGATAGGTATAAAACCTAACGAAAATCTCAACCATTCTTAGATGGGCTTTTGCTACCAATGATGCTAATGCCATTCACGGTCGGTCACGCATTTGATGCTGCTATGCCGTAAGGGAAAAGAGCGTGACCGTACTATTTGGTAATCGGTAGAAAAATAACGAGAAGCCGACAACACAGACGACTGCTCGCGTCACTTAGACAAGGTGAATGGACGTAGTTCGCTCTTATATTTACATAAAATATCAATACCTTCCAAAACTAACAATTTACGATCCATCGTGAGATGACTGAAATTGTTCATTTTAATATTCAATTAGGTACTTGAAAATGTATACTTATTCCGTTTTTATATCGACTGTTAATGTAGTAAATAATGAGTATAGTTCTGTACTCTGAACTTCAGAGTGAAGATTTACTATATATTTTATTATTTAGTATTTATGTGCAGTGTACTTCTTGTAGGTATTTATATCACAATTTCGATTCAGTCTCGTCTGGTTAAATGTCAAAGTTTGACATTAAATAACTGAGACTAGACTGACGCTGTGTTTTAAACGTACAAATATTATACTACAGTCTGATGAGCTCGATAAAACCTGGCTAACGTCAGTGAAAAGGTTTAAAACAAAACTACATCGCAGTTCTGGGCTACAGCTGGACAGTGCCGAATGTGGAAGCACTTTTTTATGGAAAATGCAGTCGGCATACCCTGCCGCTGGGAGACGACAGGAAGTTGTGCGACTCCTCCCGTTAACCAAAAGAACGAGCCCAGGAGGGTATACCCACTAAAAAGCACACACATGGGATGTGGTGGCAGCTGATACTGTAGAATCTAGAATCTATGCTTATTAGATAGCTACGAATTCATGTAGATTTAAAAGAGGTATGTCTGGATAATAGCATCAGTAGCAAATAAAAATCCTAGTTTACCGCGTCGGAATTACTAGCCCTCGGATACAGGTGTTAATGCATTGTTCGTTTGTACTTTGTAAGAGGTAAAAGTAACCAACTACTATAGTTCACTATACATAAATCCTTATCTTACGCACAAACTCATGTAAAACGTACTATAAAATATGACGTATTGCAAACTTAAGTAGTAACTAGTACCTATAATAAACATCTGAACAAATTAAATTCAGTAAATTCTTTACTAAGACTTTAACTTTCTGGGGAAACCAAGTCGATTATAACCAATTTCTATCGCTTGATGTAAAGCCTGCATTTAATGATAGGTATAAAACCTAACGAAAATCTCAACCATTCTTAGATGGGCTTTTGCTACCAATGATGCTAATGCCATTCACGGTCGGTCACGCATTTGATGCTGCTATGCCGTAAGGGAAAAGAGCGTGACCGTACTATTTGGTAATCGGTAGAAAAATAACGAGAAGCCGACAACACAGACGACTGCTCGCGTCACTTAGACAAGGTGAATGGACGTAGTTCGCTCTTATATTTACATAAAATATCAATACCTTCCAAAACTAACAATTTACGATCCATCGTGAGATGACTGAAATTGTTCATTTTAATATTCAATTAGGTACTTGAAAATGTATACTTATTCCGTTTTTATATCGACTGTTAATGTAGTAAATAATGAGTATAGTTCTGTACTCTGAACTTCAGAGTGAAGATTTACTATATATTTTATTATTTAGTATTTATGTGCAGTGTACTTCTTGTAGGTATTTATATCACAATTTCGATTCAGTCTCGTCTGGTTAAATGTCAAAGTTTGACATTAAATAACTGAGACTAGACTGACGCTGTGTTTTAAACGTACAAATATTATACTACAGTCTGATGAGCTCGATAAAACCTGGCTAACGTCAGTGAAAAGGTTTAAAACAAAACTACATCGCAGTTCTGGGCTACAGCTGGACAGTGCCGAATGTGGAAGCACTTTTTTATGGAAAATGCAGTCGGCATACCCTGCCGCTGGGAGACGACAGGAAGTTGTGCGACTCCTCCCGTTAACCAAAAGAACGAGCCCAGGAGGGTATACCCACTAAAAAGCACACACATGGGATGTGGTGGCAGCTGATACTGTAGAATCTAGAATCTATGCTTATTAGATAGCTACGAATTCATGTAGATTTAAAAGAGGTATGTCTGGATAATAGCATCAGTAGCAAATAAAAATCCTAGTTTACCGCGTCGGAATTACTAGCCCTCGGATACAGGTGTTAATGCATTGTTCGTTTGTACTTTGTAAGAGGTAAAAGTAACCAACTACTATAGTTCACTATACATAAATCCTTATCTTACGCACAAACTCATGTAAAACGTACTATAAAATATGACGTATTGCAAACTTAAGTAGTAACTAGTACCTATAATAAACATCTGAACAAATTAAATTCAGTAAATTCTTTACTAAGACTTTTACTTTCTGGGGAAACCAAGTCGATTATAACCAATTTCTATCAGAAGAATAAAATTCGATATATTTTCCATAAGTAGGTAGGTACATAAACTGTTAATCTCATACTTTACAGAAAATTGAACTAACGCTTGAAAAATTGGCGCTTGATGTAAAGCCTGCATTTAATGATAGGTATAAAACCTAAAGAAAATCTCAACCATTCTTAGATGGGCTTTTGCTACCAATGATGCTAATGCCATTCACGGTCGGTCACGCATTTGATGCTGCTATGCCGTAAGGGAAAAGAGCGTGACCGTACTATTTGGTAATCGTTAGAAAAATAACGAGAAGCCGACAACACATACGACTGCTCGCGTCACTTAGACAAGGTGAATGGACGTAGTTCGCTCTTATATTTACATAAAATATCAATACCTTCCAAAACTAACAATTTACGATCCATCGTGAGATGACTGAAATTGTTCATTTTAATATTCAATTAGGTAATTGAAAATGTATACTTATTCCATTTTTATATCGACTGTTAATGTAGTAAATAATGAGTATAGTTCTGTACTATGATCTATAGAGTGAATTTAAAAAAAAAATACTATATATTTTATTATTTTGTATTTATGTGCAGTGTAGTTCTCGTAGGTATTTATATCACAATTTAGATTCAGTCTCGTCTGGTTAAATGTCAAAGTTTGACATTAAATTACTGAGACTAGACTGACGCTATGTTTTAAACGTGCAAATATTATACTACAGTCTAATGAGCTTGATGCAATTTTTTTTAATAGCCTCCTTCGTTTCTCGCTGCTGAGCAAAGGCCTTCCCTTTATTCTTCCAAAGCACTCTTCACCCTCACCTTCGCAGTTTTTTGACCTCGTGCGTCCCGCACATCTGGCCAGATCATCACACCATCTTCGCTGCGGTCGACCTCGACTAAGGTCCTCAGCCGTCTAGTGAGTGACGTTCTCAGGCTCCCATCTGTTGGAGTGCATTTGCGCGACGTAGCCAGACCACTTCCATTTCAGCATTGCTGTTTTTTTTTTCAACATCTGCTACTCGAATTATAGAACACTATTGAGGTCACATATTTTAATTCTACTACTATGGTCTCTATCAATCCCAACTTCTAAGTATTTGAGATTACGTGGAAAGCTTGATTAATTCCTATGATAAATATTCAATTAACCATTATTTATTTAACCAGTCAGCGTACCAGTGGTTTTATTAATAAACCAATAGAAGTAGTTTTTGTGTTTATTTATTAAAATTAAATCGACGGTAGTGTAGGTATCTACTAAATAATTATTTATTACTTTCATTTGCATCGTACTCATTCTCAAGTTCATCCCTTTATTGACAGTCAAGGCCTTATAAATGAGTAACAGTCGAGTAAACTGCGTGTGCAATTTATAACATGAGTTAGGTAATCGATACAAATTATATAACTCTGATATGTATATTTAAATAAATCTATAAAAAAAATGTCAAACGTCACGTTTTTATTTACTAAGATTTCTCAGGTTATTTGCCACGAAGGTCGTATTTGTAGTCATTTAATTATAGGATTACGAACACGTCAAGCTATACAGTCGCGTGACTAGCGGGCAAGCGCCACAGCCGCAGTGCTGTTTATGGCTTCCTCTATATTAACGTTTCTAGTTCGCCGTACCGTGGATTGTACGCTAGCATGCACAATATTTTCGTTATCCTATCCCTCGGGACTGACAAAACTCAACATCATTGCTTTATTGTTCCTTCCTGTACAAACCATGCTTACAAATTAAGTAACAATTACAACTTACAACACTCACTGAATGCTCCATTCAGAATGTTTATGAAAATCAATACTGTAGACGCCTATTGTGTGGAACGACGTTGATATATTTTATTCTAAACTTGAAACCATTCAACTTTTTCTAACGGATAATGATCCATGAATAAGAGGTTGGTAGGTTTAGTTATCTGTACTTATTGTTTTTATTCCAATGTCACGTTGTCCCGCCTTAATTAGCAATAAAAGAGGATTTTGTATAATTTACCCTGTGTGTTAAAACTGTATAAGAATCAAGTGCCATTTTTGGACCTAATTCTGCTTAGCCTGCTCACTAAAAAAGTAACATTAAGTATAAATATTTAATGCGGGAACGTTGTACACGTGTGATTAAAATGACTATGGGAATTGTGTAGAAATCGATACAATACCACCGGCCGTAAACTGTAAGAAATACAACATCTGCAGCCATTGCCGTTCAGGATTGATTTGTGGGGTAGGGTTGATTTAAATCTATTCATGGAATGATTGAAGTTAATGTTTTTCAACTGTTTCTTTGTAAAAATGTCTGGTGCTTTTTATGTAGCATTTTTTAAACTTTAATTAACATATCTTCAGCATTATTCTCTATAAGAAATTATATAGAAGAAAAAACAACGCTTACTTACAGTACGGCAATAAATACCATAGTTAATTCATGTTTTGATTCATGTAAGCTTATGAATAAAAACAGAGCAGCTAAATTTTGAAGCTTCTTAAAGACACTCCAATTTGTGTGTTCGATAAATAACATGCTACATATTGTGATACACGTCGATCCATGCCTCCGAGATGTGGACAGACAAATTGTCATAATTCAAGTTTACATGATTTCCATTTTCAATCTTATTCGAATAGAACATCAAGAATTTCCGTTGGAACTTTGTACACGTTATATAATGGATCATATCAAAAAAGCAAGAGACCTCCAATTAGTCAATAATTATACTAATTTCTTTGTAATTTCCAGATTCCTATGGCGTTACGCCAACGGTATGATCCGGTCGAAGCGATGGGGCCGGCTGGACATGACTGTGGCCCAGCTGTTCACGCAGCGCGCCCTCAAGAACCCCGACGCGCCCTGCTTCATTGTGGTGGGTGATCGCACCTGGACCTTCGGAGAGGTCAGTACTGGCTCCCTGCCATTTATTCCCATTTTTCTTCATTTCGCAACGGTGTGTTAGCACGTATTTTATTTAGTAGGTAAAAACAATTGCTTTCGTCCTTCTCGTACTATGGAGAGCCCTGTCTGACAGACTCTCCCCCGGAAAACATCACACGCATTCCATAGTAACAAACAGGAACAGGAAACACAATAATAATGCAATTAATTAATAAGATGATTTATGGCAATATGGAAACGATGGAATTTAGTTGGCTTCGACAACTTAGTGTAAAGGCAGAACTCTAGACAAATGGGAAATTCAAATCTGCTGTAAAAGATCAGCTCTTCTAAACAAGTTGACTATGCATTCGCCTAGTGCTCGTAGCACTTGTCATGGTGGGTGGTCATTTAATTGAAAATCCTAAATTGTCAAATTTTTAAAGATAGCATTTACGACTTATCCCGATCCCGTATGTTTTCAAGTTAAAGCGGCTAGCAGCAGTTTTTTTAAGTTTACCATAAAATTTCCAGACTGACGCCAAACGTCGTGCGTCGTTTAGTGTTATTTTGTCTCGGTCAGTAGCTATTGATCCACCAAGGTTCTTAGTGACGTAGTTGCCTATACCTAGGTTAAAAATGAAAATCAATTCTTGCTATCACCACATCTATAATTGGGATATTTGAATGATTAAAGTTTTAATACAAAGCGAGGTAGATAACCCTCACTTATGAAAGGACGTCTACCTCAAAATCGTTATTATTCACATTTGCTTCTAAGTTTCGATTGCTTATTATTTATTTACGACCATTTTATTATGTTTTGTTCAATAAAAGTTAATGTAACATGACAATGAAGGAATAGTTTTATCCTTTAGTTTGAGCAATTTATATAAAATAAATGCTTTCAAAGGTTTTGTCTATTTATAAAATACGACTCCCAATATCTAACTTATCTAACAGAATTTGAAAAAACACTTGTAGATTTTTCAATACTAAGCATATGAAATGGCATGTCGATACCAACAATCAGCAATTGTTTGTCATCAGATGGCTGCAAACTCCAACAAAGTGGCTCGAGTGATGCAAGAGCACCTGGGGCTGAAGCGGGGCGACGTGGTGTGCGTGTTCATGCCCAACTGTGCGGAGTACGTGTGGACGTGGCTGGGCATGGCCAAGCTCGGCGCCGTGTCCGCGCTCATCAACAGTAACTTGCGCCACAAGCCTCTGCTGCACTGCATACAAGTCGCTAAGGCTAAGGCTATTGTCTACTCCGAACATCTTGCTGACGGTAAGCCATGCCCACAACCTCTTAGGTATGTTTATTTCGATGAATAGGTATAACCTGCTCTGGGAAAACCTGGATTTGATTATCTGAAATCGCCAACGCGCAGTGAGCTAACGTGACGATCAATACCAAAAGGCTTCTTTTAGTATGGATCCTTCTCTTAGCCCTGCAGTGGGCCAGTTACAGGCTGTTATTTATATTTATAAGCTACACTATTTAGTTTTCGGCCCGTTTAATATTTCAACTCCTCTTTTAGGGTAGAAAAAGTAGCCTATGTCTTACCTTGGGGTTCAAGTTTACTTCATACAAAATTCCATTAAAATTGGTTCCGTGGTTACGTCGTAAGAGCGTGGACACACAGGCCGAGTGATGTGCCGATGCACTACTAATATTATTTTATTTTATTTAGTATGGATATGACCGTAGTTTCGTCAAAAGTAATTTTGCATGAAGGAGTAGCAAACATTCATACACCCAGCCATCTTCACATACATTTGCAATAGGACATAGATTCTGAGTTTAATGAGAGATGTAAGTACCTAATTTTATTATAAATACGGCCGCCCTGAACGCGTGTTGTGGGAATCCTTCTCACGATCTAAGTATTATTTAACCGATGCGGGCACTATAAATTATACAGTTCAAAGATCGCTAGTTGGAAGTATAAACTTCCTCATGATATAAACAGTACCTATATAGTTAAGTATATTATATGTAAAAACAACTATACAATATAATATACTACAATATATTACATAGTTGCGTTTTCAATATACCTATGTATTAACAATACCTACAATTTGATCACCTTAATAATATGTCTTCCTGCTCCCTTAGCTACCATGAACTCTTAAAGCAGGACAGTTTACATTGTGGAAGCGGGACGCCGCATTATAATGCACGTAGCGGCGGCGCGGGCGTCTCGCTTCCTTTCTTTCCGTAACGCAGCTGGACCAGATTAATGTTAGTTTCACTTTAAATGTACATTTGCTTCTTGGAGCTACAGTAAGAATGACACCTGTGTCCTCCTCAAACTCCCCTTTTCTGTAACACATATTTAAATAACGTGGCTTGAACAATGCCTCAGTACGGGATGTTTGGTTATTGCTAGCTACTGAATAGGGCCGGTAACCTGTATTCTCTGAGAAAACAATAATATGCTAGATGTAACACGTATTGTAATGATACTTCTACAATAAGTATAAAATATACCTATATTGTCCGGTAATATATTACGTAAGTACTTAATTATGCCACAATGTCTAATAGCATCAGTATACTTAGATATCAGTATAATATTATTTATATTTATTCTTTGTTTAAAAAATAAAAGTTTATTATTATCATATTATTTACGTCGCCCGAAACGTCGCCCCACTAGGAATTTCTTCTGTATCGTGCATGCGATTCGGTTTTTTTCTTATCTATCCCGCAAACCCTTAGTCAGTAATGCAGGTAGCGCCAATCAAATCGTCATATAGGATAAACATTTTTTGCTGTTCATAATGGTTATTCAAATATTTACTGACAAATAGAAACTGTTTATTGCGTACAGCAGTTTTTTTAATAACACTTCATAGAATAATTCAGCAATATTAACAATTTTAGTTTATTAATTAGTTAAAAATCTGTTAAAAACATCAATTAAGTATGTATTGTATAATTTAATACTTAATTTTATAGTTGTTGCAAATATCAATACGTATCCACATTATACTCTACTCATAAAGGGTTTCTAGAGACTTTTTTACATCTACTACTTAATATTTATAATGAGGTGGGCCATAATTATGTTTTTTTACAACATAATAATATAATAGATAAGGATCCCACGAACGTATAGTTAGTCAGAAACGTTGTCTACGAAACCTGTTACCATTTTGATCTTTGTAGGCTGTAGGGCAGTTAGTAAATTATTACATCATTTTTAAAACATTTATTTGTACACGGTCAGTTTTGCAGCATCCCGCAAAAAAGGCCAAACTTAAAGCTTACCTGCCGCACGCTTCCGGCGATATAATACGGGGGCGCGCAAATAAGTTATACTTGGGTTGTTTGTACGGTGTTGTGATTCTTTTCAATTAGCAAATACCGTGAAAACATTTTGAATCTTCGCCTCTACACTAAATATTTCTTTTATAGTTGGGGACCCACACACACGCACACACGCATACACATACAACTTACCTAAGCTCAATTCAGAAAAACTTTATAGGGATGTTTCGTATCACACAATTTTATAGTACCGTGCGGGAACTTAGTTACAAAATGTGTATAAAATGTGTAGTAAAATGATAATTGTATTGTCACCAGCGATAACCGAGATCCGCGAGCAGCTGCCCGAGGACATGAAGCTGTTCCAGCTGTACGGCGTGTGCGCACCCGGCGTGCTGGACCTGCGCGGCGAGATGGCCCGCGTGCCGCCCGACTACCCCAACGTGACCGACAAGCCCCGCTACAAGGACACACTGCTCTACATCTACACGTCGGGCACCACCGGCATGCCGAAGGCCGCGGTACTGCCCAACTCTAAGTGAGATATCGTTCTGTATTTATTTTCTAAATTCGGCTCTAGTAGTACCACAAATTTGATTATTTTATCATAGTTACAAGTATTATTTTCTAGCCACTTCGACCAGTAAAACAGGGTTGTCGATTCTTACTTAAATTTTATTAATGATTAAAATCTTATTTAATTAAGAAGGTATTTGAAATTTGTAAGAAGACATTGAGTGTCGGTGTGTCCAGGTACCTGCTGGTGGTGGTGGCCACGGTGCACATGCTGGGCCTGCGGCGCTCGGACCGCATGTACAACCCGCTGCCGCTGTACCACCTGGCGGGCGGGCTGGTGGGCACGGGCGCGGCGCTGGTGGACGGCATCCCCTCCGTGCTGCGCGCCAAGTTCTCCGCCTCCAACTACTGGACCGACTGCATCAACTACGACTGCACGGTGAGCGACGACGCTGGTTAAGTATTATATAATGCACTGGACAGTCAAAGGGTTAAGGTTGCGCAGAATATTATTTCCAAATGTACTCCCTTTTTTTCTTATTGAACAGCTCCCAAATGTATGGTGTTTGAAAATTCTATGCCCTTAATCACTTTCTTTTTCCATCTTTTCTAAAACATTTATTGATAGCAATGACTTATTCATATGCCATATACAATTGGTATAGCTACCTATAGTACTTACCTACTGTACTCGAAGCTTCTTTACGATTGGATTGGTCCCACCATATAAAAAAGAATAATGACTCGTACGATGACATGCCCTTAAAACGTGGTATCTGGTGCAGGTGGCGCAGTACATCGGCGAGATGTGCCGCTACCTGCTGGCACAGCCGGCGCGCCCCACCGACTCGCAGCACCGCGTGCGCATCATGGTCGGCAACGGGATGAGATTCGCCATCTGGCAGCAGATTGTGGACAGGTCACTACTTTCAATAGTTTTAATAAAATAATTTATTTAGTTTTCCACCCCTTATTCATAAACAATTGATAATTTCAAACCATGGATTATAAATTATACCTATCATTGTTGTTTGCATGTCAGAGAATAGAGATGGAAATAAACTTAAGAAGGGTTTAAGTTAAAACAGGTATTATCATCGTTTATGAATAGTAGGGATAAAGAGGGCGAACGAAGGAAACGGGGTGAACCTACCTTAACATTATTTCCAGTGACCATCTTTCACTAATACAGCACACAATTGCTATTGTTATCTGTTAGCTTAACCTTTGCTTTGCTGTAACTGGCAATAACAATTTGTATAACTAATTAATTATTGTCCTATCTAGGTTCAAAGTGCCACAGATAAACGAGGTGTATGGGGCCACTGAGGGCAACGCTAACATAAGTGAGTGAAAGCTAGTGCTATTTAATATTTACGAACAAGGACTGCAGTCTGTAATGTTCTAAGCGACACATTATTGATACCATTGAAAT
Source organism: Abrostola triplasia (assembly GCA_946251915.1). NCBI lineage: Eukaryota > Metazoa > Arthropoda > Insecta > Lepidoptera > Noctuidae > Abrostola > Abrostola triplasia. The sequence continues at coordinate 5,732,418 of OX276423.1, forward strand.
AATGATGTTTTTTAATTGATATCTATTATCTTTGACATAACACTTAGGTCACTTAGATATATAATATTTGATCAAATATGAATACTAGACATAGGTACCTATGTCTATGCCCACCCCCTCGGGAATTACAAGCCTGATGTCAGTTTTTATGAGCACACGCCTCAGGCTAAACAAGGCTTAACTAGATTTAGAATAGACAAGGCCTCGTGTCTATTCGAACATAATGACTGCATACGAAATTCGTAATTTTTCCGACAGTTGGAAATGTATGAACATAACAGTAAAATGCTAGTGTTGTATAACAAAGTAGGTATTATGTAACCACTCAGTAAACATCTCAATAAGAAGCCGTACTATCACCTGGCTTAGTTATTGCGTAAGTGGTTCTGATGTGAGTTGGAAGGTTATATAACCGTGGTAATAGTGGCGGTGAAACTAGGTGTGGTGTTCCTAAAAAAAGGGTAGATCATCAATACATGTGGTAGTGTGCCTTTTGGGCCGCTCGGAGCCGCTGTGTATGTAGTATATTGGGCAGTTGACACACATAAACCAATAATTCCAAGAATTACGCCACGATTCGATTTTTATTTACTTTGAAATCATTAAAAATAATTAATCGAGATGGCAAAATAGTGACGTCATAATATACTATTACCATAATACAATACAATACATTTATTCGCATAAAAACATGGTGTACAAAGGTGTTATTTAAGTGTTACAAAATCTAATAGGAATTGCAGGGTTTGACTTCTCATAATAATATGGTGGTGTCAAATACCGAAATGCCTGCAGGGGTCTTAGGTAGCAATTCGTCGTGTAGATGTCGCTATAGTGTGTTGTAACCCCCTTCCCCCCTCCAGTAAACGTGGACAACACGGTGGGCGCGGTGGGCTTCCTGCCGAAGCTGGTCCCGACGTGCCTGCACCCCATCGCCCTCGTGCGCTCCGACGAGCACGGCACGCTGCTGCGCGGGCCCGACGGGTACTGCATACGCTGCAAGCCGCGTAAGTATACTCTTATCATTTGTTTCAATAAATCTTCGCTACACACTAAGATTTCCTCCTGTATCATATTTTGAAAACCTAAGCTCGTTCCCAGTGTAATGACAAACCGATGGGCATAGCTATTGTTTTACTATTGTGTCTGCTTCACGCACAGTCAGTGTTAAGACACTATAGTTATCGAACGGGAGGACCGTACCGTCATCTTGAAATCTAATCCGCAGCAGCCTATTTACTGCGCTGCAGAGCCAAATAAGGGACAATAGTAAAAAAAATACAGACAATTTTTGAATTACAAGAATAAGAGAAGAATATTTTATTACAACGGACCATCGTAAAAAAACTTAGCAGATAAATTGGCTTTCGTGGCAAGAGTGACATGCGTAGCAAGACTGAAGTTCGAAATCATATTCATTTTTAATTCGAAAGGTAGCAAAAATTAAAAAATAATTGTCTCTGGTGTTGTCTCTCTTTCATGGATTTAAATTTATAAGATTGTGAGGTCGTGTGCCCGCACGGACTTGATAGTAACCTATATGTGAATGTGAGTGGTAAATCATCACATTGTGTGTGGCAAACTACGATGTATTGAGATGTGTTTGATAATGTGACTTAATGTTTCAGATGAGCCGGGCATGTTCATCGGGCTGATAGCTCAGGGTAACGCCTCCAGAGAGTACTACGGATACGTCGATAAGGTAATTATTGTATTATTATTATAGGTATATGTATATCTACGAGTACCTCGTTCTGTAGCACATTCACACACCATGCAATTATAATTTTTAAGAGATACCAGTGGGCTTAATCTCTTATTTAATACAGTCCAAATTGCATGGGAATTGTAAAGTTACATCTTAAACTTACCGCATTTAATTCGTTTTACTGTTAAATCAATATTAATTTAGCATTGGCCTTGTATTTGAAATTAAGTTTCAGAGCAGGCCACCTGTGTGATTTGTGACTGTACTGCTTTTAATAATTAGACTATTTTTTGAGTAGACTAGTAGGTAGTTAATCCTATTTACTAGTATTAAATATGTTTGTCGACAACCCTAGAAGTTCCTAATATAGTTTCCGCCACGTAAAAAGAATGCTGACCGTTAACTAACTTTTTTGAATTCCAGTCTATTGCAAAGTGTTACGTAAGTAATAAAGTACCTATAATGGATGACAAAAAAAACAATTACACATAGGTAATTAAAAACCACGATAGCCTAGGACCATAGAAAGCGACTATATATGAGTGCAAACGGGGTCTATACAACTGTACCTTTCTACAGGACGACAGCAACAAGAAGTTGATCCGCGACGTGTTCTGCAAGGGCGACGCGGCCTTCGTGTCGGGCGACATCCTGGTGGCGGACGAGCTCGGCTACCTGTTCTTCCGCGACCGCACGGGCGACACCTACAAGTGGAAGGGGGAGAACGTCGCCTCCGCTGAGGTCGAGGACGCCATCTCCACCAGCCTCGAGCAGCGCCCCTGTGTGGTCTATGGAGTCTCCGTGAGTTACATCTTGTAAACGATTACCACTGGAGTAGTATCTTAATGCTCATATTTGTCTCCACGGTTTTGTTTGTATCTCTGTGTGTGTGTTCAAGGCAAACAATAATACGTCATACGATATATAGATTAGTCTATACCTACACTATTTTGGTATACTAGAATAGTTAGATGCAAAATAAATGTTCAACACTAGGGAAAATAGGGTAAACAATATTGTTTTTATTGGCGTCCATGACGTTTAAACCAACAATGGTTCGGAATAGTATACGAGAGTGTATTGTGTGTCTTTATAGAATAGCAATGTTTTATAAAATACCTTTGTTTGATTATTGGCTCAGTTTTGAACGTATTTTTGAAAAAGTAGGCTTGTCATGAGGGGCCTAAGTGACCCGGTTCTAGAGCAAACATACTTTAGGTAGAGTTTTATATCCTGAATGTTTGGTATGGTGGTCAGATCCCGCACATGGAGGGCCGCGCGGGCATGGCGGCCATCGCGGACCCGGGCCGCTCGCTGCAGCTGCGGCGGCTGGCGCGCGACCTGGACGACTCGCTGCCGTCCTACGCGCGCCCGCTCTTCCTCAGGATCATGAACGACATCGAGATCACCAGTCAGTACCGCACTCACCACGCTACCACATCATATGTCTAGCACTTTTTATTGTACTACAACTTACGACTTAATTTGTATTGTAACTAAGTGGTTGGGCTATTACGCTTTAAATCGCGGATAATATTTTCTAAATAAGTGTATTCTAGGTGTATATAGATATTGATTAATCAGAAACACTCAATTCAAGTGTTAAAAAAGTAGTGGCGTAGAAACTGTAAATTATAAAGATTAAAATGTTACTTACACAACACAAGTTCAAACTCTAAGGATGTACACAATTTTTTTTTAAACCGACGAATGCTTAAAACTTGTTTATAAAAAAATACTCACAGTATAACACTATAGCCTGCCCTACATAGTAGAGTAAATAATTACATGCTATGTATGTAGGTCACATTAATATTTATCTGACTCGCGCAGTTACAGTTGTGATTAGATAACACTGAGGGGTTAGGCCGATGCCTTACCTCTGCTACTTGTGCCACATGACCCGCGGAACATGTGTTGCTCATGTTTGTAAATATTGTCACTACTAACCGAAATAGTTTAGTTATCTTTTTCAAAATATAAAATAAATAAATAGGTAATACAAATTTGTCACAAACCCAGACTCTCAGATTTGTCTCGTGCGGGAATCGACCCACAACCCAAAGCGCAGCAGTCCAATCGCTTACCTACTGCGCCTCTCAGATCCTCCTATTATTATTTCTCAGTCTTATTATTAATTTTCTATTAGCATGTTTAATAATTTTCACTATATCTTCATCATAATTTTGCAATTAACAATCAATAAAAATCTCTTATGAAAATTACTTTAATTTTGAAGGCACGTTCAAGCTGAAGAAGCTGCAGTACCAGAAGGAGGGCTTCGACCCCGAGGTGATCAAGGAGCCGCTGTACTTCCGGTCGGGCGCGGACTTCGTGCCCGTGACGCCGCAGCTGTTCACCGACATCACCACCGGCAACGTCAAGCTGTAGGCGGCCGCGGCCCGCGGGGCGGGGGCAGCGGGAGGGGGAGGCGGCGGCCGCTGTGTGTGTCGGTGCCTGATGCGTGTTATTCTTGTTCAGTGTCGACCTGCGTGTGCCGCGCGACCCCACCCGCCGCCCCGTGTCCGTACCGTGCGTCGGTCAATAAATGTAAATCTATTTGTGAGAGTATCCTACAAACGTTCGGTAACGCTCGAGTCGATCATTTACCTAATGGGAGACGATCTGTCGAAATTTCTGTTCTCAGTGTAAACCCTCGAAGGGACGATGAGAGAATGCCTGCGGGCAGCGTAGATATAGATAGACCGAACTACAGATTATGCACTAATGCGCCGGCTGTATTATGTTTTATTGTGCTAATGATTAACTATTGTCTATGGCTAGTTTAAATTCAAATTTATGTAAGTACCTATAGACTTCGTAAATTGTTGTTCAAAACCATAAATAGTTAAGGAATCGGTGGGAGGCAAGTGTGAACACACTAGTTTAAATTTTATGGGTAACCTTGAAAGGAATATGATAATACCATTAGGCTTACTTTATAATAGTCAGTCCAGCCTTGTTGTAAACAGGCGTGGCGTTTAATTAGTGCGAGCGAGCCCGGCGGGCGTCGCGGCGCAGGCGGGAGACACGAGTGGTGCCCGGTCGGTAATAATTGTTTAGGCGTAGGGGTACACACTAGTTGTTGTTTCAAGTTTTCACACTGCGAAAGCAAATAATTATAGTTGTACGACTATTGCTTCAAAGTCAAATCCTTCAGCTTTTTCCTTTATTGCAAATCATTAAACACAAAATCATTCTAGCATTAATTAATACTTATTACAGATTTTTTCAGAAAATAAGAAAACTGTTGATAAAAATATAATTGTATGTAGCATATTAGATGACATTCCACCATCTAGTCACTTAAGGTGTTCTATTTATTTATCTTAACGTTTATTTGAGTTCCTAAGTATCGTTTGGGCACTGAAAGTCCTCATAATAGCGAAGCAGATACCAAATAATTTAATAAATATAATACATGGCATTAAATCGCAATACGGACTTGTATTTAGATTTTTGTGCCTTGTAACGAAAATCGCTGCACAGTAGTGTAGACTAGGGAAACTTTGCAGTTTACTCCTAAACAAAATTATTACGTAAGTTGTAAATAATTATAATAAATGATTAAAATGTCGCATTTGTTATTATTTATCTTGCCGCAACATTTTATGCCGTTCCCTTCCAACATTCTACCAAAAAAAAATGTTATAAAAACCAAATATAAGGTTTGATGCTGCGCTGCGGCCTTGAGGCATTCACAATGGGTACTTAATGTAGCGCTGTTAATCCTTATCGGTTGCACTAAAGTAGCCATGGCCTCCGGGCCTGCTATTGACCTACGACGAGACCAGGTAATATAGTGCCCTAGAATATATACCTACTTGGTGTACCCATAATGTATACTCATAGCCAGGCTATTCAATCTAAGTTGATATATTATGGTAAGTGGTAACAGCACTGCTGTAACTTGCCAAATATGGAACAATATACACTCGAGTGAATTTAATCGGAACTTGTAACTTTTAAGTTTAGTAACTTCCATAAAACAAATACAGATGGCGTTCTACGCGGTAGAATAACATCAAAAACGATAGGTACTTATTTTAGACAGGGGTCATAAGGTTAGGCGACTCCTAAAATTAGAAGTATTATTTTGAGACAAAGCCCAATTCATCAAACTTAGTAGTTTTTAGTATCATTAATAGTTTCTGTATATTTAAAAGTACTCTGTGCTCATAGCCCAGTAGTCTACGTTCACAGCTCATCAATCTGCAATTATATTGGAATTGCAGACTACCATAATTTAGTAAGATTTTAAGACAAATTTAGGTCTGAACGACTTTCACTATTGGAGACTATTGCGATATGGAAGGTGAGTACGTCTATACTTTTACACTTACTATATTTTTAATGTCAGGCGGTTTAGTAGATATACGTAGGTATGGAGTAAAGAAATCTAATATTTATAATACTTATTTTAACTTTATTCATAATTTACAAAATAACAACACGTAATTATGATAAAATAAACAAAAAATAACATAAAAAAATATCATTTATCGTCCACTCACGCTACATCTTGTAATGTCTAAAAGAATTACGTAATAGACATCTTATAAAATTAATACTGTGAAAATAAGCAAAATATTTAGTTCTCTGTAACGATAAAAATAATAAACTCTATAGTCATATATTAAACAAGCTATCACTAGACTCAATGTACATTATATTATAGACAGATCCAGAAACCTCATTTATCTACATACATTACAAGTGCCCAATTGAACAGTACTGCAGCTTGCTTATGATTATGGATTACTTTACAAACAGTAAACTATAATTATAGAAATACTAGCTGCGCCCCGCGGTGTTACCCGCTACATTTTTTCGGGATAAAAAGCCTATGTGTTAATCCAGGGTGTCAGCTACATCCATAAGAAATTTCATTAAAATCCATTCAGTAGTTTTTACGTGAAACAGTAACAAACATCCATCCATACTTTCGCGTTTATAATATTAGTAGGGATGTTGTATGTGTGAAGGTCACCTGTATCAGCGCTTTCTGTAACATTCTCCTCACATGCAACTAATATATGCACTTAATACCGGTATGCCAGTACCTACCACATGTGCTGGTTTTATTACAAATTCTTATAAAAGTGAAAAATAGGTAACGCGTATACCTAAATGTAAGTTGTGATGCTTGTAAGTCATCCATGTTATCAGTTTCATGGCATATCTAAGCAATTGCTATGTTAGCGTTGGCTTAGAAGGAAACACGAAATACAACGAATTGTTTAGTATACCTAGGGGCAGTGTTGCATTACTTTTCACGCAGAAATGTTTCTTTATACATTATAAAGGAAAACTAAATTAGTGAGACCATTACTCTAATACAACATTTCAGGTGACAATAGTTCACTATCACCATAAAACAGCGCGAATTATTGCGAAAATAATTCACAACACAATCGAACGACAACAGTTAAAAGAAAACAAACATTTACACCATTCAAATACAAATAATACAATTTTAAATTATGACTAGCAACTATTAAGGCAACTTTAATCAAAATTTCACAATGTATATTACAATAATGTTGTTCAAAAATACATTAAGTTACAATACTTATACATAATACGTAATTCGCTTATTCGTAGCTACTAATACCAATATTAATGTATTCGTTATCCTAAATATTATGTTCTATATTTGTGTCGCCGTGTAGCCTATTTATATGCTTTAATGGGAAGACAAGCGTTGAAATCAATGTCCGTCACTTACCAAAGAAACTTCGTAAATCCCTAAATAATACAAAATAGATCAATAAAAAAATATTAAGTTTATGTGATGATACCTGTGTTGCTCTACTACAGTAAACTGTCCGATTCCTATTCTATTTCTAGAACGTGTTGAACCAGGAATTTATGACTTGGTGGGGTCGATTCGATATCAGGATCTGTCGAACAATGCGAGGTGCATAACAGATAATTCATAAAAAAAACTTTGTTAAACTATTTTAATTTGCTTTCAAGCATCGGTTAATAATACAGGCCATACACAATCAATTTGACACAAATTGACAGTTTGCGCCACGGCTAACGTCATTTGCTCTTGAATTTAAATTGACGTAATACCGCTTTTTAGCAGGCCGTGTTTTATTACGCAATGCTTAACAACCAGAACGATTATTTAACATAATGAGAGGGGTATTGATAAATTCGTTGATCGACATCTACTAAAAATATGTTACGAACTAATATTAGAGACAGAGATACTTATGTTAAATCAGATTTTAATAAACTCGAGAAAATAATGTTCAAATATTAAGATCGTAAAAGTACAGTCAAATACAAAATAAATGGAATTTAAATAATTATATTCGTTTCAACTTTCAACCTACACTGGAATGCAGCTATTTGTCTTTTAATTTCACAGAGATTCTCAAACTTTGATCAGACACGTCACAGAACAATGTTCATTTTGTTCTTGCTTTTGGTCACTGACTTAATATTACAATAATAACAGCCCAATCCGACAAACTATGATCCTATTCGCAACGATCTTATCATAAACATAAAATTATACAACAGAACTTATACACATTGAATTTAAAGCTTCGAGCACACAATGTTGGAACAGATATTTACAATCAGCATAATCAGGAGGCCTATTCTCGTAATTTCTATAAACCTTCATATTACTTCTTTATATTATGTTTGTAATAGTACTTTTTGAGAGATATACCACATTTTTAGGAGTAAATATCATTGAGACTAATCGCAATCCTCTTTTTAAATTACTAGAATTTCCCGCAGATATCAGCTAAAATATTTATAACTCACTTGCATGCACTTCAGCACCTAAACAGATCGCTGCCTTGTTCAAACGTCTTGCTACCTACTGGGATAGCTGCTAAAACCAACTGAGGTATAATAGACTACCGTATACCGGCCTCGCGGGTCCGACTTGGAGGGTCTATAATGTGTGTGTGCGTGTGCGCTCATGTGTGTGTGTTGTGTACGCGCACGCGTGTGTATCTAGTGTGCTTGGTTTGTGTGTGTGTGTGCAGTGTGCTTGAGTGCGTGTGTGTGTATTGTGCGCGCGTGTGTGTGTAGTGTGCGTGTGTGTGTGTATAGTGTGCGAGCGTGGATTTGTGTCTAGTGTCGGCCCGCAGCAGCACCTTCTCGTGCAGCGATAGCCGCAGCATGTGTGTGGCGAGGTGATCAGGTGTTGAGCGAGGGGAACCAGGCGGCCAGTCCGGAGCGCGGAGGCAGTGCGGCTCGCAGCAGCGCCTCCTCGTGCGCCGACAGCCGCAGCAGCGCGGCCAGCGCACGCGTTAACTGCCGCGCCTCTAGCTCACGCGCCGTTAAAAACCGCAACACCACGTGCTTCAAATATCTGGAACAATGGTCACCATAAGTCAATCTAACGGACAAGATTGATAAAGTCGTGAGATGAAAATGGCTTAGAAATACGAAATACGTCCATAGTCAATAAAAAATGCAAGCTGTATTTCCAATTGTTAAATACACGCACTAAAAAAAATCACTATATCGACTGGAATGATAGCTTGCAAGACGACATATAAATGTTATGGTAGAATATAATGGGACATAAAAATTATATTTATTAAGTCTCTGAACGACAGGTGGGTCATATTTACCTAAACCGCAAACAATTAAAACTCTAAATAAACGACATAATTTGAATTTGACGTCACTAAAATGTCAAGAACCTCACCTCCTGCTAATATCCTGCTCCTCCGCAGACGTGAGGTCAGACTTGCTGCTCTGCAGTTCTCGTTGCAACGTCTTCTTCATGTCAGATATTCTGTTGTCTAGCGTTTTGATTTTCTGCAATCAACACAACATGACACGTAAATTATGCATACAAAATTGAGCCCAATTAATTGGGAAATCGACACCAGCTTTCAATTGACGTACCTACTTTTTACGAACTATCAAAACGCTATTTTACTATAGATATTGTATGGCAATAGGAACCGGCGACGTCACTAATTAGCAATCAAAACAACTAGAAATGGAATTTTACAGTTATAATTTAACCGTTCTCAAAGCCTAAATAACATATTTTTTTAAAGAAGTATTGGAATTATTTGTTAATGGTGTCAACTATATGCCCAATTTGTTTGCAAAAATATCGGCTCATAATTGACGGAGATATCGTGTTACAAACATACAAAAAAATATACAGACGAATTAACCTCCTTTTTGAAGACGGTTAAAAATGGGATATCATCTTAGATGCTTGATATAGAAGAAAATATTATAGAGAGTATTTAAAAAAGTATTTCCGTAATAAAATCATTACTTTCAGTTTCACTATTTGAACTACACTACACATATTAGCGCTAATCATACTTATATTGTACTATTGAGTACTTATTATGTTGCTAACCTTATTTTTATCACAGATTTCAGTTTCAAAGTCTTGTATAGTCTTCTTGAGTGCAGTCTCATTTTCTAATAAGTCGTCAATTCTCTTCTTTAGTTCCTCGATTTCCAGCTTCCGCGCCGCTTCGTTCTCCTTTATTAGCATACAGGCTGCTTGATTCTGGAAAAGAATATCAATGTTTTTTGTCATTGGTCAGATTATGATATTTTTAAAAAGCATCGAGCATTCGACTTTACAGTAAAATTATGTTTTTTTTTCTAGATTACAGACTTTGTATGGACTAGTTTTCTCATTGCGTGCGTTAAATACGTTTAAACAGTTGTATTGCTCTATCATGAGCGTCAATATTGACCTCTATAGGTAAGAGGCCTGTGGGACTGTTTTCAATAAGGCCATTCTCATAATTTGAGTGGAGTTTCAAATAACATTCAAGGTTACAAAATTCATTTATTTAATTAGTTTAACCTATGTTTATTACTATTACTATGCTCTTTGAGCATGGGTCGCGATTCAGGAGAAAGTTTATACATTAGAAAATGCTTTATTAAAAAGGAAACGGGAAATGAACTGGACTCCTTTATAGAGGACTGGTCAGTAATAGCCCTTGACAGGGACAAATGGAAAGAGAGTGGGGAGGCCTTTGCCCTGCAGTGGGACATTGAAGGCTCCTAAAAAAACAGTAAAATAAACAGTACAATGGGCGGTCTTATCGCGAACAGCTTATGCTAAGGTTTATAAAACAAAAGACGAGCTACCTCTTTATGCTGGGCAATGAGTCCATCAAGCTCCGTGATCTTGGCCTTCAGTTCTGCTATCTCAGTGTCCTGGTAGCGCACGTTGCACTGGCTCATCTCTATGGTCTGAGACATGTGCGCGTTCCGCAACAAGGCCTCGTCTTTCTCACGCTTCTCTCTGTAATAGGACATTGTTGGGGTGAGAATACGATGCTATGTGAACGAAGTTTTGATCGAAGGGAGTCATTACTAGAATAATTTAAAGCACTGATAGACGAGAGGTATAACCATTAGCCTGCAAAGGCAACGGTCGCAAGTTCAAACCCGCCAATGTCTTTTCGAATTCATGCGCGTCGTATAAATTAGTTATCAGTTGCTAAAAACGGAGAAGGATAACGTCGTGAGGAAACCGGCACACCTGAGAGATTTTTCAACGGTATGTAATGTTAGAGGCTACAGGCGGTTTAAACTTTGACACCAGGTTGTTCATTAACAATAGGAAAAGAAGAAGAAGATGATTAAAATGCTAGTCCTTTAAACGGAGTTGTTATTTATAGCTGAATATAATTTACTGTTCTATACTTAAGTGCCGTATCAAATTCGATTTTATACTTGTTGAAACAACATGCGTTTATAAACTTATTACAGTTCTGTCTTTTCACATCCGATGAGCATCTGTTTTTATCCCCCGACGCAAGAAGAAGGGTGTTAGAAATTGAAGTCTGTCTACCTGTCTGTCGCATGCTCCTAAACGAATGGACCGATTATGATGTGATTATCTTTTGTTTGGAAGCTGACGTGATTGAGACGTTAGCTATAATTTACATAGATCTGTTTAAATAACCTTTTTTTCATAATTTACCGCGTGCACACCTGCATATTACCTAACCTTGTCTAGGTATTTACATGCTACAGAAAGAGATGTTAAATATTAATTGTATTAAGGAAAAACAGCTAGTACATAACTTCGGGCCACATTACGGAAAACTTCTTATTAAAACAAGAATCTACTGACACAGTTACACATCAATGAATAGACAATACAACTCCAGGTATTTTATCTAAAACAAACATAAATATTATGATTAAACACATAATATTTAATCTACATTCAGTGTATAGTGTACGCTTCCGTCGCGTCGTGCTACTTTATGGTCGTAAGCACCCTAGCTTATCAAAACATGTTAAACTGTGACAGAAACTGGCGTTATCAATATTGCATGATTTTTTTATTATCCTATCAAATTTATTAACCATAATTAAAAATACTCTGTTTTAGGTAAATCATTTTCCTGTAAAACATAGTTAATTGAAGGAAGGAGTGTGCCATATTTTTGGCCATAAAACACACGACACAAGAGAAAATACAAATATGGGACACATACAAACAGTATTTATCAGACTACCATTATTTGATATAGGGGGTGCCAGTTGACAACGCCCTTAAGCCAAAAGTGACAGGTGTTGATAGATTTATCTTTATTGTGCCTACACCAAATATCAACGCAGAACGTAATTAAATAAGGGCTAATGTGCAAATTGTCAACTTAACAATAGAGGCTCAATTTTATTTATTTTTTACATGCTTTAACTGATAAGCCCTTTTACTGCAGTAAAAAAACAATTTATCCACCTATAAATATGTATTTTTAGTGCACATTGTCACTAGAATAAAGGGAATGACTTAACACGAAAAAATAAAAATGCTCAAATTGTTGCATTGGCCCACATACGTAGGGCCCATCGATATACATCAACACTTATATCTACACCCTGTCCACCAGCCTTCCATATTTGTTGTTTGACTACTCCCCATATTACTACCATCTATTCCCATGAGACAATGCAGATACCCAAAAGCTGATATAAAAGTTTCATACTAACTTGTCAAACTTCCTCTGTATATCCAAGAAGTCGTGCTGCATCTCTGTCACCATTGAGTTCAGGTGGTTGACCTCTGCCTTCGACTCGTCGCACAGCAGGTCGGCCTTGTCCACCCTCTCTCGCAGGATCTTCACCAGCGACCGCTCATTCTCCAGCGCCTCAGTCAATTCTTTGTTCTCTTCTGTCAGAATCTCTATACGGCTTTCGTATTCCATCGTCTTCTCCTGCAATACGTCCATGTTATAAGATACGTAGAATGATAAGGACGCATTATTTTTACTCATAAAAAGTTTAAACTGGACTTTTTGATGTGCCAAAGTAGAATTTGAAATTATAATTGTGTATATTGATAAAAAAATGCGCATGATTGATATGACAATATCTTGTATTTGCAAAAGCAAAGTGTGTTAACGTTTTGTAGTTAATTTAAAGAGTATGTTTTGCTTTTTTATCATATTCTCTTCCGTGTCTTAAAATATGTATAATACGTTATCAATATGCGGCTTATGATTGAACTTCACGATAACGTGATAAGGTATACACGATATAGCCGTGTTTTGTGTGTTTAAACTAAATAGGAATTTTATATTCTTGAGGCACTTTCTAAAACAAATCGTAAAGTTTTAAACATATGGTAGCAGTATCGAATGAGTCACTACCGAAGTTAATATTTGTATGTAAGACGAGACGTACCCAAGAGAAATGATTATTTTTAACAGTTATAATGAAACAGTTGCTTAAAATACTAGATTCTGACACTAATTTAAGTTATTTCTGTTTCTGAAGCTCTCCAAGTGTCTATGTTATATCAATTCGTTATTACACTATAAAACTAATATCACTAAACACTTCAATAATAGTAACTTAAGCAATAATAGTAGGTAACTGCGTAACTCCAACACTATACAAACAAGCGTCGCACACGAGAGACAAAAAAGCACTAAAGACTTGTGAGTAAACATTCGCAATCAGACCGGTTTGGTTGCAATACTGTATTTTTACCTCTAGCCGCTCGTTACGCCACGCCGGCCGGGCACCTATTGCAAACTGTCGCAATGTCAGCACCTATTAACTACCAATCTCATGCTCTTATCTACTGTATTAACGTAACTGATTGTAATTTGAGAACATAATACTGGAACTGATCTGAAAGTTCAATGCCAATTCGGTTTGAAAGCTACTCTACAGAGTATAAATATACCTACATGTTTTTCTTTGAATCTTATCGTGTGATGTGTGTTATTGGTTAATGCTTTTGTAGATTGATGTTGTATTATTGTTTTTTAATTATCAGTTATATCAAGCAAGACAAGTTACTAAAGATAAGTCCCAATCCAAAAGTTAGTATTGTAGTTAGTCTTTAGGACACATGCACACTAAACTAGCTGTTAGCCAAGCAACACCTCCATGCACCACTTAGGGAAAATCAAAAGAAATATTTACTTAAATAATTTATTTTTACAAATCCGTGCATCACATCAAAACAAAATAACAATGTGTAAATATAATTTCATAAATTTTGTACTGTATAAAAATAAATTTATAATATTATTCTACTTACTTGGAATGGATATGTATCACTCTATAATATACGAAATAGTTTAGAAGCGTGAGTCCGGTATGAATGGAACAATGGGTGTACAGTCACCTGTGTCAAGTGAATGACTAACCGGCCGGGCATACATTTGGTCGTGACAAAGATCACGTGCCGTGTACATAATCAATTTATCAACGCGACAGTCTCGATAACAAAACAAAGGGCACCAGATATTGATACTAACCCGCTTTGAAGCAAGCGATGTGCACAGTACAACTGAGTGAGGCGGCCAATCGCGACCCACGATATAATGCAACTCGAATGACAAACAATAATACATAAACAATCGATATTGTCACAATAAGTTCTCGTATCTAAAAGATTAAGGCATCTATAATCACAATTGACAATCGTTCAGCTTGAACGAAGTGAGAATAACAACAAGTCACCACTTCATCACAGAATGGTGTGAAAGCTACCATTAACAGATAATTTGTTTCATTGCTTATAGCTACCCAAAACAAATAGAACCATACATTATATATCATAACTAAGTTTAGTCACAATAAGAAGGATTTGTAAATAATTACTATGTACGTAAATAAAAAAACTAATGTCTAATTATATAAAATTTCGATGTAGGAACATTATACGTAGAGATCGTTATCCAGGTGTCCGTTCAACTCCAAACCTTGTAGTTTTTTACGTGGGTATTAAAAACGTTAGATAATAGTCGCCTATTTATGACTGCACAGTCAATAAAAAAATAAAATTCAAGAAAAAAAATTCGGGCTAGGTAGGCAACAATTTTTTGATTCAAATCAACTCGAACACTGAGATAACGGTGTCTAGTTATCAGAATAACGCTCTATGCCCACGGAACGTAATTATCATAGATACATCGCAACTAAAGCTTCCCAAATCTATAGACTACTAGTTATAATAGTATTTAAGTATCATTGCAAAAAAGTTGCGTGCGCATTACGTTCATTGACTTGTTTCATTGTTTCTGAAAATAATTCAAAATAATTTGTAAAAATAAAATAATCTATCTAAATGAAAAACAATGAAACAAGCGTACAGCTACCTTGAATAGTTTTACACACAAAGCTAGCAAGCTAGGCCAAGAGTGCGGGTTCAATGTAAGGCCATATGTTCACTGCACCTCCAACATAATAACTACAGTTGAACACACGGCTTTACACATAAAATATTAAAAATAGGACGAAACTATTCGACTAATTCTTATATAAAATATCTAAATGCAAACATTTATAATAAATATACAGCTAGATTCTCATTGTACATGAAATGACGCAATACTTAGTTACCGAAAACGTGCGTATGAAATATGGAGTAAGTCGTTGATAGGCAAATGTTTCTTTATAATAACAATAATAAAATTATGTGAAACTTTAAAAATCACGTACTATAAGCATATTACCGTGTGTAGAAGCGGTTTATTTTATATATCTATTCGTACACCCGTTATTTTTCCCTTTCTTTATTTTCTACCCAAGGTTTGCCTGGAGAAATCGTTATGGGCGATCGCTACTACGACAGTTCTAAGTTTTTGTATGTAGATACTATGTTTAGCTCAATAATTTGGAAAAGTTGTACAAAAAAAATATACTAAAGTTTGAAATTTGACCGTAATGTAAACGTAAACTTTATCAAATGAAATTCTTCTCCATATAGAGGTAGATAAACTTGAAAACTACGCCAAAGCGCAATATTTTGAAAAAGGTTTCAAATTTGACCTTGCACGTGTAACACATAGATTCTATTCTATTATATTCTTGTCAGCACTAGTACTGCGTCAAACACGTGTGTAGGCGTATGCAACAGTGAACACTAGTGACTATATGGTGTAGAGGCTGGGACTCACGGCCGCGAGCGAGGCGGCGGCGCGCAGCGACTTCACCTCCAGCGCCAGGCTGTGCACCTCGCTGTTCAGGCGCGCCACCTGCCCACACACAGATAGCACTACCTTGCGATACCACACTTGGGGACGGGTTACAAGGAGATTATTGTACAGCTGACGTACCACGAGCCTTGTATAAGGGAACTTATGGTACAACTAACATATATAGGGTAGAGCTCGGACTACATGAAGCGAATTGTACAACCAACGTAGGATATAGTTTGGTTTAGAGGCAGCTTATGGTACTATTAACGTAGGTTTAGGATCTCGGGTTAGTAGAAGCTTATTACCTAACGTAAGTTCACGTTCACGAGAGTTATATACGGGGACATAGTTAAATAGCGTCGATTTTTCTATAGGTTATATGCACCTATATAAAGGATGTAAATGACCTCTTCTTTTCTTCTGTCTCCACTAACACAATTATATAATATCAGGAGCATAATTTATTACGGTGATGTAATTTACAATGTGACAGGAAATATCGCCTGCTAACTTGGAATTTCTACATGCAGAGATTAATTAGCAAATGAAGTGTTAAATTCAACTGGACGAGAGAAATTATCGAGGAATATACCAAGAAAGAAAGGCCATGTACTTACACGAAGATCATGTTATTAATAGATATGAAAGAGTAAATACTACGGGGTTCTAGTATATGTAGTAGGTAATAAGTAAAAAGTTATATACCTTAGCTTCGCTGTTCACCAAGTTCTGTTTAGTTTTCTCCAGCTCTGCGGCTGCGCTGTGCAATTTGTCTTGCATCTCTTTCTTCTCTATCTCCACTCGTCTCCTTTCAGAGCCTTCCTCCCCCGCTTGCCGCGACAATCGCGCCACCTATGTTAGAAACTCGGAATGATAGACACGTCGATCGATAGATATATATAAATATAATATTTTTATGTTTTAGTATGGTACCTAAATGTTAAAGTATTTTTTCATAAAATAAAGTATCTACCTACCTTAAGTTGAAGATTGCGATGCAGCTCAAAAAAAGATTTTTAATAAAATACACATAATATGATAACGAAATAAAATATATACGTATCCAAATATTTATAATAAAAAGTCATACAATTGGGAATATGCATTTTTTTATATATATTTATTCGATAGTATACATCGTTTTATATAGAACAATATTGATGGAGGTATAATTCTAAAGTACCTATGAAAGTTTAGAAAAAAAAATTGACCCATATTTGATTTACATGCATATACCCTATCATATATGTATATACAGAACCGTTTGCAGAAATATTTAATTGCAATTATCGTGTTTATTAGCAAATTGGATTTCTTATATAGGTACTAGCTGTATTCCAACCGCGATACCACAATTTAGGATCAATGGGAATTTTGTACACACATTGCTACCAATAATAATAATAAAATATCCACAAATATTAGAGGAGGTACGTAGCGAATTCAGACAGTAATAACACAATTAATTATATGATACATATTAATTAAAATGTGTGCGTAATTACAGATTAAACATGTTAAGACGTTAATATCTGTGAGACGAGTCAGGTGTATACACAATATACATATAAATTAAATGGTGTGTCAGTTATGTTTCATGCTACATGCACACGCCTTTCACATGCAACTGTATGCAATTTTTCTCGAACACACAGCTAAACACAAGACAACCGATATTTACGATTTCAATGAGACTGACAGTTTGTGACAACCCTAACGTGCGATCGAGCAAGACTGTCACGTGATGACCGCGCATGCGTATCAATACTTATAATGCCGTCCTACTCATATTTCTTGCTCAGTAATATAACTATTATTTAACTCTTTTACGAGGTATTGTGGTAGCCTAAAATACGTAGTATTCTCATTTATTCAAATATTATTATACAAATGTAGTTGTAAATTTTAAAAAAAGTATAATATAGGGTTGACAAGTTAATAATGGATAAGAATCGTCAAGATAAAAAACTATTTTTTATCCGAGCATGGCATCCATTTTCGACAAATATTTACTCAATCCTCCGTAGCGCTATCAGGGGCCAATGTCTAGCAATATGTATAAAAATACCAGTAATTTTTTTCTCATATATGTGGAGATCCATAGTATATCTGCTTTTTTGTGGCACAAACGTAACTTTTTAATTAAGTATAAAATACCTGTGTCTCCAGTGAGGCTATCTGGCCACTCCAGGATGTCTTGACGTCAGCCAGCGCCATTTTAGCTTCCTGTAACTGTCGGGTCAGCACGGCGCGCTCGCGGCACACACGGTTGTAGTCCGCGCACTCTGTTGGTGACACTTCGCGTTTGTCTGTGTACAAAACATACAAAAAAATTACTTAGACTTAAGTATCCTTTAAAGAGGTCGTGAAAGGAGAAATTAAGTACTAAAATAATAAAAATGTAGGTACAATGTCTAGCTCTAACACAGGTGCGCTCTTTTTCCTTGACCCGATACTGACCCGTACTGCAAACTGACACGACCAACGGATAATGTGCTGGCCAGTTAAAAGGGTGCTACGTGATGAACGGTCACCCATCCAAGGACTGATCGCAGCAAGCAATGCTTAATCTCACAGTAAATCTCTGAGGTAGCTATGTAACTAAGAGCCCCTTAAAAAAGATGTAAAGTGTATCATTACGGTGATGGCGGTGGTTGCGTCTACACCCTTTATAAGTTATGATTGGGGAAAGGGAGACAGAATATAAAAAAATCCTCTCCTGATATAGACATTACCTTCAATTTTGGAAGTCGGTTAAAATAATCTACAGTAATATTATATGGATGGAGAGTTTGTTTGGTTGAACGCGCTAATCTCAGGAACTACTGGTTCGAACTAAACAATATTTTTGTGTTGGATAGTTCATACATCGAGGAAGACTATAGGTTATAAAACGAAGTCGCGGGTGGAAGCTAGTATAATAAGTAATGTGCAGACCATCATCGTGCATGTGGTGGTGCGGGTGGTCGGGCGGCAGCGCGGCGGCCACGAGCGCGAGGCGGTCGGCCAGGTCGGCGGCGCGGGCCTCGGCCGCACTCAGCGCGCCGCTCAGCTCCGCCCGCTCGCGAGCCCACTCCCGCCGACTCTGCTCTAGCTCCTCCTAATTATTCGACAATAATTTTATTTAAACACAGCACTGCACTTGAAAACTAACAATATTACATTATGCTCCATACACTCCCTCTTACTTAAAAAAATGCTAAAATATCTTTTAACTTCAACACTTTTTTTTAATCTATTGACCTCTTTCGTTGATACGCAAACCACAATGACAGGTATAATTTAATCAATGGTTTAACATTGTCAAGTTCGGGGTAAATGTGCAAGACTAAAGTCTATGTTAAAACACTATAACAAAACTACTTGGCCTTGTAGACTACAGATAAGCTGACAACCGAAAACTAATGATGTACCAAGACTCTTTTGGTGGAAGAAGGAAAGCGAGGCCTTTGCCCTGCAGTCGGACAACACAGGCTGTTAAAAAAAAAAAAAGACTAATAATTAAATACTACTGTCTGTACTGAGCTACAAAATATGTACACTCACTATCTTAACCCATCAAATAAATGAACACATATTTATTTACACTAACAAAACAATGGTGATAAATGTACTTTATATTATGAAGAACTTATCTCACTTATGTACATACCATATGTACTTGTATATTTCTTATTAATCAAATAATAATGAACTCACATTGAGCGCGTCTAGTCTGTCTTGGGCGCGTTCAGCGGATGCCAGCTGTGTCTTCAGTTCAGTGACCAGTCTCTTGGCAGAGTCCCTCTCTGTGGTCGCTCTCGCAGCCTCTGCCTGTGCCGTTCGAGCCACCGCTTGCGCAGCAGCTGCCTCTTCACCTAGTTCACACATAAAGTAATTACTTACAAGTCACTATACATACAATTTGTATAAAAAAGTACATTTTGTTCTAACAATGCAAATTTATTTCTGTTTATCAACTGCATGATAAGCCATGTGTAGCAAAAAACATAATATGTCTAACAATGTACTAGCTATCCAACTTAAATAAAAGTAATTTAGATATAGTGAAGCAAAACAAAATTAAATGTTTATTCATAGTAACCATTTGTAGTCCTAAAGAGTTCTACATATAAGATTTCGTTCTTTAACATAAGCAGTATAATTCTGCAATTTAATACAATTTATTATCATAAAATTTAACAAGCATTAGTTGATTGCATTGACATTGAAACATAGACACCAAAAGTTGTAAAAGTTATTATAAAATGGCTGTGTTAGATAATGGTAAAAACAACTATTAATTACTTATCTATAATTACACTTGTTCCAATTACAACGTTTAAATATCAAATAAACCACAATAAAATCCATTAAACATAGCTTCGTTTCAATATACTTGAAAAACTTGTTGGTTTAAATACTGACCTTGCACCGAAGCAAGTGAAAGTTTTAGTTCTTCAATCTTTTGTTCCCAGTAGGTGTCTCTTTCTCGTAGCTTGGCTTCTAACTGCGTTGAATATTGCTGTTGTAACACTGCCTGGTCGATCTTACCGCCTGTACGTTCAGACAGGTAGGATTCCATTTGCGGAGATATTGACTAAAATATAACAATATCTATTTCATTATAAATTGCCAATTGATAAGGATAAACAATGTTATGCTATAATATATATATATATATCTATTTAAAATTTGTTTTACCATTATATCATTTGTATAAATAGCAAAAAGTACTTGGTTTTAACATTACAAATTTTAGGCACTACGGAGAGGTTTTGAATAGTCCTTTACTTAACTGATATAGAAACCAGACAAGAGAACAATTAATAATAAATCTATTAGTACAGGAGTTTAATCCAATTAAGTCAGCACCCTAGTGTAATACCGATTTATGTTGAACTGTAGCACTTTATTATTAACTATTCATATTTTAATTGGGTAAGAAATAGGGAAGTTGAAATCTTACATCTGAAGTAGAATCTCCATGGCCACCGGAACTGGAAGGAGTAGATGTTGACTGAATGGAAAAAAATATTTTTGTTAAACTTTACAATGTAATATTCAACTTAAATAACTTTTAAACAGCTATATTAACAAAAATATCTCAATTTTAAGTGTGAAATGAGAAAATAATAGCAACCACCTTAGAATCTAATATTTAACACATAAGCTCTAGAACCAATGTGGAACCCTAATTAGTTTAGTAATAATAATCGATATAGCTCATTAACGGCTTACCGAATCGTCTCTTAGAGTTATTCTGCCCAGGAAGGCACCGCTTCGCCAACTGCTGGTTATTTTACTTATGTCACTACCAGTTTCTTCCTTTATCTTACTTTTTAAACTCGCAAACATTGTAACTTGTATATGACGTTACTGAAAAATAATAAAACAAAAATTCACCGACAACTTGACTCGTTTGCCAATGCAAATGACCATGATAACGTTCGATAACTTACCTGTTTCGAGTTATAATAATGCAATACGAGTCACGTCAAATAGAACTTATATTTATATAGACAAAAACCATTTACTTGTACCATTGCAACGCCAAAAGTTTGAAGAAAACATACTTATTTAACAAGTCAAAATACCAATTAATAGTGGAAATTGTTCGCACAAAAAGATCACCAAATTACTCAAATGTCACTGAAAAATTGTGACAACTACTGAACTAGTGAACTGACAACTTAATAATGACAGCTTAGTGTTGTATTAAAAATTACTATTTAAAGACGTATTATTGTTTTAGTTGATAGCTCTAATAGGAAAAATAATTTTAGATATTATCTTTTTTCTGGTAAAGTAGTTTGTTTTATTATTATATCTATACTATTATATTGAGTAAGAGTTTATACACAACTCATATTTACACCAAAGATACGAATAGGATATAATAAGAAAATCTTTTACATACATGGCAAGTTATTTTAAGTTTTTTTGTAAAAAATACACACTTAGTTTGTGCTATTCTCCGAGAAATCCAAATATTTTATAAAATCTGTAGGAATATACGATTTAGTCGATTAATTTTATTGCATTTATTTTTCAGCGTTGGTCTACACTAGTGTAGTTCTTTTGGTTTATTATGTATGCAAACTTAGAATTATGCAAAAAGTTCTCCCATATTTTGTGGCAGCCTCAGATGGTGGCGGCGTTGCGTCAATCCCATTACTTTTTCGTAGCGAAATTCTGTAAAAACCAAGCCTGGCCGCTTGTTAGGCTACCTACTGCGCCAAAGCGCCAATCATTAATGATCTTGAACTAGTGTAACTATTTACTAACAAATAAAAACTGCATTGTTAAAAACCGGTCCCATTGATATTAAGGTTCGTAGACTACATAAAGGACTGGTGTGCCCGATTCATCTAGGGCAAAACACTTAGGTAAATTAGACTACCTATCATGAATTACTCGTTAGTACAGCAACGCAGGTCACAAGCCGCATGGCGTGCTCCGGTTGAATCCTTATCT
This sequence comes from Abrostola triplasia, assembly GCA_946251915.1. Classification (NCBI taxonomy): domain Eukaryota; kingdom Metazoa; phylum Arthropoda; class Insecta; order Lepidoptera; family Noctuidae; genus Abrostola; species Abrostola triplasia. Next base: position 5,755,008 of record OX276423.1, read on the forward strand.
ATTCCCGCGGCAAGTCACATAACGGAAAGCAAAACAACTGCGATTTTAGTCAGAGTCACACTCACTTCACCCGTAGCTCTGCATGAAAACATCACGGGCAAAGTTAATGGTTATTTTATTAGATAATTCTCAGTAGCAGTAACGTCAGTCAGTATTTGTGCTCGGTTAGCGGCAATCAGGCTTAACTTAACTGAAGCTATTTCTGTTGTTGTCCAACTATGACGATGTGCTTGGTCCTGCCGATATACATGACAGACATATCATGAACCAAGTTCATGGTAACTCGCAAGTATTTTGGCGGTGGCGTCTCGCTTCCACAACGTAAAACTGTCCTGGTTTAAGAGTTCCTGGGGCATAGTATAAGTACCTTACAACTAGTACTATACTAACTGATCACATGTAAACCGTGTGGGCTTTCTTTAATGAAAAATATCTTTATATTCTATTTGGTACCAAGTTATGAAGGCATTTAAAAGGCTAAATTCTCTTATCAGAAGTATTTACGTTCGAGATGCATTACCCGCACATCCACAGCTGTGGACCCACCCCTACGCTGCTGTAGACATTATTGAGGGAAACTGCTAACAACAGCGATATACCTAGGTACCTCACTGAATAATTGTATTCTCCAAATTCACATCACCATACTTACATATCAGGAAAGGGATCGTCACCGTATCGCCTATCGCCTCGCCGGCTCATGGGCCTCAAACAGGCGCCTACCGTATATCTACGTCTATAGTAAGCAAGTAACCAAAGCAGATCAGCTGCTGCGATAGCCGATACGTCGTCGGTGCGGCAACGCCTAGGCGACGATGTATCGGAGCAAGGTGTGTTTCGGATATAGGTGCGTTTTTAATTAATGATACTAGATACCCAACTTAGTGTTATAATATTAACGGTAATTAATAAGCTGTACCATATGCCAGTTCAATATCTGACTACAAGCTAACTCTGGGGGTGGCTACCAAATTGGTCTAGGGGTCGCTAAGGGCGACTGCTGAGCACGACGTCCAGAGTTCGGATCCCGGGTCAGGCAGTGTTACTGGGTTTTCCCATTAGGTAATTGTCAGTCGCAGCACAGAATTTAGATTTGAGCTGGGTATATTCGCTCCTTATTACTACTACTTACGTTACTAAAACATACCTAACTGGCGAAATGTGCAGTGGTGGATTTATACTAGGGGCAGTCGGGGCTAGTGCCCAGGGCGGCAAAATTTGGAAAGTGAGAATTATTTTTCTATACAATATATAATTAACTAATTCTTTGAAATAAACATTTTATCTTTTAAGAAATATAATTTAAGTATTATATTTATATACCACATGGAAATGTGGGTGTACTAATTATGTACAAATCTGTCTACCCTTTCGAGGAATAGGTACCAGGGTGATGTTATGTAATGTTATCTAAGGCTTTTTGTTGATAAGATCAGAGATTCGAATAAACACGAGTCTCCTGGGCGCATCGTGCTATGATTTTTTCTGCGGAATTATTCCAAGTAAGCTCAAGTCCTGTTTTTAATTCAGTGATTTTGTCAAAGTTGGGAAGTAAATAGAAGATTTACTTTCATAGTAGGTACCTATCTAGATCTATCTGGCTTTGCCTACCTTATTGTAACAGAATTACAGAACCTATGGATATAAAGCCACCTACATAACTGTTTATAGTTACTTTAAAATTGAGGTCGATTTAATAAATAACCATGATAAAATAATCAACATTACTGGGCAGGCGGTCTCAAGCCGCGTAAATAGATAAATGCGATTTCTTTCATTCATATCGTCCCGGCCCTCTGGTTAAGTAGCGCGACCTCGTTACTTTTTAGGTCACAGAATTGAAACGCGAATAAGTGTCAGGGTTACGCTGAAGGATGCCTTTCGCTCTAATAATATGATTAACATTTTGTCACTCGCTAAATTTTCTGATGTTTCTTGAAATTGTAATGGGAAAATAGTAATTTATTCTCATCTTTAGATCAAGTGTTTTCTAGGTGATTATAACGTAATAGACTGGTTCGTTGGTCTAGTGGTTGCTAAGCGCGACTGCTGAGCACGAGGTCCTGGGTCAAGTAAAGTGTTAGGTAATTTTCAGTAGCAGCACGGAGTCTGGATTTGTGCCCGGTTGATAGCAATAGACCCCTATTACATTGGGACTTGGGACCAAAAATTATAACTTGCGAAATGTGGGTGTATATTATACCTATGTGCTATCTGCCTACCCCTTCGGGGAATACAGGCGTGTTGTTATGTTATAGCGGCACTGTAGCGACATGCTCATATGACGTACTCGTTACCTATACAAACCAATACTCCAGGGTCTCCAAATAGTGTGAATTGTATATGTCCAACAGTTTCGTAATCAAATATGCTCACAGCATAGGTACCTACTATTTTTTTCTGTATGTATAATGTATAATACGGCAACAAGCTCCCTTTTACATGGGACTTTAACCATAACGCGTGAAATATGGCTGTAGATTACTTCTACGTACCCCTTCGGGGAATACCAACTCCATGTTATGTGCTTATATTACCATTTTAGCAGAAACATTCGACAAAGCCTCATATTGAGAAATTCAGTGTAGGTACTTAGGTGTATTCTTATTATTCATGGGTTATTCTGTCGAGGAAATAAGTAAAACACTCAGATCACATATTCAGTTGTTTATTATCTATACTGTACTCAAAATTGATCCGAAGATCACATCACATAGTAATTTCATAAATAATATTACAATGTCATGTACTTTCTGTGATTGTTCGTGAATAAAAAAATGTTCACAATATTATCAATACTTTGTTCACTGGACCGGTTTACCTTTAAGTAGATTGTAGGTACATACTACATAATAAGATACCATTATTAGGTACTCAAACAACTTACAGTGTATATGATGAGAGATATAATAATCAATTATTGTGTTGCAGTTCATTTTTTTGTCAATATATTTACAGTTTTACATTTTTTTTGTGATTTACAAATAAATTCTTGAATATTTAATTAGGTCATCATTATTCCATTTGGATTTATAATAACAGTACTTTATAGTTAAAAATATCACAAAAATGAAATATATTATGTGTAAGACACACGCAACATTAAAAATACAACAAAAGAAAAATATAAAATCCACTAGAAACCTTGGGCCAGAAGAGTCCCTTCTAAACAGGAAGGATACTTTCGATGTTCTATATTTCATAACGGCAATTTGATACCATAATTATTATTATCACACTAATTAATTATAAAAGTAATCGATTGTCTTACAATAAATGCGTCAGATCATAAAATTTTGATTATAAAAATTATAGGCAACAAATAATTCATGAAACGATAAATTTCAACAAAAAATAAAATGACAACTTATATATTTAAGACTCATAGTGCCGTATTGATAAAAGTGAAGTGTTCACCTTAGCCACTAGCACGGGACCGATAATAACAATCAACATAAACACAAACGCAACGAGTTACTAATGAGTTTGACTCCGCATCCGATATTCACCTTTTATCGATATGGCATTCCACTTACGTTACGACAATAAATATAACACGCTTACACATTAATCACTTCTTTAATTCCGACGCTAGGAATTATTTCATAATATATACCTAAAAATATAATCACGGCACAAGTATCCCTCCGACTAAATTACTAACGTAGTGTCACTTTATCAGGATTTAGAATCAAATATGTATTATGTATCTTAAATATTTCATTATTAATATATCATTATCAAAATATCCACTAAATGGGAGGAATAAATCAAATTATTAATATTTATTCTAACATTAATCGCATGACTGATCAACAAAAAGGATATGGACTAGGAATAATATTAGGCATTAGGCTTCCATGCCTTCGGGTCGCGCGCGCCGGCCGCGCCCCGCGCCGCAGCCGCTCCCCGCGGGCGGCGGCTGCGGCCCGGCGCCGCTCGGCGCGCGCGAGCCCGCCTCTCTCTCTATCCGCATATCACCTCTACATACATACGACGATATAAATTTGATCAAAACGTTAATACTGTTTGTGTTGAAAACAATATAGGTAGCTATTTCTTTATGCTGTACTCACCGAGAGGTAATCGGACTCGATCGTCGGTAATATTTTGTGCATCGATTGACGGGAATCGACCGGTTAAAGTATGATTATCTAGCAAAATCTATCTGGAATAAAAGCCGACGTTCTATCCTAGAATTTAGGTAAATAGCTTGGAAGTATGCCTTCTTCGTTTTAATATTGTCCGATAACGTTCATTGTATTATGAATTTCTGTCCTCTATCACTCTACGAGTGTCGTGATCGTATGCTAATGTGTGAACCGGGGATGTGGTGCGAACTGGATGGCTCCATAAGGGAAGAACGACGTACCGACTAGTCGCAATGAGCGAACGCGCGGCCGATACGTGCGAGCTGCGCGCGCGCCGCTCGACACACGCGAATTGTGCTCCGGCGTCAAAAGTTTCAGTGCCGAGGGAGAGAAGCGGCTACTCTATTGGTGTTTCATTACTGACTCGCTTAATCTAATCTAGTGTAAAACTTGTCATCTAGAAAAAAATAAATTTATAACGTACGTAAAAAAGTAACATAATTCTCACAAAAATGCTCACGTTAGGAGTGGGGTGATGCAACTTTTGACACCGGCGTCTCCGCCGGGCGGCCACGGGCTAGCGCGGGCTAGCGTCCCGCCCGCGGCCGCCGGCGGCGACGGTGCGCTCCGCACCACCCATAAACATTACATCGTTTGCTTATATACAACAAAGTTTTCGTGCGGCGCCCGTTGGCGACCGCACCGATCTTTACAGGAACTCATATCGTATCTTAAAAAAAATAATATACAATAGTAATAAAACATTTGAAACCTCACTAACTACTATTCGACGATCTCGGTACGATCTCGATAAAATTACTCAAACGGCTCCGGCGTCTCGAAATCTATTCATATCACAATCGCATGACCGTGCCTGAGAATCATATCCCGCTACTTATGTACACACTCTTTCCCGAAGACTAACGCACTCCAGGCAGAGACGGGCCGCGTGCGCGCGCGCACGCGGCTCGCCCCGGCCGCTCTACACTAACCGATATTCACTAAGATATCACCACCTCAGCCGCGGGAGCGACAGTAGGATACTTGCCGAACCTGCCTTTCCCGAGTGTGCCAGAGGCGCGATCGATATGGATAACGCGGGGCGCGGGCGATGAGGGGCTGGGGTTTCAGGGGGTTTGGGGTGTTTATGTTGGTGTGGTGGGAGGGGGGAGGAATGGGGGTGAGGGTGCGGTGGTGGATAGGTGGCGGGGCAGGTTAGGGGGGGCGCAACGCTGGCGGCAGTTGAACGGGGATGTGGTAGTAGCGGCAGGCGGCGCGGCGGCACGTGCCGGCGGCGGCGTCGCGACACACCACCACGCGACACCCCACCACCTGCAGCCCGCACCCTGCAACACGCACCACACGGCGGTCAGCACCACAGCACTCCGAAACGGCGTCATCACACACACGTTAGTACAACAATATGGAGTCAGGTCAGAGATACACAAGAGTAAGGGTAAGGGATCCATGTATTATGCACCACTACAATGAGTAGGAGTATTGAACACTTGAAATGATAACTAAATTATGGTCATGATCTTACTACATGATAATCAGTGCATAACACGGGGTCCACATTATACAACGTCTACTAAATATATGAAATACTAATACTAAAACTAGTGAAAACTACATCATTTGAACTAACGTTTTAAGTGTTACATAAAATTAGTTTTTTATACAAAAACTGAAATATCTAAACTAAACTGGTTAATATGGTTCAGTTCAGTCTACAGATAGTGTTCTACTGTAAGATATTAAAACTACGCTATTAATGAAATAGTACAAAATGTGGTGACCATGCAGATATACAAGGAGAAGGAGAAAGGGGACATTTCTATCCATGATCTGAAAGTTTGACGTATTTTTGTCAATTGATTAGTAACACGTTAACAAATATTCTGTGATTGATCTATCGTTCATGACTAGGAAGTATAAGAGAGTGAGCATTAGATAAAATTGAATCCTCACCTTCACGAATATGAACAAATCTGCAGGTAGGTCTTGTACATCCTTGTCGATTAAAATCTTGGCACACCGGGAGGGTGTCCAGTAACTGCAAATATAACAACATGTCCATTAGTATTTATTGTCGTTGCTCAATGTCATAGTCACACGAACCGATGGTCCCACAATGCTTACGGTATTTGACACACGTTATATATTTTTGCTCTATGGCTTTCAAATTCTTGAACATAAATAATTTTCATAAGAATATATTCGTTGGCTGTTTTCGTTGTCATACTGCATTTTATTTGCATATGTCTGGAAATAGTACCTCTATTCCTTTTGTATATCACATTGTTTTGCATTTCAGCAATACTATTTATACTTATGCACATAGCATATAATAAAAAAATATAAGTTGTTTGTAAATAGTGTATATCTCTCCCATATTAGCATTGTGGAACAACAGTTTGTGTGCTCCTTATAATTATAACTCTACTTCATAAACAGTCGATAAGAATTTTTAAATGTAAGTAAATAAAATACATCTACTCTTAATAATGACTTGTGTAAACATGTAAGAGTGTATTTGTTGACAGAGACTGCGAAGTAACGACGGTTTATGAATTGTTTATGTTAATAGTGTTAATGCTAAGTCTAGTTCATCACTGATTGGACATTCATACATCTGACACTGAACATTATCCTCATTGCACAGCCGTCTGAAAAATAACGCTGAAATAGTTTTTGTAATATCAAAGAGCAAAGTATTAAATATAGTCAGCTACGGTAAACCTAGCACATTGTATTGAATTAAGGTTCCCTACACGTGTTAAATCGCTCTGAAGTGATCTAATAGATAGTCATATATAGGAAGTGAATGCGTGTGTAGTTTCTCAGTGGCTACATAACATTAACACAAAACGGGACACACGGAAGGCGAAAATTGCTCGAAATCAAATCTTGTTGCTGCTTCAATATTACAAGAACTTTACAAGATTCGTTGCACAATATGATTGGGGCTTCCAAGCATTCTTTCATTTACGTGCGCGCTGATATCAATCATGTGTGTCACCTTTATATTGTAGTACTGTCGGGATAATAGTATGCAATATTAAAAAGAATAGTAAATTAAGAGCCCACAGTTGGAGTTATTCTCGTGACCGAGCTTCCATAACCGTCAGAGAGTGTAAGTACGCTGCTCTATGCACATAGTAGGTATGAATATATAATATCTAAATGGCATGCAGAACGCTTGAAGTATAATCATTATTGCGCAGCCAATCTTATTTAAGCGTGACTATATTTTACAAAAAAGCTTAAGCATGATGCTAGACAACTTTTACCAGGGCGAGGGCGTACTAGAGGTTTTGTAGCGTCCAAAGTGTACCCATAAATACCAACTGTTGCTATAATAAAGCTAAAAGAGGCTGTGTGGGGAGAGTTACGACATGTGTCTGCGTCGGCTGTGATGATTTTAGATCTTCCGATGTTCTCAGTAGAGGAACAGAGGACGTCATGCTTATCGGTACGTTGCCATGGTTATAATGTAAATAGACAAATTAAATTTATACCTTTAGCTTACATGACAGTTCTGGACGTGACATGTTAGTGGTAGTACAAACTGCAACATAATGACCATTAGAGAGTGCGGTTACTGTACGACAAACAAAAGAAAACCAAGTATATTATTACATCTACGTGAACACTTTAAACAAGCGTCAGAGAGGCCTCAACAAGTCGTAAGCGAGGAATTGAAGCCGCAACGGCGAAGCATTTTAAGCATAAGAGAGAAAATTCGAAGTAGGCGATCGCAAACGATAGATAGTGAGTACAACATTTTGAATAATTAAAAATAAGCAAATTGAATTGTTAACAAGTGTTGTTGGTTGAACAACAGCATCATTCATATCACTTCGAATTTTCTTCTTTCACCATCGTCACTTCAACTACCAACTACGCATAAAAATAATTGTTTACAAAAAGCATTGAAATGAGTGTAAAATAAACCCCCTTATTAGCAGTTGATAGTTGATATTGGCCAAAAGGTGAATTTCACTGTAACTAAACAGCTGACCAGGCAATTATTAACTATTTCTTGTATGTACACGTCATAACATTATTAGGCAACTTTAATACTTACATTACTTATAAACGGTCAACTGTTCAGTTAATAAAATGGCTTCGTTAAAATTTCAATTATTAAAATGACCTTTACTGAAACTGCCGAGTTCATTAGATATTAGAAGCATACTTAGAAAGAGCTTTAAAGTTATTATTGCAATTCCATGCAAGTGTCAAGCGGCGTGTTTCAGTATAGGCTCCAAACAGGAAATCACTTATACTGAGGATATTATAGTAAGCTGATTGTATCTTACCGGGTGTAAGCAAGGCAATACTGTAGAGTGACTTCTTCCACATTTGAAAGCAAGTATGTCTCACTATACAAAACTAAAAATCATCAACAATAAGTTGTAGCATCAACTGTTCATTACAATATATATTCGATACAGTTACAGCACAATGACTAGATGATGTGATGGTGACATAGATAACATGAGACGGCTGACAAGCGATGCCATCAATTGGTCGACCGTCACAGAGCGGTCGCTGAGTCCTCGTACCTCCACTGTGCCGAAGTGCCGGCTAAATCAAAATAGCTTTGTTCGACAAATAAATACGTGTCCTGCCTGGCACCTGTATCAGCAATAAAGGAAGATATTGTCAGAGTGGACGATTCATGGTATTCTGTGAACATTATTAGTCGTATTCCTTTTTAGTCTTCCTTCGATGCGTGTTGTCAGGTAGATTAAAAAAGCTCATTTCACCAAGCGCACCTTGTCCCGCTGTTGTGAATGGCCCGTTACATTGTGATCGTGTTTGTCTGTTTTTGTGCTCATTGTTAACAAGCGTTTGTTTACCCTACTAAGCACGCGAAAAGCGTCACAAACTAAAACTAAATACGTCTACAGAAGCCGAGTGAAGAAGCAAGCTCTGAAGTTCTATGCGGAGTCAAAGTTGGTAGATTTACTTCTTTACTTCTCGATTATATCTGAATGTTATGGTTCTAAAAGGCTTATGTTCAAGGTTATTATCGAAAATCCGTGACTGTATGAAAAATGTATATTCTTAGTTTTTACTAAAATATGTTAGGCCCATACATTTTGCTACAAACACAAAATTACAACAACAATTTTGTCATCTGGTTGAAGCTTTTTAAAAGAGTAATAATTAATGTATCGACTTCGAGCTTCTGAACATAACACAATAAGCGGAAGTCTTAAAGGATGTAGGAGGTGATATGCGTTCGATAGCGTACTGGTTAGAGCGAGGCGAGGTGGTCGTGACCGGGCAAGCGCGGGGACTGCCGGGACTGCGGGGAGCGCGGGGCGTGCCGGGGACTACGCGGGTACTGACAACTGGTTTACAATAGCGTTAACGTAAAGCTCCACTCACACGCCACTTATTTGGTTCGTAAACCTCACGCAGACACCACAGAACAGTAAAACGGCGCCATCTATCGATTTTAGAAGAAACGACTTTTTAGGAAACATTCACATACCGAGTAATAATATTATGACCATTAAGTAACATTAGTTTTACTGTACTGCGTATCCCGCTTGTACCTATCAACGGGTGTTGTGGTGCGAGCGAGCGTCTGGTGTGAGGTCAACGTAAGCGGCCTGCGGTGAGATCCGCGGGTGGAGGGTGGCGGTGCGGGCGGGGCGGTGCAGGGCGCGTGCGCAGGGCTGCAGTGCGGCACGCGGAACACGTTACCTGTCCGCGCTCGTCGGTGTACACCACGTACGGCGCGTTCGGGGGCGCACAGCCTGTCCGTCCCGATACAAAAAGCGACAAAAGATTGCAATGCAGACGACAGCCGAAGCGTCATTCGGAAGGCATGAAACAGAAAGCGATTTAAATAAATAGAAGGAGGTGCGACCGAAAAAAAAATACGGGGGCGACGCTCGCCGCCCCCGCGCCACTACTGATGAACACGTCGGCACACTTAGCGCACACGGGAGCAACTAGAATAATGAGAAAAATACCTGATGAGCCAAACGTATAGGGGTGGTGGATTCTATTCCATGCGAAAATTAGAAGGCAGCTGTGTTAGGTGCGGGCCTGCTGCTGCAAGCCGGTAACCACTAGGTAGGTACGGGATCGACACATCGGCCAAAGCGCACCCGTGCGGAGCTCCTCCGAGAACAAGCGTGTACGTAGCGGGATCGACGGACCAAGCGCTCAACTCTCAGTACGACGATAGGTACTCACGATAAACGACGATCGACAAGAGGTAATAAAAAAACGTACAGTCATGCATCTCAAGCGTTATTATTACCGGGATCGTAGATACGAGAAATATACACGCATAGGGTAATAACGGTAAGTGAGTAGAGATACAGTAGTATATATATATATAGCGTAAAACTACTGAGACATCCGCGAGGGCGACGCCGCTCGCTTCGTCCTTACAATAATACAATACAAATGTGACAACACGCCTAGCGCTAACCACCCCGACAGGCCGGGGCGGGACACTCGGCCGCACACGTACGAGTCTCTACGCGGAGACCCCGCGTCCCGCGCCCCGCCGACCGCGCTTGCGTCTATGTCGTCTTCATCTTTTTGTAAGGGTTGACGGCCGCCGCAGCCGCCGCTGCCGCCGCCGCCGCCGCCGTCGGGGGCGTGGGTGGAGGCATCGCGTACATGAACGGCTGCTGGTAGTAGGGCACGGGCATAGGAGGCGCGGGCCAGCCCGGCCGCATCATCATGTGGTGGGGCGCGCGCATCAGCCCCGCGTGCTGCATGCCGGCGCGGGCCTTCAACGCATGCTGCGTGTAGGCGGCCGCCGCTTGCGCCATTGCCGAGTGCTGTGCGGCAAATGCGAGCGCCGCGACATAGTTCTTCTGTGCCACTTCCTTGGCTACGGCCGCCGGGTCAGGCGCACCGGGGTCGGACGCGCCGGCGCTGACGGGCGGCGACGGCGCCGGCGGAGCGGGCGCGGGTGCGGGCGGCTGCGGAGCGGACGACACGGCCACGGGGGCGGACGCGGACGGCGGCGGCGCGGACACGCTCGACGGCACGCTCGCGGTCGGCGGGGCGGACGTAGCGGGCGCGGGGTACTCACATGACACGGGCACGAACGGCTGCTGGAGCTGCATCAGCTGCTGGTAGGTCGTCGCCGGCTGGTACACGGGTACGCCCGCTTTGTCTGCGGCGGGTCGCTTGTACGGCACCACGCCGGGAAAGGCCTGCGAAAACAAAACCCAGTGTGAGTGATAATTAGTCATATGGTTGAGGACACAAGAGTAGCGTCGCCTTAGTCGGATACTTACGAAGTTATCGTAGTAGAAGGATCCGACGCTTTTCATGTCCATCTGAAACGAGAAACAAATGGTTGAAAGGGGGCTCCGGGCGGAGGGCTTGGTGCGGGCTGTGGGCGGCGGGGCGCGAGGGTCGGGGGTGGGCCGTCGCGCCGCGCCGCCACTCGCCCGCTGCAGGAGGGAGAGGCGCGCGGAGGGATCGTGCGGGCGGGAGCGGGAGCGGAGGAGAAGCGTGCAAAGCTGGCGTTGTACCGGTGGCGGCTCGAGCTCGGTGGGCGCCGGCCGTTTCTTGCCCGGCTCCGAAGTCGCGCTCGCTGTCGGCTGCTGGGCTGCGGCGGCCGTCTACGTGAAGCGAAGCGTCGCAGGACGGGACAGAAACAATAACGATGTAGTAGATGCACAGAATACACCTAAAGCTCGGCGTAAGGTGATATTATGCGATAGATAAAAATAAAATAAAAGTTAAGCGTGAGTGCGACGGAAGCGTGGCGCGAGCCGGCGCGAACTGAACAGAACAAAGCTCTGCGAACGTAAGCGGCGTCGCGGCGAGCGAGACCAAGCGGAAGAACAGAAGCGAGCGCGAGCGAGCGAGGCGAGAGCGTGCAGCCTGGTGGCGTACCGCGCCGCGCGCCTGCGCCTTAAGGTGCGCCTGCAGGTGCAGGGGAGGGTGGAAATAGCGGCAGGGGTCGCGGACGCAGCGGCCCTTGACGGCGTCCATGCACACCGTGACACAGCCGTCGTCGTGCGCGGCCACAGGCGGCGGCGGGTGCGCGAAGCGACACTCGGACTCGGCGCGCTTGCACGCGCCGCGCTGGAACTCCCGGCACACCTGCACCACCACACACCAGCCATGTCCGCCGCTCGCGCCCCGCGCTCATCTACCCTCTGCCTGCCTAGCTAGCGGTACACGCGTGCTACCCGCGATACAAGTGCTTCTTTGTATTGCGTCACGGAGGATACTCAAAATGACTTCATTACTTAATACATCGCGATTCTCGATTTCTTTCATATAGCGCGCAAAAGGAGGTCCTATTGTGACAAGTAGGTATTGCTTCAATTTGTCACAATATACAATTTTCTTGTATTGACCACAACCGGACGCCGCTTTGTGATAATATATGAATTATATACAATTCGAATAGGGTACACTAATGTTTCTCAAAACTAACGAATTACGCATCCGTCGCAACGTTTAAATTTATTGATCAAGAAATTTGGTAGTCACTCCTATTCTAGCCTATAAAATTCTAGTATTTATCGAATGTGAAGCGTTCGGCACGTCTACACTGTGAGCGCAACTCGGCGCTAATTAGCCGGTGGTTGACGATGGTTCGCCGAATTAACCTGTTTGGCAGTATGGGCGTGCGCAACATGAGCCGAGTTTGTGCTAACAGTGTAGGATCTTCACCAGAGGGAGTAAGCGAGTGCTGCTCGCGAAGCGCTCACGCAGACGCACCGGGCCAGTGCGGCCGCGCGCCACAGACACACGGGGACGGACATAATGGCACATTGGCCTAGTTTTGCTACGGGGACCGACATACTTACCAATATTTATAAACCGATCTCAATAACAGCATTGCCACAAGCAATCACAGTTAAATGTCATCTTAGCAAAAATGTTCTACTTAACATAATACATATTACTTATGTCAAATTAATTCACTCAATTAGCATCATAACACATCACTTCTACGCTTTAAATCGAATCTATAAATGAGATCGGTTTATTAATATGGGCCTTAGAACCTGATTTTATTAATGTTTGTAATGATATTTCCTACTGTTTCAGATATTATGGGTTATAAGATAAGTATTAGACCATTTAGATTTTCTCCTACATAATGAAATGTATTGGTCGGTCCCCGGCAGATGTGGCCACATGGGGAAGCACTACAGACTCGAGAGTAGACTGCAAAGAGGTCCAATATCGAAATATGCTTACCTCTAAGCGGTCGGTGCGCGGCAGTTTCTGCTGCAGCACGGGTTGCTGCATGACGCCGAGCGGCGAGGCGGCGGCGGCGGCGGGGTCGTGGCCCAGCACGGCCGGCACCAGCTGCGGGGCGTAGTACTGGGCATACGTCGAGCCGACGCCCGGCACCCCCGACAGGTACGGCGATGTCGCCTGCACACCACACCAACACTAACACTCAGTATACTTGTACATTTACTCATTCATTAGTATTTATGTCATTATCTTAATAGCAAATTATGTTATCGATATCATATCACACAACATATTGTTTGCATTTAGAAAAGCCGTCTTTAATAAGCTCGCTTTGAATTAATAAGTAAAAACTACAAATACACCAGACTTAAAAATAAATAGTAAAAATGCACTTAATTTAATCAGAATCCAGAAATTTGTTAGCCAAACAAGCCCACATGCCATTATAGATACAAATTGAAATATTAAATAAGCATACGTTTATTCAGTCAAGCTACCCACCGGCCACCAAAGTAGACAAAAGGAAAAGGGAACCAGGGTAAGGTACAGGATTTTTTTGTGCATTACGGTGCTAGGTGTGCCTATCGTGTTTGTGGAAGAAAAGAGGTGTGAGGACGCGGCGAGCCGGTGGTAGTGCGTCGCGCATGGCGTCGGCGGCAGTTACCTGCGGGGCGAGTAGGGCCAGACTGATCGGGTCCAGCGCGGCGAGGTGGCTCGCGGCCGCGCCCGCACCGCTCACGCCACCCACCTCAAGACAAAACCACACAAACACGCTACTCATCGTGCGAGGCAAGGCCCGCGCCCGCGCCACCGCGCGCACTTCCTCGACGTCACTCTTCGCACCGACCTACGGCTGCAGCTCTGCACGACACTAGCGCGACGCGACGGCGGTAAGCGCTGTCGCAGTCTTACTACGAAATAAGAATAGCGACTGCATTTCTGGACGCTACAACTGCGGCAAGCATGCAGCGCCTAAGCTGTGCGAAGAGGAACGTCAAAGAGTGACGGGCCGCGTTGTTAGCGACAGTGTGAAAAGTGAGGAGGACGATGTCCGGTGATTAAGTCTGCATTACCGCTTATACCCAGATCATACACAAGTGAGTAAGTTTGGAGAGTATTCATGCCACTTAAGGAACGAGTCTTACAAACATGCTCAAGCAGTGAAGAGCGATCGGCCTCAGAAGGGCTAAGTTTAAGTTGTGCCTGACAATTAGATTACTATCTATTCTAAAATAAATTTACAGAATACTCTTAGTTTGTAAACCTAGTTCAAGCATTCGAAACGAAACTTTAGATTAAAGCGCGGAACTAGTTGCAAGAACGGCTGTACCGCCTCGAAGAAAGTAAATTATCATTAACTTTCAACATGCACATGATTAAGTTTCCAAGATAACTTATGAGGGGGAATCAAGTTAATTTACTTTTGGATGAAAATATTTTTAATACACTACCAACTTACTATTTCGTATTTGACTAAGTTCTCAGAGAACATATAAATGAGGCACAACTTAAACACGATACATCTTAAACTCTACGAGTGTGTCAATAAAAATAACAATGCTTATAAAATTACAAAGTAGCAAGTAACACCGAAAGCTGCATATTGCGTGCATAGAATACCTACATGGGTGTCGAGGTCCGATCGCTCGAAGCTTCGGTAGTGAACAGAAGGAGCGTAGCGTGGGTGACTCACCACAGCTGGGACTTGGCCAGGCAGCACCTGGCCCGGCGTCAGGCCCATCTGTTGCATGAGTGCGTTCTTGAGTGCTAGGTGATTCCGGCCGTTGATAAGCAACTGATCTTTCAGATGCTGTGGTGGATGGAAGTACTTGCAAGGTGGTTTCTCACGGTTACACCGACCCTGAAATTGCATAAATATTCTTGTTAAAATAAAGTAGGTATATAGGTAGTATAGACCTCAGTTGTTAACTTACAAAAATAAACTATGTGTACTATCGACCTTAATGTTTGTGTACGAGGGCGCCTCTATAATGGCGCATTTGTGGAGAATGCTATAGATATGAGAGGTATACACCGCAGGTAACCGACATTTTTGGGCTCTCTGAGAATAGACGAAAATGGCGGACCTCATTCGATATCATTCCGATAAGCAATATGTGTAGCGGGCGCGGTTTCGGCTCAATATCGGCCCAATGTGCGGAAATCCCTCCATGCATCACAATTGCCGTGAGCCGGGCACGTAGCCACCAGAAATCCTCTACTCGATTTTTCCTTATAACCGCGTCTTAGGCGGTGTCAAATATTTCTGAGGCGTGTCGGGGGCGGCCGCGCTCCTCGTAGCGCTCATTTTCGACGTCAATGAGGCGCGAGATAATTGCCTTTCGGAATCGAAGCCCTCCGCCGCACCCGTCTATGATGATTTATTTACATCCGTGTAATTAACTGTCGCACTACGTGACGGGAAGAGCTTCACGGACGTTTTATCGTCGCACGCAGAGCCTCCTCCGCCATATTTTATTCAACAAAAAAACGGAAAAGCGCTTATCGCAGTTTCAAAGAAAATACGTATACAAACAGACGCCATCTGAATATTCAGTATTCCACTAGGGGGCTCCTTCGTTGATAATGTCCGCGAAACAGCCCTAGAGTGATTTAGTGAGTAACTTTTGTAAAGCATGCCCGATAATATCACAGCAGTTCTCTGTGCATACATAACTATACGTCGTTTGTACTATCAGCAAACATCGCGAAGTGTGAATCTTTGAGTACGGGTTGAATCAGATGCAGACATGTTCCGAATTTTCTCAGTTATTAAACTTTAGCGATGCGTGCTACAACTAGCTAGCGGAAGCAGTCGGCTGCATTTAGATTAACTTGTTACTGGCAGGCATAATGTTAGTTGGACGGTCCTCTCACAGTTTAAGCTCGGGATAAAGTTATTATTTCCTGTTACTCCGTGCCGTCTACTTTAGCCGAGTTTCGATTCGAACCAACCCGTTTGTGAAACTTGAATGGGTGATCACGTTTCATCATTATTTTGATAACTCTGTTAGGTTTATCAAAGTTCTATTTATTAGCTGCCAGTTTCGGATAATACACTAGACAAGTTAAATGTTTAAGGATTGGTTCTTAGTTGAACTTTAGATATTTCTGAGTTATTGTTAAGGAATTATCTATTAGCCAGCGTGTATTTCCTCGAATAGATTATTTAGCTAACGTTTGACGGCAAGCATACCTAACCTAAACACATAACATCCACATATATGCGAGCACCAGCGAGTGCAAGCCGCTGCAGGTGTATCACAGCAGCGATTAGCGTGACGGATGCCCGCGCCGATACAAATGGCCGGTCGCCTCAGACGGATGACCGCGCGCTCGCCCCGCCAAACGCATTACGACACATTAATTGCTCTTCGATCACTACGCCTCTACATTTGTTTATTTAACATCCCTCTAGTTCGTTTAGTTGCTTTTACTTTATCGACATACTGAATGAAGTTAATTTCTACTAAATGAAGTGATTTACCTAAAGTAAAAAAATACGTCTTTTACCAAGAACCAAGTGATGACTATTGGTTTTATTTGGTAAACATCTGTATAAGACACGGCTGAATCACAAGGACTTGTTCATATGAAGCCCGAAAATTAAACAAAAACTTTCAATATGGCCTATTTGTTCGGGAAGGGCAACGGGAGGGTCGAACGAGCGCAGGGTGGGCAATAACCGCCCAAAACTAATAACATTTTTGTGTGATAGTGGAGGAGCAAACCGAGCGCGTTACCCTCGCTATGTCCTTTATAACACAACAATGCGCACTTGCAATACAATAAGGGGTTAGCCGAGAGTCAGTTTCCTTCCTAGAGATAAGGAAATACACAACGTTCGGGAGAACCCTATATTTCTGTGCCTAACGACACGAGTTTGGAGATGAATATACCTAGGTACTTCATGACTTGGCACCAGAGTCCGATTAAAGCGAAAACGACATCAATGAACCGAGACGCTTGTGTCTCGTTAAGGTAAGAGCAGTAAGGCGGCCGAGTGCTCTCTGGAACTATGACGTGTATAACGAACAACCCTCGAAAGTAACGGCGTCCGCTGGCAGTCGGCACGCGCCACAGACATTGTTACTTCACGATTGCAGCATACTGCCAAATAACACCTCTTCGAAATCCGGAACTGTACCAAAAGTCCACTGCTGGATAATGTGAATAATAGTTTAACGAACTTATTCATAAAGGGAAGTTATAAATGACCTCATTGGCTTGGTTTTTCATTGCTGTTGCCAACGGATGATTACTAGAACAACATGACAGGTTGTTTTTAGCTTTAAAAATATTAAAATTTCAGTAATCATTATTTCTAAACACCCTATCTCAATAGAAGAGCGCATGCAAAGATCACCTTGTTTTCTGTACCTGTCGTGAAAATGTGGAAAAGCGAATAATTTTAATCAATGACAGATCCTGCAAGTAGAGAGGAAAAAGTGCTATTAACAAAAGTGTTTAACTGTCAATGCGCGTTATGTTGTTGTTTAATGCTGAAACTGAACAAATTGACAAAATTGTTTCATCGCATGTATTTACGTGCAGTTGTATGCAAATGTCTTAATCAAAATGACAATCAGCCAAACAGGACATGAAGAATGCGCGCGTTAGACGAGGCGTGCGGTCGTTAATCGATTAGAACGTTCGATCACGATTGATGTATCGGTGACACGTCGGCGACGCGCGGCGATGCGTGGTCAGCCGTACGCACAAGCCGATCTCTACTCGTCTATTTTACTACGAGGCGAGCGGACACGCGTCGGGATAAATCGACACACGAGGAAAACAATGAGGTAACGAGCCGATGAATGACACGCTCTTGTAGCGAAACGGTTCGGACTCCACTTGTACGCACGAAAATGGGTGCCAGAAATATTTAGAGACAGACTGAAATAGAAGCGGCCGATGAGACGTGCCAACTCCTGCATCGAGTAGGCAGTAAGCGCCCGCGACACGTGGCCCACACATATTGCTGGAGGTTTAACATTCATGTGGTATTTTGTCGTTCGTTTAATAAAGATTGCAAGTTACACAGCGCGCGTCGACATAATTATGCGTTTATGTAAGACGAGCAAAGGTAGTTAGATTTTTTTTAAAGGATTCTGGAAAATTCAAACAAACGGTACACATCAATAATAGTCTAAGATCCGACCGCGTGATTTATACGTTCATATGTTTGATTAATAAAATATAATTTTTATCGATATTTATAACTAAACCAATGCAGATCCGCAAAGGTGGCCATCCAAATTTGGCCGCAATTAATTTTAATTAAAATGTAATTAATTATTTATTTTTGAACAATTACGTTCACTTGTAATTGTTAAAAAATATATTTCATTAGAAAGAAATATACCTGAGATACCGAGAAAGTTCAAGGTGCCATCCCTCACTTGGCCGCAACCTAATGTCAGCCAGGTGTAAACAGGTATAATTTCGTTAAATATATACGTTCATAATGTATTATCATGTTATACATACCAAATTGAAGATTAATTCTTTCCCTACATGATGAGATATAGGTGCCTATGCAAAAATGCCCGCAAATAGTGACTGCCAACGATTAAAGATAAATAAAAGCGAGAGAAACTTAAGATAAACACCCCATGTCGAATAAAGATAGAGCATCCCAGCTGCTTGTCGTTTTTATGCTACTGCGCATGCGTCCATAGGCAAGGTGCTCAACTAAATACCGTACTGAATATTGCAATCATATGTTTTTGACAGTCTTATGCGCCACGTTGTTTTTTTTCAACTCCAAAATTATAAAACTTTGTTAATATTAATATTGATATATTTCATTCTTAACGTTATTAAAACGTAAGAATAAAATGAAGAAGTGTTTTTTGTTGTGTAATGAAAAGCAAGAAGTGCTTAACTTTAGTGATGTATCATTTAAAAAGTGTTTTTTAATGATATTGTTTCGACGTCACAAAAATTTTATGTATCATAACCTAAAACTTAATGTGGAATCAACAAATGAATTTGGTTATCACATGAATTGTTTAAAAAAAGTTATTACTGTAAAAAGTAAATACAAGGAAGAATTTGAAGAATTTTGTAAAACCCAAAATGTAAGTACAATTTTTAATCACACAGGACAAATGAATAATTTTATAGCTACTAAATATAAATATTATTGCGTTGAGTGTAGGTTTAATAGTACGATGTTTTTAATCTAATAAAACTTGTATAATAGTAGACTATCTTTTGAATATAATTAAAAAAATATTGAAAACACTAGTTTGGTAGATTAATTATTATGACATATTATTTTTACTGCTCAATTTTTGGAGTATTTTAAACTCCAAGCAAATACGCGAGCTACTAGTTGAGCACCTTATCTATGGACGCATGCGCAGTAGCATAAAAACGACAAGCAGCTGGGATGCTCTATCTTTATTCGACATGGGGTGTTTATCTTAAGTTTCTCTCGCTTTTATTTATCTTTAATCGTTGGCAGTCACTATTTGCGGGCATTTTTGCATAGGCACCTATATCTCATCATGTAGGGAAAGAATTAATCTTCAATTTGGTATGTATAACATGATAATACATTATGAACGTATATATTTAACGAAATTATACCTGTTTACACCTGGCTGACATTAGGTTGCGGCCAAGTGAGGGATGGCACCTTGAACTTTCTCGGTATCTCAGGTATATTTCTTTCTAATGAAATATATTTTTTAACAATTACAAGTGAACGTAATTGTTCAAAAATAAATAATTAATTACATTTTAATTAAAATTAATTGCGGCCAAATTTGGATGGCCACCTTTGCGGATCTGCATTGGTTTAGTTATAAATATCGATAAAAATTATATTTTATTAATCAAACATATGAACGTATAAATCACGCGGTCGGATCTCGTACTATAACATTCTGATTTCTATTGACAAAGACGATGTTTATGGAGTGTATTATGTTAGATTAACTGCAATATAATAATATGATTAAATAATACATGCTGGAATTGATTATTTTAATGGAATGTGATAAATGTTGTCTTTACTGAAATCCTTTTTAAATAATACGTAGATTGTAGGCCAGTATGCAAGAGTTATGACCACAAATTAGGTGATAGAGGTACAGCGATCACAGACAGGCTTAAATTCGTGGCCGGATGGCGCAAATAATTTTTTTGACAAGCCAGAGCGAGGGAAAGGTGAAATCTAATTTGCAAAATTTTGTGGTCGGGAAGGGAATTAGGTAAGCAAAGTCAATTCTGAAAGTAAGTAGAATTTGAATTTAAAATGATTTATAGAGGCACCGGGGAGTGGCTAATGAGGCGTCATGCGAGAGGGGCGCGTGTTTACGCTTGGCGCTCAACACGTATTTTTTATCGCGGCCTCTGGGCGGCGCCGCCCGCCGTGCGTTTGCTGACGTAACGTCAAACACGCCTACCAGACAAAATAATTAGCCACTATCTAATTGACATCGAATAGCTACACATTAATGGTAATAAGAAATTAATTCTCTTAGAGTCATTACTTTCTTATTACAGGTTTTTATCACCTGCAAAGAGGAAATGGGTCTTTTAGATTTCTTACGTAGTAGCACATGCAAGAATTTATTGTACTGAACATAAGCTTGACTCATTACGACTGGCTATTATAAATACGAGGCAATGTTCAGTAATTACCTTAGACCATAATAATACAATAATGCAAACACGTTTATTTTGCGAGTTCAAAGATGTGGCACAAATCAAACCTTTATCTTAAAGGCAGACAGAAACCATATTAATTTATCCAACTCTCTAAATGGATTATAATTTGGTAAGCTTAAAAAATGAGTCTAAAGCTAAACTAAAATTATTCGATAAAAATAAGAAAAAATAAAGAAGACTTTTTATTTGAATATAAGTTGTCTCAAGATCCCAAGTTAAGAGCCATTTCACATTTTTTGACAGTTTTCTGAATTTTCGGACGCGAAATTTACCATCTTAGGTAGTACTAAGGAATTTCTAAATACATGTAGAATGTAGACCAATCTTTCCCATTGTTACAAATAGAATTAGATTTTCAAAATATAACTTGATTGCTGTGTGGTGAGCTATTTCCCGCAACACGTTTTCTGAAAATCCATCGCAGAGCAATTTTCGGGCTTCAAATTCTACCATTTACATCAACAGATTTAAATGGAAAAAATACAGTAGGCATAGGACATATACTTTTGTTGTAACATACGGTAGAAAATTTTCGATTAATAACACTTTTAATTGATAAAAAAATAAATACTTAAACCGGTTTTCACGGTTTTATATGGTAATTTTATCGCGACTTTTTGGTTTAAATAAAGGTATTTATTACTTTTAAAATTATGCCATAATGAACTATGCTCTCTGGGAAATCTATTAATACAATGTTTTTTAATATTCCTTTATTTAATTAGATATAATACCATTTTCAATATCACTCAAAATCACAATAAATTACAATGCACAAACGTAGAACGATCAGTCGGGCCCGAGCGCCCTTAGAGGCAGGACCTGTGTCACTTTTTTCAAATTTTGAATTACGAAAATTCGTATTAAAAACCCATTTTTATACTACGACCACAACGTTTTCATTTTCTACGAATTATTTTCATCCGGTTTTGTTTATTATAAAATGTTGTTAAATTCTTTTAAAATATTTTATTTGATTAATATTCAGCAACCATCCAATCAGATATTATATCTGATAACGTAAGTTTCTGTTCTGTAGCAGCACACTGAATTATAAGTTGCGCGAAAAATGTTGTCCCCTCAATGCGCAAAGTAGTCCCAGCCAACGTTCATGCTAACCTGATTTCGAAAATTTTGCACAAACCTCACATCTTATCTACTTTCTACCCCCTGCTCGAGTTCGTCCTTATTTGCAATTATAAGGTCGGTAAGGGAAGGGGTGGCGCCGCTATTTACCTCCGTAACGATTCCACTGCATTCGAAACTGTATTATAATCGATAGGTTCATATTATGCACACCACATCATCATGGGAGATTTCAACACTTCCTTACTCCGCATACCTCCCAATCCTCCAAACTCCTGCACATAGTCGATTCTGCCAGCCTACTCGTCGTACTGCTTCAAGCCACTCACCACAACGATGTAGCTGAGCACACTCGGCTCGATTTCATTAATACCCCCAATCCTTCCCTGGTTTCCTCTCATGGCCGACTCGTCACCGCTGGATTCTCTCACCACGACCTTATACTTTTATCGTATATCCTCAAACCTCATAAACCTAAGCTCAAGGTACTGTACAATGTACATGCACAGCTTCGCGCGAATCAATGTAAGCAAACTGAGTTCAGATGCTTCTCTAATCGACTGGAAACCTATGATGGAGGCTCCCGCGGTCGACGAAAAGGTTAGCGGTTTTAACCGGGAAATCATCGAGCTTTATGATATACACGCACCGGTTGAAAAGGTAAAGCTAAAGCGTCCACCGGCGCCATGGATTTTGAATGGTGTAAAGTTGGCCATAAAGCGTAGGCAGCGCGCTTTTTGAAAATTCAAGAACGATCGTGATGAGGACTGGAATCTTTTCAAAGCTGCACGAAATCGGTATAATTAAGTAATATCCAATACCAAACGCCGCCATATTCTAAATTACATTTATTTATGTTCCACTTTTGCCGATCTCTGGAAGTTCCTTGAAACTCTCAGTATTGGCAAATCACCACTATTTGACCGGTTGAATTCCATTGATTTGGACGATCTTAATTCGCATTTCTTTACTAGCCCAACTTTAGACAAAAGACCAAACCTCAGACACTTGCTTACGTCGATGGTCTCCCGCGTCCCAACATGAATCCCTTGCACATATCTCTAGTCACTGAGGGAGAAATCAAAAAGATCATCTTCCATCAAATCCATAGCGTTAGACTGTGATAACGCCTATCGCGGAATGATCGTCACAATAGTTGACCATCTTCTTCCAGCAGTCACACACATAATATCGTGCTCCTTGGATACCTGATACTTCCCCTCCTTGTACCGCAAAGCTTTCGTTCACCTTTTACCTAAAATATCGAGCTCTTCTCTACCCAGTCACTTCCGACCAATCTCTATTCTTTCTTTCCTATCTAACGTGCTCGAGGCCTATGTCCATGAGAATATACGAAGAGTCAACCAAAATAACCTCTTGTCTCCCTTGCAGTCCGGTTGCAGGCCAGGCGATTGGCGACATTAAGGCAGGCATAGAAGATACTAAAGTTACAGCCCTAGTTAATTTTTCCAATACCTTCAATATAGTCAATCGCAATATCCTCGTCTACATCCTATCCCATCTCTTGGCGTCTCCTAAAGCGCTGGAATAGATCCCTTACTTTTGGGAACGCCAGTGGTCGGTCCATATGGGAGAGTTCTTCCTGGTGTGAGCTAAAATCTGGCCTTCCACAAAGCGGTATTCTCCGCCCATTGCTGTTTTCTATCTTTATTAACCTTATAATCCAATCACTTCGGTGTGCGTATTCCATATGCCGATAACTTGTAGCCTTACTCTGCTTCTGGGATTGATGATGTGTACTAGACAATGAGTGCAACCAACTGCGATCTTTAAGCTACAATGGACTGGTCCGAGAGATTTGGCATGGCGGCAATTCCGAATAAGTGCCAAGCAATCATACCTGGTAGGTCTAGGAGTTTGCGCAAACTACACGTGTCTTTTGGACACGTTACCGGTTGACATCGATGGTTTTTAACTTGTTATTTTTGTATATATTGTTTTTATCTTGTATTAGATTTAAGTTGTAAATAGTTATAATAGTTGAGATAATTAATTAATTATTGCTTTATGTATATATATGTATTGTTTTGTTTCATGTATGTATGTAACGTATTATATGTATGTTTATTATTTTGCCTATCGATAAACGTCATCATCATCATCATCAGCCGGTAGACGTCCACTGTTAAAAGGCCTCTCCCTTAGAACGCCACAATAAACGACAGCTTGCCAATTGCATCTACCACTTGGGCCACAATTCTGACGATATCGTCGGTCCACCTGGTGGGAGGTCTGCCAACGCTGTCTTCCGGTTCGTTGTCGCCACTCGAGAACCTTTCTTCCCCAGCGGTTATAGGTCCTTCGAGCGATATAATGGCATGCCCATTGCCACTTCCACTTGCATATTCTTCGAGCTATGCCGGTGACTCCTAGTTCTTTGGCGAATTTCCGTATTCCGGATCCTGTCGCGCAAAGAAACCCCGAGCATAGTTCTTTCCATAGCTCGTTGAGTGACTCTGAGCCTTTCCAAAAGGCCAACCGTTAGCGACCACGTCTCAGAGCCATACGTAATCACATCGCATGCATCGATATGTGCATCTACCTAATATTTGTCTCCATATCGCTCTAAAGTCGACTGGTAATAAATGCCTAAGGTATTAAGTTCGCCTTTGTATATTTATTTTGAAAACTTTAAAATGGAGGAGGATATCAATTCGGATGTTTAGATATATTTTTTATGTATGTTCGGGCATAACTCCGTCATCTAAAGACGGACTTGCAAAATTCTTTTTTTGTTGGAAAGTAGTTTATTTCGAAATAATCCCATTAAAATTTCATGTAGATCTGATGATGATCTTTGGAGATATGGAACTGAACTCCTTATAAAATCATAGCAGAACTGTCGTTACAAGTAATATAGCCTAAGTAATTGTCGCCACAAACTAGAAAGAAAGAGGGGGAGGTGGTGCCTTGTCCCCCCTTCTACCACTTTAATAGTATATATCGTGTGAGATTCGTTTGAGGGAGCATTTTGTAAGGATTTCAAATACTAATCCTCAAAATGTCTACGGCGGATGAATCCTAGGCATCACTAAAAATTGTGAAATAAAAAATATAAAAACCGCCTTAGAAAATAGGAACAAATAAATAATATGATCAAATTACTAATGAATTCAAAATATTTTCATAAATCTCGAATATAGGTATATTGTAATAACGATCAAGATTTTTTTGTCCGTCTCGTTTTTTGCGCTACACTGTTAGCATTATTTTTGTGTGGGTGTGTCACGCACACATGACAATTCTACCGAAATTCGAACGTCAAAATTTTGTGAAATGGCTCTTAAATAGAATTTATATTTTCAGTACACTTTTGAACGATCTCGCCTCTATTAAGTAACATGGGCTCTTATTTCATCAGTTTCAATATCTTGCTTATTTCAATATTACGGTTACTACTACCTATGCGAAAAGTAGCCTTACCTAAAGGCAAAAAATCTTTGTAGAAGCCTTAAAGTAAGAATTATTCAGTCCGGTGAAGTTCCCAACAAGTTTGCATCGTGGTGCCGTAGCTTAACGTTAAAATATGCATTCGTGCACGGAGTTATCTCGGCCACTTTTGCCGTTGCCGCCGGCGAGCGCCCGCCGCGCGGTCACTCGTTGTTTATCCCGGCTTTAATATTAGTTGGCCACTTTTAAACGTTAATGTCGAAGCTTAGGGCTTAAAACTGTCATGAAAGTAACATATGCAGCAAATTGTTAAACATATTCGCAATTTTTAACAATTAGCAAGCAAATTATATTAAAACGTTGCAGTGTCGTAGGTGTTGCTCATACTGTCGACGCCGGTCGCGGGGACCCCGGAGTGCGAGATTAATGCAACGGAAGCAGGCACGACCTCTCCAGGTGTTTCATTAAATTGCGCGCGGCACCTCGGCCGGCTCGTACGCCCATTATGAACGCTGCAAGCTCGAGGGCCATTCGCTTTAAGAACGCCCGCGCCACTTTGTAACAGCCTTAATGAATCTTGTTACTTATAGGCTCGCGTAAATTGCCTGTTTTACTAACGTGGCGAGGGGTGAAAAAACATTAGGTCAGCGAACACTTTCGTGAGGAATGCCTTTAGCGCTCACCAAGAGGTTTTTGTGCTACCCAGTGACGATCTATTTTCTGTAATGTTATTATGCGCCGGAAAGTCATAATTTCTATAAATCACAATAATGAA
Organism: Abrostola triplasia; assembly: GCA_946251915.1. Classification (NCBI taxonomy): domain Eukaryota; kingdom Metazoa; phylum Arthropoda; class Insecta; order Lepidoptera; family Noctuidae; genus Abrostola; species Abrostola triplasia. The sequence continues at coordinate 5,781,273 of OX276423.1, forward strand.
TTATCAAATGCTTTAGAGCAAAAACTGACACAAATTCAACTACTTATTTTTGGAAAGAAACTGAAGAGAATCATATTTTTATATATAAGTGAGTTACTTCGTTTCTTATGTATAAAGAGTATATTCGGTAGAAAAATATTGTTTACGAATCGTGATTTCAAAGTAAGTGTTTAATTGTTACCATCTTTTCTCACACATTAACAAAAAAATATATACGCTAATACAATAAATAAGTGTTTAATATTAAAAACATATGAACGGAAAATCCTCGTTAAGCGATAATAATGTTATTTTATCAGTTACAGTAAGCAACTACCCACCCAGCAATGTTGTGATCATGTGATCATATTACAAATGAATCAGTCAGTGCAAGGACTGCTGCACGTGTCACGTGCAATCTAGTGAAATAAGCGTAGCGGCTGAGGCGTTAGTGTGTGATGTGGCACGATACGGAGCCAACCTAGCCAGCCAAGCCCGCTCCGATTAACCAGTTTAACCCTGCTGCTGCAGTAATTAGTCTAAGCAGCTAGACGGCGCACATCACTCGCAAGTGCCGCTACTCTCTTTGACTTTCTTGCTTATTTAAGGGGTTAACTCTCGCCCGGATTTCACCGGCCCGATCCGCACACCACACCTAAATTAAGCCACCTCCGCCATTCCACCTAAAAGCAAGCTTAGGCTAGTCTAAACCCACGTAACGTCGCAATGATAATTAGGTCATCTGATGCTTCGAGAAACATAACTATACAGCTACGGAGATCGTGTTAGACTAATTACAAATTGTAAAAGACACAATAGAACTAGTTAAACACAGAAGATTTTTGACTTTCAACATCAGTTATCTGTTATAGTTACAGACAACAATAGTTGTATCACAACAAAGGTTTCTAGGACGTTTCCGTAACGGTATTTTCTCTGCTTTTGTACTGAAGTTAATAGAAAACGTTGAACGATATCGGGTTCTTTTCACAAAACCTTGGCGTCGGCGAATAGGATAGTTAGTGTCTATCTGGTATCTACCACTATCAAGCTTATTTTGTGAGATCAGCTTCCGTTCGGTACATTCTCGTTTTGTTTTAAGACACGGTTTAATTGCATTAGTTGTCTATTGTTTGAAATTTAATCTGGCTTTTAAGTGGATTAGGCATTAGTAGGATGGCAATTGAAGGCCCTCTTAATCTTTTTGGGAATAATGCTTCGAATCATACATTCATATTACCAATTATTCCTAAATCAACTTAAGTAAATGTTGTCAAGGCAACATTGGCCAATTAGTCGTTTACATGCATTTGAATCAAACAGTAATTATGGAGTGGTAAATGCCTTCTGTATCAATATACTACATCTGAATCTAAGGTAAATACTGAGATTCGTAACCATCTACGCCATGTCAATCGCTTGAGGCAGTGTTTACATAATTCGTTGTAACATTATGCTTCATCCGGTACAAAATGTAAAACATAACAATTCTAATTGTTTGATTGATTCGAACAGCGAATACAACCATTGAAATAAAAGAATAGAAATATGACGTGACGAGTCACAACTTAAATATTTATTCATCCGGAATTTGAAAGGACAACTCTAGATTCTATCTCTTCTTAGTAATTCATTACGAATTTATATTATTTGAACAGTAATAATTATATTAGCTAGTAACTAACATGAAAGAGTTTTACAGGACGAGGGTATTGGTGTGTTTGTTACCGTGTCGTCAGTTTTAGATAAATAGTTAACATTTTTTCAATCACAGCGCATAGGAAGTATTGTTGGAGAAAGTAACATCAAAACCGAAGAAGATATAAGGCGATAAACGCGTAGCGAACTAACTACAAAATAAAGAGCCTTTACTACGTACGATAAGGGAACTTTAAGAGGAGTTTTCGGGCTCGGGTCGCACCGATAAATTGGGCGGCACTTAATTATGATCTCGGGCGGCATCTTGCAGGCGGCTAATGTCCCGGACTCGTTTAATGCGCGAACTTGTAGTCTCAGCTCCGGCGGGCGTGATAAATCTCCATCTGTGCCCCGTGCCCGTGCCCGACCCCTACCTTCAACGTAACGCCTCGACTCGACACATACCCGTCTGGAGACCGTCAGACACTCGCGTTTGAGAACCAACCGACCTATGAATAATATATTTGACATTTAACGTGTATTTTAAACATTAATATATAAGTTTCGAGGAAAAATAATGCTTTCTCTCTGTGGATATAAATCTCTTTACTTTATTCTACAATTAGTGAATTGTTTTCGATGGCAATTTCAGGGTGGTTTAGATTTAATTTAATATTATTAACGCGAAAGTTTGTCAGTGTGTTTGTATGTTTGTTACCTCTTCACGCTCAAACGGCTAGACCGATTATGATGAAATTTCAAATGAAGAAACCTGACTCCCTGGATTAACACATAGGCTACTTTTTATGCCTGCCTTTTTTATGTAGCGGGTAACAGGACGCAGCTAGTAGTGTACAAAGTTATTGCAGCTTAATAATTTACTAGCAATTCAGTATGGAAATAGCATGAACCATGCAGCCTAAAAAAATTACTTATTCTTTAATGTTACATTTGATTATGTTCAACAGTAATTAATTATTGACAATATATCTCTCAATTCAATATATAGGTACCTATAGTTGTTATGGTCGTTTATTACAGAACTCGAAACGTATTTTTTTTAACTAGTTCTCGTCCCGACTTTGTTAGTGTTTTCCGGAACAAAGAGAAGTCTGTGTTCTACGATAGAGTTTAATCTACCTCCATATATAATTTCATTACGATCGGTTTACTGTTTTCGTCGTGATGAAGTAACAAACAGTCGTACCAAGTTACTTTCACATTTATATTAGCAAGAAAAAAATCAATTAATTACATGTACTATCTCGTTATATCGGCACGACTGTGGTATATCCGTAGTCCTTATTGTTCTGAAGATGGAGGCGTGTCTTCAGGCAGTTTTCCAGTGCGTGTACAGCAAGTATCTCATTTGTAAACAAAGTACGCGGAGACCGTGCATATTTCATTTACTAAGCCTTCAAAGCCAGTAAATATGTAAGCATAAATCAATTTTCTAAACGGAGTGAAATTATTAACCGCGATGATTTACGATGTAAAACGAAACTTTGTTCGCTCTGCATCGCCCTTTTATGTTGCGAATGTGGGTAATATAGGGAATTATTGTGTACGGCCGGGTACATTACGAAGAGTGGCACTGTGTTATTGCATCATGTTACGTTAATGTCGCGAAGGTTGGTGCCGGGCGGCGGCGCGGCGGCAATGCGGGGCGTAGGGCGCAGTCGGCGCCGCATTATCTAGGTATAATTAAAGCGGGCAAGACGACGGCGAGACGTTACGCCCGTCCTAACGACTTTTATGGCGTATGTAACATTGCCGGCACATAAAATAAATGTGCCGCCTCCAGCGCCCCGATATAGCACAGTATTCCCAGATTAATCGCCAAAATGTTTGCTCACACGCTACACGACTGTCGTTATTTAGTCTATACCTCTACATAATGAGGTAAATATTGGAAAATGTTTTTCTTTTCCTTCACTGACACTAACGTAGAGTCATGATGGCTCTCGAAGTGCTGGATGAAAGTATTTCCCGAAGTTTATTTGTTAAAGTTTTTGCAATATATGTTTCTATTCGGAAAGGGTTCACTAGTTTTTCGTTGGATGAAGGCACAAAATACGAGTATAAAAAGGTTGTTTACTGAAAACGCCGAAGGTCGTTGGTGTCGGGCGCTGGTGAATTTGTAACTGTGTAACTATTCAGGTGAGTATATGTGTGTGTAAGTATATTCGTTGTTTTTTCCTTGGGTATAAATACACACACCCTTTTAATTGTAATATCGTCGTCTCGGGACGTTTCTATTTTGCTGAATATAAGCGTATACGAGGTGACCACATAGCCGCTGTGTTTCCCTTGCGTCCAACCCCGTCATTTAAATCTCTATATGTCCACATTAGCTTTATAGGCGACAGGGAGCTTTCTCCAACGTTAGCGGCGCCTGAGTGCACTTTTATTGAGGATGAAATACCGTAATTGCCACTCGGCGCCAAGCCGTGACTGACGAGTTTTGTACGTGCTAATTGTGCCATCTCATCTATAAGGTCGCATGACCGCCGTCGAAAGGTCAAAACATACTTTACTTACTTCCTAATGGGTTCTATGTTAAATTAACTCTTGAGCGGCCAATTGTAAGTGTTTTGATATGTTGGTATTTTATATACAAAAGTCGTAACTACATAGGCTCTTTTATCGTTAGCCATCATACGCCTACACAGAATTAGGTAATACATAAAAAAGGAAATATCCAAAACAATAACCTTTTCATATCTCGATCCCCAAACAGCTATAATCTTGACAAATGACGGTCTTTCAGCGAAGTCGGCACTACAGCCCTACAGGCCGCATTGACAAACTCCAAATAAACTGATACCGACACATAAATAAGCATATTTGACGCTTTATTGAGTGGAGGAAGTACGAGGGAAATAGTTTCCTGGGTCATTACGCAGGTCATCAATCAAGTGTGGGCCTGCAACGCTTGCGTTTAGAAATTATACGGAATGGATCAATTCGTATGGCAGTCGATTTCCGATAGCTGTTAGAGTTGATCGTAGGTGTCGTAAGCGCGGGGCTGCCGTGCGTCAGGCAAGTTTCGCGTGGTCGTAAACGGCAATAAACGGCAAAGGCGTGATGCCGGCCGTCGGTATGGAATGGAATCGAATGCACGATATCTGCATTGTGGGGCGGCGTCGCGGCGCCGGCGGGTCTGGGCGTCGCGGCGGCGGCGCATACATCAGGCACGCGACCGCCGCGCCGCCGCCCCCGCACTACCCCACAACGCTAGACCCCTCGCCAATTATCATAGTTTTGTTCCTTTTTTGCTGCATTAATGGCTGTTTTCAGACAAACACCCTGATTGCTAGCGAAGCTTTGCGATTACAGAATATATTATCATACCAAAATGAAAATAAAAAGAAAATTAAATACTACTGGTTAACAATGGTCATAGAGCTGCAATTTTAAATTTGCAACCTATTTATAATTGTTTTGGCTTTGTTCTACAAAGCCAAAACTAACTAACATTGTAGTTAAGTTATACAACTAAAAGAAGAATTAAAGTAAATGATGATGTTTTTGCATGATGACTTCTAGCTAACATTTATATAGAAGTTTAACAATATATGAAATTAGTTTCGTACGTAAGTTTAAAATCTACATGTGCTAGACGTCTAGTTACTTATGCGGCAAGTCAACTAGAGTGGCGGCGCGCGGCGGCGGGCAGGTAGAGTGCAAGGCGGCGTCCACATTGCGAGGTGCAGCGGCGCGCTCCCCATTATCCTATGCAAATCCGGATTTCCCAAATATCGTGGTCCGCCGCGGGCCACCTCGCTATCGCGGCTATTAATAACGCGCCGTGTTACAAATACGAGCCTCGGAGCTGAGCCGTTTAGTCCGTCGACGAAATACACTAGCCGTATGTTACTTTATACGCTCACGACTCCATGCTAATATTAAGTAGCGCTGCACCGTATTTTCCAATTTGATTAAATCCTTTTTCCAATTACGGCGCTTCGGGTAGGCGTTTGTTTTTATGATCGTTTTAAGATATAAGTTCAGGGGAGGATTTTACTTATACTGCATAGATGTTTATGTTATGATTAAGGGTAATAAATACTTCTAGAAAACAGTCTGTGGGACTTCGAAGTAATATTTTATCATACACTGTTGTAAAGAGTAGCGTAATATAAACTCGCGCTTTAATTATACTTCCCCTTACATAAATACACAGTTGGATACGTAATACTTACGAGTTAATTTCTAAATGAGGAAACTGTCTTGCTACGTCGGTAATACGTGTTCTCGCGCGGTTATACCTTTTACTTTGTTACGAGGGTGCTACTGTAATAATTTCACAAAATAACTTTGTATACTTCAGGGGAACTTCGTTTAATATTCCACTAGGTAAAGTGTTTATCGCGCTAATCTCGTAAAACAGGTTAGTCGAATGAAGGGTGCAGATGATCGCGCCGAGGTCAGAGGATGGGGTCAGGTCGACGCGGGTCAGCCGTTGAAAATAATCCCTTGCCGTTGGGGCGAATTAAGTATAATTCGTTCACTATAAGTACGTATCGGTGTACGGACGTGGGATCTAATAATTGAATCGGCAAAAACAATTATCTACTCGGCGGTGCGTCGGCATCGGCGGGTAGACGAGGTCCGTAGATGAGCTGGAGAGAATAGAGCAAACAGCTTGCACTCTCCTAGCAAGTTTTTTGAAGAACGTGGCGGATAATTAGATTAGATGCCGCTGCGAACCGAGGCGACGGCACTGTGCTAACCGACACGAGGTTTTCTTTAAAGCTACGTACACGTTAATGTTGGAATTTATATTGAGACTTCCCAATTAGTAAACTATTTTAATTAAATTTCTAAATAGAACACTTGTGGATTTACTCTTTCTGGATTAGGGAAAATGACAATTAAATGTACCTATTATTATCGTAATATTATGGTCAAAAACTGATTTTACTCGTTAGTAAGTTATTGCACAAAAGTAACCCCGAGAAATAATGAGTATAATTATCTTCCAAATCTATTCAGTAATTTGATTAAAATTGTAGAATAATAATGCTGATTTTTTATATAGAACACTAGGTATGAACACTCGGTTAGGGTAACAAAATATTTAACACAATCTACTAATGTAAAATTATGCTCACCTAATGTGTGAAAATATTGTAGGAATGTCGGTTCGTAAGTACACAAGTCGTCCGCACTGAAAGGCTGTAGTCTATGGAATGGACAGCGGCGACGTCCACCTACCCTTACAATTTAATTAAATATGGCTTCAGATTAACTGGGTAAGGCTTCATACAAACTATTCTGTTTCATATTTTCCACCCCTCGATGGCAGTGTCCCCCGTACAGGGTGCACTTTATCTACTCCGTTGACGTTATCATAGACAGACAGACAGACAGACAGACATACGTACGTTACTGGATACTCTCATTTTTCACCATTATATATATATCACAGCACTCTAATAAGATTACCTGAAACAAAAAGATTACACAATTAGTCGGATCACGCGATTTGTTTACGCCAAAGTCAATTAGCTTAAACAATGTCGCTAATAATAACAATGGAAGCAGGAGTGACGAACCAAAGTTACTTGGGTGTACAGTCTTGACTTTGATAATAATGGGTTTCGTTGGAGAGCCGCGGGGTGGGGGTGAGGCGGGGTGCGATTGTATCCGATGATAAACATCGGCCGCCCGCCGCGCCATCCAAGAGTCGGCGCTAATTAAACAACAACGGAGAAAATTAATTTGATTGTTTCGGAACTACGCCTCTTTGTTTCGAGCCTACGGACGGTTTACCTAGGAAGAGTGTTCGGCTGATGCCTCTCAACGTCGCGGTGAAGACGATATTTCACTGTAACACCATTTATATTGTGTAAAGAAAGTACGGCGGCCGGCGAGCGCGCGACAGGCCCCGGTGACAAACAAGAACAGACTGAAGTTGACTGTTTGACATCTAATGGAAAGCTAACAAGTGCAAAAGATCGATGATACGTATGGTACGAAAAGTTAATATTATAAACAACCAATAAAGACGTAATTAATTCTTGTGTTATTTGAAATAAATCAAACAATCCCAGTGTGCGCCACAAGTGCCAAACATCGTCTGGAGGAAAGATGTTAAGTGAATAAACGATGAATTTGTAATAAGTTAATTAAGGAATAAAAAGTTTAAAAAAATATATAAAACCCCATACAACATTGTAATTAATCTTTGATCTGCCTACACAAATAACTATGATGTTGTCAATAGTTTTCAAGTGTATTTGAAGCGATTAAAGGAAATACTTAAGCAACTTGAATTGACCGAACTAACTTTAGTTTATGTTGATCAATTACGAGGTACTGAAATCCTGAGTTATATTAATCCTAAGTACAATGTAAATTATATTAGGAGTATATTAATCGCTAATCATGTGTATGTCAAGTCATTAGGTGCGGGTAAGTGAATCCAGAACAACTCAATAAAGTAGCCGTAGCTACAAGGTATTATAATGAACAGGAAAGTTCCCCTGTGTGGTAGACGTATGTGACAAATGACAAGTGCGTGATGTGGCTTGGCGGACGAGTGGCGGCTACATACGTCGCACTATCAAGGCTCGTTCCGGCCACGGATCAGGTACCCTGGTATCGCCTTACACTACGCACGCCCTATTCTACACACCACACTGCCTTCGTTGACGTTATTAATGACACGCAATAATTAATTAAAGCTACCCGCTCAGATATTCTAGTCACTATCGTATGTTAACAAGATCCGATATCCCCACTGAGCGTAACAAGATCATTATATTATGCCCAGACGAAATAATACAGTTATTGTCATCTACACTACTATAAATGAATAATTTATAGGGTTAACGCAGAGTTCGGAGCTTCGGGTGTCAATTAAGCAAAGTATTTACGAAACGCCCTCTCAATAAATAAGTTAGGGAATAGAATTTGGAAAATTAATCGTGAATAGGCACGGGGGTCGGACAAAAACTTTAATGCGTGCTCGGAAACCTTTCGGCGTGAAAAGGTGGAATTACATGCGGTATCCGAGTAGGCTAACTCGTTTCCGAGCGTGTGAATTATTTACGCGGTGCCGAATGCGGGCGAGAGTGGTGCGATGGCGCCTCTTCGCCCCGCAGATATATCGGAGACGACTAACTTTTAGTTTATCTACAAATAACTTGATTTAATTTGGCCGAAGTCAAATTGGTAATGTCAAAACATGCTTCGAAAAGTAATTCATGTTTATTGCCGTTGTAAATTAGGTACAGGACCTGTCTGTTCGGAATGTTATTACATCGTTTATTTATTTCTATATAGCTAGGTATAATGAAAGTGTATATTATATTATTTTAGTAATACACAATAGAATCTTTTTTAAATGTTTTGCCTATGGATACAATGGGTTAAAAACTTCTAGTGTAAATACATAGGAAAATATTTAAGAGTGCATAAAATGTAGAAGTCCGAAGGGTTAGCCAAGTATTCGGGGCTGGTAAAAGCGACTCATTAAAGGATGCGCGGTTCATCTCATTCGGGCAGGACAAAAACGGGCCGCTGTCCGTTACGGTGTGGCTCGCAATTAAACACGAGACCGAACGACGACCGTTCATTGGAAAAGCGCTGAACAAGCGAACAATACAACAGCTATCTAATTACTTTGTGCCCCTACGCCGCCTGTTGTCTCTACAATGTAACGTCACTGTAAAGTTGTTTGTGGTTTTTGTCAAACGTACAAACCCCAATGTGAACTTTCCGATGTCCCGTACGGTTCGGACATTATAATGGAAAAAATAACATTCCGATAAAAGTAATTAAGATAAGTAATGCTAAATGTGCAGTTAGTTAAATATAATTCTTCTTCCACACAGTAGATCAGCCCTTTTACCATGAACTCTTAAAACAGGAAATTTTTCGTAGTGGTAGGGAGATGCCGCAGCATTCATGGTATGGGAGCCCCCATACCATGATCAGGTTTAAGTTTTTCATTATGTTTCAAAAAATCATTGTGAATTTTCGTCAATTTTAGCTAGGTGCTAAAATTGACAACGTGCAATTTTATTCCTATATTTTATTTACTTAAATAAATAGTGTTTATTAAAGTAGCTTTGTACTTAGTAATATACTTTGACCGACCACCTACAAGGTTTGTCTATCAACATAAAGCTTACAAATGATATATTTGATTGCCAAATGTGATAAAACATCGTTATTATTAAGAGCCCTTTCGGGTCATTAATTGGAGTCGAAGTGGGGTTTAATACAATCGAAATCAAATTAAGTACATTCAGTTGCGGTGGGGAGTCGGGTTCAGTTGATTCAGCGGTATGACCAACACGTGCGGCTGCCCGAATTCTGACTTTGCAATAGGAATAAGAAGTATCTTATTTTCTTGTCGTATAACTTTTTACGTTATATTTTGTAGTGAATCGGGAATTTGACTCAAAATATATTGACTACACCGTCTACAAACAACTGTAATCCGACATTTTAGAAGTCCTTATTTAGTTTGTTTAGTATTAGTTTGTGCTCGGCGAACAATCACGGTAGCATGAACACGATTGCGATAAATGGAGTCGAGACAGTGGCGATTATTCCGTTCTATGTGCACCCGACGAAACTTAATGCCGGCCGGCGACGCGGCTTTACTGGAACGACCCATTAATATGCAAAACAAAACTTGCAATTAATTGGGCTTTAAATGTTAAATCGTCACTACAGGCGAAAAGTGTTCTTGTAAATCAAGATTAATCGTTCAAAGCGTGACGGAGTTTATCGTTAATGAGTGGGATCGTAAGAGTAAATTGTGTGTAATGTGTACAGTCGATAAATAGTGCAGCAGACTTCAAGAAGACCCTCCCTTGACTTATTAAACTGGAGGTGCACGTCCTGGCGGGCCTTGTGAAGTAGATTTGGCGGCGCGTAGTTTCACGTCGGAAATGAATGGTCGAATTAATTGAAATATAGCATCGCGCCAGTGTGCGGTCGTGCGGTGGCGGATTGGGGGATTAAAGTTGCAGCAGTTCAGCGCTGGAGCAGGTGTGGCACGCGCTTGAAGCGGGGTCAGGGGGGCTGCACTGCGGCGGAGGCCATCGGCTTGCCGAACACGGGACCGAAGCTATGAAAAATTGCTCCTAACGTCTTGAAACCGCCCCCTCCTCAAGAAGCAGCGTCGAGCTACATACAAATAAGTTGGGGATTTCGTATCTCATAGTCATTGTTGACTCCGATATCTCTACCAAGTAATGGACGTGAACTTAGTTTGTAAAACAATGTTAATAAGTTCATATTTAAAAATGATTTAAGACTAATCTAACAAGTAGTTACTGATACTACAAGACTTTATTTTGAAAATCCAAAACATGAGACAATAATTCGTCTACACTGCAAATGATATCTATAAGGTTTCGACCCCGAGTACGGAAAGGTCGTAGCAGAAAATATTGCTTGCAAAGCTAAGCGCAACTTTTTCAATGACTCAGCGATCGCGACATCGCCGTCGCAAGGCATCGGTATATCTACTCGAAATATCAAAATAAGATTATTTTATTTTGTGTCTGCTCTTATTGAGCAGCAAAGAGGATATCGTTTATCTGACTTGATCGGTGAGCTACTGGAGTTTTGTGCTGTTTTCTAGCCGGAAATAAATACTAAAATAACAATTTCACATGATCGTTCTTAAATCCGTAAGTGAGGGTATAAGCAAACGCTAAACTTTATTAAAGGTCCGACAGCGTCAAGGGCCGGGCGGCCGACCTTCATAAAACAAACTTTATGACAAACAATAACATTTATTACATAGTTGAGTATTAATGCGCACTCCATTTACAGCTGGGCGGGCGCCGTCGCGGCGCCCCTGCATTGTTGGTCGCGCCGCAAACATCTTTTTAGGTTTAATAAACCACCCCACGATGCGGGACTCCTTGCTTATGAAACATGAATAATCCTAATCTAGTGCGCTATTACAACGTTCGGTTCGACAAGACTTCGTACAAGGAATTTTATGTTAGTAAGTAAACTATTTTATGTTGCATTCATAATATGTATAAAATGCCTTTTGATTCCTTTAAATCATTTTCCACGTTGCGACACATTGATAAGCTCGTGTCTGTTTATAGAGGCAATAAACGAAAGACGACATTAAGCGACATTTAATAAAAATACAAAACGTCCCGAAGCAAAGGAGTGGACAGCGACGCGCGTCGGATTGTACTTGTTCTAGACTGAAATAAAATTTTATATAGGGCATTATACGTGACAAACGACGTGAACGACACGAATACCCTCTTTCGAATTACACTTTTGGTAGCTATTCTTATTTTTATGTACGAAATCGTTCTGTTAATAGTAAATAATAGTATGAAGCTAGACCGCTAAATAATTAAATGCGTTATGTTATGTCCACGGAATTATATCACAAGTAATAACCATTGCTCCTTGCAGTTACTAGCAATAAATGTCAAGAACTCTTTGTTCATTAAAATAAACGTGTTTACTTGCGTTTCGAGTGAGTTTGGTGCTAAATACATTGCACAATTAGAAAACTAAAAGCGACTTAGGAAAATAAATGTGTATACACTTATACAGTCAATGTATTCAGCTGGTAGATAAGAATTTAATGTGTCATGGATTCGGTGGCCACTAGACGGGGGTTTGTATAAAGCCACTGGAGGACATGTGTCAACCGAGTACTCCGCAAAGGGGAACGTTTTTATACCGAAGAGCTGCCGAGAATACAGTACGGGTGAATGACACGATCTGGGAAAATCAGAATGTTCCGTCTGCCCAAATCCTTTGGACTTCACTTTTTGTGTTAACTACGCGTCACATAACAGCGTTTATTTATTAAGTTACGAATAAATATTTATGTGCTTGTTATGCAAAAAGAATACTACATTTTGAGGCTCTTGTGATTTTCCTGTTATAATTCCACCTAAACTTTCATGAATCAGTCGAGAATCGGATATTAATGGTCGGATTGATATATTTAAGTACTTCCAATAGTACCTTATTTGGGCAATAAACGCAACTGTCGAAAACAAAACAATCCCTGGGAGCGAAAAGAGACAAATGGGGAAGTTTGGGTATTAACCACAAAGTTGGTTTTAGTCGAGTCTGTAAATTATCATTCTAGAGGGATATTTTGTATAAAATCTTGTCTCGCAGACGGGCAGCACGTGTAAGGTATGGCGCGCAGCATCAGTCGGTGTAATGTGTACGCGTAATCGCGATGGCTGGCTGGCGGTACTTGTCGATGCTCATTTGCGTATCTAAGTGGGCCCGCGGAGGCCATTAGCCAACGATCGAAGGCGTCATTACTCGCGTAGTGGCGCGCGATAAGGAGAGACCGCCACTACACCCTTAACGACACCGCCTGCGGTGGAAGTGGACAGCTATGTGCCTTCCACCCTTGAGATTGCTATTAGAAAAAGAATTTAAGCAAATGTTACGGAAAATTGGGTCAAATTTTATGCTAAAAGCCTCTGGTTAATTGAAGTTTTATCAGAATTTACGATTTAATATAAATATTATTTAATTTCCTTTTTTTCAGCTTCATTTTATTAAATGAACATAGGTACTTAATTCTGAGATCTTGTAAGTTAAATAAAACTCACATTACAAGCGTCGTCATAATATTAAGTACATGTAGACTTGTAGAGCAGTATAATGTTGATTGTATTACCGTATTATTAATGTTATCTCAATCTCAGACCATAAGAAAGTTTCTCACTTGAACCCTAGGTTTATCAAAACAATAGCAACTTCAGAACACGACAACATTGTTCCGGTATTATCGCTATTCGCTAGAGTTAGGTACAGCTTATGGTACAAGTGTAAGTAACTACTTACATACTATTAGCCGTAGCATGTGATTTCATAAATGGTCGTGAAACGCCATTGCGGAGTTTCGTCGTAGATTTTAACGAGATTGCCGGTAGTCGCCGGTGCCTGTAGCATCGAATTTGCGGCAAGAACCCTCCAACACAAGTTTACAACTTATTAAAGAAGATCTCTCCGAATTGATATTAAAATCCGGGGAAATACTTTCCGTTTCTTACTTTTTAAGAAGAATCTTAAACTTCTCACATTAAATATGTATTTTTATTACAGGTAAAAAATTGTCTATGCAGTACCGCAAATAACAATATTTGGGATTTAATTTTTTCATAACTTTATTTTTAGTATTCAACATTGCCAGTACAATGTTGGAATACTAAACAATGAATGACTGAATTTCAGCCCTTGAATTCTACAACGAAAATAGTGACCGCTTTTAAGAATAAGATTACTGAAACTTATCCCTTTCTCATAATTATCTTTGAGTAGGCAAGTCACGTTTGGCAAGAAGTCCCCTCGTTTATAATCAATATCAAACTGGCACTTCCAGGTGATTGGTCTTAAAAATGGTGGATTTTCCAGTTGATGACTAACGATCTGTTTATGATAAAATTTTATGATATAATAGTCGCGCGCATAGCCAATGTGATGCAAATAAAGTATAACACGTTGCCTGCCATATGGAAATCCGAATACATTTGCGTTTTTCATCAGTCGTTTAAATGACGTGAAATGACTTATTTATAAGATTTCTATATATAATATATGTTTTTATATATTTTTTTGTATATTATGTGCTGTTTTTAATCCGCCGGTCATTTACACCCGGCGCGGCGCAAATGTAATATTTTTTTCATTGGAGCCACGCCGGTCAAATCGCCGGTCATCCTTGTTAGTCGCGTAAAAATCCCCGCCAGAACGTCCATCCTGCGCCCGAGCGAGCGCGCTACTGATGAGTGAAAAATAAAGAAATATTAGGATAGTGCATGCTGCGTCCCTTCCCCGCTGCCCCGCATTACATTTCTTCCGCGTCCTGTGCTAATGTTTTTGTAATTGTAGGTAAACAACTCAGTGCAAAGTTTTATTTGACACAGATCGGAGTGCGCGCTAAATGGTCACCTAACATTCTAGTTTATTGTTATTATTATATGTCAAAGCTATAAATGAACATGTTATTTGACGAATTGGATCTAACTTTAGATGATTTTCGTGAAATAGAATATATTATATATATAATATAGAATATATACAAGCCATATTTGTGCAGACCGTGTTTTGATAAAAATCATTAATTTTCTGTTTGTTTTTTAATTTTAAATTACTTTGATCTCAACACAACATAATGTGTCTCTAAATAACACTAGTCCTTGATTTGTAATAATAAAAATATTTTAAAAAGTATACTGTCTTTAATTTACATCATAATTTTGTTTGACTCGCTACAAAAACATTCATACAACCAAAAAATTATAAAAATATTTTGAGGCCAAGTTATCTAAAGTGATCATTGGGGCCGCGCCGGCCACTTGTAATGGTATTTTGCGTTACACGCATGGCCGTCAGCGAGCAAAAGGTGTTCAAGTTCACCTTAGTTGTGCCGGTCATTTAAGCCCCCCATGGCCCAAACGCTTCTACCAAGTGCCGGTCATTTGGACCCCCCATGGCAGCTAACGTGATAAGCGAGAGTCGAGTGATAGTGATCGATTTGGCTAGTGGTGGCCGGCGGGCATTGGACGATACGCAGCGGAGGTGCGATGGCTGGGCCCGCACTCCGATACATGTATTATTCAAGTGGCGAGGAGAGCGGCCGCGGCTCGCGGGTCCGCTCATTACAATACCGGCACGCCGCCGCCTGGCGACGCGTCGGTTCGGCAGGCAACTTCTGCGATGGCAGGCAACGCGACCGATTAAAATTTCATCTCTCTTTGTTCACGAACAGAGATAACGGATCGATGTGCGCCGCTAATGCCCCTGCACGCTCGACGCTGATCTAAATTGAATTCATCGATTCAGTGTTCACACGCATCCATCGATTTTTTTTAGGTTATCAATAAAAAACCTTATTTTTAGGAGGTTATGTAGGTATTGCTACATAATAAGAGACGTAGGGCTACTATTTAACCAAACAAGAGCTAAAAATTAAACATATATAGTGTATACCTATTATTAAAATTAAATTGTGTTACAATTTGTACTAAAAATATAACTAGAGGATTTTCTTAATTTGTTTGTCAGCTACATAATAAAAGATGGAACCGTTATATTGAAATGTATTGGAAAGTCTAGATTTATTAACATTGAAACAAGGTAGGTTTGGTGTATGCTCACAGATTTACCAAATCTAACGATGAAATTGAAACGTGCGATACGAATATCGGATTGTTTGATTAAGCTTAAGGTTTTGTTACAGCGTACGTTAGCCGATTACTGAAGCATATGCAGGATAATTTATACATTCCTTCATATTTATATACGTCTATGAATAATATATTAAAATTAATAACAAATAAAATAAAACCAGTTTGCTCTAAGTTTAGTGGTGTGGAATAAAATTGATTGGTTTCAAGAGTGTCACCTAACAAGGATCTTCGAGACATTTATGAGAGATTGCAAGTAAATGCAAATGCACATTCTCCTGAACACAATTTTACCTCCGAAAATTTGTCAAAAATGAATGCGAGAGAACTTCCTGCCTTTATCATCAAAATAACACACAGACAGTTGAACGGTAACTCACACGTATCTTAAATAAATAAGGGACAAAGAAGGCCATTTGTTTGGGTATTACGTGTTGATACACGCGCACCGTGGACAACCGCGCCGGCGAGAGACGCGGTGCCAACGATTTGCAAAACGCACCTCAAGACTTAGTATGTAGTACAATATAAACATAACAATAACCTGTAACGAACTTCGTTTCTGAGTTTACCGCTCATAAGTTTCTGGACTAAGTGAGAATACTGCTTTACATGTGTATAATAGGCTATCGTGAACTGTGGCAAAGAGTGTAAGATGGCTCCAACATTCTAAAAAGCACTTTCACCATCGCACAAACTTAGGGTTTATTGGTTTATTCGACGAGAATTAAAGTATCATTGGCGTATCAAGTCATAAAGCACACAATAAACTCGTTATGTGTGTACTAGTGTGAGGTATTCTATATCAGCGTTGATGCGTGGCATGCAAGGTAGGGCACGGAGTTGTGTGATCATCCATCAAACTTGTCTTGTATGGTGAACTAATATGATTGAGCTTATTAGGTAGTGATGAAATATACAATTATGTACTATAGCACCACACGGTAAATAAAAACAGCATAACAAGTAAAACCAATACAAAAAACGTTTGCAATGATTTCGTATTGTTGCACACCATTATCTATAAAGAACTTGTGAATTGTTGGTTGTGTTGTGAGTCTTAAAGGACCTTGAGTCTCACGTCTCACGATAATTAACAAAAGAAATGGGTTACTGGTGTTAGTGGTTAGACACCTACCATAATAATTTTAAGTTGGTCGACATTACATCAAATAGCTAAAGCTATCGCTGACACGCACGGCTCGTTTGGACAATGGCGCCGACCCTATTATTTATTATTATTTTTATTCGAGGAGGTGAATGATCGATAGTGTGGAGGGCTCGCGGAAACGGACTTCTTTGTTCGGCGAGATTAATCACACGCACTTGGTATGATAGAAATGACTGGAGATATTAATTAGAACATACAACCAACCGGTTTTATTTCTGCAGTCTACTGACAATATTCTTTTTGATTTTACTATAACGTAACTACGCTGTTTATATATAAATAGTAAACAGCAAAAATGCTTCATTTTTGCAACCTATTGAACTTTGTTATAAGAAGCATACTATTCAAAATTTTGGGTTGTTAGAACTCCGTTCACGTAAGGGCTACAATTTATTTTCCGGGTAATCTAAGGAAAATGCGTGGCAGTTTTACCTTTAAACATGAAAAGGGATAGGAGGAGCACTTTCAGAATATACTTTCGACACAGTGTGACGCCATGCTACATTGGCAAAAAATGGCATTTTATGACAAGTTATACGCGTATTTGAATACTTTAGTCAAACATTGAAAAACGTCTGATAGGGATTTGCGACAAAATCGGTAGAGGCGTCGCCGACAGGGCGGCGGGCGGCGCGGCGGCAGCGGCAGCGCGCCAACGGGTGCGGTAATGCGATATCGCAAACAAACGCTCGGACACCGCACCTCGCGATGTCAATTAAGCTAATTAAACACACAGCAGGGGAGAGGGGTTGCTTGTCAGCTAGACGGCTACCCGTACCCAACCCACAACATCCTTAACTGACGGAACATTTTATTGACAACAAATATTTCGCAGTGAATAATGTCGTGATAATCTTAGACACCACCAAGATGTGCTTGATAATTTAGTAACGATCTACAAATCGTCGTATCATTTGAAATTAACTTTATTTGGGTAAAGTTTACAATGCAAACGACGACAAAATATGCAAACACAATGAGAAATGCTCCGCGTTAGTGGTAAGTAATTACTCGCCGATGAAATTATGGAAATGAGCGGTGAAAAGACAAATAATAGAATGAGTGCTAACAAGAGATAAGACACGGCTTAATTAATAAAGTTGGCGAGCTTGTCTTAGGGAGGCGCGCGCCGGAGACGCTCGCGATTCTGGATCCAAATCGGATAATCGCATTCGGCTAATTGAGCGTTAGATTGACGCTATCGGGCCAGAGAGTCAACCGGCGGCGCTCCGTGCACCACCCTAGCGTTTCTTTGATCCACCCGCTAATACGACAAAATCATAGGATCAAGCTACAAAAGAAACTTCGTGGTAAGCAATCGCGGTGATATAAAAATGACTCAGATAAAACATAGAGTGAGATTGTCGTAGGCGGTGGACGTCTGAACGTAATGGGGCAGAGGAAAAATGACACAAAGGGTTGCAAGCGTGCGTCATATTTGGGAAAGTTTTAACGAAAGGGGCTCACTGAAGGGGGTTGGTTGCGTGTCACGTTAACTTCAATCAGTACATTTTCAACTATCGTCGTTCGTCGACATACCATGTTATCGCAGTATAACTTTCTAGATTTAGATATAGTTTAAGCAGTAGTTTGTTTGTATAAACAAAATGTTTGAATAAAAAGATAGCCGATTTTATTTTTGAAGGCGAGCAGACGACCATTATGAAACTACGATAAACCACGTGGTATAGAATAGTCTGTAGTCAAGGTCAGTAACTTTCGTTGCTTACACAGGTGCGAGGTTAGTGCGCCAGACGTGTGTACGTGCGTGTCAGACATGCAAACGTCGCTTCGACCTGAACGACGACTTTGTGCTGCATACTTGCACTTTTCGCTACCTATTGTTTACGCACATAATTATAACTGCTGACGCAAGTCCCGAGGCATTCTCAACCGTGACATCAATATTTTATTATAATAAATATAATCACATTTCTTTCATATAGATAAGTTAATTAAAAAACATATTGAAGTCACAGTAAAAGTCCTTATTAAATGAAGTCTTTTTTGAGGGGGCGACAGAGTGACTAAGTACATTATAAAAAGTGTATTTACACCCGACCTCACGCGGCGGACGGAGAAACTTTCCTTTCGGGCGCTTTATGGGCGGAAAAATTGAGAAAAGTTGGAGCGTAACGGCCGGTGGCGAAGAGGAATAGGGACTCGGGCGACGGCGAGTTTAATATAATATGTAAATCGAACGGCAACACCGCGACCTCACGGTCGGAAGATACACGCCGAACTCATATCGCCTGGACGTATTACATAGGGAGTCGTAAATTATCGTGCAAAAGGCAAAGCAGCCAGTTTTACGCTGGAGCGCTACGGATGAGGCTGCATAAGCTGTGGAAGAACGAGGAAGGGTTACGAGCCTATGAATGCAAATGAGCGTCGCCGCGCGGGTGGAGGTCGGTTTATCGACGGCCATTTACATAAAACCGAAGAAGCCGACTGGTGGGCACACTCACTTGCCTATTGCTATGATCATAAGCTTGATTGTAAGTGGCTAAAGCGAATTCTTCACTTTTTACTTGAATCGACGAAAGTGTAGTATCTACTCGTGTCTTCAATCATAGACGAAACCAATAAACCTGATCTTTGAACGCGACACGATTGTTGTTTATGAATTCAAACAAACTTCTTAGTCATCTTTTATAAATAAACTGTAAGTATGTAAGATATGTACAATGTGTGTACGTGACTTATTTACCTTTTTATTTTCAAATACGCACGTGTCTTGTTCAATAGCTGTGATGTCCAATTCTAATGCAGATGAGACGGCGTGAGCTTCAAATGTAATGAGGTCATGCTAGTTTGGTAAGTTATATTTTCGCAACGCATGGAAGTGGGGATCGTTTGCGAGTTTAAACCACAGATGACTTTACGCGCTGTTTATTCCCTGCCACCACTATCTCTGCTCGAGATCGGCTCGTAAAACCGTCGGGTTCGAGCATTGTTTTATTATCGGTCCCCACTGGTGTAATACTGCACAATGACGCCGCTCTACAATCTGCCGCCATTTATTAAGTTTTACTGACCAAATGTAATCTGAATATGGTGCTAGTACTCGTAACGAACGAAAAAGTCGAATAAAGTCTTGGCCACGGCAGCCAACAATGCTCAAGCACTTTTAAAGCAGTCTTTTAATCTTGCGAACATATCTGAAATAGTGGACAGGCAACCCAAAACTTTCCAGTTGCGATGTTTACAAGGATCTAACTGTACAAAAACAACGATACATCAAAAGTGAGTTACAAGTTAACTGGCGCTATCCGCCGCGACTCACGGCAAAATTTCGATTTAAGCTGACACGGGTACAGACCCACCGCGCCTGGTTACTCCTTGTTGACTTACCTACGAGTACGACACTTTTTAAGTTATTCACTCAATAAAAGTGACCTCCTCTAGCGACTCCCTCCCTACGTCCTTTATAAAATAGCGCGATATAATGACGCCTCACGAACCTTTGTTATTATTGAATCAGTATAAAGGTGAGCGGCGAATCATACGAGTCGTAAATTCATAAGCATTTAACGTGTCTGTTCAACAAGTAGGGCAGCAAGAGACATGAAGGGAGGAGCATGGAGAGAGGACAGACGAAGGGCGGAGCTTTCTGAAAAACCAGTAGCGTGTCCACAACACATAAGAGACTTAACGGTCGTTCTGTTGTTGCTAGGAGATTACTAACAGATGTTTGTTCGTTACGTGGCATCGGGTAACCATTCGTAGAGTCCTTAATGTTCGTTCAACGTTTATTATGTGGAAACTTCAAAGCGAAGTTTACACACTGAGATTTGTTGAGAAAAGTAGATGTTTAAATTTTACGCAGATAGACGAGCCCCGCGAAGACAATAAAGTACATAAAGTGTACAGTTTAAAACTTTTCGCGAGGCGAAACACTCCGGCGCGACGCTTTGAAAGTTGAAAGACGAAGCCGGCGGCGCGGCAGAGGAGCCGCGCAACACCTCACCACGATCTCGCTGTCAAACTAAGAAATATTGCCGTTCGGAAAGTAGCTGCCACAGTTTTGTCCATCCAACTCTCAAAAAGCGTTTAAACTACCCGAGCCGATGATAGCTACGCTTTTATATCATGGTGCTTACGTTTTGAATTTTCTTTGTGACATGTACTTAGTTCCACAGGATTACTTAATGTAAAATGTTTCCATATTTTCCAACTCTCTACCTAGCCTAGCTATAAGGAGAGTTATTACTACGTCGTTGCAACCAGACAATTACCTATCAAAATTCAAGAGGCAGTAATTTTAAGAGCTTCGGTACTTTGGATCAACACAGTAAGCCTGTGATCGCATCACCGCCCCGCGCGCCACCTACCCCGCTGCCGCCCCGCTAATCCTATTCCCGCGACAAATTAATATGCTCATCGGCAGCCGCGTCACTAGATTACAGCGCGTTCATAGCGCGATTGTATTTTAAGTGTATTATCCAATTTGGTGGATATTGTGCGTGTGGTAATCCGCGGTCGTGGAGCACACCCGAACGTTTAGTCGCGAGTCGCGGTAAACGCAACAACGCTTGCATTATCGCACGCCGTGATGGAGCGAGCTGGCGCACTTAATAGATTTTGTTGGTGCTGCATCCGACGCGGTCAGCCTATTGCAAACTAACGGGATTATCGCCTGAATATGAGTTTAATGCAATAACGGAATGAGTATATTCGCATGTGTGAGTACGGCTGTAACGTTCTGTGTGATCGACTGAAACAACCATGTAAATTGAAGTGTTCACGGTAACGGCTAAGTACGACGCTGCCTTTGAACGTCTTCGTTAGAGATCGGAACTAGGTCCAGGCCTCTTGTGTTAAAGAGCGCTCGTCGCATCTCATTATCTTGCAAAGGATTACTTAAATAAATGTAGACTGAAGCTCGGACATGGCTGGTAATAGTAAGATAACAATCATTGCTGTACATATTTATACCAGAGTTACAAATATAAGCCGGCTAACATTTGAGAACGTCGAGACTTGTACATTATATTTTTTCAGTACTTTCAGATATGGATGAAGTGAACCAAAAATAGCGAAAATAAT
This sequence comes from Abrostola triplasia, assembly GCA_946251915.1. Lineage (NCBI taxonomy): Eukaryota > Metazoa > Arthropoda > Insecta > Lepidoptera > Noctuidae > Abrostola > Abrostola triplasia. The sequence goes on from OX276423.1 coordinate 5,803,278, forward strand.
TAAAATCGGCGCAAACCATTAAAAGCGCAGTTTATAATAGGAGAGTGCACCGTGGAGTGTCCTTCATGTAGGCAGTTAAAGAGTTGGAGGAGCGCTCTTGAGCACGAGTGCGTACTGTAGCGGCGTCACCTCGCAGCGACTAACGAACCTGCCGACAAAAACTCTACTCTGCTCTACTTTACAACACTGTACACTGCGCCGCGATCATTCCGACGGTGAACACTCGCTTTGTACTTAAAAAAATCTCATCGAGTTAATTGTGTGCAAACTTGGGGCGCTGAATAATTGATAAATTACTCCGAGCTGTGAAATTATTTTTAATTACGATGTTTGGATATAAAACTGGGAATTTACATTTAGGGAATGAACTTTAAACAGTTTTGTATTGAACTATATTGCTTTTTTTTAGAATGGTTTATGCCGACGACCCCGACGGAGGTCTTATTGGGCGTAACCAGACAAAGGCAAGACTGCTTTTGGTGTATTTTCATAAATAAAGAAAACTCACCTGAAAATGTGCATGTTGTCGCTTCTATCTAGTCAGTAATTATTTGAATGGTAATACAACTCTTTTTATTTTGTCTAAAAATTCGTTACCGTTTTGTCAAATTTTACTAGAAAGTTGTGACTACAAATAATTAGGTTCCTAAATTCCTATATAGTAATACCAAATTCTATTTGCAGATTTGTATAAATATTTATGAAACAATGAATAGTGGTCTGCTTTGCCAAAAATAAACAATCTATACGTATAGTCCGACATTTATTAACAAAAAAATCGTAAACAGAAAAAGGGAAGCAAATCGAAAGAGCTATTAATTTTACATTGTTCCACAAGAGCAGTAAAAAGCAAATGATCTATATAGCACGCGATCCAGCCAGGGTCCAGATTTTAATATCGAGATTGCGGAGCGATCTCAACGTCATTAAACTGGATTCATCTTTAATTAGGTTTCTAAATTTACTTGAGAATATATCTTTACTGTAAGATTTCCACTTTGAATAAGAATTTGTAATAGGTAAATCGTAGCACGTGGAGTTCAACACACTTTCATGCATAAGGTATGCCTTTAGAAGTATAAGTATGAAAAAGTTGATGAAAAAGTAAACCCTTAAATCTTAATAACACTTAAGAAAGCTTTCATGCCTCTGCCGGCGTTCGGAAAACAGAACTTCAGTTTGAAAAAGTAAAAAAAGGCAACGATAACTGTAGTGGAAGTGTTGCTAAATAATGAATGCTCACCACTTAACAAGAATCGTGGAGCGGGCCGCGACAGTCACTCGGCACTCATCCTCGCCTCGCTCATTGAGTGGGGAAGCTCACGACGTAACGCGACAAGCGACAACGCCACGCTTACCACGGAATGTAAACATCATCGTAAAAACGACACTGTCACATTATTTTGGGTACTTCATCAACGACTTGCACGCCTGACACTATAATTAAATGTTCTAGGAATCTAGTACAGCGTGAGACAATGTTCGGTTCATGTAGCTACCATAGTTATTTCTTTTTTTCCGAAAGGACGATATAAATACGTTACTCAACTAACTCGACTAATATTGATTGTTTTACAAGTTTAAAAGGTGAACGCTGAGGTTGAAGAATGATAACTAAAAATAGTTTTTCGATACAGATTTAGAGATGCAGTAGGCGTAGCACGCGACATTTGTTGTAGATAGAGAAACAATAGAATTAAAAATAATGTGGAGGACGTAGGTATTATACATATAATGGGTTGTTGATAGTTTATAGTGAGGTGTGATCGGCAGCGATACATCACGCCTGCCGCCGGGAGATATATGGGAGATATATGGGCGATGTCGTCCATCGGTCGCCGGGAACGGTAACATATTGTCCAATGTCCCGAAACGTGCTTTTTGCTACATAAATAATGATACTGCTTGCGTTATGCTAAAAGGCGTCAGAACAAGCGACCTCAAGGTTATTTCTTTATAATTTTAAGACCAATTAGAATAAAATGTAAACGACCTTTAAAAGCAAAAGGCGCAAAACAATTTTGACAACAGAAGTGTTTACTAATGCATATTTCAAATCCATTTCAAAACTACAAATTCTAAGTAGTACTTCTTGACTATGATTAAAGAATCAATGCACTGTTTGGAAATCGTCAAAAGCTAAATCCCATTTTCGTAAGTCGAACTAACGAAAATAGAGTGAATGTGGAGCATGTTTTAATAGTAACATTAAAAGATCACTGCCTGAAAAGTTGAAATGCTCCATGTTACACTAGTTACTTAAGTGTACTAGTTGGTGCCGGAGCTAATCCGACTTATTTCACACGGCTGCATTGCATCGATTTGCGGATACAATATAATATAAAGTTCTTTCTGAATACATAAGTTGTTAAGTATGGGATTAGAGAAAAGGCTGCGTCTGGCTTCGAGTGGGCAAAGCGCGCGATGCGAAACGAAACCGGTTATACTTGTTTATTTTGCACGCATTCCAGCCGGCCAGGCGGGAGCGAGCGAGCAGCAACCCGGACGGATCAGGAACTCGATTCCTACACGACGCGCCTGGCCTTGAATCCCAACTCTTGGTAGTGGCCGGTAAAAATGTTTTGAACTTGTGTTACGTGTGTGCCAAGAAATGTGCAACTATTACAATCTGCGTCATTCGTAAAGATGTACAAAATATTTATATTCCTTTAAGATTTTCCTTTCATAGATTTTTTTTAAACAATGAAAACACGTGCGCCAGTTTATCTTGTGGCTTAATAACATAATTTCACATGTTTGAATTAATACTTATTAACGTAACGTTCTATACATACTACCTACTAATCTATTTATTAAAATATTCTTTTATGCTTTTCTCAACTGGTAGTTTTACTCTCATTTTCAAATAAAAACAGCTGCTCATAACAATTTATCTTATTTGCATATTGGTTAAATGTTGTGTTTTTATTACAAAGTATAGTAGTATTAAGGATCGTCTCGCAGAAATGCGCTCAACTCTTATACTCCTCTATAGCTACTAACTTGAAGATCAGGTTTTTCAACTTTCAACCAATAATGTCACTGCACTTTTAGCAGAAAGGTTCTTATTATAACTTCATATTTATTTGAATTTATAATCTACTTTACGGGTTTATGACTCATTTAAGTGTGTCGTTATTTATTTATAGACAGCGTGTCATCAGTGTAGGCTTTGTTTATGTCGCGCCGTGTGAATCTATCTACGAGGAGTACGTCACCGGCAACTTACGACATGACCAGACACGAATTTGCAATTGTAAACATTATGTATAAGACTATAAGTACATATAACAAAGTTGTATATTTGTGTACAATAATTTAGAGGGTGTTCTAAACCCGACAATCCATTTTCCAGTGAAATCCATACAGGTTTCGTGTCACGTCCGCTATGAGAATTCACTTTAATTGGCAAATAATACGTAGGCCAATTAAGGATGCTGAGTTGGATGGAGGCGCGCGTGACGCGACTAGTGAGCGTATTCAATTATGCAAACGTAGTCGTGAAAGAACAGCTCGGATCTCCCTATCTTCTTCTCATTTATTGACCGTTAGAAACGGACTGCCGAAATGCACTTCGACTACCTTAACCCTAATAACGTACGATTTGTCTCCACGTGTAACGCCACAGCCATGTGGTTTTTACCTTTCACTAGCTCGTGAGCAAAAAATATTACATTACATACAGATGAACTTTCTCTTTATATCGCAACTGCGCCAAAGAAGCTTTACGTGTACAAATACAGGGTTCAATTTTTAATAAATCATTTGATATTGCACAAGTTTGTGAAACGGCGAGATAGCGGCGCCACTGGAGCATCTGAGTCGCGACGACGTCGCTCGCCCCCGGGACATCGCAATTGTCATGTAAAGCGTCGTCGGGGCTAAAGCGTGGCACATCGAGCCCGCGCTTCGCCTCCGGCTGAAAATGCACTTTTGCGAAGCGATTGCCTGTCGATCTAAGTAATTCAGCGATACGGTGAGTAGATACCTAAGTATAGATAACAATCCGTTCCAACTGTAGCGCTGTCGGAATAGATCGTCGCCAGACGATATCACGACGAGCTGAGTGTCCAGATTGATTATATAAAAACGAAATAATGACTCAAACTGCAAACAACTCCAAGAACTAAAATATACTTAGCAACATCAACTTGTGTCCTATTTGCATGTGAAGCGGGTATTAGTAAGAAGACAATCATACGAGTGGAATGTGGATAGTAAAGAAATAGAGAGAATTAGGATTGCTAAAATTAATTAATCATAATTATGCTGTGTAATGCGGCTGTTACACAAACAGGAACCAACAGGATTAAAGTGATTAAAATGTGTATTAGGACACAAGTATAGTGAAATTTTCTATCAATCTAACACAAAAGGTTATCCGTTAAATAGAATACAGATCAGATAGAACAGTAGGCATAGAAGTATTAATTATAATGTTCAGTAAACGATATAGGATGACCTCTTGACAACATTTCAAAATCATTATAAACATTAAGAGAATGTGTAATTTGTTGCCATACGTCTATTCAACTTAGCACATACGTGTCCTTATATGACCAGATTAACTCTCCGGTGCTATTGACCAGTTGTTCAATATAGCCTTAAAGGGCCAGACTAGACTTTCGCTATCGCGTAATAGTCTAGTATTGGCGGCGGCGGATGACGTAACCGTGCGTCCGGCGCGGCGAGGCGTCGAATTCGGTGCGTTGTATACGTGAATCGTGGTGCAAGCGAGGTGCCAAGGTCGAGGCTGATACTCGGCATGTAAATGAGCGGAGATAAGTCGCGCTCATTACACCCTACACCCGACGCCGGGGCCTCTGGCGTCATTACGAGCCCTGTCGGAGCCGCCTTTATTTTATTACGCGGATGTGTCGAGAAAGGAGGTTAATGTCGTCGAATTACACGCATTGTTTCACCTAGCCATTGCCATGGAAACAACGAATGTTGCGAGCCTATTTTGCTTACCATTACACCCGGGCGAAAAATTACTTCAAGTATGTGCACATTTTTGTAATTTTTTCTCTTTAGGAACTTTTGTATATTTAGAAAAACTGGTTGAATGACATTCTTGAACTGCTTAAAAGCTATGCCGAGCGGATCTTAAGATCGATTAAGTTTGTAACCAAATAGATGGAGTGGAGGAGACTGAGGAAAATAACTTTGGATCTATTTACGTGATTTTCCACGTTGGTGGTGGAGACGTGTCTCTCGGGCCTCACCGTTTAATTAAAGGGCGGCGGGGTGAGGCCCACGGGGCGGGAGCCGAGGAGCAGGGCATAATGGCGGCGCAATATCGGATGGAAATGCGCGGCATGTAGGAATGCGCCGCGCGCCGCCCCTCCTCATTCGCGAACGATTCGTGGTATTTTTTATTGACGACTCTGGAAATGCTAGTGGGAATAGACCATTCGATCTTCATTCGACTAAGATCATATCCGGAAATGACCGTACTAATAATAATCGTCACGACGATTCATACCTTTATGTTGATACGTTTCAAGAGCATTAAAAGACGGTATTAACTGAAAGTGGAATGAAAGTTTATGTTGTCGAGAGCACCATCTAAAAATATACTTTACCTAATGGACACGGCACGACAGTATTTTTCGTCCGTGCTCTGCGCTCGGTGGAAAGATTAAATTTAGAGAAACGCTTTTAGAAAGCACAAATTCAGCGGACATTAAAACGTTTCACAACATATAAAATCAGTCAAACATTGCAAATGAAATAATAAAAGAGAAAAATATTCACATGTTAATTTATATTGCGAGAGTAATAATTAAGTTATTACAGTCTGTTTTTCAATTAATGTTGTAATATCGAGTTGTTGGCTAAGTGCATAGAGTGCGCACGAACGCCAGCCCGAGTGCAATTTGAACGGCGAGTGGCGAAATCCGAGAGCGAACGGAACGTGACACCCCACTTATCACGCAACGTGAAAGTTGGACATCTTATTAAAATCTGTTATTTATAACTGCGTAACGACTCTGGATACCTATTATTACTCGTCTTCTTCCATGATACACATAAACTGCAATCTGCACATATCAAGTTGTTTGGACTTTGGAACTTTCTGATTGCACTTTATTTGTTGTGCAACTTTTTCACATAATATCATCGCCTATTAAGTTGGATATTTATTGATTTAAATAAACAAAACATACGCAGGAATATGAATAATAAAGCAGTTATCGAGACCGAAAAGCTGGTACAATTAAAACCAGAACGACAATTTATTCAGCAATTACTTGAAGCATGCTGCCGTTCAATCCAGGTCAGATTAAGTGATTTTTGAAAACTAATGCAAACGATAGCATGCGACGAGTGCGCCCACAACGCTGGCTGCTGCACAACACAAAGTTAATGAACGCTTGTTTTCGCAAAACGCAACCGTACCTGATGGACGGAAAGATAATAATTGCATTAACGGAAACTAAATTGAGTATATTAAATTAACTAAAATCCTTAATTGAAATTCTTTATCATTTATACAACATTATTCATAGATTTTATAAATAAACTTGTATTTTTTATGATTACCTGGACATTGATTATTGCGTTTCATGAATAAACATTATGTATAATTGAAATTCACACGTATCGAGCTGCAGATTATGTCTAATTAGGCGTTAAACCGACAAGTCTTATAAACGAATGATGTCTTTATCAAAACAAGTTTAATCTATTCTGCAAATGTTAAATGTATATCCTTTTCCAATTACAGATCCTAAGTGAACCACGTAGGCAGTAAACATTCCACAGCTAATTTCTCGTCATTGCGGTCTCGGAGGCAGGACGGACTGAACAGACTTACGTATACCTATAATGGATCACGTAACGGTGCCTGCTATTCTACAGAGCCCGCCGTCTCGGCCACGTCTACTTATCTATCTACAATGCGTGAAGGTCCATCAACAATTTCCAGTCCCAGATTGGTGACCTTGTTTGTACATCACTGAATAAAATTGTTTTCTAGGTTAATTATGATGGATATTATTTCGCTATATAATTACATTCGTATCTGTGGTTTACTTTTTGATAAATTATGCAGAGGAATGGTAATTGCTAAGATGGCTGTTGACTTTATTGTTACAGCATACACTATTTTGATAAAATGGTAGGCTTATTCGTTAAAGATTGTTTTGAGAAAGATAAAAATATGGTTTGTTTAGTGTTCATAGTGTAATAGTCCATATTAATCAACATATTATAAAACAGCTCTAGGGTGGCAAACAAGGCTTGGTAGTTGAGATTACTGGCAGCTTTTAAAAGCCGAATGCTATGAATGTTCAGCAGCGAATACTCTTGGCGGACGAATTTAAAAACCCCTCAAGAGGAGTGGCCAAAGCAATAGCTTTTGCTCCAGATTTGTTAGGAGTAGTTTGGCTCATTTGTGAAACGACTGAGTTGAGGTGATTGGGAGTTTATCAAAGGATTTTATCATCGCCCTTTAAAATAGTTCTGAAAATAAAACATAAAATAGCAATAACTTTAAAGTTTATTCATAGGAATTTTACAACAACATTCCAATAAAATTAGGCCACAATAAAGAATAAAATAGGTCAGCGGGAATAATTCTAAAGATCGTTTGTATGCTGAGCACTGATAGTTGGAAGCGATTTGTAGATTCTAAGAAATTGTGGCAGGAATTGCAACTCGGCTGTTTCGCTAATTTTATACATACTATGAGCGATGTATACCACCTATCTTGTTTGTATTGGAGTGTTTGGACTTTGGGGTTATAACATTCGGTTACATACAATTTGTAAGCAACAGAATATAAAGTGGGCATTATTTTATGAGGTGTGCAAGGTAGAATTCGACTTTAAAAGTGAGTTTGCACACAATTCACTTCTACGAGGAAAACGAGCGTGTGGGTGGACGAGTTGGTTGTGTACTTCTATTTCGAGTGTTGAGCGCGAGCCGACGGCGGCGTGGCGTCGGCGACTGCCGGTGCATCTATCACTGCCCACGTATGGCGACTATACTGCAAGCTGTGCGAACAGAGATCACCTAATCCCACGCACACTTTCACTGCTGCCCTTTACAAGTACTTTATTAGGCGCGCATACAGTATTTCACACAATGTGTGGGTTGTTCATGTATTAATATTTGCTAAAACACTTCGTGACGCATAACGAATGTTATTAAGACTAATTTGGTTGTTATTGACCCGATTATATTAGAAAAGGGTTTCTATTTCTATACATTTATAGCTCAGAAAACGGTTCATAAGTAATTAAGTAATATGCAAAGTAATAGTTTAATAATTTATAATTCGAACTAATCTTTTATATCATACCGTAATCAACACGCAAACGTGGATAACACGCAATTTTTTATGAAGTTAAAATCTGATGTACTTCCTCATAAAAACGGTTAAAGAACTTAATCAACCGTAGCCAATTTGTTGACTGAGATGAAGTCACTGTCTAGTTGATTTCGCAACGCGGTATCAACGTATCGATGCATGCATGACACAACCACTGCCGGAGCTCTGATAAGTAAATTGATATAAACACGTAACATTTACCTACCTACTAATAATAACGTGGATATTAAAACTCGTATGACTATGTTCGCGCCTTCGTCATGGCCCGCGGTCAGTGTTTCATGGTCACTTTAATGTCAGCAAATTCAGAGTCTCGAAGGTGACGCGATGGGTCATTTGCGAATCCGGTTTGTGACAATACGACTGCGACGCATCGTTCGCGGGTACATATCAGAGACGTGGGTGAGGTTAACTGAATAAGGCAATAAGCTCGGTTTAATCAACACAACACGTAGCCTAATCAAATATGACCCCCTCGTCATATCGCGTAATTGAAGGCTTAATCACGGGAGACGTTTCGCGACGGCGACGCGGCGACGCGGGCGCGGGATGAGCCGCGGGTTTGTTTGATCAGCCCGCGATTACCTACGTATACGTCTGAGGCGCTAACAACTTTTGTGGGATAACATTCGGTTTTGTTTAATGTTAACGTCCGTTCATAAAGTGATTAGATAGAGGGCGCAGAATTAATTAGGTACCTAATATTAAATCTCTTCACACTTTTCCTGCTACCTTACCTTACCTTTTTAGGTATGTATTTCGGTGAAGCGATTGGTATAAAATATTAAACATTCAAAAATGGCTTATTCTATGAAATATATAACTTGGATTTGTCAATTTTCTAATTACTATACATGTAAATGGCTTGCCTTTAATATTTTATGTGGCAACAGGCAGAAGAGTTTCATTATATCAACAGCGAAATCAAATAACAACACCGTTCCTGGTTTTATTGATGAAAGAACCAAGTTTTCGCTTTGCCCGATTAGGGGCGGCTGGCGGTCCAGCGGGCAGGCAGCTTCAAAGAGCCAGTACTAGTGCGCCTCACAAAGCCGTTGTTTACTTTTTCGTCCCTCCAGTTAAATATCTGGACGCTCCATCGCCGGTCAACAGTATAAGCGGCGCTCTTCGTCGTCGAGATGCTTTTTATCGTGCAGATTAGTGCTGAAGCTACGTACGATGCACTATTTCGCATTCTCAGGGATATTATTCAGTTTCCTTGAGCTATCGCAAGGTTTCAGTGCGGTTTTATCTTTTAGAGAGACGTGAACGAGAAGTAGAATAATTTTACTATTGTAAATAGTGAAGTATTTAGTGTTGCCTAAATCAACTGTTTCTTATTTACAACATTATGTCAATAAAGTTTCGCTATTATAACATTAACTATGGTAAGGTAGACATATCTTTCTGTGACTCGTAAAACTCAAGTTACTTAAAATATAATTTATGAAACCCGGTTTTAATAACAAACTAATCGTGCATTAATGTTTGTTTAATTTTATCGGAAATGTTGAGAAAACATAAGATAAGCGTATATATCGAACGATAGAATATAATATGTTAAGCGCCTGTATTATATTTTTTTTATTAAGATTTGATCAAATTATATTTAAGGAACAGTATATTTTTGTTTCAGAATAACTTCAGTAGGTATACCTAATACTGAAGTTATTCAGAAACAAGTTTAAGACATTTAGTGATCAGATTATTGATGTCTAAAATAAAATGATAATGACAGCACTACAGATTATGATTTATGACACACAGCACCCTGTGGGCCCGATTGCGCCATTCCAGGATGAACAAAGCCTGTACTGCACAATGTAGGTACGTCGTGTCATTGTTTAGTCTCGGACTAAACATCATGCCCGGCTTTAAGCGAATTACCTACTGCAGCCACACACGTGTAAGTTGTTGTACACACCAGTTTAACGCAACATCTTGTATAGCTCTGCGTTATATGCGGGCTCGGGTAATATACAGCAGACATCCCTGCCCAGCCTTAGGTCTGTGATTTAGACATGCATACTGCAAGCAACCCTTAATAGACAGAGGAGAGAGGAATGAACAAGACTGATATTGCAATATGTGTGCAAAATAGCTCTGTGATTGGTTATTAATAACTAGGTAATGATAACCAATTCTGTATCTTTCATTAAAGACAATTTTAATATTGAAATTCAATGAGTGTACGCAGCAAACTTATAGTATGGATAAATAATGATTTCGATCTGAATTTAGTTCATTGACTTTATTAAAGTTAAATAATGAAGGAGTCACTGCAATGGTAAGGCATTTTGCGTTACCGTCTACACCTCTAGTGTTATGATGTAGTGCATATGGTAGCTATAAACGATGTATTTCCATCGTAGCGCTATAAACATGGCCATATTGAATAGCGAGTGAAGGATAACAGTTGAGTAAGAAAATTGAATGCATTAACTTGCTACCGAATTCTTGATCGCGTAATTACAGAAAATTTATAAATTACTCAAGAATACCTTTAAAATGTGATGTTTGTATGTTTTAAATTGAAGTGCTGTTCGAGTACCTACTGTTATTTAATGAGTATGCTCAAATCTCATGTTCATTTTTTTAATTATTTAAGTTCTTTGCAACTGTTTATTTTATCTGGTTATAAAGTTAAATAACTGGCCTGCGTTATTTGGAAAGCCAAACGAGTGGACATAATCGCGATAAGGCCCTCTGGCCCGAGGCGATGCAGCGGTGGCGGAGGTGCGTGTTTACATGTCAGTTTTAATTTTTATCGCCCTCCATTCGCCCGAAATACCTACCCGTTATCACGTCATTCTACCGTGTTGATAACGCTATGGCACGTAATAGCCGAGCAAACTTGCCGATAAACCGTTTTATTTGTGCAAATTGATGTAAAATATTAATGTTTCCTTTGCCATTAAATCTTGCTTTAATTAAACTAAATTTGATTCCAAACTACAGTTTATTTAAATTGGATATTGCAAAACTGGAGGAAATAACGTTGTCAGCAATTAATAATATAGTATGTTATATGGGGTAAAATATGTAGCATAGAGGAAAAGTTAACGCTACGAGTCATCGTCCTGCTCATTATGTTAGCGCTATGCCAATTCCCATACAATGGTAGACGAACGACGGCGACGGGCGGCGACGGGGTGACGTCACTTCAAGCTAGCCTTGGGATTGAGGTCGGCGAGCGGAATAGCGGCGGCGAAATGTCGCCTTGAGGGGTTGTTTCTTGTTCAACCGGAAAATCACGGCTGCATAAGATTTGAAAGTATTTTGGAACACTTATCGTTTTCCTTTTATATCGGTAATTTTAATTAAAATAAGTATTCTAACACTCACCTTGATACTGTCGTAGCAGGCGGTAACTCTTCCATTCTGCACCTCCACAGTAGCTGGGGGATGCGCAAACTTGCATTCGGTGTCCGGTCGCGAGCACTTATTCCGTTGGAATTCGCGGCACACTTCGAGCTGCAGCCAACGTGAGTCCTTGCCGTTTAAGAGGTTATTCATGTTCACCATGGTGGCCATTGTTGCCATTAATTTCAGGGGCGAGAAATGCGCGCACAGTTACGCAGAGCGAGTGCGGCGCATAGGCGGCGGGGGGCGAGCGCGCCCGCGCGCTCTTAGCATGCACTGGTCACACGACTAGAAAGAGCTTCTGCTGCTGCGGCCACTGGCGTTGCGTTCGCGCACCGTCACTGCACTACTACACACACGCACGGCACGCGGGTCCGCGGCTATTCACGCGCGGTTACCACGCTAGGTACCTACTTACTAGTTGATTAATCTTACAATTAAGTTAGAATTAAAGACACCGACGTTGCAAGCTTATTTAGGCGAGTATTAAATTATTATTATCACACGCGTTCTTATCGATGTTGACGGTTGAGTTTAGTAGAGGGCGAGCGGTGCTTGGTGCGCGAGCATGGCGGCGGCCGGTGCGGGTCTGGGCAGGCGACGTGGGGCGCGTAAAAAGCTAGATTAGCGGCTCGGCGGTCAGCGAGCAAGCCGGTGCGGTGCGGGGCTCAACTCTGCGAACAACAAAACACACTGGTTACTCTCCGGGCGTTTAGCCCCGGAGCCAAGCACAAGCGGCTACCGGGTTAGCAAGCACGCGCGGCGGCCGCTCTTAGGCCCGCGCCCGGTGAGGACGACGCGCCAGCCACATTGGCAATACGCGCCGTCATCACAGGCAGCACATTTTAGGCAAACATTATTATCAGGTCTCGTTCTGTCGCAATGTTATTGGCCAGCCACATATGCATTGTGAACTATAAAAGGTGCGTAAGAGGAATTAGCAGTTATGATAGATTTAATTTGGATGCTGGCTACAATGTAGGCAGAAAGGTACCTTCATACCGTAGTTCGTCGCCTCCAACCTGCTGCCTTATCATCATTTTACTATGTAGAAACATTGATGTCATGTACACAATTTAGATATTTTAAATGCCAATGATATACAAAAAAGTAGTCATGAACACATTAAAAATGAAATGATAACCCAGTAGGTAGACAATGGAATTTTTAGCATTTCGATGGGTATATTACAATATAATAAATCTTAGTAAACTAACACCGCAATGACAATTATTCTTACTATTTTAATTCCATATAAGACTCTTCAAATTTAAATGCACCTATAGATTAAGATAGATTTTTCAGATGATTACAAATCATGAAAAGTATAAGTGTTGACTCTTGACATAATTTCATAAAGAACGGGCTTCAGTTTTGTTAAATAAATTAAGTGAGATCAAACCCTACTATGATTACACAAACTAAAATGTTTCCAGCCTAACATTTATGAAGTGGTTATTAAATCATAATACTTTGAATGTTGAGCCCGGATTATTTGACGTCAATCTCATCAGAACAACACTATGAAAAGATGTAAAAGTGTTTTCACGGCGGCAACGCCAATAAGTGTCAGGGGAATCATCGTACAGAAAAATTCTTTGTGTGGGCGCTGCCACTAGGAACGTAACGTTCTGAGGCCGGGAACAGGGAAAAACTCGTGAAACCAAATCCTATCGTAATGCGCTATTTAAAGCATAACCTGGTTGAAAATAGCTCAGTGTGCGGCAACGCAACGTCGCGCTCTTCACCGTGCATAAATCTCCAAATTTTATTTTCAACATAGATGCATCGGGCGCTTTTCACGCGGCATGCATGCGCTCGACTCAAACCGACACATTTTTCCGAACGATTCAGATTTGTTGCGGTGTTTTTTATTATGTTACGACGTTGTTTCATCGAGTAACTGGACGAAATGGTGCTAAATTCTGTTTTATTATGACAATTTGTCGACATAGCTCTGTAAATTAGCCGGTGTGAAATTAGATTTGACTGTATAACAAGGAAACAGGTAATAATGATTACAAAGTGTTGTGGTTGACCAAATCTAGTTACGTCGAGGTTCACTATAGTCACTGCCATTCTCGTCCGCTCTGGTTAACAATTTATTACAATTACAACCAAGATACCAAAATATATAACATGGCTGACTTGGTTCCGTTTTTAGTTACTGCCATTGTTTTTTTTTTAAGTTCCTATATTGAGAAAATTACAATATAAGTTCAAACTAGTAAATATAAGACATTAATGACGATTTGCATAATAATATTGAACGCTACTAGTTTTGTGCCATCGTGATTCAACTTATCAAGTACAACCTAAAACCTGGAACGCAAAAGGCACAGTAAATGATCAAACTTTTATTAACTTCAACTAGAAATTCAGTACGGTGGTACGAAATGATATCGACGGGCGATTCTTTTCACGTCGGTGCCGATAGCTAGGAGATTCCTTCGGTGTTCGACACGCACGGGGAAGACATTCAATAACCCAGTGAAAAGATTACCAAGAGCAATCAGACGGAAGCGAATCTAAATAAGAATCTCGTGAGAGCGGTCGGGGACAGGGTGGGCGCAGGAGGGGGAAAAACAGTCGAGCGGGCCTTTGTGAAATCGCCGATTCGATCAAGTTACCATCGACAATATCATGTAGATTTAATAGTTACCTAAAAAACGCGGAGAATCGTTTAAAAAAAAGATTTTACATTTCTACACAAAGGGCAACCAGACCACTTGCCCGCATCCACGGTCTTGACCGGGAGTCGAACCTGGATCTCCCACCGCTTGGGAGGGCGCTCTAACCACTAAGCTATCAAGACAATTAGAATGCGAACAGCTCGCCTGGAAACCTTTTACGAAAAATATTACCCAAGTTATAAAATATTTTCCCGGGAAATATTTTAAGAAGCACAAGAACTGTAATAAATCAATATAACGATGTTGAAAAGGAATATATTTGTGCTTTTCATATTCATTGAAAGTTTTTGATATTTTGTGTATCCATCGATGATTTCAAACGTCGTACTTTTCAGTATACCTTCAGGGTACCTGAAGTAATTAGTCTAACTCAATTGTATAAGCTGCAAAGTGAACGCTTACGATAGTAATTCTCGAAGGCTTTATAATTTGCGATAGAATTGGGTTCGACAGAAATCGGGGTAAGGTCGTCGGTACGCGTGGTGCAGCTGTTTGAAAGGTACCGCTTTATTGGTTACCTTCACCGATAAGTGACTTGGTTACTTAATTTTTTTTGTACTTGTACGTGACCCCATTGAATGAAATTTGATTGGTAGCATTTGTATTCTGTTTTCCGCATACTTTTGGATCGGTACATAGCGTGTAACTAATTATTTTTCAAATTGCAATGTGTTTTCTTATGTTCATCTGTTTTATAATATTTTTTAGAGTTTAGGATTGGGCAGGAAATCCAGGGACAATCAAGAAGGAAAGCATCGAAAAGTACAGCCTAGAACTGTTTCCTATGAAGACCCTATAACACCTGTTAATGAAAACAGACTCAATCAATTGCAAAATAAAAAAATACAATATGTAAGTACCAATAAAATGTGAATTGACCAGAGGCACTCTCAGCAATTGAGTGTAATGATGAATGCGTTTTTGAAAGAAATAAGTTAATGTAGAATGCACAGAAGAATATATTTCGAGATGGCCGTCACAAAGTAATCGTGCAGTTATTTTCTCGTGATTTAAACGCTGTCGTGATAGGTGTCCTCCTTTCTTATCACTGACGAACTTATCACTGCCGGAGAAGGCATTAATCAACTAAGACGTTTTGTTGGACGATAAAAAGTTGGCCAGACAGCAAGGCCGTCGGACAATGGCACACAGGCGGAAAGCAGGGCAGGTATGATCGCTCGGTGACCTTGGTGGTAGAGTCGCGGTCTGCCGCAGACAGAGTCGCAAAAACCACGCCGCGTTCACCTTCGACATGCTTGATCGGAGTAACGTCGCGCTTAGTGCACTCTTAGTCTTAGCTTTATAAGGCTCTGCATCTAGATTTACATACTGTCACTTACAAGGGTTTTACTACAGGTTTCACTGTCGGCATACCACTTACATACTATGCCGGTTGTTAAAGTTAAATATTAGCTACATTCACCTCTTTTAGGATTAAGGAAGTCTTAGGTCACGTTGGACTAGATACTTCCTGCAATCCTGGTAGATACTGTTCTTATAAGAAACAATTCTTGCTAAGGTTGAGTAAAGAGAGAATGTCTAAAATATAATTTAACTTGGTAAAAAGCTATTCTCAACGGTAGCAATGTCACTGCTTTTCTAAAGAAGGTTATGGACTTGCACGTCACGGAGAGTTCGTAAAGCATAACGTTTCTAGAGGCAAGTTTTAATTTTTCATATGCAACATTTCCATCTAAACTGCGATTGCGGTTTGTAATAACGTTCAAGGGCATATTTTCTGCGCCTCCTGTAATGCAATTTATATCATAAATCTTGCGTCGATGGTTCAAAATGGAACGTTTTGACGTAGTTTCGCATGTGTTCGGCGGCGTCGAAGTGATGTCACCGTTTGTTATTCCACGCATGGTTCCATATTCGTTGGTCAGAGCGCTCAGTGTTGACTCACATCGTCAAGGAAAAAAGTGTTATCAATTACTTAGAAGGATGTTTACTGAAGTTAATTTTATGACCGAAATGCAAACTGTACATTATTCGTTTCATTGTATCGCATGTAGTTAGATGCTTGCTAGGTTATAAATATTTTTCTTTTCTATTTAATTTTTAATAATGTAGAATGGTATGACACTTATCAGGATACATTATTTCTCAAAGTTTATTCTGAATGTACTCGTATTAAATAATATTTAAAACCAAATCCTACTCTTAGGACCTCTCAATTTGAATAGGAAATAAGATTGTCATAATAACATTAGTAAAATGTATGCGGCTTTAACTAAATGGTTTGTTAAACACGTAGGTGAACCATGGTAGCCAAAACAAAGCCTATTGTTTACCGTGTGCGAGGCAAAGCAGATCGCAACTAGCGCTACTTTCGCATTCGGGACGTGCACGAGGCACATTTAGCAGTCTCAGAGGACGTCGGCGGACTGGTAATTAGCGAGAGAGGCGAAAAATTTGCGACGGCTTAAATTTACGAGGCGCAAATTACGCGATTCTGGCGCTATCGCTACTGCACGCCCGTTAATGTGCACGCCTTATCGAACGTAGAGCGAGGGCTGCCGACCTGCCGCTGCTCCGGGCTGATCGTATCAAACACACAACCTCATACTAATACACAATAAACCCTGCTGCTTTGAAGACTCACCGATTATATGCCTACGCAACGTTTGTAAGATAAAATTATGTTTTTATGCGATGAGATCGCAAACTTGGTATTTTTGCTAAAGGGGAATCTAAGAAAATCTTTTGACTCAAGGATTTTATCGCTAAGTGCTACGATTTATAAATGCAAGACTACACTGTGTTTCTTTTAAATTCCGTCCATTTAAAGATGTCTGAAGAACGCAGATTGTCTAAGATGATGGTCATGTGATTGTGACTCACGAGTCTCACGACTCGTAAATTTTTACTGCGTTGCGCAATTTGTACAAGATATATAGGTATTAAACCTAAATTAAAACTATTGAGTTGATTTATCAGATCGTTTACAAAAATACCAATCAGGATTAGACTTGTACTTTTACGACAGGATTAAAATTTTGGGAGAATGTGGTAAATCTGGTCACAAAAAACTTTCATGACTTGTCTGTTAACAAAGGACGATAATCAATGATATATTTGGTCATGTAATTTAGTTAGACCCGTTTAATTTTACCCAGATAAGATAATACTGATAACAGCAGGTTATCGTTGCCGGTTTAGGGTTTCGTCTATCCTTATTAGCAAGAGTTAGTCATTGTAAGCTTAGTATTGTAATTTAACAAAATAGTTTTCTTGTTTGACTAGATTGCAAAAAGATAGTAACATATTCAACTGCTAAATTAGTTTGTCGGTTTATGATAAAACACATACACCTTTCGGAACGACATAACATAGTAAGGCGATTCTTGTACGTCACACAACATAGTTTTAATCTAATCCGAATGAATTAACGGCACAAATTACATGTTTTTTGCAAGGAAATAATTTGTGTTAAGAATGTGACATATTAGCACATGAGACTGAACCGAAATTGTGGTTTAACACCACGTGAATACAGACAGAGGGGAGCAAAAAATCGGTCTACTTGAATTTCTTGTACTTACCATCTTAGTTGCTGGTCATTTTTAGTTTGGTTCTATGAACGTTTCAGATTTTTTATTTCACATTTAACTACACGGACCTGACATAATAATTATATTTTCAAAATTAATATCTGTATTAGGTGTTGGAATGGGCTGATAATAATAATAATACAGAGCGGGCCCTCTATTGACACACGTTTTTATTGTTGGGCAGGTAGCAGACCCAGCTGTTACCCTCGTAGTAGGAACGTTGCAAACAAACCATTGTACATTTAAATGGATAAGCCCTGCCATTTTTAAAATTAACTCGCTCAGCTCTGTTTATTTGGACATTTTCGAGTCTTAAAATATAATTCGGATTACTACATTACTTATACGTAAATTTTATTATGTTTTTCTTTATTTGTTAACCGAAATTCTATGGAGAGATTTTTGTTAATAATTTAGTTTACCTAAATAATATATCTTTATTAAACATTGAAATATTTTTTTAAAATGAAATGCGTATCATTTTAAGTCTTTCAAAAATGCCATTTTTTGGTATCATAACTATGGAACATTTTATAAACTATATTTATCTTGACTCAACGCAATGTTGTGTTTTATTATATGATAAGATTAAAAACTACGTAATTTTCTCACTACTGATAATGTATGATAAGACAAACATGCAAGTTTTGGCATACCTTTGTAACAATGAAGAAAGTAGAGTTATTCAAAAAGGATTCCGAGAAGCATAACTTAGGCTAGATTGCGAAGAACTTCCAAGTTCAAAATATGGAAACCAGACCAAACATAATATCACTTGAACAAGTTAAGCAATTTAAAGCTTTTAACGATGAACATTTGTAAAAAAGAGCAAAACCTTTACGGTTTTAAGATTATTCAACTCTTGGAAAAATTACACTTGGTATTTTTGTAGTTCAACATTAATACTGTTAAGATTTGCACTTGGATTTTTGATCGAAGGAAGAAATATGATAGAACAGATACACACATCAAATCGAAAGAAATAGCCAAACCCACTAATAGAAGAAATTGAACGATGAAGGGAAAAGTTTCGCCAGGGATTAGGGAAGTCTACTTAGCGTAACTTTTACATTATAGGCAATGTCGATGAAAGCTTCAACTCGGGTTTCGTCGTGCGAGTAGCACTGGCTGCACCTAGCAGGTTTAAACCAAGGCAAAGCTCTCATGCGGCGGAGCGAGCGGACCCAACCAGCAGCATTGCCCGGCACTAGAAACATACCGCCCGCTCCTACTGTTGGAAACTTTCCGTCGAATTTCGGAAATCGTCGGCGATTTAACTCCGTCCACAAACAAAGACAAACACTAACAAGACTGATCGGTACGAATCACGATTGCCAAAAACTCACTAGCCTTTATTCACAAACTTTCACGATATTCACTTTGTCGTAAGTTCCGAATTTCGACGAGACCATGCCGCATTTAATAGTATGAGCGTAACACTTACATGATGAGGGATAAACAAGCCGGGTAAGGGAGTGTAAAATGTCCGTAAGTTAAAACATAGCAAGTTGCACGTAAGTTAGGAGAAACGGTTCGCCGGTAGCTTAGAGGTCGCGTTCGCGGCCACAGTGGGGCGCCACGCGTCGTGTTCGGGGCACGAGTGCGGTGCACGGAGCAGCGCGAGTCACACAAGCACAAGCGGAGTCGGCGGGCGACTGACGGGAGGCAAGTGGCGCGGCGCGGGGGCTGCCAGTGCGCGCGCACCCCGCGCCGCTACCCCCCACCTCGTCCCGCGACCGACGCCAGCCGGCCGCCTTATCACACCGCGCGGCGCGCCGCTTCCTTTCTCCTCATGCAGTTGCGAGCTTTTCGCCACTGCCACACTTCCGCCCGCCCCGTCGATTGTATAGAGTTTTAGCCGGTCAATGTGTTGCACCGATTATTTCCACTTCTTGAGCACAAGACATTCTTTTTAACGACGTTCATGTATGGAAATATTTATTTTGTTTCAAAATTAAGAAATGTAAGCTCCGTAAAAAGGTTTATCGTATAGTATAGCTAATGATTTATTGAATGAAAGCATGAAACAAAGGTAGAGTAGGCCAGAAATCACGTCAGTAGAGCTTTTAATGAAAGTTTCAAATTGCCAAAGTTGACAAAATACAAAAGAGAGAACAAAGGACTTGATTGCAAGGTTGCAACATGTCTGGTAAGTTGTCCATGTCGGGTGTATTGAGGGGGAAGGGTGCAATGTGTGCAAGCGAGCTAGCAATAAACTCTGGCGCAGGCGAAGAGCGGCGAAAGTGCGCCGCAGAACGAGTTTGCGTGGCGCGTGACCTGGCCGAGGACACGTTAGACTCCCCTCGCCCTCGCAAACTAACACTAATGCAACATATCTGCCTATTGTAGTTACAGAGATTTTTCAAACCAACTGTCTATGGCCCAAGGCTTTGACATTACCTGTTTAAACAGGAAACTATAAAAGTGATTTAAATCTCCCGAGTCTCTTTACACTAATTGTAGAAATACCCATTATTAAGCTCTAACTGCCATTAACAAACAAAATAAAATAAATAGTGCAATTTCAATACAAACTACCAACTTCTGAAATCTAAATTCTGCATTTTAAAGTGCAACTATTGGCCATGATACCGAGGTGAAATGTGGTCAATGTAATGTGTTTCACATTCACCTGGGTTATATACAGACTTGATATGTTGTGATGTCTAAGTAACAGTATGTTCTAAGGCTCTATTGATCGTGTGATTGAATGTTCCGAGTTAGACTGTTCGAGCTTTGTGATGTGTCTCAATAGTTCGGCGCGGCGGTGATGGGTGGACACGCGGCGTGCAGCGGAGCGGGCGCAGGCGGCGGTAGTCACGAATGCGACGTGTGCTAGTTTTTGTGGCGCGCACGCCACCAACCGTGACGTCTATACGCTCGTTTATACGCTTCTTATAGTCGTTTGACTCGAAATATCCAGCCATTTTTTATTCGGCTGGCTATCATCTTAATAATGCAGAGCTGCAAATGATTTGTTGTAAAATCGTGGTCAACGCCCGAGACAAGGCCAGTTTATTGTTACCTTCAGTTCAGTTTTTAATCCGCTGTATTATGAAATACATTTTGAATAAAGCGAATGCCTAAGTTTGATCTGAACATAGTTGCGATTGTATTTGTTTTGCAATCATGAATCATTATGAATGCATGAATGTGTCTTAATTCATTTTAATTTTAATTGGATATTCATATTAAGTACTAATGATTGAATAAAGTCGCTATAGTCAAAATAATAAGCTGCCCCAAGTGAATGTGCCATAAAGATTAATTTTATCAAGCAATTAGTTGGTGGTACATAATAGCATTAAAACTATATCAGTAGCCTATATAGCGTTCGCGGAAGAGCTCCGTTCTGAATTTTTATTGCGCATTATCTTGGTTGGCGGCGGCTGTTTTCTTCATACTTCACCTAGTCGGGGCGCAAGCTTATTGCGCTTCATAAAGTAAGAAAGCACGCGTCGGTCATACATTCCTCTCGGATAAAAGACGGGAAATAAGCACGGCAGCGGTGCTAATTAGTTGTTTTTGAACAATTTTTTCACCGTCTAATGAGTGAGCAATGATACCGACAGCTGTTTCGTTGTGCCGCTCGCCTGCTCACAATGCGTGCCGGTGAGCCGTCGTCCAGTGCTAACACGCGACCAAAGTGTTACCACTGCGCTTATCCAACGGCATTCGTTATTTTTAAACATAATTTTATTTAGATTACTAAACTTTTTAATTATAGGTACGTCAATCACTGTTAAACTGTATCATTCATCAATTTGTATTAATTAAAAACTAAGCTACATATACTTCACCATTACTTTTATATTTGGATCAGTATGTAGTTCAATAAAACTGCAGCTAAGTAAAAAGGCTGGAAGATGCGCTCCGTTGGCAAAATTCGGCACCGAGACAAGCGGCGGAGGTCAACGACCTGCCGTTCATCTCGCGTTCGCAAAAAATGCACTGCCCCGTCCCACGACGAACGCAGTGCTCACACACATAAAGATACTTATATAAGTACACTGTACATGAAACACATACCAACAACACAGTTACCAATCTCCGCACGTGTAATCGAACACCGCACCTCTCTCCTTGTTCGGATACTGGAGAACATTTCGAGAACAATGTTAATTGCTTGCATGATGTTAGCGATCATGGCAGTTACCTTCTTTGTAAGTACTAAGTGCAGTAGTTAAGATTCCTAAACATGTGAATTTCAGAAAACCTTTGCAGCAGACAACTGCGTGTCTAAATTCCAATGTCATTCGTTCAAGTACCTTAGCGTTTCGTTAAATACTAGTTAAACATAGAGTGGTAAATTGTTCGACAGTAATAAATTAGTGGGGGTGCGCCCACGTTGCTCATCTCCACATCAGTTTACCGTGCACGCGCCGAGTTTCCTGTACCATTCACATCATCACCATTTGAGCACCCACAAACACGATTGTCCTTTCCTTTTGTGTCTTCATAAAGACAATATTTATCATATTTAAAGATACGGTTGACATCATCTTTAGAGTAATCTATTCATACGGTTATATTGAATCGGTATATTATATCACGTTATAGTAAACCTACGTAGTAAACTATAAAAAAAAATATTTCAAGACCTAGCCAATTAGTGATAAATTAGTATCTTGAAGACGTTATAGTATAAATATGACTCCCACGATTAACTCGAGTTACTGCAATTAGTATAAAGCCAGAAAACGGCTACTCACTCATCGGCACCGGTGTCGAATGGCCTCAAAAACTTAAGTTTCCTATTACATTCATCTTGAAACAGTATTGGACTACCGTGGAACATCAATGCTATACGAGAACCACTTAAGTGATAAGAGAAGAGTGCGCCCGACGTGTGATTCGCGAGGGTACCGTTTTAAACGCGATTTCGCCAACATAGAGGCTCTAATTCTCGGTCGACTGCCGCCGTGTATCCACACACCAATTAAGCTAAATTAAATATACGAAGAATTTAGAAACTGGTTAGCTTCCTTGAAGCGCGACGCAGTAATTGGCTAACCCCCGCTAGGAGCACGGACGCATCACTTGTGATTTATTGATTGTTTTTTTCTCACACACTTGCAGCTAGATGAACAATTACACTTCGATAGAAATGATTGTCTACTTATTGTCTAGTCGCTTTTTTCACGAGTTTAAAGTGAACTAATTGGGGAGTGAGTACATTGCCAATTAAAATAAATTAACTTTGGCGCGTACATTTATTGGAAGAAATAAATTTCGAAGTGATTTATGAAAAATTACTTAGATAGCTAATTGAAAACTCTTGTTACTAACTATACTATATTAAAGAAAAGCCGTCAAACTGGGGTAATTATGTATTTTTAGTTTTTCAGATACCACAGATATATTGCAGATCACGCATAGTATAAATAGAAAATAGCTATTTTCTATTTCTCCTATAGGAGAAAAGATTACGCAACTCCAACTTGATCAAGTAAATTAACTTGATGCCCTACGTTACTTTCTTATTATCTTTGTACGATTGATATATTTTTGATTAAATGTATAGAAAAGAGGGTGGTGTGTTGGTAAGTGGGTTGTAGATGACTTCTTAGCACCGCGGTACCAGCGTTTAATTAAAAGCGGTGAGGCGGAGTCGCGCTTCTGGGCCTGTCCCGAAGGTTTCGCGCTTACGCCTGTTTGATGACTCCGCATAAACGTTAATTAACTCGCTCCATTCGACTTAACATTTGTATTCTGTTGCCAGCCTACACTGATCTACTCACAAAATTCAACTGCATTTAAATTGTGACTATTCAACCAAATGCAGCTGTATTAATACACCACAAATGTTCAATGTTGGCAGAAAGCTTTTAAGTAGGTGTAAGTTGTCCAGTAAGTGGACAGCTCCTTTGGTGTAGGACTCTGAGTTTTCCACGTATTCAGTTTCGATGTACGTTTACTCATCTTAAGATGCTTCACGTGCTGAAACAGGTACCGGATCAGTATCGTAGGCGCGGTGAAAACCTGCTATTGGTTAAAATTTGATTCAGTTATACATTTTTAACTAATAACTCTCAGATTTTCTCAGATACAATGTATGTCACGGAACGACGAAGGCCCATTACGAATGTGCCCAGTTTCATAAAATTAAAACTAGCCACTTGCAGACGTATACTTTTATAATTGGTTAATTAAAATGCTTATTAATACACGTATTTTATATCTCTGAGAGAGGGAAACTAATTGGCTTTGTTAAACCACAGCAACACATATGATTAGATATTTACATTTTTTTTACATATTTTAACGCAACATTTAGCGTAACATTAATGAGTATCTAATATTTTTCAAATAAAGTTAAATAAAGTACCTGAATATGAGATGGTTCATGTGTCATTCTAGGCTGTACGTGGAGGGCGTCAATGTCATACTACTTAATAGTGATAGAATTTAAGAGCAGTACTGGGGTAGCTAGTTATTATCCGAATTATTCGCTAAGTAATAAGAAACGCAGTGAGCGGCGCCGGCGCGGAAAGCGCACAGTGCTGAGTGGCTTTTAAGGTCGCTTACCTCATCTCACCGCCTCTGGTGAGACTATCTGACTGTTCATGCACGAATTTAGTCCGATAGCTCTTTGTTTATTCGATCTGTTATAACGCCTTGTCAGGTTTACGAAACACTTACCCAAGGACTGTTGTTAATAAACGAGTTGAAAGTTTACTAATGCTATAAATAGTTTAGATATCGGCGTACTACATAGCAGCTAAAAAAGTAACCAGTTTTAAGTTTTTGTGGACCTTAATTTTGATGGGTTAAAAAATGCTGTTGAGTCATAATATGAGAAGTGTATAAGCGTATAAAAGATCCTTTGTGTTGCAAAACGCCAACCTCCGCGTGTCATAGGACCTAAGAGTATTACCACTGATTCAATATTTAATAAGCCATAAAAATAGTCAACATCAAGACATAAAACATTATAATTGTAATCATTCCATGCGAACAAAATACAAAAATACATTATTTAACGCTTTACCATTGCTTAAAGACCTGACGTAAGAAAATTGTTTCTTAGAAGTACAAAAATATTTCGTTATGCTGTCGTGATAAAAACATTATTTGACAACAATGTGCAAAAAGTAAATTAGGATTTCAAATTAGGATTATTTCAATAAAAAACTTATACATCGTAGGTATAAGTATTATAGGACTCCTACCATAACAAACGAAGTACTATGAGACGTAATCAGTTAGCCACGATTTTGGTGCCACAAATAAGTCCTCTTATATGGACAGCCTTACCAAAATTATACATAGGTTTGCCATATATGCATGATGACTTAAAGATGAAATGAAGTACAGCGAATTAGATGTTCTATTGTTAAAATTAAAGCTCTTGTTATATCGATTAAAAAGGTCGGTTTAACAAAAACTAAGCAGCCTATCGAAGCGATTATTCTGAATTTATGTACATGTTTATGTACGTCTTACTTTTTGCCAGGGTTTTTGTTGTCTAATAGAATTCCACGGAGATTTTGCTTCAGTTACTTAGTTGTTTCCGGATAGGGACTAAAGGCAATGCGCTGTGTGCGATGCGGTTCAACTCGGCTGCCGCAACTCGTAAATAATGGCGTCTCATTGTGGGCCATTATTAATGAATCTGCCACCCCGCGCTCCCAACACCGCACCCGCCCGAAAGCCAAATAACAGGTGCGTCTAACCCCATTCGCACAATCTATTTTCAATGTCTTATAGCCGTGCAGAGAAACGTTCGATGCGTTCTCCTGCTCTAAATATTCATACCATATGCCAGATATTGAGATTTGTTTGGGCGTCATCTGCTCGACATCGCCGTCTCTAAATAAGCGCGGTCTCGTGTTGGCTTTGCGAAGTTTCATTAGCCGTCTGGGAATACTTACTTATGGTATCATGTTGCTTGAATTGTGTACGGAATTTTCACCTACCGTGGAAGGAGTAGCAAGAAAATAACTCACTAAGAACGGTTATATTAGTATGTATTAAGAACAATGAATTATTGGATGTTTAAGACTAATTTAACCAAGATACAAACTACTAATAAATGAGAAGTATCACATAGTAAGTATATCTATATTAATGTATCTATAGAACTTAAGTTACAATGGTATAATGTTATTATTGTCAATAGTTATGTTGTATGGGATAAGAGACCGTCACTCGGGGCCACGTTACTTGTCACGGATGCACGAGGCCTTCTCACTGTCACTCTATTATTTACTCAACAGAAAACTGCTTTTCATATCACAAGCAGCGGCCCGCAGCGGAGTCGCACAAAGATGGCTCCCTCGCTCCCTACATAAATGCACTTACTTTATGAATGACGTAATCGTAATATTGTTCCGAGCTTGGGTTTGTGTTCATGTTTCTCTGCAATCAGCTTTGTGTAATGGATGTGGAACTTGACTATTTCCATTAAATAGTAGAGCGTTTATTTATTTTGAAGTAGACAAACCCGTTTGAAACTTTGACGTGACTAATTTGCCGACAATTTTACTAGACCAAGTTTAAACGTACCATTTTTATAATAGATAGACTTTGTGACTGTTTTATTTGGATTCAACAAGGTCACGCGGCGAGGTTAGGAACATCGGGTCGTAGAAGAATATGACCAAACAGTGTTAGCATCTTATGGAACAAATTGTGAATCACAAAACTGACGTAATGAAGGAAGTTACCACTTGGCTGGAATCAACCTACGCGCCTCCCGCCAGGTCGACCGTACCGTCATAATGTTTCAAAAATATTGCTTTGATCCGGCATCATTATTACTTAAACTGGTTAGATCTTCGCAGTTGGGATTGAAGATTAACTTAATAATTCTTCTCTGTAAATTCTTGCAAATTGCCTAAAAAGGAAGTAGGATGTTTTTTTTACGGTGGTATGGTTTAAGAAATGTTTATTTATTACTGCTCATACCTATTGATTGTGTTATATTTTTTAAAGTATTCCATAAGGGGAAAGGGTAGGTAAGTTAACTTTAACACAACGTGTTACATTTATTTGCATCCGTCAATAGTGTAGGTGATTTCGGAGAGGCATCCATCTTCGATCGATGTTAGATCACCGCTCGTGTTAATTAGCATAATGGTGTCGGAGTCGATGACGTCAGGTATCTAATTTGATTACATCAGGGCAAGGCCAGTATGATTAGCAGTTAGCACAGGAGTGCGCAACTATCACGTACCACAGAAACTTGTCACCTATTAACCTTTACTATTGCTAAACAAAGAGAATATTGGATGTTTTTGCGCTATAAGCCATAACGCGATCAAAAACTAACGGCACTTGGAATTTGCAACTTAACAAAGGATGCCTTTCAAAATCCAGTCACACCGTGTTGCATCGCCCGTGTCGATGAGCCTGAATAACTTAAGTAAACAAAGTCATTGACGGGACAAAGTATCTTCTACTCTACCCGATTAAGTTAAAATGTATGAATAATCAATGAAATAATTACATTAATTTAGATCTTGTTGGTTGTTGTATAAATTGGCGAGGTTAGTATGATATGAACAAAGAACTCTCACTCTAAATAGCTGCTAAAATTCCGTTACAAATTCTCACATTTCCTCGAATTCACCCGGCGCTCGTGTGGATCATTTGAATTATAAAGTGAGAAGCGAGTGCATGCACAGTGCATAAGATACCTTGGCTATGTAAATGAGGTGTGTGGAAGCTGCAGCCTAAGTAAGGGCGAGTTTACACCTGCGGGTCGCGGCCGATGTCTGGGCCATCTATGGCCGCCCGACCCGGTCAAAGTTCAATCATAGGGGAATATCTGTCATTATATTTATTAAATTGTTAAAGAAATGAATCACATTATAGCCATTGTAACGGTTTTAATATTGTTTAGGGTATACATTTATAAGTTAGCTTCAGCTATGTAACATTAAATCTAGATTGTGTTCAATTATTATAATTTTTTGCATGTCCGTTATTTTAAAGTTAAAAAACGACAGTTAAAAAAACTTAAAGGCCAGTGTAGTGTCTAATTACCCTGCAATAGAGGAACAGTCTTATTTTATAACAATTCTTTGAAGCTACTTTACACTACTTTACACTACTTTACACTATTCTAAACGCAAAACTTTGTACTATTCATGGTTATCAAAATCTGACAAATGAATGAAATATCGTTCAATTGTTAGTAAACAAAAGACGTTGTCAATAAAGCACAGGCAACGAACAAAGTACATGAATCAGTTGAACTCTTTAAAACGATCTAGTGACCGTTACTCAAAACTTTGAACCGGCTTTGTTCCCAAACACGAAACTAATTTATTCGTATCTCGCCGTACCATTCCACCGTACTAAATAATCGAAGAGCAAATTATAAATGCGTACTAACGGTCAAGTCATAGTTCAAAGATTAGGGCAGAGGCCAACCCTTTACTAGCATCGCCCGTACGGTAAGGTGAAGTTTAAAATTAAATCAGATCATTCAACTGGGTTCGATGCATGCTCAAACAATATTAGATGTTTAATAAAAGCGGTTCTTTTGTGTTCAATGTTATTCTTTATTCTGATGGACAAAAAGTAAAGACTACGATCGTTTTTTACATTAAACCCGATGAGTCGTTCAATATTTAGTGATGAGTACCTACATGTTAAGACCTCTCGTTTTCTTACTTGAAAATAATAATATTCGAACCCGTAATTAACTTAAGCTAAACTAAAACGTATTTAGCCTGGTAATTAAACTTACCCTTATAAAAGTCAGATGCCACTAATCTATCAAAATAAGGAAAAAATTTTAGGTCGGCCTTTTCAGGGAAAAATAATAAATTTACGAATTGATCAAAGTGTGTGTACAAAAGGCTATTGCCTCTCAATAAAGCGAACTCAATATTCAAAGCCGTTCTATTTGATTATGTGCATGTTATTATGGTTATTTGTATAAGGTGCCTTCAAGTCTGCTCTATTTTCGTTCGTTTCAACCCCGCGGTCAGTCACGGAAGTGCAAACGCTTATCGCGGATCAACACACGAGTGGTATCGGCAATCGTCAAGGGCGGTGACGGCGGCGTAGCGGCGCGGCGTGGTGGCGGGGCGGCGGCGGCGCGACTCGGCGCGACTCGCCGCCGAGCGTCGCGTGCGGCGCCGCTAATGGATATTGATGGCTATGGCGCGACTAATTAGCCCCCACCACCACCTTTCTGGCATGCCTGCTTAAGCGCTTTTTTTTCACGGTGACAACGAGCGATACAACACGCTTTAACGGACGCTCATCAATCTCCCTCGAAGCGTATCTCGTTCGACCACTCGAAATGAATCGAACGATCGCTGTCTCAGGATGTCATCATCCTCGTGCGTACATATTAGATTCTGGCTTGTGGGAGTGACGTCGATGCGCGTCCAAACAATATCACAATCGAATTAGATGCCGGCTTGGTCTGGGCGGTATCAATCACCGTGGGCGGGCCGCGCGACATTGGACTTCAATTAGGCGGGCGGCGCGTGTGATTGCTCTCACTCCTCTACACGCCAAAGGGTTACTTGACCTACTTATTAGGCTCGTCGTGCGAGTCCTCGTTAGCCGGAAGCTCGGAAATGAATAAGTGAATTCATACCACTCGTATTCATTTTGATATCTAGTACAATTCATACAATCAGATGTTATAAAATAAATTATAATAGTTTTATCGCGGCACCTTATTTTCAGTATAAGTAAGCAAAGTTAACGACTTCCATAAAAAAGCTTATGAATACAAAAAATAAATATTATCGTATTAAACTATCATGCTACAACTGAATATGGGTCCATTATGAAACTATGTACAAATTAAATCGGCAACCGTGACGGGAGAGGCGATTAAAATAATGATCGCTTATTAATTTTTTAATTAAGTTAAACGAGTTAGAACATGCACTTTGACGTGGATTCCTTATACCTATCAGGCGGACTAGAAACAATGAGCAAGTAAAGTGTAACGATGTGACATACAAGTGTAGATAACAGTTTGGTATAACCTAACACTGCGGAGCGGTTGAGACCGTCTGGTAGAGCGATTGACCACAAATAGGTCGCAGATTGAATAACATTGCACCGACCTGTGCAGGTTTCTAAATATGTACAAAGCGATATTATTGTAACCGCAGACGATATTTCGAAACTGTGATATCAACTTGGTGTGTAAACGTAAGCGACACGGTGGGCGCAGGCGACCTAAGGTTTGTATGACACCCACTATGTGTTGATTGAGTAGAGCCAATTCTTGTTATTTTGACATATTGTGACCTGCGTTCTTAACAGCCTGCGGGCGGCTTGGGTCTACTAATTCCATTGTCTTGTGACGGAGAATGTCAAATAAAATACTAAGCCTTTATAATAAATATGTACACTTGCCACGCCAAATGAATTTCAAATATTGAGACAAAACTTGCAACAATATAATTCGGCGTTAAATTATTTAATCTTTATATTAGATAGTGAAGCAAAAGCTTGGTACCCCTTTTTACGAAAATTGCGCGGAAGGAGGAGTAATATAGCTGGCACAGTAAAAGTTTATAAAGAGAAAAAGTGCAGACTGATTTTTTTTTTATCATAATTACTATTAAATTTTGGCCGTAAGACGACCTTTAGTCAACATAAATACGTAAGATCAATTGCCGGCATGGGAACGGCGATTATAAATTGATTTCACAGTGATTGGTGTTGTAACTTTCACACACTCTGGCTGTATTGTAAAACGAATATTTAGAGCACTACTTACCAATATGTATGTGTTGTAGTTATTTGAACCTTAGTTTAAGTTTGTGTTTCTTAGGGTTTTCACTAGTAGATTTAGGGTCGTGAAAATAAAATTCTTGACTTATTCATAGAGACAATCAAATAACAGCTACCTATATTTCACGATAATAACTGAAAGTTAATATAACCATGACAGCTGACATTGACATTAAATGCAGTATGGCCAGACAATAAATATATTTAACATTAAATTTTGGGGATGCCAACACCTAGTAACATATTTTATCTAAATTTCGCTAGTTATTTAAGTACAGAACCATTGATCACTTAAATATTGAATATTTTATTGAAACTCTACAAATCATAAATCTATTTCTCATACAGCTCTATAAATAAAACGAATGCATGGTTGATATATAAACAGTACGATAACAGCAGTAGGAGTCACTTACCATCAATCAATCAAGTTGTCGGTGTGACTATGTAAATGTCTGTATGTGCAATATCTATCATTATCCATAATAATATATGTGATAAATATTTTATATAAGAGAGAATTATAATGGAATGATGAACATTTGTATCATATTTTAATTAATGTAGTTTTTCTAAAATGCGATGAGGGATGCAATAAATCATTTCTCAGATAAAAACATATTAAACTCATTAAAGCGATAGAACGTAGGAATCTTTAGTCATTTTGTCCGACATTTATTTCAGTAACTCGAGAACAATAGTATGATAATCTTGTTAATATGAGTTTTATTCTGTGTTCGACCTTCCGCCGTTATGTCTCCACATATATTTTTCATTTAAACACGTTGACTACACTAAGCTGTGTCAATTCAAATCAAAGAGTCTGCTCAAAGATAATATTTATGTAAATTTTACTGAAGTTATCGCTAAAGATACTTGTTGCTACCCACTCAGACTATCTATCGGTTTACAGATACTCTCTCTGCGGACGACGCTCCTCAGACTTTGACATTAATTGACATTCACCTGAAAGCCGATGGAGTTTGCGTGTTAATTGATAGATCCCGGCAGAATCCTTAAATAGAAATTATCATTGTAACAATGATCGTGTATGGTGCTAACATAAAATTGTTTTCAAGCTCACGTTATTGACACCTGCAATGACACAGTTGTTTTGTACACTTTTGTATGTACCAGCTATCTCTACATAGCTGTCATTTTAGGTCAATGATAAGAAGCCGTTAGGGTCGTTTGCGATAAATTAATTTGATTAAAAATTTACTTGTGCAAGATTACAGCAGACTTTTTAATCAGTTGAGAACAAGACTTTATTTTTACGAGCTTCATCTTAGCAGCTCTTTTTAATTGGCCCTCGACGCGCGCGGGCCTTGTAATGAGCAATTTAATGATCCTTCAAAATGTGAAATGCATTGCTGCACATCTTTGTATTGGTAGCTTGGTAACATTCCGATTTAGATTAGTAACAAACTAAGTTTTTAACGGTTTTACGCATAACTATGAGGAAATATTTCTAGTACGACTAAGTTCTACAAAATGTTACCTTATAAAGTAAAATTATGAACTTGATAACGATTTTAGATGGACAAACCGCATCAGACACTCTCACTAAAATTAAAATGTTCAACTCAATCAGTAATGGTCGTTTGTAATCAGTTTAAAAAAACGCATTTGACTTTATCTGACGCAATGCGTTGTTTTGTTCCGGTTCAGTATCGACATTGAACAAATTCGACACGCGGACACAAGCGAAAACAGCCGGTAAAAACTGACCAATCTAAATGTTATAGTCAAATGACATTTTAAATAAAAAATAAATTGCTTTTAAATGTAACAATACACTAAAAGTCAATGCCGTTTCGGCTACATATAGTTCGTTACATATAAATCGTTTGATGGGAATAATTCATATTATCTAAAAAATTAAAACTATAGAATATCATATTAATAAAAGATTCGCGCAGCACAGGGTTCTAACGAATTCAGGTATTTAATAAAAAACATGTTAAAATATTTGTTGCCTATAATCTCGATTCGAATGATATATTATTGTCATAATATTACACGCGAAAAAACGTATTTTGAATAACGTGTGCACCCTCCAGACGAGCAGTCGCTCTGTCACCTAATTAGAATATAAATCAACGAGACTTTAACAACTGACCTTTGTAATCTTAATAAACTCTGAGAATCAAAACTGTGTACTCAAACTTCTAGAAATTATATTGTTAATGCCCGCAAAATTTGGTATTCTAATATTTTCTAATCATAAAAATAACCATGTAGCGAAGAATGCGAAATATTGCACATAAAAAACGGACAGTAAACTTGTTTTGCCTGCAAATAAAATGTGTCACTAGTTCACAACGATACAGAACGTGGAATAGTTATGCTACCTAAATCTACGAATGGGTTGCAAGCAGCACGGCGCTGGCGCAGGACGACCGCGGCCGCGTCGACCATGTGGGCACACGCAACAATGAGCTCATACAACCGGTCGCAGGACCGTTACAGATGAGCCACCGTCGGCTTCACCGTCGTCTGTGAATATGCATGAGCCAAGACTTGACCTCGGGTTATTAGACCGCGCTCTCGGAGCGTGGGACCGCTCAGGCACAACAATCGACATTTGACATTTGCGTGTCACTCGACTCACTTCCTGAAGTTCTAGATTTTTTAGGATATTTGCAAAATAATTATAATTTGTTTACTAATAATAAGAAAAGTATTCATTGATCTGAATATAATATATGGGTTATATTGAAATAATGCAACTTAATTACGTTTTTTTACTTAGTGATAGTTTATGTAATCATTAAATATTACTGAGTTCGGCGGTAAGTAGTTATTCTACATGTTCACTGCTCTTTGCAGCAAATGATTTAGACAGAGAATTCCTTAATAAATAGTACTAAGTTTATTAAGGAATTTATTTAGTATTGCGTTATTTATAGCAGCGAAGCTAGAAATAGTTATATTCTCGGGCCATTTTAGTAGAGGTGTAGGAAATCAAATGTAAGATGGCAAGTCAGAGTGTGAACGGGACGTGGCCATCAATCAGACGAGAGGCCGCGGGTCAGGCCCCGCACCCCGACCACCTGTCGCGCCCGCCAGTTCACACCAATTGCTAATCAGTCACTAAGTTACGCCAAATCTCAGCTTGACAGGGGGACCTCGTACCGTGCGTAATGATATTTTAACGAACAAGGGTATCGGCTCACCTAGCAAGTTACCGTCAAAAATACAAATTAAAAGTTACCCTTGTATAATTTACAAAATAGGTAAAATAAATTGCTAGTGATGTTGATCCAACATAGCTTACAATGTTTTTTCAATCTACATAACAAAAATATATTTATAAATAAATGGACCGTAGCAGCCTCGTTTGAGTTTGCCCTGACCCTGGAGTTTTCTTCTAATACCAAGCAATAAAAGTAATCTCATGGACCTTTCACCCGTTGAACAAAAGAATTATTGCTCATCGAAAGAGCGGGAATTCTCGCGTAAAATAGCAGACATTTTTGAAATAGCGGTAGCTTGTCATTTGAAGCGTCGGTATCGGAGTCCGGCAAGCGGCGAGCCGCGGCGATCGCTGTAAATTTCATCGCAATAGTGAATGTACACGCGAGACTAAAAATAAACATGGCGGCCACAACGGGCGTAGTCAGGCGATACTGAGATAACTGCTCCAGCGTGTATCGCCTACAACCGATCCGGCGCCACACCGAGTTGTGACATGCGAATATGTCTCACACCACATTATATTGTTTAATTAGTTTAGTTAAATTTAGTATACTAGTTGTTTCGGGTGGGCGCTTAAGTGTTATTTCAATGACATCTCACATTTAGCTTTTCTGTTTTTTTTTTAAAACAAGATTTACGAATTCTACAAAACACTTCAATGTTAACTAGTTGTAGGAAGATAAATAAATGCAGAATAACTTAATTAAAAAGAGGCCTATGTCCAGCAGTTGACGGAGATAGGCTGATGTTGAACTTAATATAAAAAACGAAAAAACATGGACTACTTCAATAAGTTTTGATACCAATCTTTAAAATTTTTTCAGATATAATAATCGTATGGTACAGAGGCTTAAACTCTAAAAAACTAATTTGAACTTTAATACTTACTAACTTTTCAGTCTATTTCATGCAAGACAAATAGAGTGTTTTTTTGATATCTTAATGTAGACCAGATACTTTCGCCTGAAACTCGAATTTAGGGCTAATACATACTTCTGTATGGATAGGCTGGTAATTGGTATATATATGTATAGGCCGTTAGGTATATCATATAGTATTTTTATTTCCCTAAAGGATATACCATTCGGCAATATGTAATTAATTGGTGCAAATGGTTGTTAGAATGCATTTGGCTGTGCTATATTGAAAACAAATAGCATGAAGACCACACGATATTTGTAGGTAAAGCGAATTCATTGCTACGTCTCATACGTCGTGAAAACAAATGGGGAAAGGAAAATATTCACATTTCCAAACAAATTGTGTACATGTTGTTTCAAGAATATGATTTCATCTGTGGTGATACACAAAATGGCACAAGTGTGACGAGCAGAAACAAACTCGATAGAATAGAGGTACGAAGCAATGACGTCCGTGGGCTTCATCTCGGCCAGATCACGTTCGTGGAACAAAAGAAGCGCGCAGCGAGCCGACATTGGCAAAACGAGCTAAAAAACCTTGCGTTTAAATTGAACTTTTCATACTTAACAAACTTATGCACTTATTGAGAGATTTTCTAACCAAGCGATCGTCTTAACGCCACTTGGCGAATATAATTATACGAGTTCAATATGAATGTCATTTAGAATATTTTAAAGTGGCTAACGGGAGAATATTTATGTCAAACTGAAAAGGACAAACACCAGTCTAAAATGTGCAATGTGACAACTCTATACTCCATGCAGCATTAAGAAGACATTAGGGGTGGGGTTAGAGCAACGGCAGAGGGCGCATTATTTAGCTATTTATCACGTATCCGATAGCAAAGGCATATGAACACTTTCTGTAGCTGTATCCTGTTTGTTTCTTGAATGGTGTCTTTACATAAGAAACTTTTTGTGTACGTGTACTTTTTATGTATACGTATAAATTATGACTTCTTTAT
Organism: Abrostola triplasia; assembly: GCA_946251915.1. Classification (NCBI taxonomy): domain Eukaryota; kingdom Metazoa; phylum Arthropoda; class Insecta; order Lepidoptera; family Noctuidae; genus Abrostola; species Abrostola triplasia. The sequence goes on from OX276423.1 coordinate 5,839,032, forward strand.
ATTACGAGTTGTCTAATAGTTGTTGCAGATATAAAATTATATATGTATATTAGAAAGCAAACATGAAAGCTGTCACTTTCGCTGGTTGGGCCTTAGTGAGTCGCTTAAAATCACCGCATGAACCTTTCATCGCGAGTTACTACGAGCTTTCAAAAAGCTTTCAGTGGTCGATCGCGCTCGCTATGATTATGAGTGTTGCCAATACATGTTCTGCGATTGGAGTTATGGCGAATATGAATAATTGTGAAACGTTGCAAATTGCTATTGTATAAGTTGACACGACGCGACGTCTACCACGTTAACCTCTCAATTTGTATAGATAACTGTGGCGCACCACAAAGTGCGGTTGCCAAGCGCCCGCAGCGGAAAATTTGGCGGAAACCGATCGACATCGCGGCTCAAAACTATGCATTTTAAGTCAAATCAATCGATACGCGGTCGGACGCACACGTGTGCTAGTTGTTTATGTGCCACAAAAACCACAAAGTTTTGCGAGACTGCCAAATGTGGAAGTACATACTTCGTATGAAGTGGCTTTTAGGGTTTCCCATGAGAGGAGTTAGCTTACGTTAGTGGACGAATGGGGCACAACTCACGCGGCGTCATTATCGTTACAGTTCAGTGGTCGGCGCCAATTTCAGCGGGTGTGTAACGAGCACTGCGTCCACCGCGGTCCCTGGACTTGCTTAATTGAGACCTCTGCACACACTGAATTTCTTTATGCTAAACTATAATGTTATTCAAATAAAACTAACGGACGATGTTTGCATGTGAGCAAAATTGTATAAGAATGACCTTTGATTTGTGTTTTAACCTTATTAACCTCAATTTACATTGAACAACAAAATTACGGAGTGTAGTATCGTATAGAGAACTATCGTCGAGGTTGATGGAGGTAGATGGCCCGTGGTGGAGACGGGTACCGGAGCGTGCCTGCTCCCGCACCCATAAATATTTTACGGTGCACTCCTTTATGGTATTGTGATTAGATTGTCGCGCTGCTTGTGCCACGCGAATCTATGGTATATCGAATTTGGAATAAAGCGAACGCGTGTCAAGTATTTCGCGTATGTAATGGAATTTTGCCAAGATCTATGTGTGCTAGGGATACACAAGCCTTAAAGTTTAACTTTGCTCTTTTATTAAATTATCACAGGTGTCACTTTATTATCTACCCGAAGGAACCTAATGCTAGGGATTATAATCTTAAATACTTTGTGGGAGGTGAACCCGTGTTTATAAAAACAAAACGCCATTTGTACATTAAGTATATGTATGCATCTGCTATAAAGCGTCAAGCCTATAGTTAAGATGGTACATAATCAATACTTTGCAAATAAATACATGACCGTATCTTAAATAAATATTCTGATAAGCTTTGCGTACACGTATATTTTCGTTTCAATATCGGAATAATAAATGTGATACAGCGTAAGGTGGCTGAAATACAGTCATGTTCGATCTAGGCAAACCGGGGCGATGGTGAACATGATGTCTACACGGTGTCGGGGAAGGGGAAGTGGTAAGGTCGCGTTACGCCGTTTGAAAGTGAGATGCGAGGCGCCAGGAGAGCAACAAATTAAGTCCCCGCGGGGAGCGGCTGCCCGCCCACGCCCGCGTTGAGAGCCCACCCGCGATAACGTCTCGCCGAAGGGAAAACTTGAATATTTCCAACGAATTACGTAACCAAATTCGCTGAATAAAAGTTCGCGTACGTGCCCCGACAACCGGCAAAGTATTATTGAAGTTCTCTTTACATTCTAATTAGGAGTTTAGAAGCATTTAATCGTTGAATATGTCGCCTTCGAGAATCCATTTCACGTTGAAAGTTTATAATACAGTACTTGTATGAGTACTCGTATCTGCCATCAATTTTGTTTGGAACCGACTCCAATCCCTTTAGACTAATATTAGATACGGTAGCACTTCTCGACTTTCACAAATATAACACATAATATAGCATGTCATCGCTATGTTTTAACGGAGAGATATATTTTTTATTCGTGCACATTATTGTATCACACTTGACGTCGACGGCGATTTAGACACGTAAGATACCTGACAGGATTTTAACAAAGGTGATGATTGTAAGGAGCATTTCTTATAGCAAAAATATTGAGTAATTGTAATATACCAAGACAGGTACCTATGCTTACTTTATCAAATGTAATAGATGCTATGTACTTTACACGATATTTCTATATTATGAAGAAAACATTTTATTTTATTGGCCAATATTCCCTTATTTTATATTACGTTATTCGAAAAAAGTTATAGTCGTTTCACGAGAGAAATAAAACTCTTACCGCAACATAAACTTTATCACATAAAGTCATAAATATTTTGTACCAATATCACTTCCCCCGTTTGAGGTGGCTGGCGTTCGCGTCTAAATGATAAGTTTAAACTTTATTCGTATCAAATATTTTTATTTTTATTTAAGAGTACGTTATTTGCAACCTACCCTGGACATTTTTTTTCATAACTCCAATATGTCAGACGACCTTTACGTTGCGGAAATAGTTAATAAAACTACAAAATGGCAAATCGTTATAAAATTATAGCGAATGCCTGTGTTTGAAACGACATTGCTGGATTAACGAGCAGATTAAACAAGCGAGAAATAATAGACGCACGATACAGTTAATGACAGGCTCATAAAAAGAAGGAAGAAATCTGCCAATAGCAAAGCTTAAGCGAAGGTATAAAATTAAATGGGTAGAAGGCGTTTTTACAAGTTTATCGAGCGTTCCACATCGGGCAGACGTCTAATGGGCTCGCAGGCGCCGCGCACGCTGCCTGTCTGTCTCGACGGCCAGTGACGTGCGCCCGCCGCCAGACCGTATGAAACCGACATTTAGACCTTACCAATTTCCGATCGATAGCCGGCTACGAAAACGTTTCACTTATGACATGTCACGCTATGTTACACTCAGGAAGGTAGAGCGATAATAGATTAAAGAGTTTACTATGAAGAAGTGATTGTAACGAGAACAAAAAGGTCGGAATGGGGGCTACTTACACCGAACGGCGCGGTTGGCTGCCCCCTGCTCCGCTTTTAATGCGGATTTATCGACTCAAATTAATCGTGTAAGTAGAGAGCCGGCCGAGGAAAGTTGCGTGAAACGCGATAAAGGACCTCTATTCGTTCGAAAAGTCGTTCATTGCGATTTCAGCAAATTGACTTTAGTTAAATAAATATAAAACCGGTTTAGTAAAAAAATTAGTACCATATTGGCGAGTGTTCTGGGTACATAGAGTTAGTGTACATGTCACGTGAATGGTGTATCCAGACATAGAGAAGATTTTGTAATTATTTATCTGTATCATGTGGGTTAGTAATCGAAGCAAAAAGAAAACCAACAAGAAAACCTCCTAATGGATATGTTATTTATTTTCGTAGTTATAAAGGTGTGTCGTTTTAATTTAAAGTGTAATGAAAGAATTCTTATGATCTAATCTTTTCGAAGTAATCCCTGATTAAGACTGTATTGCGCTCACATTCCAAGCAACAATGTTCATTACTCAAATATAACTACCGTATAACTATATATTTTTGTATATTATGTACGTTCATGTTCAATACTGAATAGTATCAATACAAAACCTATACGAGAGGATAACTTGCACTAATACGCTAATCCCTGGAAGACGGTCCCCCGACTGCGATGAAACTTACTTTTTACTTTTTAATTCGTTTTTTGACATGACAGTCGTGTATTGTAATAGCCCATATTACTCGCGATGGTGTAAGGATTCGAACGACACTTCATACATCAAAATCGGTTTAGCCATTCAGAAGTTATGGTAGAATAAAGAAACTCACATAAGTACATACATGAACCCTGAAAATATTACACTCCTTTTTTTAGGCTGTCGTGTAGTTACATGCTAATTACATAACATAAATAAAATTCTCCGCGATCTCATATTATACGTGTATATCATGTGATGGTAGAAGCATGTTTTGTAAACAGCGCGTAGCGTGGCGATGCGGTTTCGGGTGCGATGTCGAACGCGACTGGGTCTCCGGAACGACACGTCAGCCCACAATCTCATTTGTGCTTCCCACTACAACGAGCGACACGTAGGAAATGAGATGCGATTAGCTTACCCAGCCGGTGAACATTTGCTCTGTACATCGACACAACATTCACATAAATTTAAAATAGCTGTGACAACAAACCCGTAAGGAAATATTGTCTGTTTATCAGCTCAGGTAGACCCTGTTTTGCAATAAACGTGTTTGAAGCATTTTAACTTTGCAAGGCGCCCACTATCCCCCTAATCGTTCCGTTTCACTTACAGCTTCGACTGCAGTATGTAAGTTACCATTGTGCTCACTCTTGACTTTTGATAAATGATCCGATTAAAATGAGATTGCTGATAGTCTCTTTTTGGTTTGTGAACGTTACTATACTGGATTCTGAGAAATCAGACTGCTGACGAAGGAATATTACTTCGTAAGAATTACAAATGGTTATTTTGATAAGAGTCATGTTGATTTGATTTGTTGTTTGAAATGGTCCAGGCAAAGGGTTGAAGTAACTAATAATTAGATAGGAACTAGGTATATTTTTGCAATAAAGCAGTGTGTAACTATTTACCAACATACTAAAATTTATTGTACTATCGTAGCTGCCTATGTTATGTTAAAGTTAACACGGCCATAAGTTACGATCATTAGATCCGTCGCAAGTAATTCACAAAAGATATTTGAAGCGGAATAGTTTCGCCAACTTTTGGAATAGAAAATTCTAAAGGAATAGCTGTGTGTTCTTCGGCGAGGAGTGGGAGTGATTCCGAGCCGCTTACACTGGCACCCGGGACTGCATAATACATTGCGGAGAATGCACCGCAGTTTGATCCCTTTCTAGACAAGGTAAGTACGACTGTACCCCGAGTGGAAAGTTCTCTTGATGTTACCTCCACTTTTCTACCAAGTAAGGACATGAGCTAGTAAAGGGGCTTTACGGTTTCAAAGTAAATTGACAAAGTTTTGAGTATGACATCTCTTTGTCTTCTTACAAAAGGAATATCGGCCATGTTCAATTATTTATGACTAATTGTTCTTACAACTTTGGAGGTACAAAGTTCGAGCGAAGGTATTAAAGGGATACGTACAAACTTGTGTGAGGATAATGAAAGCATTTAAGATATAGACGGGACATTTCCATTACCACGACCATACACTAAGGCTAGGGCTATAAACAAAATCTGTAATACTTTGTTATTAATATAATGTTGGAGTCAAGTTTGGTGGGTACAATATAATGATTTTAACTCTACGTTGATGCAGAATTTCGTTTCTGGCCACGTCCACACTAGCTCTGCAGCTCGTAAAAGTTGAGTTTGTGACTAATAATATATTGTTTTTATCCGAAGACACTGTTGAAACTAGTGGAGTAGTATCAGATTGCTACCTGCATTAAAATTATTATTCAGAATTATTTTCACGAATACTGAATATTCATACTAAAACACCGGATAACCAAGACTAAACTGCTGACGAGTCTTTAACGTTTAGCCATTAATAATTTTAATTTGACTACAGCCGCATACTACTACTAGCTTTTGCCCGCGACAGCACTTGCGTTAATTTAGATTTTGTCAATCAATACAGTTGCAATAAATTAAAAAGATTTCATATAAAATTTCAAGCCTCTTCCTACAAAAGTGACGAAGTTGGTATGTAAACTTACACCTCCTAATTTATCCCCTTAGGGGTTAATTCTGCAACACCCCGATACACATGCTCATTTGTTTCTAATTAGAAGTAGTTATACGAAATTTCGTGTTGCGGTACTATCTTTGAGATGACGAATTTTCTTACAACCCCTAATTTACCCCTTACGGGCAATATTTTGAAAATTTTACCCATCCATTTATTTGTAACTTAAAGCAAGTAGGACTACAAAATGTCTTCCTTCTTAGTGGATGCTTACAACATAAAAAGCATCACCTGCGAAAATTTTAAGTTGGTAGGTTGGTAGTTTAGGCTCTGCGTGGATGGATCAGTCAGGTAGGGCAAGTTATTTTATATGAAAATATAGACAACTAAAATATTATTCACAAGCCTATGATATCTGTTCGTTTTTGTCAAGGGTTCAGACAATAATTATAATTAAGTCTTCAAATTAAAACTGTCAAGAAACAAACAGTAAATTTTGGTCTCCGTTCAATTATAATTTGCGAAGTTGTTTTGAAATATTTAATTAAGACATAAGATAAAATATTGCTGTCACCATATTGTGCATCGAAGTTTATTAATTCTTTGACGTATATTGTTAAAATGCAATAATTTTAATCTTAATTTTTAGTACGTATAGCTCTACCATTTTACAAAAAGATTTTACATATCAGCATCATTCATTGTATGGTAGAAATAGACAGTAATCTGAACAGCATATTGAATAGATACTGAGTATGTGGTGGCCCAACTTATATGCTCCAAATGTCAGTTTCATGGAGTGGCAATCTGGCGCTTATTATTGTGGATAAGCGGGTAGTTTCAGACAATGCCGCTCGTGTTTCCAGAACTGTGGACCGGTCTTGTAGACCTGGCCTTCGTTGTACGTTCACAGTCCTTCGCAAATGACAGCTCACATAAGTAATTCAGAGGATGCAAACAAACACAACAAGTAACAAGTCGTTTTCATGAATACATGAGCACATCGTTTGAATATTGATCGATCACTATACAAGTTAGTTAAATGTAACGACACGCGTCGTACTTCAATTAACTCAACAAAAGTTTGTATTTAAGCGACGTCGTGCAAGGTTAACCGGTGTTTCCTCATTTGACAAAAACTATGTTTAGAATCATGCAAATAATATTATCAAAACGGAGATTTGGGTAGACTTGGACCTTGAAAATTAATTATTTAACCCAATTCCTTTGACATTTTGATAAAATTATTTGATTCAGAATATGTCAGACAACGTCAGTGTCGATAAATAAATGATTGGTGTAGCTGTGACTATGCACAATAAAAGTTTGTGCCAAATCAAATATCATTTGCCTTGTGAGGCTCAAATACCCTAAAACGACTACTTTGATTTTAATATTCTTATAAAATATAAACCAGGTGGAACATAGACTAATGATCAACTTAAAATTGATCGACAGACAAAAGTTTAAAATTAAAAAAATACCAGTAGATTATTGAGAAAACTTGAGCCATTTTGCTGAGCAAAGGTTACGGAAGATAAGCGAGTAAGATCTTGGTATTTTGCCAAGAGAGTAATCATGAAAAATATGACAGAGAAAGAAATAGCACGATATTAAAATATGAAATAAATTCTTAGCTAGACAAAATAATTAAAAAAGTACAGCGGTTGTTGATTTATTTAAAACGAGATATGAGAACGAATTGTCATTGCGGTTTTTAACTCTAAGATTAACTTACAACTAGACTTACTTTAAAGAGAGCTCCTTTACAATGATATATGACTCCGGGCAAAAATCTGAAAACAAAAAAAAAACATCGTCAATAATAGAAACACAAGAGGTAAAAAGGTAAAACAGTTGAAGGAGATCTAAGGATAATCTCAAATCTTGAATATTATCATACTTAGTACAAAATGTGTATTCGAAATTATATGCACATGAATTTAAAACTAAACCAATTACAAGTTTTCCAATATGCCCGGCAAATTCTACCTATGTTAAACTCGCAATGGCCTTTCTACGCGGTTTCTTGCAGACTCCTCTTCAAATTGAAGTTCGGAGCGTTCGCGACGCACTCGGCCTGATTTATACACACAAGACACAACTATATTGTGTGTGCAGTAAAAGCATTTTAAGTCAACTGCGTTGCGGTGCGTGACTTTACAGTCATACTTTATTTTCTTTCGACCGTCTCGGTTTGAGTCAGCTCGTGCTGCATAATACGATATATTGGTTTAATGACTTGTATATTTGTTTTCCTTTAATAATACGAATATAGATGTTTTAGATTAAAACGTGTCACTTTAATTAAATATTAAGCATATAAATCCATGCGACTAAATCTATTTATATTTTATTAGTTTTATGGAAAGTTTCCCAATCGAGAGTTAAAACAATAAATCTGTATGGAGCCCTGCAGTGTTTGCTGTGCAATCACGAGGCTATACTAGTTACATAATTCCCTTTTGCAGCGCAGAACGAAAAATCTGCGCTTAAAAACTCCATTACTGGGTGGCATTCGTTTCGCCATGACACAATACGCGTTAACCGACAAAATGAGAGCGTCGTAGCTAGTTACGGAAATAAAAGCTGTTATTATGAATCGCGCGGCGATGGCGGCGCGGTCGGCGGCGCGGGCGGGGCCAGGTAAACACTGTTATTTGCATTACACGCCCCGGCCCTTGGCTAGGATTTGTGACATCCGCCGGTAAGCTTAGCGAGCGCTCTCGCGGCAACTCTAATTATTGTTGAATTCATTACGGAAACGGCGACATGTACAAGATTGGATTTCGTGCAAATATCTTTACAAGGTACATTACCTTTCTACAGTATGCGATTGCTATCTTATTGTTGAGTGTAATAGTTAGCTAGCGAAGCGAGCTCTACGACCGCGACGGTAAGATACTGTACCGTAAGAGGAAAAGCTTCACATTTACATTTATTAACTAATTAACGCAATGAAACGGTGGCTGAGTTTTGGAATGATCGTTTAATTTATTTAATTTACAGGAATATACAGGGAGATTATAAATACATCTAAGTTAAAATTGAATGTGACATCAGAACTTCATAGAAGTTAACTAAGACTAGAGATACGCCTAAGAGGTAGTGGGGCACGTTAAAGCGAGCTTGTTGAGCGCCGAGGCGGCCGCAAGTGTGCAAGTTTCACGCTTGTGGCGGTAACGGGTTACGCGTCTTTTTACAGAACGTCTGAAATAGCTAGCAAGCCAGAATTCAAAAGCTTGAGCTACTTTTGTGCAGCACGTCCGCGTCAGTTGGAAGACAAAGGCTCTTAACATTCACACAAGAGTTGGTTTCTTAGAATTTATGTTTTTTAGTCTTTTTAAATTTTGTATATTACACTGAAAACTTCTGTTATGGGTGAAGAAAAGCAAAGTTTTGTATTTTATCAACATGCGACATGTATACCACCTGTTTATGTTCCTTGTTGTAGCCGAGAATTATGGCTCCAGCTAGTTTGTATGTATCTCTTGTGACCTATGGCTCGAGATAGGGGGATCACCAGTGAGCTAGCGTCGCCCAGACAACAATAGAGAAACTTTACACAACACACTGAACATGAGGAATTGGCTTTTGCTACGGTTAGCATTCATAGTGGTAATGAGGAAGTAGTGTTTTAAAGTTGTTAACTATTTATAAAGAGCAATTACTGTTAAAGTAAACTATGAGTATCAATATGGTCGGAGTCGAATTCCTTAATAGACCATGAGAATTACCTAACTAATTGGTGAGTCGTGCTCGAGTTGTAGAAGTGTTTATTAGATAACTAGGTTCTGTTATAACAATATTAATTGTTTACTTAAGTCGATGAGTAAGATCATATAATAAAATATCAAATCTGTAATAATAAATGTCAGTGTAGAAGGACGGCGATACGGTGACACATAGGTACTTATAGATGTCAACATAATTAAGATATTGATGTTGTTATTTTAAAACCAACTCAAAGTTAACATGCTGGTTACAGATGGTAAATTATTGATTTTATAGATATAATTCTTTCTGAAACTGATTAATTGTAATTATTTTTAAACATACGTAAGTACTCAATATGAAAGTTGGCGTATTAACTTTAATGGCAGTTTGATACTTTAATATATTCTTTCAGCAAAAAACTTTAAAATAAGATTTTTATTTATAAAGTTATATAACGCGCTTTCAAAACTCAATCGAAGTGCGCGGCACGTCGTACGTAAAACTCCACGAAAGTATGACTATGACAAAAGCACGTGCGCACCCGAACCTTCCAAACTTCCCGAAGGACACCGCGACGTTATTTAGGGGCGTTTCTGAAAGGCAAGGTGTGTCGTCTCGAGCCCAGGGGAATTCACTACGCTTTAAAGCTGGTAATTTGATGTGAGTCTTTCGAGATTTTTCCATCTTCCCGGGTCGTTCGGGGAGCGGGCGGATTAGGCCACGCACGGCATGGGCGAGGGCGGCGACGCGCCAGATTAATGTCGCGAGCTTTGCGCCAAATTTAAAATGTCACGTTCCATTTTTCCAGCCAACAGAGCCCGTCACCGACCCAAACAGTTAATGCTTCCGATTGCACGCATTCCTTGCGCAATATTAAATGGACACACATACGGAATGAAAAGTACCGTACTCAGGCGCAATCGTTTACTTCCATACATTTATTCTTTTATTAATAAGAAATACATAAGTTTGTAAGCAGGGAGAACGAATAAAGTTATTTCAGCGTTACTTAACAAAATAAGCAATCTTGTAGATGACGACGTGATAAGACTCCAGACTGAATTGTCGTCCTTGAGACAACATGAAGAAGAAAAAACTGTAAGAGGTCAATGATTCGTATGTGTGTCTGCAGCACACATACGCACATGTATTATCTAAAGTGTAGTCAACATGGAAACAGGGCGTAGGAAAAAAGGCAAAGTCGTAAAACTGGCGCCCACCAATCGCCAAATAAGGCCGGCGAGGCACCGGCGAGCCGCGCGGCGTCGTCCTTGACTCCCGGCCAAATGACATAAGTTGGCCCATGGGCGCGGATTCTTGACTAATCGATAAACAAGACGGAATGGATGAAGAACCGAAACGTTGAATCGCCGCACCCACGCTAAGCTATTAACTTGCCGTCTAATTTGGACATGAATCCATAAAATTGTTGAACTAAACGCAAAAACCCCAGACAATAGCAAACAAGGTCACTTAACTTATGCACTCCAAAAAAACGTCGCACTTTGTTACACCTTTGGTAATGTGATCATAAGGTAAACATGAGATAAATAAAACATCAAGTTTATATTGAATCCCAGAATTTCCTAAAGCGTAACCCTGAATAAAACGCGCAAGTATTAGGTACCTACCAAAGGTGAATTCTTCTTAGTTATAATTTTATAATATCTACTATATAGGTTTGCAGTACGTGACTCTAAAACTTTTCCAATTTTCATATTCTCGCAGAAGTCAACATTCAAAAGGAGCCCTAATTTTAATAATTTCACATTTATAGTATATGGAGTGCGTGTCCGTAGCAGCCATAAAATGTGCGTGCGGGTGAAAATTGATGCGTAGGGATATGGTGTAAATTTTGGGCTTATTATCGTAGCCTTGAATTTTGATAGGTGTAATGGGCATAGCTTGATACACTTTTCACACGATCACAGCTTACAGTTTGTTTTACCGTCTATAGCATTCATAAAAAGCGTAGCTAAATGAGTTAAAATCTTTAACATTGCCTGTTTGAACGCGACGACGCGACGCGACGGATAAGTTTGTTACTGTGTTGAGTTTGAGCGCCTCAATAAAAAAGAAACAAATATACCAAGTTTCGACATCTATTTGTCTACAAAGTTTTTAATGGTCGATTATTTAGTTAACTGTTATGACGCTTCCACAATGTAGTTCAATATGTAGGTACCTGACTGTTACAAAAACTGTTGTCTAATGGAAATAGCGTGATTTGAAATACAAAGTTAATTGCAGTTTTAATGAAATTCCTTATGCGTTATGTAGCGGCACAACAAAGTCAGTTAGCTTGCAACAGGCAAGCCAATGACAGGATTAGCATGCAGAGCGGTTGCTCTGGTGTCAAGTTCAGTGGCTAGTGCCCACGTGCTCGCCCCCGTGTAGCAAGGTGACTGACTTTGCCATACAGCATTCATGACGACATGTCATGTATGGTGAGTAATTACACGTCTATGTAGGTAATGCCATGTCGGCCATTGACTCTTATAATCTCTAATCAAGTTAGTTCACTCAGATATAGTGCTGATGGCAATTAAAATAAGTATTCATTGTTATGTGGACATGTTGGAAGCGCAAGGCTCGTAATAATATAGCTATCAGCAGATCAGTTAATTGGCAGAAATTAACAGTCTTCACTTCAGAATGGTCAATCTTTGATTGGATGGACCGTTTTTAAAGCATTGTGGTCCTTCCGTGCAGCGGAAAGCACGTCAAGACGTTGATTCTGTGTTGGTTTCATTAGACTTATAAGTGTGAGGAAATAGAGAATGCATCTATCTTTGTTTACTGTACTATCTCCTGCATATATCGCTTGTCTCAATCGTGACCGTTAATTTGGTCAGGAGGACATGAGTTGAAAACATATTATGTGCATTTACATTAGGATTTTTATTATTAGGCATGAACTGATAAGAGAGAACATGAAATGTACAATTAATTTTATTTTTCATACGACTGAGCATTTATACTCACAATCAACTAGTTTTGAGGAAAACAAACAGATTAATGGGTATGGTATATGGTACCAAGTACCTACAGATAATAAAATACCGCAAATAAGAGAAATATGTATCTAGGTATAGGTATCATGCAACCTCGTTAAATTAGCATTAATGACATAGCCCTGTATCCTCATAAAACAAAACAGTTTCTCATCACCATCGCGTAATTTGTATAAGGGCTGCGAACTAGAATCGCATGCGCAACTAGGTGCTTCAAAGTTTACTCGAGTATAGAACACACATAAACTCAGAACGATCATATTTAGATTTTTCAGGAATGCTCTAAAATAGCACTAGTGTTTCTAATACAGCACTAATTATATAATTTTTATTTAACACAATTAGAAGAAATTTGCCGGGTCTTGCTGACCCGGCAAATTTTGTACTGCCTTCTCACCATTTTAATCTTCCCTGGATCTCTATGAGCGTTTTACCGACTAGCCTAAAGTTAGCAAAATCGGTCCAGCCGTTCGCAAGTTTTAGCGAAACTAACGAACAGCAATTCATTTTTATATAGATAGGATAGACATGTTTCAGTTGGGCTCACGTGTATTTTCGGGAATTCCTAAATACCTAGGTACATTTATAATCCAAACCCATTTCTTGTATTACTTTTGCTCCTAAAAATGCTTCTCTATACGTACTTAACTACATATCGTGTGAAATTATGTTCACAAATAAGACGTGTGTTAACCACTCAAATAAAAGGTGGTTTCCTGATCGAGTTTAATACAACTCTGTTCTGTTCCTCTTTTGTTTAATCACACTTCGTGCAAATCATCTAAACGTTTAGCAGTTTCAGCAATTCACAAAAGACCGAGTCAAATTAGTAAAGTAACGATGCAGGCTAGGCTGTATTAGAGCTTTCCGTGGAACCAAATCAATGATTCATCGATCAATAATTGAACAAAGCGCATTAGTGAGGCGATCGCTAAACGTCCACTTCGCCGGTGAGTAAACACTGCGCGGTGAACACGAAGGCGTAATCCGTAGGGCGGCACTTAACGCGCGCCGCAAGCTCCGCACTCTAATTGCACACCAACTAATCTGTTTGCGTTTCCAACGCATCGAATTACCTATTCTAGTGTTCATTTTGATTGACAATTTAAGAAAATTTACATTTTAAAAGCCAAATCTACTAATGCTTGCCACCTACAGCGTAAATTTAAAAACAAAAGACCTGCGTGTTATTTCCTGTCAAAATACACGGCGTATAAAATGAAAAGTTCAGAATTGCCATTACCATTTGATGCGCTTAGTAACGTCATGTTTAAGCGCATTGCGCCCGCGCATCTGCAATCTTCACGGCGCGGACATTGCACCTATGACATCATCGGTGTGTATAATGTCTGGATTGAGATTTCTTTACGATGATCATTAAATACATACATTCATTAAGATATCGGTTTAGTGGACACCGATTACCCAGGCAAGGTTGGTACTGGGGCTGATAGCCCAGGGTTGTACACAATATACAATCTGAAGAAAATCTGTCATAGTAATTCACAGGACGAAAGATTTTGGAAGAACACTAGTTTTACAACATCACACCTTCACCTACACTGATAAAATATTGAATATAACCGTTTTACCCACGCGGCGGTTTTTCTAATTTTACAAAAAAATAAACAAAGAATAATATCTACTTACACTAAAGGAAAAAGGCCAATAAATAACTTGAAATTATCATCGACAGCATATCCATACAATATACTTCTTTCAATAAAAGAAAAGTAAGGGGTACTTACACAAGTACAATACGTGCCCTACTCGAATAAAGGTTCAACGAGGTTGTTGGTGATTTCTTCGAGTTGAGTTCAAGGGTTTGCTTCTTAACACACATAGGCACTTGATTTTAAATGTCACCAATGTGTTATTTAGAGTTTCAGAAAGTAAATAATAGCAAACGGTCGTCAGCATTACGTGAAAATTGTTAAATGAGTTTTAGTAGATAGGTACTCCTATTATACAATTCAGCCTTTTAAGCCAAAACTAAGTTTTCAAATTGTTTAACTTTAAAATTGGAACGTGTGAAATACACATTTATGTCATAAAATAAATTGATTGGGTTTTATATAGCTAATTCGCAACGTCTATCAATTGAAAGTTTGGCAAGAACGCAGAAAAACAATCAATTTGCCAAAGCACAGCAATAATGCTTGGATGATGATGTTTTTTGTATTAATGTTGTGTACACAATGTTGTTGAACCTCCTTTAGTTTGGTAAGAGGCGCCAACTCCACTATATTAAATATTGGTATACTATTATAAATAGAAGACTAATAATATAATTTACAACAACATACTAAAACACGTCAGAGTGTTACTCCTATGTAATGTTTTATGTTCATAAGAACTAAGTGGTATTCAATTTATACCCAAGTTAAATGAAAATGAGAGGAATTTTATGTTATAACTTGGGCCTGAAGTACTCACAATAGATGAGTGTTCACTACATATAGATAGGTCCGTTCACGTAAACCTTAGGCAAAATGAGCATCGCTTCGTTTAGAGAGGCTAAATATTTAGCAAGCGCTTTAAAGTAAAATACTAACAACAGTTCGTTAAAATAATGTAAATATTGCCTTGAGTCTCTCTCGAGAAACAAGAGGCTAGTATAACTAGTGTTGATTCACAAACGATTGAATTTGTAGGTACTTGAAGATACCATAGAACCTCGACGAACTCGGTTGTAGAGATAAATATTTTGTTAAATCACAATGTAAATAACGAAAATTTGTCTAAACTGCATTTAGAAAGAGCAGATAGATACATTTAAGTAATGTTTGCTGTTGCTGTATTTTACACCCGAACACCTTAGCAGTAATTAACACGGCCTAGGCTATAAGAACTCCATATTACATACTGTACCAACATATTGGTACAACACATATGTAGATAGAATTGTATCGTCAAATATACCTTTGAAGGTTGAACTTCGAGTTCAAGGAGGTTTAATGAAGATATATGCGCAATTGTTATGCCAATGAATCCTGTCTGCGAAATTTTAAAATGGTATTGTGTGCGATGTTGCGTATCGCCTGACAATGTATCTGTAAATATTTATCGATAGATTTATTTCTCAAGTTACTAAGCTCCATATTTACTAGTGGACGCAACGACAAAATTACACGCTGAGTAATCGGGTGAGTCTGCTGTTCGTCTCGCTTGATGATTTCGTTTTATGGGCGCTATTTTTTGTTTGCGTTCGAGTGACTGACTCTCTATTTAAGTACCTCTGTAATTTGTATTTGTCTCAATGCAATGTGCATTCGCACGGCGGACAGTACTGATTACGCCGCATGAGCAATCCTCCATTATATGTTAAGTTGGATTTATTGTACTGGTTTGTTTTAACTTTGAATTAAACCAATGTCAAAAAATATACAAGAACCAATCGGATTTGTTTAATAGAGCAGCATTATTGCAGTGGAAAAGTTTTAGTTGACGAATATTGCATAGCGTATTGCTTGGCCTTCGGCTCTGTAATAGCCCAAAGTATGAGTCATTATGAATGCTGCAACGCCGCTTGCGTCGGACAGTAGCCTTTTCTTAGAACGAACGTGTCTTTAAACAAAATAGTACACTAGTTTCGAATTTAGAGACTTTTATTATATAGCATTAAAATAAACGTTAGATAAAGTACATTAAATACATGCAATTGTAAATATATCCACGTTAAACTTTCTCCTAACAATAATGGAGATCAGCAAATGTTTTGAACGGGGAATGACTTTTACATTAGATAAATTAGAGGCAGCTAACAATGGCGCCCGCTAACTAGAAAGTGAATCAAGCTGGTGCCGAGAATGGTCTTTCCGATCGTATCGATCTCGAGTTCGTTACTCCGTACATTATTCTCTCAATCACAATAAGACCATTTTACTTTAAGTAAAGATAAATCTCACGCGCTTAAGTGTCGATCTATTCACACTAGTTGCATAAAGCTTGAATTAACTACACATATGGAAATAAACGAATTTGCTTATAAAAGAATATCAAAATATACCAGCCTGGGTTTTAGATATATTTGCAAAAAGGGAGGTCAACGATCACATTTCAGATACTGACTTTAATTCAAATACTCCTTTTATGGATTTTGCCGCAACATGTAATAAATTAGCCCTTTACGCAAAAATGGACATCTGCTCCTCTGGAAAAAATCCCTCCTTGGAAGTAAAAGGACGAAATTTACGATCCGTGTAACCGTGGGTAGACGGACCTCGCCCACGACTCGCATGCAAATGGCTCCATTGGAGCGGAGTAGCGTGGCTGCCGCACCAAGAAAGATTAAAATCGGAACACCTCGCGACCCCCGGACGACGCAGCGGCGGCGACGGCAGCGAACCCCACGCTTGGCCCGCGTTGGTTAGCACGTCGGTATCTTGTGCGTATAATGCGATTGCACGATACGGCCCATTCGCTGACCCTGTTTATTATTATGCTCACAGTGTGCTAACTGCACAACTAAATATGCACTTGTGTTTATGTTAGATGACACACGACAGAGTAGCAAAAAAAAATTTGAAAGGTAAATCACACCAACGACGGACGAAAGTAAGTAGATTTACAATGGTCTAATTTATATATGAAACAGTGTTCGTGTTGCGACGAATGTCCCAATATAGAAATGTCCAGTGCATCCCACATTAGCGTTTTTGGCTCGCATTGAATCGCTAGAGGTTCATTATTATTTTGCCAACTCTCTACATTCACTGGATTTTCAGTATTCACTCAAATAAACTGAACTCCATATAATGATAATAATAAAATTTCATTTGCTATACGCTTGTGCCTACATGTTACAGGATAAGTAAAATATTCCTCGTGATATTTTCCTTCCTAAATGATATAGGTACACTTTGAAAATGAGGTTATTTACAAAGTGTATTTATGAATATCAAATGATTTTAGTTAAATGGAAAATGATACCTATTGTTATATTATAGCTTATCGATTTATACCATAAGATATAAAGGAATTGCATATAGCAATAAAAGGAACAAATACAGTTTGCGTCTCGCCCATGCGGCAGACTTTAGGCGCCACATTACACGATCGTTATATACGTAGTCATATAACTTTGGCTCCTGCGGATGTACTAATCTCTTAATGTAAATTAGTATTATTCACAGGAAACGCGTTGCTATGCATGTTTCATTAAATTGTTCTACGTACTGAACATTGCATGTTGATGCACGTGTAATCTTCATTATCTTACAATCGATATTACTACCTTGACAGGTCTGTTATACCACGTTTATTAGACCGTAACCAAGGAATTCAACTTCACCTTGCAATACGAGACGGGCTGAAATATCAAGTTTCCAAACATGAATCTTTTTAGTGCAAAGCAAAATTACATTGCAACACAGAGTTGGTATTATATTATATGCACTTATGCTTACATGACGTGTGTCGACATAACCGCACCGAGACTAAAATAAGCCGTTTTCAAGAGAAAGAGTAAGGTTAAATTACAAATGTAAACAAAAATTATGTTTTGATAGGTCTCGATTGGGTCTCCTGAAACAAAAAAAAAATGTCGTAGGCCTTTGTTTAAACATAGAGCTTCCATGTGTTCTTAAAGGATTTTGGTATTAAGTTAAACCTAATTTGTAGTACCTACTGCATAACTATGTTACGGAACACTAACAAAAAATCATTACAGCATATTAGTAGGAAATACACTGTAGTTTCCTATTACATTTATCCCTATTGCCGTTTCTGATCGCCAGACCAGATAAAATTAAAACGCGTATGCCTTGTGGGTTAGTTAACGACAAATATAGCAATTGTATACTTGTTTTATACCATAGTGTGTATTAGTCTGAAGTGGAAAGTGGAGCAGCATTGCACTTTCTCTTGCCAGAAAGCCAACTGCTGCGCATGAGCCGTGCAAATCTTATTGTACTTTACTAACAAACAACAATGTGTGACCATTTGACTACTCTTTATCCTTTTAAACTGTCATATTATCTCATCAGCAGAACATGAAGAAAAAATGAAATTAGTTATGCTGAGTGCGGCTGACACATTACAAATGGTGCTAAAATCTGAGACAGTTAACTTTGACAGCAAAAAAAGAAATACAAAAATAAATGTAGGACGAGGCGGTATTGTATACTTTGAGTTAAGTGACATACAATCAAAAGCGGAGAACTTAACACGGTTGCAAAACTGCCTTAGGTACTTGTTATTCTGTCACTTGTATCTGAATGTAGTCTGTGCACTGTACATGCACGCAAATGAAGTAATACAGTGACTACATTTTCTGGTTACGTAAGCAGAATAAATTTAATATAAATGTACACTGCAAGTTTGGCAAATCGAAATTGTTCTAAAGTAAACAAACGTTAACACTCAATGAAGCTGAACCAATATTTAGACGCACTTGTCTGTAGAATATTAACTGGAACTACCTTTTAAAACTGTTAATAACGTAGTAGCACCATTTACTTATGGTGTAGACGTCTACGCTATTTAAAAATGCGCGAAGAACAATTAATTATATGACAGCTAAACCAGACATTTGGTAAGACCAGACTAAAGAATTCCAACCAGGATTGTATAAAATTTAGGAACTATTGCGTTTCATTGTCTAAATGCAAGGAGATCGTACAGAATTCAGGATACGTTCAAAGCAAATTTCAGTATGATAAGTTCACAAAATGGAATGTTATGTAACAGTTTTATTACATCGCGGATTTAACAGGCGAACTGTGCAGAGCTGGCGGGCGATTGTGGCCAGGCGGCGCGGCGGGGGCGGCGAAACCGGCGCTCACAAACCAGTTTGCGAAAGAGCCCTTCTGTCGAAGTCGGTCGCCGCCGGGCCGCCGCACGCCGAGGGCCGGTGCATTAGTCGGGTCATCTGCTTATGCACCGCATTAAAATCACGATTTCATAAGTTTCAATGCAGTGGGTAGGTTTTATCAGTTGTACAATTGTTAATTATTCAATATTAACTCTTCAAAGGAACATATAGGTACCTGTATTAAGAGTTTGATGACTTTTTACATAAGTAAACAGTTTGGTCAATCCAAAATATGCAACTTCTAAATCTTACCTATAACAAATAAGTTTCAGCGTATTATAAGAATACTCAATTTTTTTCAGTGCATCAATTTCGAAAGCGGTAAATGACATCTGAACCACTTAATCCATAACAAATTAGTGGTACAAGCTTTATCAATCGAATGGTTGCTAAGACAAACTTCGAAACGTCCTCAACTTAACAGAAACTTATTTATTCAAAGGTTGAAATAGTAGGGGTCATTAAGTAATTAACATTTTCTAAAATGTTAGTGCAATTTCATTAGTTCATATAAACTTGTGTAGAACAATAATATTGCAGACTAAAAAGTGGCAGGCTCATGGCATTATTTCACAACGAAACCAGTTTTGTACAAGCGATGTGGCGCGCAGCAAAACAGTCTTATTGCTCTATTTGTTATGATGCCGGTGTTTTATGTTGCAGGAAATGAGCTCATACTGTCAGTGAGATGTTTTACCAGTTTTAATCCGGCATGGTAATAGAAAAATACACTTTTAAGCACGCTTTACCACATTGAAAGCGAAATTAAAAATTATAAGCGCGAAAGCTGAAAAGCTTTTAATTAATTCACATTATTAATAACAGTTCTTTTGTAACAGACAAAGGAAATGAAAGAGAAACGTTAAATGTCTACTTAAAAAACACAAATGTGCTTCATTGTGTTCTGCGGACAGCAGAACTTTTATTTAGTTCTTAACGTACATTTTTATGAGGATTCCGAATTGAACATTTTAAATGTTGGATTTTGAATTAATTTTTATATGCAACTGGCACATGATTACAACAAGAAAGAACTAAGGTTTAATTAGTACTTTAAAATGTAAAAGAAATGAATTTGAATAGGTACAGTGACAGAAAACTTGCTATGTGCACGTTGTACGAACTCAAGATTATCAAGAGCAAGCTGTGCGAGCATGTCTGAATAATGTCTAGATACTTTCGGAATAGTCATTGGCGGATACAGCGTTATAATATCACTGAATCACCTTGCGTGGGTCAAGGTGGCTGGTGAAGTGAATGTAAAATGGCGATTGTTATCGGCACTTATCGAATGTGTCGCTGCAGGGCGGCAGGGAGGGGAGCAGCGGACACTTTCAAATTTACAGTATTGTTAGTAATAATTCAAATGTGTGTTTATCTGTTTCAGTGCTATACATACCACACATCATATTGAGGTATGTAATATGTATCTCCCCTTCTGCATCTAGGTCAGATACGGTACATTTGAGTATTATATTAAACTAGATTAATATTTAAAATACAAACGTGTTTCAATAACTCGACACAGCAGAATCAGTTTGCAATATTTATTTATTAGTAATTTAGATATTATAAATCATATTAGGATTAACGAAGTCAAGCGGAAATTTGTCGAATCAAGAAGACAGATAGTACAGTAGCGATTGCTTCACCGGCAATAATTGTTGTGCTCTGAAAAAGTATAGATGGTATAAAATTGTGTTATTTCAAATACTCCCAGTCCCATAAGACCAAAATAACCAGAAAGTACCAATGCAAATGTATAGCTGGTGACATAGAATTCTTGATGAATGCAGATGCCTATTAAAGCTCTTTGAACAGTCTAGTGTTACGGTAGCTAGAAAATCTCATTACTTGTGTACCTCCTCCGGTTTCAAGTAAATCTAGATAAGCCATGTCTCAGATTCACGAGCAAAACGAGCGTACTCTGCTCGAATAAAGTGACGTAAAGACTGACGCCATCAAGTTAAGCACAAAGCAACCCACAATCGGAACTGGAGCAATCAAGATACACAAACGTGTACACAAACAGTGCTTAATTTAACAAACTTCATGAAAGGATACAATGAGTCAAGCAAATATTTACTTTTTACTTGTAATTGAGCTCGACGGTTACAGTAATTATAGCCATTTGAGTTTCAAATAGTAAGTAGAGAATTATTTAACAAAACATACCTAAATATAACAATACATTTATAGGTACATTCGGGTCTAAAATGAAGTTTAAAATATCGGAACTAAACAAAACAATATACAAGATAATTCATGAAAATAAAATACGCTGACCAAAATAAAAAACACTAAGTACTAAAATTACTGACTTATTAAGCTGAAAAACATAAAGGGTCCGGTCAATTTGTTCTCCATGCCTACTCCATTCATTTTGCTATCAAGGGCTAATAGGTAAAGTGCTTTACCATAGCAACCCCTTGATAGGAAATTGACGATTTTACGTTCCGATATCGCGTTAAAATTAACCCTTCGACGGATATGACTCATTATGTGACTACCAGGAAATGTCATTAAATTTTCACGATGGCGTGTTGTGTTACCCACGCCGCTGCCGCTGGTTTCGCCACTTCATGCATATTTATCAAAATAATGTTGCCGATTGAAAAGCTGCATATAAACACGCACTGAATTGCAGACTGATAGCGGAATCTTCTGAATTGGAGTTTACTGTTGTGGTTTCGAGGGTGTACATTCGCACGAAGTCCGGGTTGCAATTCGGAGGGCGGTCGTTGTCCGGTAGTCATTAGCGAACGCACCCTATGCGAAGGGTTGAAGCGAGTTCCGCGAATCGTGCGCCGTGCGGCGGTGACTCAAGCCACGATGGTGACGGGAAAATACCGATCGCCCACTCGATAACCACTTTCGATACAGCACGATTACATTACTTGCACAATATCGATCGACCAGGCGAAATTACTTATTACAATGTTCGTGCGGATAAAATAACTGGCCCAATAAAGCTGTTATTACCATTTTAGTTCGTACAAAGAAGGTTTCTGCCTATTAATTTTTATTTTAACCAGTTTACTTGCACAAACAATATTGTAAATATAAATCAACAAGCCTAAAATAATTGAGGTCTAGACTTTGGTAACGTGTTTGAAAAGTTATATTAACTAAGTAAACCCTAGGTAGTACTAATTACAGAATCATTGAAGATTTAAGCAACTAGGCGAACCCTTGTCTTCATAAATGTCTATTATCCGCTTCAACTGAAAACTCAACAAACTGTCTAGACACGTGATCAAAATAATATAGACTATTTGTGTACAGGGTACACAGAAACCATGAGTTATATTACTGTCACAGTAAAAGTGAAATTAGAACTTTCTCTAGCTCACAACAGGAACAAACTAGCGGGTGGTGGCCTGGCCTCGGGAGAATAGCTAGTGGTGCTCGTCCACGCCAGGTGGCGCGCGGTGCGCGAATTTCCATAATTGGCGAAAAAAAATAAAACGTCAGCATACCATACAACAATTTTTTCATTGTGTCAGAGTTCCCAAGGGTCTGAATAAAACAGAGGCTCCGGACGGGCGAGTTGGCGCTAATTTCGACAACGAATCGCCGGTCGAGCGATGACAGAGTTGCTGCTATATGTGGATCTACATGTGTGCTTTAAGCATGTATATTGCATGTTTGTACTAAAATAGTGTTTTCTAATGATAAAAATAAACTTTGTATAGTATTGAGTATTATTACTTTGATATAGTATATGGGTGAATGTTAGGTCAAGCGAACAGATGCCACGAGAGTAAAGAGCACATGTGTTAGGCAGATGTCGAAGTCAGGATGACTATGAGACCATTGAGGCGTTCCAAGTGCGCCAATTTGGCTCCAGTTAAATCCAATAACACGTTATCCATATACATGGCTATCAATTAATGGATTCCATAATCTGTAAATTAAATAATTTTTATTTGTTGTGGTACTATGTCAAAATATGTTTAATAGGATTGGCTCCTGCTTGCATATTAAGCCATTAGTTTGGACTTTAATGAAACTGTAGAGCGATGTTTTCTTTTTCCTTTGATTCAAAAAGTCCTTGTTGGTAACGAAACAAATAGGCGCTCAAGGACTGAATAACAAACTTTTCTCATCCAATTTGTCGCACCTCATACTTTTATTCTCTGGAATGTACCTTTCAGCCTTATTACTCTGCAATATAGACCGAAAAGTAAGAAAATTGCTTGATCCGTAGCATTGTAAAAGTCGCCCGCTCTCGTAAAACTCCCACATATTTCACGACAAATAAACTTCTCATCCTATGAAATTTTCTTCTCGGGAGCAGTTCACTGCAGGTAATATTTCAAAACATGTGTCATTCATAACTTTCGCCTTCGCAATGTCTGTCGATGGAGCTCGGGCGAAAAGGTCTCAATAATAAATTTTTCGTGAGCCCGCTCCGTTATCCCCGCGAGCGAGCCCAGGTACGTTTTACGGCCGCGCAAGGGAAAATAAACGAAAAATAAAATAAAAGTCAAAATGGTCGACATAAAACTACTTGCCCGAATAAACCACGCACAAAAAGTTTTCAAAACGTAAACGGACTGGTACCTATTGGTCATGTTGTCGGAATAAATTAAATTATCGCTTTGTACAAGCGTTCATTGTCCGGAGATTCGAGATTAAATGATAAATTATTTATCAATTCCTTTCTCCGATTGCCGATTTTGGAAACATACGAAATCAGCAGAATTATAAATTGAATGAATGCGGACTTGAACCAAAGGTTCTTTTATTACATTGTTTTTCGACTGCCGCAGAGTATTTTACGTAGATAGACTCTAGACTAGTCTCATGTCCTAGATGTACCTAACAATATATATTTTTTGCTATTATGTAATATAATAACGAACGCATTTAGGACTTTTTACATAAAATCATTAACATCAGCCCGAAACTTTGTTTTAATCATATTTGAACTGGCCTTCAGAGCAAAATGCAAATGATAATGATAGCTTATCTGTAAATTGTAACCGCAGGACTAAACTAAGTTAGTGATTTATTGTATCGTAAAAGCATTAGAGAGTTTTATGGAACATACGGACATTACAGCGACAACAATGAGGACTGCTGCCTCATAAAATACTAAACAACTTTTGTAACTACCCCGTTGTCGTCGGTCGTATGAAATTTCAATCACGTCACAATACGACTACTGTGTTATTACGTACTCAGTTACGGATATAATGTAGCTATTCAAAGATTATTCTAACCATTGTTACATTGGCAATAAGTTAATATTACTACGTTCGGGACTTTATCAGAGTAAAATACAAAGGGGATGAAATTGAATATCAACACGCTTTACTGTTCTTGTATGAATTTCTTATCTGTTGACATTTTACAGTTATGAAATATGAATCCTTGAGTAAACTTGGTTATTTCATGCTTCTGCTTTTTATGATAATTATATAACAAAAACATTAAAAATAAATTGTATGATAGAGGGCTTTACATACAATACATGAAAAAGCCACTTGGTTAAGTAAGGTAACCTTCCTTTTCTTCTATGCGAACTATAAAACAAAGTCATGTAATAGTGATGAAAGTTTTTACATAATAGATATAATATATAAATATTATAGACAACGCAGTGTAACACACTATGCTAATGTGAATCAGCATAATACGTCGTGTATTGCGCAACACTATAATTACAATACTCGCGTTGAATTACAATGACGTCCAGATTGTGTCTATGGAAAAAGCTTTGTTTACGGGTAGTATAATAGAATTTAGAGGTATCACGTAGTCATGTAGAAGAGTTATGCGTAATTTTGCTAAGTCCAATACCAAGCTCGTATTATTAAGGTCTGCTGTGTAAAGCTTATTGAACCTCTGAAATATTGTTTTAAAATGTCATTTATTAGTAGATCAAACAATCAGCCGCTGGTAGAGGCTATACTAATAAACCAAGTTTAACAGTCAGCATACTGAAGGAGTGGGGGAAGGGGAGCGTTAAGTAGATGCTGTAAACAAACTTTTAGTTACAAATAAATTTCACCAATAGCGTGTAATGTCGCGTGATGGAGCGCATTATGGCAGCAGGCACGTCACGACGAGCTCCGTCGGCCGACCCGGTTCGCACGTGATAAACTGCCTCATATTGCCCACCCGTTTTCCACTTACAGGCACTGTGTCAACGCGCATTAACAAACATAAATAACAAATAATACATTCAATAGTTGAATCTGTGGCATGCCAATCGAGTTCGCTGCGACTACGGGTTTCAAACTATAGAGCTATTTAAACCTGGTATTAAACTGTCAGTCCCAAGTCCGAGTATTGTCACTGACGTTTATCAGTTTTTGTTTACAGTGTATGTGGCGGACTAAATCATTATAGCATGGCCATTTTTGCACTCGGCTATATTCTGTAGTTAGGGTATAATACAAGTCATGATACATATGAGTATCTAGAGTCTGATAATATGGTAGATATCTATTATGCATACAAATATCGTAACATGAAAATTGATGCCCAGTGGCGAGCTCAAAATTTAGAAAAAAATATCCGTACAAGAAATCCTTTTATTTTTAGTTAGTCACATTTTCTCATTATTATGGCATATTAATCATTTAAGAGATATTTAGTGAGTGAAAAGAAGCCAATAAATATAAGCTATTTTATTTGATGTAAAGTTATAGAGAAAATAATTTTGTGCCATAATATAACCGTCATAAATGACATCTAGCTATAATATTGTGTATAGTTTCGAATTTATTTAAATTAAGTTGTTTCAGTTAATGTACTAGAGCAGACTACTTTCATTTAAATGTAATAAAATTATCAGCCGAGAAATGAAAAATCCGTTGCTTTTCCATTGACGCCACCTCAACGAAAAAAAGTATCACGTTTTCAGGCTATGAATATGCCTTTTGATGTGTTAATTTATTTAATAAACGATTACGACCGACCCTTCCCGGACCAGTGTTTGCTTCCATAAAACTTGTGCTTTTTCACATTTACCGTCGCTCTCGCGTATTTGACGTTACTGTTGCAATGCAAATATTTTACGTGGTTCAAAAATAAATCTCGGCCAAAATAAAATAAACCTATCTAATGATATTTTGGTAGATAAACTTAACAATGAGTCAAGTCCTTTTAGAATTAGATATCGAACGAATAATTTGTAGACTGTACCTCAAACGGCGTCCTCGGTACGAACGTCTGCCTGTTTATCCCATGTCACAACATTTTACGTAATGATTACTGGGACCCAAGTCCCTTCAGAGACAGTGCCATTGTTGTCTCATTTCACAATTTATTGTAATTTGTACGCGGTTCAGGCTTTTACACGCGCGTTGCCTCTCGAATAATTATTTGTTCTACATTTAATTTTACAGGTGCCTGAGTGTTAATTCTCTTCAATTTACGTAATTGATACGGAATATAAAAAGGGAACTAGTATAGATTTTAACTAACATCAATGTAGGACTTAGTATTTCGATTGTATGCGGCATTGCAATTGTGAACTATATGTGACGTTGAATAGTGTCGGTGTCGGAGGGCAGGTCGGAAACTCGCCTGGCGCTCTACTGAAAGCAGGCAGACGTCAGCGCTCCGTGAGTGACACGTCCTTCCGCCATAGAGCTTTCTATACGTACCTACCACTACTATCCAGTTACGCCATGTTTGGACTTCAGCCTGTCAAAAGGTTTTAAAAATCGTGCTTGAAACCTGGGCAAACAATATAAATAATGAAACTATATAGACTGATGACTACTTCAAGTATTTTAAGGAAAAACCTTTATTGCAGAACGTGGAAGTCTTTGATCACTTAAAAAAATATAAACATTTGATAAAAAATAGGAAACTACTAGCGGTGACTACATGTCATCATAAAAAAAAGCTTGCGGCACACATAGACAGAACTAAAAGGAATCGGTATGTACGGATCGCAGCACGTGGCGTTCAGTAGTCATTTCTGCGCTAGCCGGTGGGAGAACGAGGATAACCGTGCGATGTTCTGTATGTATGCATACTTTTATCATTTAAATACTTATCCCTCGAAAACGAAAGCGTAATATAGCTATTATATATACGTTGTATCCGTATAAAATGAAAGTCGTGTCGCGAGTCCTACGCTCTAATAAATATGGAGCTCGAATGCGACCCTAATCGGGAAGGCAAAATGGCAACAATGCAAACAGGCGTGGTATCAAATTGTCGAGCATGCAAACACATTAAAGGGCGCCGAGTAAACGACGCTTAATGATTATCTATACATTGGTGGCGTAAAAAAGAAACGTGGTAAACGTAAATAAATGAGATATATTCCATTGTTCTTTGTTTTAGTAGGCCCGAGCGGCAGCTGGACGCCGGGAAATGTCGCTTATCTGACACCGCACCTTTTGTCGGTAGGCGTTGACCCAATTCGAGTGGCACTCTGCCGCGGCGGCGGTGTCAACATCGTCTTCATTCAGATCATTTGGATCCAAATGAAACTGACTGATTGATCGACAATGCTCGTAATTACTGTAATCTTATTCCGTGATCGTTCAAGGAAACGTGATACGAGAAATACAATGGAACACGGTGAAATAGTGTTGTCGTAAGTAGATTAAAAATATTTGATCTGCTTGCAAAATATATAGGTAGATAATTATGTTAAATCTAATAAGACAATCAATCATGATAGTCAAATTAGAACTATATTGACTTAATTGCACCGTAGGAGTTCACAAGCGACCCCAATTTGCGGCGGTATACAAAATGTTAGTATTGTGCGCATTTGCAAACTGTGCGGCATATTCACGCGATTAAAACGGCAAGTTTCTGTGGAGGCCGATCGCCGGCGCGATAGGTCGCGGGGTCAAAAATAGCGAGGGCCGTACCTGGTGCCACCCCGCGCCGTTCAATGTCAACTTTCAATCACGGCGGGCGGAAGGAAGAGGCCGAGCTCGTGCGCCGATGCCGAGCCGCGCCGGGCCCCGCACTCCACCGCAATTATTGCTTTGCCCTTTTT
Source organism: Abrostola triplasia (assembly GCA_946251915.1). Taxonomy (NCBI): domain Eukaryota; kingdom Metazoa; phylum Arthropoda; class Insecta; order Lepidoptera; family Noctuidae; genus Abrostola; species Abrostola triplasia. The sequence continues at coordinate 5,867,231 of OX276423.1, forward strand.
TACGACGACACTGCGCCTCCCTTGTCTCCACAACGTTTACATTCTGTCAAGTTAAGCCTCTCGTTGTCGAGTACTCACTGTCAAAATACTGACGCCAATACCATACACTGCAACCGTCGAACGTAAATTCAGACTCCAAAAGACAATTTGTATTTTTATTTTATTGTCTTTTCCCCACAATAAATGTAGTAAAAATAAATGCTCCGTAGACAAAGGATGAGATAGTTCATAGTAACAACTTACTAAGACAATATATTAAAATCTCAACAATAACTAGTTTGTTCTAATTGAAGGTGTAATTTCCTCTTAGCAGTATTTAACTGGAAAATAAATAAAACTTTTATTACATTTTGCTTCAACCTTTTTGCCCTCTTTGTTTACATAGCTGCGAGCAAAGCCTCTCCGTGCCAACAGTCGCTTTGTCAAGCGTCGAGTGACATTAGCTCTACCCACTGTCAGATAATTTAGAAACCAAATAAAATAATTCATGCCTCTATTTATTTCCGTCAAACACTGATGAAATTGGGAGTTTTGATTTAATGAATTACCTTAATTGTATGTTATATTATAGGTTTTATTATAAAACAATGGCATAATTAGTAGGTACGTTAGTTACTTACAAGATTAAATAGAGCATTTCATTACAAACTAAAATGAACGCAAAAAGATAGGGTGGCAGATAACGTACTCGTAAAGAGCTAGGATAACTAATGATGCGTAGGCGGGTAAATCTGTTGAGAGTTCTAGGAACATCTTCATCAATATGTCAATTAGTGTTCACAATGAGTGGACCAGCACAGGTGTCTCGTGCCCGAGCCGTTTGCCGGCCCATTAAGCAAATAACGAGTCCGCAGGATAAACTTGGAGGCAGTAAAGTTTATTAATGGCTCGATTACAAGCTCGACCCGAGGTGGAAAGAAGTGCTATCAATCAGTCAGGTGCGCGACGGTAGAGCACCTACCCCTTCAGTAGCCTTAATAACGAAATTCCGACGCCCCTGTTTGTTTCTCCAGAAAGGGGTGAAGATGAATATTCTCAACGATAGTATCAGTTGGTTTCTATCGCGATAACAACGACTTCTTATGCATTTAAAATAGTTGTCTGTAAAGTCGCATGAACATTTTAATTTTGAATGAAAGGACAAGATATAAATGCTGCTTTTACGAAAAATCTGTGCAACTGCAGAAACAATGGCAAGTAGATAATGTTGATATTGTTTGTAATAGATACAACGACACACGTAAAGTGGTGGCTGAGCGGCCAAACTACGGAGGCAGTAGAGCGCGGCTCGCCGCTGTCCGAATGGCTCAATTACAGTTAATTCGCAGCGCACACACATTCAGAGCGAGGTGCATGCATGTGCACCGTCCGCATTAATGTATGTAAATGCATGCGACCGGCCGCGGCAGCCCGCCGACGCTCACAATATTGCGACATTAAACGGAATATGGCCGACGAGACGGACATTTTCGACAAAAGTCGACATTTGCAAACGTTATTCAGCTAGTCATCTGTATTTAACAGAATTTTAGAATACGTAACCAATTAGTTACTTACTGATTTCAAGAGTTCTGATTTATGTATTTATTCAGTGTGTATGAGACATAGTCAGTAATAGTTGGCTTCTTAGAGGCTCAGAAACACTCAAAGAGTTACGGACAGAGCTATGCTGGAGTTACTTAGCGCGATAGGATCCGGAATACAGAAATTTGATAAGTTGAAGTGGCATTGGGCAAGCCACAACGTTTGAGGAACTGATTACCCCTGGGAAAGAAAGGTTCTCGAATGGCGACCACGAACCGGAAGACAAGACAAGCAAAGGAAAGCAAAGGAAGGAAGCAAAGCAAAGGAAGCGTCGACAGGCCCACCAGATGGACTGACGACTTCGTCAGAGTTGCGGGTAACCAGTCGATGCAAATGGCAAGTTGTTGTTCAAATAACACTAACTTAAAAGAGAAAAATGAAATTGTATTCACTTCACTTGACTTATGCAAAGTTGAAATCAGCACCAAATAGTGTTTTTAGAAGAAATAGTGTTTTAATCATTAGGTATTATTAGTCATTTTTACCCACAGTTAAGTTGCCAATTTTGCCTACAATTAGAAAAATTAAAATTAGTTAAACGCATAATTTTTAGTAGTACATACGTCTTCCTAAAATAATCTTTGGACAGGTAGTCTTAAAAGTATTTATGAGAAAATGTTTATTTATTGAAAAAAGTGACTTTCACAGACTGAAACCAACATAATATTAGGAACTAGGTACTTACAATACTTTGAATATTCCAATAAAACTTAATATAACACACGTCTCAAGTAGGCAGGTACCTACGTAACTATGCGCGTGAGTTGATCGAAATTATCGACATCATTTCATACTAAATCTTTGAATAGATAGTTTGGTACTATTTGGACGTCTACACATTTATGTTTACTAACAGCTGCTGTCAATGACTACAGTACTAGACAACGATAGAACTGTTTATAATATAGACCGCATATAAATAGAGTATTGACAAATAGACACCTACCTATTTTAGCATAATTGTATGGTTAAGTTCGATTTTGACATACTACGAAACCTTTCAGCCATTTAATGCAGTCAAATTGAACCTACTTACAGTAACATTCCATGGAAAAAGGATGCATATTTGATGATTTGTTATCTATATATATTATACGCCTTCATTGTACCTACTAGTAACTATAATTACTATCTCCTAAGTAGTCATTGCTTATAGAGCAGGTAGGTATTCCTTTCAATATTAAAACAAAACATGATTCTAAAGCACGTGTTTGTTGGTACTATGGCGAGTATCTAAAACAATAATGTTATTAAACAGAACGCTCATAGTAGGAAGGTATTTACGGCAATTGTACACAACAAAAGACCATGATTTACAACTTACTGTAGTAGAGGACCAAATACCCAGCTACTCTGCTTAGATGGTAAGTACGTACACTGTTACACAGTAATACAACGACTTTGCAGTATGTTTATACCATGCAATGGAAAACGACACAAAATACAAACTGAGGCAGTATTATTTAGTTTGCTATTTTCCAACAAGTAGCGCCCCCTGTGGGAACACGATGTCATTGTTTTATCAAGCAAGCATTGTCATGGTGATTCACTTTAGAGTCAACATTTGACCGGATTAAATGGTTAAAAGCATGCAAAATGACGAACAGTTATAAACGTAGAAACAGAATTTATGATAAAAGAACACATTACAATACACGAGGAAAGGTATTACAGAAAACAACATAAAACATTAACTCCATAATGAAGGAACACCTAGTATTATCGGAATCATCAATACGGAACATAAACATAAAGTTCAATGATTACACTGAATGGAAACTTTATACAGACATCCGATTCTTTTATAAAGACTCTTAGACAGCTCTACAATTCACATAAAAAGCTAAACGACTGAAATTGAGCATCGTACGTGATGTCAGAGAGGTTATGTTCGCGACAAACAAAAATATTAAGGCGTTTACCTCTTTCTTTCTGTTGTCCGGAGGCTGATACCACTGTATTTATTGCACAGGTTTATTCACATTAACGTAATAATATATATATTAGTTAAAAAATCGGTTTGCATCACAGAAATAACAAAATAAAACGGAAAACATTGAAAGCGGACAAGAAGCGCGACACGAAACGGCAAGCTAAGCAGCAGCTGACTACGAGCGTCGGCCCGACGTGACTTTGCATCGGCGTAAAATGTTTGATGATTTTAGAAACAATGATGTTTGATAAATTTGAATTATTTGCAGTTACAATAAATACTTCGTTGTTAATAGTAAGTATGACTGTTCATTTTAAATAAAACGATTAAATATTTTAAAATCTATTTAACACTTACAAAGTTGTATTTTATAATCTATAAAACCAATACTAAAATACCAGTAAGGGTTTTAAAGGTATTAAAATCGTAATACCTCTGAATTAAGAAATAATTATTTGAATAATATTTGTAATAACATGCGTTTATCAGCCGCACGTCATTGCAAGGTTTTTCGTACGGATGCGCAACGTGGAGGAGTGGTGTGGGCGCGCACCGCGCCGCCGTCGACGTTGCCCTCTAGCGGGCATATTGTGAATTATCGATTCCCCGCGTGCCGCCACCCGCCATTGGCTCTGCTCAGTAATTGGTTTATGTAGCCCGTTCGTAACATGAATTCAAATTTAGCGCGCGCTGGGGCTCTCAAATGAACAGAAGCGAGTGTTTATACTAGGGAAATTACCCGTTTCAGATAATAAAATCTAGTAAAATAAACAAATAAAATTATGCATGCATCCCCGCGGGTCACAGGCTGTTTTAACAAACTAAATTACAGCGGACAAATATAAGTAGTAAAATATTTAATTTGACTTTATTTCAGCTGTAATTTGTATGAAGGTTGTATCAATTGTATGCCCCTACATTTGTTTATGTTTCTTTTTTTATTTTTATCTTTTTACACTGTAAATATTTTGTACAAAATTCAAATGAAATTTTCTTGTTTCTCCTACAAAATGTTTTGATTTTGACATTAAATAACTTGCTAAAATTATTTGAAAGTAAGATAGTATCTATCACCAATTTTATAAGTATCTACCATAAACTTTTCAAAACAATCCAAAATATATTTTTATCCAGAGTTACTACTGAAAAAATGGATAAATGTTAAAATTACCTAGAGCAGGTTGATTTGTTAGGAGCGCCGCGCACTGGCGCTAAATTGGGGGCGAGGCGGCAGGGAACAGATATTTATGCACGTTAATAAGACCAAGGTGCCAGACAAAGCCTACTGCGAGGTTCCATAAGGAAGCTGTGTATTACTGTTATTATGTAGGTACGTTTAAATCGATACCGTCGCTCGGAGTTTCTATGTACCTATGTTTGATAGCACACAAAATTTACTTTATAAAACCTAGGAGATAACTATAAACTAAAATGAAGAAAGTAACTAACCAATTGACTTTAAGCTTAATAAAAATGTGTAAGTAGTTTTATGTCTGCACTCCTTACCAGTTTTTGTAAATTACCTATTAAAACCCTGCGTCAGAGTAAGATAAAACAGGTCGTCGAAAATAATAAAAAAAACAATATTGGTTGCTGCCAAAACAATTCAATACTGTTAAGGTAAACAGTTCCGTAGGTAAAGATTACTGAAAAAATAAAACGAAGGGGTTCGACGTTTAGACTTGGAGGAAAATCCAAAAGTAATTGTATAAGGAAATATTTTTGCAATATCGACTGAAATAAAAATATAGATTAAATAAGGTAAACTTCAGATGTTTTAGTAATAGGCTTAGACATAGCACAACATAACATCACAACTGTTCACATCGAAGAGGTGTAAGTAGGTGTACCTAGGATAGTGCGTACACCTATGTTTCGCCAGGTTTTTTTTCCTGGCTCTTTACTGTTTGTGTTGGCCAATAACAGTAGGAAAACGGATCTATGTAAAAAGGAACGTAATTTTTTCAAAGGAAACTTCAAAATCTAGGCTGTTCCTCCTGAAAATACCCTATGGAAAATATAGGAAGAGTTTCGCCAGTTATAAGTTCCAATGTGTGTTCAGCCAATTCCCATTACTAAGAAAAAAGTATGAAGCCTACTAAATTAAATAAAAAGGTTTAAAACCTTTTTAATTCAGTAGTTAATAAGATTTAATTCTTAGATGTCTATTTTAGTCCAAAATAAACTCTAATAACAGAAAAAAAGGACATATTCTTATTGTTTAGTATATCCATGGAAGCAAGGGAGTAAACGAAACTTAATTCTACTGACGGCGTATGGTTTTACATGTGAAATTATTATTTATTTAATAACTCCAAAGGTTAGGCAGACTCGACATCTTGTAGGTGCTATTTTTACCAGTCGACCGACATTAGTTGCATTATTTTCTCCATACTTATTTTTCCATGTGTCGACCCACCCTGTCGTACATGATTTCTAAACTTCATTAAATTATCCGTGACGTAAACATAATGCATGACGTTCGCTATGGGGTCTAGCAACAAAAGGTGTCGACTTTATTCAAATCTAATAACCGAAGCGATGTTTTCAAAAGTGGTGAAGGGGGACTTGGAGCGAGGTGGTAGCTAGCAGGCCATCCATTTCTTTAAGACACAACCCGCTTTGTTTCACAAATCGCCCAAGAAATTATATTGAAAAGAACAGGGTCAGGTGTTGGCCGCGTCCTTCTGTGGTTGAACACCAACTATTTTAATAAATAGCCAGAGGAACTTCAGTGCGGACAATCAATAGAAAGAAGTTCACTACTATTCAAGGAATTGCTTTATATCTCGCTAACCATCTTTGAATAATTTATTTCCTGTGACTTTACATTCTCTTAGGACCGCAAGATGTTAATATAGGCTAATACCCTACTGAAGAGTTTAATATATTATTCTACAAGAATGTGCAAAACGTACAAGCTATAACATATACGAGAGATTATCACCTAGCTTTCGCAAAAATGCGTTTAGTTGAGGAAACATTATTTAAATGAAGAAATCCGGAGTGAAAAAGTTAGGGGAAGTCTTCGCGTTCGCATGCATCGCGTGCCCCGATACACCGGCGCGTACAAAACTTTTGCACTTTGCAAAATGCAAAAGAGAGTTCATAACGTTCACTATAGAACCGCAGACATCTATTTATGCAGTCGCTTTCCATACACAAATTAATAATCCAAACGAAACATTCGTTACTCATCACTAATTCTGCAAACGGTGTCGCACGATCATTACGGCGAGACCGGAGTTTCGAGTTGCAGTTTTCGCGAATTAGAGCAAATAAGATAGAGGTAGTAAATTTATTTTGCCGGAGGGTACGTAGTTGTGAATTTTGCACGGGACGGTGCATTATGCGGCGCACGTAGCCCACTGTCTGCACGCGGCTGGGTGCAGGAGCGGCGCGGAGTGCGCGCGGGTGCGGGCGCGGGCGCGGTTGCGGCGCGGGCACAATATTCCATCGACAGTCACGCCCGCCCAAGCGCTCGTTCTGCTCTATCACTGAGTCTCATTTATAATTTACAAGATCGCTGTACTGAAACAGTCGCAAGTGAACCTGACTTCTCGGAGCGCTATCTTTATGACAAATCGATACTAGACACATACGATACGGGAAACTTTGTGATAACAATTCGAGACTGTAATCAAACTTAGCTAAAAACTCTGACTGAAAATGTTTAATCCGAAAAGCAATCTCCAAAGAGGCAATAGGAAGAGGATTCCGCGCATATTTATTGCCGGTCTCTAAACCGTTTCTCGGGTAATTCGGTACAAGCAAAGCGACATTATTTTTGTAGTAATTTCAGCGAATGTCCTTTAAAATATTCAGAGTGCTGTAGCTGAGCCCATTAACGTGCCCGGGCGCAATTCGGAGCGGGGACTCGTCCGCAAATGGCGGCGATATCATTAACTTGACCCCCGCAACTATCCGTCGCCCCGCAAGTTTTTCCCAATATTACACAGGAGAGGTATTCGCGACGAGACAACAACACACCACACATACATTACCTACGGTGCCCTACGAAGTGTTTACATTTTGTACGAACATACGTCTCCAACGCCATGGCGTTGTAATTTTGTGAACCAACATTCGATTATAAAAAGGTTCGCGCTATTGCTTTCATAATAAATATTACTTTGTATTATGAAAGCTATTATTTCGCACAAAACTCATTTAATACTTAAGTGATATAATAATGGGTACAATTATAATAACAACACTCACTAGTTTCTTTGACATTCAGGAGCAGCTGCCTTCTCTATGAAGTCAACCGCGATGTACTACGAGGTCAATGTTCGTAAGAAGTAAATGTCACTCTTTGCATAGGTATGTTATTTTAATGTAATAATCAATAATCATAGAGCTATCGAGTTATCAATGCGCTGAATGATAAGTACTGCTGAATTTTCTTATCAACAACCGCACGCCATTTGGAAATGCATACGTTAATCTCTACACAAAATCTACTCATTTAGAAATCGAAGAAGTTTGTAGTAAATTGTCACCTAACAATGATATTAGTATTGGATGTTGTACTAATTAAAAAACACAAAATATGCTCGTATACCTAGGATAAGCAAGATTTAAAATGAATATTGCTTGCGACTTTTTTCTTGTAGTGTAAACTTATTATTTTTTGACATCAAATAAAATACAAAACACCATTTAATATGTCACTAAAATCTGACCAATCGATCTAATTAGCTGCTCGATCATACAGATAAAATTCTTCAAACAGTCTCAGTAGACAACAACAAACGTGTAGAAAATATAATCTTCAAAAAGCCAACAAATAAAAGTACACCGTATACATAGACATAGACTTCTTTCGCGTTCAGAATCAAAATTAATAATAATGGTTTATCAAAGCTGCCCTTATAGAATATACTTACGCGTGAGGGAAGATTTTCACAAGGAAACGGAAACTTCCCCTGCCTCCCGTCTACACAAAATATGTGGTGCGATACGAAGATAGGTGTACGGAATTCCTAACTAAACTTGTGCGAGGGGATTTCTCAGCTAAAGAAATAACGGTGAAAACTCGCTAGCTCCCGACCTCCGATCAAAGAGTAAAACGAAGATACGATATGTATTTTTTGCCCTTTGCTATTTTTGCTTGAGTTTTATTTAGTTATGGATGCGACCTAAGCTACTGATATGTGGATGAATGGATACACGCCTCTTAGGCTTTTAACTTAACTATGTACAATTCTGGTGCGATTATATTTTTTTTTAAATATATTATATGGTTTTTACTATTATAGATATCCGAATTCTTCAGAAACAACAACTTTTCTGTTAGACTATTTAGTGGTTGCAAACGATTAAAGAATTTCATCGGCTGTAAGAAGCTTATCGATAAACTACAACTAAAAAAAAAATTGTCGTCCAAGATGTGCTGTGAGAGTACTGCACGATACAAACTTATGCATACGTTTATTGAAGGAAATCAGGCTCATTTGTATAAAAAAAGCTATATAAACCTAATATTATCTCATAAATATCTATATAGGATGGAAGGATTTTACGTACCGTTAACCTTTTATACGAAATATATTAAGATACAAAAACCGTAGCCTGTATAATTCATTGTTTCTATCTTAACCCTAAACGTGCAGTAGCCAGGGTCTTTTTCCCAGACGTGCAGAACAAATTATAAGTCGCCTAGTGAGTTACCGTGTAAATTTAAATTTTCAAACTTTTACTTTAAAAAAATCTACAAAGTTTGAACGAAATCTAGCCGTTTAAAGTGGGTCAAAATCGCGCCCAAAGAAGTCGGTTACAAACATACAAACAAACATACATACATACAAGTGAAGCTAATATAAAGCGTGTAATGAGCTCGCTCTATTAGAAACGTGGAATGGTTACATAAAAATTCACCCACTGCCCATAGTTCTGGGTTATGCTCACAAAAAATACGAGCTGACAAGTTGCACAATGTTCATTTGCGGTAGGAAACTATTTTTTATGCTTACTGTATCGCTATTTGGTCCAATCTATGTAGTTAATAATAATTCTTTCGTATATGAATGACTCACTATAAAGTTCGAGTTCAATATTAGATGATAACGTGTTTAATTGATTCCCTATTGACCTCACTCTACGTAATAGCTGATAATTAAATTATTAGTTGTGTAGACCTACCATTTTATGATAATTTGTCGATGTATTTTGTTCAAACCATCACTTATCCAATTACGATACTCGAAGTCAATAATACGAGTAACTCTGAGATAGACATGGTGATCGGTGGGTTTAAAAGTGCAACGATGTTAGTCCTCCCCCACCCTAAGCCCTCACCCCTAACCTCCGTAGTAAGAAGAAATTGTGTTTGCCAGCAGGGGCTTCGCAGTCTTAATATGAAAATATGGTTCACTACAAAGAATCGTCCGTTTAATTTGCATTAGTCAGTTCGACCTTAATAAAGTAACTTCTATTTAGTTATTGCAAGACACGGTATATTTTTAATTACGTACAGAGTACAGAGACCTTGTGTATGATCAATTCAATTGAAATGATATGAAACTTTATTGTAAATCGGTTTAACAACCTTATGGTTTCCTATAGTACTTATACCTGCAATCTACCTCCTTTAAACGAGGGCCTGAAAGAGTGCTCGCTTCAGAATGTACATATTAATTGCCTGTACCTACTTAAGCAATGTGTTATTAAACTATAGTTGCTCTAGGTGTGAGTTCACGTACGTAAGCTTTCTAAGTTCAAGGATATTTCCCTATTTATTGGGTCATCCTATAATTAAAGGCTTAAATTAAACTTGTAATTCATATTCCCGAATCCTCACAGACGGGTTAATCACATTCAGCCACGCGTAATAATAACAAGTTTAATAGCTCTCCTGAAAATACAATCTCGAGTTTTCAAGGATCCAGGTGAATCGACGTAACGGGTCGTGAGCTTAGAACTCTAAAGCACGTTATATATTAGTCTGAACAGTTTAAAGTTTCTTGTGGGCTCGCAAATAAGCGAGGGGTCCCGTTCGCAAGTTGGTCCGCCGGCGCTAAATTATAGATTGTCAACTCGACTCAAGTAACCTGTTGACACTGCGTAAAGTCACGATTTGAGAGGCCTGTTTGTTGTGGACACAACTTGTATCACCGCCTTCATAACAACAGGACATCCTCTGTCATATTAGTTCAGCTTTAACGGCGATCCAAACGTCGAGAGAATGTCCGTCACTCGTGTGAATGTTTCGTACGTTTCAGTACGGTGGTATCTATCACATGATGTATTAAAAGTTACAATTAAGCATCTTCTCTAATTTTGCTGTAATTTTTTTACGAGAATATAATAATTATGTTATGCAAATAATAGTATAAAAGTAAAGTACCGTGATACATTCAAATAATTTCAAAATAGTCCGTATCGTGATGTCGTTTCGTCGGCGGAGAGGATCGGCTAGCTCCCGCCGCGGCGAGCGCCGGTGCCACGCCAGTTTAGTTCGAAATTTCATTCTTTTCAAACACATATCTCGACTTCGTCCGGGAATCTACTTTACATTTCTCATCCTAATGGCCATTGAGAGAAAATTGGAAAAGAAGTTTTCGCGTTTCTATTCTAAGAATCAGGTTCAATAGAAACATTTCAGGAAAGTATCAATGCGATTTCACATAAATAGACAACAGACAAGACAACAATGCGTGTGCAAGCAAAGGAATACGGCGGCGTATCGAGACAGAGATCAAATCGATAGCCACCTTTACCTCTAAATGTTGTTTGGGTTCGACTTGAATAATAATGTGATAATAATATACATTCAGTGACACGTTGAACTACATGATGTATGCTTTATCAGCTTACAGTTTTATTTATCGTAGTTTTATCGTCATTACCAGCCCTGATACGTGGTAAATGAGTCAGAGCTAAAAATAATTACGGTCTTTCCGTAAATATAAAATAAGAATAGGTGCTGCAATGTTTTCCTGGAATTTCGCGTGCGGGACGAGGGCGGAGGGTTATAATGTGTGGCAAACACCCTCCTGAGGGTTCAACCTTATGGATGATGCCTATGGTGCCGATGACCCCTATCGATTCGCCGATTTCTACGAACTCGCGTAATTGCATTGTGGACATGCATAACTGCTAATGTAGAAGCTCTCCAATATTGACAATATTAAGGCAAAATGGCAAAGAGGAAAATCGGAGAGAAATATTATTTGAGAAATGTTTGGTTTATACAATGATACTTGGTTTATAATTATAGTAGATACCTACGTATATGTTGTATTTTATTTATATCTTATATCGCTTTTACATATTTTCGATTTTTACATAATGTTGAAATTTAAAATAACCCTCTAACCCTCTAAAATAACATATAATTGAGCCCGATTTTAATTTTATAGTAAGTACTTTTTCTACTTTTTCCAATGCTCTACTTTCTCAGGTAATCGAAGGTACGATCCGAGGAGTGCCGGAGAACGATCCGCTGGGGAGTACCCACCGCCTCCTCGCGAGGTTCACGGCAGTGGTTTCCAATTCGCGGACCGCACCACTCCCGCCTTAATTTACTGCGGTGCTAACCACGCGGCCCGCAGTTTGTATTCATTACCCACCTTAGTACCACCTCGCTGCAAGATTTAATGCTTCTAACAATCAGTGCACTCATTTGCCACAATTCAAACTTTTATTTAATTTATACGCGCCGCGTAGACTTTGCACGCTTGCATAATAATCATCCACATTAATCTCAAGTAATACATTCTTGAAATTAAAACGTGATTGCTCTGTTATAGTAATAAAATATAAAAAACCAAAAACGAGCCATTTTTAATAAATAATAACTTATGTATAAAGTTTTATCGTAGTTTTTTACGCCAATAAATCCATGAAAATAGTTATTATGATGTTGTTATTACAAATATCTCAACAACACGTAAACTTTGTAGAGATAAATAGGTAACAAAAGTTTAATAATACAACGTTGAACTCTGTGTAAAGATGCTATAAATTATACTGACAAGCTGGTGTACGTAGTCGGCAAGCAAATTAGGTGGTCGAGAGTAAACGAGTTATGGCAAAGTTGCGGGTTCGCGGCTCCGCACTGGGACCGTCCAGTAACTAGGACCAAATGTTCGCGATGCCAGCTACGCCTAACACTAACTGGAGTAAAGTAGCATTAACTAGAGACGCGGCAATCAAGTGCGTGTTGCTTGCCAGTTTCCACTTGATTAATAACTGCAACTGTTGCTAGTTTATCAGCGAGACTAGTTGCCGTAGCTTTGTCAGAAGTTATGAACTGATTTTAGACAAGTTTATCTAATAAATATTATATTCACTTTATGTATACATATTTTTTGCCGATTTATCTGCATCTGGTAAAAAGCACAAAATGGAACATTATCAAAAATGAATTTGTAGAAATGATACAACGCAGACATTGGCCAAATGCTATGACCGTATTTTTCCTGTGCATTATCTAATATAGGAAAAAACACTTTTTGTGAAGTCACGAGGCAGGAGAAACATTTCAAGATCCGCCCTGTGGCGTGCCGCTAACACTCCTTATAAATACTGCTAAGCCCCTGGCTTTTGTGGCTAATCTTTCGCGTGAAGATCGCCATTATACCGCTATTTATTATTTTTACCCGTATTTTTCTTTTTCTAAAGTCAAGTCGAAACGTGCTTGATATTCTTGAAGGATTTTTACGCCACTCATTCCTCGCAAAGTGCTGCTGAAAGAATTAAATATGCCCCTTTCAGTGGCGTGCTCTCCGCAATGAAGTATTTCATACGGTTTTGAATTTTAAATTATGTTAATTTAGACGCGGAATTTTAACCGACGCTTATACCAAATTTTATTTGCGTATAATAATATTTATTACAGCTTACAACCTTTTAATTTTTACACGTTCTGTTTATGTGAATAAGATGCGGATGAGAGGCATGTAAGGAATTTATAAATATAAATAATTCGTAGGAATATTTTAATAAAATAAATATCTTTATATTCATCTCACACGCATATTAGCATTTAATCACGTATGCAAACGTAAATAAATTACATGAGTCCTTAAGTAAGAGCCAGAGTCAAAGATAAATGTAGTAGGTTTGTGACAGCAATTAGAGGTGAAAATCACCACTAAGACAGTATGTGATTACACGGTCGCCCTTCCTCAACAGAAACAAATTAACTACGACAATTTGTTACAACTTAATCTAAAGGAACATACTCCGGTGCAGAACACTTATTGCTCGAAAACAATATTGCCAAGTGGCGACACTTTCATTACGGTGGAAAAGACCCCATATGCACGTACATTTTGATTAGCTTCCGTGAGTAAGAACAAAAGCTGCGTTAAATGAAGCAGTATGTGTCTGTGAGGCAGGCTCGGTGTGGTAACCGACTAAGTTATGACAAACTGTGGCAGTCTCGCAGGCGCCGCGCGCGGGCCGCCGCCGCGCCGCGTGCTCGCTCCGCCTGCTAGCGCGCCCAACTCTTAAATTAGCGCGAACTTAGACCACTTAGCTTCTTCAAGTTTTGTTTGTAGACGCCATAAATATTCTATGTAACGAACGCGATACAATACCAGCCGTCGACTGCTCGCTGCATTGTTCGCGAATCAAAGCGGCCTTTGTTGCTTAACAGTTGACTCGAATTTTCTCGTTGTTCGCTTTGCTTTATCGGGGGGAAACGATGAAAAACTACCACAAATCCCAACAAAATGCTTTTCGATTTGATTCTGTTTGATCACGAAGTTCCGTCGTTAAAATGGTTCTGGAGTACTATCCTTCAAAATTAAGGCATTTTTATTGTGAATGTTTGTGGTTGACTTGCAAATAAATTTATACAGAAGGCTATAATAAACTTATTCAGCGCAATTAATTGGCTTTATTTAGAAATCATAATTGATTTAGGTCTAATAACGAAACTATAGGTGTTTGGCTATTGTACTGGAATGGCTATAGAAGTGCGTATTCGTATTAAATGGCCGCGGATAGCCAATAGTTTCGATTTCGCGGTTATTTTAGCTCATGTAGTCTGCGTGGAGAGCGCAGGTGGCCGTCCCCACTATAATGATCAAATTGAACAATTCAATGTGCACAGACGTTCCCAATAAGTCGTATTACCAATTAAACCTGAAATATATTGTTAGTATTAGTCGAAGGACTTCACCAAGAATTTCCTTTCAACTATTCTTAAATAGATCTGCTATTGAAGTAAAATAAAAATTAAAAGAAGGGCCACATTGTGATGCAAATCTCTGCTTATGTATTCGTCTTTTTAAATTGGTTTTACTTCGGAATTGGAAATTATTGTCTAACTTCCAAATAAAGACAAGACAAATCTTTGTTAGTCGAATGAGATCTAATTTAATTTGAATAGGTTAGCTATTGACGTCGGCTTTTTTAAGGAACACGTCAAAACTTTACCTTTTATTTATAAGTTGATCGTGTAAAAGGGACTCTGTTTAGTGACGTAATATTTTCATGGATTTTCTTATTGTTTGTAGCTATTAGCTAATGATTCGTAATGTGACGAACAACGTGAGTTTTACAGGACTTTTAAAGGTATTAAATATAGAATCACTATAAGAATTTTCTCGATTGTTTTAGTTAAACAAAGCTTGAAGCCAGAAAGTTTGTCTGATAAACGGATTGCTATGTCCAGAAGGGCTTTTAACGTTGATGGTTTGATATAGATTTACATTTTCCTTAATAGTAGTACATCATTACACATTTAAGTCATGTTACTTGATAAATATAGTTATTATTATTATATTACGCGAATTACCAGTTATATTCATGTTATGTATCAATCAAGTTTTTATATTTTGTTGGCGCCAAACAATCATTTTTGTTTATCAATTTTGCTCAAATATTGGCCAGGGTAGTTAAAGTGTTCTGGGACGGTCGTTCCATTTTGTTTTAAACGAATAATTCTTAAACATTTTAAGAAGATTTAAAAAATTACCAGTGCTGTCTCTATATGGAATAAAATCAGGTTTAATGATAGACATTTCTTTTTTTAAATGCCAGCATTATTAAATGCCTTGCGTAAACCACGAGTTTGGCCTTTTATAGACACATTACACGATCATCTTGCAATAACAGCTATTGTTACCACGGCGGAGCATGAATAACCATTGTGAGCCGATGTTAACTCCCCGTTGATGCTTGGCGACTTTAGCGGGATTTCTAGATGTAACAGTGTTGCAGCAAAGCATATTTCAGTTAGACGGTGCAGGTGTGCCGTTAGCTGCAACTTCGATTAATTCCCATAACGAGGCAGGTCCATCACGCGCTCGCTCGTTTGTCTCCGGCCCAGCTATAAATACATCAGCGTACTTGCAATTTAATCCGTTCTGTTCCGCTCCCGTGAAGTGCTGCTTTCTCCCTCACACTATTTCCACCGTCCTGCATGTTTCGGTCAGCGAAAGTTGTTGCAATTAATCTCTTACGTGGGATGCCCTCGCTAACAATTGTTTGATTTCGAGCATGATTAATACTAAACGGTGACCTCGTTGCGAGCTCCGTAAGTAAGGCTATATTAGATCTTGGATGTTATGTTTCATAGCTGTATTAAGTACAAGGCGATTCATTTGGTACGAATAGGCAGCGTCTATGTTCACAGAAGTAGCAGTTCGTAGGACATTTACAATTTGCGTACAAAGCGCAAAGCACTGGCGGGATCGTCTTTGTATGTAAATATTATTACAGGAGTCTATTAAAGGACCACACTGAACTTGCGTATCGAGCCAAAGTAGGAACGCTACACGGCAACTGGGACTATAATAAGAGACCTTGTCCGAGAACCTCCGACATTAGGCAGAAATTCTCTGGAATGGCGAGTATAACTCCCTAAAGAACGCGTCGGAATTAGGCGCGGGTTATCCAAAGTAACACACGAGCTAATAACCTAACTGAGCCAATTAGGAAATACAATTACCGCTGATGGTCCGTCGAGCAATAACTCAATCGAATTGCAGAGTTGAACAATTCACAGGCAAATCTGCTCTAAGCGTGTTAACATGGCTCCGGGGTTATTGCGGTGTACCGATCCATGTGTCTATGTAGCACACCTATTCTGTACTCGAGTACCTTCACCAATAGCGCTAACATACTAGTGACGCGTTCTCACTGCCTATCTATTATCTACACATAATCACTGCATGATTATACTACTTGAAAGGATCAATTAGCACACTGGCTGACCGTTTAGTTGTTCAATAGAGAGCCAATTATTGCAATATATGTATTTGTATTGTTGTAAATCCATCTAATTTACCGTTTCGATTAGCGCGTTGCCGGTGTAGGCGTTGCTCTGGTCTATTTTTCCGTCGGTCGAGTAACGCATAGTGATAGATTGTTGAGTTACGCATGTAATTAGAGGTGAGGATGTTTGGCGTGCAATCCGTGGCATAGATCGGCGCAGGCACGCGCGCCGGCCGCTGCAACTGGCGGCTCTCAATCACTCAGCGACGTGACGCGTGTGTCACCCGCCCACCGCCGCTACACGAAACTCTACTTTATCTGCGCCCAATATAACACATAATAAAAATTCGCAAAAGAAACTAGAGCGTCCCGCGTTACGCTTGCAGTCTCTTCTTTGTATTCGAGTCATTCCATTCATAGAGATAACGGCGTGCTCCGAGGCGACAACGGGAAACAATTACGCTATTACAAAAGGCCTTAAGGATTCTAATTACGAGTGGATCCTTTCATCCGTAAACCCGGATCGGATACGAAGCCTTCCCATTATCGCGTGCCATAAACATTTCTGGATTTCATATCCGCGGCACGGCTGGGACCGCCTCGCTTATTACCTCCGCGCGGAAAAGAATAACATCGTTTTGGCACTTTTGACGCGAATTCCGGATGCCTACGTTCATATTGTGCGCCGTTAATATTCTGCGCGACGCGTCCGACCTTTTTTATTTGTATCTAAAATTGAACATTTTGTTGCGACAACGAGCGCACGCGACTCTCCCCTCCGCCGAAGGAGCGATAAAAATACAGAATCGGCGCGTTTGAGCGGCAATCGGCAGCACTAACGACCGCCGAGGCGAGTGGTTAATTCATGTACACCTGTACTGAATTAGCTGCCAGGTCCTTTGCAGCCTGACGTTTCTTGCAGCTGGATGGCACGCGTACGAGCGTATAAAGCGATGAAAGAGGTTTTATCGTATTTCCTAAATTCAGATCCAAAAACAATTAGGTACGTATCACATAAAATGTGTCGTTAATTCTAATATACATTTAATGTATACACCACTTTACCAAGCAAACGCATTTAACGCTCATACGAGTATACAAGCTAAATTCTGTAAAAGAAAAGTACCTTCATAGTTAGTTCATTCTTTATAGCTGATTGAAAGAAGTTGCTCCTTTAGTTTGAATGGAATCCAGGGACGGAAAGATTATAAAAAATCTCCGTTGAGTGAAATGGCCCTATCAAAACAAGAACCGTCGGCCGAGCGATGAAAAAGTGAAGTTAGCAAAACAACAAACAACGAACTCGCCTGTCTGCGGCATTTCGTGGCCACCTCTGCAATTTACGGCACTGTCATTATTCAAAGTTTTGAAAATAATTCAGCTGCGAAAATTAGAAAAAAAGCGATTCGCCTCAATATGATCTTGCGAATCTGCTGAAGTCGGTTGCCTTTATGCTGAAGTAGCAAACTCGCTAAGATAAGGGGAGGAGCGGACAAATTGTAATAATTGCGAGACGAGATAAGAAGTGACACCAGAAAACAAATGAAGGCGGGCGGCGGCGACGGCGGCGTCTGTGAAGGGCAGGGGTAGGGGATGCGTGACGTCACCACACTCTAAGCTGCTAACTGCCGCTGCCACCCTATCGCCAGCCAAACACTAACGGTCATGTGTGACTTTACATTCACTCCATTTACATAAGTTGCCGCTTCACTGGTTCAGTGTGAATAGCTTGTTTTTAAAGTAATTACATTTAAATTCTAAAGAGATTAAGTTAAAAATGTACGTAAATAAAAAATACTTGGTAATTGTAATGAAAATTTATTTGTTAATTTTATTTTATGTTCCCGCAAAATAATTATTTAATACAACGGATTTGAATTTAAACCGAGGGCCCGGCGACTCCCGCGGGATCCCGGGGGCACACCTCGGTCCGTCGTCACCGCTCGCCAAATTAAAATGATAAATCAAAATCCGTCAGCCGGCCGCGCGCACAAATGCTGTAAAACGAACTAAGGCATTTGCGAAACTTGTTTAAAGTTTTATCCTTGTAACAAATTTCAATATTTCCTTGTTTATTTTTAGCCTTTTCAGCCTTGCTTGAGGATATTATGTACATATCTACTTATGTAAAAATTGAAACATGCAAGAGCTAAGCTGAGTTCCAAACAGTACCGACGGGAGTGGTTGAGAGCGCGTCCCAAGCAGCAATAACGCATTTGTTTAAAAATATGTGATGTGTATACTTGTACACTACGAGTATCCTCCATGGGCTGACTTTATCGTCTACGTTATACACACAATGGATACACGATGTTCTCTCGTGTTCTTCAATAAGGTATCTTCTACTAAACCGTTAATACTCACAGTAAGCCACGTTCAGGTTTTATGCAAATGTATAATTATAACGAAATATTACCCTTTCCTTTCATTACATTTTTACAAGTTTCAAAGTGAAACGGAGAAAGTAAATTTGAAATTATTCTAAATGCACGCCCGGTTTTCCCGGTGCTTTATTTTTTGGCTTTCTTATTAAAGGAAAGACAAAAAATTGGTGCGATTTAATCATTCCATTCAGAAACCTGCCGGGAAAGATAATGCTCAAATTATTCTGTAACAACAGTAATGAATAACAATGAATATTTCATTTGCACTGAACATTAGGCCGTTAATAAAATTAAACTTTACGATAGTGCTATGTATATTTATATGGAGGCAGGTTATCACGATTACAATACAGTGAATACGCTTTGTGAACTTGTTCCGTACATATCTTCTATTCTGAAATGTTAACAGACTTGTTCGCTGTATAGCATGAGGATCGTATGGGGCTTCGGTTTTGTGAAATTCGGCCCGCATTGGGATGAAAAGTTAGATGAAAGTTTCCGTGATACAAGGAAATGTGCATATTCTTGAACTAGTTCAAACGTGGTTTTTATTGAGATAGCACAAGTAACGAATGCAGATTTTATAGGCCATGTACCTATAATATCAATGTTCAATTTTAATATTACGAAATCATAATGAAATTTAATGTGGGATGAATGATTGTATACTAGGATCAGGATCCTATATAAGAATATGTACTTTTTGCTGTGGGTTAGTTTATTTAAGTTTTGATTCTAGCTTTTTAAAAAAAATTTAAACAGACGAAATCGTTGAAAATTTCGAAAAGCCCTGAATAACCCAACCAAATTAATCTCAAGAGTAGTTGTTTTGAGAGTAAGAAGAAAAGTTTAAAAACTAAAGAAGGTAAGGTAAGATAAGAGTAAAATTGCTTAAGAAACGCAAAGATCACAACTTTTAATAAAATGGATTAAAAACCAAAAACTAAGATGAGAAATCATTTTAAAATTTAGCAATTTCTGCCTAACGTTTCATTCTTCAATGGTTACTGACATCTCAATTTGTAGTCAAAATATTAATTTACTAAAATTAACATTTGCTGGACACAAATGTGGTAACATTGTAACAAGTACAAACTAATTGTGCGGTTAATCAAAATGATGCAGTCATTTGAACCTGCAAATGCTATGAATTCAAATGTCAATTGAGAGGATTCGGAAGGCCTTTTTCAGCATTAAGTTACTACCTATTAAGCATATTTTTATTTCTCTTTCTAATTTGACGATCTCTCTTGTGCTTAATTTCAGAATTCAATGTATTGAAATGAATGAGAAAAAGTCTGGGCAGAAATAGAAGCACATGTGATCGCTATCGATTCATATTTTGGTATATGATATTAATATTATTTAACAATATTTGTTCATGTAATATAAGTACCTAATAACGTACACGCTTACATCAGAATATTCATGACTTATTTCAAGCTCAACTGATTTTACAAAATATGTCTATATACTCCGCCTCTTTTTTCAGATAACCGGGTCGTGTGTAGTGTACACGGTTATCGAAAACCGTTTGTGAGATACCCATAATGTTTTATTAAATGTCATCCGCAATATAATGAGGTGCGAGGGATCCAACATCTGCGGGAGAGGCGCTACAGAAATATGTGCGAAGTGTTATAGAGTGCCGTTGTAAGTCAATGAAGCGGCAAATGGGGTGCTCTCGCCGCTCCGGCGGGGGCACACTCTAATAAATAAAATTATGCCTCAGAAATTACAAGAATACGCGTGCCGCCAGCGATCCCGCGAGATTGGATGCTGGAGATTTTCATCGATATCGCTCAATAATGAATCTAATATGTAGTAAGCTTGAGGACGCTCCGACTGTGTTGCGACGAAAAAATGTGATTGCCTCTCTCGATATCGGCCGCTTCAAACGACCACAATTTACGGTTGCTTGCCATTTACTAAATGTCCCCATAGCTTATATAAGAGAATATTGTTATAAATTTGTGATAAAATATATTAATTTGTTCGAGGACTTGGGTCCGATCCAAGAATCCAACTCGAGGTTGTTATCAAGATGTCTTGGGAGGGGTTGTCCTTCTACTTAGTACTTTTCTACGCGCACGACATACAAAGTGTAAATAATGCGTTCAGCTCAATACCGGATTAGCTATGTAAATATAAAAGTTTAGATAACTGAAGCTCTATATTGGAACTGAACACATTCAGTGGAATGCTTTAGCCAGTCAGTGCACGTGCAACGTTAGACGTCCGCGTCGAATGGAATCGAATTTCAGAAGAGACGAATTTTAAAATGTTCTCACTCTACAATCATTTCATATGTGTGTTGTACCGGCGGCGCTGGCGGCTCGCATTTTGTTTATATACCGACGAATTGAACTGTTTGGCGTGGTCCTGATTTATTTAACTTGTCTAACATTAACAATGAAGCAATTATACAGTTAACACATATTGTAATGCAGATTTTACTGAACAACATGTATTTATCTGTATAATTGGTTCATTGTAGAGCACGCATGAGTGGCATTGTGCTGTGATGACGCGGAACAATTGCCGCCTGTGCACTAATGATCCGTCTTATATCGTGGTTGTGAATCAAATTGCCTTCACACACATTCACAGAAACCCGCGAATTGGCTTTTAAAGGCTCTTATTGATTGAGTAACATGAACAGCGGTTAACCTAAATTACACTAAATCCTGCTATTTATTATACTAAGTAACATTAAGTTGACGCAAGTAAACGGTACCTAATACGTTTGAGTGGTATTAAATTGCTGGTAACTTTCACAATTTATTTTTAACGTCTGAAACGTTGCGTTGACTTGTGTCTGTATAAAGTTTAATGTTTTAGCGCAATAACGATATATCAATGAAATAATAACTTGCTCACTATCACCTCGTGGGCATCCTTAAGAAAACTTAATATTATCAAGAAAGTAAATAACCAATTTGTAGCTAAGTGTTGATGATTATGGAAATTTCTCCTTACCTACTAGCGGTTTCTAAACATTTTTTTATCATAAAGAAGCAAAGACTGGGAGCAATTTCAATAAATCACCTACGTAGCTCACGCCGACCAGTGGAATCATTCACGGTATCTCCACTAAGACCGGGATACATAGTTATGTTACGTCGTAGGTATCAGAGGGGATTGTCTCCAAGGCTATAATAAATAATATTATATCGGAGAATTATGTGGAAGCAACCCTTACGCTGGCGGTGTGTCGCGTTCCCTCCCCCGGCGCACTGTATTAAAGTGATATTGCTTATACGCTTACCATTAAGGCTATACGTTTCAACTAAATTAAGACCAATTTGCACAGGTTTTGCGCGAAATATGGGAATTTAATTTACGAGCAGTATGACGAATGTAATTTGAGTGAACGCGTAATCAACGACTTTAATTTGATTTGATACGAATAAGAATTAGTGGGGTGTTGTTGGTGTGTTACCTAACACCGGGATGATTGGGTTAACTCAGCTAATCTACCTACCCTACATGAATATAATTAACTGGATAAGATTGGTTTATTATGTTGACATTATTTTCGCAATCTTTTCACATTGTAGACGGACACAAATCAGTTTTAGGTAATCGACTTATTTAACGTTCCTCGTTAACATTTAGAGTAGACAAATTCAGTTGATGTAATTTATTCAGTTATTCCCTCCTCACCAAAGTAAGCATCGGTTCATATTAAAAACGGTTTTGAATAAAACGCGTTTGATGTACAGGTAGTGTCTGGCGGAGTGCGGCGCGGCGTCAGGAGAGCTCAGTTAAGCAGCAATAGCTCACCAATCGTGGTGCGATGATCTCGAGCCCGCACCTAACCCCGCATCATTCACGATAATGGCGGGGCCTATGTCTCGACCGTAAATGTAAATCGCTCTAATTTATACGCGCGATAACGTCGCCGCACTGCTGTTAACTGTAATTATATTACCAAGCGAGGACGTGTTGATCAAAACCCCTGATTAAATGCCCGTGATGCGAACCGGGAAAAATTTTGCCGGGCCGTCGCCCTCGTGGAAATGAAGTCGCGAAAACATTATTATTTTATCCAAATATTTATTAGGTAATGTATATTAATTTTGAATAAATTATATTAAACCTTCAACTAACGGGATTTCGTGATTGGAACTTATTTCGTGTCTGATATTCAATATTTGTGTTTAATTTGTTTCTCTCTACACAATAATAACAATGATAGCTACTCCTGTAGAGGCTTAGGTACTTTTTCTTTTCTTAGAATTCATTTAATTCGAGTGTATTTCTATTAAGCCAAACTAGTTATATTACTCTGCTATTGATATGCCAGTCAGAAACATTCCTTATATAATACCAGTACAGCACACAGAGACAATGCCCCAATGGGCAATCTATTTGAGTAATTATCCGCTAAGGGCCATTGTCGGCCATCTTGTACGCGTGGAATGAAGCTTGTTCGCTGAATGCTGGCTGTTAGGTACATGCTTTTGGCGATCACGGCGACAGTGCCCCGGAGTGTCTTCAATGACAATACAAACACTATATTGTCCTCTCAATTCTGGTAATTCATGACCCATGTTTGCACTTAAATGTGTGTCTATTTTTCATATTCCACTTAGCGGAGACATGAACGTTTGGACTTCAACATTTTTGAATTCAAACGAAAGCATTCCCGCTATATGCAATTCAGTTTCGTATGAGAGATAAGATGCTTGTGGGCTGTTAAAAGAATATGAGTCAAGGAACATGTGCGAGAATAAGAATACAAGTTGTATTCGAAGTTAATTTACCATTAATTTACATGTTGTTGTATTATAAGGAATTAGGGTAAACAATACGTTAATGTGTAATTGATAGTGTACGAGGTATTCAAGTACCTATGTGCTTTACAAAAAGGGCCCATTACACTGACTAACCTACAAAAAATATGCACTTGTCTAGAATGACAGTTCTTGTAATAAAAACATAAAATGTTGAAAGATATTAGTTACGGCATGAGAATATCAAGTAGGTACTTAAATGTATAAACTCAGAATAATTTTATATGTTGATTTCTTATTCTACTATTTCTTCTTCGAACAAAAAATCTGCCCTAAGTAATAAATGAAGGAATTATACATGCAGTTTAAAGCAAACGCGTTGCAAGTGGGGCCGTACATTGAGCGTGAAATAACTCATTATTACACTTGGAATAAGCAAACGAAAGAAAGTGGTGAGAAATGAAACATGGGCGATGTTTAATTATAACACTAGATAAGTTAACAATCTCGGAACCGAAGTCTGACTGCGGCTTATCTGACGCCAAATGTTTCAAAGGAACTTTTAACGAGTTTAAAGTTGGGCCAAGTGTAGTGCACCCGCAGCGCTTCCGTAGCTTAAGATTAATTAAACAATTGCACGATGGCTCCTTGAAAACACTCCGACATGTCTCGGCCTGTCGTCGCCAACCTTGCCAAATTAAAGTCATAAATCAAAATCCGACGACCGGAAACAGAAATGTAATAATGAAGAACTAACTTCGGTTAGGAGCGAGTCGCCTTGCTAGACTACACGACACTTTTGCGAAATTAATTCATTTCTTTCCGCTCCTGGGACCAGACATGAAAGCAGAACGTGATTTACTACTGTGCCAAATGGAGGATTCTGCTTGTTTTTCGTTATGTACAACATTAAAATATTTATCGGAAAGTAAAATACAAGCGCCACTGTAACACAATCATCTTGCGCATAACTGATGCAAATTGCAAGTGTCAGCAGAATACTATGGACGTAATCATTTTCAGTGCGTAATAAAAGTAATAAACCGGAATATTAAATTGGATGACGCATACAATTCGATTGTTTGTACTGAACAATTCTCCTAGTGAAGTTGAAATTTACAGTGGGGGGAAGGTAACATCGAGTACGTAACATCGGCTTCGTTCGGGACGGCTCGTAATTCACCTACAATTTATGTGCGTACGCCGGTGACGCGCTAAAAGATTAGTCGCCACCGATGCCCACTGTACTTTGTTTACATCACATAACAATGTTTTCAAATTTCGTTAAAACTTAAAACCTCTTCCGTAAACAAGTATCCTGCAAAACTTATATAAGAAATGTGACGTACACCTTTATTTAGGTGAAAGAATATATAGAATTGTAGACGTCTTCTTCCCTACCATCATATTCATCTTCCTAAGCATAAACCTGGATCGTAATACAGGCGGAGTTCCAACCTCTTCAGCAACGGGAAAGTTTATTCTGAGAAGAAAGTCTGTACATATTTTAAGCAGTGTCGTGTACGTTGAGTCAAAAAGCGGCAAGTGCATTTGACTCACTCTAAAGCAAAACAGTGAAACTTTATAGTATCTAAATCACTTGTTTAAAAATGAACGCCCGGAACAACGGACGTGGGAAGTCGGGCCAAAGTTTACGACTATGAAGCAATCCGGCGTACGTACCAGCATTGAATTTGTTTCCGTCTGATTCCGCCCCAGCTATTGCATAGTTCACTAGCGGCGGAATACAAAATCAACTATCGCCACATTGAAACCATAACGAATGATTTGCGATGTAACAGCGATAATCATGTTTACAATTCGCTAGCTAGAGTAGCCGTGCGAGTGAGATTGCGCGAGATATGTAGGTGATGACGAAAATAGTTTTGAATTTAAAACATTCTGTGCTTATTAAAGATCTTTGGGTACGTTATTTAAATTGAGAAGATACAAGAATTTCAAAGTTACTCGTATTTTACATAATATAATCAATTTGGTTCTCGTGACAACACTAGCAAAGCCCATGTTTTCTCCATTCCTCTTTGGCACTAAATATAGAAAACACAGGGCTATAAAAGCGGTTGTGATGTATCGGACACAATTTTCTGGTGCCCAAGTGCCCGTAGATCGACGATAAAAGCTGCAATTGTTTTCATTTGACAACATGTTTGTGTTCCGTCTGACAAATGGCTTGTAAGATCGTTGCGACGTAAGAGTTTTAGTGTGCTCGCCGCGAATATTGACTGTCACTCATTTGGCAGGAGGTGCCAAACATTTGGTTCTGTTTTACATTTTTACAGTTGAACCATTTTTTACATATATTCTGTGGAATTAGGACATACAGAATTTTTCAGGCCTTGGATTTGTGAATATAAATATCTATAGACAGTATGGTTATATGTGAATTAGATTTGTCTCTACATTATCATGAAGAACCAGATCCGTGAAGGTCGAGAGACTGCGTCATTACTTAAATCTAGAATCTGTTTAGTCTATCAACTGCGTGCGGCTGCCTATAAGTCTATATCTATCTGCTGTAAAATGTACAACACAATTCTGTTATTCATATTATAATATTATACAATTACTTCCAACGTAACTAGCCTGATTTAAAATATTGAAACAGGGTTGCGAAGCGTCGCATAATGAAACAAGCCAGATGCACAAAACATGGAATGTTCTTTATGGGACACGCTTTCGCTATTACAACGTATCCAATTTGAGTAGAGCTGTCATATTGTACCGTGTTTTTGCTGTTAGGATTGTCTGATGAAGAAAAGGAGGACATGGGAGGTCATACTACAGTGGTGTAGAGAGCTGCTCTACTAAGGCCAGTGGGTGTTCAAGCTCGCCCCACGCCTATTGTACACGACCGGGCCACAACACGCTTTGGTATGATATTGACATAGGAAAATATTTGCGAAATGTATAAAAATAAATAAATTCTAAGCTAAAAGCAATGTTAGTAGTTTTATAATACTTAGATGTCAGAAAATTGTGTTATTTTACCACATATTATACAAACATCGTAGAATAATACTTTATAATTACGAAGCACACACTCACTCGTTAATGGTACATACTGAATTAATTTGAAGTAGTAAAACTTTGTGTTGTTCATATTTTATATCATACTCGTAACGCGGGGCATATTGCAATGATACTTAAGTTAAAGTAATTAACAGAATGAATACGTGCTTAGGGTCTGACTCATTTATCATAACGGCATCATAATAGCTCTGCCTCATCCGAAATGTCTGAGCCTGATCTAGAGAACCTTCCGTGAATTTGATGGTGGCTTACATGGGCTGTTTACTATCAAGTGGTAAACTAATGAGTTAATAACTTACTTATCAATTAGATCCTTTAGGATGTCGCTTTAGTAAACAATCGACTGTAATAGGCTTAAGTTTACATCGGAAAACAATCGAATATCGATTTCAGGCAACCATTAGGAACGTACACAAAACACGAGATTTGCTTACATTGAATAACAATTGACGAGGTATTCACGGAATTCGTACATGAAGTGATTAAGCAATAATTGCGCCCTAAATTTTTATAGGTCATATCGATAGAATGGCTGTGGTCGAATTCATTACCCTATGGGGTTTGTAGTGGAGTGGGTAAAGGGGGTGGACGGGACTTCATGGCGTCGAGTGAGGGGGGGGGGGCGACGGGAATGTAATATCAGTAGAGTAGTGATATTGCGGTTTCTAGTCCGCGTGATACTGCCGTGGAGTCGCTCAGTCGCTCACATAATTGTGTGGGTAGTTAGAAATATGATTAGTATAAAATTCCGTTAATTTCGGATGCTCATTATGATCGCTCAAAGAGGTTAAATACGATTCATGACGTTCCGTTTCTCTCGTATGATTGACTTCGTTTACTTGTAAACAGGGGTGCTGTGGCTTTACCCTTTGTTATGATTTTATTGGGAACTATAATGATATTTAAAAGAGAGCCATTTTCTTAATATAATTATCTGAAGAGTATGCTGTATTGCGGACTTGTAAATTCGAAGAAAACTATTTCGTAAAGCTATGTATAAGGTGGGCAATCTAAAACCTGACTGACAAAAGTTTAGTTTCAGCTCGTAGACTTAACAATCTGCTCCAAGATGCTCACGACCCCCAGCGGGTGGCTTGAAGTCGTCTGAAGCACTCTCGGATCAGAAACACAAGAACAACTTAAAAATCTTACAGTCTACAGCAGAAATAATGTACTTTGTAACCCTAATAGCTCCCCGACACTGTCCACCAACTCATAATTATTTATGAATGACGCGCGTACAAAGGAAACAACACAAATAAAAAACCCCCGATGTTTCTGTATCCCACTTCAGAACGTTGCGTTAGATTTTATAAATACACTGAGGTGTTATCGCAACGCTTCCACATTTTATAATAGAATAAATATTTCGTCGGATAAAAGTATTTCGGGATTACGAAGGAATTCAGTTCCATGTTCTGTTGAAATTTTATTGTAACCGTATTGGTGCTCTGTAAACCGATTTTATTTACCGCGGTTGATATTTTGTCTATTATATCATGTTTCATATTATTTAAAGTGTCACGTAATGGCAAATTAGTGGGCCTTAAGAGTGGAATCTTTTGCAAAAATGATATTTAAAATTAACAAAGACGACTTTGTAATCATTCACTTTTATAAATAACTTGTTGAAATGCATTGAGGAAAAATGTACTCAGAATTTGCAAGTGTTTATACCTGAGGAGAAACTTTAAAGCTCGAGTGAACAGAAACGGATATTCCAACCGAGACAATCTTAATAGTTTCTGAGTGTCGTCAATAATAGAAGTTATTCAGGTAAGACTTACTGTGGAAGACAATAAACAATCTGTATAATCAGTTGTCGAGTTTTAGGACGTCGAATTATGTTAATATAATATTTGTGATAGGAATAATACTGCATGCCTTTCGCTGTCCTTACGCAGAACTAATGCCAAGTGGGTCGGGTTGCAGTGCGCGGGGGCACACGCTCCGCAGGACCACTGGAAGGTCTGCTCTGTGGCAAGGTCCATCACCATAATTATTTGTCTATTGTAAGTATACTATTTAACTCTTCAATCACGTAAGTATCATATGAATTCTGGATTACAACCAGTAGCTGGTAGAGACAGAACAAAATAACTTTCTTTATAGAGTATGTTCTTTTTTAGTCGCGATAAGTTGGGTGACACTGGCTAGACAGGCGACGTTCTAAATGATGCAAAAATGTTGTGCAGTTCATAACAAATTACCT
This sequence comes from Abrostola triplasia, assembly GCA_946251915.1. Classification (NCBI taxonomy): domain Eukaryota; kingdom Metazoa; phylum Arthropoda; class Insecta; order Lepidoptera; family Noctuidae; genus Abrostola; species Abrostola triplasia. The sequence goes on from OX276423.1 coordinate 5,896,307, forward strand.
ATCTAATAAAGTTCAAAAGCAAAGCATCTTCAATCAAGAACAGGGCCACGGCAATTGTGGTTTAACCTTATCAATTGATACTCGATACATATGTATACTCAACGTGCCTACCTCAATATAGAGTATCGTAGTCACAACTCACAACTAATAAGTGCTATCTACAGTAAAATACGAGCATTATCAGCCGAGCCATTCCGCAGTAAAGGGCAAGTTCTAACTACGCATAAATTCACTATTATCAAATTACTGTCATAACAACAGCAAGTTAATTTGATAACTAAGTAATTTCACTGGCCAGTTAGAAATCACTACTCCGCTCGCGGTTAGAGTTATCGAGTATGCGGGCGCAGGAAGCTAATTACTGATAAACAAGTCGTTGGTCGCATGCCTATTGACAGTTTGACTTAGGGGCCTAATCGTCATTCGTACTCCGTGCGGATCCGATCCAGATACGATTGAGGTTTGTTTAAAACAACACATAAAATCCGAACTGTGTTCATTTCAGTCAGACTAAAAATAGCTTTGTTATTTAGGAGCCAATTTGCGTAGGTGGCTATTTAAACAGACTTTACGACTATTTATTGTTTTCACAACAAACTAACTGTGGACTATAATCACTTGTCGTTGTATTTATATTTAACATTTTAAAGATTTGAAATAACAACAAAAGATTACATTTTCATATTCATAAATGTCAGTTCCGAAACGAATGGATCCCGCAAATGTATATTTCCCGGTTTCGACGATAAAAGCTGCGTACAATTGCCCCGATTTTGTTCTCTTTTATCCTAAGTTTTATTATTTTAAAGTATTTTAATTAAAACTGACATTGTTTTGAGGAAGAAGATTATGACAAGCCGCCAGCTTGACGCAGACAAAAAGATTTCGTGAAATCCGCTTCGCTCGGCGCAGGGTTGGGTAAAGGGTCAGAATTATTCAAGTTTCTTTGGATGATTTTAAAATTTTAAACGACGCTAAATTGTCGTAATGTTGCCAGAATATTAGAATTAAAACGAAACGTATTGTTCTTAGAAATAAATCTTGGCCGTAGGGTATGCGTTGAGTTTTGTCAATGACAATAAACGTAATCGATGTCATTAATATTTATACTGCTTTATAAACAAGTTTCCGCCGTCACTTTATTTATTATTTACATTATTTATGTGATTCAGTCTTTATCAGTACTAGCATCAAATATTACTACTACTTTTATATAATAGGAGCAGAACTGTTAAGCATACTTAAAAACGTACACTGGGTAAAATTGTATTTATTTTCCAAGTAGCACAAACTTCACAATGTACTTTATTTTCCATTAACGAAGTGCTTTTATGTACTTTACTAATAAGTGCTACATTAAATGAATAAATGGAGGTAATTTTTAATCATTACCTTTTAATGAACAACAACGTTAGTTTAATATATATTACGCGACTAAAATTAAAGACGCACAAACTGTCAACCCTGTAACATCCAACACTTCCGCCACTGACAAGCGGTGGGTATTGTTTCGTACAGCAGAGCATTGGATCTATCCATTTCATTGTAGGGTTAAGTTTCCTGCTAACCATTTTCTCCGAATACTTGAGATATTTCCTATACTTATTATAAAGGTATTTATTTTCTTGTTTACGTGTACAACGTAGACTTTATTTGATCAGGAGTAATTTGAGATTTAGCGGGAGAGCAAGCGGGATTTAGAAAAGGTTTCTGCACAATCGACCACATACATACCCTAGATCAAATAATAGAAAAGCATCAGGAACGGCAGAAACCCCTCTATTTAGCTTTTATTGATTATACAAAAGCTTTCGACTCCATATCGCATGACAGTCTATGGCAAGCACTAGATAACCAAGAAATATCGGGAACCTACATAAACATCTTAAAGGACATCTATAGCAAGAGTGTCAGCCGTGTAAAACTTGACAGACTAGGGCCGAAGATCGACATATGTAGAGGCGTGAAACAGGGAGACCCATTGTCCCCTACTATCTTTATATCTGTACTACAATACATAATGAAAGACTTGCACTGGGAAGATAAAGGTATTAACATAGATAGGAAAAACCTCAACAATCTCAGATTCGCTGATGACATCGTGCTATTCTCAAACTCTGCAAAGCAATTACAAGAAATGATAACCGAGCTTTGTGAAATAAGCAACAATATAGGACTGCAACTAAACATATCAAAAACAAAAGTAATGACAAACGCTGTACGAACGCCAATACTAGTAAAAAATACACAAAGGATAGAGTATGTCGAAAATTACATTTACCTGGGGAAATTAATTTCATTTCATAGTTCTAGAAACAAAGAGGAGATAGAAAGAAGAATAAATATGACCTGGAACAAGTTTTGGAGTTTAAAAGAAATAATGAAATCTAAACTACCCTTGAAATTAAAAAAGTAAGTTATGGATGGGTGTTTACTACCCTGTTTGTCTTACGGATCGCAAACCTGGATATTTAACAAATATGCACGAGATAAAATAGAAAAAACCCAACGTGCTATGGAAAGGAGTATCCTTAACGTAAGGCTAAAAAACAAAATCAGATCAGTGAAAATAAGAGAAAAAACAAAGGTGATAGACGCTCTCCAGCATATGAAACGTCTAAAGTGGAAGTGGGCTGGTCACGTGGGAAGATTCATAGACGATAGATGGACAAAATTAGCCACAATATGGCCAGGGCCCAAAGGTAAGAGGACCAGAGGACGCCCAAAGGAACGCTGGGTCGACGAAATTAAAAACCAAGCTGGAAGCGACTGGATAGAGAAAACGAAGACGAGAAAAACCTGGAAGCTGTTGGAGGAGGCCTATACCCGCAAGGGGCCTTAACTAAAAAAATTAAATTTATCTTAAGTACTTATATTTCTTTATTACTATATTTATGTTTTTATTTGTAAGTTAAGGAAACAAAATAAAAGGCTTATTATTATTATATTATTATAATTTGAGATTTGTGTTTATATCTTAATATGTTCGTGGGAGTAATATTGCTTGGAGGGATGACGCAAGAAGTGATTTATTTTTATTAGGGGGTATTAAATGATTTGTAAGCTAGACTAATAAAAAGGGATAAGTGTAAGTAGTGTGACAGCGGCGCGCCGGCTCACGGCTGCGCGTCCGAGACGCGCCGCGCCGCGCGCCGCCGCGCTCTACGCTGACTCGTTCCGCAAGATCATTGTTATTTATCTCGGTGCCTCCCCGCTTTTATTTGGTCCCTGTCCGCCTCGGTTTATTTGTCTTCGGGATCTGAGGGTACATTAACGTATTTTTCTTCTCTATTAGGGAGACGGTCGTCGGCCCACCTTCAAACTTTGTACCGGGATCTACGAAATCCGAAACCCAATGTTTGTTTACTTGTTTTTTATTTCCGAGATAAGTCAAATAAAAGTTGACGATTGATTGTATTGTTAGAGAGCTCGTAATCACGAGGAACAGGGGAAGTTTTGATGCGTTAAGCCAAGAGTTAGTTTAGTTTACGGCGCGGCTATCAATGCGACTGAACCGAACAAAACTGCCCAACTTTGATATTTAAGTTACGACCGGGTGATTAATATTTTCATATGTCCGTGTTGAGCTGTAAATGTCTGGCCATTACGTTTTATTTATATGTACACACCGCATAACAGTTTCTTTGGAACACACACTGATTCATGTTGTAATAAATAGGTACACTATTTTAAGACGTCCTTCGCACGATTTCAGAGCGGCTGTTAACATGACTGGAAATTACCCGTGCTGGTATTAACCCAGAATCCGCTCCATTTACATAATATACTTTTTTCAAGAACGACATTCATAAATGACTCACTATCTGAACACCGGCGTATTTCACCAAACCGTAACAAAAGAAGCCAGTTAGTGATAAAGTCTGGAATAGGTAAATTAAGCACAAAAGCTCCATTAGCCGCCTAGCTGTTTTAAAATTAAATTATCTCGAGCAATAGCAGGCTAGGGAGTTACGAGCAAATTGCCAGAAAGAATAAATCCATTCTCGCGAATCGGTTGCATGAAAATTGCAACAGCAGGCAATAGCGGCGCGCCAGCGAAGCGCACAATTATAACGAGACGGTATAAATCAGAATGAGTTGTGGCATGTTATTAGGGCTATTCCACCACGAAATAGGAAGACGAAAGCGAGCTCGATGAAACTCGTAAACTGAACCGAGATGCTGCTTGCTCATTTTCAAAATAGATTTTTTTGTCAAATGGAAATCCGTGTACTCTATATTTTTTATATACCCGTAGGCTCTGACTCCGACCCAAACACGAGTACAAGCCTTTTTGCAAATTCAAATGAATCGAGAACATAACATTTAAATTTTATTGTTTCCTCGAACAAAGCATTAGAATCGCATTAGGAGCAGGCTCGACGTCTTGAAAAACGTATCTTTGAATTTGCCTCATATCGATTGTCAGCGTTTTCTTTTTGATTGCTTATTATGTAGCTGCGAACGTAGGTATCTAACAGTATTTTCAGTTAGATTCTCATTTGATATTCGCCGTTAAAAAGGATCAAAAGCTTCGAGAGGCAACGGTTCCCGCCGAGAAATAGTTCCCATGCTCGTGAATACAAATAGATGCTTATGAGGACTTACCTTTTCGCAAATTATCTCGCGGCTACAAGGCGGCAACGTAACCTGAAAACAAAATTTCATAGACAGCTTATTTAGTTTTCGTAGAACGGAGGATATCTTTATCGCAGGATTGGAGACAATGTCGTGAATATCATTATTATCATCGATATACCTATCGAAATGGAAAAACACTTTCATAAAAATATATTTTTATTTCGTAATTGGGGACAGGTAAATTGGCGTCTGTGAAAGTTTTGCTACTATAACGAATACTTGGGTTTAGGCTGAAAATAAACGGATTATGTACCTACCTAACCGTAAAAAGAGACTTAAGACCTCTAAGTAAAAACACGTGTTTGTAAAAAGCATAAAATGTCTCTAAAAATGTCTATCTTAACTGAATTCGGATTTCTTAATTTATTATCTTCGAATTTTGAAAAGAAAAATAAAATAGTTCTCTTTCCCCTTTTGGCTATATAGCAAAAAATAAAATCTCGTACCTTACAAGCTAAAACAAGGGTCATTTATGAAATAGTTTGATATTTTTGGTATTCCCCACAGAGACATGTAAATGGAACAGTGAAATGGAAATTGACATATTTGGAATTCCACTGTGGATGGAAATTTTAAATTGAGTTGGAATCCTCTACTGAAAATACTCATAATCAGTAGGATTATAATATTCACTGTTTACAAATATACCAAACTTTAATCCACTCTAATATAAATGCCATTATAATAACTGTAATACCTTTCACATGATTAAAAAGATCAATGCTACCAGCAAACAAATAAAACAATACGTTCTTATTGCAACATTTGTACGCTAGTTTACGAAACCATAAAATATGATAAGCATCAGGCAATGAGATTCAGACGGTATCCTATTTATTTGTATTTACGAGCAAATCGAGCCTTGACCCGCCGCGCGCCGCCCCGAGACCTGTACCTACCCAGGAAAACAACTTTACTCAGATAAACACAACAGCTGAATTCTTTTGTTCGGGTACAAAGGTGATTTGAAGCCTAATATTAACTTGCAGAAGTCGATTATGAGCGTACGGATCTGGTGGGTAATCACGGATAGTCGTGTTTAATAAGAGCGGTTTGCGGGAGCGACGGTGCATCGGGAGTTGGATGCGGGCGTATTGCCGGTCGCCGCCGGTAAACAACGCTCATTCGGGCGGCAGCTGCTAGCTCGACTCGCCTGCATGCGACGCGCAATATCCCTCTTACAAAATAAAGGAATTCCCCGCGACAATCGTTCGCCTTCTTTACCCTCACCCGAGAAATACAAACGCACGCCTCCGAATGACTTTACAAAAATTTGCATGGCACCAGCTTTTTTTCTCTATATTTTCACGTTCAGAAAAGCAATTTTTGTACGTCGCCCGCGATACGGAACGCGGGAAATTGCACTCGTTCCTCGGTGAGCGGAGAGAACAGTGGGAATGGAGTGGCACAGAGTATTGTACCGAAGAGAGGCGACCGATTGCTTTCGGCCAGCTTTATTGGCTGGTACACTTCTGGAACTTTGATTATGTCTATACACAACTCCTTTATACTTTTAACTAAGAGTCGGCGTCCTTTACAGCAAATCTGCATCGAACTCAGGCAATTATGGAACTCATTATGCATAAGTCTGAATATGACTTAAGGGGGAGTGTCGTACAGTGGTAGATTCTCATTGGGGCTAAATTCAAATGTTATCAGCGATTTTCGTGCAGAACCTATACTATTAGGAATATCAGACCGCTATTAAAATTCTACATAAATGGTAAACTTCACGTATCGCTATCAAGTAGAACTGGATTAAACCGAGTTTTATTATCATTTTGATTCAGCGGAAGAGTTTCGCTGCAGTCGGAGTTATTCTCCGATGTTGTTGGATTCAATTAGAGCGCCGGGCCGCCCACTGCGTCACACTGTAGTGAATTATCTTAATTACGCGCCTCAGGACAACAAAGTAACTGCTAATTAATTTAAACTACTAAATACGGCTTTTTTTAAACAATCTGATTATACTTTGATTAGAGTGAAGCAAAAACGGCGGATGTTTTTCAGTGTTACGTGTTAATAAAAAAGTGAATACAAAGGAATCAAGATTGTGTGATGATTAAGAAAAATAAGGCTTGGTGTACACACATATATTATTATTCTAATTAGTGTTCTTATCTAAACATGACAGGATTCAACTCTTATGTACTATGACCGTAATTCTCTTGGCAAGCTAAGAAGAAAAAAAATGTACGTCGGATAGGGACTTCTTGGTAAAGAAACTGTTCTTCGCCGAGTCAAGATAAGTCAAGTACTTACTTAACTCTGAAAGTACTAAAAATATTAAGCAACAAAGACGAACAATAATACAAGTACCCTGAATACAGAGCCATACCCAAAACTTGAAATTAGTAAGCACACTAACCGTACCAAATACGGTAGAAAATGATTCACACAACGCTCTTATTGTACCGTAACAAGTTTTAAATATTCATTTGGCACTGATTAAAACCGTAGTGTAGCTGTTATTTTGTAAGATTCATACACATATATTCATACGCTATTTTCTGATCACACCAAACTGTAAATAATAATTTCAAAGAGAAATGATTCGACGTAAACAATTTATTTTTGCTACAATATTACAGCGTCTTGAGAAGCATATATTTTTGTATCATTCCCAATGCCAGCGTCTGAGTTGATTTAAGAAACCAGGTGTTATATAAATCGGGTGTTTCACAGGAATAACATGAATGTACGCATTTTAGATGGGCCCTATCGTTAATATTAAATGACAGTGTTAAATGACTCGTTATATTTTGTTTATTTTACGTAATTGTAACAAATAGGTTGCCGTGCGAATCTCTCCCGTGAAATCGTGACGAGGTCGATTCGTGGTTCAGGGTGACTGATGACAAATTTGTAATTTGTAATGAGTATTTCTGAGTTAATTTGTATGTAGCGTCACGCTCCCGAGCTTTCCCGGCAAAATAGCATTCCGAGCGGTTACGTCATTTGTACATTGTCAGAGTTTTTGGACCTTTAATTCTCTGCGCCTTGGAGCTTATTCAGCTAGGCAGGGTTTAAGCACCCTCATCAGTAACCTGACCTCCATAAGTTGTTCCTTTTCTGTTTTTGTAAAAGAATTAAAATGCGATTTCTCTGCACTTATCGATACTTCTATAAAGAAAACCCAACAACGGAAAAATAAAATAATATAACGACTCTGATGTGGGAGAAGACTGGCGAGTCATGGTAGCTGCAGTAGACAAGTCCTTAAGCGAATTGGCAGTCCAAGCGTAGATTGCCACCTGTCAGACTGTTGGTTTTAGAAGGGTGCTATCGTGTTTAAGTTTTTAGTTTGGAATGGAATAGTCATTTTTGTATGCAAATAGCTTGGAGGATTTGGAGAAAGATTTTCGATCATTTACAATTTTAGTCAATTGTAGTTTCAGAAATGGATTTTGATTTTTGGTAAGGTTGACATGTAGGTAATGTGCCACTACAGATAGAAAGAATACAATATACCGGAAAATGTAGAGACTAATTGTGTCAGTTCCACAACTCAACTAGTAATAAAAATGACTTTAAAATGCCACTCAAATCCTAACTTGAGTGCGGACAGTCGTATCCGTCAGTTAGTAAATCTATGGCAGTGGTATTATTAGTAATGATTTACGAGCGTGTCGCCGCTAGGTTTCGACAGACACCCGTTAATGACGCCGACCGACGAAGTGCACTCAATTTTATTTATTGGCTTTCTTGAAAGTCATTTAAGACGGGGCACACAGCGAACGCGAAGCGAACAGCCTGCTGTAAACCGCTGCGCTACTTATTTCAATTGAAAATATTGTCTGCTAGCAATATTTAATCAAATTACTCATCTTTCTATTCATTGGTGCATTTGATTTTTTATCCATGAATTTTAACTACTTACATTTTGTAGGTTTCTCTACCTTTTCGCGTTAATTGGAATATTAACTTTAATTCGCTTTCAACATGCAGGAGACGATGACCTTTGTTTATCAGCCACGACATCCACCTTGTATTTGTTTTGCAAGGACACAGGCACAACAGAGTTCAGATTTGAGATTAGGTTTTACTAAACATTCTTGAGGTTACTTGTTGAAATCTAGACATTAATTCAATTTTACATGAAATTAATATTATAGATTGCTTATATTTCTAAAAAAATAGTTAAATCAATCTTCAAAGGTTACGCATCGACATCATGCAGTCTTCTTCTTATCGTATGGTTGATGAACAACCTGGTGTCAGAGATTTGATGGGCTTGACCAATTTCCCATTTTTTTGTTGTGTTTGTTATACGCGTTTTTCTTAAGCAGAAGTCTAAATCACTAACTAAACATTGTAAACACGAATAAGAGTGTAAATAGGAATTGTGACCAGTGACCGTAATTTATAACGGAAAACTAGGCTACTGCCAAAAGGGCCAACAGATGCATTGCATTACATACATTACGGTGCTCACACATTTATAGTAAGATAAACCTATCCTAGAACGGAGATCACATTGATTGCAGCTTAAACAAATCCATAGCTTAGCCACGTGCAGTGTGAGGGATACTTATACAATAGATCGTTATGTTCATAATCCGTAATAGTGCAATGTCACCTTTACTCATGAAATCTCATTATATGAGAAGTTGTTATGGACATTTATATGATTTCTCGAATTTATTTGAAAAACTGTATATTGTGATGGAGGTATTCGGTATACTGCTGTTCCGAGGACACTTACTAAGTCTTCAAAGACGACGCATGTCTTAGTTTGGACAGTGTATAACAAACTGCCGGTGAATATTGTGAGTGCTACAACCGACGGATTTATAAATTTGAAATCACTGTTAACTACTAGTTTTTAAGATATTTTCATTACTTAATCTCTTGACATTAGTACTTTTAAATATTTGATTTTTTGAAAACTTTTAAGTTATGCTACATGTAAGAATTTTTACCAATAAATGACTTGACTATTGTATTTAGACATTCTTTGAGTAGAGGGATTTGCAAAAAAAGCATTGGTTATGAATAATTTACTAGTAACCTTGTAAAAAAACAAAAATTTCCGATGAATTAATAAATATTTAATTTAAATTATTGCTAAGTTTAAAAAACTTTTGAAATCATTTATCACTATTATAAAGTTGTAAAATCACTTGCTTAGAGTGCCAGTTTCAATTTTGTAATTTATTCATACTAAATGATAAATTCATATTGAAAGTGTCTACAATTATTTGTTTTTCAGAAGGAGTTTGCCAGAGACTACTTTAATTTAACTCGTAGTGGAGTAAATATATATAAGTGATTGTAATTACCCTAATTATATTAAACACCTTCCCCCTTACTTATAAACGATGCCAACGTGTGTTTTAAGATAACTACTTCATAAGCCTATTGACTTCTCTATTCTTTGACAAGCAAACGACAGTGACATTTTAACATTGTCAATTTTTATAAGGGGGCTTGTATACCATGTTTTGTGCAAAAATAATTAATACTATTATAACATAACAATCATGGTTAAATTACGTATCGACAAGCGTTAATTAGTTGTCGCATGAACGTACGAACACAAATTATAAATCAGTAGAACACTTAGCGTCGAATTATTCGCAGTAATTTATGAACAACATCAATTTTTCAAATGTCTACGGATCCGTCCGATCGACTTCCATTAATTTTGATGATGGATGTCAAGTGTGCCGCAAGTTTATGTTGTAAATCAATCAAGGATAAATCACGAGCGTGATGGCTACTTATTTATATTAATACTTTTTGCTCACAAGTCCCGAAGGGTTCGAGTGTCAAGAAGAAACTAGTTTCAATTAACTCTGCCAAGTCAAGTGTGTTTCGGAGATAATGAAATTAGCTTTCGATTTGGTCTTTGTACTCGATAACTTTGTTTCTGTTGAGTTATATTATTTTTAAGAATTTACTTTTTACCTTTTTATGTCTTGATAAAGGTTTATGTTTATGAATTCATGGCTGTCATTCTGGTTCTAGACATAAAGTTTGTGGTTCTCTTCATTCTAGCAGAACATAAAACATTCCATTCTTTTAGTTCGTGTGGTAACCTCGAGGACTAAAACAGAAATGGGAACGTCCTTTTTTAAGATGGTTGTAAAAGAACAAATTGGTGGGTCCATATTGTTCGCAGTAAGACACTATACGACTAGAGTATGTTAAAAGCTTCGTAATAAGACGACGAACGACGAGCCTACAAATCATAATAAATTCGGCGAACTTATTAAGTCAGCCGCCAACAAACAATGGAGCGAGTTATTGGCGATATACCCTCGTTTTATCTAACGTCCCCTCCCCACCACCTCACGAGCGTCCCCCTTCTGGCCCAACAAGTGGAGCAATCTACTTTTTATCGGAAAAAGCTCAGGGAATCAAGAATATAGCAATTAACAGAGGCAAAGAGTTAACAACAACAGATGTTTAATAGCTCGAGGTAGCTCTCAATAATGGCTGCCGAGAACGGATTTGCCTTTAGCCTTTACTTATTTACTAGCTGTGTACTGATACTAATGCTCGGTTTAACTACAATGATATTTTAATTTAATGTTTGGCTTATCGACAGATTTCTTTGATACACGCTAAGAAAAGATCAAACGTCTGAGTTAACTTCTGAGATTATATTTTCTTAGTAACTGTTTAATGTGGAGCTACCTGTTACCTTCAAGGAAGACAAAGTCCACTATACCGGCCTACTATTCAGGTGTTGGTGTATTTTTGCATCTGTTGGTGTTGAGAGTCATTTCAGCATGTGTGTTGCCAAATGAGAACGAGTGATGTGAGTCATACGCCACCTGGCCACTATGTCGAAGTGACAGTAGTGGAAATCATTACTCACCTGTAGGTCTACTTCTGCTAAGGAACGTCAAAACTTTCATTTTCTACAAGTTTTCGAAACCACAGTAAGTACATAAATATAAATCTTCTCACTGCAAATATTTTAAGTCATTAATGCCATAATTAATTAGGAAATCATTATACTTTTACGATGACGTTAACGTCTCGTTAAAATAATAACTTTCCAGTCACGTTAATGTGAGCGGTGCATCTCAGTTGCTATTAAATTTACTAACACTGATGTTTTAATTTATATCGTCGTATGTTACTATAATGATGTCCACCGACTGAGCTCTTTGCCAGCGCCATTATGTATGTATTGGTGGCTAAATTAGTAGAGCATTAAATTATTAATAAAGGTGACATAGTTGACTGTTGATTTGGTAAACATTAGTACGTAGGCAGCGGCAAAGTGGAGCAGTAATTGACTCTATTTCAAACAACAAACACTGGCATCACAGCAAACGTGATACACGCAACATCATCCAATATAATTTGTTATAAATAGCTACATACCTACGCCAATATTGGTGAAACTGGAAGTACCACTTAAGATGGAAAATACTAATCTCGGTGCAACAAGAATTCAAGCGAGTGCAAGGAATTACGATTAACCGCTCTAGTTAATTTAAACGCCAGCCAAAACCGTCGCTCAAGCGAGTCAGTGCAGACCGGTAATGCGCCTAACATCTCGCAATTCCAAAACAAGAACGAACCATTAAAACTAAGCGAACGAAATCGGATTCAATCTAACAAAATAGCAGCAATTACAATCCGAAACTATATGCCGTAGTATGTAATGGCCGCCCTTCGATAACATATAAATATAAGGCGCCGTACGACTCCGCCAATAATAGTCCAAATATCGTTCAATAATGGGACACGAGCGGACGAAAGTGTAGGGCAAACAATAATGGGCGAAGACAGACCGGCACGTACAGCGAGTCGCAGAATTAATCAGTTAGTCACACTTGCGTCGAACTAAGGAAGAGTCGATTAGGAGGGTACCTTGAGGATTATTGAGACATTGCGGCGCATGCCAGCTGCGGCCGCCCAACTTGCCGATATTGCCGCCGCGGCCAGGGCTGCCCCAACTTGTTTTCAACTGCCCAAGAATTTCCAGCTCCGACGAGAAACTCCGTCGTTCGATCATACTTATTGGAAAAAGGGTTCTCGTTTTCTCATAATGTTGCCATCGTTGTAGGTACCAGTATTAGGATATTTCACTTGTTATATTTTGGAATGATGCCATGTTCCACTTTATGAGTTGGGTCTATTTATACTACAAAAAGTTTTAAGATTTCATAATAGTACGACTTACGAGTAAGTATAAATAATTTGTTTGTTTCTATTTTCCTTTATGATAATTTGGGTATTGTCATGCGTACCCGTGGAGGGTCGTGTTAGGCGAGGCATTTTAATTAACAAAGCTGTATTCCCATGCGGCTCGGCTAGAGCTGATGGAAAAATTGACATTACTTTCATATTCGGCACACATACGCGAGTTTAATTGATAGTTCGTTATCTTCCCGGTGACGAGGTTATTTAGTTATAAGCTGAACCGGGGTATAGGCTGCTCGCATGTAGTTCACGTATGTGGAGTAAATTTTATTTAAATTTGTCAGCCGCCGCTGGAGGCTCGTTTGCTATGCCTACTGTTATAACTCGCGTTTTATAGGCTTGTTTATGGATACAATACAATAGCCTAGTATACAACGTCCATTTTGCTTGTGTTATTAGATAAACTGAAATAGCTATATAACAGTAGATTGTCTTTTATCTCTATTACGTAGTTTGTTGTTTTGATTTATGTTACAGTAAAAAAGTCTAGTAGATATGGCTTGTAACCCATACTAGGTTTTTCTTAGAAAACATTATTTTTTAAATAAGAAATTACTAGTAACATAAAACCAATGTCTTGGTGCTAACCTGAGCCATGTTATAGATATTGTTATGGATTCTCTGATTGACAATCTGATGATTCGATTATTATATTCAGATTGGGAGAGTTCTTGAGCCGAAACTCATCAACGAGGTTCAACACTTGAATATAAAGCCTTAAAGTGGACGGGGGTTGGACGGCCGACTAATGCACAAAGCGGGTTCGCCTGTTATGTTGATTGTACAAAACAGATTGGAGATGCATCCCGCTCTTTGTCGCGGTTGCAGAATAACAATTGTATAGGTAATTGCTCATCGATATTCCAGTAATTGATAATCACAATTCTCATACTATTCTTAAGGCAGACTTCATCAATAAATAGGTTTACGGAGAATGATCTTATGTTATTATTGAATATAATGGACTAGGAGAACTCTGTCCCCCTAATTCTTTAAAAAACTACAGTTTTAAGACATGAAATTTAAATTATACCTGTCACTGTCGTTTGGTTGTCAAATAATTGTGATGCCAACAAACTTATGACGAGTTTAATTTAATTCTGGAATTATTCTCGTTTATAAAACGTTTAGGTACGTAGGTGTACTTTTAAATTTTTATTGTTAAGGTTCAGATACCGAAGATTCAAATCACTTGACCATCTTGGATCGTTCTTATCCTAAAAAGACAGCCAAAACATTTTAAAATTACTGGTAGACGACGTACATATAATATAAGTAATAATCATTTGCAACAATGACTTAGTTCCTTCATAGATTGAAGTATATTTATCACTACAACATTCTAGACAGAACCGGTTCTCGCTAATAAATGGTCCGTTTTGAAACAATCAAGACGTCAGAGATCATTTTTCTACAGTTGATGTGCTCGTGTCATGCGATACGGCACATTCGTCGCAGGTCGGTCAGGCTTGAGCTGTCAATCACAACGAGTTGATTGGATTTTGTTATTGGCGTCAATCCGCGAGTTGCCTAGGTGGAACTGCCAAAAAAAACATGAAACAACTAAACTTTAAAATTAGTTTATTGCAGATTTGTATACGGTTTATTGATAAGAAGATCAGAAAAATATAGAGTCCAATTACAATTAAATACAATTGGGAATTTAATTAGATCGCAGTATCATCATCATCTGCCCGTTGCAGTCCACTGCTGGGCTTGGCACATAGGCCTCTCCCAAAGTACGCCACAGAGCCCGCTCTGCTGCGTTATGCAATCAATCGATCGAAGTATACCACAAGTTAATTCTAAGTAAAAATATTGCTTTGATTCCAAAAAGTTTCGTTACCTGACTTAAGTTTTATAGTACTAAAGGTATAATAATACAATTAGTTCAATAATAAAGTCAATCAAGTATCTATAATAAATACAGACTAAAACTTTGAAACAGTTTTAGCAGAGCTAAATTAAGCCTTAGATTGGTTGAAAATCTCGCCCGGATCGAAAGTCTAGGGTCTATTTTGTGGTCGGCGAAAACAGCTTAGAGCGAAGTGCCGACTATAATTGACTAATTAATGACGTCACTCAAACTCTCAGTGAGTTATTCCGAAAACAAAACGTTATGTTAAATTTTGGGATGGTTTGACTTGATCATAATTGTTGCAGATTTGAATTTTCATACTTTGGTTTATTAAATTGGGCGGCGCTGAAATAATGGCTTTATTATTAAGTCGGCTCGTTTTACAAAGGATATATCAAACACGAGAAAATAAAAATGCAGATTAATTCTCGGTGGAAAACATTACTCCGAGACGTATGAACCGCTAATGTAGTACTGATTTAAATAGCTAATCTTGTTCTCGTGGTTTAAATAAATAAATCGATGGAAGCAAAATTATGATACGGAGCTAAACCTCTACCTACATCAATGGTATAACAGAATACACCTCTATCCAAAACAGAATCGATGGAACACCGACCTTTGCAACAGACAGCTAATACTTTCGAAGACAGTGTTGTACCAAACGCATCGTCGGACCGGAATATAATCGATGCGCCAGTCTTGTGTGAAATAGTATCATGGAAAGCTATCAATAACACGGACCCCGTACTAAGTGCACGAGACATTACCAGCTTAGCAGATACTAATATATTGAACAGCTCGTTTACAAGATAATGCGCGCACGCCTGGAATTTCAGTATCATCTGGCGACTTGTTAAGAGCTGATGCACGTTTCGTGGTACAGGTGAATATTTCCCTTCGAAGCTACGATGTGAATCTTTTATGACACGTACCTGAAATTTTTGGAATAATATGGGTAGTTAGGTACACGTCGCAAATTGAAGGGAAACTATGTTGAAATTTAATAGGATTAAACTGTTTGATCTCTAAGTTGTTGGTTTGTTACGTTAACCGCACTGATTACTGGTAACTTAACTTAACTTCGTGTGTATAGATTCGTGTAATTCAGATAAACAATTACCTAGGATAGACAGAGGCAAGTGTAATCTAATAAGGGTTTAGTTTATTTCTATTAAGACGTGGAAACCTAAAAATCTAATTAGGAATTTGGTTTGAAGTTACGATTTTTTTGTATTTTTATTTCCCGATGTCCGCTGCTAATAATTTGAATACCCTTAACGTACCTAGCACGAATAAGGCAACTGACCTTACTCTCACTAATGAGCGCGTCACAAGTTTGTTTAAGACAAGTGGAAGTTTCAGAATGCCACTGGCACTACGCCAGAGTAACACTCAGACGAAGGAAGATATAATCAGAGATATCATCTCGGGAGCGAGTGAGGTCGGCTCGTACCCACACGGCGACCATAACTGCGAGTGTTGGAGTCCGAGACCAGGCTACAATTACCAATGTATTATTTATCAGACGGCAAAGCGGGGCCTCGTCCGGAAAAAGGAATTGATTTCTGCATAATTTAACAGCGAAAACACCTCCCAGAGACCTCTCCGTAGTACTAAAAACAAAACATTCGTTTGTATTTTACTACTTTCGTCGGAATAAATGCATTTTTTATGTTCATATACGCACTCCTTACGAAATGAAGGCGAGTTGATGGCGCGTCTTGCTACAAGTTTTTAGGACCGCGCTGGTTTCATTAGCCAAATATTTTATTATTTTTACCGCATGAAAAAAGAATGCTTAATTCCCTTTGACAGACCATGTCTTATATTTTATTCAAAAGAAGGTTTCGTTAACATAATAATTAAATGTGCTTTATGAATATAAAGTCTTAATCAAAGTTTCGCAAATAGCATAACTTTTCCTAGTATTCTGCTCGATATACATTATGCATATTAATTAGTTGCGCCAGTAGGGGACAAGAATAATCAAATAAATAAGAATCATAATTATTCTTGGAATATTTTATGTTTGAAACACCCACTAAATATCGCGGTTAATTAAATCATTAAGGCTTTTACATAATTAATTTTATACTTGACACACGCTCTCTATTCGGTTTTAACTTGCCAGAAACTTAAACAGTTACCTTAATTTCTCTAATTATTATTGACTCACTACAAAGCATCTGTATAACTGTTACCACAATGCAATTAACTGACCGTGGCTTAATATCCTAGTTAGTTCAATAGCTGAACTTTTAAAATAAGTCACGTTGCGAGCCAGTAGCGGCATCCAGTTGTAATAGCATCAGATTGATTAGCGGTGTGCGCACAACAAACACGCGGCTCCAGTGTGGCCGGCTTTGTTGTCGGAGCGGGCTGAGTCAGATTCTTGTAGGTAATTAACCGTTGCTATAAATTAGTGCGGCGGGCGGGCGTCGTCCGGCGGGCCTCATTGCGGATGCGACGCACGGCCCGGACGGCCCGGACGGCCCAAGGATGCGGCGTCCAAACATTGTCACTGCACCGCAACTCCAGCTGTGTTCACTAGTTAGTGCCCGCACTACACTACGTGTTGAAATATTGCCATTGTTAACTCTAACTAAGGAGCCGGCACCTCATCGATATTCGATTACGTCACAGCTCCCGTTCAATTTATATTTTGTGGACTTTCACGACTTACTTGTATAAATTGTCGGTAAGTTTTAAAAAGGCGGTACTTTATGTCGTTTTATATATAAGCACCTACTTATATCCCCATTGAAACCGACTTCAACGTCTCTGTCGAGATGAGAAAAACAATCGTAATTTTAAGACAGTTTCCACTTATTTGATGTGTTTTCTTTCACAAACTTTCCCCAAAAAAGCTAATAGTGCTAACAAACAACTAGTTGTTTACGAGTTTTCAGTCCATAATATCAAACAAATAAATTTTATCACACATCCGGCGATAACTAAAGTAATAAGCGAAATTCTGAGAGAAATTGGAACTAGCTCTATTAAATAATAGAAAAGGCAAAGTCAACTTTATGTCTTGCCTGCTTTTAAGTACTATTACGCTAGAACAACTTTATCAGGGATTGATACTTAATTAATTTAAAAAAGATTAATGACTATCCCCTGTACATTAATCACGTACAACTTGCTTACTATAGCGGATTAAATGGTAAGACCAAGAAACCTTATGCACCGTAACTTTAATATACCAAGGATTTATAAATATGGAATAAATACTACATTAATATGTATTTAGGCTTTCTTATTACTGAGGAAAGAACGGGATCTTAACATACTCTATGTGTGTGCGGGTAGTTGAGACTGAATAAGTTGGAAGGTTACGTAATGTAAACCTCGTTGTAAGTAACCGTATAAGTATGTTAGACGTAACACGATGTTAATATACAACATATTGGCAATGCATGTCCCCGCCCCCACTTTGTAGCTGGCTCGAGGTAATCGCTCCAGCTCACGTATCTGATGGAGTTTCCAAGCTTCCAAACTAGTTGGACTGTTGTCGGAAACTTCCGACGACGCTCGGTGCAAGGTGCATGTTCCAACCTGTTCTCGATAAGGAGAAGGATTCGACCCTAAATCCTAACACGCGCCTCAATCTGTCTAGGTGAGCAAAATACCCACACTCTTCTCTCAATTAAAACTTCCTCTATACGATGCAGCGCAAGTACCTTTAAAGCCCGAAGAGGGATGTCAGCGTCCACATGCAGCATTCATTATGAGCTGAATTAGTGAGACCGTCACGCGCGGAGACGTTGTTTTATTCAATGTCTTGAGACAACTTATATGGCAGACCATTACCTAATTGAAGGCTGGCTCGTCGCGGCACCTCAGCCAAAGTGTTATTGCAAATGCGAGTCACGACACGGCGTGAACTTGTTGTCGCGGGGGCGGGAAGGGGACATGCGAGGGGGGAGGGGTTGGTGTCACGTGACGGGGAGCTGCGGCGTCCTGAGCGTTGTCGAGGCCATGAGACTTATGAGGATTACGAGAAAATGTGTATTCGATGACATTTTTCGGGGCCGTAGAAAAAGATGAAATATAAGGAATTCTAAACGTGACCGGAATATTGTATAAGGCGTCACCTATTACCGGTCTATGCGTTCTTTTCGCGGTCGGGCGGACGAGTGCCGATGAAACCGAGCGTGACGTTCCATTCCTGATATAAAAATGTAAGTATGAAAAAGCTTTGTTAAACGCGACTTGGCTTCGGCGAAGTGGCAAAGTTTGAAGTGGAAAACTTTTCATGGAAAAATCTTGGCAGAAAACGATTAAATTTTAAGGCTATTTGTACTGTTCTAAGCGCTGCCGAGGACGAAATGTTTCATTTAATTTATTTTACTCATTATATTTAGTAACGAAATCCCTCACCGATTCAGCGTTGCTAATTGACCGCAATTATGTAAATGTACGAACTTAATCGCATAACTTGCTTAACACTCGTGATGATATTATTCAATATAGTGCAGAGTGCAGACCTCGCAGTCTTTAGAGAAGATTATTTTAATGAAATAATTGAATCAGCTGGAGTGCGGTGGACAGTGGACGCTTACAGAATCTAGAGCAGGCAGCGGGGGCTGCGTGCAGAGCATTTGGCTTTATAAATATATTGGTCTTATAGTTTTATAGAAAACCGAATTTTTTTCCCACTGTGTAAAATCCTTTCTCATCAAAACCTATAATTGGATTAATCGAAAATCAATAGGATACATAACCAAGATAAAGACACGAGACTCGGTTGAAATGTGTCGTAGAAGAAGATTTTTATACAAAGATAAGGAAAACAAGGCTTGTTTGTGAACCGCATGGTTCCCAGGGAACATTTAGAGCGGGCTTGGACCCTCGTTACAATCAGCACTGAATTATTTACCAGGGCCCAGCTTATTGGCCCGAATTGATTTCTGCATAATTTACACAAAAACAAATGTTAGAGCCAAAACATAAAAACGGTAATAAACTGAAGCGCACGTAAACACGTGACAAAGCGGAAATTGAGTTTAAAAATTAAAAACGTTTTCGTTGGTTCGGATTGGAGAGAATCATCGGAAGTCTGCAGATAACTATTAGATAGTTGAATCAAGAATGAGGGAGGCAAAAATAAAATCAGTACAGGTGGTATTAGGATTCAGTGCACGTAGCGTATCGGAGGTTTCGGCGGAGCAAGCCGGGCTGCGGCGGTGGCTACCGCAGTGCGCTCCCGCCGCCGCGCCGCCGCCGCGCCGCCGACCGACCGAGAGATAGCTATTCGTGCCTGTTCTAAGACAATTACCGCTACGTAAACGGAAAATTGTTCGAGAGCTCTCTCAAACGTGTTTTCTAATCTTCGGAGAGCGGGATTGAAGGGGAAAGAGATGCCACTTTTACATTTTTAACGTTCGAACGAGATTATTCGTTTTGTTACAGGATCATTCCGTTCCTGAAAGGATAAAACGAGACCCTTATCATATCCTCAGAGTTGTTAATGTAAATATTACAGAAATAGCGTTTTTATACGCGGTGAGCTCAAATTGACCGGTTTTTATTGTGAGAGCCTTTTGAATAAAAGATTTTATAATAGCTATGTTCTCTGTTACGGTATCTCGTTCTCATAACACTGGTATCACATAATGTGTGCAAAACAATGAAAGCGCGAGCTGTGCGAACAATTAATATCCAACACAATATTTTCACAAAGTTTCACTTCCGAAACTACATCCTGTGCCGTTTGGAACAAAGTGAGTCCTCTCTACAGACTATTTTACGGGCCATAAACCGCGAGAGGGACAGATACAAACTCGACCTTAATGTTTTAAAAATATATACACCTTTATATCGATATTCTGGTTAGGTTCACTTGCTACCCGTTTTTGCGTAGTGCGAGTAAGTAGTGGTGCTAAGAGCAAGGTTGTGTGTTGACTCTTTGTCTAGAAAGTTGGGACGACACACCGGAACGAGTTGTTAAGTCTTGTTAGCACGTGGAATCTCAGTGTGTTGTTACGGCTTAATCTCTGAATCACGGTGTATCTGGTGCGAGCAAAAGATTTGCGTTAAGCTTCGTAAACACGCTAATTGATTCTATATAATAATCGTTTTGCGATCTATATCAGCACAACAAACATTCTCGATGAGTAAATTAACTCGACGTCATCAATGTGTATGTGTATAATCCTATTTGTGTTGGTAATACAGTGTGGATGTTTGCGTAAGGAATTCATCGTGTTTAATGTGTGAGTATGGGCCATTAACAATAAATCCTGTTGTTAGTGGCCCTCCCCGGCGGTTGCGTGGTTGTTCCACACCCCGGCTGACGTTAATCAGCTTCCTCCTTAGATATCTAGATTATACGTCTGTCTGGATAAAGCACTACTTTTATTTCTGTGACGCCGAGGTCAACGTGAGCACAATCCTACTTCAAGTGTCCGTGGTTGTTATTAGATTTGCTTCGGAACTATTTTTAAAAACGGGTCCTCGGGGAGGATTTTATCTAGAAGAAATATGAAGCGTTCTACCGTTTTCCGTTATTTCCTTGAGGTGAAATGTAAGTTTTGGGCAAAAGTAATTCTGGGTCTAATACGTATGAATAGAATACTAATTCCTAGAATTAGAACTTGAATATAAAGTTTATTGTAAAGGATTATTAAACACTCGTTATATCCTAATTCTCTTTAAAATGTTGGTACGAAAGAGCTGAACATAAACTTTTAACTCGGAAAAACACAGACGGCCACAAGCTAAATTCAAGTTGTAGGAAAAAAGCAGCTAAAACTGAAAGCAAAACGTTAACTCGGTTCCGTAGCTGGGAATCTCCGGGGAGCTGTTTTTAAGCTACACGAAACATAAATTTTACAGCTCGTTTAAGTTTAGCTCATTATTTCATTACTCGCATTATCTGCGCCCAACGAACGCCCTCTTCCAGATAGTTGTTCTACATAGAACGGGGTACATGTTCGCATTAAATATATGTTTCATACATGCCATAGGTATTTTAATAGCTGCTTCTCGTCTAGTTTATCGCACATCGTGTCTTAACGCTATAGTTAACTCATTTAATTGTAAGACTATGGAAGTTTTAATATTAATTAAGCGTTGCCTCACAGCGGCATTGTAAAAAACAACGCAATTCCAACGTTTTTCTAACAAATCTCTCCGGTAACGGCGTGTCGTTTCTCTGTTATAATAACGCTACTTCCATAAAAGCTGCATGGTTCCATGTACCCAGCGTGTGATGGCACAAACCCGTATCATGTATGGAAAGCTTCTTGACATTCGAGTCACGTTTAATATTTCTTATTTCCTTTGTCTCATTTGTCCTCGAGTCAGAATGACATCAAGCCTTGTATCTGAGTGTTTTTTCTTCCGATTTCTTAGATTGGGATTTTTACTTACGTTTCAGTCATACAGCTATAGAATATAACGCTCCAATCTAACATGATATGTGGAAGCACTGCCAGTGCTGTCTCAGTAGGCATTTTCTTCGTTATTGGTCTAATACTTTACACAAACACGACTGCGAGCTTTCTTACCTTCCTTGTGGCCCCATTTGGTAAGACAATTGGCAAAGTTAAATGCGGCCTAGATAAAAAAGGCTTACATTTACTAAATAGACTCAGTTTACCCGGCAAATATCGGAGCCTGACGGGAATTCTTACAGCCACTCTACCTGTACCTTCTCACGCTTATCTACATTGGACGAATCTCTTTCAAACCAAACATTAAGGTTTTATGCGGACAAATTCGTTTCGTAATTTGGCTGTAGTGTAAACTAATGTTACTTTAAAAGCATAAACAAAGGCTTGGCATATTTAAATTTATCCGGCGCCATTTGCGTTAAGGTAACCCTTATATGAGCACAGACAATAAGTTATTAAACCTTTTAGACGCAGGTGAAGGCGCAGCATTAAAAAACTCATTTAGTGAACACAATGATGAGCGGCCATCTGTGAGGTCGCGCCCGCGCCGCCCAGGCGGCTCCCAAAGCCCTCTATCCAAAGGAGTCATTCGTACGCATACATGTAATATGAGTAAACGCTTTGTACATTTCACCGGTATTGCTTCCATTTGATATTGGATAGCAATTTATTTATCATACATATTGCGGCTGGGAACGGGCACCGAATCTCGCTGTAAAGGCGTCTTTCTTTCAGTAGGGAATCAGGAATCGAATACGTGTGGGGAATTCTTTGTGTACCTGACTCTGTCATTTAACTATATTGATAGCGATACACATTTTAAACATATGTAGGTCAATTGATTTTGTCGTCTGAAAACTTTTGCATTGCATCCACTGGGGAGACCGTGTTTGTTATTCCTGACAACGTTCGGTTAATTGTATTTTTTGTTTATTAATTCAACCAATTTATAAAGAGTAAATAATTGGCGAGTTTTAAAACGGGGAATCCCATTGTAATGAATCACTTACTTAATTGCAAAATAATTAAGTGGAAATAAACAAGGCTTTTAATGAAGGTTAATTATGCAAAGTAAATTGGCGATAAAGTCACATCAGCTTCAGATAAACATGGGTTTTCCTAGCAGACCGCATCACTGCGCTTGGCAAACAATGTTTGTTACATACAACGGTATTTTTACAGAATTCTGTTGTAATCACCAAACATGTGAATAATGGGATAATTAAGTAATGGGTTGAGTAATTGAATTAAATGTGTATTGCCAATAACTTTTTCATTTTGTCATACGAAGAGGTAACCTCTTTTTACTAGGATACCTCTCTATCACATAAAATGTCCTGTATAAGTCATATAAACATATCATAAATGTTAACAATCGTAGTTGTTTGTTACGCAACAAAAATCCATTGTTTGCGTTGACCAGTGACCGCAGTAGCACTCACAGGGTTAACAGATCTATAAACAAAGCTGGTAAATGAACTAATTTGCGTGTTGAGTACTAGTCTAGACTAAGCTTCGATCTAATTCTGATCAAGCAGTATACACATAACACATAGCCATACATTGTGATGAGTTCTATGA
Source organism: Abrostola triplasia (assembly GCA_946251915.1). Lineage (NCBI taxonomy): Eukaryota > Metazoa > Arthropoda > Insecta > Lepidoptera > Noctuidae > Abrostola > Abrostola triplasia. The sequence continues at coordinate 5,919,956 of OX276423.1, forward strand.
AACAATGGATGCTATGATAGCTTTTGCTACAACTGTAAAATCCAGAAGTCTAGGTAAGAAGACTCCTAGCATACTCCATAGCCTCCCAACAGCCTTAGATTTAAGAGTGGCGAGACTATAAGGCTACGAAGCTACTTAAACACCTTAGGATAAAGTACACGTGTTTATTATTTTTAAATAAATAATTACCAAAGAAGAAGTACCGACATCATTAACCTGGTATGGCCTAATAGCATATTAAATAAAAATACAAGCTAACAGTCGACCTAGTAAGCATTCAGCTAAAACAATGACCATTAAAAATAACGTTATATCGTTACAAAAACCTTTGGAAGTATGTAAATTGAAAATCATAAATCTTGGCCCACATTTAACTTAAATAACTTTTGCCCGCAACCGTTTCAGGTCCTGGCCGTATTTAAATACCGAAAAAAACCATTTGCAGGCAGTAGGGACTTTATCGGAGCGACTCCATCATCACAATAACTCGTTCAATAAGTGCGCCACAACATCGGTAATATGGTTTCATTTAGAAAGATGCAAATGTCGCGACGCCGGCCACGCTCCACCGAACGCGATATTGCGCCTCCGTGGCACTCCCCACGTGCCCCCCTCCCCGCCGGCCCCACCTTACACCTCACCACACTTCCTCACCTCGACTATCTTCACTTTTAATCGCTCCCCTGAGAATTTATTAAAAATCGTGCTCGATTTTACCTCTACTACCAACACAAATTTCCACTTATTTAGCATCAAAATCCAGAACAAAGCCGCACAACAAAAGCTATATATTCTAGCATTTGTCTACATTTTCACTGAAGCGGATGATTTTATAGGAATCTTAAGTTGGTAATTCATAAATCTTTGTTAAGACGTTAAGCGTAGGTGTACCGAGACGTAATAATTTACAGAGTTAGTCGTTGAAAACGTAGGTGAAGTTGTAAAAAGTTCATTCTGCGAATTCCACACATTTCTGGACTCAAGTTGTAGGTTTAAGCTTAAATTTATGTCGTGCGAGTGTTCACGGTGTTAAGCAAGAAGGAGACCTCGTGAGTGTCGCATACATCACGCAGGACGTGGCATATCGCGACGCCGCATATGCACGCCGCCCGCCGCCGCCGCCCGCGTCGCCCGCGTCGCCCGCCACACGACACATCTGACATGCACGCGCCCTGACTCCCTGTATCACTGTTAATAAATAATGAGCTCCCTAAGTGTACTACACTATCGGACTCGCTTCAATGGCTCATAGTGTCTGCACTTGCTGGTGCATCGAGTAATTGCTCAAGTGATGTATATCCATAAATCAGTACTTATGCTGGATAAACAAAACAATGCTGTCTCCAGTGACGCAGGTTCACTAGATGGCAAGCGAGAGATGTGTTTCTTCGTTGCCACGAAAAACAAAAGATATGTGCGGTAAATACCAAGCTCCTTGAAAACTCATTCGTCTGTCGAACGTTTAACTTAGAATTCCTAGTTCAGGGCCATTTACATTCCGAAATGTGAAAAGTCATGCTAAACGAATGCGAGTTCCGTATCTTGGGATTTTCTTACTTCACGTGCTTTTCCGTTTATTTCCTGCACGCTTCTCCCCCCGGCACGAATCAGTCCCGGCTTCGTTAAGGAACTAATCGGCTCATTGTGCAAGAACTGCACTCCGACCCGTTCGATCTGCACCGATATCTATTGGTATATATGTACCTACTTAAATGAAAATTTAATTTCTAATTCTAGCGTTTATTTCGCTAGCGGAGTGAGATACTGCTATATGTGTCTGGTGTTGCACAGGTGGTGAAAATGTGCTTTCTGAACGATAAAAAGCGCTGCTACGTGATCCGTACAATGTTCAATTAGCTAATGTCTTCGATTAGCTGAGAACATTTTCAGTTTAATATGTGTTAGTGAGGTTACATATAAAGTGCAAATCACGTTAGATAGTTAAATTGTTAAAACTTTCTAAATTATTAGCGTGAGTGGATTCTTAGAGTACGTGTGAAATTTTACGATTTAGATTTACTTTTATGATTGCTTGAAAGTTTACTGTTGTTGTCACAAGTATTTGTAGGTCATGCTCATCATCATCATCATATCATTATCGTGCGGGAGTCAAACCATTTGGTCAGAAAACTTAGCCACTGAGCCAATTTTGTTTTCTTTTTAATTGGATCGTCAACCCAAACTTGACCCTTTGAAGGACACCAAGGAGGTCAGTGTAGTCCTCGGTCCCTCTTCTATCCTCCGCCGGCATTTCCACTTACATCCGCGCTATAAATCCCTTTTGTTAATTGCTTTTGTTAATTTAATGAGTTAAATTTCTCCAACTCTACGCAGTTGTATTATATGGTGTTTTTTATACCAAAAATATGACCTATTGTTTTATGGCTCCACATGATGTTGGATCAACGGCTTTTAAGATGTCGGCAAGGTAAATTGAATGCGGTTAGGAGTGCGATTTTGAATCTGTGGTATTTTCAGATGTTTTTTATCGTGTATGTGTCGTTTGCTGTCTGTGATCAAGCAGTTGCATGGCATAATATGGTCAACTATTAGCCCTATGTTTCGTTGTTTACACGTTCTCTACATTGCATGCCGGTAGTACGTTAAATATAATTAATCATTATTTTTCTTACACTTATTTTAGACTTCGTATTTTAAACAGTTCTGAAATGTCTGGCCTTTTGCACGGAGGCTATGAGCAGCTCAACAAGCATGCATTTAATTCTTAACGTGACTTAACCTCGCCAAGTAATAGGGAATCGTGGGCCCCACAAAGTATTTTACAGCGTGCCATTTTAAATGTGTAAAATTTTATGTAATTTGAAACAAAGCCGATGTAGTGAGCCTTCGCGTCACCAACGTTATAATACGATCGTGGAAGGAGGTTTTGGCGCGCAGTTAGTAATAAAAACTTTTGTAATTACACTCATTTAGGGCAAGGAACCCGCCGTTGACGCGGTGTCGTGCCAAAAACGGCAATTATTTTTATAACACCGCCCCAGCCAAGTTCTGTGATTCTTTCGTGACTGTTGACACATACATTTCATGTTTCGTGGGATGCGATGTATTGCTGCCCGTTTTGGAACACTAATGTGCGGTTTAAAATATAACGCGGTCCGTCGGGTGTAGACTAAATGATTTTAAGATTAATTGTGTACTCGATGTTTGAAGACGAAAATGTCCAAAAATTTAATAAAGTGAGCACTAATACGTCATTTTGATATGATATCTACCTACCTACTATTTATAAAGTCTCTTTAGATTAAGACCAATTAACCCTAGCTGGGTTACAAGAGGTTAACTAATTAAATATAACAACCCACCGATTACAAAAATTGCTGAACGAAAGACAAAGTTATAATTGAACTTAAATTTAGACAAACTTTTAAATTTAACGAATATTTTTCGTTCAATTTTGTTCTAGAGGTCGATGAAATGAGAACAAGTTTTGGACTTAGACGCGGTTTAAACTTACGGTGAGCATCAGTAACTTCTTACGAGAGCCAAATAACAAAACAAGAGAGAGAAAACCAAAACAAGAATCACAATTTGTAAATAATTTGTTCAGTAAAATTATAATCCGCGTCCGGACATGGGGGGCCGTGTCAGGCGGTGACAAGCCACGACTTGGCAAGGCACTGCTCGTAAAAACTTTTCTAATTATGTACATTTTGTAGCTAAGAAGCGTGGGTACTCCACCACATTATATTTTCTAGTTAATTTGGCGGATCTGGTGTGAACGCGAGGAGTATTATGGCTGAGAGCGACCGCGGCGCCGCGTTACGCCGCCTGATCTCCGGTGCTACTTACACAAGCCAACAAACTTAAATGGAAACACTGATTCGTCGTAAGATAAACGCGAGATGTCACACCACCGTATGTGTACCTATGTATGTTGGAAATGCTCGGCTGCTTCTTTAAATAGTACATAATGTGGCAACATGTTCCTATGGTATGCCTATATATTATGTTTCTTTGTATTTATTTTTAATTGATCTCTTTTAACATTAAATTGCCTAAGTTGATTGGCTAGTAATGTTTGAAATAAGTATGCTACATTGATATTTCGACTGCTGGGCGTAGCCTTACTTTGTTTGTACTAGTCTGGCAGTGCACCTTTTTCGCTATATTTTATTGCCAACGACGGGAGGACTGCTAGAGCTCCAAGCCAGTCTCTGCACGCTATAAGATAACTGAAAATCTATAAACAGTTGTTAGGTAACAGTCTGAAATTGTAATTGACTAGTTACGACATTACACCTGTATATCCGCAACGGTAAAGTTTAGTTGACAGTTAACTTGTAACACTTATGTAATTTTGTTTCCTGGTTTACTAATAAAGGAAGTATTTGTATACGCCGTTTTATGCGTTCACTGGGGGACTAATATTGTAACGGGTTTGCAATTACAGGTTAACAACATGTAATGAAGAATTGTAAGTACTGTAGGCGTTATTTTTAGTAGATATAACTAACAGACATGATTTGAAATACGGAAATTCGCCAAAGAACCAGAGTCACCGACATAGCTTAAAGAATATATAAGTTGAAGGGGCAATGGGCACGCCAGATCGCTTGAAGAACCGATAACCGCTGAGGAAGAAAGACCACGAACCGGGAGACGCAGCGTCGGCAGGCCCACAAGGTGGACCGACGGCATCGTCAAACTTGCGGGCAACCTGTGCAATGCCAATTGCAAGTTGCCGTTCATTGTGGCGTTTTAAGGGGGAGGTCTTTGTTCGACAGTGGACATCTTCCGGCTGGTGATGATGATGAACCAAGAGATAATACTGATTATCTGGTTCGGAGAGAATAAAAACTGTAATAAATCACGCGTCACCAATAAACTTCGATTTTCACACATAGAATAGAATAGAAGAGATATCTTTATCTTATTAGATTTGTAGTTCTCGTGTTTATAATTAGCGTTAAGTTTTCTACGCTCCGGAGTATAAATAAACCCACGCGGGCTTAATTCCCGAAAGGAACTAATATTTATATAGCTGACAGATATTTGTTCCGAGTATGGGTGTTTGTGCACGTGCGAATTGTTTTTGTTGACACACCTAAGACAAAGCGATCCCGGTATGGGGCATTGTTTCTATTCAAATATATTACTATAACATGATATTGCCGTTGATTTATGATTTATCTAGTAGTTACAGGTGGTATGAAATTCGAAATTCAAATACTGACAACCAATCTTAGTAATGGTATCATATTCGTAATGGCTAGGCTGATACTGGTTTGCATATACCACATCATCATCATCATCATCAGCCAGAAGACGTCCACTGTCCCTTAGGACGTCACAATGACCGACAACCTGCCACTTTCGGTTGCCTGCAACTCTGACGATATCGTCGGTCCACCTGGTGGGAGGCCTGCCAACACTGCTTATATATATAATAAACTAGTTATCAGTTGTTAAAACGGTGAAGAAATAAAAGTGAGGAAACCGGCACACCTAAGATTTTTCAACGGTATGTACCTATAAAGCGTCATCACAGAGGCCGACAGGCGGTTTTAACTCTGACACCAGGTTGTTTATCACGATAAGATGAAGAGGAAGACTGGTAGTAGATGAATTTCGGCTGTAGATCAAGATGATGATGAAAATAATGTTTTGGCAATATAGTTTAAGACAGGATTCCTTAGGATTTGATTAGGGATTAATTAAGGTGAAAGATAAATGACTTGTAAAATTATTTGCCAAATTCAATGTTAGTACAGTAAATAACAAATTAATCATAGATTAATTTAGCTTACTACGCCAACCACTAACACGATCTCAAAAATATATTTTAATAATATTAATAGTTATGAATATTGCTACGCTCGATATCACGACATAGGCAATTAAATATTATGTTAGTGGCTAATAGTGTTCGAGTGCCAAAGAAAACCACTTTAAAGGAGGATATAAATAAAAATCTGTGATAACTAAATGCATTTTTTCTTGGCTTAGTTAGTTTAGAATTCAGCATTTCTTTATAGTTTTCAGGAAATGGCAATACAATAATTAGTGATAACTTGGTTTGTTCTATGTTGTGTAGGTTTCTACTATGGTATTACATAATTATAATGGTTGGCTTAAGGGAGGCTTATACTCATCAGTGGGATATTGAAGGCCGTGGAAGATTATGATTACACAATTATATATATATTTTTTTGAATAAAGCCTAAATGTTTTATAAGTTTTTCTTAATTACCTAACCATAATATCTCTCTTACTGTAAATTGTAGTATAAAATAGAGTAAGAAACATCTACAAGCTATCTTTATTTATGAGTAGGTATAGTTACCACTTAAAATATTCATAAACATTGAAGATTTGTAAATGAGCAAACTAGTAAAACACGAAGGCACAGGCAACAGGGAACGAACTCTAAATCCTATTTAAAACGTCATATATTTCCACGATACAAATCTAAAATAATCCACCATGTTCTCGCACAATTTAAAAGCATGAAAATTCAAAAAAGCTACCAACAATGCATGTTTTCATAAAAATACAAATAGGTATAGGCGAAAAATAGCTCACCTCCCGCGGGTCCACATATGAACAAAGAGGTCCCGTAACGCGTCCGCTGTAAACGCGGGAGTGGTCTGTAATCTGTTACTTTTACGTAGCACTTGTTTTGTTTCCACGCGATTCCCGGGAATATTTTTACAACGCGGACCGGACGACCCATCCGACCAAACGATGCTACGTCTGCATAAAACTCGAGGAAATTTTACGTGTTTCGACACAATGATTATGAAACACTCGTAAACTTGAACTAGGATTTTTCCCGTCGGGTTCCGAGGTATCCATTTTGTCGGCGACTGCTCGCCGCCGGATCCGGAGCTCTCACAAAGAAAATATAAAACGAAACGCCATTAAGACTTGTTTACGCGGCATGCATAAATACAAATGAATGGCCCTAAAGCATCTCGGTTAAGACTCTAGTGAGAAAGTTTTGCAATTATTGTAATTACGAGCCGACCGAGAAGCATCCACCGCCGACACAACGTCATATTTCCTACTTAATCGCGCCGAGTTGCCGACATTATTATAAATAAATCAATTTATTACGTTCACTAGGCACCGCATTACTCACGTTATAATGTGTTATAAGTTCAACTTACACCCACACACGTATTCGTAATTATAACTTATTTAACTAACGCAATAATATACAGCTATTTTAAAGCTCTGCTTTATCACAATGACAATAACATTAAACATAACTTGCAATGCTCTTTCAAATGATTTATTTGTGACGTAACTAAAGTGATAACAGGCCCGTTACCATGAACTCTTAAAGCAGGACATTTTACGTTGTGCAATTTAGTAAGTTTTATTTTAAAGTTAGTAAACCTTACCTTGTACGGCTTTACGAAACTTACTTCTGTCAATACCTAATTAAGAATTAAGAAAATATTACATTATAATAATCGACTTATTAAAAGTGGAACTGGTTAAGATTGATTACTTTTGCAAAGAACCTTAATTAAACTTGTTCTTTTGACAAGAAGTATTAGTACTAGCATTTTATAGAAAATATGTTAAACTTTTAAAGACAATGACTCAATAAAACTAGAGAATAAAAAAGATTATAATTGTGGTGACACTATCGACTGACTCTTCTGAATCAATAAAGTTATATGCAACAAACGCACCCTCGGCGTCGGGTCGCTCATCAGGAGCTGAAGACAAGTTAATTTCTACAAAGTCCACAACTGGCATCGATCAGATTATAGAGGTAATAAACAAAGCACTTTAAGATGCGCCGCATGACACAGAACTGACTGACTCAGACTTATGAAAAACATCGTGAGCTCTACATAAAGATGAGAAAATCGTGAAATATGGTCATTTGAAGCAGAAACACAACTTGCAATGTCATTGACAATCATATATGCTATGAATCAATATTGAACTGTTATCTGATCGATGGCAAACCAATTTTACATCGGGCAATGACATCAGCGTGTGGGTAGCAACACAAATATATTAGTCATCCAATCCACACGATCAATCTCGTACGCATTTAAAACTTTGCTCATAAATGGGTGCACTTAACGTATTAAATTCGCTGACAATGAATAACGGCCGGGCTGGAGTACAAACTGTAAAATATTCATCTTAAAAAAGCGACATTTAAATCTCCCCCTGTAATATGAGTAACGACTTATTTGGGTGTAAATCGTAGAGCGGTCGTTCGTCAAACGACTCCAATGAGCGAGGCAATCACTTAGAGTATGTTCTCTACTTAACAACCCTGTTACAGTGTTTACAAACACATGCACACTAGTTTGCAAACCGAGTGACAACTACACTATTTTCAGATTAGAGTCATGTTAGAATGGTTGTTTGTTTTCTAAAAACAAACGTACCGCACGGCAACTAGCGAGTAAACTTCATTACAAGTAATGTTTGCATCTGTTTCAAGTTTTAACTAATCCATCGGATTATTCCGTGCTGCAGTGATAATGTTGTAAGAAAACCAATCTGACACACAAAGGGCAAAAGATCTAAATAAAACTAAAGAATGAACGTAACCATCCAGTCTGTTTATCTTCTTACAACAAAGAATGCCATTGTAATACACCTACGTTGGATTATCATGCTAATGTAAATACAGAGTGAAGGGGCAGTATCATAACAGATACTATCTCTCTCTACATAAAACATTTTTTATTCTTAATCGGCGTATAAGGGCGAGTGCAAACCGTAGGATCGATGCGCTCTTCATCGAGTTTTTTCACCACTAATTAATCACAGAGCGATGATTAATCAGCGCAGCCGCGGGCACATTTCAAGCAGCACTTTAATGATCCGTTTGTCGGACGTTAGTATTTCTTCCTAAGCATGGCACGTGCCGCGGACGGGTTTATGCCGCTTGTTTTTTACGATAATTTACAGCTTCAATGAATTTTTAGCGGCGGTGTTAAGTGATGCGAACTGCTTTGTTACGTTGCTTTTATTGTTTGAAGTGATCCTATAATGAACGTAATTACAAGCTATGATATCAATTAGACGTCGTTGAAGATGTAATTTAATGTTAATTTGCAGAATAAACAGTAATGATCTAGTAGCCTTTAATTAAGAACCTACAGTATATTTATCGCTTCACTCATTAATTTGATTTCATATTAATTATGTCTAATAATACCTGTTGTGTCTATAAGATGATCAAACAGCAATTACCTGAAACAATATAAACGTATCATTAGTTTTGGTACAAGGTGACAAAGTGCAGTAATAATTGCAGTACTGTATAACACCATTCAAAGTTGAGTGATGAAAGAAAAACATGGGGGAGGGATTGCGCTTTTATTGAAACCAATCTCACCACTTGCCTCGACTGACTGCGCCCCGGGCTGAATGCGCGTAATTGCTTCGTCATTCAGATGATCGCAGCTTTACCGGCTTGTCTTGTTGACTGTACTTGTAGGCACTCGCTTTGTGCACGCGGCCTTACGTCGGCTGACATGTGCCATTGTCTCGCCGAGTTTCGTCGCTCGCTTTTATGACGGCAACAAGTTTCTGCTTTCATTGTAAACTACCCTTAATGATAATTGTGATTTTCATCATTCACCGCAGAAATTAGAGTTTTTGTAACCACGCGTTAATTTACCATATTAATGGCTTCGTGTGTAGTTACTAAATAAACGTGGTTTATTATTTATCCTCGTGTACGTGATGTGTTTACAGGAGAGGAACATTCTGAAAAGTTTTCCTCACGTACTTTGCTCAAACAAGTAATTTAAAGTGATGAAAAAATTTTAATGGATTAATTAACTGAGCACGCTGAGCCGAATTTTTATTTGATGAGATCTACACCTATTTTGTTCGTTAAGAATTTTCATTTATTCAATTAGACTTTCAAATAGTTCAAATTATCTTAGCTGCCTCGAGGTAATTATATTTTATCTTGTGTTTACAACTTATTTTCAAAGCTGGAGCTTTATTTTCAGAGCTAGATTTGTAATATTCTAGACATACAGTACCTTATATCGAAGTTTACTTTACTTTAATCCACACAATAGCGTTTTGAGTCCCAAATAAAACAAAAGATTAATAAAAAAAATGGATGGATATCAAAACTTTTTCAAGTCTTCAAAATGTATTTTCTTCTACGCCGGTTAAAATACAAAGTTGAAATGCTGTGACAGCTGATAGGCAGTAAACTTCATTCAATCAGCCCATAACATCACGGCTGTACTCCTATTTTCCAGCGAGTTATAATTACGTAATGCTAATCGTATGAAAATCCGAGACAAGTACTCGCGTTTATCGGCGTATGATTTATTTTACCAATATTTACACAGAGAAGTCCAGAGCACTTGTGTACGCAAACATTTCCCGGCGTCGGTTTATGACGGCATCTGTAGTCAGCTCTGCAAGCATTCATATTTTCATTTTCATTTCGAAAATCACAAGAAAGTGAACGCTCAAGGAAAAAAGACAAAATGAAAGGAGAGTCTGTGTTTTAATGGGTTAATTAGCCGACGATCCTCCGGTCGGAGCTTTAATTAAAATGAAAAATTTTCGTGACTAGACTGAGAGAATTAATTGCTCCCTTTCGTGAAACTATTCAGGTGAGAAGAGACTAAATAAAGAGGCCATGCTGCGCAACATAGTATCAAAACGAGTGCGACTATGAACCAGGTTGTGCAGAATATGTTCCGTTTTATATTAATTATCTACACAGCCGGTTCATATTACGCTCCAAATTAGTTCCATTCGGACGCGGAATCAATAGATATGCACGCAGTGTATGTTCAATGATTGATTACACGACAAACCGTCCTGTTTACTTATGTACAATTACAGGGGCATAGAGCTCGTTAATTATAAACTTTTTCGCTTAATGCGGCCCCGCGCCGACCGGCCCAAAAATATTCAGATCGTAGATAGAAAAAAAGTTTTCCTTCCGTCACGTCACGAACGAGACGTAAATTGTTTATTTCGAGATAATGGATCGCTTTAATTCTGTAAACCGATATTTAATTATGGTCGCCAGTGTAATACGGGTCCGGAGCCGCCGTAGTAAAGTTATGCACAACACAAGTTGCATGCTGAATACCAACGAGACATAAATCCAAGCGTGTCTACTTGCGTATTAACAAATTGCGTTCTTAAACCGCAATAAACTATGTAAATTCAAAATTTAAATTACAAACACCAATGCGACAGTGTTGGGGACCGTTGGTGTGGTATTGCGACCGTAGGTGGTGGTTAAAAGTAGAATTTTCAGTGTTGGGTTGTGGATGCGAGTGGTGTGCGATAGCGAGTGTCGGTGGGAGTGAATTATGGGCCGCGGCTCGCGTTAATTGTCGCTGACGAGGCGACGCGGGACGGCAACGCGGCGGCGCCGGGAGTGCTGCCGGGTGCCACTACTGTGCCTTGCCCTGACCTGATGCGAATCTACAATACGGCCATAAGAAAAAACCTTAGTCTGAAAAATACATCCAAAATCTAGACGGCTTTTATGGGTTGTAGAACAGTGTTATAGATTCGATCGTATTCTGATTTTTGATCACGTGATATACGAGTACATTACACACCTACATATCATTAATATTATAGTCGTAGATCCAATTACATATTTCCTAGGCGCGTTAATAACTGTATTGTGACAAGGACACCACTAACCCTTCAGAATATAAAGGCCACGAAATTGTCAAAAATTTCCTAAAACATAGTCAATATGTAATAATACAGAAAAGTAATGTAGCAAACTACATTTGTTTGAAAGTCGGCGTCAGCTTTTTGGATTTAAAACCATAAACCGCTTCAAACAGGCACTGCGCCAAAGTAGTCGCAAAAAATGTATTTTGCTACAACAGAATGTAGTGTGCACTTTGCACTAAAAGTAGGAGTTAACACGAATCGGTTTTTATTTAGTTGGGTGATATATCACAAGGTTTGCGCTAAATTGTCACGGGTTTAAAGAGGCAGCGGTGTCCGGCGTGCGTCGCCAGTAACTAATTGTTTTAATTTGCGCTTAAGTCGCGCGACTTGTCGCAGGCCGGTTTCCATTTAGTCTTAAATTTTAAGTTTAAATAAGCGTAAGTCACGCATATTTTTTTAGTTTTACATTGAAAAATACAGCTACAATTCTTGGCTGTTGTCTTCAAAGAAGAGTTGAAAATTTGGTTTGTTATATTTTTGTACAAATATTGTCTTATTTATATTTTATTATTAGTTAATAATAATTTGCGTTTAAATTCTTATCAAAATGCTAACAAGCGTACCACCAAGTGGCTATCAATCCTCTTATAAAACTTTCTACTGTTGACTTAGGACAGGGAAAACCATAATGTAAACCTCCGTTAAATTCTATTAGGTGTCCTAATAGTATTTATAATAACCGGATATAATAAGACACCGCAATCTGTAGTAACAAGACCCCAATCTGTCGCTTCCAAATGACAAAAGTTTTAACAATGTATTTAGATGAATGAATATTAACCTGTCAAGGGGCGCCCTCAATGGACAGACTCTAAATATTACGATGGTCTCAGAAATGTGTATCTTACACGAAATCTTTATAGTACTTCCTCAATTCAGATGACCGTTTCGGTGGCTTTCAGCGGGCACTGCTAATTAGCACAGTTTGAATCACAAAGGACCGGTGTCTAATGCAGTAGATTAGAACGTTATTATTAGCAGTTTGTGTGTGGCAGAAGCGCATAGAGCAAGTCACGTCCAAACTTTACGCCGCAAATAGGTATCCCAGTGTTCGCAGCGTTGTTTTGGAAACATTAACTAACTTGAGAGTACGCCAAAAACGGAAACATTTTAACGTTCGCCGACGCCGCGCCGCCGTATTGTCACTGTTGTTCCTATTACACGCCAAAAAAGTTGGGTCGTTATTATATCCGTAAAATAAAGCCCGCCACAGTCAACAGAAAAATAATTTAATCGAATGAAACGTTTGTAACAAATATTTGCGATGAAAACCTCAATGGTTGTAAAATTTCGGCTTCATCGGGCAGTACTTGACATGAGCAAATAAAAATGTTTTATTGCTTTCAAACTTCTATTTGTCCGTCGCTTCGCAGCCAACCCGCGCCGGTTTAGGCGCATTACTTGCGTACCTACTGTGGTCGCAGCTCGTAACATTGGTCCGATGGCTATCTTGTTTGCTTTTATCCTTATAGAAAATTTCGTGCATCCCAGTGAATGCATCGACGAGCCTTCCAATATCAGGCGGATTATTCGCTGTAAAACGTTGTAAAATTTATCGCTTCGTCCGTGATTTCCGACCTAACACTGGTACAGTAGGGTAGAGATTCGCATGACCCCAAAAAGAATTTGTATTTTGCCTAAATATCGGTAACGGATTGGCGTGGCTATACGTAGTAAGATAAGAGTACGAGTTGCATAGTGATACATTGAATGGATTACTGCATCGGGGTCTGCTTTGTGTGCTCCAAGGGACGCAGATAATGTTATTATTTTGAAAGGAAAATAGCAATGATACGTATGAACGCGCGGCTGTTTCGCCGATGCTCCGCGTAGATAATGTTTATTTTTAAGTTAACATTGCCAAGCTGGCATACGGCCCGCTTCATGGTAAGTGCATCCCATACATCATAGTCCGTCGTGGCTATTATAGCATTGGACCTGCTTATGTACCTACTCTGTGATGAAGACTAAAGCGATAATTTATTTTACGAATGTAATGGAAAAACATTGTAGGAGTATTTTGATTTATTGTTAAAATTTGCCAAGAAAATCTAGTCTGGACGGTTTTGTTAGGGGAATTTAGTAAAATGTGTACTATTTCATACGCACTATGAAATAGTAGTTGGTAATCACTGCCCTCAACACAATAGAGATCTAAAAACGACTATTATTAAAAACAAAACCAAAATATTGACTCGCGGGCAGACAGTTCATTATAAAGGGGAGCTCTTCAAGCGAGCAGAGGTGTTTGCTCGCTAAGTATTTATATCGAAAAGTCAATAGTGGTCAATATTGATTTTGGGCGACAGTGAACTGGTCTAAATTCGCGTGTTTGCCGGCGATATTGGGCGCTGTATGCAGGGCCGTGGGGTTGCCGCCGCCGCGCGCCCTGACAGCCTTGTAATGGATTGTTTACCTCGGCGCGGACGTCCGCCGCCGCCGTCGATCACTGACACCGACCTAATTACATGTAAATAAATACAGCCCCAACCGCCTGATCTGATCCCGGCCGGGCCTTCGCCACATTTGTTGTGTACCGATTGATCTTACGTGCTCTTTTTTGACGTCGATCTGGTTTGATGTTTAGAATTGTGGTTCGTAAACGTTTGTGATAATTGATTTGGGTTTTAGTTGACAGGAAAACAAACAGTTCTATCACATTCAAATTGGTCCACTGGTTAAAATAAGGTAGATTTTTGTCTATATTAACTTTAACTTTTTATCATAGCTGGTAAAAAAGTTGCTTCTTACAAAACGGTATCTTTACCTTTACAAACGAACGAACAAACAAATAAGGCCTGCAGCAAACCAATATTAACAGCACCAATATCATAATTATAGCTTAGTATCCACATGGAGTGGGGTGCATGAGGTGGGTCATGATATAGGAGCGTGTATCCCACGGGCGCAGTAAACTGACTGCGCGCTGCTCGGCCTGCGGATTGGGACGGAGAGTGGCGCGGTCACACCTGTGTCACGCAGCGGCCACGACATTATTCCGAGGTGTAGTCTGTATTAGACCTCACCCTACTGCGGACTGTACTGAGTCCAATATGTAGGTACCAATGTCTACTTACGGCTATAAAGCTTATACTGTTCGAAGGTGTAAGCAGAAATATGACCTCGCATAATTTGCCAAGGACAACAATGACTAAATCCTAATTTCTTGGACATACATATAGGCACCGAAATCTATGTATAGGTATATACTGTTATTTAAATTCTTATAAAACCACATTACGACGTGATTTATTTGTGATGAAGTTGTTAGCTAGTAATAATACTACAGAGAACTTCAACCGTCTCTCAAAAGAGATATTATATGAGACATAAAAAGTTTTCTAATCGTCTCGTAGGTAAGGACTACAATAGAGTGCGGGAACTTCACTTATGCTTATTAAATTTTCTCTGTAGACAAGAAAATGTAAAACCGGTTTTCACAGCGACTGCGACACGGAGCAAGGCTCAGCCGCGCGGCACATTGGCCCGACACAAAATATTGTGGAGCCGGGTAAACGTGCGCTCTAACTTCCAATACACTATAAATTGCACTTTGAAAATGCCCTGTACTTCACAGTGTGCATACAATTCGATACTTTAATACCGTAAGCGAGGGCCTGTTTCGGGTCGCGCGTCGCCGCGGCTCGGAGTAGTGCCATAATACCGGTAATGTGGTGTCGCCTTTCTGTGGCGAGATAAGGGTACGCGACATTGACTATTCAAAGGGTTGCGGTCTTCAAAATTTGCGCTCAATAAGTCCAAAATACCTGAGCTCCATTTTTGAGTTAATGCGCTATTTGCGTTGAGTTGCATGTTTAGCTTAAACCGTTTTGAGTTGATTTACCGATAATATTTTAATCATGAGTCATTTGGATTCGACGAAAATGCGGCTGCGAACGTTGCTCGTTAGAGCATTATTGTAAGCTCGGTTAATGCGACCCATTTTGTTTCGTTTGTTTATTTGTAACTGTTCGCTGCAAATAATCATGTATGAGTAATTCTTTATTGTGCTATCCGTAACACAACTGCGTTGAATGACGAGAGTTCACTATTATTGTTCGCTAATTTATTGAAGGAGAGTTCACGTCGAATGCTTCACATTAAATTAATTCACTCCCCTCGACAATCTGCGGTTCAATCTCAAAATTAAATTGATAAATTATTGAGTTCGCTTTCGCTCAATCAAAGCGCCTTTCACGTGTTTCGAGGTATCAATATTTACTTAGTTAAGCGTACCTTTAAGTTACCGAATAAGGCTTTTAATTAAAATTCAACCGTATTAAAATTATTAAGGGAAGTTATCTTCTGTTACCGATGTAATCGGCACGGCAACAAATTACTTTGTGATTACAGAGAAATATGTTGGTTTCACTGCTTTTTAAGTCTAAAATCCAATCATTAAGTAATGATAATATTTTACTATTTGGTAGATATAAGCATAGTACATCTTCTTTGTCAATAATTCAGCTCAACCAAAACACCTAGTAATTAGATAAGTAGGCACGCTTATATATTCCACACGTGTCTGAAGTGGTGGCTTATTTATTTGCAATTTGTAGGATATCGCCTGCTACGTAGGTACCTTAATGAGGCAATAACAATAAATAAAGACCCAAAAGTTTTCTCAGGACTCCGCCCTGCGCCCTCCGCGGTCCCTCCGAAGAAACCGCCTGAAACTCATACGTAACTGGAAAATGCTATAATTATTTAGCAGGGCGCCGTATTCGCATTATGTTGGTAATTTGCTGGGGTGAATACGATTTGGAAAATGTTATCTTATTAGCTACACACATTACTGTGTTGTTGTTTGAATTATGACTTTAAATTGTCGTGAAATAGCTCAACTTTATTCTGGTACACTATGAAAGGGAAAAAAATCATAGGTTAGAAAAGACTCAGTTGAATAAAGTAACGTAGCCTATAACAAATCAATGAAACTTATCGAATAATCTATAAGAACGTATGTAGTTGGGACAAACTTTGGCCCATACAGCAGCTTCTGTAGTGCGGTATTAAAGGAACAGTGCTTTGTAACAGCTATTAAGCTAAGTATACGTACGGATATTACAAGTCACTGCACACTCAAGGTTCCTATATCGATAATATAGAGGTATAATAGTGGGTATGTGCGAACACCGATGTCGTGGCGCTGCGAAGTTCATGTAAAATCAATGTGTACTGTTCAGGTGTTCCGGCTATCCCCTGGGTACTGTAAAGTCTCCCGGTTCGCCTTGCGGTTCCGCACATAGTAACACGAGCGGCAGTATCTCTCTCTGTAGTTTATTGTATGCTGTGACTTTAGAGGGGACTCTGCGGTACGTAGGTACGGACTAAACCAAAGCATATAAAGCGATTGGACCCTACATAAATAATTAGGGGCGGTATTTCAGTCTGTATTAGTAGTTACCTAGTTGTTTAGCCGAGATCTGTGTTGTAATTGGTTACAATTACAGCTGTATCTAACTTAAACAATACCTTAATAAATATACTTTTATATTAAAGGCCTATCTGTTTTTATGAATAAAAAATGTTCGAAATTAGAACATAGATTTTCGTACAATGTTTTTAGTGTGTCAAATCGTTTTGAAATTCAAATGTTCGGTAATCGATTTAGCGTTTTTTCATCGATATTTAAAGGCATCTATGAATAATGAATACGGAATCGGACTATACATTATAATATAAATTGTAAATGGTTAGAAGTGGTTGTCAAACGTATATCTGAAAAACCCAAGAGAGCTTTTAATATAATTATTTTTATATAAGGCTTCAAAAATGTATACGAGCGAAGCCAAAGTATTTGTTGTTTAGCCCACCCTCTCACCCCAGGGAAATATTATGATAGACATCAATAGGTATTCTTGTGGCATAGTGACATCCCGGACAAAGCTTTATGCACGTCAACTGCGTTTATCCGCCGCCGCCGCTTCTCGCACAGGCCTTTATGACGTCACGATAATATGATGGCTCTCTATATAGGGTACCGTTTATGGTGCACATTATGCAAATAACGCGAACATTATTTCATATTTTGTTTGTCGGCGGTGTCGCAACCCCGACCGCACTGTGTACAGGCATTTCATTACGAATACATTGACAAGCGACGCATTAACGATTAATATATCACAATATTGCACAAAAACACCCCGTTATTTAACAAATTACAAAGTTATTTACTGCGTGTGTTGGTTTTAATTCTGCTAATTAAATTATTTTCGACATCAGTTACGGTAATAGTGTTTTTATTACATGAAAGCGATCGGATTTGTCAATGGCCATTATGCAGGCAGCCCGGCAGCGCCCGGGGCGCTGTCAGGTGCGGCGTGCTGATAGCAGACAGAACACACACACACACACACACTCACAAACAAAACACAAGCTTTTGTCTAAGTTAAATGAACTCCGAGTTCGATTGTAGCACCTCAGAGTACGTTACATATTAAGAGTGTTTTCAGAAAGTTTTATGCTTCGCCGAGTACAAAGAACTCGCAGTGTACACAGAGATAGAGGCGGCAATGATATAGTGTCGGGCACGCGGCCGCTCCCTCAGGAACGATAAACCCTTCCCGGCGCTTCCCGTCTACTCTTCTTTATGGGAAGGCCGGAATGGCCAGGCCAGGTGAACAGGTAGCTAGATTGCGAAAGTATTTTTAGAACATCTTGTCGGTCGTCGGGTGTTTTTCCTTTGTTATCAAATGTGAGACATTGGAAGTGAATTTTCGGTTATGGCCGCGCCTAATGTATCCGTAAGGTTTAGGAGCTGGAGGTTGTTCGTTTTTATGGTGTGTGGATAAAGTATATTATTGTAGAGAGCAGGTTTATTAACTTGCGTGCGGAGGTCAAATAGGTGTTTGTTGATGTCGTGGATAAGGGTTAAATTGAATTCTTAATTGGAGTGAAAATAGACATTTAGATAAATTCTTTGTGTTTCCATTGTACGAGTCCCGAGAGTGTATCCACGTGGAGTCTCGCTTGAAAACAATTAGCTTGAGTGTATATCGTGCACGGCTCGGAGTGCGGAGCGGGTATATTGGTAACTTTATGGAAAGAAATCTCATTAGTGGCTCTGTGGAGTTAATGAATTATTAAAGTCGGTTTAAGCCACATCGGCTAGTAACGCAGTGGAAAAAAATATCAGACATCCATTTGTTATTTCCATTTGAAACGGCAGGTTTTTATCGCATGTTGCGGTAAACGTTGTTGTTTGATATCTTCGTAGCTTTATTTGCAAATCGCGTGCCACCAGTACACGTTTACACTCGTAATTCTTACTTGTTGAATTACCTTTGCTGAAGTAGAATTTCGTTTCAAATGAATGTTTTATTTTTTACTGGTATTCGAAACCCTCGTATATTGTCGTGTTCCCTGTCCCTTGGTGTACGTGTTCAAGTATTTTTGTTCCTTACAAAATGCTTGGTGTAAGATTTTTGTGACGGCGAAAGTGGCCGACGGTGAGCGCAAACATGTTGTATCGACTTGTACTGTGTACGAGGACTGGCGGCAGTAAACGTCGCTACACCGATGTCACCAAAAGGTTTTATGCATACAAATTTTATGTATATTTAGGGTTATTTTACTTTTTTGGAGATTTTGTATTTATTATATTAACTAAAAGGGACGTTTTAAAACATAATAAGTAGTTAAGAGAGCATGGTTTAGAGTTACCTGTAAGACGTAATTTAGTCGATAATGATGCTTCTTTATAACTGACTAAATTAGGAAATATCTTCGTTATTCACTACCTACCGATGTTGCAGATACAAACCGTCGACCGAGAGATCAGCCCCCTTATCATGAATTGTTAAAGCAGGACAGTTTACGTTGTGGAAGCGAGACACCGCATTACACAGCACGTAGCGGCGCGGGGGCAGAGGCTCGAACTCAAACTCTGTTAAAGAGTTATAGTAGTTTCACAATAGGCACCTATTATTAATTCGGCCCTTAGTGTTTGTTGACATACCTCAACATCCCCTCAAAATACAAGCTTTACATATAATATTTAATTCAAAAAGCCAAGAAAAACGACGCAAGGTAATATTTGATTGGCGGCGTGCAGTTTGTTCGTCCGCATGGCCCATGAATTTGTAATGAGAGTGTAGAGAGGTGCATTTTGCGGTGTCCGCCGCCCCCGGTGCCGCGGTAGGTACATTTGTGTAACGCTAACAAGTAAGCAGCTTTAACCCACTGAATATATGCTCTGAATTTATTCCTTCTGCCACTTTGCGTTGCGGTGTTTCCGAGCCGTACGACATGAATATGAATACTGATATCCCTTTTATGTTTCATTTTTCTTAACATGTTCAAGTTATATTTGTGGTACGGTTATATGGGTTTGTGTAGAGATACTGTAGACTGGTTGATGAACCGGATTTGTATATACCTAGATCCAAATCTTAAGGTGACTAAGGTGATAAATGTAACATTGAAAAGTCTTTCAATGTTACATTATTAAATTTTCTTATAACATTCTGTTATCTGACTTAATGAAGACGTGATAAAACCTCGATTTAGTGATGTAAAATTGTCAAAGCAGTGAGCAAATGTAGAGATCAATGGTAATTTATTTTCTTTTTGAGACGAGGCCTTTTCTCTGCAGTAGTACTATAATATTCCAATATGTTTATTATAACATATTAAAAGCCGTCTGTGAATACATAGAACATGTGACTTTGATCATTAATGTAAGCGATATTGAGATGGAAATTCGATTTAAAGGTCGTTTAGGCTAAGAATAGACCACTCTTACGTGGGTAGTGGGTACCGATCTACGTGAAGTAACTGAGGGTCTTTACAAGGCTGCTATAGTTTGGTATGTAACAGAATTATTGCTAACTTAGAATGCTGTTAAATAATAATTGAGATAATGTTTATTATGAGTTTTTATTCTTCAGGGTGGAGTCTAAGTGCTGCAGGAAAATGATCATTAAACATGACTTTATACAATGAACTATCATGAATTTACAAATGAAAATCTTAAAATTCGCTTCGTAGTAAGTTCATAATGTATTAAGAGAACAAACTATTTAGTACCAACAATACTTATAAAAAAAAGCAAAACTCGAATTTCTATAAGACATTGACATTAACAGCGCACAAATAAAAACAACGTGGCTCCTACATAATGTATTTGTTTAACTCATAATCCAATATTACAATGGACTATAAAGCGGCGTACGTGTTTGCTTTCAGAAAATAACCAGCTATTCGGTTAAAGCTAATTTGTGTTAAAACAGAGCAAGCTCCTAATTACAATGCAAATTGATCGTTCAGATCACCGCACTCATAAAATTGCCGCGATCAAAATATTCTCCTCACGGAATATCATGTAGTGCTTTCATATTTTAAATTAACCCACGCAAATGCCACTTAATATCTTTAGGGTAATTATGTAATGAAATTTCAGTAATTCAATCTCTCGTCGTGTAAAAATATCGATAGGCAATTAGTGCTAGCGCTAATTCGTGTCTCAACTCAAAATTATTGTCAAGTACGGTGCCAATTTTGGTTTTATTTATTAGGCAGAGGCTTACACAAGAAATAAGGAGAACAATGCTTATAAATCTGTTGTTTTTAATACTTAATTATTGGCATTTCTAAACTGAACGATTTCGTTTATATCTCAACGATCACATATTTTTTACAAAAGCGCGGTCGTAACAAAGGCCTTCCAATAAGCCACCCAACAAATAAAAATATTTAGAGAAGATCAATTTCTCCTTTGTTGCTTATTAATCCACATCATAAAAGACGGCGAGCTTGAGTGCTGTAGTCTTTAAACCTGTCATGCAAATAACTTGAAAATAATATAATCTCTACTCTCTAGAGGCTATTGTACAATACCGATTTATTAGATTTTTAAAGTACCTAGGTATATGATTTAGAATGGAATAGAATACATTTATTCGCATAGAAACATGGTATACAAAGGTATTATTAAAGTGAGAGAACATGCATGTTTTGCTTAAAAACTAAAGCATGCAAATTTATAACTTATGTTGTAGGGAAACTTAATATTATATTTATTTTTACACTATACTTAGTTAAATTATATCTAGACTTTGAGCCCCCTTTTGAGATCACACATCATTTCATTTACTAATATCTACCTAGGTATTAATATAAAAGCTTTTCATAAAGTTCTAATCAGTTTTCTGAGGGAATTGGATTTGTTAGTACTTATTTTTACCTTCGATCGTTGGTATCCATGAATCGTGTCGTTACAGACACAAAGCTTGAGAGCACCAAATGGAATTGATCTCTGTTAACTAAACAAGGTCGGAAAACCTGCACAATATACCTATCTAACATATTCAATAACGTTACAATCATTTGCTGATACGTTGAGGTCATAGGTTGACTAACGATCTTACTCTAGATTTGTGCCTGGTTGATAGCAATAGGCTCGCTCCCTATTATATTAGGACCCATGGGACTAGAGAAATGTGGGTTTACACTACAGTCACCTTTGCCTAATCTACTGCTTCGGGGAATATAGGCGTGATGTTATGTTATGTTAAATCTTAGCACCTATCCTAATAGCATCTTAGTCTGTAAACCTTTATACATGCTACTAAGATATCTATTGGATGCGCGAACGTCTACTGCGCAACTATAGCTTTAATCAAGTTAATAATCAGCTCACATTTCAGTGCTCCTGCTCATAAGCGTAGGTACTTAGGTATGATATTTTCAAGCCTTCCATTCAATGAATGGCGTAAGTATAAGGCTGAATAGTGCGTCTACATCGCGGGCCCTGATCCGAGGAGGATGTCAACATTTGCTCATGCGATTTTGCCCCCGAGGCCGGCGGGAAATGACATGCGCCCCTTTATTCCAGCCCACTCTTTACTCCGAGATGCAATTGCATGCGAAATTTTCAAAGAAACAGCCCCAGTATTATGGAGTAGCTCTCTTTTAAGTCATCTGAGCTTTTAATTTTGGAATTAGGTTGCGGTTTATAGGTAATATGAGTTTTAAATATTTAGCGGTTGTGGTGGTTTGTGTGCGTATTGTGTAGTAAAATCCTTTAGACTTAACTTGTAATATAGGTAGATTGTAAGATTTAATTAAGAGATAAATATTCAGTAATATTGAATATTAATGTACTGTGATCCAACCGACGTATGTAGTTTTGGTGGACATTGTTGTACATCATAAAACCTACCTTGTATCTTTTTTTTAACCCATTTGCTACACATAATAGTACCTACCTTAATTGGCTTTGTATAGATGGAATTTGCGAATGAATTAATATCTCAAGTCTCAAGTCCCTACTTATAAGCTGTCAATTACGATTAAAACTCTACTAGTTTTATAAGAGTATAATGAAGTCTCAAGTTATTTTATTTGAAGGTCGTCTGCTATGTAGTATGTACAGACTAACATTTGTGCGAGGTCATAAAATTTACTTCGACTCATTTTCGATTCAATTTGTGTTCGACTTCATTTAATTTTATTTTCTTCTACTACTTCAACAGCCCTACACATGGTCCACTAGTTCTTTTTCATTGATAGATTGGAGTTAATATGGAGCTAATATAATGTCATATTTGAATAAAGAATAGTATTTTTTTAAATAAGTCTAGGAAATACATCAAAATCCACCAATTTTATATACAGCGTCAGCCAGTAATAAACTGTAAAACTCACTGTCAATACTTTCAAATAACTGCATCACTATGCACTTTGAGCGGTGACTGATCGACGGACAGTTGTTCCGAAATCGAATCGGACTTTATTTAACGTCACTAAAAATAGTGATGCACATTTTCGCATTTTCGCAAAGCGCGAGAGAGAGGAAAGTGCGCGTCACCGCCGGCCGAGGGGAGCAGAAATCACGACAGCAAACATTGACTTTAGACTTTTACCCTTTTACTCACTTAGCCTAACTCCCAGCGCTGCAAATCACTCCACTAGAAACGAAGAGGAAGTTTTAAATTCTGAAATTTCTTTAAATAATTTAAAGCCGTCTGCTATGAATCGACTTAGTAAGTTATTGAATAGTTCCCGATTCTGTAATTGGGTTCACGTGTAGCTAACCATTGTTCGATAGTTACTCGAGAACATTAATCTCGTGTAATTTGCGTGTGTTTAGGTATTGTTTGTACTTATCTATGAATAGTACCTGGTAATTGTAAATTGGGTTTTAAATTGCTTTGGGTGGAAATGCAGTATAAATTGCTTCTTCGAAATTTTCTATGTTACGACTAGACCGTGACACGCAGGGCTATTAAGTTAGGCGACTGCATTGCCCTTTGTAAACGTATTAAAACCTTGTTTGAAGAAAAAAGTACTTTTATACTTAAAATAATAAAATCTGTGTAAACGAATGGCAAAAATACAGTAGTCTTATCATTAATTTAATAACATTTACATACCTCCGTTTGGCGGCCATAAAATCATATTCATTAAAATTTAAGACACAAAATAAATTATAATTGAACACATTAAAACAGTAAACTGTAGAATTTCGTCGACTTATCTAACTGAATGTTTTATTATAACTGTAATTACTCTAAATGCGGCTTATAATTTAAATAACGTTCATTTTATTCGTGAGTTAAGCCAAGCAAATATCTGAAATAAAGAATTGTTTGAAGAGATTAACAAAGTCAAAGAAGACCTGTACCACGGACACGGACCCTAATATCCATAATTGCACGATCGATTCCAACTGGAGCCGTTATAACCGTAATTAAGCAGTTAATAGACATCTGAAGGGGGATCCATAGTTATTCAAATATCGTAGTCAGCGATCTAATACGTCGGGGAGGCTGCAATCACTCGGTATGCCTGCCGCTTGAATAACGACGTGCATTTAATCTTTTCAGACGTTCTCAAATATCCGCTCATTAACTTGTGTACCCACTTCCGACATCGCCGATTTGTTACTTTAAATGTGCCGATAGAATGAGAGAGCGCTCAGATTTGTGAACACACCACCTATTTATTTAGCTTTTATTAACTCGGGAAGGTATTACCTTCTTAAACTGAAGTGAGTTCAGCTTGTAACTGTGTGCTAGCGGAGTCCCAGCCAACCTTGACGGTATACCTTTTCATACATTCGTTGCTCAATTTATTTGTATTTATTATGTAGTAGCCAACGTCCGCGACTCCGTTCACGTAGAAAATTGTATCAATGCTTTCCGTGGATGAAAATAGTCTATCCACTTTCTCAGGTTAGCCTTAAAAACAGATCAGTAGACGCAGGTGGACTTTTAAGGTACCTAAATTCTGTCGACCAAATATATGGTCTACTATTCTACAGTCGAGGTTCATTTGAACGTCAAGAAACAACAAGGTAACTTTTTCCCAAAATAACAATTAAACCATGACTTCATAATTGTCAGATATCTCGGCTAATAATTATGTCGTTTAATGCACCTTTTATACTCCGTCAGTAAAGTCAACTCTAATGTCAATTAGATCTCGCAGAAACTTTTGTCAAAACTGGTAGACCAATTTCTTGGTTGACTGAACTTTATATTTTTAGTCTTGCTTTCCTTGTATTTTAATATCCATCAATATTTAAATATATTCCAACTACCACGACTGCATTAACCGATTGCATTCTTACACAACAGTGTAAGTAACGTATTATCTACTTTAATTACATTTTGATGTCGACATCAACGTATTGCGGTGCACCAGCCGACCGCGACGCTTTTATAATATCCTGGTATTTTAGACATAATAATGTAGGAAGTTGAAATAAATTATTTATTAGCTTTTAAGTTAGCTGTCTGTTTTTTAATGTAATGTAGGGTTAATGGACTTTTGTTTTCTATAGATTGCGTGCATTGGTAGGCTGAAAATGGCTCTAATAATACATATTATAGATACAACTTTAATTCCCTTTCATCACTCATCATAAAGTCCATGTTATTAGCGAACCTATTGCTCGAATCAGTGGGCTTACTCTACCTACACCGATTTTCATTGCCTATCACAACTCTTTTACAACTAAAGCCAATTACCTATATCTTTGACACCTCTCGGATCAATCGTAGATTTAAATCAGTGATTATGCATTACTTTTATGCTTATTTCCTTCAGTACTACGGTATAGGTCTGTGCCACGATTTTGTAGGTCATATCATAGGGTGTGTTATGTTGAGTGGGTGCCGGCTGCCGTCGACCTCTCACGTGGCTTTATGTACAATGCTAAGCAAGTGTCATAAGACACCGTCCATCAGATTACTCGTGCTTGCGTGCCTACTATACAGCAGGTAAAAGATACATTTCGTTGAAGACATTATTTGTCGGTATTTTGAGCCTGATTGGCATTGAAATTGGACTCTACCTCAGTATGGGATAAATATTTGTGTGGTTCGTAGTTATTTGTTCCCAGTCTGGGTGTTCTTTTATATGATTACAGTCATGTTTGTCAAATGTTGAGCGTTTGACATTCGTAATAGGAACAATTTCTGGGTGACGAGATAATATTATTTTATATAGGTAAATTAACAACCATTGTTATCCCAACATGCGATTCCACAGAAACAAAAGAACATAAGTTACTACGAATCGTACAAGTATTGGTCCCATGGCGAAGATAAACCTTAGTGCTCTAAGCAAAGTCTACACTATTCCTAGAGAACTAATTAGTATGCATTCACGTATCAAGAAGTTACTACGGCTTGCTGAAAGTGAGTAAACAAAAACACCTATAAATACAACTAGTTTCAAATAAACACATACGTGTTACATATGGATTGTAAATAGTTTGATATAATAAAGTACTGTAAATAAAACTTAGGACATATATTACCGGCTTATTGTTCCGAGGGTAGTTGGAAGTTTCAACTGTCAGAAGTGGTTTTACAATAGCTCGTATAAATGATGATATAGCCGTTTGTTACCAACAGTTTGTAAGTTATATTAAAAAACAAATAGCAACGTTAATACGAGTAAGTATTGTATTAGAATTTTTTCCTACTGAATCAAATTCAAACATAGACAGTTTTCTGTCTTACCGTGGCAAGATTAAGGTTTAGTAATATGACTAGTGAAAATACTTCTTTGGCTCCGTAAACCATGTTAAATTTTTCTTTTATTTCTTGTTGTATTTAAGGGAAGTGTTAATCATAAACAATGATATATGTCAAAAAGTATAGATACGTCGTATGCTAACAAAATGAACGAGAAAAGTGTTCCGAACTCTCGAGTCCGAACTGCACTAGTCTTGTCAAATCGAACTATAATTATTGTCCCCTTTTGTTTCTTTAAAACGAGCGCGCTAAAACATATCTATATTTTGCTGCTACTTTTGATTTACCGCCCAATTAAATACAGCAGGCTGGCACTCGATGTCCATCATTTATCGTATGTTATAGAAGGGGTAAAGTCATCAGAGCGATAGGAGAGGCACTGGTCCTCTTTAAATCCCGAAGATTTACCAATACTTGGGTTTTACAGCAAGAGATTTTGTAAGTTTTAGATCTCCTAAAATATATTAAAAGGACTCTTGTCTAGAAATATCTAACATTACATTAAAGAATAGTTTTAGTACACTTGTGTGTGGACCGCGTGTATTTTATGTTTTCTTTGCTGTGATAATGGTAGTGAGCAGCTTGGAATTAGTCTCGCTACCAGACAGTTATTGCCTCTATATTATGTTGAATGCTATTTGATTTATTTTAATGATTATACTACCTTATATCTACACATATATTGAAGTCTGTCTGATTCAAAAATGCCGTACTTTTGTTCAATTGATTAGGTATCAAACAAACGGGTACGCTTGACAATCTTCTTCCAAGTCTATTGACGTTGAACGTTAAGTTATCGACCCAGATCCAACAATCGTGCGACAAAGCCGATGAGTATCGTACAGCTGTCTAGCAAAACAATAAATATTTGAATATTTTAACGCCGAATTTCGGTAAAGGGATGTAAATGACTAGCTCGTCCAATTTGCATTGAACAGATTAACGTCATAATCGGCGCGATTCAATCAGCGATCCCGAGAACTCTCTGGACAGGGGACAGGGGGTGACGGGCGCGGGAACCAATGCCATTTACCGTGGATACTAATAACTTCAGATAAAATGCTAATTTTGTGTTCATTCGATTTAGGCAAAAAAGATTGCTAGCTCCTCCGTCGAACAGGCCGCTTCCCGGGTATTGTGATATTTTGCTCATGATCTGACAGTTTTATTTAAAAGTTTAGGAAGAAAGGAATGAATATTCCTTCTTAATACGAAGAATTCTCGTCCGAGACAAAAGATTAACAGAAATATAATTACAAATATTCAAATTAATTACTGTTCGTCCTGTCCTCAAATCGGCTTAGAAAATTTAATTACCGCCACTTGACATCCATAAACATATTTATAGAAATCCTCCCGAATCTCGAACGCCCTCGATTCAGGTTTGCAATCCGATCCAAGTGAGCGCTTGTCATATTGATTCAGCGCCGTGAGTGAGTGTTTTCGGAAGCTACGATAAGACGAAACGTGACTGTGGGTCCCGTCGACGGACCAGCCATGTGGACCTTTATACTTTACACTTACAAAACCTTGTAAGCATTGTACTGCCTCAAGCCCTCATAACCCTCGGTTGACTTACTACAATGTCCCACTTTAACGTCATTTACTCTAGAAATAGCGAGATCGATTCGCAACCGATTTTCGATGTAGCGTTGTTTCAAACGGTGCAGTAAATTGAATGTCAGATACAATATATGGAATTGCTCCATTATGGTGCATATCTGGAAATATTTGTTTAGTAACAAGTCTGTTGAGGAGAAGTTTTTATTTGTATGGGCCAAATTAAAAAAACGGAAGGGTTATTTACTCATTTAATTCAAGAAAGGATTCATATTAATATTCATATTCTTTATTGCAATCCATAATGTACATTATGGATGCTTTGTACACAATAAATTATTTTAAAATATACCTCGGTTGGCTAGCAACTATAGCTAGTATTTATGCTGACGTGATTCCAGTCCAGAGTCCAGCAAAATGTGGCTTCAAGGCACCATTAAAGCCACACGTAAATAATTCGATAAGTACCGCCTTGAGTTAAGTTCCTCCCCCGAGAAAAAGAGCGTATAGCTATCAAATAACGATTTATTAACAAAGTTGTCGTTACACGTGAGCTTCCTTAAATATGTAGCACACGGTGTCTGACACTAATTTTATGATCCTCGAAGTTTTGGCTCCGAATTTGTAACCAAAGTTAATGTTCAAAGCAATAATGTAACGGTAACTTAACACCGGAACTTTAAAAAGAAACGTACAATAAATAAGAAAAGTTAAAAAAGTGACAGTTAAGAGGTACACTTTTTGGAAGTTCCTGAAGTAAAAAGCGGGCTTTCGGAATTATAACTAGATTAATGTTCGGTGACTGGAACTACTCTGGTGAAACTTTGGAACTAAGTGGGAACAGAGTTTTGTATTATTTTTAACGAACCGAAGCGCCTTCGGAATTCATTAGCTTGGAAAGTACCGAGGAAAAGTCTAGCTCAATATGTGCCCACGGACGTGGCCGTCGCTAGGGGCCTTCGATGACGACAATTTTGTTTTTAATAATTTTTCCTTAGCCCGTAGTAACTCTTAGCGAGCGTTCCCTCACTTATGCCAACAAAGTATCGAACTTACTCTTAGAAGAAAGATATTTATTTACGTTAAGGAAAATATACAACGTAAGTACACAATAAAACATGAAAGTTTTTTGCCGGCTTATGATTTTCTAGAAAGTTTTAAACGCTATTGTTTGCGTCTAATATAGCTCTTATGAAGAATCCGTACAAGACTTTTGCACTGTTAAATTGCTATTGTACACGGTCGTAACAATTTATCTTTATGTTTCGTAAACTAGCAACTAACGTAATGTAACCCATTACGTAAGTAGAAAGTCGTATACATTTGGTAAACAAAAATTATTATATTAATTTGCAAGAGTTAGAAATGTATATTGTAATGGCTTGCACGAGGGATTTTTCTTCAAAAATAATATTAATTAATTTTGTAGTATATTGCCCGTAGTTGCTTGTTGCTATTTACCAAAGAGTGCCTTCTTTCGCTTAGTTTCTGCTTCTATTGCAAAAGTATGAGCTAGTTTTCTTTAGCTGATACAAAAAATATTATACGAAAAGTCATGAGTAGTTCGTTGCTACCTTGCCGATTAAGGAAGAACTAGACAAATACACTTTGGCATTGATAATAATATTAAGTAGGATAGTATACTGTGCCTCGCGTGCTGATACTAAAAGAAAGACGCACATCATTATTGATTTTGACCTAACTCAACGCCACTAGTACCGGTACACGCCAACTTACAGTCTTGATAATTTCTAAGTCAAAAGCTACTTGACCTAACTATATGGGCTTTTTAACTTTAAACCTTCTTAAAATGGCAACATGCTTTATATAGCATACTTAATCATTATCATCATCAGTCGGAAGACGTCCACTGTTGAACAAAGGCCTCCCCCTTAGAACGCCACAATGAACGACAACTTGCCATTTGCATCCACCGGTATGCATACTTGATGCATGTTTTAAAATGTTAAATTTGTAATGTTTCCATGCAAAACACACCGAATGGAAAGCTATCTGATTCTTAAACTGCGTAGGACGCCATCACTTGGTTCTAAATAGATGACATTACATTGATAAGATATAAGGCCTACATCCAAACTAAATGTTAATAGTGCCGACTAATCGTAATGACTGCATCAGCACTTCAAAGTTATCTACTGTAATAGCGCCCAAGTTCCCTTAGCAAGCAATCTTCATAATACTCAGTACGTGTTAGTCGTCATATCTTTAAGCAATTGTTGTATTGTGATCAAGTCGGGTCTGATATAGAAGTTAAACACAAGTTTGCATAATGTTCTTGTGCGGAGTTCGGCGGCGAGTGAAATCGCTCCTCATTAGGCAAATCGGATGGCGTTAGCTCATCCTATTAGCACAGTAAATGTTTGGCGATCCCACCACCCGGCCTCGGCTCGTCACTCTGATAGCTCACGATCAACCATCTTTCAATAATAATTATGTTTTACACGTTGATTGACTTTCAACTTCAATTTCTTTATTAATTAAAAATTAATTAAAATCAAGCAGACAAATTATATTATATTGTAAGCCGTTTTAGATCTTTGATGAGCTTTGTGGGTATTTAATTTGTAATCCGTAGGTATCTAAGTGTTGTTACAAACAAATACCAAGTTAAGCGCGCTTAACGTTTACACGAAATATTTGCTGAAACTTCAGTATTAGATAGACTCGATTCTTTTGAAAGAGAAATAAGTTTACTGAATTATACGCGAACTTTAATAGCGAACACGAAAGGTGAAAAGTTTATTTTAAAATAACCATCAAAAGCTCACATTTTTCCGCGACTTTATGAAAACGTTTCAGTAGATTTATGAATAAAACCTTTCAGGGCGGATGCGAGGCCGTAATGTAATTTAGGTCGTATAAGGAATAGAGGCGGCAGCCTCCAAAATTAGACCGTTATCATTCCACCGCTGTCGCCGCGGAGATCACCAGTTATATGAGCCAATACACCGAACAGAATAAATTTGCTTTATGCCAGACAGTTGACCTTCATAACCGATATTGTTGCTTTTATACAAGGAAATATTTTGGAAATTCCCGACGTCCGCCCTCTCTATACCCGCTCGTCATTTTTTAAGTTATTTACGCTGTTCAGTCGACGGGTACGAAAAAATTGGAAAAGAATTAGGATATACCTAAACTAAGAGTTTGATCAAATTGTTTGCAGAAACTATATTGTGTATTGTTCACATTCAACTCCAGTACTTGAAAGTTAAAACGTGACACAAAAGTGTCGCTTCAGTTACAGTTTTCTAGAAACACTACGCGAATGAAATTCATCCGCACGTACCTACTGGCGATGATACCGCACGTCAGTGCCCACATGATGGGCACAGCGGCGCAGCAGGAGAGCGCTTTGTCTCGACCTGCCCTTTTGTGAGAAATTCCAATTAATACGCTATACTTTTATGAGAAAAAACCGAGTATCGATTCGCGCCGTGAAATTGGAACAATACCACAGCACTATTGTGTTCATCCATCGTTTTGTCCCAAAACTTGTGGCGTTTTAAAAACACTCGTCTTCGTGCTTGTAAAACGTTTTGTGTTATTGCGCAAACTGTGTTAACATTACAGTACATTGCGCTCATTGGCTGCTTTCATGCGTAATTCATGTTACTACGCGACGCATTCCAAATGTAATTCAACCCGCCAAGTGTCCACTGCGATGTTTTTTGCGAAAGGAACTTCATTAAATAACGGAACACTGAGGAGTTCAGTCCAGTAGACGTACATAATAACCAGTTTCCAACTTTCCATTGTACATTTAAGGAGCTTAGACAGAAAAGGATGTTAAATATGAAATCAATTGGAACGGACTTTTCCATTAATAAAGGAACTCGAGAAGAAAGGACGGCGTGTCCTCTCTAATTAGAAGTCGCGAGTCGAATTTTCAATGCGTCTCTCCGCTGCTTCACTAATGGTGAACTCAAATAAAAGTTTATATTTACTGTGCGTGGCTTCTTTCTCTGAATGAATATTTATACTTTCTCTCTTCACTTTATTCACCTCAAAGCCAACAACGCACCGGCTCAAGTTTTTACGGGTATACTTTTTATGGCGGAATTTTTCTTTGACTTTTCTTGGTGTTCTAAAAACTGTACTGAAACGTGTTTGGCAATGTGCTGTTTCAGTTGTATTATTTTTATTTTCAGACTACGTAGGTATGTATAGGTTTACTGTAGAGTGCAGTTTGTGTTTAAAGAATGTAGGGGCAAAGTTAATTTGTTAACGGAGCTCTATATTAGCATGTGGGGTGTGAAGAGACGTGCGACACATCCCGGTGGCGTCACGTCGCCTCACCAGCGGGGAATCATTTGTTAGAACAGCAATAAAGCGAAGGATTAGCAGCCGTCAGGAGGCGACAAACTTCCCAATAAGCCGCCGCCTTCCGGTACACCGCGACTCGCTTTACAAGAGTAATGATGCTTAATTTTAATGACGCGTCGCCGACCAGAGCGTCACCCGCGTCGGCGGCCCGCCCACCGCCGCCCGCGCCGCCCGCGCGCGTGACCCGACTACTCAACTAACACTGATATTGGAAGACTCAACGACGACGACCGAAAGTCTGACGATAAATTTAGTTATTACTTGTGAAAATAGACGGAAGGAGATCGCTAACTTGTCCTCGTGAGAAGATAATGGATCATTGCGGGGGATGTTTTTAGTTACTTTACGAAAAAGGTCTCGTTAAAAGCCCCATTATGTGAGGAGTTTTCGAATTGTATTTCGGAGTTTCGCGTTTAAACCAGAATTGACGATACAAATTTTGCTTTAGTGGTAAAAGTTTAGATTATATTTATATCCCGTCTAACTAATCCGACGTTTTATCACCTAACTTTCTCTAGAATTTATCATCACTGGTAATCTCGATCGGTTTTGTCTGATTGAAGTTCGAAATATATCTAACGTGATATGTACCTAAATCCGTTTCAATAAGAGTAGCTACCTATGTGTCGTATATTGTATTCATAAAATAAATCACAGTTATTATAAATGGAAAATTAAATTGGCACCTGCCATTTGTTTATTATAATTGGCAATACTCAACGGGTCAACAAACCAGATGATGCGAAGTGACGTTCCATGTTTTAACGTAGTCAGATAATGTTTGTCATCGAATATGTACCAATTTATTCAATCGGAACGTTGGAAATGAACATTTCGGGTGTGCAAACAACAGTCTATATAAAATTAAAGACAGCCGAGGGCGACAGCGCGGTCGCGGGCTCGTCCGTCCATCCGTCCGTACGTCCGCGCTCAAAACTCGATGAATATTGTTTACAAATGCACCGCATCCATAACGAAAATGTTTGGTTGATACCACCCAACTGATATATCGATACTTTTCAATATTTCATCACGACGCAAATGGTTCTCGTGTTGTAAACTAGCTGGAAATGTTTGATTTGATTAAACGTTCAATGTTTTGAGTGCAATGTTGTCGCGGTGATTGAAACATGTTTTCTTCTGCGAGATACAAAATAGCCTGCAGCTCAGCTTGCAAAATACTGCACGTTTAGTTGAGATAAGCATAAGTCTTTCTTAAGAGTCTAACGGGCATGCAGTTTCATTGCGATCCTTTGTTTCCGTCGAGAATTATTTAAGACGAGATTGTAAATTTACATTACCACTTTTTTGTTTTTGCAAGCAATTAATTTTGTAAGGTATTTTGCATCTAAAAACGACACTCAAAGTAAAAAAGGGTAAAATAGTCTTTTGAAAGTCACACATTCTAGCCAAACGCTATAAAGCTGAGTTACCATCATAGAGCTTCGTCCCGGAATGCGGACGTGAGCGTAAGTAAACTATAGTGAGACGAGTGTTGTCGACAGCAGTAAACGGTGGCAGGAAGGCAGGTAACAATATTTCCCACGGCAGCAAATTGAATAAACACATCACCGTTCGCCTTAAACGACGAAAAGACAAGTCCAATAACGGCGGGCACCGTGAGCGATAAATATTCCCCTATCTACCGCCGCCACGCTCAACATATTTATGCTATCCTAGTCAGCTTTACTAGCTCGCTTAAGATATTTGTTTTTCTCAGAAGAATACAATTGTTGTAACAATGTTTTTGTTACACATTAATATCCTCTAAGTTTCTTTTGGCTTTTGTTGCTGCCTTAAAGGTTATTTATGCTTTATTTCTT
Source organism: Abrostola triplasia (assembly GCA_946251915.1). Taxonomy (NCBI): domain Eukaryota; kingdom Metazoa; phylum Arthropoda; class Insecta; order Lepidoptera; family Noctuidae; genus Abrostola; species Abrostola triplasia. The sequence continues at coordinate 5,954,361 of OX276423.1, forward strand.
ACGAAAAAACATAAAGATCAAATATTATATGCTAATATTTATCGCTCTTCAACAGTACTCATAAATAAACGTGAACATTTTATTAACTTGAAATAAAGAAAACATACCTGCCATAATATTATGGAACACGCAGTGTCAGCAAGAAATAATAAGCTCATCATAAAATCATTTGTGGGAGACACGCGGTAAGTACCTACGTATCTAATATAAGCCCTACATACGAAAAAGAAGAGTCCCCTTCGAAAGAATTCGTGCTAAAACTGACAAACAGGCAGGAGGGCTCCTAATTTTCATATCGAAAAAACCAAAATGGCGTCGTTGTACACATGTTGTTGCGTGAATTTCTCTTAGGGTCACGTATTGGCATCGTCTAATACAATTTGTTCGGAGACGCGCGTCGCCCGCGGAATGCAAACACAGCCGCGACACTTCATAACATATGACGATTATTCGCAATTTGTTGCCGGGACATGGACGAAATAAACGGTATTTATGGGCTTCACATTATGTATGAACAAGACGTGGTATTAATTTAATACATTAACTTTTTATTACTTCAGTAAAATATTATTTTTATGTGTTTTACATTACGTTTTTTTTTAATGCAATTGATGATCTCCGACCGATATTAATAACTATTATTACTACTACTGGAAATCTTTAGGTACTTTGGTAAGTATTTCAAGTTGAATAATTGAATTGAAACTGTAAATATATTTATTGTGCCAATAAGTTTCTAAATATAATATATTTATTTTCAACATGAGTGATACCAAGCAAAACCAAGCGCAGTAGTTATATTCCTCAAGAAATTTGTCTACGAAGACGCCGTATAGCTTTTCATACTGCGGCATATCGGGTCATAAATTTAAGGCTTTGTAAGTTTTGTGAAATTCGAGATTCGCGAAAGTAAGAAAAGAACATAAAATGCTGACGTCAAGCTCGGCTCAAACTAAAAGTCATACCATCTTGATAACGCACCAGTAATTCGTCCGTAAACAACAAATTTTAAATTTAGAATTCAAGAATCCACGTCGACGTTATAAATAAAAACAATTTTCATTTGGGCTTTTGACGTGCGCAGATTTAATTTAGAAAGTGTTTTGTAAATAAAATTAGCTTAGTTTGGACAGAGCTTCAGTACATCGATATTACTCTCGAATTATTAAGTCTTGGCGGCGTCCGCCCGCAAAGCAAACACATGAATAATAGCCATGAATACAGTAAAGTAGCAGCACGATGTGCACAGGGTAGGGATTATCGGAATTTATGTGGCAGTATGTGACGCACCTCCCGCTTGTTCGGCGCGAAGAAAAATATTGTGGTCTGAGAGCTTAAATATTGATGGATTTATGAACGCTCTTAAAATTATGACAGGCTCGAGCCACCGGCAACTTTATTGAGTCTTATCTCGACGCTAGATTTATTGGTGTCTGTATCAAGTTTAGGGGAATCATTTTGTTGTTTTCACTTACGAGAGAATAAGAAAGTTGTTTTTGAAAGATACACTTTATTGATGTAGTACACACCTATTATGGAACACGTATACGTACAACAAGTATACTGAAATCGTTTCATAGTAGTACCTAAATATTTTGACAAGGATTTCATGAATTTTTCTTAGCTATTTATAAGAGTATGTTTATGAAGATTTAAGATCTTATAAGAAGGCCTGTAGTGTTTGATATACAAGGGTTTATGTTCATGCATTCGACTACTACTATTCACCTGTATTATACGTGCAACAATATATCCCCTTGCTTATAGTGAAATGTGATTGTGTAAATCTGAAAACGGCTCCTGTGAACTTATTGTCAGTATAGAAAACGTACCGACGTCGAGCCACCCATTGTACATTCATACGTCTGACGAGCAACAAAAGAAAATATTTTCTGAAAGAGTACTCCCAAACTAAATCATTTGAAGCAAGAATATAAGTTGCGAGTAGCAGACAGATGGCGCAACTTGAGGTGCGAATAAAGTTTGAGTGGAAAAACTTATTCGTCCGCGGATCCGCAGCGCGCGGGGCGCAGTCTGTGCCCCCGGGACACCTTTAACAATTTGTAAGTTATTTATTGCTGCCAAGAAATATCATTAACCCCTTTAAATTTAACAGCTTTACACAAACTTTTGTTTTCCACAGGTATTACATAATTTGTTCCGGTAAAAGAGGTGCGTTTTACGTTTCAGGAAGTATGTGCGGGGTCTCATCAAATATGTTCAGTTTACTATGTAATCTGTATTATTAGTATACAATAGTAATATCTGCCCCTAAAACTAATATAACTTTTCCAACTATTCGTAACAAATTCAAAATATTTCTGACTAATCGTCAAGTTGGCTCGTTTTGAACAAAGTTGGTGGGGTTATTTCAACTAAACTATTACTTATGAAAACTGAGTTAACATGCAAATCTTCGTCCATTCCCAGAGGATCTTGCTTACGTAAGCACTGTTTAATACTTCGCGCATACTTATACTTTCTTTTCTTTTTAAGTCATTCCGAAATTAAGATTTTACGAGACAAAAATGGTAAAAGGATATTTAGCTTGCTTGCTTCTTGCAAACTTTCTATGTTAGGTTTTGGAGAAGGAGACAGGTGCTAGTTATATTAGTTTTAGTTTATTTTGGTCATAGTGTCAACGAAATTTTGAGTGGAAAAGTTTTCCTAAAAGAATGAGTTGTGTGCACTTCGACAAGCGCCAGTTACTTCATCTGTGAAATGGTCGCTCGTTCGTACCCATGTAAGCGGGTGTCGTACAACCTGTACCTTAGTACAATGTTATCGGTTTACAGGTGAATTGTTCTTCATCTGGGGTAATTTTCTAGAAGATTGTTAAGACACTTTTGGGAAACCAGAAGTATTTCAACCACGCCACTATTTATACATGACTTATTTGCTTCAATGTCACTATCATGATTCATTAGTGTTAAATGCATTATGTTGTGTCATTGTAGTTTCCCAAAACAGCTGTATTAGATAACTCTAGCAGTATTAACATTTGCTTCTATTAGACTTTCAACTTCATGCATATTTGAATTACCTAATGTATTTTTCGTTATGTGATTAAGGCTATCTATATTAAAATCGGCAGCAACATACCTCTCAAAATAAAACCTACATAGCCAACAGACAAAAATGATTTTAAAATCTCCAACTCCTCCGATTTAGCATAAAACAATGAGAAAGATAATATAGGTGACTAAGTAAAATAGCCGTAAAGGTCAGAAAGCGAAGTTAGTTCAAATAGAGTCCGATCTCTGTTAAATCTAGTCCAGTTTTTTCAAGTCCATTACTCTGGTTTTATTTCCTTGCCAGCCTTAATGAATGCACGGTCTAATTTGTGTAAGTACCATAAGTCTGATGTTTAAGTCTGTAAGTTCTTGCGAATCATATCGCGGACTTTGTTCAGGTTTCCAACAATTAGTTTCTGGAATAATATAATTATCTGCTTTTGAATGTTATTGTACGTCCCTGTTGCCATCGGAAGCGCAGTAGCTAAATGTGAGAGAATGCAACGCAATTTCCAAGAATTCCTCGTCTTCAGTGTTAAACTATTCTGCTGAAGGAAATTTTCTCGATTCCTGGAAGAGATTTAGGACTGTGAATGGCTAGAGAATTGCTCGGCATTATATTTGTAAGTCATACAAATATTTGGACCATACTGGTATTACGGTTACGATCGTAGCTGCCACCGATTACATAATGGTCATTTGAACAAGTTATTTTAAAATGGGTACCTCTTAGGTGTTGTCGACTGGTACCTTCCTGTGTTTTGTTAGCTAATAGCAGTTTAGTTAGTAACCGGTTATTTGTATAGCAACCATGTTAGAAACCTATGTATTTAACATGATTGCTAACTAAGTGACTAGCGTACTTAATACTATATGATTTTAGTATATTCAACAACATTTGGTTTATACAATAAGCCGCCTCTACAAGATTGTGAAAAATCTTGGCAGATAATTACGTTGCAGTGCCATGTAAAATACATTTCCTATTTCTGTGTCAAGAATAAACTCCACTGAATTTAATAAAACAAATATAACGGAAAGCATCGTATAATTTTGCATATTGTAACATACTTTGTTTTGGTTGCTAAGTAACCACGAAATATAATTCTAAATAGTTCATTAAATCAGAAATGCTACAAGTAATATAACGAAACTTAAGTAGTTAGCTCACGCTATGGAGTGGCGTTCTGGCGAATTCATGGGCTGCCGATGCACGCCACTGCATGCCATGACATGCTATGCACCATAGTCTCACGTAAAATTCAAACCACTCGATTATAATCGGCGTTGTATAAACATGCTATTGAGATTAACGGTATTTTATCGACACTGCTATCGGCGAATTATTTGCACCAAATTATTAGGTAGTGCGTACCAAATTATTGTTGGATAAGTCAAAATAATACATTATTAATGTTTTGGGTCATGAAATGGTTATAGATTTGTACGTCAAGCCGCAACCTTGATATTATGTTTTGATTTTATAAATTGATGCTTTCTATATAGTGGTTTAAACTTTGGTAACAAATCTAGATTATTCTCGCTAATCGAGAGACTTTCCTTTGAATGTTCACGACTGTTGTTCAAGAGACAAATGTCATCACTTTGAATTAAATAACTTGACGACCTTTTTGGTTCAACTCATTGTGTTCCTTAAGAAGTCATAAGAAATAAAAAATACTTATTGTAATCGATTACAACATATTCATAAACGGCCCAGTAGTTTTCGAGTTTATCTAAATAAATATAGAAAGACAAACAAACTCTAATACGAAGTAACTTAATACACTTAACAGTTTCCTTATAGATGTCTCAAAAGAGATGTTCTTTAATTTTCAGACGTTCCTACACTAGATGGGAATAATAAATGCAAATATTAAAAGTTAACATTTCTTGGTCTAAGTGATGTTTAAAATAACTCACTTAGCTGAGGTGAAGTCTGCTCACAAAATAGGTTTAACGGCGACCGCGGCCAATTTGATTAAGTTAAATTCAGACAACTTTTGAATGGTACTTTAGACAAGAACAATTGTAAGGAATTTTTTAAACTGTAAACTAATTAAATTTTCACTGTACTGACAAGATGTCTGACGTCATTTATTTAGTTTTAATAGGTTGCGTTTCGCAGCCATTTAAATGTTTTGGTCGATGTTTCATGGAATCGAGAAACAATTTTGCAGCCAGTTCATATATTCGAAGCTGTGAATTTCCAATAATGGCTATCAACAATTTCATGTTACGTTTTTTTTTTCGAGATACCTTTACGCCAGTTACCTCGAGAGGGGTCTTAGAGAGAATCAGCGGAGAAAAGGCGAGACTGCTTAAGCCTCCAGCCAGTGTAATGTTACGATGTTTAAATATGTTGAACTTTGTTTCGTTGATACAATAATTATAATAATTTTATATGCATACAAAATGCGACCCGCCACTTACTATGAATAAAACAAATGAAAATCTCCTTTTTTAGAACAAAACCCGTTTAAGTATGGTTTTTTCATGGTAAAATGATCAGAATTTTCCCATTGATCAGTGACATACGGTACCATTATAATTATATATCGTCAATACAATTGAGACTTTCCATTAATTTTTATCTACTCCATCATTGTTGATTAAGTAAAAACGTTCTGATTCGAACTTCATATTCGTAAAACCATTTTTGGTTTCTTTTCAAGCTACATATTTTGTTCTAATCCAGATCCATACAATAATAACAAGGAACTTACCCCACAAAACAGAGACTTAGTAGATAAAACTGTTCGCCTTACCTGAAAAAGAAATAAAAATACGTTAGAATTGTGTACTTACGAGTACATGTTAAGATTTACAAAGTAAACACATTAGATTTTGACACTTATTGTGTACAAATAAAATATGATATTGTACGGATTAAAATATGAGTTTCGCCGTGTATTATTCAGTTATCTAAAGGAAAATGAAACGGAATAACTGTTGAACATTTTCCTTCCTTTTCCGTACAATTGTTACTGAAACAGTGAAAACAACCAGCAGCCGGATTATTGCCTATTATTTGCAGGAAAATAATACGACTTTTATTACATGAGACAATGTAAGATCTGGAAAAATCCTTTGAGGCCGAGCTTTTAGATAATGCTTTTTTAAGTTACTAGCCCATTATATTTCCAAATCGACGGCTGAATTGCCGCAGTGGGGAAGTGATTGGATTGCTATTCGTCCGTAGATATTTGCCTCGAGTCTAATTATTTTGCATGTGATAGGTACTTCATGTCAGTTATACGCAAACAAATTACGTAAGGAAGACCTAGGAAACTAGTAACATCAAATGGTATCTTCTTGTAAGATAAAAGTATTGTAAGATTTGATTTCCCGATAGATTATTTAACTGGCAGGTAATCCCTCGCATAGTGGAACCGCGGGGTAAGATCATGTGAATGGGTGACGGATGACGGAGTCCTGACTCCAGGAGTATGATGGATGTAGGGGCACACAGCGAGCGACGTGTTGGCTTATTACCAACAATAACGTACTCACAAACAAAATACCCGCGTGTGACGTACCATTATTTATTTAGCTGAAATCGGGTACTTTGACAATCAGAACTAATTTTACACTCTGTTTAATGTTATTGTTATTTTATTTACAGCCTGCTTATATTTACACGCTTCTATAAATAGGTGTATTTTATTTTGATTATGTTGTTACGAATGTATGATGTGGTCTTCTGGGATTAAAATAGTACCTTCAGAAATCTAAATTAGGTATGTATCAGATTGTAGTACTAGTTGTGCGCAGCCTTTAGTGACACTGATATGACATTTTACAGATACGTCTTATCAAGATCCTAGATAGAAATCTACAAATTGTTAATCATATTATTATTCGTACAACAGTGATTGTACCCACGCTTCCTTTATGCAACAAGCCAAGCGCCGCAACGTCAATAAGGTCGTCTAAATAAACGAAGTATTACTTAAGTTATGATAGTAAGCTACAACGGATAAAATGGATTGTGGGAGTTAAAAGTTTTGCTCGGGCGTCAAGTTTTAGGCCTGTGGCAGGCCGCCGCCCGACGACGAGCGATAATGGCGCGTCACTCATCCGCAACTGGATGCTACAGATTTACATCCACGTGATTTATGACTTCTTCATAGAGAGGGGAAAAAATATACACGAAAATACAGGGAGGGAGCGCCGCCTACACCCCGACTTGCTCGAGCGCCGCCGAATTGAAAATATCTGCTCCTCGCAAGAATTTAGCGATTGCTACAATAGAATATTGCGTCTGTTTTGATATACTCAATTTGAAGTAAATCGTCAAAGAGGATGACGCTTCTTTATTTTGCTTGTTCATCCAATTGTGTTTCTGAGATCATAACTTCTCGAATAATGTCTCAGAATGTATTAACCTAAATACATGTGCGTGCATGGGTAACAGAATTAATCTTTGTATGCGTCCCTTTTACGTATTCTAATGATTTACTTTGGGTTATAGTACATATTTAGGTTTGAAAGATGGGCAATTTCGAAGACTAATGGCATAAAATCCAAAGGTCGGTATCGATATTCAAGGGAGCCTTAGGCCGAGCGTTTAACATCGAGTGGAATTTAGATTATGTGCGTAACGAGATTTTTATCCTTGGATACATATGTATGTACAAATTTTATACAAAATAAACGAGGCTTGTACAACCCGTAATCGTCAAGTTAAAATCTTATCAAAAGCCATCCCTCATAGACATCATTAAATTTTGTAAAAGATTTGTATTTTTTGTTCGTGTATCGTAAAAATGCAAACGTGAATATGGAGTAAAGGATCGCGCGATATGCTTCACTCCAACAAAATAGAAAAAGGATATTGAATCGGTAAGAGAATGCCGTAACTTAAGAAAATGTCACCCTCTATCAACCTCGACGTTGCTTTGTGTCGAGCCGTGTTTTGATCTTGTAACCAACTAAATCTGTTAAAGATTCCTCCAACAACACTCATGTTTTTTTCGAAAATTAACACCGCATTATTTTTGTTCCAGCTCCATTTTCATCCCTATATTTTTTCAAAAAATCTGGGATCTTTTGCTTTTGCAGAAACAAATGTAAAAAGGTCATCCTTTTATCTCACAATTTGCAATTTGAATACGCAGACAAATTAATCCGGCAAAAAATTAACCAAAAGAATACAAAGCGGCGACGCGGGAACAACGGTCTGCTCCGAAATATGCGACAGAGGATATCATTACATTCTGCGGCCACTGCTTATACATACGCCGCGTCGTACTAACCTGACTTTATCACACTTTATCTTTTCCGTTCCAAGTAGTGGAGCAGCTTTAGCACAAAAGATGTAGAAATAATTTAATTTATAAGTAGCAGGGTTGCGGACCCTGGGCTACCGGGTCCTAAGCCCGAGTGTCTCAGCGCGTCGTGTGTGTGCCTCGTTGATATTCAGTGCGCGTAGTTCAATTTCAAAGGTGGCGTTTGTTATTTCTTAACAATGAAAATCACGCAACGCAGTCAGACAAAAACAAGAAATCTTCAGTAACTAATTTTCGTTTCCAGTCTCCAGTGAATACCCGAGGACGTGTGGAAAATATTTGAGGTTTTGTGACGTGTTTCGGTTCGTAGGGAGATAATAACCTGTCTTGTTTCCCGTCGCGCTCGTCAAGCGTCTGTCTCTGTTCCTTGGCGCGGCGCACGAGAGGGACGACTGTACGTCGTTTTGTCACTAACGCATCATTTGTACTGTTTGCCAGACCGTTATTGGGCTTGTTTTTGGCAAACTCGCTGGCGTATTGCGACGCCCTACGCCTTTAAGGCTAAAATGAAAGACCGTTTCGGTTCAGCCCCGAGAATTGGTTGCCTTCATTAAGGGTCTCTGTTTGCGCGTCTGGCGAAACACTGTTATTTAAACTAATTAACTGAGTATTGTGATGTGATAGAGAAAATAACGAAAACATTAATCTTACACTAAGACCCTTTTATTAAGATCGCAATGCTTTCATCTGGCTAAAATTGGCTATGGACAGTGTTGTTGTTTCGATTAATTCGAAGCGAACTGCGAGTTTATTCGGTCGTCAAGGTTATTCACCTGTAATAGCTGACCGACTAACTGAAATAAATAAGTCGAGCTAATTTTATTTTATTGTTCAATTTGTGATGAGAATGCGGCCCGCCCCCGCGCCGCCCCCCTCGCGGCTCCGCGGCCAAATGTATATTAATGTGCCACCCGAACCACAACACTAATATTGTTTTCTTTTTATTCCCCACGACCTCGAAAGCCTTTCCTAGTGTCAACTATTACGCTTGTTTTACGGTTTGAAGTAATGCCATTGTATAGACTAAAGAACAAAGGAGACTGACATTGGCGGAATACTTCGTATAAATAAGAGTTTGCTCAAAGGTTTCGAGAAGAAAATCTCGCCTAACGACAGAATATCGTGAGCGGGAAATGTCACGATCCTGCACCTCGGCACTAAGGTTTATAATAATTTTATCTCAGTTACAGTGAAGCTTTTATTTTGTCCCGGTACATCTATTTCTAATAGTAACTGAGCACTATAGATAACAAAATTTAATATGACGTTTAAGACAATATAATATTTTATTTCTTTACATAATATTTTATAGGTATGTAGCGGTCTACATAAAATGGCTAATGAAATTTCAGCCAGCTTTATAATTCCTAATTTGAAGTAATCACCAGCGAACGAAATCAAAATTTATCTCGGAAAATTCTGGCCAAATGATCCGTGAATAAAAAAAAAACAAAGCAGATGAGGCGGTAATACCTTGAGCCCGCAGTCCGTTCGTCCGGTGATGACGTAAGAATTTTATTACCTACCGTAGCGTCCCGCAGACCGTTCTCCCCCCACCACTGGTTCCGTTTCAAGAGGATTAACTTGTAATCCCACAGGAGGACCAATATCATTCATTAGAATGCTATTCCCAGCTTTATTACATCTGACACAATGTTTTCGTCGGCATTTGAAAATGGTTTTAAATTACTCTTTGAGGCAGATTCGTATGAAAAATATTGAGTGGACAGTCCTATTATTGTTTTTGTGTATTACGTTAATAATAATATATAATTTTAGCTACACAGCTACACTATTTATCAGGTTCTGGACTGGCAGAAATGTGTGTGTACATTTTCATGTAGCCAATTAATGTACCTATTAAGTTATGTTGTTACTGAATTTAAAAAATTGATTTCAATTTAAAACATTTATCTTGCTGAATTGTGAGTCACAAAATGCGTCCATCTAAAAAAATAACTTTGCTTACAAGGGTTTAGATCAGCCTCACATATCAGAAAATGTAATAATTCAAAATAGGTAACTTTTGATGGTGTTCGAAATAACATCTATTGTATCATCTGAAATGCAAAATACATTTTTGTAGAAAGGAGAAATGTATTTCCACCTGGGCTAATAATTATAAAGGCTCCAATGTTGTAGTCTGGCCCTATTTCTGTCTAAGCAAGCAATTTAAAACACAACTCAAACACTGGCTGCTATTTTTATTCCACTCTTCAAGTTCCACTATCCGCTTTAACTTTATTTAAAAGACATTTTAAAATTCGAATTCATGTTTTAGCTTCTAGCTCAAGTTTAAATTTTATTGAGTTTTGAAACATTTTGTTTCTTTAATTCTTTGTTGTAACTTTTTCGTAGACGGCAATAAATTAAATATCGAATTATATGAGTAAAATCAAATGTATGAAAATGAATAAGAATAGGAAAACATTTTTGTAAGGATTTCTTTTATTGTTGTATTTATTTTATAATGGATAAAATCCAGGTTATAGGTGAATTTATCTCTACATATATCTACTTTTAAATTATAATACTCTACAAAACATAATTTTAAGCCGTACGTTTACTAATCTAGCTCATCCTAATCCAACACAGTGACAGCCATCAATAGGTAACGGACGCACACATAAGAAGTGGTACGACACAGTTCAATTAACACGCGCCGTGTACTCACACGTAGGTACAAGGACAATGCGGAGGCAGGCCGAGCCGCGATGAGCCGTGGTATTAAATCTAGATTACCGTTTGGCGTTTCCGCTCGGCTGGATAATCAACGGGACTATATTAAAGCTATCAGTCACGTGACGCATGACAAGCTACGCGCGTGTCGCCACGCGGAACATTCGCATATCAAACGTAAATTGTGGGCTACTGTCGTGACAATTACACATTTTCATGGGTTAAAGGATCGTACCACTCCACAGCGTATCTATAGCATCGGATTACTGTTTGTTATTATTGATTCAATAAAGTTTACAGAGGTTGGCCCGAAACAAAAATATCGTGTTATCGTTAGGTACAATTGTCACGAACCGCGCGACCTATGCGTATGTGACAAATGAGAGTCAATTAAGATTGTGTTGTCATTATGTAAATGCAAGCATGGGGTTACAAAGTCATTATGAAAGTAAACACGTATGGTTTACAAAGTGCTTACGTACTATTAACATTATTCTTTTTCACGAGGTGAGTTACATAATTTGACGGCGGTATCGATCCAATTGGTTAAGAATCAACGACAGTCAATACGAAAATCGTTGGTGGTAATCGAAACCACATCGCTATTGCACTGCTCGAGGACGTCTTAAGTTACGAAAATTGACCCACTCCTCTTTATCTATCATCACTCAAAAACATGAAAAATTGCGTCGCATTTTTTCCGAACGTCGTTTAATCCAAATCGAATATTTGAGTTAAGCGAGCACCATAAAATATGATTAGTGGTTATGTGGGGGCCGGCGATGGCGACACCAACTGCAAATATGGCCGGCCTAGTCAAACACGCGTCGTTCAGCCGCGGGCCGAACCCGCAACATTAACAAATATTGTTCCACCAGATCTTCATGTTCCTGACTATTGAAATAGGCACCGCCCATCATTTTATAAGTACGTCTAAACAGTCAAAGTAAGGGCAGACAATTCCAGTCACACACCTTAGACTGACTGAAATTATCCGTAAGTAAATAAGCAAAGATACAAATTGAAAAAGGTAATACAAATGGAACGTTCCTAAGTGCGCAAAAGATAACAATGGAAGCTCTACAATAATTGTATACACAATGTTATATAAGTCTCGCTAAAGCTCACACGTGTACGCACTTACGCGTACCTATACGACCTCTATTCATAATGATTATGGCAAATACTATCTTTTGTGACCGTAACACTATCAGGTTTTATGACATAATTATAGCGGGACGCGGCCTCGGGCCGGCCGGCCGCTCTGCTTCCATTCGGGCTGCGTACAGGCGATTTTTACAAACGGCGCGACTCCGTCCATCGCCTGCAATAATTGGATGCGCCGACCGCGGTACTGTCCGGATGAAAATATTTACGTTCTCCGCAAAATATATTGGAATATTTCCAGGTGAACGGTGACGGGTCTATTATGTGAGTACGTAGCTGGCGAATGATGCGAAAACCAATCGCTTCTGCTGATAAACAACCGCCGCTGATAGTAATCCATGGCTTGAATGAATTGCTGTATGAACGGAGATAATTAAGCTATATTATTGGTGCTTAACTCGACACTACATCTAAATTCAGGGATAACGTCATACAATTATGTTTCAGTGTATTAAGCTTAATATGTTACGGTAATAACTGAATCATGAATGACAGATTTGCACTGATCCTCGTTGATCTATCTCAATTCCAATTTTTTTTCGTAATTTGTAGCAGTGGTTGGAAATGTACCAAGAATAAGCAAATTAGGTTATATCATTCTCTATTAGTAGCAAAATATTACCTTCTTTATTTAGTGAAAACTACGAAATGTGAAACTGCTAAGTGAAAAGTGCTTCGGACAGGGCAACTTTTGTGTGATGAGTGACTTTAAAACGCAATGTTGATACAAGAGAATTTCCTAGAATAGGGTTATTGTTCACAAAACAGAAAAACAGAGTAGAATATAATTAGGGTAACCTAGAAAAGGTCTATAAAACGCACATTTTACGGGCAATTCAGTTGTATCAAAGTGATATTCCTAGTATCAGCAACAATTTATAAAAAACGAAAACAAAAAAGCTGAATGTTTCAAAGGCAGAAGAGTATTTTTGTTTTTTACCGTATAAAAAGCTATCTAAATTCAATTTTCGTAGTATTCGATATTTAAAGAGCATCTGACAACTAAACAAGCAACATCGTTTAACAATGGCTGAGATAAACAGGGATCGAGCGTGTCAGAACATTGTCTTGAATATTGTTCAAATATTTTTAGAAAGGGGAAGCGGCTTAGTAATCTTTTTACCAAGCTATTAGTGAATTAATTAACTAAGAAGTGAATAATGCAATTGTGATTACTGTAAATATGAGGTACTCTTTCGGGTTTCATGAATTCATATTTTCTAAACAAACATTACATAAAAGATCTGTTAAATGTCTGATAAAGGAGGTATTATAATTTCCTAGAAACACAAATTACGAATATATTGTCTGTATCCATTTGTTGCGGCGTTTGTTCACAAATCGCCCCTTCTTGAAACACAATGCTACTGAGAGATGTAAAACGTTGTTTATTTACCTCAATGTCAATTGAAGCTTTACTCCGAGAGGATTGGGGGATTTTTATGATTTCTTGCGGAGTGATTTTTTAGACGACATTTCGTATTATTCAAATACACCTCTTTTTGTAGCTATTGCTTTTTTGCTTTGATTTACGCAAGGCTATCAGAGTTTTTGAATGTGTCATGTTCAACTAGATTTACGTGTCCTAACAATATACTTGTAACCAGTTCGCAGAACTGCCCCCTTACCATGATCTCTTCAACCAGGGCAGTTTATGTTGTGGAAAAAAGACGTCGCTACGTGCAGTATAATGCGGCGCCTCGCTTCCACAACAAAAACTGCTTTTAAAAATATATCTTTCAAAAGGCTGTTGGACGATATATTTTTAATATCAGTTCATCGTGATTGTTCCAATATCATTTCCTATTTAAGTAGGTTGGCTTTACAGAGATAGGTACAAAATATTAAAACTGTAATTTCCTTTTATACTTATTTTGAATTTTATGTAGTCTTTTTTGGGTCGTAAATGTAATAAGAATAAAAGTTTTCCAAAAAAACTAAATGATATCTAAGATCTAATATACAAGCAGTATAGGTATTGTACAATACTGAAGAAGAATACAATACGTAGGTATAAGTACCTCTCGAACCATTCACATGTTTTCTCAAAGTCTAAAGCAAACACTTTCGAAGCGTGAAAGCTCTGAAATGCTTGTTTTAAATAGATCCGAGGAGTTTTCTAAACAAGTGACTGTTGTGAATAACTGAATGCGATGGTGTATGGAATCTACGGGCGGGATATCTATGAGATTCCTCTCTCACGAGAAGCTGGGACATAACCTCCGATACACACGGACATTTAGATGATACAGCTAAAATGTATTATGAACAACCTACAGTTTATGTCTGTATTAATGTAAGTGAAATTGTAATAAGCTTGTGATTTATTTGTTGTGCTTTTTACACATTACTACGTATATCTTACACATCACACTTCACACTAATATTATAAAGGTGAAAGTTTGTAAGTGTGTTTGTATGTTTGTTACCTCTTCACGCTCAAACGGCTAGACCGATTTGATGAAATTTCATATGGAGGTCGCTGACACTCTGGATTAACACATAGGCTACTCTTTATCCCGTACGTACAATATATCTTATATCTAAATAAACATACCTACTTCAAAAGATAGAAATATAAATAGTGTAGGTACGTATTTTCATTCCTTTTATGTCTTTGTAAGCACTTAACTTGTCAATACCACAAAAGACATTTTAGATTGGTGTAGACTTTATTCGACACACGATTTTGACCAAAAATAGGTTTTAAATTATTAGAAACTGGCCTTTGCCCGTGGTTTTGCCCGCGTTAAGTAGCCTATATCCTGTCTCAGGTCTTAATATTTCTACATGCCAAATTAAAACAAAATCCGTCCAGCGGTTTAGTCGTTAATGCGTAACATTCAGACAGAGTCACAAACAGTTACTATCATACGAGGGTCAAACTGAAAGTTCTTAGAACTGGCCACTTATAAACAATATAATAAAAAAATTATTGTAAAATTTGAAAATAGAACTCTTTGCCAATATTACTGAGTATATATTTCATTAATTTGTCATTTGTTTTACGGTTTGGCGGCAAATTGAAAATTGTCTGTGTCACGTCAACATGAATTTAACACGAGAAAATTTTCGTGCAATGATTTTTTATGACTTTCGATGTCATTTAAGTCAACAAGAAAGTTATGATAGACTACGATTGGCCTTTCACGAAGAAGCCCCATCTCGTGCGACAGTTTACAACTGGTTTAATGAGTTTAAACGTGGTCGCACTAATCTCACTGATGATTTAGGTGAGGGACGGCCTTCTACGGCGACGACTGAAGATAACATCTGTGTTGTGCGGCGTATGATAGAGACTGACAAAAGAGTGACCTATCAGCAGATTCGGACAAGCTTAGGCATCGGTATGAGTCAAGTGCACAAAATCCTCCACGAACATTTAGCAGTCAGGAAGCTTTGCGCCCGGTGGATACCTCATAATTTGACTGAGGCTCAAAAACTCCATCGTGTGGATTGGTGCCGTAAAATGATTGAAAGATTTAACGGAGGTGACTCAAATGCTGTGTTCGACATACTAACAGGTGACGAAAGCTGGATTTACTGTTATGATCCTGAAACCAAAAGACAATCTGCTCAGTGGGTGTTTCCTTTCGAGAGGTTGCCAACTAAAGTGAAGAGAGATCGAAGTGCGGGAAAAAAAATGGTGGCCTCGTTCTTTGGAAGGATAGGTCATTTCGCAACAATTGTGTTAGAGGATCAAAAAACAGTTTCTGCACAATGGTACACTACCAATTGTTTGCCACTTGTCTTGGAAAAAGTTCGAGAGAAACGACCTCGCAGTAGGATCCTCCTTCACCACGACAACGCCTCGTCGCACACCGCTAAGCGAACGATCGACTATTTGGCGACATCAAACGTTGAATTACTGGGTCACCCGCCGTATAGCCCCGACCTCGCCCCTTGTGATTTTTATTTATTTCCAAAAATTAAAGAAAAACTTAAAGGAAAGCGGTTTATGAATGCTGAAGAAGCGGTGGCTGCGTATCGCGATGCCATTGAAGAGAACCCTAAAGACGAGTGGGCAAAGTGCTTTTCCCAGTGGTTCCATCGCATGCAGCGGTGTATTGACGTGAATGGACAATATTCTGAAAAGATATAATAAAACTAATAACTGGCTAATGTAATCAGTTTTTGATTTTCTAAGAACTTTCAGTTTGACCCTCGTATCATAATATTAGTATGGATATGTCTAGATTAAAATACCTGTAGTCCTTTAGAAGTTTGAATAATCCGTGTTCATCTAATATGTAGTTAAACATTGCAACCGTACGAATTAGCATTTGGCTGTTATAGAAAGGGAGCTGACATTGAAAACAGCATATCATCTATTCATCAGAACGGAGCTAAATAAGCGTATGAAATTTGCATGAGAATCGATTAAATTGGAAAGGGTGATTAGAGAGGGGTTCTTGCAAAAATAACCCTCGCGAATAATAATTCTAACGTGCCAGATTAGACGCTATTGTTGATGTTGCTCAGCAATAACGGCCTAGCTCTTAATCTAGATATTTATGGTCACATAATTAAAAATCGTATGAACGATCAACGGTCAAATGGTCAGAATTATATATTATGTTAATTTTAAATAAGACAACATAACAACAGGTCTGTTTTCGTATAGGAAGGGGTAGGCAGACGTGTCCAGAATACCGATATTTTGCCAGTTACACAAATCCTAAGTAAGTGCTACTACGGAGAAATACTAAAAGAAAAACAGTGACACTGCCCGACTCGGGATTCGAACCCAGGACCTCAATCAGCGACTACTAGACCAATGAGTAAAATGTTAACAAATAATTAACAATATTAAAAACTGCGGTTATCGTTAAACATCTAGACACATTAAAACATTTATTTAACACCTATAAAATAATGATGAGCTTTCAAATATTTACAAATTTTTAGAAACTAGATAAATGAACAAATTTTCACGGCCTACTTAGAAAACATTAAAAATTATATTAAAAACACGCAGTAAAGTTTAATTACACACCTTTTTAATTAATAAAGCTATGCTCATCTAGCCGGCACAAATTAAACAATACATTTACTATTTTCCAAGAAAATCAGGGAGCAACTTGATACCGTTTAGTTGACATTAATGGACGCACTTCGTGTAGATTAATTGTGTGCACAGAGCAGCCGTGTGTCCACGGTTACCTGCACAGAAACTATGTTTATTACAGAACAGTAACCACCAACTTGTGTACCTACCGGCGATGAGAATTTAGCCGAAATACTAACTACAAATGGCATACGGAACGTATTTTCAAATGTGTTTGGTTTGCTAAGCAATTAATGTACAGGTATTTGATACGTAGTGCCAAGTTACCAGTTACGACTGTTTTGTTGGAACAAGGATTTATAGTTTAGTACACTTATATTAAAACTAATTAGAGGGATGATACTAAAATAAAAGTACTGACAAATCCAGATGTTGTATGTCATTTAAAAATATAGTTATTACTACTACTTTGGCGTTTAGTAAAACTTATCGGTGCGTTGCAGAAAAATAATATTTGCATACTGAAATAATTATTAAGGAAACAAGAAATCCAATACGTTAAATTAATGGTTTCACGAAACATTCAGTTACGTATCGTAATAAAAGTAAATCATAATTAAATTATAAAAAAAGGTATTCATTTATATTTGTTGTATTAATAGCATGAGTATTATATTAACTGCTCCTAGAAACGGACGATATTTAAGAGAAATTCTCTCGTTTAATTAAACGAAATGCCCTGACTGACGGACAGCTTTGCCACATTCGGACAACTTGACATAAATGATAATAATGTAGAATAATAACTCAAGTAGTTATGATGGGTTGATTTTAGGTTAGTTTATTTAGATTTCTCTTTGTTTTGCAAATGTGATCGAATAGAAAAAAGACAATAACGTAACACTCAGAACTTTTACGCAGCTGTGCCCGCGACTCCGCGTATGTACAAAATAATGGTTTTCCAGTTCCGAAAAGTACTCTATAAATCAAGCCGGTATACAATACATTGTAATCTCATCCGAACATGTTCCATATAGTCTCTCATACTATCGCGACTGAGAAGGTTTATAACGTGGAAAAACCTTAAATTCGATTCTCAAAACGATAAGTTATTTTAGTCAGAAAAATATCTCCGTAAGTATTTAAACGGCCATACATTTTCGGTAGTAATATTTGCTTCATTTTCGACTATTTTGGTCCCGGTTTCACTTTAGGGAAGGGAGTGAGTAAAAACGTTTGCCGAACCCGTTGCTGGCCATGAGAATTGTAACAGTGAAAATCCCATTAAAATCTTCCTAGTAGTTTTTGAGTGCGCTGCGTGAATGCTGATAAAACGATTATTCCAACTCTCTGTTGTTCTCTAACATTTGATACCCGCATAGATTACGTGGATTAACACCTATTGTTTAGAAATCGAATAATGACTTTTATGACGTTCTTATTTTAAACCTGAATGATATTTTTTAAATTATATTTATGTGCAATTGGAACAGCTTCTAGAAAAGTCAGCCAGTATAATATGTGTTGATAGAATACTTATATCCGTGGCTTAATTTGAAATATCTGATTAAGGAAATCTGTCTACCTGTCAACGTTTAATCCGCACGTAGCCTTAATTATTATAATTATAGCTCTTCCTAATTTAACGGATAATTTACAACCGTAATCTTGACTGGAGTTGGTGGATAACCGAAATAATTTCCTATCCCTTAGGTAAAATATTCTGCACACAGTTGGATCCAACAAATTCTGTAGTTTATGTTAAATAGTAAAAGCTATAACATTTGACCCCAATCTCGATTTTCTCTTTAGTGACAATTAGAGCCCGGCCCTGGATTAAGTTACGCACTTAATTTAAAAAACTTTTATTTCTATATTCCATTTATAACTGTTTATTGTATAGGATGTATTATAATTTCCGGGAGCTTTGAAACACCCGGTATAGACTAGAATTCATTGTAGGAAAACACTTGAAAAAAATGTCGTCACTAGAAAACGTGAGATGACGGTAATATCTACACATGCTGAATTTAAAGTTGTAAAATACTATTAATGACGTCAAAGTAAGTATTTTATAAAGCTTCGACAAAAACAACAACAGTTTTAATAATAATGTAACCCAATTTTGTGGATTATTGGTGATATATAGTTCTCCCATATGACCTAATGACTGCCGCCGGATAGTATAGCCGGGATTAACTACTTAGTTCCAGTTATTAATTGGAACCTACTAGTGTTACTCGCATGGATTGTCAGTGATTTAATTAATGGGTCATTTAAACCTACTTTAAAACAAAATTGTGAAATAACAGAGAAATTATACTTTACATGCTGTAGGTATATTTTACTATACAAAATAAAGGCGTGGAAGGGCTTATTAAAATATGAACCTAAGTATTTCAAATAGAACTAGCTGCGCTCCGCGTAGTTACCCGCTACATTTTAGCCTATGTGTTAATCCAGGGTGTCAGCTACCTGCATATGAAATTTCATCGAAATCGGTCTAGGCGTCAAGAGGTAACAAACACACAAACTTTTGCCTTTATGATATTAGTGTGATCAATAGTTTAAAAACTTTTTTATTGCATGTCGAGATCTAATCGTAGAAGACGTAGTAGGTACGTCAAACCTAGGTCTTATCGAGTATAAATATAACGGAGAAAACAATACTTAACCAACACGAAAGCAGAATAAATGAACAATAAAAAAACAAGTGAATATCAACTATAAGGCTTATTAAAATCAAGCTAAGCAGGTACTCGAGCCAAAGATAAGATGAATGAAAAGTCTCCTAAAACATTTCATCAGAAACGTCGAAATTAAATTATCTAATTAACATTACTTCGGACGACATTCGGTGAATAAAGTCATTGAGGGTGAATTACGACAAATTTCTTATTAAAGAGACTCTTTTCGGTGATCACAATAATGAGTGCTTTGATTATTTCCTACCTCCGTTTTGTTTCGTATTTTAAAGGCACCATTTTTCTTAAAGATTTTAGGATCATTTTCATGAAACAATAGGCGCGCGGTAAAGGTTTTTGTAGTTTAAATGTTTTTAGGTGTTCTAATTCTGTTTTTCTGATACCTACAATATATAAATATGATTCGGTTCCATACTGTTTTTCTTTTTTGCACTTTTTTTCTCAAACCAGGAATAAACAAATAACATAACAGGCCTGTTATTTTGTATCACTTGTTGGTGAGTATTGACGTGTTCTAATTATCCAACATAAATTCCATCTTAACTTCTAAAGTTGTATAATAATATGTGTGCAAACATAGGTGCACTCTAAATGCCCTCATACTAATCGGAAGGAGTTCAGGTGCAGGACAGACTGCCAAACTAACTCTTAGATACGGAGAGGATCTTGATGTGTGACGAAGAGGCAGTAGGCACCCCTGCGAGGATCAGCCAGAGCGACGCATTTGCTAAATAACTACGAGTCCTTCAAATTAAGGAATGATGACTAGTATAAAAAAATGCTTAATATATAAATATATAGTCACATGTAAGGCCCCAAAATAATTCTAGAAACTGGTTAGGTAAAAAATACATAACTTTCTCTCAATAAAACACCCGGGGGTAGTCACAAACTCTGACCCCATGAATTTTAAACCTGATTACTTAGCTAAGAGTGGTTGACATTTGGAGTGCCTCTAACTACTCCCATGTGGGATTTTTACCGCGTTTTTTATTTCACTTAGACGTGTATGTACGTTTTAACCCTGTTACGTATGGTAATAGCTACGAGACAATTTTGTCAAGCTATAAGTGTACGTATGTCCCTCGTAATAAGGACGTTAATAGTAACCGTGTTGCTAAGGTAATGCTCAGATCAAATTATAGGTAGATGCTTAGAGGTAGACGTATTTTTCTTATATCACTTTTAATCCTATTCCCTCTCGTTAAGTTTTAAAGAGCCTCGGTTATTTTTCTTCAAGGAATAAATATATATTTACGAAAACCTTTTCCGGAATGGGTATCTCGTGTCTAATTTCCGTCTCATTAGACAACTTGTCTATTTTATCAGAATTTTTGTTGAACCTATTAATTAAAAACGAACGAAGTTTTTCTTATACTTTCTTTGCCTCCGAGCGCACCGAGCATAAATTATTCGGATCTTTAATTCGATTACTATTCCGAGAGGTAATTAACTGAGAGTATCAAGTACCTAAGGAAAGTAGACGCACGTTTTCTTTGTCCTTTTTCCTTTGATTAACAAGTAGCGCCATCTCTTAGCGAGAGATTAGACTAACTGTGTATCGAATGTCAGCCATCGAATCCCTTCAAATCCGGGAAGGCGAAGGATTTAGCAAGTTTTCAAACCTTTTCCGGCGAGGTCGACCACAATGGCATATGGAGCCAAGTAGGTAGGTATACATACAAACACATTACATTACAAAGAAAACAAGGGAAACATACTGAATTTAATTATACACTATAACGTGTGGAAACTTTACTCCACGTGTAAGATTGCTTTGTAAAATTGAACTTAAACACTAATGTCATTAACAGCTGTGTTTCATTGTGTCTGAGACATGTTATAAATAATCTAATATTAAGGTACGTTTTTGAAAGTAAAAGCGTTGTGCATATTTTCCGGGTATATGTATGTATATAATGCATATGTATTTTCTGAGCAATTTCTAAGTAAATGAATGAAGCAAAGATTAAAATATATCACCTACTACAAAGTCATCATATAGGTACATTATATGTATTTTTGTAAGACTTTTTAGTAATGACCTGGGATTTGCTAGGCGTTAAATCCCTACTAATATTATAAACGCGAAAGTTTGTAAGTATGGATGGATGTTTGTAACTCTTTTGCGTAAAAACTACTGAATGGATTTTAATGAAATTTCATACGGAGGTAGGTGACACCCTGGATTAACACATATGCTACTTTTTATCCAGAAAAAATGTTGCGGGTAACACCGCGGGGCGTAGCTAGTCTTCAATAAAATTCAAACACTGTATACAAAGTAATCCATACAGCTATTAAAAGTTCGACGACCTTTTTGAACATTATTTCAATACTTTTCCTACTTCATATTTCACCGCATTTAACCGCCTTAAACAAATCCTACATCCAACACACAACCTATAAATAGATTAATGACATATTCATTTCCCTAAACAAAACTTTTGAACGCACTTTGGTACCGCATTCATTGAAGGCCATTCATACAATAGTATAGGACTATAGGTACAATCAATAACAAAGCAATTCCAAAATGCTTAACGACTAATGGATATCGTATGAACAATGTTTACCATCTACTGTCACTGATTACATGGCTTATGAACGCGGCGCTACCCAGCCCGGCCGGTTGTAATCAAGCCCGGATAAACAAACATACAGCTGGCGATACAGCCCTGCTACTGGAAATTAACTTATGTCTCTGAAGCAGCCTTTTTACTTTGTTCTATTTGATATAGTGACACTTCCAGTATGTTATCATCTATTTATCGCTTCTAATTAATAAAAATAATGTTTTTCTACATCTGGTAGTTGTGTATCAAGACAAAACTGCTGAACCGATAGCAATGAGTCTTAAGATGCTGGCAGCTTGAAAAAAGAGAACAAACTCGGCAGAGGTCTTACATAATTTATTTTTATTCTGGAAATGACGCGGTAAAAATTTCCACGCGGAGGAGGTCACTAAGATTTAATAATGAAATGTACAACCAATTGACGCTTGTGTTTTTTTATATCATAGGTAATTAGCTGAAATTTTACTATATTCTTACAAATAAATTATTTCTTTCTTTCTTTCTAAATATGCTAAGATATAAAATTTTAGTAATATTCTAGCAATCGCTTATTGAAGGTCGGATACCGCAAATAAGGCATAATAGATAATAGATAAGGCTGGTAATAGATATTTTAACTAACAAACGTTTTTGTCAAACCAATTCATATTCAAAATGTTAAAAAAATGCTATAAATTGTTTTTCAATATCATAGTTGTTACGATCTAAATTGGAAGCATCAATATTTCGCTAACCGAAGCCTAAATTGATGTCGTTGTATTTAAAAGAATATCGAAATATGCGATCGAAATTTATTACAAGATTCAAATGGTGCAGAAATGTGTTTCGCCGATAAAAATTAGAAGCAATCAATACTGGCTACCGTTGCATGTAATTTACAGTTCTATACGATACTACCTCTATACTTGTCAGATGTGATTCGAACTATAAGTAAATTGTGACATGCTGCATACCTTCGTCTAGGTAATATTTAGTATTGTTATAA
Organism: Abrostola triplasia; assembly: GCA_946251915.1. Taxonomy (NCBI): domain Eukaryota; kingdom Metazoa; phylum Arthropoda; class Insecta; order Lepidoptera; family Noctuidae; genus Abrostola; species Abrostola triplasia. The sequence goes on from OX276423.1 coordinate 5,977,786, forward strand.
TAAGTATTAATAAGAACTTTGATAGCTGGTTATGAATTTTGATATTTGTTTTACAAGAATCAATCGACTAGATATCTACGGGGATAGTATAGTATTTTTTTTACTGCCGAATGCCAATATACAAGCTTAGAGAGTTAATATGAGTTAGAAGACGAGACTATCTGTCAGTCACGGGAACAACACTAAAACCCCTGGTTTACGATAATAAACTGTATGCAAATACAAGCCTTCTTTCCTACCAACAGTGATTTTAAACTTCACGTAAAAAGCATCAACTCATGCTTAGATTTATGGCAGCTTCGCCGTAGAACATTTTCTAATCAACATTCAAGTAGCGGCGCTATAAGGCGGTGTCTCCATAAATTACGTATCAAGTATGTTCAGAGGCTTTATGAAAAATGTTTTCGTAACGCGGTTTCCCAGTGGATACTTGCGGAAAGTCTGGCGGCCCGCGCCCGTGCATGCACGCCTTTATGCAAACAAAATATATTGGCCCTTTGATATGCTACTTCGTTAACTTTACTATTAGTTTCGCGGTGAGTTATTAAATTGGCTCTATGAGGCATATTTGTGGGTAACTTAAACTGCAAGCTTAGGCATGTTAAGTTGGGCTTAATAATTTAATTAGTTTTATGGTTAACTATATATAAAATGTTTTCGCTGACAGATATTTTTTTAATTAATAATTGGTTAATACGGAACCCGTTTCTTAATAATGTTATATCAATAAAAATCACATTAGTAGATACTTAGTTGTACTATCAATTAAAGTAACTTATAAAAGATCTTCTCCAAAACTTTCCCTCCAAAAATCTTTACGAAAGGCGAAGGATTTATTGAAGTCATAAAATTGACACAAATATTTCCCAAATATTTCAAGTTGGGTATCAATCATAATCCGATTCGAAAGGAGAGGATTTAGACTCGGGACACCATAAGCAATAAAGCACTACACGTCGGATTGAGAGCCATACGATTCCAATCCGCTTTCGAGCCAGAGACAAAGGGAAACTTCGATTAAATCGGAACATCAGACTTGATTCGATAAATTGACGGAAAGCCTTTTGATATCTAGGTTAATCAACTGTGAAGACGAGACTGGTTTAATTGTAACGTTGTCGCAACACATACGCACATGTTTCACACAGACTAGAACGGTTTCAAACTTTTGGAACGGTTTCAATGCGGATAAAATGCCGTTATGTTGTGAATATTTTAAAGTCCGGTGTTCAATGGCGTAAATCCGTAAGCGTAATTCAAACTGTCGTTTTGCGCGCGTGTAGCCCGTGCCTAATCCCGGTCGGACGGGTACAAACGACATCGTCAGGTGATATCAGTTGCAGCTGCGACGTGCTCGCTTCTAGATTCACTTACGGATTGATGGCAATGCAACGCGATATATACTCTAAGCTACAAATCACCGAACCATTCCGTTCGACTCTCACAAAAGAATATTGAAGATGTCTTCTTTATTACGTTGGAATATACAGTTGTGTCGCACGTATCTGTCGCGAGTGTTATGAATATATCGAAGTATATAAAAATAACGATATTTTTGAAAGTTTCAAATCAAATTTTACGGTCAACTCGTGCCTACAAAGTATCATGCACTCCATTCACTTTTGTTTAGCGTACGGTTGTGACGACCATAAAAATAAAGAGGAAAAAACCCTTAGTTTATGCTCCCGACACACGATAGTTACGGTCGAAATGAGATTGTTCATCGCTTTTCTCGTTTTACACGAGAAGGTTTGTTTTAGATTGTGTTCATATTATTTTCAATTACTCTGCATTATTTGTTTTGTGAGCATTTGTTTGATAAACTCGTGGAGCAGAATATTACATATTAAATTTTTGCATCGTTGAAGTACCTAATAAAAACAAATGTGTATAAAAATAACAGAGAAAAATGCAACATTCAATTTAAATTCTATTTGAAATACTATATTGTGGACTGAAAATAATATCGCAAAAGGAAAGAATGACTAATAACAACACGATACATTACGAAGTGCCAACCGAACCGAATGATTCCATTGTCATTAGTACCGCGACTTGTCATAATGTCGGCGCTCACATAACTGGCTCATTTCATTGGTCTGCATAAGCATGTGGGTCATAAAGACTGGCACGCTGGCATAGCACTCATCAAGCCCTCGATATTTCACCGTACATTACAAACGGTGCGGCCGACAACTGAAGTTAATTGGATGCGCTGGCCACAGCAGGCCTCCACTATGAAATAATAAAACAGGCTGAGCGCGTTTTCAGGTGACTGCAACCCCATTATCCTGCCTGCAGACGACGTCACGTGTCGCGTCTCGTTATCGTGCTGTTACGGTGTGCTTAACGGAGTCACGGGAATTGCGGGAATTTCGTTGAAGTGACACTTGATGAGCTGAAAATGTTAAGTCGTCCATCACGGAGAAGGCAAGATGCGCATTGCATATTCATCTAGCGTTTGGAGACTACACTGAAGCTTTGACATATCGGAATTTTATTAGTTATTTATTGTTTAGTCGGGAATAGTCTGGAAAAAGACATTAGGTTTTTTATGAATCTATAGCCATGCATGCAACCGACGAAGAAAAAACGCTGACTAGCCATGAGAGAGCTTTATCTTATCAGAGAGATTAAATTCAAGTATATTTTGTATCACGGGAATCTCTCATCGGTTTTAATGTTATATTTCCATGTCGAAAAAAATGGTAAGCTCTTACACCTACACATTTTTCTTGTTTTACCAAAATCTTTACTTAATTACTGTTTTACTGAAGTGATTTTGTTATTTACACCCAAATATTTTTTATGAAAAAAATTGCAAAATAATTTATTCAACGAACATAACAAAAAAGTTGATTAATTTTAAAATGAAATATTATTACAGCTCGTAGTATAGCAGTACGGCTGTGTTCACGCAACTACTTCAAATAAACAATTTCCTTTATATTCCAACCGTGGCAAAAATATTCAAATTGTAAGTGTTGGCAATTTTTTCACAATTTTATCGTTGCATCCCGCATTATGTATTTCAATTTTTTATTTAGCAGATATACCGGGACTTCATCAAAGCGTTGGGCGTGCCGTTAAAACGCAACAACGCAAACAGCAACGTTATCCGCACACAATACAAAATATTGCTATTTTTGTAGCGAACATTCGCACACAATACGTTTGAAACGGACTGTGTAATAACGGCCCATCAAAATTTCTACGGTAGAGTTGTCGAGCCGATCGGAAAAATTCACTCGACTCGACCCGACGGAACCACTGTCGTAATCCGCGTGCGCCGCTATGTGTGAAATTGAAATTAAAATTCTATTAAAGCGGAACGATTGGAATAGAACACGACGTATCCTAATTTTATACAGCACTGATAAATTGATTATGTGATTGGACTGGCTCAGTGGGACGGTAAGGAAAAGGGGACCGGTTTGCTCTTTTGTTAGCAAGAAATACAGTTGGATTGTGAGGATAGCTTGGTATGCACTTCAGGTAAGTCTTTAAAACGAAGTTGTTAATTAAAGATTATATAATTATACAGATCATTCATTAACTTTCTTCAATTCGTTGAACCTCGACATGTCAAATAGGTTATACTCGTGATAAAATTCATTTGTTTCAATGACGCCACGTAAATATTTAAATGTTTGCCACTAATTATGATGTAGTTGGTTTGCACTATATATGCTTGGTATCGTTAATTATTTAATATAGATATATGGCTGGTAAATAATAAATAATATTAGTAAACGTCAGTTTTGAAGTCAGTTTTGCTACACAGCATTTAAAAATCTGTGTTATTCCTTTACAGGTAGCTGGGCATCAGTTGCGCGCGAGTGGCGATCAAGACGCAAAATGTTCAGGTATTTTTTTGTAATATTTCACTTAATTACTGATATTAAAGTGTAATTTTGATTGTAGTTTAGTTATCTACAAATTAGCTGTGGCTCTGGACGAGAGAGAAAATGCTAGACGAATAGAAATCAAATTTAATGGTAAAAGTGGATGGCATATGTTACGACTATGTAATCATCACACATGTCAATCTCAACGATTTATTACTATGGTATATTCGATTTCTAATTGATAAGCGTTTTTCAACTTTTAGACAGTCCCAAGTGAGAACAGACAAGCTTCTTGAATGACTCCAATGTATAAGACGTTTTTTGTGACTTGTGTCGACCAAATTTCGTTAATTTCTCGCTTTTTAGGCCAGCACCTGTGACTTGCGAGTGCGATATCATGTAATTTAGTGGCGGCGTTAGCTCGCTCAATTGGAGTCCATGACGTGGAATTCTCGGATGTAAGAACATAGTCTGCTCCACGCTTAGGTTACAGATTTATTGACATCGCGATAAACTGCTCCGTAGAGCACCATTCGTCGATTAAATGACGTCACAAACTCAAGGTCCTAGCTGCCCTTTTGTTATTGTCTTCGGTACGTTCTCATATCTCGAGGACGATGGTGTTGAGCGATTTAGCCAGTGTAGCTTGTTATGTATGGGACAGACAACCGCAATATGTCTGTGATAATGTATGGGAGTGCGTGCGGCCGTGTGCGGATGAATAGATATATCGAGCACGGGTCTATTGTTCATGTATTATTACAGAACTTAATATTGGTGAACTTCCGTAGTTTATGGAGAATGCGTAGCCTATTTAATTTATCTACAGCCAGTTCTATTTATAGGAGAGGATTTAAAGTCTTTTAAAGACGTTTGTTGAATACTATCATATAATTTATAAGTTTTTTAGTATACTTTATATGACCAAGATGACATACTTGGGACAGTGGTTAAGCGATTGAAAAAAATATTTGCGATCCGTTTCGATGTTTCAGTATGATACTAGAAAAATTCTTAGATGGAGGCGACGTTTTTAAAACGACATATGATTGCTTATAATACACAGCATACGCTTGCAAAATATCATAAAAGAACCTACGAAGGGAGTTCAGCTAAAAACAACTTTCAGTCACCCAGTAATTTTGTTGGAATACAAATAGCAGACGTACTTGGAAATGGTTTCCATCCCTTTCTAAAACGGGCTCCCAAATCTCGTGTCAAACTGAGATAATAGAAGATAAAAGTTTTATCATACTTTATTTCACACTTCAGTTCCCTTGCGAGCCAGGCAAACGTAACCAGTGTTCAGCTACTGCAATTCTCATAAATTTATATACTTTATAGGAATACCGAAATGTTGCCTTAAGGGGGGCGGGGGGGTATTGATGACTGGAGGTCACATAATCTTCCGTAGATACTTAATGGCTATTAAATTTTTTTGTTGCACTGTAGTGGTATAAGATTTTTTAACAGTCTGAATAGAAAGTAAACTGGTAGGATAAAAAAATTATAATAGTTATATTTTGGTAACCACCTTAAGAGTGAGGCCTTTGTTCAATAGCTGACATATTCCAGCTGATGATACCACCGCAAGAGTTTCATAAAAACTGGCCCTTAAATACTTAAAGAATACAAAGCCCTTGATAAGACTCTTATCTCAAAAAACAAACCTTCAGAACTGTTAATAAAAGAACAAAATGTAAAAAGCGAAGTAAATCAAACTTTTCCGATTCCGATCCTCAAATTCAAACAACAAAATCTATGCGATTTACGACAAAACTTGTGCGGGCGCCCTATTTAGCTGTAGGCAAGCCCTTGAAATAATATTTCACCTTAAACTTCAGCTAAGAAAACAAAGTAAGCCTTATGATACGCGTCGGCCGGTGAAATACAAGGGCCGCTCGCTTCTACTCGACTTAACCTATCGTTTGCGTTTGTTTAGGATAGATTATACCGCGAGTAATTGACAGATCAAAGCTATCCAATTACAAGGAATTGATTTCCTTAATACTTTTCCTCAAGGAATGTATGAGTTGTTTGAGGTTAAAGTTCAGTATTTGGAAGTATTGTCGTGCTTTTATCGAAATTGAATTCCGGATATTTAATGGCAATAAAAATAAACGAATTAATTAAGATAATGGTAATTTACGGCCGGTAAATACGTATCTATTAATTACGGAAAACCGAACAAACAAAAAGTAATCAATACGATGATATGTGGACGTATATAAAAATTATACGACAGCGATATTTCAATGAAATTAACTTATTTTCTCAGTTATGTATATGAGGCAGACAGGCTGGCGGCGGCCCCGCGTGGATTACCGAGGATTTGGCGCGGAACCGCTCCTACCTGTTAATATCTACATACTTGTCAAATTACCTTGTCAATTCATGTGACGGGTGCTACAGCTTGGTAAAGGCCTATCCACCGCTACGCACATACATACGTAGGCGCGCGGTATTCGGTGCTACGGATGTGCTACGTTGCCGTAGCAAATGTTGAAAATTGTTTTCAAAATTACCAACTAAGACAGGTGACCTCGTTGGAAGTATCTATAATAAAATTAGCATGTACTGGCACGCAGATAAATGTTCTGTAAAGTACGTTTAATAAAATAGACATAATTCCAATGCGAATTGCCCCACATTTTATCCGTGCGGTATCTAATGTTCCCGTCCCGTAGAACTTCACGGATGTAATGGGCTGTGGAAACGAAATGTGTGTGGCCCCGACTGTGTCATCTTTATCAAAAAGTTCGCTAAAACCCCTCGCACCAATTAATTTCTAGTCCATAAAATAAAAATACTTTATAAGTATCTGTAGACTAATTCAAACTTTGGAGTTTATCAAAGAGATAAGCAAGTTTTTCTTATTAAGTATCAAGGGAGCTGTCGTAAATACAGAAATTAGCGCGAGTATCATCGTCAGAGCGGTGTGTAAACATGAAAACTTTGAAAGTGGCGTCGGCGCGTCGGCGCGGCGACGTCCCGGCGACGTCCCGGCGACGTCCCGGCGTCGTCGGCCAATCTCCGCACCGTGTAAGTTGGCGTCTTATATTAGCTTATCGCATCAACTCGTGCTATTAGTTTCCTTACAAGTTTTATTCTACCTCGGTTAGATTATAATATCCTTAATACGTGGCTCGGCACAAGCTTCTCGCGAAGTATTTTCTCATTACCCAGCTAAATATATACAATTAAATCTAAAGCCGAGTGTTCACTCTATACAAGTGTGGTGCGACGAACTGTGGCGTTAGGCGTCCTTATTAACTGCAGCGGTCACGCTGCACTGCAGTCGCCGCCTGATTAATGAATATTAGACTTTATATCTTTGCGAGCAAAGGTTACAATAACACGTTGACACTGTGGATATTGGTGGACATTAATTACGTTTATTACTAAGCTGTGGATGGTTTTAACGAACAACTTATTGTTGCTACGAAACAGGATCGTATTCTGTTGACAACGAATATCTTAGCTTACTTTGTTTGTTCAATATCATTTGTAAGACGGAATTTATTTGGTAATCGATGTAAGTAACGAGGATAATAATTCAAAAGACAATGGAGTGGTGGGCAGGTCGGCCGGCGGCCGGGCGCGTGGTGTGGAGCCTCATATTATGTTATTTACGCGTCCGCAGAGGACAACTTTTTAATGGGGCGATAACAGACCACCCGAGACCGGCGCGGTGCTGTTAAATCTCATGCTCATAAATACGCTATGTAAACCCACCCTAATAATTAGTGGCGGTTACGGCGTGTAGTTAAGTTTTATGAAGCCGGCAGAGGCGCGAGGAGCTCGAACACAAAAATATTCTTAATTTGTCGGCGTTCGGAGCCGATGAAGCGGATATTGTTATGTTTATTTGGGGAACCTTGTATTTCTAGCTACCCTTTTATTTTTTCAGCCGTTTTAATGCGATTGGGTTTTCGTAGCGCCGTAGCTCCGCCGTAGCTTCGTAGCGGAGATCACATTGAATATGTATCGTGAGTCTGACTTCACGGCAGCCGGCAACCTTCGCTTTCGATGCCCTCGGCTCCTCTGAATACTGACGAGATCCATTTAATAAAACAAATATTACTTACTTCTCCATACCCGCGCGAGTTCGGACTTTTATCCCTCAAGTAGCGATTTGTGAAACTTTAATAATGCTCTGTTTATGATTTGGGTTTTTCTGTAATTGTGAGATATTAAAGTAATGTTTATGGAATCAATGACGTCTTACTTACGATAAACTTGGTGTCATAACATATAATACGTAATGCTAACATATAATTTTCTGCGAATGTACCTAGAAGAATCGTGTTAGCGCTAATTTGGCTTAGGATATAATACAAGGTTATATAGTAAGCCAATTTAGCAATTAATACATAGATTTCTCATGAATTAAATATTTTGCATACGTGATTGTTTACATGCCGGGTATGAACATTCCCTCTCACAGGGGATGTAAATAAGTCAGCCGGCGCGTCTTGTGTACAAATCGGCCGCTAAATGATCATACTGGATAAGTCATTGACAAACAGTGTCGCGTGTTGACGCCGAGGGCGCCAGCGGGGGCGGTGCGGCGCGCGGGCGCGGGGTCGGCAGACACAGTACCTGGCTGGGGCGCCGCGCTGTACGCCTGCACTCCGGCTCTTCACTGCTTCCCCACTTTTACTTTTCAAAGTTTTTCAACTATGTTAGTTCACAAACTTGGACGAGTTCAGGACCGAGTATGAAGCGTTCGGGCGGAAGCTAGCGTTGTCAGCCGTGGGGAGAAGGTGAAGCGCGTGCTGCACGTACACAGGTTACAACGAGTACAGCGACGAAGCGAGATACGGAGTCATGCGGTCAGCCAAAAGGACACAAACCTACTGGCGAGCTGGGTGTATCGGCGCTGCGGCCGGGGGCGGCGGGCGGCGGGGCCGCGCCATTGGCCCGCCAGGGCACGCCTCCGACGACGCCGGTGACGCCGACGCCGCCGCCGCCGCCGCGTCGCCTCTAACACCGCCGGCCCGCCAACCCGCCGACCCTAGACCATACACTCCACACCACTTCAACTATGTTAACTTACACTTCAAACTTTTCTACTGACGATTTGCACTTTTCAACTATTCTAAATTACATATCGGGAATAATTCTTAGAGGTATAAGAATGACACAGGTACATAGGTACACTTGATAAACACATATTATAAGCTTTTCTACATACCTTTATTCCGTGTTGACCGCAGTTCACTTAGACCGTTACATTTCTGCATAGCAACAGTTTATCCGGCACACTAACTTATACGCAACTCTAACGACCAACTTGGTAATTAATCAATTTAATTACCGCTCACCATAATCGTCGTAATGAAAAAAGTTTTGTTTACGAATTAAATAAGTCGCGTCGGCGGCGGTCACGCGTCAAATGATTAGCAGCCACGAGTTAATTTGCACGTACCCGAACATGAGGATAACTTATTGATAGGTACCCACTAATTTGATTCGACATTTAAAACAACATTTTAAATGATTCGGAATTTAAAAACGAAAACAGTTTGACAGTATTATTAAGACTGTCTTTTGTTTATTTTTATCCTTTTTACATTGTAATAGCGTTTTATTTTCGTTTTTTTTCTTTGTTATTGCGTTTTGTTTCTTTTATTTTCATCCTTTAAAATAGTGACACATGCATAAACCATTTATGATGTGTCAATCAAGTCAGTTTTTGACTTGTTACTAACAACCTTAACATACTGTAAGTCGATGATCCAACTTATTTGAACCGTATTGAAAACTGTACCTAATGCACTAATTGTATTATCTGTGTGACTTATAACTAAATGTTTTATTTAAACTTGGAACAAAGCTAGCCTCAGCATTAATAAAACGTATAATTATTTAATATTACTTTATAGCGCAACAGTTAAACACCTGTGCTTACTCATTCAGGGTAATCACTAATGATATAAATACATAGTTACATATAATAATCATTTCTTTATCTATATATATTCAGTTGAATAATTATGATGTTTGCAGGTCAGCAACCAAGTTTCTTAAAGTACTTTAAGCTATAAACCCTCCTTGTTTACACTGTTTTACTTTATTAAGATTTATAAAATATCCATATATTATCTGTATTTGTAACGCTAAAAGTAACTAACGACACAATCCTACGCACTCGTATTGATATTGGAATGGAAATGTGATAAGTAATTATCGTTTCAAATTCGCGGTGTGTAATTAAATTACTCTGAATAGAACTATGATGAAACGGCCAGAGTAATCAGCTGCAAAATGTGTAATTATTTGAATAAAATAAAGGGGTACCTATTTAAATTGTTATTTAACTAGACTAGGTACTACTAGTGACTATCATCTGCCGGCAGCTTTTATTTGTTTGTAAGTTTCTTGGTTTTTGTATTACAATAAGTAGCCACATATGAGCCTCGTTGGTTCAATTGTCGCTAAGCGCGTACTCTGCGTGAGGTCCTAGGTTCGCATTCCAGGTCGGGCGAAGTGTAACTGGGTTTTTTCAATAGATAATTCTGAGTAGCAGCCCGAAGTCTGGGTTTGTGCCCGGTTGATGGTCATAGGCTCGCACCCTGTTATGCACGCTTTTATTTGCTTGAATAAGGACCGTCAGTGACAAAGGCAAGACAAATAATCTCGATGTTTTAACAAGTTTTATTCTTTTGTGTACATTACTTGAAAACCTTTATTAAAAAAAATACAATTTAAACCATGGAATAAATTATACCTGACACTATCGTTTGCATCTCAAAGAATAGAGAAGTCAATAAACTTAATACGGGGGTTAGTTAATGCCGGTATGATCCTCGTTAATGAATATTAGGGTAAGAAGTTTAGTCGGTAGTATTAATTGATTATTATTCGAGCCATATTAAAAATACCTACTGGCAATGCTGCCAGTCTTTTGGGCACGTTACCGGTTGACATCGATGGGAATGAATTTTTTTATGCTTTTTAACTTTTTATTTTTGTACATATTGTTTTTGTTTTGTATTAGAATTAACTTGTAAATAGTTGTTAAATAGTTATTATAACAACAAAATAAAGTACAACAAGTAAAAAAAAACCGACTTATATAATATCATTCAACTTACCAACGTTTGTTATTTTAACTGGGCATAGATTGTTATCGAACCATTAGTCAGACGTCAGAGCTTCGTAACTGCTCAAGGCAAAAGGTGCATTTTGCAGGTCAGGTAGTTGTTCAGGAAAGTTCGGCAGGCTGCACTTTCCCTCACAGGTCCGTTATCGTGTTAGTGTAAACATGTGTGGCCCAATTAAAAGTCCTTGTACCGACAAATTGTAACTGTCTGGGTAAAGGAGCAAAAACGTTGTTTGTTTCTAAACGACTGCTTTATTGTTAAAAAAAAGCGCTTGATATTAAAACTACAATTCGACGCATTATTATAGCTATATTTTATTTATATTGAAAAGCACTGATAGCCAACTGGTATGACTGTAAGACTGCTAAGTCGAAGATCGGAAGTTCAAATCCCGGCATCAATGTCTTATCGAATTCATGTGCGTATTAGAAATTAGTTATAAGTTGTTAAAAACGGTGTGTAAACTCATGTCAGAGGCCTACAGGCGGTTTAAAATCTGTCACCAAGTTGTTCATCAACCATTCGATAAGATGATATTTAAAATTAACTCTAATAAAAGATTTTTATTCAGTATGTACCTACGTAGTTAGTTTTACGGAAAATAATACTGAAATAATGAAGTAAGAGAATAAATACCCCTCTTTTTCAGACGTTTTGCAATAATCCTCTTAAATAATTAAGAAATAACTAACCTATAAACTTTTGGATAACTTAGTAATATTACAGCTATCAATGTAGCTAGGTATTCAAGTTAAAAGCGTACCAGCACCGCCCGTCACGTAGTTTTCGCGTGTTTATATTAATTAATTAACCCAATTATAAGTTCCACACACGCCACGCCAAGTAGGTGCGAGTACTTTTCGACACTGAATACAAATTTGATCTGGTTATAAGTACATCTTGTGCAGTCTTTCTCTAGTATTCGACAAAGACCTATTAATACGGGTTGAAACGTTGAAGAAATTCAAACGAGCGTGGAGGCTGTAAGTATGCAGCCCACGTGCACTCAGATACGTACATACGGACACTGTACAGCTTGTAGGCAGAAGTCTAAGGCACAAAGAAATATATAAGTGTTTTTTTACTGTGCGGATAGTAAAAACTCTTTTTATACTTAATGTTAAGGATTTAAAAGTATAGATCGCATTGTACAACTTGCCTTAGCTCCCTTACTATGAACTCATAAATAAGACAATTTAAAATGTTGAAGCGGGACGCCGCTACGTGAAGTATAATGCGGCGTCTCGCTTCCACAACAAACTGTCCTGCTTTAACAGTTTATGGTAAGGGGGCTGTATACCTAATAGTCATACTTAAATCTAGCTTTTATTAAACTAGAAGTAGTGAAAAGGATACTGTTTAAAAATGGAACATCCACATGTAACTGCCAAAAATTAAAAATTAACATACAAAACTCACTTTAAAAAAACAATAACATTTGGCTCCATTAGAAAAACAGTAAATGCTTCACGTACCTATTTAAAAACAACATCATTTCTTTTTCTACAACGCTTCCTAATATTTACATACCTGAATCACAAAAACGGTTGTTACATATTGTTCTGTTGTATTGTTCTGTAAACCATCAGGAAAACAAAAGGGGCACAAGGGGCAGAAAACAAAGACCGACAAGTCGAAAGGTAATTTCCGTCATTACATCTATTCAAAAAATAAATTGCAAACATTAGGCGCACACTTCAACGTTACCGCTAATATGTTGTTGCTGCAATTACGTCACAGACTTATTCTGATTAAATCGGCAGACTGTATTGGCAATTTGTGACTGTTGCGTAAGTAATAACTAATTAAGGCTATTTGTTGTTGTAACAAGAACGTAGGAAGTTGCTAAAGTTAGATACCAAAAGGACCAATTGTTTAGTTTTTTGGTCTTTTGAGTCGTAAAAGGTTATAGGTGCCAGTGACTGTAAGGCACGCATTCTTTAATTGAACTAAGTTACTTTGTTTAGTTAGTAGCTATTATGATATTACAAAAATCTATTAGTAATAAAAATTGATGTTCTGTCTTTAAAGTATTATTAAGAATAGAAAAAAGTGATGATTCTTATACCTACTGATATTTTTTTAATAAAAATAATATTTTCATTAATTGTCGCTTTGTGTGTAAGGCTCGTACGTTACATATAAAATAGTATAGAGAAAAGGTACGTGGCAGAACGATAAAAAGTAGTTCAATACAAAGTAAATGTTAATGTTAGTTGACCTACTCTTTTTAATTTGTACATGAACGGGAGTGTTCGGTGAAGTCTGTGAGTTCAGGTCATTGTGATGTACCCGCAGTGCGCCCAAATCGATGTAATTTGTATAAAACCGTTACATTCTTACACGAACCATTTTTGTAGAATTCTCTGTTATATTCAGCGTTGAGAATTCAAAATAGATGCGTCGTATCTGGAATATATTTTAAAATTGCCTGCATTCAACTAAGTCCAATTGATACAAGATTATCTAAATTTTATAGTACTTAGGTACCTATTAATATCCACTTTATATACTTTATTAGCTTCTTAAAAGGCAGATTTTGTCCATAATTTACAATGTTCTACGTAATACGAACTAAAAGCATAAGGACCTCCTAATGTAACCATACTACCATCTCTTACATACTTGTGTATATGCTCACACTCGTTCTAATAAATACTAATAACTTCTAAAGTAGCACGATGTTGTACAATATTTCTTAATAAAAGTTTCCCTTTCAAATGAATAGGGTATTAACAAAAAGTTCTTACTTAAGACTACCAAAATTGTACTCAACGCCGGAGCTGGCAGTATGGCCGAGTTAACTTAAACAACAGAAAGAAAAAGCCGTCTTTTTCTACCATTATTTTTACCCCAATTATAACGAAACGTTAATTATGTAACTTGCTTATTTTCAGCTTGGGAGGGTTAATTTTCTCTTCTGACGTAGGCTATCTTAGGCACGTTTAGATCTCTTTGGGAAACTAACTACTACATACATCTCATTATCATACATGGACCTCTTGTATTATGGGCCATTGAATTTGCTCAACATTTTCTATTATGTAAAGACGACTATACCAAACTTAGCCAGTTCTTAATAGTACGAACTGAATTGCTGCTGTATAGAATTTGATTAATGAATTCGAAACCAATCGAATCGAAATTTAATTATTGAATATACAATACAAGGAAATTCTGTTGTTTCTCTGAAGATTCAACTAATCGATTCTTGGTGCATCGTAGAAATACTCGTAGAGAACAGGAGATGACTAAGTACTCATCATGGTTGAGCTTTATCAAATTGTGGCCGTCAGAATAGTTCATCTGCGCTAACTCTTTCCTGGAAAGAGAATCCAGGCAATATTCTTACCTTACTAAGAAACTTTTTAATTGTAATAAAATCTCTGACTTATTACAATTAAAACCTTTGGAAGAAGGAGCAGTAACACTTTGCTTTCTATAAAATATTATGATCGAATCAGAAAGGGTTTGTCACTGTATCGCCTTTCACCTCGCCGTCAAACAGGCGTCCACCTTACGTAAGCATGTATGACGTAACCAAAGCAGATCAGCTGCTCCGACTCGGCTGCGGCTAAGCGAGGCGACATCGCGCCTACGATTTACTGGTTTGACCTTATCTCGAGGCGAGGCGATTACGTCACGATTCCGATTATTGTGCGTTGCAATAGGGAGTTTCATACAAAGATGCCTTTCCGGGTTGATATGTGTGTTACGACCTTAAGTCATTTAAAAAATGTACTTAGGTACCTAAATGATTAAACGAACTGATGTGTAAACTATGTTCCATTTTAATTAGATCAATAAAGGGCTTCGTGTATAAAGATCTACGCTAGAGAGAAGTTTAGTTTTCTAATAAAATATGACGGGCTTCTTAGTCAAGGTTGGTTGCGGGTTCAATACCAACCGAGTAGGTATCAAAGTTCTCTAAAGTCATGTGTAGTAATTAGTCTATGAAATTACTGACTAACGCTGGAAGAAACTTGCAACTCACATTCTATTTTATGAGATATGTGGACGTGCTAGGTATACCAAACTATTTTTTTATAAAGGCAGCAGATAGCATTTAATTTGTACATGAAATAACACCGCGCCTGTAATATTGACGTCCTCGTAAGGGTAGGCAGAGGTGTATCTATAGTGCTAACGATTTCACTAGTTATGTTATAAGTTCCAATGTAGTTGGCGAGCCATCAACCGGGCGCTAAATCCAGACTCCGTGCTACTATTGAGACTAAATAGAATACTTTATGGATAAAGGTTGGATTAGCAAATCATGCCTAAGACATTTTGTCTATCATATTTACTGGTAAGAATAAATAAACTCACACTTTGACCACCCGGGATTCGGACCCAGGCTCAGTAGTTGCGCTAAGCGACCAATATACCAACAATACTGTCTAGTGTTTGTAGCTTTTACTTTACAATTTAAATATAAATTTCAATCTATAACACGGTTGTAAGGATGAGTTCAGTCACGCTACAAAGCCACGACACAACGAAATGGCCGTGCCATTATCAGGAGCCAACATTATGGATCGGCCTGTAAACGACGTCGTGGCAGTCGTGTTAAGCTAGACATAGTGCAACACAACCGGTACACTTCTAGGTTCTTTTTGTTAGTTATTTACGCAGTAGGCAGCGGTTTTTAAATACACTTTCGAACACGGAATGCTACCCAAACCTACATGGTTTATAATTAAATTAATCAGAGATTACTTTAATTTTTCTTTAACGGTGTTGCTTGTTCCCTGCACATTTGTGATTAATTTTATAGAAAACATGAATCATATATTTATTATTATTTATTTCAGCCATGATCGTCCCACTGCAGGGCAAAGAATGAATGATAAGACAATTAAATAACGCTTAAAATAAATTGTATACAATTTGGGGTATATTCCGATTTCCATACTAGTAAGTGTATTAGCGGAAGGCCGAAGATCGACACCAGTGGCGTGACATAGGAGGGACTTATGTCCAGCAGTGGACGAAAATATTCTGATGATGATTAGGTGTATTTGGCCCTTGCATTAAACAAACACTCAGATGTACTTTCAATTACCGTTCGAACGTCTCCGAAAGTGTGTTTAAATCTAATTTTATCCACGGAATACGTCATAAGGGTTAAACCAAGAATAGAGTACGTCATGACATGGCGCCTGTATGCTTCGAAGGGGTAGGCAGTGACGTCTGGTATCACCCATATTTTGCGGTTAAGTTAAAGGTCGATAGCAGACTAGCGGTAGGTACCCCTTTAAGGAAAGCAAGCTTTTTGCCGTTAACGGAGCAAGAATCCAGAATCTGTGCAGCTATTTAAAATTAACAAATTAACTGATCAATAAATAATATCCAACTTAAAAATCTAAAACGAAATCATGCTGAGTAATCACGTTTGTTCAACAGTGGACGTCCTTTGTCTGATGATGATGTCACGTTTGCGATCATCAGGCCTTCGAGACAATAAGGAAATTCACGTGATTATAACAATATTCTTAGACTACATTATTTGGCCTTGATAGAGCTCTTTATAGTACTCACTATTCTATTGGATGCGGAGATAACAGCCTGTCTCGACGCGACAGTTTTATGTTTTTTTCCACTGCCTATTATGTCCCACCTCTAGTGGCATGACGTCAGAAGCGGGGACTCGATCGCCAATTCATTAAGGGAAATATACCCGGTGATTGGCTGTAACTGAGAAAGCGCGTTTAAATAAGGTTTTTCTTGCGTGCTTTAGATAATATCTTCTTAGTTACTTGATGAACTATTTAAGTAATTATGTTTATGAATAAAAAGAGTTTAGTACAGAATTTGTAGTTTGGCTAGTTATAAAATATGATAATCTGATAACATAAAATATATAAGTAAATCCTGCAACCCTTTTTTGAAAGGTTAGGTAGAAATACACTAAACCGACGAGCATGTAAAAAGAATAAAACACAAGCCCGGTCTTTGGAAAATAGTCGTTGGCACCTATATACCTTACTAATATGAATGTTTTTCAATAATACAGCAAATCATTATCATCTGCGAAGTCATCGTTTACTAATTTTGTTTGTGTCCTGAACTTACCTATGAGTTCAAGGTGACAATAATACATGAATTATATTTATTATATTTTCTTTCCTCCTCACCTCATCCACCCTTGAAGCGGTGTCTGCAAATGTTAAACTTTGGCTTCTCTTTTTCCAAGAAACGTCGTTTGCTATACTAGATATTATTGAGAGGTTTAATTGTAAACCAGACTTCTATAACGTATCTATTGAAATATATTTTCTAGTCTGGTTTTCTTAATTAAAAGGAGGAAGCGTAAAACGGCAGTCTCGATGGTACACCAATTAAAAATAGGTCTGTTTCTTTTTACGCCATGGACGCTTTACTAAAGTACCTAACTAGCTTTACTTTAGTAGTTTTAATTTCTGTGTATTATATATTTGCCTTTGTTCAGCAGTGGACGTCTTCTGGCTGATGATGATGATGATATATTTCCTAAGGGCGGGACGTAGCTAAACACAATTAAATGATATAAGATTTGTATAACCTATGATCCACAATAAAGATAATGAATGATCAGGGTCCATAATTGTGACTTTTCTATTTCCTTTTCCACCATTAATGTACATTATGGATTGCAATAAAGAATATGAATATGAATGAATTAAATAGGTTAAAGGCAACTAAGCATTCATCATCATCATTATCATCAGCCGGAAGACGTCCACTGTTGAACAAAGGCCTTCCTCTTAGAACGCCACAATGAACGACAGCTTGCCAATTGCATCCACCGGTTGCCTGCAATTCTGACGATATCGTCGGTCCACCTGGTGGGAGGCCTGCCAACGCTGCGTTTTCCGGTTTGTGGTCGCCACTCGAGAACCTTTCTTCCCCAGCGGTTATCGGTTCTACGAGTGATATGGCCTGCCCATTGCCACATCAACTTGCATACTCTTCGAGCTATATCGGTAAGTCTAGTTCTTTGGCGAATTTCCGTATTCCGTATCCTGTCGCATGAACTACGCATTGGTTACTGTAAAAATAAAGTCGTCACAACCAGACTCTTTTGTGAAACTACCACATAAGGCATAACTCGTGGCTGTCTCGGGCTATGATATATAATACAGACTGTTAAGTGGCATGCAAAATGTATTTATACTTTGTACTTCCTTACGTCGTTATGGCATAGTTCCAAGTAAAACAATCTTCCGTTGGGCGACGATAACGGCAATAGCAATGATTTTATTACGTGACACAGTAATAAAAGTTAAATAAACTGCATTTTCGTCTATATTAACGACTGCATACATAAAATGATGACAACTTAAGGGATCATTAAATTCTTTGATTGTCCCTTAAAACTCGGTTCTGTAGTTTTATGGCGTTTATTTTAATTTAATGTAAGTTTATGTTTATTTTGACTATTTGTGGCATTTGGAAACTTTATATTTGGCTTAGTTAAAGTGATTTCTTCCTGCCAAAAAAAGTGATGTATCATGTTTTGTAGTCGTATTGATGTACCTATAATAAAATAAGTAGGTACTTATAACATTATGTTAGAAAGAAAACAATAATATATTTGTTAGAATATAGTACAAATGAGAATCAACTGTCAATAGTCGTTTAGAAGCCTCATTGATTATAGCCTGTTGTACTTAGTGTAATGCTTTCCATAGATAGTAAATACCTAATTACCCGACGGCCAAACAAATAATTTAAGAAGCTGGAGTTCTAAAGCACAGAAATCGTGCTTTATAACATATTGTGCCCCAGCTGGTTAAAACCAGCATTACTAAACTAAAAAGAAACAAATTACCGAATCGTGCTTATTGCCTAAAAGCTAGTATCTTTTTATTACATGTACTCTTAATATTTGCAACTATAGTAAAAGAAAAAATATCGTAAGCCTTATTCGCATAGTTTTATTTAGTGCCCATCTCACAGACTCTGAATATTATTTACTTCTTGTATATTTGTTATTTTTCCTCGAAGAATTCTTCAAATGAATTCTTCCACTTTGCTTATAAGAATTTGGCTTCACGTAAGTAAGCGTAAAATTATTTTGTAATCCTCTCATTGTTTTTGATTGCCTATTATTCTACTTTTAGCAAAATATGAAAGTGAAAGAGTGTTGTGTAATGTATAATTAAAGACGTATAAGTACTTGACCTGGGTTTTGATCTAATCTAAATAAATATATAATTTATTTTTACTACTCAAGAGCAAGTATAATCAGCATCACCAATCTAACAGAATCGACTCGTCTACTAAATGACCAGCCTTGATTATACCAGACATAGTAACATAACTTGAATGTATGAGATTACGCCTTTTCGCATGTGAAATATGTCTTTATATGAACTCTAACATTGTACAAAGAAAATTCATATAAATAGGCAACATTTTTTTTTCGATACAATGTATGGCTTATTACGGGTGATCCAATTACGCTTACTTCACCATGAGTTACAGACATGACCCAAAACTTAACTAAATACAAGTAGGTATCAAATAGTCTGTGCCGCTATCACATATCCGTTGCGTTAATACAGACACGTTAATGTAATCAACTATCATCACACTACTCCCTACGCGGCCACACAAAAATTAGCATGCCTGAAACATAAAACCTTATCATTCGCATGACACGTTGAGGCATGCATACCTATGCCAATAAAAGGTCACTTCTTGACAGCATCAAAAGAGGTCGAAGATTCATATAAAATAAATTGCTTCGCAGTTGATAGTAGGAAGGGGTCAATGAGGCGTGACGTTGACGAGGGTTCAGAACTCCGTAGGCAGCCAATATGCAGGGATACCGTCTTGAACCGTGTTTGACACGTGGTTTCAGGTGAACGTCGCGATTACACGAGTGCTTTCAACTTACACGTGTGATTGTTTAATCGTATTCTGTGAAATGGCTCTAGAGGAGTTGTATGGCTTCCCTGAACTTGCTGGTGTGTTTAAGTAGGTGTTTGTTCCGACATAAGCTTCATACCTAGTCTTTGTGTCTTTAAATAATGACGATATACCTAATACATTTAGGTATCACATAAGAACACTAGTGCATAATAAAATATTTTTATGTTTTTCAATTCGTTCGGAGATGAACTTCCGCAACAGAATGAGCCAGTCGGCAAACCTAGGATTGCAGCAAACGCAATCAAAAATCTATGCTTTATACGAGAACGTTTCCCCTCTTATTCATAAAAATGGTCAATATTGAACAATTGATTTAATTATACCTGTCAATGTCAAAGAATAAAGATGTCAACAGACTAAAGAAGTGGTTATCTTAAAACACATTTCAGCATCGTTTATAAGTTAGCACTTATCCTCGAAAATTCCTAAACAAGACCAACTAGAAACGGATTCCTTAACATAATAAAGCTTATATTAATAATCGCTCTCCACCGGATCCTATGATCGCTGTACGGAGTTCATTTACCGTCGCGTGTCTGATCTCCAGGAGTGACAAACAATGGATCGGCTTGTGGACTTATTATTGAGGTTGTCGTGGCTGTACAGTAGACAACAGGTAGAAACCCTTGTTGTTGTTCCACGGTAACTTACACTCAACTCGGGCTTAGTTTACGAAGGTTGACTTTGGGATACTTCGTTTAGTGCTTTGCGTTCATTAATTACATCTTGTGTTGTCTTGTTTTGTAAGTCAAGGGTTTTTTGGAGAATAGGTACTGCTCTATAAATGCGGTAATATTCTTTGTTATTTAAATACGGATAGTTAATGTAGGTACTAAATGTTATGACTGGGTTTCTCTCTCAGTTACTTTCCTAACGTGTACTGTTCCTAATGTATCATTTACTTAAATGACAAGGAACCTGTTGTCACCCATGTGTCATAAGTTCCACTCTCCGAGCTTTCTTTTTTTATACTCGTACTCTCCAAAGCAGTATGCTTTTGTACTCTTAGATATCGTTAGCATATATCATATCCTTAGAAATTGCAAGTAAGTGGTGTAGGAGAAAAAAGTTACATTTATTTATCTATTATTAAAATAGTGAATCTGGTCTATCAACCTCCCGCAATAATATAAAACTAACAAAAAATATTGTTTCAGAACATCAAAACAGATACCATATTTCACAGCGCGCACAATAAATAAAACGTATTGAAATATACTCCGTGATTTCCTGTTAAAATCTATAAAAGTTCACAAATATAGTCCCACGATTGATATTAAAATAACTAAAAAACTTGCAGTCGGATATTTTATGGGTGGGCGAGCCGTCTTACCGTCTACCCTTGTCAAAGTCAATGAGTATTATCTGGAAATTTCATATGAACTGCATCGTGTTACACGTGCCTGTATTTCCTCCTACCTTTTGAAGTTTCAATGATTTCATTAAACGGTGGCATGTGCCTTTTGTTTGTAGCAAATAAATGCTAGGACGTATTTATTTTTCCTTGTTTTCTCAAGTTGCGTGAGCGTGTGACAACATTTATAATACATTTTTGTCTGATAATAGGATTTATGTCTGTTTTCACCTCTTCACTTTTTGCTCGTTCGTCGGACGGAGGATGTGAAAGGCTAAAATAGATTTTTCTTTGACTGTTTTTCACTAGCAACTGGTTCTGTTTTCTATTTGCGACTGCTTTAAGTGCTATCGTATGAATATTGATACTTGAATCTATGCAATCTACAGTCTACATCTTTGAGACTAAATTATGGTATGCCAAGTTCAGTTTTGATTTATTTATTGTTAAGCTAGTTAATTTTTTTGTTAACCAGTACTTAATATTTAGTGTCAACACGATTGATAAGGAAGACCTTTTAAGTTTTATTCCTACAAGCTATATTACGATCTCTTCAAACTCGTCAACAGTGTTTTAGGCAACATTATTATCGCCAGGCTTAGAAAGCGTAAATACTTGTCATGTAACGAAATAATTAAATTTATGAAGATTGACTTTATTCTTTACTACTGTCTTTTATGTCTACCTATCATTACTATATCATGCAAATCTCTATAGGTATGCCGTAGGTATTATAGCTACAATATAAATTAGGTATATAGTAGGTATAACAAGCTACTTAAGGAGTCAACTTACAAACTGATAAGAGCGTTATCAATCTGCGACGACACCACATCGATGGGCCTTTATTATGAAGAGCTCCGTACCAGAGACCTTTTCGCGTGGCCGGCTAATGACGTCATTATAGTCGGCCTTACTTTCAATGGGAATTCATTGATGCATAATGAAGGTGTCTTTATTATAATGTTTGCTAATAGACGCTGTATATTTAGTGTGGCTGTCGCCAAGTCACTTTTATACTTTGTAATGAGCGCATTAATTACCTAGATATTTTATATACAGTAAAGGAACGAATGGTTGTACAGCAGCTTCGCTTTTAGTTATGTTCTTGATTATTGTAGTGATAACTTCGTATACTTTGAGCAAGAAAAAGGCATACCTAATCTATTGAACAATTTGAAGAACTTGCTTATCTTATATAGAAACTATTGTCGCACGGCCAAGCCTCTTCATAGACGGAAGATATGCATTAATCACCAAACTTGCTGACTTCAATATTCAATTATTGAATAACTGGTTTCTTCACTATATCTCACCTTATTGCTAGTCAGTGTCTAAGATTTAACCTAAACAACTCATATACATACATACAAACATTGCAAGTTAAATAAAAGCTTGCAAAAAGGTACTGAAATTAAAATTCACTTGCCAAGGTTTGATCCTTCAGCCTTGTATACAAACCCAGTACATCAAATACAACCACAAAGACTTCGTATGCCTACCTGCCTAACTATGTATAGTACAATTAATAGCAAAGTGGCTTCCGGCGTTGACATTGAACGCAAATGTGGAGGATTAAGTCAAGAGTCTCAGTGTGCTAATAACATTATACCGAGATCTCTAATCTATTAGTCAGCTTTGTGCCTTGGCGAGTTTAGACGTATTACCTAGGATGTTAAGGGGCTGATGTAACTATTATGTATAATTATTGTATTATTATGCAGCAGTTTCGCCTTCGTCTAGCCCACATGAACCGTGTGATTTGTAGCAGTAAAAAGTACCTAGGCCTTAACCTACCACCGCTATGGAATTGGTATATTATCGTGAAAGAAGGACAAACCAGGGTATACGACTTAGGAATTTTCAGCTCAACAGTCAGTATGCATGGATAAGTAGCGGGTTATTCACAGGATATAAACTTACAGTATAAACAAAAGAAGATCCGAGCGTGAAATTCAACTGTCAGATTTTGCAAAGAAAAATAGTAGCGATGGTTTCATTATTAACCTAACTTTCTGTAAACTAAATCGGTCTTATTACAAAAAGCGGTTTATCTAAAAACCCAGGTTTAAAACGTCAATAAACCACGGTCTATACAAAAGTGTTATTACAAAAAGTGGTTTTGTGATAAACCATAGACCAATCCATGGTTTATCCCTAAACCTCAGCGGCCCCTAGTTTATCTATGTTGAACCATGGTCTAAATCATTAACTGTCAAATTACATCTTCTAAAGTTCTCAAGTTATCAGTTTTATTACTTTGTGATTTGTTGTTTTTACCCGAAAATGGATATTAACATGGTCGATTTAGTTGATATTGAGGATATTGAAGCCGCTGAGTCATTGGAACTGCCACGCCGACTTTACAGAGATCGTGTTCGAGTCAATCCTTTTGTGGAATTATCCGATGAAGATTTTAGACAAAAGTATAGATTTACTAAACGGTTTGCCATGAAAATAGTGGACTTATTAAGGGATCAATTGAATAGAGACGCTCGAGGATGCCCTGTGTCTCCCGAAGTACAAGTGGTTTGCGCATTACGAAGCTGGGCTCGACATGAAGTAAGTATCTATTATTTAGATATCGCATTTAACGAAGCAGTGGTAATAATGTTTACTAAATTATGTCTCGTTTCGTAACTTATATTCTGTTATTGTTTTAATAGATCCAGGATGATACAGCTGATTTGCATGGAGTCTCACAACCATTTATAAGCATAACATGCAAAAAAATAGCAGAAGCCATAGCCCAAATATCTCATCGATTTATAAAAATGCCTGCTTCATTGGCAGAACAAGAGGAAGCGATGAGAAAATTTCGCCGCATTGCCAATTTCCCTACAGTTGTTGGAGCTATTGACTGTACTCATATAAGAGTAAGAAAGTTGAGTGAGGATGGCGGTCAACTGTATGTAAACCGCAAAGGATTTCCGTCAATAAATGTCCAGGTATAACGATTTTACAATCATACCTTATGTAAAATAAATAAACTTATGCCTGCAGCCCCGTCTCTGATAGGGTGTTAGATATAGTGATGAAAAGTATTTTAAACAATTGTGCCGTTCACATTGTCCCTGTCTAGTGTGATTATGATAAACAGATTGCACCAGACAGCAATTATTGTTCTATAATGTGTTGTGATAGTGATTCTTGTTTATGTGGCGTAAATTTAAAAATTAATTAACTTTTGTTCCAGGTAGTCTGTGATGCAAATTTAAAAATCATGGACATTGTTACTAGGTGGCGCGGTAGTGTTTATGACTCATGTATTTTCAGAGAAAGTAGATTGAAGCAGAGATTTGAGGCCGGTGCATTCTCAGGCATATTGCTAGGAGACAGTGGCTATGCTTGCACACCATATTTGTTTACTCCAGTATTAAATACCTCAACACCCCAAGAGGAACGTTATAATAGTTCACATATTAGGACCAGAAATACAGTGGAGAGATGTTTTGGGTTGTGGAAACAGCGATTCCGCTGTTTACTAAGAGGTCTCTACTGTAATATAGAAACAGCCAAAAAAACTATTGTGGCATGTGCCGTATTGCACAATATTGCAATCGACATGAAGGAAGATGTGTTTGACAGTGGGCTAGATGGTAATCTATCTAACACTGAAACATTGCAAGAATTAACTGTGCCTGTACAAAACTATGTACATGGCAATATTAGAAGAAGGCAGTTTATTCAAACGCATTTTTAATCAAAATAATATATTTATAGAATAAAATAAATCAAACACTTTTTATAACAATACTATAAAATTTGTTTCTATCATAATGTTCTGTTTAGACAACAGGAGAAACTTCTTAACTTGGCTGTAGTAATGTAGTATCCTGAAAAGTAATTTAATGATATTAGATCAAATATGCATTATTATAATCTATGTGCATTATAGCTTATATTTTTTTTGTTAAGTAAAATGTCCTCTAATACACATTACATACACATTAGTAAAATTAATGTTTATATTTAATTCAAGTACAGAATATAATGATGTAGATTAAATTCCTTTTATATAAATTTGTGAAACAAAATTACCATATTATGTCCTATGTACTAGAGTTCTTCTTATTTTCTAATAATTGTATTTCCAGTTCTAGTTTTTTAATTTTTAATTCAGCAATTTTGATGTTATATTTATGCTCCACCTCCAACATTTCTGTCTATTTTTAAAATGAGTGTTGCTCTTTAATATGGCTTCTTGCATGGTTTCTTTTCTGTAAAATGATTACCTTTTATTTTATACTTGGTAAGTTATAACAACATATTCTAAAATTATATTGCTTACATATTAAGAGGACCCTTTTTTCTACTAATTTTCTTTTTTTTTCTTGGGGTAATATTATTAGCTACCACATTTACTTTTGAGGCACCTGAAAGTATTTTAATTATGTCATTGACTGTTAAATAAATGTCTTTAAATTCATGTTATAATATGTATATTCTTACATTTTTCTTTAAACATACAAAATAGTATTAAATTAAATAATTATAATAATTTAAAGAAAGCCTTGATACTATTTACCTTCGTCCATGATAATGTCTACCACATCATTGCATTCAAAATCAGGAGGTACGATTATCGGAGGAAATTCAGTACTAGGCCCAGCTATTACATCATCTGCTGTGGGTTGGGATTCAACCTACAAATATTGATTATTACAATTACTTCTTTATGATTGTATTAATTTAGAGACAGCTCAAATTTTGTTGTGTTCAAGAATGTATCTAATAAATAATAATTATTATTGTAAGTGCTGTTTATTTCAATTATTACAAAATCTATCTATCTATCATGTAAGTGATGAATTCACCAAGAATCAACACCTCTAGAGTTAACCTTTATACAACACTTAGGTTGAAATTCCTAATAATAGTGTTTTAAAACAGTAAGTATAAAACATAACTATGCTTACAACAGTTTTTAGAGCATCACTATCATAATTGTTGTATTCCACAACAAAATCCTGAGGTGCAATAGCCATAATGGCCAGATCTCCTTCTGAAGGCGACTTGGGCTTTTCACCACCCCCTGTCAGCATTTGCTGTTGCCTATGAGCTGACATATTAGCTTTAGCTGAAAGCTTCATCCTCTTCCATGCTAATTTAACCTCACTATTTGACCTATTTTTGCCCATGAGTTCATTTAGTCTGAAAATATTTAAATATTTTTAATAATATGCGTCGCCATAATCGGGCGAAAAAAAACTATATACTTACTTCGTTGTAATGCTCTTCCACTCTTGAGTCTTTTTTATATTCGATGAAGCTTTCGTGCTTTTGTTTTCAATTATACTCTGGGATTTTGCAATCAACTCGCGTAGTATATCCTATAACATTTCAAATTTGGGTTAGCAGAGGGTTAATTAATTGTATGAGATTTCAAGTTAATAGAAGTATTTTACTTACTTTTTCTTCAGTACTCCAATTCTCCGACCGTTTTCTCCTTTGTTGGTCCATCACACAGTATTATATTTTGTACAAAAGTATTATTTATCCACTATAGACTTTTAACTTAGTGAAAATATTGAGTTACAGTTTTAAATTACGTGCGAGAATTTTACGTTTCGTTACACGTACTTAGTTGTATTACTAGCAAATATGACATTAGTTATATCTTAAACCTAAACAAAACTGCAATCAGCGAAATAACTGGTGTTAATATTTTGCTAAAATAATTATAGTCTGAATATTTTTAACACTTTTAAACATTATTTAATAATTAAACAATAATGATTACTTTTTCTTTTCTGGGCGAACGGAACGTTTTTATTGAATGATATCATGATGAACGAATGATGTTTGTATTAATCTGTGGTTGACATATAAACAATGGTTCAAATGACGGTACTAAGAAGATCACGGTTTTTATGTCTTTTGTAATACAGATAAATTTAAACCATGGTTCTGCAGATAAGTCTGGACTTCATAGGCCAGGTTTAAACAAAGGTTTATTTAGTTTTTTGTAATGAGACCGAAAATGTTTAAGGTCGCACGTTCTGCAACACCAACACGTATTTACATAGAACAGAAATTATCATACATCATATTACACATTATAAAGACGGGGGTCGGCAACAAAACATGTTAACAAGTTGCACATATTACAAAACAAGGGCTGGCTCACTTTGTTGTAAGGCGAAACTTTTGTCTATCCGGGACAGAGTAGAATTTTCATTAAAGCCTTCTTTACAGCGCCCTTACATAAAAGAGCAATTTTTACCAGTTGGAAAATCTCGATGCAGCCGCATTAACGCTTTTATTTGCTCTCTTATTCGAAAAAAACTTATTATTCCACTTCTCTCACCCGGGGAATTACATTATTCTCTTGCAGTTCTATTTATAGAAACCATTTCAAATCTACCTCTGCTATAGCGACGTCGAACTAGTGTACATGTTTTCCTCAAAGCTGCGATAGTGTTCTGTTTTTGTTTAAGTCTACAACCCGGTGAATCGATTTTAAAATTAGTTTTTGTTGATGTTCACCTAACTGATCTAGTGCTAGCAAAAGTAAATGCACACTGCAGGTGCCGAGCTTGTTTTTAACTTGGATTGGAGTTGGATTAAGGATGATACTCTGATCTTGTTTATACGCAGTCTTTTTTAAGTACGCAGCACCTTTTGCATGCTTATTATGTAGTAACAAAATGAATGGTATGCTATAATGGGAAGAAAAATAGCTTTATTGACTCGCTTAGTAACGAATTTAGTCAGATAAGTTTATGGTAAGATCTTAATATTAATCTGTTACCTACTACTATATATAAACGACAATAATGAACGTAATAATATAAACATAACGTTGTTATCACATAGCAAATCAACGTGTAATTTTAATATTCCAGGTATTAATATAGCGGTAGTAAGCAGAATGTACCAGTTAACAAATTGCTGTGCCAACATGAACCAACTATCTCGTTATGAAAACATACAACCCAACAAACTGTAACAGAATGCTTATCCAGATTTATTACTAAAATAAAAAACTAAGAGGCGAAATGGTCTAAATTAAAAAGCAATGCCTTGTCGAGACAGAGCGAGCGGAAACAAAGAACCGGGAATTCATCAAGCTCTTTTGAACCCCAAGCATTGTGGTGCAGTATTCAGAGACCATTGGCGGAAAGAAAATCTTCGAATGGATCGCCACTCTTTGACGCCCGATGCAAAAAAGTAATCTCTTTTCCCAGGAAAACCCTACTTCATTACTTTGTAGGGAACCCCCACAAAAGTATTGAGGATTTTTGAAACCGAGCTACTTGTTGAATGTTGGATGCTTCTGAATAGATTATGTGAAGTTAATTAAATGATTTTTCCGCAATGAATAATAATGTCGTTCATATCCGATATTTTTCATCATGATTTATTTTGAGATTATTCTTTAAATTTAATGATCAATACCGTTAACGTGCCTTCCGACAATGTTGCGATTTAATCCTAGATAATGAAGGTTTTATTAAAATTTGTTTGTTTCAGTAAAAACATTGCTCTTTTTATATCGTCCTGCATGACTGAACTAATTTTGTAAATGGATACCAACTTTCGTTCTACTTGTATCTAAAACGAGATTTTTCCTGTTTTGTGGGAACGGCGTAAGGACATAAATCTTACATGCACAAACACACGAACTTGGAACAAATATTTGCGGGTCTCACAAATGTTTTTTTAGAATATTTAACCCGGTACTTGCAGCGTCAGAAGTTGAATCAATTTACATAAACAATGTTCGTTATATTTTATTCCTAATAAATTCCAGCCTACTGCGGTCATTAAATAAAATGTAATAGGTTATCAGGATGACCGTAACCAATGTCCTTCACAAAAGTTCATGCTATCGCTATATTAAATTTAAATATTTGAGTACATAACAAACATACATACATAGTACATACTTCGGTTTAAAAATCTTTATTCTTTATTAGCAGACCCGGCAATCTTTGAACCACCTTCTCACCATTTAAACCTTCCCTGGACTTCCGAGCGTTTCAAGACCAAAATTAGCCAAATGGGTCCAGCCGTTATCGAGTTTTAACCGAGACTAACGAACAGCAATTTATTTTATGCAATTCATATAGAAGAATAAAACTTTACAACTCACGTGTAATGAGATACAAATGTAGCTACATGTATAACATAATAAAATTTCCCTCTAACCTTATTTACAGTTACTACTTCGTATCTTTACTGGAAAACTACTACTGCATTTGTAAAATAATACTATTTTCTGTCCGCAATATACCCGAAAAGTTTTAGTGCATCATTACCGGAATATAAATCCCTGTAATATTTAATAGCAATTATAACAATATCCATTTAGTATTCACCTTTGAGGCAGTAAGGAGACAGAATTACTCCAGCATTTAGAACAGTAAGGTTTCACGACAATACGCAGAACAATTCAGTATTCAGAATACGCTTCGAATATACACAGTGTATCTGTCCATTACAGTATTAGCATTGGAATTCCGTCGGTAGGTAGCGGACGCTCACGTACCAATGCAGCAATGGATGGACCGGCCGGCGGTCCCCTG
Source organism: Abrostola triplasia (assembly GCA_946251915.1). Taxonomy (NCBI): domain Eukaryota; kingdom Metazoa; phylum Arthropoda; class Insecta; order Lepidoptera; family Noctuidae; genus Abrostola; species Abrostola triplasia. Next base: position 6,007,547 of record OX276423.1, read on the forward strand.
CGACTCCTGAACAAGATTGATGCATTTGTGAGATAGTGTCTCATGTTGGGTCGGATAAACTACGTGCACTTGTTACGTTTTGTTCGAAATATAAAACTAATCCTAGCTACATCCCAGCTATATAAAAACAGCTGAGTGGACACACGCGTTGATAAGCGGAATATCTTGTCTTTATAGCTCTTTAATTTTACCCAGATTATGAGCTTTGGAATTATAAATTCGGACTTAAAAGACAAGCTGATAGCTACGTTATATTTTATATTGTTTTGTAATAATTTTTGTTTCGAAATTGGGGATCTCGATATTCATGATATTTGGCATAAATGCAGGATTTTCATACGAAAAATATCACAGTGGATTCACTGGAAAGCTTCGTACAATATTAATTTATTTGCAAGAATTCTCTTGAATTGCACACAGAAGTAATCCGCTCTGTCCGAATACCAGAAACGTAGAATAACATTTATTGGAAGGAAAGTGAAAATAGAAAAAAAAGTTATTCTAGGTATTTTCTGTTGCTCGCTGAAAATATTATTAAATTATTAGGTATAGGTTCGATTTTCTGTGTAAATCCTACTCTTTTTTATGAGATTTGATAAAAGTTTTTACTATGAAAAATGCATGGCATTCATTTTTCTAGGGTTGGCTAGTCAGGGATTAATATTTATCGAAATTGATTTATAAATAAAATAAGTGATATTATGTTTAGCTGAAAAAGTTCTTAGTGACAGCCCTTGTTTGGAAATTTGCCCAAAAAATATACTTATTAGGCCAATAGAAGTTTTGAAATCAAGAGTAACCTTTGTTCTCCTTGGCAGCTTTGCATCAATTATTATATCTACTTGATGCATATTTGCTGCATTGCAAAACTGCTAAGATTTTGATTACCAGGCCCCTTATTATGAACACTTAAATCAAGACAGTTTACGATGCGGATGCGAGACGTGCAGGGTAATGCGGCGTCACGCTTCCACGTGGTAAACTGTCCTGCTTTAAAAGTTAATAGTAGGGGGGCAGTTCTGTTAAAAAACAGAGGCTTTGTTTATCTTGGCTAATTAAACTGAAACCCTAACTTAGCATGCTTTACAGATGCTTAAAACATATTTCCCTTATTAAGTGGCCTTATGTATAATAATATAGAGAGACATTAACGCAAACTTACGAACAATCCCTAAGTTAGTTATTGTACAGACAAAGTTATCAACGCGGAACATCGCATTGGATTATTTGAGCTCAGTACTCAATCAATACCAAATAAACGTTAATATAAATTGTAAAGTTCTATGCATTTAAGTATAAAACAATCTTTCGATCGAATGGCTTCTCCGATAGCTTTTGAGTTATTGTCAAAACCATTCCAAAACCCGACCGATAGTTTTCGTAATTGGCTCGAACATATAGAGAGAGAAAGATGTGGTCGGAAAGTTTGTAACCATGATATGCAGCAGTTTCAACTTTGCTCACTAGTCATAAAGAATCCGCGGCGGCCGTTTTAAACATTCAAACGATAAACATACGTATTTTTACTTAGAAGAGGTAGCTTTTATTTAGAACTGTTTAAGTCCACTGTCTCATGAATACAGAATGCACGGTTATATCATCAAAACCGCATTGTATACATACATTTAAATTTTATAATACCGTTTTCGTAAGAGATAGGTATGTTCAAAGAAAAATGTCTTACAGCGCTTGTAATATACGTCATAAGGCAAAAAATAAAAGGAGGATTTTTGTCAAAGGTAATGAAATTCCGCACGTTGATGGACCACATCAATTTATTTGGTGATGTGTTCCGGGGCAGGTCGCGTGCATCGGCCGGGAGTCGGGCCGCAGCCTCCCGCACGACGTCACTTCCTTTGTTCCGCCACTCTCGGATTATGTTAATGTTGTCTCAGAGACATTTGTCTTTACGAAATGCTGCTCAGTCTTTCTTGCGAAGAAGCCTTATTACTTTCTAATGTTGTTCACCTACATACTTTATTGTTGTTTACGATTATTCGCTTCCCGTTTAACAAGTCACTATGAATTATTTAAATATATAATCTCTACCGACACCAAAATCGCTGAACATAAACGAGCGTCGTTTAACTTTGCTCAGTACCTACATAAAGAAAACTTGGCGATGAAAAATATTATTTTAAAGATCAACATTTGTGTACAGTCGGGAGTTTATTTAACTAAAAAGTTACCATCTTATCAGATTAAAGTACTTTTGTCATGTAATACCGTATTCATTGACCAATTACGTTTAGAAAAAGAATGCTGTAAGTAGTATACGAGGGTCAAACTGAAAGTTCTTAGAACTGGCCACTTATAAACAATATAATAAAAAAATAATTCTAAAATTTGAAAATAGAACTCTTTGCCAATATTACTGAGTATATATTTCATTAATTTGTCATTTGTTTTACGATTTGGCGGCAAATTGAAAATTGTCTGTGTCACGTCAACATGAATTTAACACGAGAAAATTTTCGTGCAATGATTTTTTATGACTTTCGATGTCATTTAAGTCAACAAGAAAGTTATGATAGACTACGATTGGCCTTTCACGATGAAGCCCCATCTCGTGCGACAGTTTACAACTGGTTTAATGAGTTTAAACGTGGTCGCACTAATCTCACTGATGATTTACGTGAGGGACGGCCTTCTACGGCGACGACTGAAGATAACATCTGTGTTGTGCGGCGTATGATAGAGACTGACAAAAGAGTGACCTATCAGCAGATTCGGACAAGCTTAGGCATCGGTATGAGTGAAGTGCACAAAGGAAGCTTTGCGCCCGGTGGATACCTCATAATTTGACTGAGGCTCAAAAACTCCATCGTGTGGATTGGTGCCGTAAAATGATTGAAAGATTTAACGGAGGTGACTCAAATGCTGTGTTCAACATACTAACAGGTGACAAAAGCTGAATTTACTGTTATGATCCTGAAACCAAAAGACAATCTGCTCAGTGGGTGTTTCCTTTCGAGAGGTTGCCAACTAAAGTGAAGAGAGATCGAAGTGCGGGAAAAAAAATGGTGGCCTCGTTCTTTGGAAGGATAGGTCATTTCGCAACAATTGTGTTAGAGGATCAAAAAACAGTTTCTGCAGAATGGTACACTACCAATTGTTTGCCACTTGTCTTGGAAAAAGTTCGAGAGAAACGACCTCGCAGTAGGATCCTCCTTCACCACGACAACGCCTCGTCGCACACCGCTAAGCGAACGATCGACTATTTGGCGACATCAAAAGTTGAGTTACTGGGTCACCCGCCGTATAGCCCCGACCTCGCCCCTTGTGATTTTTATTTATTTCCAAAAATTAAAGAAAAACTTAAAGGAAAGCGGTTTATGAATGCTGAAGAAGCGGTGGCTGCGTATCGCGATGCCATTGAAGAGAACCCTAAAGACGAGTGGGCAAAGTGCTTTTCCCAGTGGTTCCATCGCATGCAGCGGTGTATTGACGTGAATGGACAATATTTTGAAAAGATATAATAAAACTAATAACTGGCTAATGTAATCAGTTTTTGATTTTCTAAGAACTTTCAGTTTGACCCTCGTACGTATCAGAAATTCTACCTATACCTAGAGTGAAAGAATCGAAATAAAATCTTCTATATATATATAATTTTCGGGTCACAGTTTTCGTTCCCATACTCCTCCGAAACGGCTAGACCGATTCTCATGAAATTTTGTGAGCGTATTGTGTAGGTCTGAGAATTGGCCAACATCTATTTTTCATACCACGAAATTCACGCAGACGAAGTCGCGGGCAACAGCTAGTAAATCATATAAAAATCGCACTAATTTAACATTCAGTATACTAAGATGCTCATGACGATATAATGCATTAGACTTAATGAGAGATTCGGGTATAATTTCAAGAGGTTTAGGTACATTAAAGCACTGAAGGAGTAACCTCGAGTACCGCTAAGTTCTACGAGTATAGTAAATAGGCTTCACTAGTAACGATACTGAATCTATTCCTTTGATTCCCAAAACGTCCGGTTTCTCGGTAAAAGTGGATCGCCTTATCGCAGTCCGTTTGCAAATCCCGTCAACCCTGCTATTCAGAGACTTACAACACTACCCAGTCGTTTAACATGAAAGAAGGACTTAGTGAATGTGTACAAATAAGATATAACAACGACTTTAATGGTTTGAATGTAATCGTAATTAAAATAATGGTATTAATTTTGAAATTATCAGCTGGTAACATTATCGTTAAATCAGGATATTATGCCATGCGCATGAAATCGTTGGCCTATTATTTTAGAGGTAGATAGTTAGAAATTCCTGATGCCATCTAATGTCTTTTCTTAATCTGGCTCCTAAAGACGCCGCTGCCCATCTTCTGGGTGTTTCCTTAGTCGCGTCTTACGACACCCACGGGAGGAAAGGCGGTGGTCAATTCTAGGCCAGATACCACTCGGCCTAAAAACCTATTTACAAAATGAATAATTTAAATCCAAAACACATAATTAACATTGCTGGAAATCCAACAATCACACAGGTACTAAGAAACTTAGCAGTAACTAATGCAGTCTGATGTATTCTGAGAAGTCCGTGTATATGTTTATTGCATAGAAATCGCGGTATTTTTCAGTGTGTGCGGCATAGTTCATCGACATTGCTACATTCCGAGAAGTGTGTCCGCAATGGCGTGCAGTGTCCGCCTAAGTGGGCCGACGCGGCGGCGGTACCGGTAATACGCTTGTTGTATCAGCAACGTGGCGCTTTGACAGTGTATTCCTAGGCTGACACGTAAGCAGCTGAGAGGTCTTAAAAACACATATGTAGGTACCTACATAAGGTGTGAATTCAAGGAATGAATATTTTTGAGAAATAAATCGATAGCTGCAGTGAGCGACAGAGTATAGTAAACGCGAACACAACTTTTTTTAATTTTTGGGTTGACGTTTCGACCGAGTTACACCGGCCGTGGTCACAAGCAGACTACTTGTCACGTGTTATAGTTATATATTAAAATACAAATTCATGATGTAAACTAATAATTTAAAGATAATGATCACTCTCATTATAAAAATCCCAGTAAAATGTATTTGTATATACGATATAGATTTTATGATAAATCAGTGGTACAAAAGAAAATAACATTTAGATTTTGTTAAAATCGTTACATTACAAAACAAAAACAGAGCGCCATGTTTTCTATTTTCCATCAACACCTCAATGGGGTAATTCCCACAATTTTATGCATGTCTCATTCAAGCTTCACGCCAATAGGGCACTGGAGACAGCCCCAAGTGGTCCCACTGCAACCCGTCCGCGCACAAGAACACGTCGGCCTGGAGTATTGAATATGCACTATGCAGGTTGGTAATCCGCCTTAAGAACCCTATTGAAGCCCTTTTTATAGAGACTGTATGTGATGTCTTGAACTACAAGCTGAAACGGAACTTGGAACTTTGATGTCTCCTTATCGCAGTAAGAATAGGTGATTAGTAACGCTATGTAAAATAATATTTACAAATCACTACTATGTATAAAAAGCAAGATTTACGCTTGTGAACATTCATACCTTTTTTTCAAACGACACCCCGCACTAGACATTTCTCCAGTATCGTGGGTGCGTTTCATAAACATTAAATATTACATACACAAACACCCAGAATCGGGACAATCATCTGCGGATCGCACAAATCTTTGTCCTGTGCGGGAATCAAACCCGTAATCCTTAGCGCAGCTATACAATCGCTTAACCACTACGCCAATCAGGTCGTCGTTCGACAGTGGTCATTAAGCACCCTAATAGAACAATACGTTATGCCGCTGTGTGCATCATGATTGGCTTCCCCCGTTCGCTGTTACGTGGAAAAATAAACATCAGATAAACATTGTTTCCCTTACTACCAAATCAGGCTGGATTTACTGTAATATCCAGACCTGATTACAATACGTAGACTCGCGTTAACAGCCTATGCAATTTCCCCTCCGCTTGCCGCGCACTACGCTCGTTTGTTGATATTCAACTTTTGTATAAGCCTGCAAACATTATGGCGTAGTGTGATAGCGACCAAAATTTATTTCAGATACGTGAGCCATATTGTCATATGGAATTGGGAAAATCCAATTGTGTCAACACACGACTCGTATGGGGTAAGTTTGTAGAATTGAATTGGTCGCCAGGTAAACGTTTATCGTATGTAATAATAGCGCGCTCCGAATTTGTCCGTTGTAACATGCCGTCTACACTGCAATTAGGGGCCGTTAGGCGATAGTTGGCGCCAGCCGACCTGCTCCCTGCCTATACACTCGCCCACCGAATACCATATTACCGACAATGGACAAATAGTAGGTATTGTTTGTTAAAAGGGTCGTTTTACACATGAGAAAATGATATCGATAGCGGTGCGCTGGACGTCTCTAAACTCAAATAATGATATTTATGTCGGCGCCATAATAGCTTTATGTCTCTATCAATCCTTATTCCTTTGTTTGAATCCATGTGTATACAAACATGTACAAACTTAATAATCATTTTTAAATACTCTTTTGGATAAGATTATGGTTTGTTCTTTCAAAAATTAACTATTTGTACTTAAATTTTCCAACCCAATTATTTTTCTAGATACGAAACACGATAGTTAGCGTGTACTTATATAATAATATATTAAACCAAAAACACATTGCGCAATTTCATCGGTAATTCTGGTGCAGTAACATTTATCAATCAATTTATTGTCCAATTACACGGACATATTTCTCTAAAAGTTACATTGCAACATTTACAAGCAATGTCTGTGATACGTACGACCCATTAAAAGCCTATATATAAACGGATAAAATTCGCATGCACGGCAGTAAACGGTCGATCGTTAAATTCACTGCACTCACTTTGTGGCGCTCTATAAATTTATTTAAAAGCTTTGACACGCAGTTAGGATGATGTAGAGCTACTTCTAAATAATTAGGTTTAAGAATGTTACATGACGATGAGTGGAAAGATAAGGTCGACAAAAAAGTCATCCCTCATTGAATAATACTACTTAACTAATAAATATATAACATAAAATCTCGCCTATATTCTCCGAAGGGGTAGCTAGAGTTAAACCACCAACATTACGCCAGTTATATTATAAGTCCCAATGTATTAGGGGGCGAGCCCATCAACCGAGCATGAATTCCGACTCCATGTTGCTACTGAGAATTACCTAATGGATAAACCCAAAACCTAGGACCTAGTGCTCAGCGCTGAGCGACCCCTAGCGCACTAGGTACATAATTGAATACGAAGTCTGTCTATAATTTTATTACGTTGTAAAGTTATAGCACTAAACTATTTTAAGCACAAAATAATGTAAAACTTCAGTTGTTAAGCTATAAGCAATGACCGAAAACTTTATTGTCGCATAAAATTACCATTACACCGAAGATACATGGCATTCTTTGAAATAACTGAACATAAGTACAAGAGTAAAAGGTTTGAAATGTACTGTACAGTAGAACAACAATACAATAACTGCTCGTATGAATACGAGCTAAAAGAGACAATTTAATTAACTTCTTAATTTTGTAATACGTATTTTATTGTGAAACTAGTTGCGCCCCGCGGTGTTACCCGCTACATTTTTTCGGTATAAAAAGTAGCCTATGTGTTAATCCAGGGTGTCAGCTATCTCCATATGAAATTTCATGAAAATTGGTCTAGCCGTTTGAACGTGCTGAGGTAACATACATACAAACACACTCACAAACTTTCGCCTTTATAATATTAGTGTGATGTGATTATATAGAGCAACAATTAATAAAATTTTAAAACCCGAGTAATTACAAAACCAGAGTTTTCACTTAATTCTCAATGTTTATAACTAACATCAGGTACTTGGAAACGTTAAACGGAGAGCAAACTTGAATAAAATAAATACAAGCTACATTATCTAAATTAATTTTGTTTAGTTTGACATTCAGATGCATAGAAACCGGCGAGCTAGGTAAATATTAAAAAAATACTCTTTAACGAAATGGGCGCTTAAAATTTTGTTTGGACATGTTTTCTAGATGAAAACCGTGGCGCTGCTCTGCCAACTGAACAGTAACACAATGGCGCAGTTGGCAGAGCGGCGCGACGGTACGGCGAAACTCGCGGGTTCGAGGCCCGCTCGTGTCCATCAGTTTACAAGTTTCCTTTATCAATTTAGAGAAAGCCTTATCATTATATTTTAGTTAAGACTCCGATATAATTACAATGTAATCACGAATTTTTTATCAGTTTTATTCCTTGATTTGTGTTCACACGTGACTTCGAAATGCATGCAAAACCATCATTTACCATACCATACAAAGACCTAGTTATTAATTGTAAAGTGCTGAATACCCGTAAGGCCTACTATTAAATTCTTATAGAAACCAATATTATTTATTTACTTGTGACTAAAAAAATTAATAATCAAGAATATATGTTTTTTTCTTTTCTTTATTTATTAGGGACTTCTAACCAGTTTAGGTTTATACCAGCCCCACAATACAAATAATTAAAATTAAATTGCAATATGTTATTTATGCGCATTTATCTGAACAATACAAATGTAATCTAGGTTTAAACTAACCACTATTGTATTATAATATTTGATATTCGTGACCACTGGATTACCGCGTGTCGGACTGTTGTCTATTAATTGGGCAAATAACTTTACACGAGCAAGGGGACATTACCGCAAACGTCTGTGTACATTGTATATTAAGTCATATCTGATCCATGGTGACTCATACTTAATGAAACAGTATTTTTCCGTATCCCCTCTGTATGTACCAACCTCAATTAGTGATTTTATCGCTACGTCGAGAATATTTGTTTGTTGTACAACCAATCCCAAGGGTTTCGCCGACTAAGCTCCAAAATTTGCTAGTACACGGAAAATCCTATTAAGTACAAGAAGTACAAACTTTCCACAGTTTTGTCAGCGAACAATTTAAAGCCGCGCTCCCTTGCTTAAGATGCATTGGCTCATTCCAAACACAGGATTTAACGTTGGTTCGAGAGGCCGACAGTGCGAGTAAATGTGGCAATTCGTAGGCGACTCGTCCCACAACAGGCATTAGCACTAAATGACATCCACGAAAAATCTTCGCGAAGCGCTCAGATAAGAAATAGGGGAATAAAAAAGATTTTCCCGCCTTTTACACAGTTTTATTTGATTCCTGTCGAAATTGGAACGATAGTTTGGTTCGCTTCGCTTCCCCTCCAGCCTTCTTCTACTAAATTACAAATACAAATTATTTTGGTCCTATTCTAGGTCTAGTTATCGTCGCAGTAGGTTTGCCGGACGCAACTTCTAAATCTGATATCAATTTTCATAACAATATGATTTGCCGTTCTAATAAATACCACTGTGTCTCAAGTTCATTTAAAGATCAACCGAAAATAACCAAGAGCTTCGTACATAAGACTCCAAAACCAATTTAGAAATGAGTCGCGCCACCATTTACATTTACCTTTGCTTTTAAAGCTTACTGTACCCTACCTTCACATGTATTATATTATTCTGGTAGGTACCGTTACTGGAGGTGAGTGAATTAGCTGTGTGATCTATAAAATATCAAAGTTCAACGTGGAGTTAAATTGCTTAAAGCATTATATGAGTCAATGTCTGGCGCCGCGGTCGCGTATTTAGAAATTCCCCTTCAGTATTTCGCTACAGACAAAGAATGAAGGCAGTTTTAGCATTGTAAATTCACTATTGTGGTACATTTCGTTCTTTAAGCTATTAATCTCTAGTTGTGTAACAAATAAGTCACACATTTAAAAGGCAACTATATTTTAAATTATTTTTTAGGCTTTATCATGATAAAAGGAAATATTAATGTATTTATTTAAGATCGAAAAGAGGATACAAGCTAATAGTCTTATCGTTGACTTTTCTGTTTAACACTCGTTGGAATAAATTGGAAACGTATTGTATTTTTTAAAGAGTAAATGTTTTATTAATTTGTCCCTGCTTGTGTAAAGTGGTGTCTGTAGATACGCGTCGCGGCCATTGAGCAGTGACTCCATGCAGACAACATTCTGGGAAAATGCTTTTTGCCGTGGGCTGTTGGAAATAACACGCAATTATTGTACAATGACTTTTTACTTCGTACGATATTTTGCTTTATCTACAAATTGATGATACGGTAAAATGTTTGTTTGCGATAAAAATACCCTTTCGATGTAATGATTTGTCTACAAAATGTTTACTTTTGTTACGAAACGAAATCATGTTATCAATTACGAAACACAAAAGAAGTATTTGCTGAAGCGTGTTCGGTTTTTATTATCTAAGTCCGAAGTTATTTGTGGCTACATTACAGAGGTTTTATTAATATACTGTCAAGATATACGCACGGTTTTGAATAGCGATATTTTTAGAATACGAAGAAATTGATACATAGTATTTAGTATCCCAAAAAAGGACGATTAATAAAACACTTAGTGTAAGAAAATGAACACGTAAAATATGTTATAACTGATATCTCAATAAAGTCATTTACTGTTCCTTGTAACAAACATTAATAATTTAAGATTAATGGCTTTATAATTAGCCGTGCTACGAAGGCGCTACGAGCTACGGTTACACGCACTAGGTAGTGCTACAACGGCCTGCTGGTAATGTCTTTAATTTTAGTTGAGTAACTGTACCTAATATATGTATACAACATGTTAATTAAACCCGCATTTTGTGTGTTCAAATAGATGTATCATTCAATAACGACGCACAATGTGTGCGCAGTATCCGTCGGTATAACTAGCATCAGTAAGTTTGCATAAGCTGGAGTAGTTACAGCGTTATTATCTATGCAGTGTTAGGACGCAGGGGCACCTGAGACTGCACGCTAATTCCGAGCTCAGCCTCTCCTTACGACCGATAACTGCACACTTGAACACGTCCGCCAGATAATTGCTGCATACGCAATTAGGGTAACACTATTAGCGAAATGAAATTCCAACCTGTTTTATATGCGACGCCAACGAGTCAGTCGCGATGACTAATTAAAGCAACAAAAGGTCAATAAACATGACTCACTGAATCGACGGCAATCGGCTATGACCGTTTCATGAGCATGTTATTTTGAATGGAACATTGCTAAACGATACGGAAAAATCACACAAATTGAACATTTAGAACGTAAGCCGGCAGACACACTAAAACAAACAAGATCGCAAAGCCCGGTCCGTGTCAACACGGGGTGGTAACGTGGAAATTATACGGAACAAATTACATCATTAGAAAGCGCGACTTTATACAAGCCGGCCTCCATAAGTTCAGCGGACGATGCTGTGTTGTTCTTGTTGTTCAGTGTTCAGCCCGCGCCGTCTACCTCGTACGATGTACAGCAGCCATCAATTACAATACGAGGGCTTAGTTTTCGAAGTTGACTTTCGCGCAATCGATCGTCTGCGTACAATGGCATTCGCAATATCTGATTTTATGGAGCTTGTCGCTTATTCGTCACTATTTTGAATTTTCATGAACCCCTCGTGGCCTGTTTTCATTCCGTCCATGACCGGTAACAATTAGGAAAACCTCCGCCGGTGCAAGTCGCGCGGATATAAAACTTTATGTACGCATATAAATTTGGATGTCGAGACATGTTTTATTGTACAGTCGTAAAATTTGGGGTCGGAAAAGACCGACATATTTAATAAATACGAACAAGATCGTAAAGTTGAATGCAAACCTCTTCGTGGCATCGATAATATTATCGAACTATTTCTGATGTTCATCAGTAGGTACTTATGTAGCGATCGATTCCAGGGAGGCCCGGCTTTCGGCAATCGCGAAGTGTTTATATAACTAAATGAAATCGACGCGATTGTGAAATGGAAACGTAAGAAACTCGTGCATTTCTCAAAGTGCTATCTCTTTGTCGTGAATTTATATCGAAACATTCGGCTTCCCTGTACAAGTTCACAAAATGGCTCCAACAATAACGTGAATCCGCTTAACATTTCGCCCGGCCGCCCCGGGGAGGGCGCGGGATTCCCGGTGACGCGCCGCCTTAAACGTGGGAATACGCCGACGTTACCTATCGCTCCACTTATTTACCGAATACAACTCTAATAAATTTAATAAAGGGGAAGGAAACGTGTGACAGATGCACGAGCCACCGAGAAAAAATATCTGTCGGTACGTTCCGTATGTGTTCGAATAAATTTTTGTTTGCATTTATCGTTTTCAATAAGTCATAAAGCGCAATAAAAAACGCCACCTTAGCTGGCTGTAAATTTTCTAAAGAGCACAACATCTACAGGTAGTTGGCAGCCTTCCAGTCCTTACCTGAACACCTAGATGTGTTCTACTTTAAACTGTGTGTCGCGGCAAAATGTTTAATGAGCCTCTTTTACACGCCGCAATAGTTTGGAGCATGGTGTAGGTTGAACTAAAACTCTAACGTAGCTATAGAATACAGCTGCGTAAGTATTAAAAATAAAATGGCAAGTTGGTCGACAGTGAGGCAGGACGGTAATCCGGCTGTCGCCGGCAGGTATCGATGGACGGATTAAAACACCATTTTTACTGACGGTTAAACCCTTTGCCGAGTATCATTTTCATGTTTTCAATTATAGCTCCGATACTGCGATTTTGCGGCTTTAGTATTTTTCTTTAAATGATAAGTAAATCTTTTGATACTGTGTATTTATGCGATTGAAACATGTTGCGGTCAGTTATATGTAATCTATATTAAAAAGAAATTCTAGGCAGGAAATTGCTGCATTAATTTTGGATAAAAAATAGGTTATTATTTGATTTCCTTGTATTGTGCATACTGTTATTGGAAATGGTAACTAATGTTTGGCTTCTAAAGAACGACTTAAGTGCTTAGTATAAAAATCTTAAGACTGTATCTCCAATAATATGACTACGTCGTCCGAGTTTTTTCTTTCATTTTGCAGCGATACGTGTCTGTGCCAAAGTGTATTCTTTTGAACTTTATACATTTTTGATACTTTTCTCACTATAATTTAGTTTGTAATCGTATTAAGACTCAAGACTTACAATTGCATATAATGAATCCCAGATAAGCACACAGGGGACGTTTTAAACCTTCATGTAAATCACGTAGGCGACGCGAACGAAGTCGCGGGCGAAGCTAATTAATTATAAATAACAAACATATTCAGTATAAGTTGAACCCTTCTACGTAACATTTTGCTTGAATGTGTAATTCAATTTAAATTGGTATTTAATTAAAGATAGTTGCGGCTAGATTTTGCTAGGTCACTCGGCTGCGATGTAGCATCCGATCTGTAATCTTTAATTAAAATCACATTTAATTAAAGTAAGATATGAGCGAATAAATCATTGAATACGATGTACCGCGTTAATATTATGTTGTGGATATTTTGTATTTGTGACAATAAATGCCAGGCTTGTAATATAATATATTTAAGAGGCCAATTTAATATCAATTGCTGTTTATTAGTTGTATATATGTACTCAATAAATAATAAATAAGTTCTAAGACACACACTCAAAGTTATCTCTGAGACAAATTTGATAAAAGTGGTTTAGACTTGAAAATGACTCGGTAAATAAAGTGAGCTGGAATAATATATTTTGCAATTTTATAATAGAACGAAGTCGATACAATTATTTAGTACAATATTTATAGTTGTTCATCATTCTGAGTTTTTATCTTCGCTTAACAGATCTTATGAATTTCTAAATGCTTACGGGCCCCATCTAACTGATAGAAAGAAAATATTTGACGTGCTACAATGTGGAACATGACTAGGAAATCGATGGTAGGCAGCTATATAAAACTATAAATAATAAATATTCGCGGTCATAAAATTTTATGTTGTTGGGGGTAGGGGCGCTGAGTTCGCTCCACGGCTCACGGTGTACATCACCGATCAATTGTTCTGCGCCAAGGCACGTCGCACCCGCAGACGGCACGATACATAAATTTAGCATGCCGTTGTGGATTCACGATAAAAACATAACATACCCATAACATAACCTAGCCTGTATTCCCTGAGGTAGGCAAAGGTGTAAAGTACAGCCGAACTTTGCGTCCAGTGCAGGCGTTAATACAGAAACTTGGGAACAAATATTTTTATAAGCCCTATTCGTGGTTATCATGGCCTGTAAATAAGGCCTGTATCTATAATTGGCTTCTACGGAGGCAACCAAACTAGGGGTGTCCCAGAGAAACAAGGAAGCTTATTGATAGTAACCAAACACGAATCGTGACTCAACTGCTACTTAGAATTATATAAAAAACTAACAACAACATCCTGATTTTTTTTTGTTTTCAGAGGGAAAGCTTCAAAAGCCACCCGGCCCTTTTCTGACCTGGAAATCGAATTAGGCCTGCTCAGCAGTCGGACTGACTTCCACTTGATCAACGAGGAAATAACGATAAAAAATAAGAAGTAAATGTGTTTATTAATCCGGAGTACACATTGACCTACTTACGAACACTTTGTCGTACGTGTTAGGTGAGTGTCGGCAATTGTTTGAACTTCTCGACATACGCTATTTCCTCATGCCGTGGTAAAAACTTGGCCAGCAACTTTGTGACAGGACCGACTAGCCAGGGTGCGTCCGAAGTACTTAAGCAGAAGAGTTTAAGATTTTATCAAGCGTGTGGTAGGTATATCTATTTCCCGTATCAGTCTATGTACCTCTATAAATTTATTTCGTTCGCAGTTTGGCTGTACACCAAATATTAATGAATGTAACCGCATAGGAAAATGATGTAACGTGAATTGGTTAGAGTGGTGTTGTAGGTTTCATATTACCTATATCATGCGCAGAATATTGTAGTGACTTTGGAACCCGCAACGTTCCAATTCCGGGAACAACAAATATGACTACTCAATTAAATTTCGTATATAATTGGACTAGCTGCGCCCTGCAGTGTTACCCGCTAGATTATTTTGGAATAAAAAGCTTGTGTTAATCCAGGGTGTCAGCTAACTCCGAAACCATTTTTTTCAAAATCGGTCCAGCGGTTTAAGCATTAAGAAACAATAAACATACAAACACAGTCATAAGCTTACGCCTTTATAATATTAAAGTGATTTAATAGATATTCAAAAACTCACTAAATAAATAGATACAGTGTAGGTGTGAAATGTCTGGCAAAATGTACGTCCAAAATAAACCTCTTTTGGGATTACTGGTGTGCATTACATGCCCAATAGAATTCCCCGCAGTAACAATACGAAAAGCTAATAGTTTCTCCAAATTAATTAGTTCTAAAATTAAATCAATATGCTCAATACGTGTGCTCACACTCCTAATGCCTCTTAGGGTCGTAATACTGTCAATAAGTCTCTCTCGCGACTTACATGCATAATATGAATATTAATCGCATAAGCACATTCATTTCATTCGTGAATAATTGTATTTATTTGAATAATTTCCGCTATAGATATGATGATTTATTTAATTGTGAATCTTGGTTTATTTACTTGTTAGTCTGACTCTATTATATGTTATTGGATTTAGTCTGAGATAGGTTTGTTATCTTACGTTAACAAAGGTTTTTTGTTGCTAGTATTCAGGATATTTTCAATAAATAAGTATTAGGATATTAAAAGGGAAAATATAGAGAATTAGACTATAATATTTACATTCAATCTTCTTCTTATCGAATGGTTGATGAACAACCTGGTGTCTATAGGCCTCTGACATGGCCTTACACACCGTTGAAAAATCTCTCAGGTGTACTACTGGTTTCCTCACGGTGTTTTCCTTCACCATTCTTAGGAGCTGATAACCAGTTTATTTAGAATAATACGCACATGAATTCGAAAAGACATTGCTGCGTTCCGGGATTTGATCTTCCGACTTTTGAATTGGCAGTCCAACGGTCATACCACTCGGCTATCAGTGCTGTTGTTAATTCAATTCAATAAAGCCTTCAGTATGTATAAGAAGGTATTTATATATACTTTAGATATACTATGACTGTTGTCTGTTGTGTAGGTCTTAAGCTCCTTAATAACATCTCCATGTTTTCCTCTCCATTGTTTTCAACGTCTTAGACGGTTTAGCCAACGTTTGCGAAAAACTGCCCGAGCGTTATTAAGTAATTTCGCTCCAAATGCTTCGCATAACTTGCGACTGCCGAGCTCTCTGTGCAATTGTCGTGATATTATATGTATATCTATTACTATGTAGGTATTCATAGTTTATAATCCTGGGATGCGAAATACTGAGAAATAATAAACGAGTCTAGTATTTTTTCGGATTATTTTCACCCGTTGGGGGATGGATTAAGAATGCATTTTTTCTTTAGTTGCTGGAAAAGGTCAAAGAGGCGATGAACCCAGTCTGGGCTCGATAAATTGTAAGGTTCGCCACTTATCACATCGTACTGAGCATGAAAAATTGATGGAACACCTCTGTCTATCCTTTTAAGGACAACTGGCTTAATTGTGTGTTGGTATACATTGTGACTACCTCGTTGGTCTAGTGGCATCAAGCGCGACTGCTGAGCATGAGGTTTCGGGTTCAAATCCCGAGTCGGGCAAAGTGTTACTGACTTTTCCATTAGGTAATTCTCAATAGCAGCACGGAGTCTGGTTTTGTGCCTGGTTGATGGCAATACGATCGCCTGCTATTACACTTGGACCTATAACGTAACTGGCGTTTGCGTACTCTACAGTCACCTCTGCCTACCCCTTCGGGGAATACAGGCGTGATGTTATGTTTTTTATTGTTTACTTTTAACCTTTACAAACAAACACTGTCATCGCGATATATTCGTAGAAAACATAAATAACGAAAAGCTACCAAAGCCAAGTAAAAATTCGATCAATTTAAAGGAACATTCCAAAAGATCCTCCTACAAATAATACTTTACCATAACTACGTACCAGACATCGATACAAATACAGTGTACAAGTGATAGGGTAGTGCCCCAGGTAGAGTTGTCGTTTTTGCCCTTGTACATTGACATTTAGTGCAGACCGAACGATGGTTTATGAGCACGGTCCCCCGCCGGGCGACCCTACAAACGTACTTTTACTATGATTACAATTTAAAAATATTGTACACCATGTTAAACTGGAAATTTGATACGAAAAGGGTTGTGTTTTTTGTTAGTCTGTATTTTAAGTTATGAGTCAGTTTTGTTTTAAAGCTATGCGTTTTCATACAGTAAAATTCATAATTGCATATCCTTTCATATTAATCTTTTTAAAAGATTAATGATGATCAGCATGGATATGATTGTTAAGGATGACATTTACGTTCACGTTCACTGTGAATAAGACTTAAAAATAATTTCCTTCGCCTTTGTATTGTCAATAAAAAAAAGTCACATAAGAAATAGATACAAACACGTGCTACATATAAATATTGTACATTCATAACAAAGAGTTTGAAATTAGTAATAAGTAAGTTCTTGTGTTTTCTTAGATTTGGTATAACAAACAAAAAACAAATGTACTCTTTGGTTTTCTATTTGTATTTGTAAAATCTTTTTAAAATTTCAAGCTGTTAGCCCGTTCGTTGCTCAAGACGGAGCTAAGTGTAAATAATGTCCAAACTTGAACTTTACTAAATAACGTGGGACCAACAACATCGGAACGGGCCTTAAATATTTTATTTAAAGGAAAATAACATGTTTTCCGAACCTTAGCTATAAAAATTCAACTTTCAAGGGTTTGGTGATGACATAAACCAATGGATTTTTATAATACGCCAGTCCTTCACCCCACGGAGTTTGAGCGAGCTTTAGGTCTCCCATGGGAACCCTACAACTTACAGGGATAAAGAATATCCTATTATGTTAATCCGGGAACGGAAGCACCTTTACGCAAAAAAGGTCCAACATATCCACGCACTTTTAAGAGGGATCTGTAACGGATTTTCTAGTGCGATAATAATATATGAAAATAACATTAAAGTTTTATCTCTCGCTTGTTTTAGGAGAATCTCATATTTTTGTAAGGATGTTTATGTTCCGTGTGATGTCAATTTTTATAAAAAGTTTAGACATTTTAACAAACATCAGTTACAAATAATAACTAGGTGTAACGAATAGTACAAAAATATTAATTCAATGATTTAAATAATAAAGATAAACAAACTCATTCTTACTTTCCACTATTAAGTCTGGTGTTATCTTAAGAACGTCATACGACCTTTACATACCTGCACCTGCCTAACGAATGAGTATTTACGTCGTCAAATGTACGGTGGGGCACCTAATAATAAATGCTCAAGGCTGGTCATAAACGCGTTACGAACCATCGCGGACCCGTTGCCAACTTCACAAAGGGGCCGGAACACATTAACACCGATCATATTTAGCCCACAATAAACCACATTTGAATCGTTCCGTGTTTCGCTTTTTGCCACAGCTCGTGAATGTTTAGGAGTATAACCCGTTTATTCTTCTTTTGGAACAACGCAAAATATTTACGTATGTTTAGTACAATAATAAAATGCTAAAACTGTTTCTCTAACTCTTTTCCATCGAGGTACGAGCCAGCTCCAAAGACAACCTAGTATCTTATGTTAGAATTTCCGTAACGTCGAATAGTAGCTGACTATTTAATAAATATGTTAGGAGACAGTAGACACTTATCTTCACCCGCGGATGACGCTAT
This sequence comes from Abrostola triplasia, assembly GCA_946251915.1. Lineage (NCBI taxonomy): Eukaryota > Metazoa > Arthropoda > Insecta > Lepidoptera > Noctuidae > Abrostola > Abrostola triplasia. Next base: position 6,026,105 of record OX276423.1, read on the forward strand.
ACACTACACCTACAAATCAACGTCACCGTAGTTTCAGGCAGCAACGTTCAATAAGATACAGCACCGGGGTATAAGACACTAAACCAATACAATTGCTTGAATGAACACAGCCGCACCCAAGTTTATTATTACAGAAACTTATTGGACTCCCTAGTATATAAAGCACTTACCTTCACAATGTAAATACATTTTATAGTGCTCAATACAACGAAATTGAATCGCTGATATTGACTTCGGAGTGCAAGTTTCAATCAGTCCCTGAACCCTCAACAGTCAGTAGTAAATCAAAATATTTTGCCAGCGTACCTTGAACGTATTCTAATACCAAACCTTCGGCTTCCATCTCGGCATATGAATGTTTATCTCAGAGATATTTTTTCTACCTTTTTATTTTATTCGGTCCCTCTGAATAAATAAAGAGAACCGACGCCTGCACTAATTGAAGGCGAATTGCGAACCCCAAGATATTGGGCTTTTCGCGTAGCATCACTTACATTATTGCTAGATTTGAATTGGTAATTAATTGGCTCTCTCGATGACACAAGGGCTCTTAAGCGCCAGCACACATAAAACTCAGTTTCAGCTAAAATTTTTATTTTAAAACAACACCTATAGGAACTTGTTACCTGTGCTATAACTAGATGAAAACTTGTCCACGCCTGAACTCATGTGGGATCCAAGTCATAAATTCGGAAAAAGTTGAAAACAAAAGTCGCCCAATGCACTTCCCGTTTGCATCTGCTGCTATTGCAAAATAAAAGAGCTTTTCTGTTTTACCATTCTCTGATTGCTTTTGAAATTTATTTTTCGTAATAGAAAATATTTTAATATTAACTTGCAGATTTCTTTTTGTTCAAATCATTTTTATTAGTTAACATTTCTAAGAACAAAATCAAACAAGCCCCCAAAATCGGTGCCATTATTAAAAACACGTTACTAGATCGGATTTTATAAAAGAAAATCAGAAATAAAACAACAGTTAACAAAGAAAATAGTGAAACATCCGAATGGATGGTCGATTACGGTACGGAGCGACACGGCGGCGCCGCGTTTAAAACTCCGGCTAATTAAATGAATGAAAACGAAACTCGAATGTTTTCATTCCATTTACAGTTTCTATGCTCCCCCTCTCTCGTTTGCCGACCGACGAACGGTCATATGCAAACTGTATTACGATATTTCAAATGTGACAGTTGAAAATAAACGTGCGAGTTGCGCTTTAATTTAGTGATTTTTGAAATGTTTTGAATCGAGTATGAAACTTTTGAAGTGATATTAATTGTATTCAAATAGGTATGTAATATCGTACTGGGAGTGCTATTATATTGAAAAGTTTTTTGAATGTAAATCGAAGCTTAATTTAATTTAAAAGTTATATAGTAAATTCTACTGAAAATTGGCTATTTGACCTGAATAAAAACTCAATTCATACAATTAGAGTTCACATTGCTTTCATTTTTTATGTAAACCTGAGATATAATTAATTGGGCTACATTATTATGTCCTTGTTGTGATATTCTAGTCTAACGCAGACCGCTTACACAACAAACAGCCGCCATTAATACATCAACATTTTTATAACAACCTATTATCTCCCCAGAAAAACAACTATAAATTATTGAGTGCGTAACAAAAATATTACTTTACTGTCTATGTTTATACCGACTAGACACTAACAGTGGCAGTCTATACGAACTTAATGTAGTGCAAAAGCAGTAATGAAGTTTAAAATATCGGAAAATGTATGCTAAAAATATTAACACGTCGAAATAATTTTGTTACGTGCCTCCATCGAGAATAACGCCATCCAGCGCTGAGTTCGAAAAGTCATTTGTGCGATTATCTGTCTCGCGGAGCACATCACGGCCGGCATTGTATGTAAATTGAATTAATGACGGTGCACTTGAAACCCTCTTTACTTTATGAATCGCTGTGGGAAAACGGCATGGTTAAAATTCGTGTATTTATACGCGAATCGGTGGGATGCTAATGAAGATCGATTTTTGTTCTTGTGTTGCTAAACGCATTTTTCAACTTCAACTTTGTAGTTTTTTATTAGATATGCAGCAAATATAATTATCGATGGTTTCTTCTTCTTTGTATCAACATGAGCTATCTTATGGAAGCAGGTTATGCCTTGGTGAAGATATTGGTCAGTCAACAAGGATGGTAGCGAGGTTGACCGTCCAGGGTGCGCGGTAGGTACTGAGGTGTCGTCACTCGTGGTGGCTCTCTACTAACAGCCCAAAACATGGATGGATGGTTTCTGAAAAATTTAAACAACAACTAAAAATTGTCTTCGTTTATGGTCAATATAGATTCACATAAAAACAAATATCTGTGTCTCAACAACAAAGGATTAAAGCTTAGCTAAAGGTAATAGTCCATACAAAGGTTTTACTATCATAATTATTATGAACAGGTGTATTAAATACATGTAAAAATACTGTACCTGTTACTTAATAACTCCTTCCAAAACTAACACCAAAAATATTACATTCAATTATCCCTAATAAAAATAACAAGAAGATAAAACGTAACACTAAGAAAAATGTATAAGACGTACTCAAAAACCGGCCAGTCCATTATCCCGGGTTATTACCGAGATGTAAGATATGGTCAGCAAAGTGTTTAGCCTCGGGGGAAGGTACCTCACTAAATTCCTCCACTTTACGAAGCGAGGTAGCCATTAAGATTATGAAATTATGAAGCCGACCACTTGCAGAGATTTGCTTCGTACGGTCACACTTAACTAGCCTGATTTAATTCGACCACACTGAATTGTAACTGGACTGGGTTTCAATTGTTTAGTTAGTTGTATAACATTGTTAAGTAAAGCCTGTGATTTATGTAGTATTAATATTTGAGTGGCTTTGAATGTATTTTCACCGTAGGGGTCGGAGGGGAAAGTAGAAAGCTCCTTGTCTTTCCAGGTTTTCGGTAAATAACACATCTTATTAAAAGGTATTTTTGGTTAGTTACACACAGTTGTACTACGTTTAAAAGTACCTAGGTTTATGTAATTATCTTCCCACTTCAGGCCAAATACTTTTTATTACGCAGTGAAGCAAAATAAATAAATTAATCAATACCAAGAATTTGCCTACATGTGTCTGAAATTTTGATAAAAAAGACTGACGCTTTTGAGGGTTTTACTGAGTTCTTTAATGTGCAAGTCTGATTTACACAAAAACATAACATAACATCACGCCTGTGTTCCCCGAAGGGGTAGGCAGAGGTGCACATACATATAGTACACCCACATTTCGCCAGTTATGTTTTTAGGTTACTTACACAATAATACACAATCACCAAAACAATCATTGAAGAGTTGGTAATCGACAACACACTTGCGAAGAAGACGCAAAACGAAAAGAAGAAGAAAACGTCATTACAATATTATAGGAACAGCTTTACTGACCTGAATTTACGGAGGTAGGATCCATTGACGGTACCTAACATTTTTCTTAGACATACAAATTTCTAAAAGGGTTAAACAGTAATACAGAATTTCGATATCGCCTATTATTTTTTTATGTTAATGCATAGGTAATGTGTTTCGGACCCGAAACATAAAATGGGTAAGGCAGTACCCTGATCTCCTAGTTTAGTATGCAGACGTAGCGAAGCGGCGAGTTTAAATAATAAAAAAATTATCCTACTTACAAATAAAGGGCGAATCTAGGCCACGGCTAATTCTATGCTCGAGCCCCATCGCAAATTGTAATTTTCTCTTACCCTTATAACAGCAATTTATTTCATGATAAGAATCTTTTTAGTCCTTGCAAAAAGGAATCTTTGTTGGAATCGAACATTCCTCGGGTTGATTACTAAGAGCCCAGGAGGCCAGATTTCATGAAGCCAATTGCCATTCACGCGTAGGCGAAAGTGATCGCTTGGGTGATATTATTTAAATGTAATCTTTTTTCGATACTTTTGAACCGTTTATCTTAGTTACCTTTAGTTAAAGCATGCTTCTTTAGAGAAGCAGCGTCGAGGAGGTCGTAGACTAGATAAGATATAATATATTAGAAATAAATTATTCATGTAAAAGAATTTCCTCCTCATTGGATTTTCTTTTTGTGCGTTCAATGTGGGAGAAAACATGTTCTAATCGAATCATGAAAGTAAAGGAAAACATAGTTCCCGCACGAACGGTAAGAATCAATTGAGAGAAGTGGATTGGTATGGCACTCGTGGTCGGTAGGCAGACCTGCTCACACCACTGGTAAGTAAACTGCTTCAAGGCACGTGTAACTATTACTTATAATTAAAATTAATTAATGACTGTGTTTGAAAATTTTATTATAATAATGGTGACCTAAACTATACTAATTCCTAATTACAAATTTAGCTGAAATAAATAGCACAGTTAATATGAGTAGGTAATTTTATTTCAGGTAACAAAAAACAAATAAGACCTACTTTCAACCACTTTTCCTTAAAATCATGTTGTTCTAATAATATCTATCACTAATAACTGACGTTTCTTTTTTACTAGCTCCGCCCCGCGGTGTTACTTGCTACATTTTTTCGGGATAAAAAGGAGCCTATATTTTAATTAAGGGTATCAGCTACCTCCATATGAAATTTTATCAAAATCGGTCTAGCCGTTTGAGCGTGAAAGAGTAACAAACATCCATCTATACATACAAACTTCTCCGTTTATAATATTAGTAAGGATATAGTGAGCTTTTATGCAAACCCCAATCAGCCGTGCTATTCTAAAGACTGCACTTACAAACTCACTTCTAAATCCGCGGTGAAATTTGACACTAGCGCATAACAAGGTGATGTGCAAGATGGCTTTCGGAATGATGTTAGTGTTTCAAAACATAGCTATGCACATAATACCTGCTTATATGCACAAGAAAGGCAACTGCTACAAGATAATCTTTTTGCATACAATCGAATGCCTCTAAAGTCGCTTTATATCAGAAAATAGAAATTTTAGTGGTCCGTGTTATAACAATAATAATAAATCCTTCATTTCAGACCAGATATCCATAAGTTACAACAGAACAATATATATAAATAGGTACTTACTAACTACTTGCAACGCATTTTTGTTTATTGTGTAACATTTTTCAGTTGAAGTATTATATATATTTCTATTAAATGAGGACAGTAAAATAATCCAAACATTTTATTTTAATTTATCCGATGAATCTTTATATGTCAAAGATTTACATCGTTCTAAAAATCTTCATTTCAGTGTCATTCGTATTGATGTCATGTTTTTTGTAAGTTGATATCTAAGGCATTACTATCAGAGCATCCAAGTACTACCAGATAAAAATTAAAAAAAAACGTTTGAATTTCTTTTTAAAAAATGTCATATTTGCTAATCGCTGCGACGACATGAACTAATACAAAATAACAATAATAGTAAAATATGTGAAATAGTCATTAAGTTTTTAGGGTGAGAGCACATTTAGTGATTTTCCAACTTAACCCTTTATCGCGACCATAAGTAAGTAGATATACCAAATAATTTGAGCAACTCATGTGTCTTTTGTTTAACTTTCTTTTAGTCCCTGCCTTATGTCAAGACTTTCATGATACAAACAATCTATGTGTTATTCTAATCTCATATCTCATCTCATATATAGTTTAGATTTCGTCTACACTGATACATACAGTATAACATGAAACATATTTACTATATCGCAGTCGAATCTGATTCTATCACAGTCTAAAATAAAATTGAAAGGACAAATCACACGTGTATTCCGAAACAAATGTCGGTGTGGTAATAACCAAGGCTAGCGGAGTGTAATATTAATGGGTATTTTGCTTGAAAATTCTCAGTAATGGCCTAACTGGAATTATGCCTAGCAAATGGGGTTAGGTTCTCCCCCTGTCACGAAGAACCTGATGGTCTTCCGCGAACTGCAGCTGCACTGCACGCCTGTTATTCCCAAAGGGTTTCCCCAATAAACAATTATGCTACCGTTTTACTATCAATGTAGTACCACGAATTAGTTGGTCATTTTAATACTGATTTTGGTTCGGTATTACTGTTCATTTCGCATATGAACATTTTCAAATTTTAACCCGTTATTACATCGCTTGACTGTGAAAAAAAGGTGATTTAATAGTCATTTAGTCGTGATTTACCCGCCCTGACCTGTGTACACAGCCTTAAGTAAATTGGTCGCGTGCCGGCCTCGCGGCGCCAGTGTCAACGCCACTGCACGACGCACTGCGGCACACCACTCAATTCACTGCCTTCCTTGTTCTTCTTTATTAAGACGTATGCATCGTGTAATTATTCGGCTAGTCTTTTACTTCGATGCTGTTTTTGCTAGTTTTTTAGTCACGCCACTAGAGATGTTGCCAAGTTCCATTGAAAAACTCGGCGCCTACAGTTCGCAAGTTGGTCCGGCTTTGCAATTCGGTTGGGTTTGGTAAATTACGTGTTTTTAAACAAGTTTCTACCACAATTTTAAAATTAAATGTATTTTTTTATCCAGTTTTCACAAAGAACCCAACAAAAAATAGATAGTTTTTAAAATAAGTAGGTATTTTTCTGCAATTAAGGATTGATTTCGTAGAGGGCGTAATGGAATAAGCATTTCGCTAAGTGTTTGTTTATCAAAGCAGAAGTGACTGTGGGTGAAGGAATGAATCCTAATCGTTTGTTAGCTTAGGATCCGATAGTGGATCTTCAATTGTTGCCATGAACAGAACTAGCCAGCCTTGTTCGATCCATACACGGTAACAAATCAAAGAAAACCCTTTGTAAGTCACGTGTTCCGCTTCCCACAGCTATAAGTGTCGTTTAATATTTCAGCGTATGCGTACAAAGCTGTGCAATGCGCATTTTGCAAAGCAAATCCTAAGAATTTTGTAAAAAGCTTTCAGTAAAAGGCACCTCCGAAAAGATTATTTATTCAGTACTTGTAATGTTCTTATAAGTATATTGTTTGCGACTTTGAGTTATGAAACTAGAATTCGCTGCATTTAGAAGACTCTTATTTTAAAGTTAATCGGATTACTTTATATGCTTTTAAGTTAATGTATGTAGATATGATAGATTCAATGCCAAATAAATAATATACGTCATAACTAATAAATACTTCTGGCTTCTGCTTAACACAAAGAGTTATTTATTGATATATCCGATTACGTATATCAGAACATCAGGATAATATATTTCCATTAGGCCATAAAATCCTGAATAAGAAATCCCAACGAGCGGTTGACTTATGTTATCAATTTATACATCTTAAAAGAAGCGACGTCGCTCACTGCCAACGCATTATATTATAATGGAGCATGTTATGTCCTTACTCATTACATTCTTTGCACGTAAAAAATAAAACCTTCTGTCACAATCTTGACAGCTTTGTATGAGAAAATAACATACCTAAGTTATATGTAACTCGCAGGCCCGTATACGACCCAAACAAATTATTAATGTACAAAAAAGATACAAAGACTTGTTCCTAAGCTAAGTAACTTCGCTCAAGTACGTGATTTGAAAGATTTTTTTTTATTCCGTTCCCGAAATGAGAATTCAAACAGGGAAAACAATTCTTTTCATAACGCGTTCTGTTGTTTAGAACATTCGCCTCGGGTTCCAGCAATCGTCTAAACTAATAAACATCTGTTTTTATTACGGGTAAAAGCCTTGAGAAATGTATAAATCTTTTTGTAATAAATTGTATTATGGTTATACCGAAATTGTATTGAGATATCGCCTGTAGGTTCGAGTCAAAGTTCGTTCCATGTTCGGTAATTACTTAGTTTCCGAGTTTATTATTTACACATTCATTTTCTGCAAGTTTGACAAGTTTTTTCTTGATAAATTGTATAAATTAACATCATTTTTAACTTAGTATGCTAATATACAAACCGACGTCGATATACATTAGTTATCAGTCGGCGACATCTTGCTTTCTCCAGGGCCCGAAGTTATAATAACCTAACTAAATGACAGGCAGCGAGGATACTTAGCAAAACCATCAGGTATCTGTTTCTCATAAAGCCTACTCTCATTTTCGTTATGATGTTAATAAAAAGAAATGGAAAAGTTGCTCGTGTACGCGTCAAATGAAAAAGTTATGGCACGTGATGATACTGCAAAGACAGTGGAGCCACCTGCCGGTACACCAAACTAATTACAAACTTCGTAACTTCCTCAAACACTAAAATATTCTCCTAAAAACGTCACCTCGTAACGTACTCGAATAGAATAATAAATTTTACTTTCTGTGTCTCTCTTAGAATTAGTCGCTAATGCATATCACTTTGGTGAAAATTTGCGCAACATTTTAAACAAAGTACTGAAAATTCTGATGCTTGAGTACATTTCTTTGTCCTGTTAAATAAATATTGTGTCATTTTAATGTTCAAACTCTAGTTACAAATGGATATTTCTTTCCAGCAAACCCAATCTCTACAATAGAATAGGTAATAACTAGATATTATTATAACATAATTAAACAATAGTAAGTGACTTGACATTCTTTGTATATAATGTGATATTCATCGCTGAATTAATAATGCGAACAATCAACTGACTGTCTTCATTTGTAATGTATAGTCAATTAGCCCGTAATAATCGTTGTAGTCCACTTCACATTTATTACAAAAACCAACATATCTTTTAAAAGAAATGTTTTGTAAGAATGCTAAAGCTGAATACCTAATATTTACTCGTCCAATTTCTACTCGTACATAGCCTAAATAGGGAGAAGTAGACTAAAAATCCTCAAGTTTTAGAACTACGGTACTAAAAAATACTTAAACGTGGTCGGAGCATCAGTTTAGCAATAACAATTAAATGGGTATGTGAACTAATTCTTCAGGGAGTAATCAAAGAAGCAATAATTCTATAATGAGGCCTGATATGTCTGCGTTGAGCCACCAGTTTATGTTCCACGTTACATGCATCCTTAGGGACGCGAGGAACTCGACCCTTACCATACAAGGGGTACATATTTACGGTGGTGCTATGGCAACCATATTGCAACAATGGAAGTCCCAGTAATGTGACCAGTGTCTGTTTCAAACGCATTAAGGCGTTTCGCACACGTGGACACTTTTGTGTCGAATACAAGCTGACAATGAATATTCGATTTCTATATAACCAGTTGGCCACATCGCCCGAAGACAATCAGATAGCTTTGACAAACTGGTCGTGGTAGGAATTTTTGTTTTGACCAGTTGCATCCACTTGACGAAGGGAGGCCTTTATTCAACAGTGGATGTCTTCCGGCTGATGATGATGATCCGCTTGACACATAGTCTTTCACGATCAAGCCGTTTAATGTGATGTTGTGCCGTGTCGGTAACTAAGAGTTTAAGTTTTCGCACCCCCTTATATAACTTATTCTAGTATTTTTTTTTAGTCTTTATTTTTTAAGGAACTTTTACGCATATTCTATTATAATTATATATTCCACCAGCCAAGCCTCATAAGAGTTATCACTGCTTTGATTGTCTGAAGAATTCGTAGTGTTTGAAGACATTTCGTTATGAAAAATAATCCCTTCTATCAGACATAATTACATAGCTTATCAATTAAATATTGTGGTTTACTGAATTCTTAAGGTATTAACAAACCTCAAAATATTTGAACTCCTTCGCAGATACATGCGTGATTTTTTTTGTTTTTGTAGCCTTTTGTCTTTGTTACATAGAAATCTTGCTTAATACCTTATAGGTTCGCCGTCTATTACATGAGATAATTTAATTTCCACTTAACTACAAACCCGTAATTTAATAAAACTCGAGTCTTCGAACACTGCTTATTCCCGCAGTTCGTTTAATATGTCCCAGCACTTGAGTCCACTCGAACAACGTTGTCAACATAATTACCCTCAGGATTGAACACGCCATAAAAATGAAATGCCTTTTAAAACCGTTATGTGCGCGCATATCGCCTTATTGAAAGAATATTACGTATGTTCTTCCGTTTATGAGATGTTCAAGAAATAGATAATATTGTCCAAAGTTTGTGGCTAATCTCAATTCTCGCAACAATTTTTTTCGTAGCCTCATACGAGTATTGGTTACGAGAATTACGAGTCTGGAATTCTAGATGTCTGTGTCTGCCTGTGTATAAACTTTGGGACTTTACCCAATTGCAAAGGCAATAAATAGCATTATTAGTTTTCTGTCGCGTGCTGCTAAATGAATAGAAAACAAATGACAGTCAATACGCTACAAATGCAGCAAAGCTATGTCAAGGGTTCAATGGACGTACGGCATCCGTTGGTGGCACTTTTTGAACTTACTACGTTATTAGTTTTATCAAAAAAATAATTAAACGACTATTTATAAATAAAGCTACTCTTTATACTACCTACTATACGTATGTCCCTTTTGTACCAACACTTTTCTAACTAAATTCGACATGTCACTTGATTGATTGACTGTCTTTTCCCGGGTTGTTTAACTAAAACCACTTCATTGCTTCTTTTTTTCATCCGCAAGGACTGAAAATACATTGTTCATAAATAATTGGATATATTTCGAAAACTTATTTATGATACAAATGTGACTGGCTGTGGTTTGAAGATTTTAGATTTATGACTTAATCTAATTAGTCTCCAAAGTGCGGTTATGTTTATCATCTCATCAGGCTAAGCTAACGTCTTAACTTTCGTTAACTAAGCATAAAACACATGAGCACATTAACTCAATACAGATTGTAATAAAGCCCCACAAATTTTTAAACACTACAACCCTTATTTTGTAGACCGGAATGCATATCCTAGCCGGGACGCACATAGCATTTTCCCGGTTAGATAAAATTTTCACAGCACAATTTATTGGGCGGAACGTCTTATTTATCTCCTAAAGCATCGACCAAAGAGAACGGAGAAATCTCTTAATGGTCATGAACTTTGAAAGTATGAGTCGGGAACCACCCTAGAGAGCTATGATTCAGGGCCAGGCTATCATTACGTCAGATAATCTGACTCTGGTTATAAGACCACGTCTATATTTAGATTAAGTGAAACTTGGGCGGTGCGGGCTCTGTAAATATCTAACAGTTTTTATGGCGGCGATAGGAAAAGTTATGGCGTAAATGAAATGGTGTGCCATGGGACTGGAACAAAAAAGTCAGATACTTTTTGATAAAAAGTACGAACGCAATGTTTCATTTGCGTACTTTGCGTAACTGTAATTCTTTATAGCCGCCAGAAATGTTTGCTTTAATACTTCGCCTAATTATAATTAATTTAAGTACGTTCTCGCCTTAAACATATTACTACGGAGAAAGTTTTGGCAGTGTTTCCGTATATGATTAAAGTTCTCTAGAACAATTTATGCTTAATAAGGCGTAATGATAATAGTAGTACTAGGTAACCCGAGGATGTTATGGTAGCTCAGGATATTGGTTTAGCAAGTTGGGTTACAAAGCCGCAATCGCTCTTAGAAGTATACTGATACACCGCACTGCATCTGGCTAATGATCGTATAGTAATCCAGAATAAAATAGCTTAGTTATGCCCAGGGTTATGGAATAAAAATCGTTTATTTATTTTTCGTATTCAATCATATTTATGAAAAATAATTCTTATTAATAATATATACTAGCTGGTGTCCCACTCTGTTTTAGATTAAAGTTCTCAACGGGCCTCTGCGTGTGGGACCTGCGTCCCCACGTAAACCTTTTAAAAGACCTGGTGTCTTCCGCATGGTTGATGCCCGGGTAAAGAAAATGAGATGCAAATAATAATAATTTGATGTCAAAAATATTTTTTGAACAACAATTTTTAAGGATATACCTTAGTTGGTGTTACGTCGTTTTGATCACTTGCTTCACCAATTAATATGAAAGTAACTCATAAAGAGGTTTCCAACAGATTTTTCATCTTGGCTAGAAAATAATATCAAAATTTACTGCCAGTATTTTTGGTTTCTTAAAATATAACTAGGAATAATAAACAATGTACAATTCTTATAAAATATAGTGTACCTTCTAGTGTAGGTATATGTAAGTAGTATAGTAGGAATTATAGATGCTTAAGACACATTCAAGTTTTATTAACTTTAAGAAATTTATGGGGTTTCCATGAAAGCACTTGATCGGAGCGCGCAATATGAAACCTCCTCAGTATTTCAGTTATTGACCACTCGTCTGGACAATTGACGCTAAAACGCAATATCCTGCGCAGAGTGTGTGGGTTTTTTTCTTGATATCACCCTGTAATAATGATATAGGTACCTGCTTATTTCTTTTATTCTGATCTATAAACTAGCTCCCTTATTTATAACTATACTCCTCTGCCTGCCTACCATACGATTAGTCGTTGATGCTACACCATAAAAAAATATACTAGTCTATCAGTAACCCATAACTTTATATGACATTCTGATAGGTAAAAAAAAACGGTTCTCTATTGCCAAGGATATCTCTAAAATCCATTCAAAATCATAGGGCCATTCCAAAAACAAAACCATCTCCTTTTTTGAAGACCATTAGAAAATTAATTTAAAAATTATCGTTATACAAAGCTCAGCTTACTAATATAGATTACGGTGTGTTGGCAATTTAACCTTTAATAACCAGGTTCTATCAACATGGCTCTATGGAGCCGTCCCCCGGTCCGGACGGAATTTAACCCGATGTTTTCCGTCACCTTAATTGAGTGATGACTTACATTAACTTGTCACATAGATACTTGTAGCCCGCAACCTTCGTGGTGAAACTCGGCCCGGAAACCTTCATCACACTTACCGACATACGTGTAACCTGTGCTTTACCTATTAGTCATTATCACCTACATTTTAAGGTAAAATCTGTATTTAGCGCACTGGCCACTAATTGTTGGGCTTAAACAAATAATTTTATTTAGGCCATTACATTTCATTGTTTTCATAAATTCGTTGGGAAATATAAAACGGATTCTATTTTCAAATTTAATGTGAATTTATGATATTTATGCTATGGTAAGTAATGTTTGGGTCATTATTCATTTTAACTGATTTTAACAATATCAAAATATGGCGCCATGATTAATATTTTAACATGAAACAAATGTGTGATTTATTCAACTTTAAATGTATAATTATTACTATGTTCCTGTTACAAATCTGTATATGTCGTAGAAACTTATTTTATCAAATACACAAATACTCAATAGGTAGGTACTACTCTACTCATGTGGAATGCGAACCCGGTCCATACGTTACCCGACTCCGAGCTAATCGGGTCGTCAACTTCATTAAGTATCACATAAGTCATTGCACTCGTTAATACTGCTTAGAGTGAATTAATTAACACCCTAGCTTAATGCAGATTTAACTCAACTGCAGAACCTCTTATACTTACTTCCATTTATACAAAATAAACACGAATTTTATAACAATCTTATTTACCGTTCAAAATCGTATAAGTAGGTACCGTGATCTTATTTATGTGAACTGTGCTTAATATTTAACAAAAGTATTCCAATCTTTATACAGTAATCGACTCTACATACTCTTTCACAGATTTTAGTAAGAATATAAAATTAAGTACCTATTTAGAGATTTCAGAGAATAGCTTGCCAGCCGTCACTTTGTGGGCCGCGTCTTGCGAAATCTGTATTAAATAAATTCCTGGAATCACAACTCGATTTTGTCGCTAGTATAATAATATATCAGTAGGATCATGAGTAAGGAACGTGGTTACGATCATAGGCCGCGAGTATAACTCGCATGAAAGCTTGAATACAGTCTTTGAAGGACACAAACTATGTCCATGCTAATCCTACCTTGACGGGATCACGGACAAATCTAAAAAAAAAATATTTTTATTTGTATACCTAGATATATCGTTTAGTCTTCTTCTATCCTTTGGTTGATGAACCACTTGGTGTCACAGTTTAGACCACCTGTAGGCTTCTGACATGGCTTTACACGAGTGTGCAGGTGTTCTGGTTTCCTCAAGTTGTTTTCCTTCACCGTTTTTAGCAATAGATATCTAATTTATAGTGCGCACATGAATTCGAAAAGACATTGGTGCGTTTGAACTTGACTTTTGACTTGGAAGTCCATAGGTCTATGGTCATACCACTCGCCTATAACTGCTATTTTGGTATTTCTATGTCTTGTGGACTATTCATTATTTCCACGCCACCTAGCTTTTATTTAATATTTTTATTGAATTTTTACGTGTAAAAGTGTTTGTGAAAAACTATATAAAGAAATAAACAATTTATTCATTTATTATGAAACTTCTTCGATATTCTCTCAGGTGGATATTAAAACGTCATAGAAGACCATCGGCTCATCCCGCTAAATTCGAAACCCTGATTGGCGCAGTAGCTTAATTGTTGTTTGGCATAACTCTGAGAGCTTGTGCATGTAATATTTCATATTCATCGAACATTCCCATAATACGGAATGCAAGGCTCTATCAAAACAATATAGTGCATTTCCATACGATATTTATTCTAATGCGAATTTCTCGCACAATCATCTCCAGCTGTCATTATTCATAACATCCGTCCATTATAAATACCACTTAGTCAATTAAACACTCAGACCGCATAAATTAAGCGTTTACGTTCGCAAACCGAGTGTTTAGCATTGCTAAGGAGTCACTAATGTTCGGTTATGGCATGATGAGAACATAAAACGATATTGCAGTTTGATAGGCCGTCGGGCGAACGAATGTATCATAGATTGCCCCTTAAATGCATTATTACTTATGTAGTGCCGCCGGCTATCTACACCGATACAATTAGTACATTTCGTTTCCCAGTAAGTGGCTATAAAGTGGATGGTGATGTCCGTTACCATTTTAGTATGAGTAACATAATTCGTAAGATGGTGGTGAAGTGGTTGACGGATTCTTATGATCTAAAGGAGATTGGTATAGGTTAAAACTTAGACTAATTCTTGCGACCTTTTATATATCATTATTTTAAAAAATAAAATCAAAATCGTTCCACAACTGACGGCGAAATCGTTGAACATACAAAAAATAATTCAAACGAACATAAAACCTCCTTCTTTTTAAAGTCGCTTAATAACCATGTAGACCATGTATTTAATCACCAATAAATGAATCTGTTAATTGTCAAAACACTCGCCTTTTTTACATTGGTAGGTAATACTAATACCTACAATGATGTCTAGTACAGAATATACAATACTACTTTCAGTATTATTCAATTAAGTTGAAATCAAATGAAAGAGACATCAGATCATTAATTTAATACCTAGAATCTAGATAATCCACAAGACTTAAATGACGAGATAGAGATCTGGAGACATTTACTATCGGTGTCACATTACTCTTTGCGGTCTTAAACTTTCAATATAAAATCAGATCTAGACATAAATCTTTAATCGAGAAGTCTTAAACTCTTAATGAACAGCCACTCCTGGATAGATGGACAATGTTGTAACAGAACCTCTTGTTTTATTATTTACTAGCTGCGCCCCGCGGTGTTACCCGCGACATTTTTTCGGGATAAAAAGTAGCCTATATGTTAATCCAGGGTATAACCTATCTACATACCAAATTTCAACCAAATCGGTCCAGCCGTTTATGCGTGAAAGAGTAACAAACATCCACACATCCATACATCCATACTCACAAACTTTCACATTTATAATATTAGTAGGATAGGATAGTAGGATTAAAAACACAAACACCCAAACTCCCATATTCGGAACAAACATCTGCGGATCGCACAAATTTCAGTCCTGTGAAAGAATCGAACCCGCAATCCTTAGCCAAAGCGCTAGTTGGCGAAATGAAGGTGTGCTTAACAGTCACCCCTGCTTACCCCTTCGGGGACTACTGCCGTGGTATTATGTATATACCTATGTATGTGCCTACCACCGTAAAGAAGAAGTAAGACCTTATCTGTAGTTAATATTATAAAAAGGTTTTTGTTTGTATGTAGGAGGTAATCTGTAAAACTATCCATCCGATTTCCTGGACCTTCGGGGACATAGGCTACTCTAATCCCGAAAAAATCACGACTTTTTTCGTAGATTACGTCGCTGTCGGGAGCTCGTTAGCTATATATTTTTAGACACTCATGTCATTTTCATTTGTTTTCATTGTTTATGTAGCTTTTCTACATTTCCGCGAAATTTATACCAGCCAGTTTCGGTAGAATAGAACAAAATGAATACCTGGATAGTGGAAACGAGAGATGAGCTGAATGTTATTAGCAAATAGTTTATTTTCAGAAGCGAATATTCTGTGATATCTGTTTTTAGAACTATCGTATATTTATAAAGTAATAGCTATGAATGTTTTACCTATGCAAAATCCCGCACGGATATTTTCAATTTTTAGTTTCTTTTATTTTAAAACCGAGTGAAAATACATTTGATTGATTTGAACAAAAACTATGTTATTATTAAAGGGTTTTAAAATTAAATAGATTAATTAGTGACGTTGATAAATTAGGAAAGTAAATAGGATTTGATTAACATGTAGATATGTATATGTATTTAGTGATTCACGGCAAATATCAGCATACAAATTAATACATTAGCATCGCTGTCCATTCAGACTCGGTCCTTATTATCTAAACTGTGCAATCAGGGTTGTAATCATGGAAAATTAAAGCCAAAATGCAGTGTGCATAAATTGCCAAACGCGTAGCTATTTTAACAAGCTTATCGTGCGAATTAATACAAAACGCGCTTTATTAGTTAAAGGATTGCATTTTGTACCACCGTTATATTGGACACAGTTTTGTTAGAGAACAAGCTATAGCGTAGAATGCGTCATGCGATTTCCCTAGCTTACGTTTTCCGACAAAAATTGGATGAATGTACTCACAGGAGCGCCGTGAATTGCGACTGTTTGTCGGGCCATTGTTATCGTTTTAACTCAGAGTGCAAACAAATGCCTGCAGGGTATGAACATTAAGCTCAAACAAAATGATGATAACGTAAATTAACTTTAATTGACAGCTGTGTAAATTGAACTCCAGTGAGATTTAAGTTTAATAAGTATTTATGATTTATGTTAAACCACTTACATTATAAAAACTAATTTGAAATGGTCCCGAAGGAAAATTCGTAGGAACGTCTCACCCTCGCTATCTCGCCAAGTAATGCTCAATAAACTTTTAAAATATATGACACGCAAAGCCCACTATTTAAAAAGGGGAGAGAAACAGACAGATCTCCAATGTACAGTCGGCATGTAGCTGTACTTTGAACACACCGAATATTTTTTGTACCCACTGCTGATACATTTTTTGTTATATTTTTAATTATGCCTGCCCTCTGCGAAGTATATAAACAGGGACGCGTAGCCAACATGTATGAACGATTTAAACAAAGCATTTCGTTTGTTTTACAATTCTAGAAATTCACGTATCCAAATTACTCGCATTAATTGATTTACTGCAAACGATTTTAATTAAAAGCTGCCTTATTGCCTGCAATTAATTAAAAGAATACCTACATGGCAATATGAAGGAAGGTTTATATTAAACTAAACGAGATTTGGGCTCACAGATGTAAGTTCGGTATCGGGCCCTTCATTTACATTTCAATCGGCATTACCTATACGCTGGTTAGGGCTCCGCTACGGCGCGCGCCTCGCGGTGTGTCCTAAACATTTTATTACATTCCATGCACGTAAAATATAATATCCCTACCCACACTCAGATGTACGCGTTGTGAGCAAATATCTAAATGTAATTTCCATGAGTTGTCCCCGCAATGTTTTCCCAGAAAATATTAACATGGAAGGCAAGGGGCTGAATCTCTCCTAAGTAAGTTGCAAAAAATGTACGTGATTTTACTTCAAAGTCCCTTTTGTCTTTATGGAGGGAAGGCATAAAAGTACAGGCACGGGAATGGCACATACAAAAAAATTACGCGGCATAATGATGATGTGCCGCACTTTCCTTGAAAACAAAATATTTTCTCTTTACAGTGACAGAAATGTATTCAACGAGTTTTACTGTCTATATCTACTACAAAAGACAACGTTGCCAACTTACTTATACGAATTACGAAAGTGTGTATACCTGCTTTTTTACTTTCACCTTTTTGGGTAATGAACAATGTAATGTGGGTCTATTTTTGAAGTCCTACTTGTACTTTATCCTTAGAATTTATTGCAAATAAATGGATTTCTTGAAGACATCGAGATAGATTCTCGATCGACGTAAAACCCTATCCCTATCTAAGTTTACTAAGAATACGGAAAGCCGACAATAAACTGAAACAGAAAGCTTAACAAAACAATGTAATTTTACATACTACGCAGTTGTTTTGTACAGAGCAACTTAAAGCTCTCCAGCCAACGCCATCTGTTATCGCCAGGTGAAACTACACTCTAGGACGCTTTCACTTTTAGAAAAGTTTACTGCGCAATTTATTATGAGTCGAAACACTAACTTAGTTGAGTGAATTAGAAAAACTACGAGCCATAATGCGGTTACTGCGATATACCTCCACACTTTGATGATGACATTAAGGGTAATAAAAGGAAAGTGCGATTACTTGCGACCACGGGAGGTCGTTTGGATCACCACGGGAGACGTAAGTACGAGATATTGTCTAATGCTGTTACTCAAATAACTGCTAATGCACTCAATTTTATTAAAACAATATGTTTACCGGACAATATAAAGGTACCTACGGCACATTCATTTTAAATGAACCGTGCGGCATTGCTTTGCCTACGTAATTGTGATTGCCATGTTCCTGGAAATTATTTTTATTTGTAACGAAATTCAGGAAATGTTACAGGGAACTATAAAGTTTTTCGCATATTTGTAAATTACGTTTTAGTGCAATATAACATTAGAAAACCGTATGAAGTATATTTTTCGTTACTATACATACTAAAGCTTCATTTGTTTGTTAGAATTTAGGTTAACATTGATATTGATAGCTAAACTGTATTACTATGCAAATCTGCCTAATGGAATTTTAGATAACTAGTGCAATTAATCTTTTATCGATTTCAAAAGCAATTCGCGAGAATAAGTGCTTGACTGCTATTTAAGTAGTGTTTAAAAATGTTGAAGTAAAGATAAACATCATAAGATAAAAGGAAACTTCAGATCTTAACAATAATTCCTTAAAAGAGTTGTGTTAAGAATATAAAAACTAACACTTAGTGAACATACAAAACTCTTCTTTGGGTGCACTTCAACATACATCATCTTCGTTGGGTGGCTTTTGCTTTTCAACTATGAAGACTTGTATTTTATTGTGGCTAGTAGTTATCATGTCCAATAATGAAAAATATTTCCCAAAAAGCTTAAAATTGCGGCCGCATTTTTCAATAAGTTCCTATGATCATTGAGTTGCAGTACAGAGTCTACAGATATCCATTTTTGCAGTACAATATGTATAGAATAAAACAAAAAAAAATGCTGCTATGAAAACACTAGAACACCTTAATAAAAAATAAGACGTACACGTGTGTCAGTGCGTAGGTGAGTGCAATATTGGCGTTTATTGTAATCCATTGGCTCGACAGGGTCAACCGTATGGCAGCAGGCCACAAATGCAGTAAGCCGTGTTTAAGTTTACGAGCACCGCGTATCTTGGCTTTACGACGACGGCGACTGCTGGTCACTCGGATATAAAGTAGGACTAGATGAGCCATATCTGTCAGCAATACTTTATTATAAAATAAAGCTAAGAGTTTGGTTGATTTGTTGAACGTGCCAGTCTCAGTAACTACTGGTTCGAATTTTAAAATATTTGTTGTTTGATAGTCTATTTATTGAGGTAGGATATCAAACATTCGAAATCTTCGCGGACGAAGTCCCGGTCGGTAGCTAGTGTCAGATAACTATCACTCTGACAATTGTGGTTGAAAATGGAGTTGTTTAGTCGATGTTTTGTTAACGTCGTTGTTATTTAGTGATCTTAATGATAAATTCATACACAACATAAAAGCAAAACTTAAGACTATCTTACTCTAAATTGATAGTAGAATTGATTAAACTTAAAACACAGCTTTTCAAAATTATAAATAAAACATACATTTCTGTATCGACTGATGTTCACGTCTTACTAATTTGTCGCTGTGTTTTCTTTACTACAATTCATTACACATACAAGTCATTTATTTTAATTCGTTATTAGCGTCAGTGTCATTAAAACATGATATACCCCGCGTAGTTCTGGTTTAGGCTAAGGTTTATCTCGAAAACACTCTGAAATTTTTAAAAGAATTCTTGATTGAGCACGCCTGGGTAGCACTTTCTCAACAAATTCTCCGCTTAGATTAAAATATTTTTAATGCAAGACTCTATTCCTAGCGGCTGCTTATTCTACGCTTTTTGAAGTGAAATTCGTGTCATTAGAAAATACACTAGCTGCTGTGAGGGATGAAACGATTTAGTTCATAGTTTATAACCTTTATTTTGATTAAAGTGGGTGAAATTCGGAAAAAAATATAGGAGAGTATGACCCTAGTACTACTTACATTTTAATACAGCAGTGCCAAAATATAAATTGAATTACTGTGACTCAGCTGCGTCTGAACTGCCTCCTTAAAATAAACATTTAAAGCAGGACAGTAATTTACGTTGTGGAAGCGAGACGACTTCACTTCGCCTAGCGGCGTCTCGCTTCCACATCGCAAACTGTCCTGCTTTAAAAGGTAATGGTAAGGGGGCTGTTCATTTACAACGACAGGTGACAATTTCAAGAATAATGATGGCAGTACAAAATCCTTTTGTCTTACATTATTTTTATTGCTAGATTTTTGTTAAAACATTGTTATTAAATTTAACAATTCAGGATCCATAATAACTTTCGTGAGTGTTATCCATAATATTTACTGTATAGAGTACCGCGTAACCAGCTTATGAATAAGGGCTCCGTTCGAGTTCGAAACTAGGCGGGCATTCCCGAATACACCCGTGAGTATAACCGTAATATACAGTATTCAGTCAAACCAAGACTAAATTAACGTTGATATTTCTTAAACACCAATGAATAAATAATAACCTATTTAAACTACGCTCATAGATATACTATCGCTTCCAGTGGAGCTATAGCGCAGTACGTCAGGGTTACTAGGAATGCTGACGCCGCTCTAGCTCCGTACTTTCGTAATGGTTAAACAACATGTTTGCTTTTACGATCTCAGAAAAAAACTCAATTTGTATGGGCTTTTTTAAGATATCAATATCTGTATTGGTTAAAGCTAATACGTATAGGTATTATATTTAATCAGATATTGATATAATGATAACATATTGAAATATTATATGTTATATATTTAATAAATAAATAAATATCCACCTATATTATAATCAATTGAAAGCAGACTGAGTCTGCTTGCAACCACGGCCAGTGCAACTCGGACGAAACGTCAAGCTAACATTAAAAACTTGTGTATTCCTGTGTTGTAATTTAATTATAATCATGCAACGCGATAGTTAAAAGTTTGCATCTACCTATATCATCAGAAGCAAGCACTAGTAGTAATACGAATAAAAAAGCATTACAATTTAAACTGTCGACGCCCAATATATTCGATACTCAATTACTTTGTAAAATCAAGTCTCACCACATTCGACAGGTAGTCATTATCGTGCAGCCCCTTGTAACCACGTATCATGGATATTTAAATGATTCTTTATGTTGTACCTTAAAAATTAATACGGTTACGAAGGTTCATTAATTTCCCCGTGGCCACTTTTAAAATTTTAATCGTTTTTAATTGAGAGAGAATATTTTTCTTGATAATTAAGTATAAACTTAATTATCAACTCTTAAAATCGTTGAATTATTAAATAAAAGCACTAAATAATTCATCTCAACTCTCAAACAGAAAACATTATTTACTAAATAAATTTGGAGCGAAACTTAATTGTGCAAAAATACGACGCAGCGGAGGAACGGCGGGTAACTCGATTATCTGAACGGTATACCCTCGGACAAAAGTGATCGTATCCTCCCCTTACAGAAGCTTCGTTTAAAGAAGTAATTACATGAACACCAAGTTTGGACGATCTTGCGGTGACGTCATTAGTATGCGACGCACGTCACGCCCGACAGAGGCGATAACGCAAATTCGTTTGGTCGAACATCTCGCTAATAGAGTTTCACTAATTTATAAGACCGTAATGCCGCACAGACCGGACCTGCGTAAAACTGTCCGCGGCGGACGTAAAAAGGATTTCATGGTAGACCCTGTTACATATTTGATGGGACTCAATCTTTCGCCGCGCCGCGTCGAGGTAAGCACGCTTAATTATGAACAACTGTGGAATTATACGAGTTGTTGACTTGAGATCTTACTCGAGTAAGATGCTGTGTTCTTTTACAACTTTTGTTAATATAATTGAACTCATGTTTAAACATTGTTCTGTTATTATGTGTATTTTTAAAACTTTTATTCTATGCATATTTTAAATTAAGATAATAATATTCAAAAATACAAAGAATGCAACTAAGCTGGAACAGTTAAATGAAAAAAGGGATTCTCGTATTTTTCCGGCCAGCGTCTCATGTGGATTATGATAGACCTTCTTAATTAAAATCTCGATGTACTTATACGTAAGCCACAAGCCGGCACCGCACCTGGGGAGCGCTAAATTACGTAGATACTCTACTACCTACCTCAGACGAGACGATAAAAAAATATCCATATAACAAACAAAGTCACATACCACACGCTCTAACTGTATGTTCCATTGGGAACATTTGAAATTCAGGCATACTCAATTGCATTTGGCATTAGATCAATAATTATGTTGTTTCATAATTATTAAGGTTCGTACTTCGTACTACACAATAACAAAGACAATGTATACTAAAATTTAAACCTTGATCTAGATTTGGAAAACATCAGAAGCATACACATTTTGCTCCGTTGTGTAAACTGCCGCAGAACTAAAAACTAACAATAGGACGTGCTTGAGAAGCCAGTGTTAATCCTGATATTCACAGGCGTTTGAGAGGTTGAGTTCTCAACTCTCTCGTTGCATGCACTGCTAACGAGTACCCGCTCTTAGCACAAACAAATACAACCTAGTTGCAAGGGTTAGTATTATGTTTGTCGCACATCTAATAAGCAGTTAATTCATAAATTAAAAACTTATGGTGAACAATCAAGATTTTTCGTAATTAACTACATGAATACATTATAACAAGAGGGACAAAGTGCTATCTCTTAGTGAGCAAGCTGTCTTAATAAACTAAAACGACCTCTCTTTTGACATCAATTCCCCAAAATTGCCGTCTCAGAGTCAGATTAAAATAATTATGTCTCAGTAAAGCGTTACGTGACGGTAAATATTCATAATTTATTTAGAAACATGAGGGGCTTGCAAGCCCGCGCAGTTTGCTCCACTCCACCGTCGTTACATCGTCTCAGCCACTTTATGTTAAGAAAATTCCATTTTATAAGCTCTGTGTTCCCCAAAATGTAGGTCTAATTCGCTTAGACGACGTTTTGTTGCGAATTTTAAGAAATTATTTTAAATAAACATTTTTATTCCTCAAGAAAGGAACGCTCGGATGTGATTAACTTTGGGGCCTTTCTTTAAAGTTTGTGCGGCAGCTATCAAAGTTAAATCAAACTTTCATTTCTTTCTAATATTAGGATTCGTTTCTGATCGGCTTTTGACTGTCTAAAGAATTCATACCAAGAGTTACACAACGTTTGACAATATTAAGAAGTAAGTAATAAAATATCTATGAAATACATAAATGGGCAATGTCAATGTGTAATTATTATTAAAGTTAATGAAGATTTTGGTGCTCAAAAATTATATTAATTTCTTTAAAAAAATGAACAGCAATAAATGATTTTATTTATAAATCTTTGCCGAGTATAATGGGCAATATGGTTCAATCTGCAGAACGAGGACGCCGCATCCGGATGAAACGACGGCAGGTCCCAGTGAGCGTTCTCTAACTTGGATTTATATCGTGCAGGAAGCTCCGTTAAAAGTGGGCCGGAAATCGCATCAAGACGCCTTTGCGGCCACTCGCCGACCGCCCGCTGAGAAAATTTATACTCGAACATACTTCAACACGCAGACGAATAATCCTGAATATAAAAGACGCTTACAGTTGTTCTGTACATTTATTGGAGTGCCTCTTAAATTCACATGAGTGTAGCGAGTCGCGTGGCGGGCGCTCCGCATTCCGCGCCATCGCTTCCCACCCGACCTCACCTTTACCCTTTATTCCAATAGTTCGATTTACCTGTCTCCCGATGGTTTTACTTCCCTCTAATATGGCGGCCGATCTAAATTCATATGACCGGGAAAACATTTTTGTCCGGAATACTTTCGCCCCGAAACGCTGCGAGTACGGCCGCCTCTGTTCGTTTGAGACACAATTGCGCGTGTTTGCATTTTTATCTACTTGTTTTCGTGGGGTGAATATGAATGCAGTCTTTGTTTGGATGCAAAGGTAAATATTAATATTGCATTTGTATTGTCTTCGACGGACCATATTTTCAGGTTTTGTCGTTGGATATAAGTTGAACAATAAGGTAAAATCAAAACCATCGTATATTGTTGTAACTGACTTAGTACAAATAAGTTGGGTTTGCGTTTTAAATCCCACGTTATTTGGTATTATTTATTTACTATCACAGTCATCATTTGTATTTATTTTCAGAATAGCATGTCGTACGTGCTAAGCATGTTCGTTGTTAGACAATATTTAACTGTAAACCAGTATTTATTTTTGCGTTCACTGCATCTTTTTGTGTGTAAAATCAGTAAAATACATGAGTTTGTAATCATATGCATATAAACTGTTATGTAATAAAAAAATACTTAGGAGAGTCCAGCACAAAGGCTCTATATAGGATTTAATTCCCCAAGAAACCAAACTTATAATGCTACATTAAATAGGCTGGTACTTACTTCTAAAGAGATTTTTGTCAATGTATCACATAATATACAGAGACAGGTACTAATGAAACAATTTAATATAAGATATGCTTTGTATTTCTATACAATTTCAACACAAAGCTCTTAAGTAATTTGATAAGCACCGCAGAATTTATATCTCGTCTTTCTATTTTGCTTTTGTAGAAAACAGCTTAAACATGTAGAAACAGTGAAGTACGATATAGTGAGCGGCGCTCATAAAATCTAGTACTCAGTAATTAACACGTAGCCAGTGTAATAAGGAAAGAGTATCGCACTCACTGAGCGGTCTGTCTAGTCGTATTCTTGTCAAAGAGTAGCTCATAGGAGGTAAACAGATATGCCTCTCCTCACAATGTCAGATATTTATTCTTTGCAGAATATATGAAATATTTATAACAACCAAACCAACGGATACTCCCGAAAATGTTTAATTAAGAAAATGTCATTAATAATTCAAGAGATACATGGACGGATACAAAAAAATATTTTGTAACTTTAAAATACAAATTGGCACGCGAATGTTGCATTTTTTTACATTTTTATGACATTTATTATTCTTTACAAAGTGCATTTCATCCAAGTACTTTGTAATACAAAGCTGCTTCTTGAAACTAGCTAAAACAAAGTAGTATCGCGTCTCTCTGCCGGTGATCACGTTAGGAGCAGCAGCCGGCGTCACGTTCGCGCCGGAGCTCGTCTCATGCAAGTAATCATAATATCATAAAACTTTTGCACTTCGCCAAAAACCTCGCAGATCTTCCCAACATGACGTCTCGGGGAACTCTCCGGGGGTAATCAGAACTTAATGAAAAGTGCGCCCGGCCGTCAGACGAGATGTTACCCAAATTTTAGGGGTCACGTAAAATATTAAAGCGACGAGATGAAGTGGCCAGAGATTCATTGCTTTTCCTTGTTTTTATTATTCGTAAATAAGACACCCCAACACGTTTGTGTGTTCATAACATAAAAGCGGGCTGTAGTAAACTTGCTCTTCAACGACGACCGGCTTCACTCGTAAATGTTGCTTAACTAGCAACAAATGTTCGTATATGTATATTTATTAAACTTTCGCGTATGAAAATGTTTCCAAAAAACAACATAAAAGGAAAACTGTGGAGATTCTCCATGGCCTCGTTTCAGAGAGAATTTATTTAGGATTTCAGTACTGCCTTCTTAATAACATTAAAAAGCTATCTAGTTGAGTAAATCTAAAATATAGCTTGTATAAAATAATATTAGATTTTTGTTTTGCCCTATTTCTTGTTACTAGCCACACTAGAAGCGTGTAAGTTTTTAGGAAGGTATCAGAAATGTATTGTTTCCTACAAGGAAAAGCCTGCATTTTCATTTCCTGGTGGACTTCAAAAGGTGTGTGTGCGGAAGTTGGGCCAACAATTTAGAGCTAATAACAATAAATTCGTTGTGATTGGGTATGATGAAACTAGCTCTAGCTGGAGGTTGAGGTATCCAGGTATAAATTATTTAATGAGTATTCAGGTAATATTCAATCTATGGGTCAGATCAGCTGTTCCGTAAAAGTTAACAAAAACATAACGTCACGCCTATATTCCCCGAAGGGTTAAGCAGAGGTGTACCTAGTACACCCACATTTCGCCAGTTATGTTAAAGGCTCTACAGGAATAGGGGGCAAGCCTATCCAGACTCCGTGCTGCTACTGAGATTTACCTAATGGAAAAACCCTGTAACCCTTTGCCCGACCCGGGATTCGAACCAAGGGCCTCATGCTCAGCAGTCCCGTTTAGCGACCACTAGAAAAATGAGGTGGTCAACAATTAAATAGCCGATAAAACAAATATTAAAAATTAAATTGTTCTGCATAATATTACTCATGGAGATAATTAAGCTCTAGAAAATTTTTAATCAACAAATCCAGCTCCATGCTCCTACCGATGATTACTTGATGGAAATTCCAATAACACTTATCCTGACCCGTTAATGGACCCGAGGATCTAAGACTCAACCGACATATTCAAACGCGGCAAACAATTAAAAACATGCAGCCGTACCACTACGTATATTCCACGAATATTTTCCTGTAATGCGATTCAAATCTCAAGTAATACCTTTGTTACAAGACAGTATATTTACGTATATTGGCCGTGAAATGCATGTAAAGCTTGATGTAAAAAGTTGACGTAACATCCAACCACCAAATAAAGGTGTGAAGAAAATGCTTGCATATAAATACGTAAAATATTTACATGGAGTAGGGTTGGGAGCTCAAAACTTTGTTGTCGATCGCGCAGAATTGTTCCGTTCGAAATAAAAGTAAGCAAACGCGTCAGACGGGAGACGGGGTATGAAAAGTTTGATTATTGGTACATAACAACTGTTGTTGAAATCGGTAAAAATAAACTTGGTTCAATAGACTCAAAGAAAAAGTGTAAGTACAGAACACCGGCTTCAAATACCTAGCGCTTTATTAACCGATTCATTGGAATTGGAAATAAAAATGCCATCTGTATGAATAACAGACAATAAAGCTATTTATAGTTCCATTTCTAGGTAGGTGGCCTGAATACAGCTACGCAGTAGTGGTGTAGACGCCTACGCGTGCTACGTACGTAGCCGTAGCATTGTCATTGATCCACTAACCTCCCACGGAGTTTATTTCATTATAAAGAACTTAAGCAAGAGTATTATATAGTTATGTATGTCTTTAAGAAAACTGCTAGCAGTAAATACTTTAGTCATTCGTTCTATACTTCAAGTCTATACCCGCCTACGGCATGGAGGCTGATTATTCCTTATGTATGTTAATAGCACAAGAGTCGCATGTAGCACTAACCTATTTCTTCAGCTCAGTAATGAGTAGTTGTTAGCCGAAGTTTACAAGCACTGTGCTCTATATTTTCCTTGAATATGAACAACGAAAAGAATGCCAAATTGATGCGGTTATGACGGAATATGTATAGTGAAGTCTCTTATGATATGGTACAATTATAAGAAATTATATATAGTTTCATTATTTTTTGGTTTAATAGTAACACACGATATATGAAAAATACTTAATTAGAAAAATAAATCAATAAAAAGAGTAGAAGAATCAACGTAAAATGACATTTAAACTAAATATTTTTGATATAATAATACACTCTATGTAGTTATTAATAACGATTTTATACGATTTATAAGCCAATAAATCGATTACAGACCTACAAAGCTAATTCTAACTTAAACGTTCTAAATAAGAAAAAAACAATAATTTGAATTCATGTTTTTATTAAACCGCCAACAATGACGAAGGAAGATAAAATCTAAAAAGCATAAAAAAGATCTCATGTAAACGTATAAGCCTTAAGCTAAGAGGAAAAAATTAAATTCATCGACAATAACCTTTTAAATAATCCCATCCCTGCGGCTTGATTTGACAACGGGTAACACTATGCTCCTTATTCATGGGTAAAAATGGAAGCAACAATTCGAAATTCGAATTATACCTTTATTATGTTATTATTTGATGTTTGAGTTTCGCTTCTTCTAAAACCGATTCAGTTGGAAAATGTGTTTCGTCGCTCCCGGTACCGTTTTGTGAGACTTTTGTTGGATTTGTTACGGTTTTACGTTTAAATCTCGATCACCGGTTTTTGACGCGGTTCGGTTTCAAATTTGAAAATTTTATGGATTCCCGTTATAAGTTAATTTTTAGGTACTTATTATTTATTTTTAGACTGAAATTCTTGTTTTTTTATTGTAGGTAATATTCGCTGTGAATATAAACTGTCTTCTTCATTTTTATTGTTCCTTCTTTTTATAAAAAGCGGTATTTACACCCAGTAGTGCACAGTGGGACATAACATACACATCACAAAGACCCTAGTGCATAAATTGTACACCCACATGTCGCTATTTTTGTTATAGGGTCCAATGTAATAGGGGCGAGCCTATTAGTATAATATATAATATCCTCTTTACACGGTATGTAGGTACTAGTTGTAGTTGCTTTTATCAAGAGTACAGAAGCAACGAATTTTAAAATAGAAAGATATTAGACACCCGCATTGAATAATACAAAAGCTTGAATCTAATATTATCTGCAGTGCTCATAAAATTTCTTCTGTAGCCAGCATGTCGCAGAGCCGGTGACCTCAAAATTCCACAATATGCTATTAAGACCGTCAATTGCAAAACTAGCTATTATTAACTTAGTGTGACCATAAATTCCACAAACCTTGTATTTTACCTTCGTGTCGAGGTCAGATTGCAGTGCCAAACCGGAAAACGGTCATTGGTGCACCTCTGACTATTCCTAATACCATACTGCACTATACACTAACAAAACCGATGAAAATCATTCCTAATTGTGTAATTGAGACTTAAACCTAGTTTAATATAACTTCTTTATTGTAACTCTGTTTATTTTAGCCAATGATTTGTTTATAAACAATTATGTTATTTATGTACACATAAGAAATATTAGAAGAAAGAAGAACATCGAGTACAAAGACTAGCTTATTTAATCAAGAAATGTCTTGTGCTGTACAAAATCAATTAAAATATTTTTTAGGAAAATAATGTAACAATTTTTTGTGTCTTCCCTGCACTACATATTGCTATCAAAAGGCTGACTTATATGTGCAATCTAATACAGCCAGGAAACTTCAAAAATCACACAAACGGATTTTAAAATATATTCCATTTTATAATTTTTTTATAATAGTGTTATTTACTACCCATCACTAGTCATGACCTTATGCTATGTGTCAGGAAAGCATTCTCTCAGCAGCTTCACTTATAAACTCATAAACATGTAGTCAGGTATCCCCAGCTACATAGTAACTAGATCCAGGGTATTTTACGATTTTGTCTCGGCGTGTACGTCTAATTAGTTACTTAACGCGTGTTGACTAAAGTTCACAACATAAACTTACTCCGAGCTAGTCTACTCGCGCTATCCTTGTTTTATGTTGGTCTTTGTTATCTTGTTTTAGAAACCTCTGGAATTCTAACAAGACCAATTGTTTTGATAAGGTTTTGAAATATTTAAACTGAAATGTTAAAATTTAATGTCAAAATGTCGCGGCGAACAAGACATTTAGGGATAAAATTCCTTAGGATAACGATGCTTACCAATCGGGAGAAGTACCAGAACAATACTTAATGTTATTTGTCATCATTGACATATTTAGAATTGGCCGGAATACGAGATGATTCCGGCAGCCGCACTTCTAAAATTAACGATTCCAGTGCGCTCAGCGAACTTAGATAGACTAACTTTACCATGTTAGAATAATGTGTTGGAACAGATTTTTCTAAAAGTGATTTTGTTATAATAACCTATGAATAAAGTGATGTAGAGCTTTTAGAAAGAACACTGAAACATATCGCAAACAAAGCACCATGCCTGCAAGGAAGAAAAATATACCCTGCTGAAGTCCAGACTATGATAAAAGAAGTAAGATATAGAACATAGATATACCTATAATAGACCTAAAGTAGCCTCTTAATAGATTTTCTCTTTTGAATAACTCTTAAATCGTGGCTGAAAATCTATTTATTGGAGATACATCCAAAGATATCTCAAATTCAAAAGTAAGAGACTTCAGAATGACAGATTTTAAAGTAAGAAACTTGTGAATAGAAAAGAGTGAGCTAGACAAACGTGACGTTATCGAGACAAGTGGCTCTCGTCCGGACCCTCTCGCTCTTTATATTTAGTTCTGCAGATTCAGTTTTTATTTTACAGAAATCTGAGAGATTGACCTTTACAAACGTTTTGAGAACTATCTACATGTTAAATGTACTGTCCTGCTCCTAAATGTTAAGATACAAGTTTGAGTAAACCGTTTGATGTAACTATTACCAAAAATTATAGATAAGATTGATATATTGTCATACTAGCTACGCCTCACGGTGTTATTCGCTACATTTTTCGAGATAAAGTGTGTTAATTCAGGGTGCCAGCTACCTCCATATAAAATTTTATCAAAATCGGTCCATCCGTTTAAGCGAGAACAAACATACAAACACTCACAAACTTTTGCCTTTATAATACTAGCTTTTGCCCGCGGCTTCACCCGCGTTACGTAGCCAATTCCTTTTTCGGGTCTTAAACTTTTTACATGCCTAACTTCATCAAAATCCTTCTAGCTGTTAAATCGTGAAGGTGTGATAGACAGATAGAGTTACCTTTACTTTTATAGTATTAAAAGTATGGATTTATGTGATATGAGACGTAGAAATACGAAAAATAGCGTAAGTGCTCTTCCGACAATATCACTGCTTTTTACAGCGGGTTGTTAAGCCTAATATTAATTAAATTAATTTCAAATTACCTTAACAGATGTTGTTAAAAGAGATTTTACTTGCATATAAACTCCATAAAATTGCACAACACTTGGGAAATATTATTAGCATCACAAAATTGACTGCAGTAGACATTAATAAAATGCAAAGCGAGCACATTAAGAGTACGTAGTGTAGTGATCATAAATAGCTGACAATTGCGACTCACGTATTCAATTACGGAGGCACGTGATGGGAAAAATATAAAGCATTTAATAATCAAGAAGAAATTAATGTTTTCGCACTGCTGCTATGAAAATGGATACGATAAAATATTCGCTGGCAATTTCATTATTGATATTTGTATGGAGTCAAGTTTGAAATAGTGTGAGGGAATGTTAACGTAACAAAAATTCATATTATGCCGTAGTGTATCATATCTAGACAGTTGTCGCCTGTTCTTTGTAACCAGCCTTACAACTGTAGTCCTACCTCTGGAGTTGTCTGAATCTGCGTTACTCGCATATAAGAGAAGAATGTGTCTCATACTACTCATCAGCCTTAGCCTTTGGCCACACAGAAAAAAAGTAAGATGACGACGCATCGCGACTTTTTTTAAACATATAGAAAACGAATAAACGTCATGTCTGCGTGCTTTTTCCGTATATTTTGTATGAAAGTAAATCAATGGCGCATATGTCTGCGCCCTGACCGCGACCCAACCTCGTCTTGCGTCTTTTCTGTGTGGCCATCACCTTACAGAGCGACAATTATGATTGGCATCTACGAATAACACAACCAAGTAAGTATGACTAGAGACTCAAGTCAGGTCCAGTGCCGTAGTTTCATGTAGTTTTCAGCAATATTATTATAATTTTTGTTGCCCACTTGCATTCACAATCAAGTCGTAAAATGAGAAGTATGCAGAACCGCCCTAATAATTATAAAAATACACAACTCTCCACGGCTGCTACGATGGCTTAAGTCCCAAGTGAGCCGCGTAGCCTCGTAGCCAGACGTAGCTCCAGCAAAAAGAGCATTCGGAACTTATTTAGTACGGAAAGCAATTGGGTCCGCGTTCAGTGGAGAGCTAACAATTAATTGTCAACATAAATATATTACATTGACCTCTCTCTGTTAGCCTATCGCGGTCCACTGCTGGGCATAGGCCTCTCCCAAGCTGCACCACATCACCCGGTCCTCCACCTTCCGCATCCAGTCCGACCCAGCTACCTAGTTAAGTTGATCAATCTATTAAAATGTTCCTTAATATTTTAGCTAAGGATATCAAATTCCGATACAGAACAGGCAGGCAAGGTAAGCAATTAACTTTATAGCTACTGTTTTAATAATCTAGGTAAACACCAATATTGATTAATAAGTACCAACTAAATGATGCTGGCTGGTGGTTAAGTAACAGTCGTTTCAACGGCCTAATTGGCGCAATAGGTTCGATTCCCACACAGGACAAAATTTTTGCGATCCGCAGATGTTTGTTCCGAGTCGGTGTGTTCGTGTATGTTATTTTCATATTTGTGAAACACACCCACGATACAGGAGAAATTCCTAGTGTGGGGCGACGTTTTTATAAACTAAAAAAAGTCGTCGATCGATAGTTGATATGGATAGTTTAATATCTGTAACCTAGCTGAAAGTTTTCCAAACAAAAAAAAATCATGAAGAACGATATTTTACAGGTTTTTGATACGGGTAGTAAAAACCCGATAGTTAACAATTTTTTTTTTTGCTTCACACTATCATGAAGGTCAGGTAGGCAGCCGCACCATATTGATGGTGGAGTATTCAGCTGCAACTGGATACACTGGAAGTCACATAGCTGCGTAAAGTCAAAGTCTTAATATATTCGATTGAAGTGACAAAGAATCGAAACTACTTACAGAGACACAATCATACTGTGCGTATATAATTATAAAATTTAAATAAATTCATGCATAAAATGTCCTAATTAAATTACTTGGTTTTTGTTACCCAAAAGTTAAGTGTTGAGCCGTCAACTGGGGCCCAATCAAACAAAAATCTGAATACTACAACCAGAACAGTGTTTCCTAAGCAAACTAACTCGCACTTGTGATTAATTACTTAGTCAACATTCAAAACATTTACACTGTTGTTTAATTACTTAGTACATTATTAAATACCAATCAACTAACGAGTAGACGCGCTTACGTAGCCCTGATATCTTTGATTTATTAATTAAGCTATTGAACTTAAGATTTACAGCATGTTAAGTATTGCAAATTAACTTTCTGCTTAAAAACATTGTTTTAGTTAAGTACTCGTGTTTACTAATTTTTTTGGTCGTGTCGATGCTAGTTTGACGAGATTAACTGTTGTTTATAAATTACACTATCACACTAATATTATAAAGGCGAACGTTTGTGACTGTGTTTGTATGTCTGTTACCTCTTCACGCTCAAACGGCTTGACCGATTTTGATGAAATTTCATATGGCGGTAACTGACGTCCTGGATTAATACATTGGCTACTTTTTACCCCGAAAAAATATTGCGGGTAATAACGCCGGACGCAACTAGTTGTCTACAAGTGTAAGTACACTAGCCGTAAATTACAAGCCATAGAAAAGGATTTAATAAAGATTTCAGTGAGGAGGACAGTTAGACACGAAATTATAAAATACATATACCTAATGCATAATTTTCAATACGTCGCACGTTGTCGCTATTAATTAGCATGTCCCTACAATATATACGTAAGCTTCCTTCATACTATTATAAAGTAATGTCCTCTTTACGTTAAAATCAGTAAAACAGCGAGGCTAGGTAACGATGCCTTATAACTGTAACACAATACATCGTTGGCAGTGAAACTGGGTACTATAAACAAAAGCCTAATTAAGTCGCTTTCGTATTATACCCAGTTATTATATTACAAATATCGGGTGAACCAATTTGTTTACCAGTAAGAATTCAATTATATTGTCTTGTGACTTTATTGTTGTGATTAAGGTATATTTTGTTGAATTCTTTGTATGAGGTTAAATACTTCATGTACTTGGTCTGAAACTCAGCCGGATTGTTTACTTTGAAACGTTGCGACGACTATAGTAAAACTGGAAATTTGCGGATGACAAAATACTGTTATAGTGCAAGATTCAATCTGTCCTTTTTATTACCCAAATTTTATTACATTACATAGATGGGTCATAAAACATTATCTGAATAGGAAAACTGCGACTTTGAAACGACATTAGTATTTACAACAGAATGGTGAAGGTCAAAATCTCTCGTATATCATAGCTGAAACATTTTAACAGCGCAAATAGCTACCATTAAGATAAAAGTAACTAGGCATCTTCGAAAATTTCTCGGATAGACCCATTATTCTTAATACAAGTGTAATTTTATTATAGGGTTGCCATGAAAAAGCCTTCCACTGTAATGCAATAAAGCAATTCTTAGTTCTTACTCCGAAAACAATTTAAACTGAGTTATTCCTCTATGCTGGCAATAAGTCCGGGCCTTACATGGCGTATAATGGTATGACACGACAAACAGCTTTAAGTGTGTAAAATATGGAACATGACGTCAGCCAAGCGCAGCAAGAGCGGGTACATTGTGGAGCCCTGGCTCTCCGGATGCTGCCCCGCGACGCCGCGCCGCCACGCGTCTGCGCCGAGACCAAATATTTTTATGTGCACTTACGCAATATGCATTTTTCTCCAACTGAAAATTTACTGTAACGACGCAGATGCCTATTAAATTCGAGATTTTATCTTGTTTACCCAAATTGTTAGCTGTGTTGTTTACTTAAAACACTCGACATACGTTTTATCTATGCAACAAAAACATGAATAAATATGCGTCTTGAGCTTCAGAACTTGGGGCAGCTTGACAGCAAACTCGTATTTAGTACTACATAAAAGCAGACCCGAGCGACACATCGTCGTTTTGGCTAATAACTAGCTATGCATAAATAACGTCGAAGTAATGAACCGTACTAAAATTACCCACATGAAACAGACACATCATTAGAGAACAAAGACTCCTCAAACCGCTCTTCGATCAATCGAAGATGAATGCCTGCTCATTTACGAGTCTTCCTAATATTTGAACAATGAGGATAGATCAATATCTACATTGTTTTTATTAATATTAATATCATACACATATTAAAGGAGGTACACTGGTATATAGGTACAATGCGTAAGTAGTTGAAATGCCAAACAGAAACTGATATAGATTTTTTGTTTAAAACATTAATAATAAAACTAATACTACTTAGTATTATTTCACGAAAAGACGAATCTTACTCTGCTCAAAGCCAAAGGAATATTCGAAGAATTTTGATTTATTATCCATCTGATGTACAAACTTACTCTCGATAAACTGTTATTCAGAGTCGAGTAGTTCGAGGCTTAAGACCACTTTATCTCGTCGGGCAGCAAGCAAGTAAATCACTTAGTATAGTGCTATCATTGAATATCTAGTTTGCCTGGTTTAACGTTGGTCAAACGGTCGGAATCAAACGTCCCTTCAAACTATAAACCCACAAATTTGATAATAATGGAGGCGGTTATCCGTTTTACTAAGTGTTATCATTTATTTTTCTCAGAAAACAAGACGAACTCTTCTGAGTAGTTAGTAATTGTGATAATTGATTTCTATATAAACATGATTTATTGTTCAATTAAGTTTTATAAATAAATAAACTTGTGAGAATTACAAAGAGTAGACTTGTCATAATATAACAATGTCATTACAACAAATAATCGGAAGCTGAATTGTCTTAAACAGGTTGTGGTAAACTATATTAACTGAGACAATTGCCAGCACGATACGGCTACGGAACGCAGGAGATTGGATGACGCACAACTCAATTGTTATCTGACGACTCATGGAAATCGATGGCAACTATCCCGACGGTGACGTCAGCGCGCGTCACGGATACCACACGTCACCATCCCTCGGATTGTAATTACGGACAGCTGCCAAAAACACGAGGACACCACACTGTATCATATCATACAATGTAGTTTTATTGTCTCTTTTAAAAACTGACCCATTTTGTTTTAAAACTGCACGAACTGAACTGAAAAATATTTTTGGATAGTTTTAGGTTAGTATTTTTAAACGGCGAGCACTTGTTCCAAGGTATACATTGTCTAAGTAAAGATGTAGAGCAGCTGTAAAATGAATTAGGAATACTATGTTAAAGAAATATATAAGTGTGAAAGGACTCGTCTTGAACATTTTGAATCATACACATTAGGTTTATAATATGTAATACCTTTCTTTTTGTCATTAAGCGTATTGACATAAACATTTAATGATTTGAAACAATAGCCATGATTTTTTTCTGCACTTTGACCGTAAATACCTTTAGTTAACCAACAAAAAGTCTGCCAGTTATGTCTTATTATTTAATGGTATCTGATGTGAAAGTAAAGAATTTAAATTTCAACTTGATTTATTTTATTTTCCTTATTCCTTGGGACACACAAAAACTGTATACCTAGAGCTTAACAATTTTTTTAAACTTTTATTCTATTACTATTTTAGTCACACAAGTGAGATGTTATAATCTACTGGTTATAGGTAACATCTTTGCCCTGAGAAACACTTTTCTCATTGTTTTAGAACGCAATACAGTAGAAGTCATCCTTTAGATACGTAAGCAAGCCTTAACTATGATTTAATTATAACAAAATATTTGCCGCATAGTAAAAAAATCGAATAAAGCCAACTTCATTTGCAAGAAGGGAAGTCAATGGTCTCTCAGGCCAGACACGGCGGCGCTAGACGACGACACGACCCGCCGACATTACACTATAATTTGTCGAACTTACCCAATGTTCTCGATGGCTTCAGCAACATCGCTTTCAACCTAACCTCATATTGTAAGTAAGTTTACGGAAACATTATACACATAAGAGATTTTAGACTCGTTAAAACACTTGAGCGCTCGTCAAGCGGGATGCAATTCGGCGCACGAGTTCGATTTATGGACACTTAGCTCGTACGTCGTAGCACACCTAAACATTATGTGCGCATATCTACACATGATGTGCGTGTAAAAAGATACGACTATCGTAAAAACCCCACTGAAAATAATTTGAGCGATGTTACTCGTTTTTCGCGAGACATTCGGTGGTAGGACCCGCATAAAAGTTGAACATCAGACAGCCTAATGGATTAGAAGAATTGCCTCCAATCGTAAAGCCCGCCTTAAACATTGGTACAGCCTAGAGAAACAATAAAGACTGTAATCTGTATTGTTGTCGGTACTATGTAATATATGAATATGTTCTTCTTATTTGTAGTCAAATTATTCAATGTGTGTGCAGACATTGGTTGATTCGTTACGTACATTGTTATACCAGTCCTACACTAAATTCTCTAATACGGAATTAGAGTGTTTGCTTACTTGCGCTGTTTGAAAAGCTTCTAAATATATTTCCTAAATCAAATACAATAGCCACACGGGACTATTGAACTCGGTATATTTTTTTCGACCTTGTAAGCACGTTAATACTAAGCAATATGGTGATCGGCTGGCAATGGTCCCACGCATATTGTAAAAGATAATTGAACAAAAGGGTCAATTAAATACTCTTTGGCGCCCGATAGTCCAGTGATAATCACATACACCCTCTAAGCATGCACCTCGTTGCAATACGAGTCTGAAAAGGGTTATAGGTATATAAAAGCATTGACATGTCTTCTTATATCTGTATTAAGGAAAGATTTTTGAAAAATGTAAATTTCAAAATAAGTTTTAGTCAGTCTGTATGAGTTGCTTTTTGATCTGGGTCATTCGCTGGCAAATGCGTCCCAGTCGATTTATTTCCACTTTTACTGCAATGGCAGTGGTCCAATTTCACAATCTACCCCCGTGTTCTACAAGCGAAACACGTTTTTCAAAAAGCACTACCTTGTTTCTAGAAAGAGTGCTCAGCTTTTATCTCTTATTCTGTCTACTCAGTTAATTCGGCGAAGACATTTAATGTCTAGACATACGCGCCAGCTTAGGCTATGCACAAGCAATAGAATATAAATTGCAAAACTTTCGACTGCTGTCTATTCCTTGGTTAACACCAAAAAATCGTAGTTTTAGCTATATATTCGGTCGTAATATTCTATGTCCTATAAAATCTAGGAAGTTTGAGTTGTTCTTCGCTATTCCACATACTCCAACCGGGCGCTAATTCAATAAAATTCTTAAGTTTTACAAACACTTTTATAACAGAACGTGGAAAGTAAAATGAGGTCAAGCTGGACCAGCTGAAAGCCCCAAACAAGAACATTTATAATTTCACTGCTGGTCTCTATATTGTAAACATTGTTATATATAAATAAGAAGGACGAGCACATCCTTACTTACAGTTCTTGGCACGTCTGCGAGAAAATAAGAAAATGCTCACCCAGTGTAGACGCCTTAGCGCTCAATTTATGCGTGGGACACAAAATAGGATTTAGATAAAATAAGACGTAACAGGGCCTCACAATAATACTTTACTTGTGTTGGTTCAAATCCGTAATTTACATGGCACTTAAAATACGATATTATCTTTCATATTACATCCAATGTGTTCCGAAAAGCCCGATATTGACCAATAATCTGACCCTCATTATTTTATATACAACGATTTTGTAATGGAAAAATGCCAGATTATTACGTTTTTAGGGTTCCGTAGCAAACAAACCGTGTGCTTGTCGAGTGCGAATACTCCACCTGCTTTGTCCCCATGGGTGTCGTAAAAGCAGACTAAGGGATTAACAACCGAATGGACAGCAGCATCCACATGCACACCTGAATGAATTAATGAATGAAGTTTATTTTTGCATGTTCATACGTCAACTTGTCAAAATATCTGACAGTATTTTACGTACATAAATTATCAAGTTTGAGTTTCAACGCTCTAAATAATTTAGTCAATCCGTTTTCAATAAACGTTTAGAATCATACTAACATTTAGTGCCTGGTAAAATGAGGGTATTTTTATAAACTTTTCGAGTTATAATTCATGTTCCTGAAATGTTTTTAGAACTTCTGTGGTTAATAAAGTTACTTTTGAAAAACATTAAAAAGTTAATGTCGGCTATAGATACTGGATTTACGGATTTAAAAATGTAGTCTCTTCGAAGTTAGTTACTACGGAACCTTGCGTTGTCTTTCCTAGTCGCATTTTACAGGGTTTGATATTATTTCCCTTTTAATATTGGGGATTTAAGTATCGATTGGATTTGCCTTTTATCGATGAGATACTTTTTATGTCACTGCTTCAACAAAATAACAATACGAATCCCAAAAATTGGTGTCATTACTTAGATAGACGCTAAGCTTGTAAGGTTATTTAGGTAAAGTCTAAAGTTCTCCCAATAATATCGTTAGTACAAAATTACATAATTTAAAGTTTAGCTACTCAAAGATCTTCAATCAAAATTAAATGTTCAATAGGCAACAAAATTGCTGTACTTATCAAGGATATCATTATGGATGTAGTGGAAACTATCGAAGACAATAAACTCCGTCTTCATAAGGTTCGCAGAGGAAGCGAGCTCATCGGGCGAAACTAATGACATTTTATTTCTCTGGAGAAATGCATTAATTTCATTTGTTAGCTCATCGACGCCGGAACACGACCGTTCTTCCCCACTTTGCGAGAAAGTGGATTTTCTATAACATAGGAAAACCTATTAGTGCCCGGAGAATCTCAATTAAGTTATTGTATTTTTATAAGTTTAATCCTCGCCTCTGAGTATCGTGTTGTAGGTACTCTTGACGTCAGCTTTGTTCGCAGTTTCATTTTGTAATAGATAGTCGTATTGTTTTGGGTTTTGTGTTACTTTTGGACATGAATTATTTGTGAATTTTCTGCGTTACGGCTTACAGTGAGGGCTTGGTATCAGTCATAAAGTGTGAAGTGTAAGTTAAACGTGTTGAATATCATGAATAGATCTGGCGGGCGCTAGGTAAGTTAGCTCGGCAAGTGTGAGCGGGGCGGAGCGGCGCGCGGCGGGCCGTGCGACTCCGCCGGCTTGAATTATAGAAAAGCGGCGCGACATTTGCCAAGAAGCCAACGCGCCTCGCCTTCGCGGTCTCAACACTCTGAATAAGTAATTTTTACCGTCTGCGCAGTTTTACAAACAAATTAACGGCTTAATGTTGTTATTTTAATAAAAGTTTCCTGTTAAGTTTCTCTCGAGTTCCATTTTTACGACTCCCGCCATCGCTGTTGTGGGATTGTTTATGTTTTCAAATATACAGCCGTAAGTTATTCACCTAAATGTACTCGCCGACTAGGTACATCGAACGTGTACAAATATTAAGTGTATGATTTGCGCGTCAGAGGGAGGCTGCGCCGCTCCCTCTTCACTTAAAACTGCTTATTCTAATTTATGACCCGGAGTATTGCACTGCTTATTACTTCCGTTGCAGTTTCGGGGACCGGAAGTACATTTTATGGCGTTGTAAACCATGAGCGTCTTAGCATAATTGCTGTGTTACATTAAATTAGTTTACCCATCAATTACGTCTTTATGCTAATATGGTGGCGAGACTTACGCCTTTAGAAATTAATTTCACATTTTGTTGGGCACGTACGGAGTTGCGAAACTCATTACTGTTGAACATAACTATTCATTTCATAGCTTCAATGAACGGACCTTTATTTATAAAAGGACGGAATATCTTTCTGTGGAAATTATCGCATAATACAGATTTAGGTAGCGAAATGAAATTCTAATGCAAATGTTAATTGTCGGCCGCAACAGATGGGGGCGACGCGCCGGCCAATTGTCGCGCCAAACATTCGTAATTTAAAAAGCAAAATGAAATAAACCGCTCGGTCGCAGTACATAAATTTCATGTTTGCCTCGGCCGGCGAACTGGCAGCGGATATTAATCAGCGGATATTGAAATATGTTGTTTTTTGGGCCGATTGATAAACGGCCCGTTGCGCTCCCGCCGGATTAAACATTGACGTTGCTTGCTCAATTATTACTGCATTTTCATCTACGTCAAATGCTTCTATCACACCTCTCACCAAACTCTTCTTAGTAATCGTTTAATTTGTTTTATTCTTAAATTAAATTTTAAAACTAATTAATAATATCAAACGTTAAAGACCAGTATTTAAATAAAATATGAATCGTGCTGACTGCGATATATATACACAGAAGGAAATTAAGCTAAACCAACAATTTTCATTAAATATTAAGGCGGGGCGGAACGGGAATGCACGTTGTCGTAGCAAGCGTCTGCGCTCTAAGATTTATGATGCGACCAACAGGCGAATATTGAAAATCTAGAGCACTCATGAAACCACTGGATACACTATAAATGGAGTCAAGGCGATACAAATAATGATGTCGCCCACGTTATAAATAGTCCTCGTGAAACTTACATGAAATTCCTACTTATATGTTTTTCTGTCAGACTCATTTCTGGGAATAAGGTGGTGATATATTGTCTGTTTCATTATTCAGACACCCTTGCCGAAAAGCTAGCGCATGTATACGTTTGTAACATGTTACGAGTTACGTATGGGAATGCAAGATTGGATGTAATTCCTAACTAAAATTAACTAATATTATAAACGCGAAAGTTCGTATGTATGTATGGATGGATGTTTGTTACTCTTTCACGTAAAACCTACTGAATGGGTTGTAATGAAATTTCATATGAAAGTAGCTGACACCCTGGATTAACACATAGGCTACTTTTTATCCCGAAAAGTTGTAGCGGGTAACACCGCGGGGCGTAGCTAGTATAAGATAAATGTGGGTGATTACTTAGATATGAATAGACCATTATCATTATAAGCACTTACTTATTATCCTTAAAGTACTAATTAAGTGTGAGAGAGAACTGTAATCGCAGAAGGTAATTGCTACTATTAATAAGCACACTTTCCTGGAATCACAAAAAAGGACTGTTTCAAAATAACCGGCATCCGTTTTTACGGATTGTTCGTAATTGTTTAAATCCGTGAATAGGGCAAAGGGTATATAAAAATAGCGGGTGTTTCCAGCCTAGAATCTTATCGATCCGGGCTTTCTGGGTTCAATTCCTGTGCTATTTTCGCTCTTGACACACAGACAAGTGGTTTTAAGATGTTTCAAAATATTCTGAGTTCTAGGTTCGCATATAACGTGAACTGATTTAATTTATTTAATTATTGTAGTATAGCACAACATTTAAACTTTTCGGAGTAGCAGGGGTAAATTATTCGACACTTACAATTTAGCAAAGATTATTTTAAATGCATATTTACGTACAGTTCGTTTCATGGTAATTATTCAACCTAAATTCTGCCCAATAAAACTTAGACGCTAATCGAAGCGTTTTTAGTAACAGTTGAGCTCTAGTTCATTCTATTTAGAAATTTCTTTATTCAAAGAAGTAATAGCGCTGCTCACACACCATGTAGGTTACATTAATTCAACTTACGTTACGCCTCGTCATCATTTGTGATTTCCATTTCAGTTGGGTACCGCCGGGGCGTTGCAGAATACAATATCTCATTTACTTATGATTTATTCTCCAATAGACTTTTTCATTTTCCCCCTTCATTGAGATGCTATGAGTGTCATTGAATTATTGTAGTCGGTTCTAATGCCTTGATGTTTGAGTTTATTTTCTTGTTATCTTCTTCTACAAGGCTTTAGATACCAATAACTTATACAAATTAATTACTTATAAAATAAATTTTTTGTTCATCTAGTATTTTTTATGTAGATTATCTATTCTACTTTTTTAAGTTACAACCAGTTAAGTTTGTTCACGTAATCATAACAACAAATCGATATAAATACCTACATAGCTGTATAAAAACATAAAACGTTGCAACTGGATGTTTTCTTCGCGAGACTTCATAGGCACCAAAGAGTAAGTAAGAGGCCCTTTTGTCGAGTACCTCCGCCCCATAGTGTGCTTAGTATCGCATCATTAATCTCTGTGCAAACATTCTGGGGCCGCCGTCGCTTCGCCGTATCGAACGGTGCACTCGCTATGCTTATTAAAACGAGCACCAAAATATTTTTACCCGTACATAAGTAACAAACTCTCAAGGTAAACACAAAGGTCGCTCGTTAACAATTTACCTGTAACGTGACTTGAGAAAATTATAAACTACAAGAGCTATTCGAAGGACTTTTAAAAGTTTTTTCTTAATTTTTTCCTACAATGTAAACTAAGAAAATTTAAAGTTCCAATGCTATTTTTTTCTTCTAAGTTTGTGTGTGACGACATTGCTACACTTTTGCGGAAAATGTGCCATTTAGTTTCAATTGGATTCAAATCCGCGTCACTACTTTTTGGGATTTAGCGAGGTTAAGCTTTTGTATCGTTCCATGGTTGGAAGCGCTAGATAAACCTCCACTGCACCATTGACCTGCGTTGAAGTTGGAAATCGAATGGAAAATATCCGAACTCCAATCTATTATGTTTAGACTTTCATGTATACACGATGTAACGCCAAATAGAATTCCGACCAAAAGAGTATTGAAGCGTTCATTAATGTC
This sequence comes from Abrostola triplasia, assembly GCA_946251915.1. NCBI lineage: Eukaryota > Metazoa > Arthropoda > Insecta > Lepidoptera > Noctuidae > Abrostola > Abrostola triplasia. The sequence continues at coordinate 6,069,660 of OX276423.1, forward strand.
TGTATGAAAAGATCGGATTAGAAGGAAAACTTGAAGTATTTTTAGTACAGGAAAGTAAAAAAATACATTAATATAAACTGTGAATTTTAATACTTTTATTCGAAGATTCTGTGTCAAAGACATGAATAAAGTGGCGTGGTTCCGTATCTAAGATGAATTTATCTTCGCAACAGACTTCCAAGATTGGGGCCAAAACACATATGGAAGCCAACATATTACTTTCAAATATCAAGAGTAAAACATAAAGGGCAATAACAGTTTTTCACAACACGGTTAGGTATTTATTTGTCCGTTTCGGCAACACAGTGGAGTTTCCATTTTGTCCGCGGCGTCACGTACGTGACAAACGGCTCGTCTTAGGGATCGCCAAATATCGTTTAGTACGTGCGAGGAGAAAACCAACTCGCTGGGTAAATAAAATAAATCAAATATATAAGTAACAGTCTGTTCCTAAACTAAAATAATTCCCATCGCGCTATTTTAGTTTTATGAACGAAAAATATCATGCAGCATTTGTTTCAGTATCCAAAAACAAAATGTTGTATCGAAACTTAAATAGTAGCGAGTCCGTCGGCAGCGATGGAAAAGATTAATATCTGCCGAGAACCGTTCTCGGCTGGTTCTCTACAAACAAGCGTACAACTAATATGTCGAATACGCCAGTAAGGAAAATTCCTTCGTAGTTTCAAATAAAACTATCGACACGATGAGTGATATAACCGTAAACTATTTGCTTTCAACATAGCATAAGTACACTTACCATAAAGTACTCAGTAGTGCTTCAATACAAGAATATCTGAGCGGTGTACGGACTATAATAATTCGGTTTTCTATTTAGGAAGCAGGTTGCGGTGTATTGTGAGTTTCCCGACGATGTGGCGCTATACTTGTATTTCCGTAATAACACGTTATAGGCGTATATCTTTACTTCCCCCACATCTAAGGGCTCGTAATTTTTATCACATTCCACCCACATTTTTAGGCATAAAAAGGCAGAGTAATTCGTGACTGGTAAATAACATTATGTACATGACATTAGCGTGTCCCAGCTAACAGTAATATCATCATGTTCTTTTGTGTCGCGTCGTACGCTGGCCCCATATAAATAAGGTCCTTATCCAGTTTTTCAAAGACGACTCATGTTAACACGTGTTTGTAAGTTGGGGCGAAGTTCACGGCGGGGCTGGCCCGCCTCGGACTCGCCCAAATGAAATTTGCCCCACTGACACCGGCCAGGGCGGCCAGCTAGGGAGATAAGAATATTAGTGTCCGACAGGTGTGCTTTATGGTTTCCAGCGAAACTTGGTTCCTGAAACTATCCTTTGTTACAGTTGTAACTGTCTGGCTGACCAATATTATGCAGTCCGCACCAATATATTAAAATTAATGGCTTGTAAGTTTTAAGTTGATTCGTGTAATACTATACTTATAACTATAATTTATTTGTATACATTTACTAGCTTAATTTTAACTTAGGTTGTACATTACTCTCATTAGTAACATAATTATTTAAATAAGTAATTTCACACGCACATAAATACCTCCAGACATAAATCGAAATAAATAACACCATTTTACCAACCTTGTTATAATCATAACGTTTTTATAATGGTGTAAGGTAATAATTTAATAAACGTAAGTCTTGTGGATGAAAAGAGTTTAATGAATCTGAAAAGAGGTTAATTTTACATTTAACAGCATTAACTCATTTGAATAAATCATTCAGATAAAGTCACAATCCATAGTAGCTTCTAGGCGTAACTTGGAGTTACTTAAATAGGCGTAACTTAAATTATAATTTAGATTTACTGAATACAGAGGGAATACACGCACTATAGTGCATATTATGTTCCAGACTTACTTTCAAATTTTACTACTTCTAATAAATTACATAACTAATGTTAAAGCTTAGCAATTGTATTAAAAATACTTTGTATTATAAAAATACTAAAGCTAAAAATGAATTAATATCATTATAATTCAGGCGTGTCACGTAAAGTAATTGATTACGAGAAACAAAATAAAGCGTATCCAATGTCTCAGTAAGTTAGTACATTGTTGGCGGTTTGGTCGCGGTAAATACGCGTTTTCCCACCGCCCGCGTCGAGCCTGCCTCCCGCGAAAATTCACTCAAGGCGCCTCCGTCAGACGCGAATGTTTTTATTGTTTTAAATGCGTACGTTATTTTTCGCAGCAGAACCGAGTCTGGAACGAGAAATTTTGTACGAAGTTATGTTGCCGTACGTGGTTCAATTACGGGAAACGAGAAACTAACGTATCTTTTTGCTCCTTAAATCTTGCGTTGTTCTTAACAGACGATATTTTATTTCATATTTATCTAAGAAATCTCTTTGAAGAATAAAATTTATAACAAGTTCGCACAAATGAGAATTCTACGCATCCTCCGCTTGGAATTTAGTAAAGAAAGAAATAATGCATGAGATATCATTAAATCAAATTAATTTTCAGTGCGTAGTAGAGTCAGAAAGGTAACCCATGCTTTTCCATTCCCCACCTTGATCTTGAATTTTATTTTTATTCACGCTTTTACCTTATACATGATTTTTCGGAAAATTAATAGCGATATTTATAAATAAGTATGCCGAGGGCAGGGTGTAGGTAGGCAATAAATATTAAAGCGGCAAACAGGCGGTACGGATTAAACGGCAGAGCACGTCCTTGGCAAACTTTCGATTCCAATTCGGTGTCAGTCGATATTAAATTAAAAGCACCCACGCATTCCTCTCGCGTCTTTTTCCTGTCCATTTGCAAGGACCGTGTAGATGCCGGGTTCACATCCCGCCGCTAACCTAACGCCGCTGACATGTTCAACATTGTATGGATACGACAAGAAACACATGTAAGACGTAATTCACTTAAGATTTTATCAGTTTGGCCTCTGCATCTCCCTATTCACTGCGAGTATGGGAACTGTCTAGACCGTAAACATTGTACAGCTATAGTATTTTTCATCTAGCATGTCCACATTATTCTAATGGGTCGAGAGAGCAAATTTCTAGGCAAGCGAGTGAATGGCGACGCATACTTGAGTGATGGCGGACTTTTTTATTTGAATCGTGTGCGAATGCGACCGTCCGAGCGCCCAGACGCGTTGTTGCGACACATTACTTAGGTACAAGACGACCTCGAGACAGGGTGGCAGCTCTCAATAAATTATAGGAAATATTTTCAGCAGCAGGTGTTGAATAAAACGAGTTCGTGGAAGAATTCTACGGCATTAAAATGAGAAATAAAGACGCATACGATTAGTCTGTTCTCACATTGCAACGTACTACACAAAGTTCCATGTGGAATATGAATTGGCTGTAATGAAGCTTGTGTGATGAAACCCTTGATTCACGCGCAAAATTAATTATATTGCTCTCTGTTTCAATGTTCTTCTCAACGTAGTTTTTGACTACGTGTATACAAATTAAGTCCACCGTAATAAATCCCACATTTATTTATACAAACCCGATCTATAAAAATACTTATGATTTCGTTTTTCAGATTGGCTTAGATTATGCTAACAAAAGTAAAACGGATTTGCTAAAATAACATACACAAAATATTTGTGCATTACTCATACATGTTTTATTTAAAGAAGAACGCATTTTTCCGCCGACCCTTACACGACGCATGAAGGAACATGACAGAACAAGGTCGCGTGACCGTCTCCTGAATTTTAATGTTATTCTCCCTTTGATAGTCGTAAAAATGATTTCTCACGATTGCTGCCATCCCCGCCCATACCAATGTACCTACCTCACGTATGCATTCATATAAAAGTGAATGTACATTATTTTACGTATTTGCAAGACCTTCTGCAAACAATTCCACTTTACCGCACAAAATAACGTTACCTGTAGCGACAAATATATACATAATGAAAGTTACGTAAGTAGAAAATTCGTACAAGCCTATAATGGCAACACCTGTTTATTAAAATAAGATTGTTGCCAGCATAAAATTACTGTTACAATTGTACGGAATTCTCTTCTTCGCGGATCCTATTTTCTGGTGGTGCCTTCTTCACATTTTCGTTAATAGATGTGTCACTAAATTTGCGTTTTCAATTCGGCGTCGGTCGCGATGGCGTCGGGGGCGGCTCCGGTGGTTTCAATCAAAACGGGCACGCACTCCTCCACATCCTCACCAGCTTCGCCTTTTAGAATAAGAATTGTCTTTTTCACAGTACTAAGCGGTGACGGACAAACAAGTAAGGAAAGTGCTTCCTTGCGTTTAGTATTTCAGGATGAAATTTTTTTTTTATATATTGAGAAAAATCGCGGAATACTAGGTAAAGTAGAGCCACAGTATGTATTTTAAATAAAGTTAAGCTTCATCAGTAGCCTAACTTAGTACTAAGTAAACCAAACATTCAAAGCAGAATTTAAAAGTAAGCCCGTAAACACAATTGTTAATTCTAAAACTTGTATAACTTGAGCCAAAATTAAGCGTAGCACGAGTTAAAAGACAAGTTTCCCAACGGTTTTGAGGCAACCCTATAAATTCCAACAATCTGCCACGATGTTCTTATTAATAGCATAATTCCAACAATAGTATCGGGATCGCTTCCACACTAAGAGGCCGGGCCGTCGCTCGGGGCCCGTGCCCACCCGCCATGAAATTAAAGCCGACTCGCGCCGAACGAATGATTGAATAATAAACGAAAGAATTCGCGTCCTGCCCTTGTATTACGTATTCATGACGACTGGCCCCGTGGACGCGATGCTGCGCCACGCCCGCCGCCCGCCGCCGTAGCCGGTGTCACGCGCCCACACATGTACCTCCTACAGTACCACTGCTGCCTCGTGCCACAAGCCACAACACCATACACTACAATTTTAATGCAGACCGAACTTGTTCCATCTTACTCGTGGATAAATTACTTTTATTTGTTGAATAACTTATGTTTATAGTACGATGTGTTGCGACAAATATGCTGGACGTTTATACACGAACAGGGGTACAGCGACCACCAGGAATATTAATCTTCTTTTGTCTCCCAACCTTCCGTCTATCCATTTATCACAGCTGAATATTTTTATGAACTAATTGAACTCACAAACGTGGCTGAAATATGATACTCGCTTAAAGTAATAAATAATGTACAAATATTAATGAAATGTTTATTATAATAGTATCATAATGGACGAAAAGTTTCTTTATTACATTTTGTTGTTATTTATTAGCAGTTTTTAACTGTTATATGTGTAGCACTAATACCCAGGCACGCACTAATGTCTTTGCGAGTTCATGTGCGTACTATAAATTAGTTATCAGTTGCTAAAAACGGTGAAGGAAAACATTTTGAGGAAACCGGCTCGCCTGAGAGTTTTATCAACGGTGTGTAAAGCCATGTCAGAGGCCTACAGGCGGTTTAAACCCTGACACCAGGTTGTTCATTATTCATCAACCATGCGATAAGAAGAACCGTGGTATTAATAGTAAACAACCGACTTTGGTTCGATATCGGGTTATGATAGGGTATTATTGTTTAGTCTTAAAGGTATTTTATGGATTTGAGATGTTCATTTTCGATTGTTTTAAATTCACTTTAACAAAATAAGTACTACAATACATTGTTGCAGTGCTTTACTTTCTACCAAAGTTGTAAACGGTGCGCTATAGTTACTAGACTGCATTCGATTGTCAAATAGAACTAGTATGAAAATATCTTCATTCCAAAATGAGTCATGCATTTCATATGCACATGAAAAACCACCGTCGACTACTTCGTCTAAAAAGTGGTATGTTCATTATCAATGAGAATCAGTATGTAAAGAGGTTAGTAGCTAAGTTCAGTAACTCATTTACGCGTCGCTCCGTGCAGCAAGACGTGTAGTTTACCGCTACATGAGCAGCAGTCTCAACTTATGAAGATTAGCTTTAAATAGAGCCAACCTTACAATACAGATTTTCTCTAGGTAGTCTGTTAATATCAGACTTGATGTCAGACGTTGAGGTTTATATCCTATCTTTATATATTACTAGATCTTCGCTCCTGACTTAATCCGCGTAGATTTTTGATTTTCTTAGAATCTTCTTAGTAAGAGGTGTAATTTTTAAAAATCCTTTTATATTGCTCTTGGAAAGCATTTAGATACAGTTTAGAATGTGTGATATCTGTCAATCAGTTACTACTATTTTTATGCAATACGTAGAATGACAGACTACTTAGCCTGATTAAGATAAGTCTCTAGTTTTACATGTGACGACCTGATTAGCACCATGGCTTAGGCTTATGGAGTCTAGATTTGTGCCCGGTTGATGGCAATAGGCTCGCCCCCTATTTTATTGGGACCTATAACTGGCGAAATGTGGGTGCGCTCTACAGTCACCTCTCTCTACCTCTTCGGGGAATACAGGCTTGATGTTATGTATAAACGAATGTTTATTTAACTAGTTTAGAAAAAACTGAAAAGTAAAGGAGCTTCATTCAAAGGCAGAACCGCTACCAGCTTTAACACGAAGGTCATAATATATTTTCTCGTTCTTTCTATAAAGTCGGTGCAGCGCGCGCACGACCGCTTCTTATTCTATTAGGTCTGGCATGTTTCTAGTTATAAATGTACCTAGCAACCATTCTTATACATATGAAATATTATGATTTTTTATGCATGTTGCCATGCTAGGCTTAAATTTTAATGATTAAGGGAAACTTGAAAAATGATGGACACGAGCGGTACTCGAACCCGCGACAGTCGCCGTACCGAGGCGCAACTTTTTTCATTCTTATACATGTTTGGAGACTGTGTTGATACCTGGACCCCCATCAGCAATTCGACGACTGTCTACCACCATCAAATTACAAGTATCATGTCTCCCTTGCATTGAAATAAATATTTATTTGTTACCGGCAATGTGTATAATTCAGGCATTCTATACAATACCTAGGCAATGTATAAAATACCTAGTACGTCCACTCGTCCAGGCAATGTATGAAACATTATGCATATTATTGTCCATTATATACTTTACCTAGATATCGAGTATCAATAAAATTCGTTGTCCATCTACTAAAATAGTGATGATATTAGTATTCTACTTATTTACCCTCGCGGGTGACATACAGACGCATTGAAGTTATTCCTAGGAATATCTACCGACTAAGCTAATACTAGCCCGTCGAGTATTGACTGAACTGGCTTCTCTGGGAACCAAAAAGCCAATCGAGTCGTGGAATCAATATACAAATAATAAATACGACTAACCTGATTTCAAGTAGGAAACCTTTACAATCCAGAATATCGTTCACTCACATAAACACAGACACGCACACACACACACATACACACTCACACTCACACACACACACTCATATACACGCATGTATTTTCAGTTTTACTTCTTCTCTTGTAATTATTTTTTATAGATTTGTTTTACCAACAAACATTAGAAACAAGTTAATTGTAATTTATCGTAAAAGAGCGGAGTCTCCTAATATAGGCTTTATTAGCTTAAAAGGAGACTCCATACACTAGCAGTTAAGCCTACTTGTTCTACGATTAATAAACTTTTCCGTTTACATTTTCATAAATGTTAAAAATTTCTCCGTATTCGATAATATTATTACCGAAAATAACAGCATGGACGTCACGTTCCACGTTTTTAAAGCGAAACTGATTTTAAACTACCCTACAAAATAAAACAGTATCAACATGTCACCCTGACCTTTCAATGTTCTATTTTTAAACATCCGGATGACGTTTGACATTTAATGTACCAGCCAGTGTGTCCTGGAAACAAAAGTTTGTGAATGGACCCAAATTAGGCGGCGCAAATTGCATGTGGGAATAGGTGCGTTCATTTACGAAGTCGTAATTTCCTAGTATATAGTTTTGGAAATACATACAAATGACTGGGAACAGATATTCCCCTTTTCCCATTTACTTTAGAAAATCATTTTCTTCCTAAAGAAGACTCCTCTCGTGATATTTCAGTAAATAAAATTTCCATTCTAGGTAAAACAAAGGTATACCTACCTGCCTACATAAAAAAAAATCTTATTTTTTCAAGGAGACTAAGAAGATATTTATATCTATTTACGTTAGCAGTCAGCTTTGCATAATTATCCTTGTCTCTTGCGAAGCTAAAAATAACTATGCAGCGCTCGCAGTGCTCGCGACTCGCAGATGTTACGTAGCTATGACCTTTCCTGTATTATTTACAGTCTAGGACTTACATCGGTAAAGTCGCACGGGGAAATGTACCGAAGAGGAGTATTGCGAGGGCTCTGTATGACGTCACTCTTGGCGAACGTGCCTTATCTACATCTCAACAATCCTTCTAACATACTCGTAACTTTCTAGAAGAATTTAATAACGTGGATATATTTGAACCACAATTGTGTTTAAAACTTGTACATCAAAATGTAACCGAACTAATTACACCTGACTTGATGAACTGGACGGCCGGTTCGAACTGAGTCGTAAAGCCCTAACAGCACCATAATGGAGCCGATACAAATATCCGTATGCGTACTAAACGTATCCAAATCCCACAGGGTCCAACCACAGAGCAACTTAACCCGAAATTAAATCAAAGAGGGGCTTAACCAATCAGGCCGAGTGGTATCATTGAATCGGCAAAGGAACACTAAAATTACTTCTTGATGCGGAGAAACGAAGATTCATCGTAAAAGTGGTGGGTGTGGGATGGGAGGGTGAAGGGGAAGGTCGGGGGTTGTCTGAACGGTTTTCCGTGTTCGGAGAGGTCCGCGCGCGGCGATTACGCCGCACGTAGCAGTACACTGGACTGGCCGCACCTAATGCTGTGTTTTAAACATGAAAAACCGTTCCGGTAATGCTGTAAATGTTAACTTCGAGATTTATCCTCCTTTGTATTTAACGGCTTCTTGTCTTAGTGGCTCAAATGTTTACGGCCGGCGTCGACAGCCGCAGCTGAGGTGTTGAGGCTGTAGGTGAATGTAGTAGGTAATTAAAACTTGCCTGCTACTTTATATGTGGCTAGTTTTAGTTTCAAAATGATGCAGCAGAAATCTTGGGTGCACTCGAAACTTTAATGTTAGACATAAACATTTTATTATAAAATCATAGTGTATTTTGTGCATATATGGAAAACAACGTTACCATTTCTCGGTAACTAAACACTCTTAAGTTACACCAGTCCTTAACATTCAGATAATCAAGCAAAAGTGTTTTAAGATCCTATAATAAAATTAAAAACAGGATTAATAAAATGATTATTATCAAACGGGTCCCAATTTCATAATTAACAAGCGGGTTCTTGTAGGTTTCATAAAAAGACAAAGGGCCCCGCAATTTCCGCGCGTGGTGTGACTCGCACCTGGGTCATGTCTCCTTTTACTTTATCCTGTAAAGATTAAGTCCCCTGAATTTCCCCGAATACATGGCGCCCGCCGTGAAGTGAGTCATTTAACCCCTGTTTACTAGATTAGGGGATTTTTTTACACCGCACAGCTTTCTGCGCCACCCCCACCCGCTGTGATGTGTCATAGTACGTCTATATGCGTATTTTATGGCACATCTTGAAATAATAGGGCCGGATTTAAGGATATTAGATTTATGCCAAGGGTACAATATTTTGTGCGGAACATTTTACTAATAGATCGTGGGGTTGGTTTAATAGAGTTCGAGACCAACTTTCTCTTATAAAGCTGTTATAATTTGTAATTACAAATTTAATTCGATGTTTCAATAAGCAACTTAGTACCTGTTGAGCAAACGGTGTAATTAGGTATTCAGTATAGTTGTTTGCGCTAGCTAATATCAGGCAGCGACCCAACTTTAATCCAGGTAGGCTTAATTGGATACAGGTTTTAGCTCGCTAGCAGACTTTCTGTATAGAATTAGGAACTTAACACTGTTTGAACTTCCGCAGAAAACATATTTATAGTGTCGCTTATACCATCGGCTCGTCGCGACTACGACAACATTAGTATTCTTCCGTAGTCACCTTAAAATATATACGAAACACTCTTCAATTGTGCAATAAGTCAAAACGTCCAATAGATTCTCCCAAAATTTACCTTTCTCGGCACAAACGAGAAAAGGCGGTCGTAAAACCACCCCGCATTTGTACCAACACAAGGTCACTCACGAATATACGTATCTGTTGGAATTGAAAAATACATGTACTTCTTTCCTTACGTATTTTCTTAGGTCACAATTTATTCTGGGTGTTTCACCTTTGCCATTCCTAAATATTAGCCAATATCCCCTTGAACGTAAACATAACTTTATGAACCAACACGTGGCGTCTGATACTCTTTTACGTATCTAGTTTGAATATTATTTACCTAGTTTGACAATATGATTGAAATATTTGTAGTAATTATGAAATGTGTTTCATAATTATGTTATAGGACTTATCCGTTAATTCGGACCGTTCGAGTGACGATTAAGGTTTCGTTTACCAATAACAATTAGTTTTTACTTTCAGAAAATTTACGTTCTTTACAGGATTGGTTTGGTTTGGTCCACAAAGATGGTTAGAACATACATCCACAATTGTATCTAATTATAAAATTAATTGTAATTAGCATTATGACTTTTCAAGGTATTAATAAAAAATACGGCCGCTTAAAAGTGGTATAAAATATTTAAGTTGCTAGCAGCTAAATTATTATTATATTGAAGTTTAACACAAATTGATAAAATAATTCATCTCTTTTTTTAGACGTGACAACGCCTTTATAACGGTCTGATGAAGAACCTAAATCATTACCAAGTTACGTTGATATATTGCCATTATAAAACCGCAATAAGAACGAATCAAATGACACCATATATATCAATATTGTCCGACGTCAGTAAGAAAATAACAAAAAATATAATTGGCTATACAGACAGCTACTAAGTATATCTATAAAAAATAACAAGACGCGATCGACCATTACTTATCTATGTTAATACATACGTAGAGAAACTGAAGGTGTTTGAAGAACTAGGGAGGTGGAACGACTTAAGGTGTAATTCTGCTTATTTTCTGAGATAAGTCTATGTAAAGGAATTCATGAAACTGTTTAGATTACTTTTGTGTCTGTCTGTCAATAAAAAACTGGTGCGGTAAAATTAAAAATAAAACTAATGTCAGATCTTCGTGTTTCGAAATTAAAAAATCTCTTTTTTATTCTTGGCCAAATAGTTAAAAATGTGAAGTTATGTTACATCGTTTGTTCTATATTCTAAGGTTACATCGTGTCTTAACGGGTGAAATCGTTAAGCTTAAAGGTAGAATTTATCCAGGACGCATTATGTATTAATAGAAACTAAGAGCTTTCGTGCAGTTAAAGCTGAAGTTGGACTAAAGTCCAGAAAGTTTAAGATTTAAATAGACATATATTAAGCTACATAATTAGATACAGACACTTTTAAGTTCAATAGTTTTAAAACACCAAAACAGATTAATGTTTTATAATATTACACAAGGTAATTCACAAATAAGCGCGCTTTTTTTAGGGTTCCGTCGTTATTTTGTTTGGTTAGGTAAAAGAGATTGCCTTGTTACCGTTCTGTTAATGATCACTAATAATTATTTTTACATAATAGACACTTACCAAAAGGGCCAATTCTTAAGACTAAAGAAGGTCCTAAATTGTTTCAGTTATATTTGACAGTTGTAATATCAACATAATATGTCGGCTATAATGATTTAATATTAAGATTAATACATTAGACTTGATGAAAATAACAGAACATTTTTAACACAAGAATTGCCTTAGTAGTATACCCAACATATGTATAAAAGAAGTAGTAATATGTATACCATTGTTATTTGTCTCGTGGCGACCATAAGACAACTAAGGGACTTTATTAAGGGTCGGCTTCAACATCTAGCCCTACTGCGAACACCTGATTTCCCAAAGGGTTGGGATCAAGGATCAAACATCAGTCGCTTCGCGTATAAACAAATGCTAGCAATTATTACTTTATTAATAACTGTTTATTGATAAAAATGTATAGAAACAGATATATTTGTTTCGTTTCTTTAACATTCTAATAGAATAAGTTCACTGAAATGTGCATTTGATATTTGTTATTCTGATATAAGTAAGTGTCTACTAAGTAGTTTGCATGTGTGCGTGATTGATTGGTTTTAGCTTCTGACACATTTTTATTCATTGTTTATGAACAATCTTACCAAATTTCTGCCTTGCAACTTTAGGCTTATTGCACTATCTACAAGTAGATAAACGTGAAATCAACTTTATAATAGTAAATACAAGGTTTGTTTTGAATAATACGTCTTACTCACAGAATGCCTTTATACAAACAAGTCACAATAACATAAACATCAAAATCTCCAATATCACCGCCAGTAGGTGTAGGTAACGGCGCTGAATCACAAACACGTTCAGGGCGTACAAATTTATTTGTAAATGAACACAATTCAACAGTCACGCATTTCTCATCTCAATTACAGTGAAGTTACCCTTGCGTCGGTCGTACATCGGAGAGTGTCGTGGCGCGTCGTGGTGCAAACAAATCAGCAGATAAATAGGGTATCCCGCAGAACAATGCAGTGTCAACACAAGATGGAATATAAAAGCGCGCGAAGAGACGGCCCATACTTACGCCCCGTTTACATCTCACGACTCACGATTATTATTTGTTTTGAAAAGGTTTTCGACACCAGAAAATTAAACATAGAAATATTTTTTTTGCCAATACACACACAATTTCCAAACCTATTCGAGATACAGTTCAGAATCTTAAAACATTATGTAGGGTAGTAACTTAAATATTAAAGAAAAATTGTAGGTTACAATTTTTAAAGTTCCAGGATACCTGTATTTTCTCTAACATCACACAAACATATATTTAGTATAATTATATTTTGTTACGTACCAAATTATATCATTCACGATTTCGTCAGAAATCGAAATAAAAATTAAATCTACCAAGGAAATCGTATATAAATATTCAAAGAGTCGAAAGCGTCGTAAGTTGTAAAAGGGGCCTTAGATCAGCGTGCCCCAAATCCAATCAGCTATTGAATTAACCCGGTCCGTGTGACGAGAATACGGATTCGCCCCATCCTCACGTCAAATGTTTATCTTTCATCTGGCAGAGCGTTAATGTAAGTGCGAGTACAGCGTGTAATGGTAGGGCTCTACGCATCGCCCTGTACATCTGCTGAGTGAGCCCTGATCACGGATTACGGACACTGCCACCATCGACATGAGATCTCTATCGCCGATACTTGAAATGTTTATTTTCTCCACTTATTACTACGACCGAGATAACGAAATACTGCTACTTATTCGTCTCGAGTTTATTTATTCAAAAGGTCCAATAATACTGAAGGCATTGGCCAGCATGAATTTTCCCGGTATCTGAAGACTAATCGAATAAAACGTTTCAATAAATATAATGATAACTTATTTTGGGACAAAATACGCCGGGTAAGTCTAATGCTATCTCGTAAAACAATATTATCTGTGATAGCCTTATGTATGTGGAATAATGTTGATGATTTATTAACAATAAGCTTAAGTATCAGTGCCATGATAATTAAGTATCTTAGTAAAGTACAAGGCTGTATCGTATTTCGTTTTCTGTCGAATAAATGAATATTGTGTGCGATTGTTTAACGTATATGTATCACAATATTTTACGTAGCAAGATCTTCGTATATCTTGAATCTAATAACGGGGCTCCTCTCGGAGGCAAAACATACATATTTCCCGGGGTTCGGCTAAACACAGCGACCTCTGGCGGACAATATTTTGCTCGGCTCCCGCGATATCGGTTTATTCAAATGCTCCTTGTCCGACCCGAGCTCAAAGAATCAACCTGCATAATGTTATACATATTGAAATTCTTCCACCCTTGAACATCTACAGTATATTATTCTATGAATAAGTTTATTGTACGCAGATGTGCGAAATGCCTACATTACTAATAAAACTGTGCGATACAACAAGCAATTGTTTCCGTTAGGATAACGAAATTTGAACTTGGTACCCTAATCATGAATATGGAACAAGTAGAGTTGGTCAGGCAATGAAGTACAAGATATGGTAAAAAGTCCAATACGACGCGTGCAAAGGTATCTTATTAGATAAGTGCTACGTGCGATTGATAAACAACAAAAATATAATATATTGGCGAGAGCGTACCGGCTCTCAGAAATAATTCAATGATTCCTAGCAGATATCGCTCACTCCTCTGGGAAATTCTGTTTATTATGATTTGGCCGACGTCGACAGAGGACGGGTGGCGGCCACTGACAAACAATCCTGATTATAACATACACATCAAAGCCGCGGACATCTCCCGACTACTTCAAAAGCAAAATTTTATTGGTAGCATTTACATTTTTATTGGTATGCTAGGACACCGCCTGGCGGCTTCGTCCGTAAACGTAAGTGATTTTGAATTTTCTGATGTGTATTTTATTATCTGATTTTATGTGTGCTCAATATGACTACATATTACCATAGGAAAAACATTACGGTCACGTATCTTAAGGCGTTCTCTATGTAAATGGGTTACATACACCTACGGAAACTGACTCTTGTTTTTATTTTGCTCATTCTAAGCATATTGCGTAACTGGTGCGCATATTCTTTCAAGTTTTGAAATAAATTGATTATCACCATGAAGGACTGGCACAGCTGGTAAGCGTGAGGTTCGAAAGGAAAATCGGACAAAGATCTATTACGATTTTTGTGAAGTTTTTTCATCGTGAAATCCTCAGCCGCAGTCTTGAGAAGGAAACAATATAATCAGCTATAACCGAATATCTGCAGTGCAGATCCTCTTTCACAACGAACTTGCTACGGTTTAAACTCATAGTGCTTTAGAAACTAGTAGGTTTGTACCTACATGTCCAACAAAGGAACCGTGGTTCCTTCACTGGCCATACTATGGTATGGCTTAGTGCCATATGAATATAACCCACCATTTACTTAATTCATGACTATTGAGAAATGGCTAAAAGTAATATTTGACTGACGTTGACCAATCAGCAACAATAAAGCTCTGCCTACCTCATCCGGGGAAACGGACGTGATGGTGTACATTTGAAACAATAAAAGAGCAATTTGCTTAACAACCGAATTGTTACTTTTCCTATTGTTGTGTTATGCGGTATGTGAGGAATACAATCATTTTGTTTTAATAATTTATTTCATTGTACTCGACCACCAGATTTTACATCGCAAATTGATTCACCACTGACAACTGTTCCATCGATATTGGTTCTAATAAAAGCATCTTTACAAATATACCTACGTCTAAACAGACAAAGGAAATTATAGATTATAATATATACTAAGAAGAATAAAAGATAGAAATCTTTATGAAAAGCCATTAAGTAAGAAAAGCATTGTTTGTGCTATCTATAGATGTTTGGGCGGTTCGTGATTGATTCTACTGTAATTTCCATACGCGTGCTCTGCTCATATTAGCCACTTTATACACCCACCAGCTAAACAAGAGACGCCTCTACCCCCACTGCTTCTTGAATATAAACAGTACAGAGGGGTTAATCGATGTATATTCTGAGCTCAGGCTTATCTGGTAACCTTTTCTAGGACTACACAATTGTATGGCGGGGCGACCTCGCGGCGCCTGCCGAGTCACGCACATATATTTTTTCAAAGCCTTAAATTCTATTGCCATTTATTATACTGATGTTACGTACCTATTAATAAAGTATAAGAGATCTATTAAAGATCTTTTTAAAAGGGACTAGCTAGTATCCGGAGCGTTGTCACGCAAGCTAAGTTTAGGGCGAATATTCGTGTCGTTTTGTTGTGCAGCGCTGTCATAAAGTGCATAATTAAGAAAGAGTCGTGGAAGAACATCTGTTCATAACTTTTGGCAATTACAGGCGTGATAATAATAATTATTATTATGGTAGGTATTTTGTATTTGACTGCCTCGTTGGTCTAGTGGTTGCTGAGCACGAAGTCCTGGGTTCAAATCCCGGGTCGGGCAAAGTGTTACTGGGTTTTTCCATTAAGTAAATCTCAGTAGCAGCACGGGGTCTGGATTTGTGCCCGGTTGATAACGATATCCTCGACCCCTATTACCTACATTGGGACCTAAAAACATAACTCGCAAATGCGGGTGTACTATATGTGCAACTCTGCCTACCCCTTCGGTGAATACGCGTGATTTTATGTTGTATATAATAATATAATATATAGAAGCTGCTTCATGAAACATTATTTTACGCCGCCGCTCCAAAACTACCCTCGTTTCTTAGAAGGCAAAAACTTCCAAAGGTAATATAATATCTGGCTAATGAAACCAATTAAGAACTAAGTAAGTAGGTGAAAGGTAGGTTTAATAATTAGTCGGTGCTAACGTGGCCTAGCCTAATTACGACATCAAATACAATGAATTACGATATATTCAAATGGTTCACAAGGCACGAATATTTTTTTTATTTCCTTTGACCCCTTATTTCGCTCACAGTTAGTAAATAAGATAACTCGTTCGTACGATAATCAATATGTTCCTCAAGGATTTTTCCTTTTTATCACTGAAATAGGACCATAGGCACTATATAGTAGCTATGCAGCGGTTGATTAAAACTAGTCCCGTCAAAGAGATTTTCAGACACTCCTTATCTCAAAGCATTAGCGCACTCTTTAAAACTTCTGAAACATCTAATATGTTACTTCTTTTAATATCAGATAGCAGAACTTAATTAATAAATGTGATGCATTGCGTTCTAACAGGTAGTTAATTCGCCCCAACCCTAATCTACTCCGGGAGGAAATAAAAATATGATATATCCACTTTGAATAATCAACGTGATATATGGGCTGGTTGTACGTGCTTGTGAGACCGACGGCCGGCGACTAACGACTGACGGACAATTAAAATGGACATCGCCGGCCAAACACCTATGTATGCGGGAATTGCCGCAAATGCAGTTTGAACAAGCGGCGGTTCAACAAGTATTTTGATGAGATGAGGTAAAGTCGCGGTTTATGTTGATACTAATTATAAAATTGTTAACCATCAATTTAAAATTATACGACAAGATTTATCTATCGTTTTCTAATCATTACTTTACGCTTCTTAATACAAGCTGCAAGTACATATTTTTTAATCATTACTTTTCATATTCAAATGTATCCAGCCTCATTGTATCTGTTTGGTTACCATGATAATAACTTGAAGCGTTACCTAAGGAATATTGATCGATTTCTGTAATAAAAGTGGAAGTTTATCCCGGTACGTCTACACTTATGCAATACATTACAATGGATTCAAATAAGGTAATACCGAGAACATAAATCATAATACACGTATATAAGCTGAGGCCGAGGCCAACGCGCGTTCCATCGTGTGGCAACACTAATAACCGGCGTCGGGTGACAGGGAACTGCCAACAGATATTGTCGTCAATTTGTTTGGGCTGCTCTACTCGGCGCTGCTTAGGATTCGGCCGACGCTCGACCCGAGCCGCCCCGGCTTATGAACACACCACCAATAACTAAACAAAGTTGAGATGTCAGCCGATTAGCCGCAAGTCACGTTATCATGCCTTTTTTCTTTCAAGTAAATATATTTTGTTCACAAACATTGTGTCAGAACAAATACGGATGGCGCGTTGACGTACGCCGCTCGTTCACAATGTTATGATATGAGTCTACACAATAGATGGAGCTGTCGGGGTTATTACTGGAATTTCTAAGATTAAACTTTTCGTAAGAACCATTTGCCAACGGAACTGATACTTGATGAATGATCCTCTTTATTTCCAGTTGGCTCTATAATAATATATTTTGATCGGAGTCTATAATAGTGCGCAATTAGTGACAGATCGCTAGCCCCTCGCCTACGAGCTCCATTAACCACTCCACCCGCTTCCGAGATAAAATCCAATTGAGACTTTATTATACGTTCACTGACAAAGCATGAAAAATATCAGAGAAACACACCGTAAAGACAAATAAATTGTTTTATTTTGTATGCTTACAGCATTGAAATTCGCATGTCATCGCTGTCACCTTTCTTACACATTTTGTTACTTAACTTTACTTAGCAACATGTTAAAGAAAGCTGAATAGTTTTAACACGTAGATGCATTAGGTATTCTACAGTCTACTTTATACTAGGGCGTCAGGCGAGGCGGCAGCAGGGGGTAGTAAGCCTTATTTGAGCCAAGCGCGCGTGACGTGAAACTGGAAACTCGACTTGTATGTCGCGTCGCGTCTTGTCGCCCGAATTCTCATCAAATCATCCCGCGACAATGTCGTTGCAAATCCCAACACGGGATCAAAAGATATTAGAGCTAAATTGAACCGAAGCAGTGATGATACCTAATTGCATATGTTTGTCACAGTACGTGTACATTTGATACGCGCGGAGAATCCTTTATCTAGAACCTCTCACAATCTGAAATTAGACTTATGAATTATCATATTATGTTTACCAAATCCAAACATTCTTAGTTACCTACCTCGGAATGATAATAGAAAACACAAATATTCAAAGCTTTTATTCTTCTACCGAACTAATAAATTCCCTTGTTATATAACGACATGCTTTTGAAGTAGCTACATAAAAATGCTAATAACTCCCCGATTCAAAATTTATTAGCCTCTAAAAATCGCTAATACAGAAAAGTCGTTGCGACACCTGTTAGAAGGCAAGTTTAAATTATCTCTGCAGATAAAAAGTGACTAGATAATACAAGGAGATCCTTCGAAGGCGGCTGCTGTCCTCGCGAATCATTAATTTTAATTCGTACCCCGTGACGACGGACGGTCGCTCTAATGAATTATTGGGAATCGCTGGAGTGCCCCCCTTCCACCCCTTGGACTTCCAACAGTTTTTCTTTGGGACTTAGCATAATGTGAAAAAATGTTACGCGACCCTGCTGCATACTAATTGCTTGTTGTGTCGCCGCTCTTTAAGTAATATTCAGAACTTACCGACCGGAACTTCGGCAGCGCGAGACAAGATTAACAACTTTTACCCCTGATCGATCACCTAACATCGGCCTTTTTATAAGCTCCGATTTCAAACCGCTTTTGTTCATATCGCCCGTTAAATTATTGAAAGGATCATCTAAATATAAGCTTTTTTTGTCGAAAAAGACTTCAGAAAGAGTAGCTGCTTGTCATGCACTAAATCTTCGGATATTTTAATGGGTTCTCATTCTTATTCCGACTAACGTTACGGGGGTTGGCCATCGGGGTTGGTAACCGCATACCAATGATAATACATTTCGGAACTTACTTTTAAGAAGCAATTATTTTATATTTAGTTACCAAGTATAATAGGTAAGTAAAACGTTTTAACAGATGCGCGAGGCTCGCCCCGGCGGGTCGTCGCGCGTACGTGCGAACGTTGTCATGCGTGCCCGCGAGCTAGGGGCAAGAAAACTTGTATTTTTTAAACTTTTGCCTTCCCGTAAGCCGGAGCAGAAAAGTTACAATTGTATTCCCCCTCTGCCCCCTTCAATATGTGACCTGCTTATTTATTGGAGAGGCGTCGGCGGAGTTCTCAGACAATATGTCGCGAGCCACCCGAGCAAACGCACGCGGAACGAACGACTTAAACAAAACACAATTTAACCCGACAGAGAAAGTGAACTATTTGATTTATAATAACTTTTAGTTGTGCTTCCGTTTCCAAGGACCAATATTGGAAGTATTTGTCAAAACTTGGTATACGGCGTACCTACGAGCTAGATGGATGGTTATAGAGCGGGAGGTTGGTTCATGTAGGAGGCCGGCCGCTCAGTATTCAGAGCGCAGCCGTCATTAGCCGAGCCAGACGTTGGATTTCCCAGAAGCAGCACGAATGTACCCACCCCAGTCCTGCTGAATAATGATGACATCGGATAAACTCAATTCAGAGTTCACGTTAAACGCAATTTTTCAATATTAGAGAGCTATTGTTCAGACTTATTTGAGAATCGCAAATAGAAACCTTTTACTAAAAAAGCAGTAATACAGCTTCGCCTTATACCTAGGCACATACATATTGGTACGAGCAGCACAGGTAGAGTCACCGTAATCCAGCAGGATAAATGGCAAGTAAATCCATGGAAACCAAAATGCCTTATGCATTTAACTTTCGCCGTTGTTTTACGGAATGCTGAAATTTAAATACAGAATCCATTTTGTGTTCAAATGAGTTTTCGGAATAGCCAATTAGTTGTTAGCGCCCGGCCGCCCTCGTTCGCTTTCATTAGGCTATATAGTTTCCCAAATATCTGGGCCCCTCAGAGATATATCTTTCGGTTGCTTTTCCATTTTCTTCTAACAGTTCGCTTATGCGAGAAGCGGGGAGCAACTCAGTTGTAAAATTTTAGTAGTGTTTCGCGGTTTATTCGCCGGCCGGCCCGCCAGCCCCGACAACCGGCGCTAGCACCGCGAGAATACTTTTATTTTAAACATAATCAAATGACTATCGTAACTCTACAAGTGCACGGCAACAACAGGGTTGTTAAACTTTTAAAAGTATAATGAAGTTTTTTTACAACATAGTAAAGTCTGTTGTAGTGATTATATAAGGGCATTTTAAAATAAATGTGAGTGAATCTATAAAATCTACTAAGTGCAACTTTTTACTGTTGTTTCTATATGGTCATAAAACTATGTGTAGTGGTTGGTACCTAATTGAGAGCAATGATCCAATCTAATACCTCACAAGAATCATCCATATAAATAAATGTCCGTAGCAATGTATAAATGTATCTCTTAATTTGTTAATCAAGGAATCTAAGGAGTTAACGTATTTAATCAACAACTTTAACCATTGCTTATTAACAAACCCCTACCGTTAACAAAATTAATCGCAATCAAAAACTCAACCGAGTACCGCGGCGGTATATTTATTCGAAAGCAACTCTTTATAACGTGCAATTCCTTTCTTATTTCATAACGCAATCTTCTCGGCTTCTTATCTAACAACGAACATATCTCGCCCCCGCTCTCGAGGAAAATCGTCCAATATAAAATCGGTTTAATTTGCGCTTTTCGCACTCAATGGGATGGAATAATACCGGGCAATTTGGTTACCGCTGGCATAAATATGGCGGGCCGCGCAGTAATTGTAACGCGGGCAATTCGCGCCTCGTAACGACTGAGAGGAGAAAACTTCGGCCGTTTGAGCTGGATGGCCGCCGACGCGCCTCTCAGCCGCGGTGACGTCACGCGCGGCCGCAGCGCACGCGCCGACATACGACACTTGACCTAAATACGAGATAAAGTAGTTCTAGGAGCAGCTTTTAATGAGTGAAACTTGTAACAATTATTTGTATAGCATGGAAAACAGTGCTTGAATCTACGTACTCAAACATAAACGCAGCAACGGGGAATATTTTTCCAAAATAAGTCCTACTCTAGGAGAGCTAATTCACGGTATACAGCGCTGTACAAAATCATTGTTTCTTCATCTTGCTCCAAAAACATCAAACAAAAACAAGACAATACCTTACCGAAAGTCGCAAAACTACGTACAACGTAAATCGTGGAATCCTTTATCTGATTGCAGAGAGGCATGAGTAACAACAAAAAGGAGCAATCTTCTCGTCACGCATCACGGCGCCGGGAGTATCCACGTGGAGCGACACAATGGCTGGAGGAACTCTCGCTCACAGATGACTATTACGAAAACAGATCCTGTTGATATAATACCAACACAAAAGTAATTACCAGTGCCTACAGAGCTCTTCTTTGCTCCTTTGCCTAACGTAATAGAATAACGAATGTCATTTTCTTTTACTCTGACCCTTCCGCGGTTCGCGCGGGGAATGCAAAATTCCCGAAATTAGAGTGAATAAACCTGCGTTGTAATTAAAGTCGGGTGCCGGGCGCGCCGGGAGCGTTGGCCGCCCATCTTTCTTGGCTGGCCTACGAATTAAGCACCGAATTGCTTTAGTAATTCGAAGTATATATTCCTCGCTCTCAGTTAAATGTAAATCACTTTTACTGTCCCGATTTCACCACTTAACTCCCTAATCTTCTAATATCTACCTTCTTTTATTTAGTATGTAAATTCGAGATGTTAAGTCGATTGCCTGTAATTCGATATCGGTATTAAATTACAAGAGGTCGGGTCTTTAAATCAACAGACAGATCGGCTTAGGGTTCGTCACGAGAAAATACAAAGAAAAAGTGGATTTCTTCGCAATTCACTTTGTCTCCGACGACTTAATATTTATTTGGAATGTTTTAGTATTATGATCTCATTTCAATGTTACGTTTGTTCTAAAATAATAAATATAAACGGGTTCTGCAGCTTGGGGGTGAACACAGTGAGAGTACTTGGCGACGGTCGCCGGCGACAATCAAGTGACGCAACAGTTAAACTAGGAACAGCCCTCGACCACTTCCGCCCGCCCAACGCCGCAGCCGCTCAAACTCGAGCAAACACTCGTCAATTGCCTTAGTGATGTTTATAAGAGAATTACAAAACTATCGATACAACTATATTGTTAAATAATTTTGCGTAAGAGACTGTAAAATAAAAACAATGGTGATTTTTCTTTTTAATATATTCTGAAACAAAATAAATTGTCGGTAGACATAATAAATGCTTGCCTGGCATAGTATCTAATATTACTCGTGCCATAAACTATACACTGTATTTATTTCAACACATAATTTTACCTAGAAAGAATGCCTTTTTACCGTATTTTTAATCCAAAATTCAATTTTTTTTATAATTGTAACTCTATTAAGGTCGATATCGATGCCGAGGCGTGAGCAAAAGAAACATCGATACAGGCCGCTTGCCCTATCGCCAGCCAGTCGGATGGTAACAGTTTGCAGAACGGCTGATTGCTTTGATAATCGCCGCCTGAGACGTTACTAATGACGCAAGAACATTGTCTCGACAACCCCCGCAAGAACGGCCTGCTACTACAAGATACATTATTGGGACATTCCACTCAGTTATTTTAAACAAAGCCAACTTAGGCATCAAGTTTCTAAATAAATTAGCTTTTATTAGAGTTATTTTACGAAGCCAGTTAATCTAAGCTGTTTCCTGATCCACTGTTCTAGTTAAAATGCTTTTGTGCGGTTAACTGTGGCCGTTTTATTGCAAAACTGCTATAAAGTCCACTTTATACGTTTAACATGACCTCTAAGTAATTCAGGCCAACTCGAAATAACGATATCTTTTTAAACATCACATTAATGTCTTAACCACGTCGTTTATAAGTTGTTTAACTGATACTGAAATTTTAGTAGGTTTTTTATTTGTCTGCCCAGTGGAATACCTGCATTGAATAAAGCAGAGAATTTGTGACCGACGTCTAGTACTTACGTCCACACAATGCAAAATAAGTTAGCAATGAAGTTCAGTTGTGAAGCGGCGACAGTGTAAACTACTAGCTAAAACTACATTTGCCAACTCAGTAACACGAGCAATCGAAAAATAGAAAGTTCCAGTGGCGGACTGGGATCGGGACTAACTGAGTAACTGGCATTCTTCACAAACTTTAGGTGAGAGTTGCTTCTTCGAGAAATTTATTCAGTTTGGTTTGTTTACTCAATCCTATTGTTCCTAGAAAAACCTTCATCCTGAACCTCGCGTTGGATTTACTCTCCGTGTTAAATGTCGCAGAAAAATTTATTCATACAACTCATTGTCAGTTTATCTGTAGAAGTTGAGAATCTAGAACGGATTTAAATAAACTGTTCAGTCGGCCGCACAGAGATAAACTGTATTCCATCAAGTCACTAACCAATATAGAATAAAACAATCATACAAACTGACGATATTTATGACTTGATTGAAACAGTGGGTAAGTGCTTTGCTTTTAGCACCCCCCACACGGATAGTAACATTTGTAAGTAATATACATTTATTGCGGTACACAATATGACGTATAATTATAGGTTTATGAGGTAACCGTGATACCTAAGAACCAGAAAAGTTTATATTAAATAAATAGTTTGTAAGTCCAGTTGTTGCTTAAAATAATATAAAAAAAAACTAACGCACATTCACACTTCGATGTGAACCATGGCTATAAAATTCATAAATGAATGAATAAAATTAAATCCGCATATTCACATATTATTGGGAAGGGGTTGCAATGGCGTTATTTATGTAACGCGATTCTTGCATAATTCAGCTTGTATGACAAATAATTGTATACAAACGCGTAAATAAACCATACAAACTTAAAAATAAACCCAAATCAAACTCAGTTATATTTTCGGTCTTTAAATAAAGTAAGCATTTCGCTGCCGTCAATACAATATTTGAAACGCTCCATTTTCAAACCGAAACAATATCTCCGAGTCGTTTAAAGCTGTATATTCGGAAGTGGCACTTAACGCAACAGAATAAACTGTTGGCGGAGAAGTGTAAACACGGAAATTCCATCCCGCAGACGGTTTACACGCCCGAGGTCATTCAAGTTTCATTACCAATAGCTCCAACCTCATAACTTATTCAGTTAGGGGCAGGTAACGTGCTTTAACATTCAATTTGCTGGCAGAAGAAACGTTATGGGCGGTGTAAACGTCGCGAGTGCGCCGATACCACCAGAATGTCATTGTATGTGCACCGCTCGTTTGTTGATAACGAAGCGTGGTTGTTAGTAGAATGAAGCTGGGGAATCGATTATTCTTTGAATCCATGCCATGTAGTTTACATTGCGGCAAAATAACAAGCAAATAAAAATAATGGCAAAAATATTGTACTTGTTTTTCTAGAATGTTTTATTTATGCTCATTAAAATTTCTGACAGTTACGAAAAAAGCGTGACTAATCATAGTAGCCGAACCATCGCATAAAACCACCCAACATTCTAAACAAACATAGGTAGAATGCTACTCCACCCAAATTCCGATCAACTTATTGGCAGTCAGTACACATCTATAACGAACATTGTAACTACTATATAAACACACACCTTCAAGAGAGTTACGCCCACCCACAGCACTTAGGTAATAAAACCAAGAAAGTAGTTTTAAGGAAGCCCGCGACAGCCATTGCAGGCCCATATTACCCGCTACAAAACCCTCCTTATTACACGAGACAAACAAGTTATTCGTTTCAAATTGAAAACTTTCCACCCCACTAGCCATGCTGGGGCTGTGGCCCATAAATTCCCGCCAATTTTGTTTTATTTCGCGATGCAGGCACGGTAATAAAAGTAAGCTGGACGTGAGACAAAGCCTCTAGCCAGGATTACGCGGCCATCGCAATGGATCACTGCAGCCTGTGATATGGAGTCTAAACAACCACACCTGACTAACTGGACACGCTGTCGTTTGACTTCTAACTCGAGAACAATATTAATACTAAACGGATTTATAATATAGCCGATACGTTGTTCACGAAAAATGAAATCCCTCTTAAAACTCGTCATTCTTTGAAAAACATATCCATAAAACTATACTCCAGGTTTATGGCGAAATACATAAAAAATTGTACCTTAACCTCGGCTCGACGAAATTTGGCTACAGAAATATTTCTTTTTTCTAAACAAATAAAATCCCGTACCCGCGTACCTTCGTAGCGACGATATTAAAGGACTCTTTACGTACAAACTTGTAAAAATATTTTTGCTAACATCGATACTTTGGACTCAAGATAGTACCTACATGAGACGTTTGTAGTCAGGTGCAGTTCTGGAGTTTCTCCAATCTCATCAGTTCTTCTTGGCACTGCACCGAGTGGCCGCATGTGTGATCTTTACTCCATGTTCATTATTCTGTTCTTTCCTATATGAAACGTGTCGAATAAGCACTATTTTTAAACTAGATAAGTAAACAAATATTTCGTGTTTTATTTTTCAAACATTCCTTTTTATTTTCTCTCGTCGGGATCGAAGGTTATTCTGAAACATTGCTAAAGTCGTTCTTCTGTCTGGCGAAAACAACTCCAATAAAAAACTACAAAGTTTTATAAGGCTACAAATACCGCGGCCTTAATGAAGTGTGTCCGCTCGTACCACAAGCTGCGCTTTAAGAAGTGCCAGGTGAAAGCAAGCTCTTTTTATAGCGACTAAAATAAAATCGCCACGCGTGAGTAAGGAGAGGTCCTACCCAATGGATGCAACCACAACAATGACAATATAAACACAAATATACTCCTTAACACAACGCTCCAAAGTTCAAATTTACTTTAACATCAAGCTTACTGTGAGCAAAACAATGCCTGGTTTACGGATAGGATTGCAAACAGTTGCTATGTCCAACGGTTATGATCCGTCGTTTCAGCAACACGCCAAATTTGGTCCCGTCATAAAAATAAAAAGTAAAGTAGTCTGGATAACACATGCTCTGAAGATTATCTATACAACACACAGTGCCAGGTCTTGAATAATTCAAGTTACGATCCTGCAGAAAAATAGAATAGAAATATGAAGTATTGTATATTCGAGCAGAGCTAAATAATGTTCTTCTAGTGGAAACCAATATGGACTACAAAACAACACGTAAAACATAAACCCTCAAATAGTTAATGTGCCAAGTAGGAGCGTGTGAGCCAATTAATTTTTGCTGAGACCTCGGTTTATGTTTTCCCGGAAAAATAAGGAGATTTAGCGGCGACGCCCGGAGCCGCCTCATAAAATGGCTTGCTTGTAACCGGCCGTGACCAGTCCCCTAACTAACTATTCTCGATAATGCTGCAATAAGTTTGGTTTTAGTGCACTGCAAGAATATAAATACGGCTACACTACACAGTGCACAGCGCACTTCTAGAAGTAATTCCTAGATCAAGTACCTACCTACATAATAATAAAATAAATTCACCTTTTACAAATTCGCTTTAAAGCATACGCAGATACAAAACTGATAGTTAAAGTTTTAAATATAATTTTTTCATGAGATTTCATAAAACTTTTTCAATATAAACATCATAAACAAAGTTACGACTCACGGTACATTTGATGGTGCATGAAATTGCAGCGTACATACAAGAGTCATTCGAATGCATTTTATTTTCCTCGAGTAGGCGAGGAGGCCGGGCGATGACTAAATAATGACCAGGATAACGCAGTTTTATTGCCGCCTCCGTGTTGCGAATATATAAATGAACCCTCGAGGGAGTGTTAAAGACGCCGCCAAAGAACTCCTGTCGAAACAAGTCGGGCTCAGAGAAATGGCGCCGTAAACCACCCCATCCGCTGAGACGTCATTTTGCTCTTTGTACGAAACTGCTGTTTGGAACACAAAAAAATAATAAGAATTGTATATTTGTACCGACGAGCCAATTTACACAACCGGTCGATGTTATTAGCCGTCTTAAGTTCGTTACAGAGTAGAATCTGTTTCTGGTAATTATTTATCTGTCAACATATTTATAGACAAATAATCAGCAGACAAACTCTAAATAGACAAATTATTAGAGAATGTCAGCAAAGTCAAATAATATGTTGTTCATGATTATAGAATAGAAACATATATAACTAACTTGTATCTCTTGCTTTACTTTTTAAGACAAAAGGACTTAAAAAAGGTTTAAAATCCGTCATCGTAAAGTTGTTTCAAAGTTTACTCTGCGGCACTTTTATACGTGAACTGCAGGTCTCTACATAGTAAAGGTATGAAAAAAAAATACTCAGAAATACATGCTTCGTGTTCAAACGTTTTAACTTCTAACGGACCAGTAATTAAGTATAATTGTGACAGAAAAGGCAAACGAAGCTACGAACTATAGTAACTAATAAAGAATACAAGAAAACAAATAGCGAGTCAGCGCGAAAATTAGTTTATTTTATGTATTTAATTATGCCAGTTTTGTTCACGGCTCCCGTTCAAATTGTGATTTCACGGTGTTAAAATATTAAAACTTTAATTGTATTCCGGCGCCCGACTCCATAGCCGTAAAGAAGCCGGCGAGGCGCTCCGTTGATACACTATTAATGCAATTGTTCGAAAACAGCGCGAGGCAATAAAATTTAGCCTTCAGGTAGAATATTCCGCCCCACTTCGCAGCCGTAGCCATAATTTTTCGCATTGCGGATTTCAGGTAAATGTATTTCATTACTTCATTTTACTTTTTACGACTAATGAGGTTGTTTTAAAGCGGTAAGATTCATTTTTGCTTAAGCTTTAAAATAAAAAACGCAAATTGCTAATAATATAGAATGGATTATTATTAATATCTAGATCCCCACTTCTAAATGCTTAGGTTTTCTGTAAGAGTTTACGCATTTTCGGATAAATCTGTTTATAGATAATTATTTAGTGTTACCTGTCCAGTCCAATACAGAGTCTTTACCTACCATCACACTCGTGACATTGAAAAAATATCAAACCAACAACACTACTAATAAATAAATGATTATGGAAACTGTATTCAAAATTTATTTAAAGACATTTTAAAATGTTCTCCACAATTCAATATTGAATATCACCGAACGTGAGGTTACTGCTTCGTCTCTCGAAGTTAATCTCAATAATAGCTTAAGTTTTAATGCAAATATTTATGACGTGCATGCTAAACGGCTGGCATGTTCATAACGTTATTACCCTGTTGAATTATGATTAGCAATAAATTGCACTACGTCCGATTAGAAGTATGTTTAATTAATAAGTATAATCGTCGTTCCTGCCGCACCCTCACTTACTGTGGCAGTATGACAAGGTCTGAATCGAAAATAAGTAAAGCCCGTGAGGTGCTGGGCCAGAATAACACCTTCCCATCTGGTCTGGTTGGATATCGTAGGAGGCGACTAAAGGAAAATTTAGAAGATGGGTAGTTGCGTCTTCTGTAACTTCACCACCAATACTACGATCCCCAAGGCTCTTGCAAAACGTGGGGATTATGGCATCCACCCCCTCTTACCTAAGGGGGATGCCTTTGTTTAACAGTGGACGTCTTCCGGCTGATGATGATGATTTGTCAGATACATTTTACAGCGATCATTATACCTTCTGTTTTGATCTGCACAAACAATCGACAGGTACATCCTTGATCCATCTATCCATCCATTTTATTGAAGCATGGTTGATAAGCTATAAGTACCTGTAATATTTAGTCCAAAGAAGTTTATGGCAAAAGTTGCCCCTTACTGACACTACTACGGTATGCAACGTATTCACAAATATTGGCTTGAATGTTTTGATTCAGTCAACCAACTATGTATCTTTTCATTATGCTAGGTACCTACATAGACCAAACTTAGTATTGGTAACTTAACTAAGCCAGGTATAGATGAAGCTCACGCCAGACCACGAAGTGCGATCAGCAACGACAACAAACTCATTTTACTATATTTGCTTATCCCTATTCTCTATCATTAACCGAATATTGGAGTGCTAGTCTAAACGAAAAATATATATTTTGTACATTTTTGGAATATGTTTCCCATTCGGAGCTTGTTTTTATTTTAACCATAGCATCAATTTACTCGTGTCAACAGTTAAAAGTAAGTTAGTAAAATTTCCACAGTTTAAAACTCAGAGCTGATTTCATTTGTCACATATTTTAATGCTGCAAATATAATGATCGTATTCGATAAAAAGTTAGAAGATTATGGAAGAGTCAATTCAAAGTTTAACTTACTCTGCAAAGTATCAAGAATGGTAATTCGACGCGTGTAACCTAGATTTAAAAAAATATGATCTTGGTATCCGGCCGGTAAAGTTGGGAATTCGGGGAAATTTATATTTTCGTGTTACATTGAGAAGCGTGAAGCCATTGTAAATCCTACTCTAAGTCAGTTGTGACTTAAAGATCGTAATATAAAGGATAACCATTACCGTCTACTGGCAAAAGTGTGTCGGTTGACATTATCGGCATCCCAGGGATATTTAATGTCAGTTTCAGAGAGGTTTAATGCTGCAAACGATCTATTCTGAATATAAGCGAAATTGCAGTTATAATTAATTCTAGCACGCCATCATTTGATACGTATTTGTGTATGAATGCAGTTACCGTAAGCTACATTAGATTTCGGAATGTTTGTAGACCTACTTACAGTTAAAATGATGTAAAAACAATTACAAATATATATCTCATTGTATTGAAGTCAACGGCATATTAAATAATTACGTACCTACTAAAAATGTAAAACAAACACTTCAGTAAGGAACAAATGCAGCTCTGTAATGTTATTTGTTTTATTCAAAAATAAAATTGACACATTAAGAAAATAATACATTTATTCTATATTTGTAATTAATTTAACATTTACATTATTCACTTTAGATCGGACGATATACATTTGTTTATTGATACAATAATACTTATTTACAAAAAGAATAACACTAAATAACACTGTAACAATATACGTCCCATAAAATAATGACTGAAATTACCATAATAACATAAAGCATAATACATTTTCGAATAACGTTTTATCACATTTCTCGTACATATCGTAAAAATTCTATTGCGATGCCTTAGCTATATCTTATTTATATCCTGCAAGAGTTCTCCTCACAATGCTTTCAATAAATCTTAAGTAACAATTTTAGAGCATTTATTTATCTATCCGTAAAATATTTCTTTGGATGTATCTTCTACACTAACATTAAATTTTATTCCTGTACTCGTCTATTTTAAACTTTTAGAAAACCTCCGAGATCAATCACAGTTGTAACCAAACATTATTACGACTTTCAGAAGATACATACGTAACATTTAAGTATCAACATACATTGTTAAGTGCATAATTTCGGCCGAAATACCGAGTACAAGAATTCAATGGTATACGCATCAGTCAATCAGAACATTCAAATTATTTCTTACATATTTCTGAATTACATTGTATCTACATAAATATTTGTTCATATATTTTTGAGCAACGCGGCCACATTAAAACACACATTCGCCCTTCGTGTCGTGTGGAAAATTAGTACCAAGATTAAGTATAACGGTTGGGCCCTCATTCGCAGTACCAAGTAGTTCGTCGTACTTTCTTATCTCCAAACCTCTTGACCTCACCTGGCACACCCCGCAATGAATTATCTGTAATCAACAAATCATCTTATTAACATAATTATTTGAATATGAAGTTGAGATAGACACAATAAACATAACATTTAAATAGATCGATAAACCCAGCTACTGCCACCAAGAGAGGAGGTTAACCATATCCGAAGTAATCTACTAATTACAGTCCGTAACAATGAACAAAGTATACTAAAGTAAAGCTAAGTGAAGTAATATGTCAGTTTTATTTCGGCACCAGAGCCCTAAGACGGCGGGTCAGGCGAGCCGTAAGCTCTTTACTAGAGTTCTTTGAGGCCTATAATTAATTGGAATCGATAGCTTAGCCCGTGTAATATTTCAAGCGTTCGGGATGTTTTGCGATAGTTTCAAAGAATTGGGGGGTTACGGGGAATGAAGACTAGTTGCGTAGGTACTTGGTAATAATATGATTGCAAATAAACTTTGAGAAGTAATTTTGTTAAGTGCTACATTTGTTAATTGATTAGGATATCCAAATGGATCCTTAACCGTTGACAATGAGGTGGAGTCATTAAAAAATCACTAGTGAGGTTAATGCTTCCATTTCTCAGCGATGCTACTGGAGCCAAAGATACTACAACTAGAAGAAACTAATTTCTGAACATTACCTCTAATTTCTACACAAACTATAACGTTCACGCTCTTTAAAATAGTGTTTACTGCTAAAATAAAATATTAGTTACTGTCGTCAATTTTATAACCATTTTTATTATAACAAAAATACTTATTTTTAAGTATGTGCATGAAAAGTTTATTATAGGTACATGTATAGAAACTTAAGGCATATACTATGGTATATTTCCAGGTATAAGTCTTTCTTTAGAAGGCCTCAGTTCTTTGGAAGGCCCAACATATGTTCTTTGCCAGTAGATACTGATGTTATATCAACAGTACCTACACCTGGTAATTCCTACTATTTACCTTTTAAGTTAGCATGTGTTCTACGTAATACACTGAACATATTCTCATACAAGTTAACATTGCCCCATCAATCCACAGAAGCGAAGGCATAGAAAACGAAAGCTGAACAAATAAGGTGTGATGTTTGGAAGCGTGCCTAAAATTTACTGACCTACAAAGCAATTCATTGGTGCAACTTCACGACAACGTAACCACCTAACGGACCTGGAGCAGAGATGTTACTGTGTGTAAGTGTACTGTGTTCAAAAAACTTTTATTTACAAAATAAAGCGACATGATCATTTTTATTGAGAGGATCGCGTATGGGTGCAAATACACAGTTTTCACATGCACATTGCACAAACATTTGAAGTAGCGGGTATCTGAAAATCATACAAATAATGTTCTCGAACAAACCAACGACCAGAAATGTTATCTCCATGTCTATCGGATCTCTGAAATGTTTCCAAAACACCCACATGCCTTCACTAGCATCAGTATAAAATTTGATTGATTACAATAGCCACCAGTCCAAATATATTCGTCATCATGGATACTCCTTTGTCTGTCGCTGTTTCAATACATATCGAGGTCGACACATACGTTAAGTGTTGTGAAATACTGATGCACAGATACGCAGTATCAGCAAACATGTTCGTTGTAGAATAAGTATAAAGTACCTATGAAGATGGTGGTACATAGTTCCTGACTTGTAGCCAGTCATAAAGGGTTATTTCAGAACTCTCTGTTCTTACTCATCTTCTACCGTTTTCCCCCATCTCTTCTTCAACCTTGCTCTGTTTATACGAAATTAAAGTTATTATGCCATAAGTTTCCAGGCATAAAATGCCCCCATTCTTCCCATCGGAGTCATAAAAGGTCGCTGATGGATTACGAAAACACGGCGGGCAGCACCCTTCTTGTATTCTAGTTACAACATACGTCATCACCAATCCGTTTGCTAAGCTAGTGATTATGCTACATACAACCCTTCGTTTTGATTTATAAGAAGCCCTATATCCACTAGCATTTAAAGGAGATTTTACTTATATTATTGTCCAATCTATTTGCTTGGTGTCTCCAGTTTTATTCTCATTTGCTGATAATTTTTTATGCCTCATTTTTTCTCAGCGTCGAGCACTGAAGAAAATATTTGTATAGGCGAGATTTACAAAAATATTCTAAGAGTTTTGAGCATAAAACGCTTTGCATAATTCATAATAATATTATTCGTACAACGTATTAGACATGACACATTAAATGCTGTGTAAGTACAATGCAGTTATCTGCAATAGGCACACTCATTTACTTTGTAACGATGAGTCCGATGTGCAAAACTTCTTATCGTCTAACAAAGACGAATGAATTTATTTATAAATTATCAGCCTGTAGACTTCTAGTGACGAACTTGAACTCTTTAAAAAGACCTCCAACAGTAAACGAAATTGTTATAATAAACCTTATAACGCTATACAAACGGAGTGGTGATCATAGTCTATTTTCGTAACGAGTTTAGAATTACTTAAGATTTAAATGTACTTCAATATCTTGAAACCAAAAAATCAACTCTGGCCGTGAAGTATATTTGATACATCTTACGGCTTTTGTGTCTTCCCCTTACGATCTCTCCAGGATTTGAACTGATGATAATTGGCGAAGTTGAAAGAAGACTTTGGTAAAACGTGGAGTAGATCTAGTAATTTCTAGTCGTACTTTAAAATACTCCCGGCAACAAATATAGTGCCTACATTTCAATGATTTTTAAGAGAACCTACGGATTTATTTGTAACTGTATGAGTAATGTAAATAAAAACATAGTTCCTTACATTTGTCATCATTTCTTTCAGATTCCGTCGACTCTTCGCTGTTCATGGACACCATCGATATCCTTTTGTTTCTCTGTTGTTGAAGAAGTTCTGGAATCGGAAATAAGCTCATAAGATTAAGGAAAAAAAAAAAAGTTTGTAAACAATATTCAATGTTTTGACTGTACAAATATCTTCCGAAAACTGTTGTGACGTTCATAACTATAATAAAGTATGATAATTGAGTAATAATGACAATAAATATTAGGTATCTAACCGAATGATAAAAAAATTATCAGTAAAGGAATAAACATCCAACGGTCACTTCTCAACAAAACCAATTGATCCCAGAAATGAAGAATTCCAAGCAGAAATAAATTCAAATATTTCAAACGTAAATCTAATAAAACAAATGAATCAAGTACCGCTTTATTTGTCACAATCGGATGAAACATTTGAATTTATAACATCATTTACAAAAGGTTTGGATCTTCCAACTTCCTCCAATGAGACATTAATGACATCGCGACTGTCAAAACGTAACTGAACCGGTTGTTGACGTTTAAATAATTACTTAAGAGTTTACGGAACTTATTTATAACTTTTTCTCTTTTAACATTTCGGTTCGTCGCAATAAGGTAAAAATAGAAACTGATAATGGAGAGTGAAGGTCGGCTCAAAACGGCTTCAGTCAACAATAATACCTAATATAACATGTCCGTATCATACACCTATCTATTGACCGCAAGCATTGTAGATTACACCGTACACGTCGATGGCATATCTAAGATAATTTATTGGTAGGTATGTCATGAATTTCTAAATTGTGTAAATGTACAATTTATCACGTTAACGAGTATACTATCTTCAAGCTTAAATGATAAACATTTCAGTCATTGCCAAAGGATTTTGTACATATGTTATAGGTCCTGCAAATATAATTGAGATTGAGAGAGAGATTTCCATAGACTTGCCAGATAGGTCGAAACTAAGGGAAAATAATTTCAAATGTATTATTTTTAGACCTTGAAACAATCATATTAGTTCTTTTTAGGGATAACTCGCTTTATGGTACTAGAGGAAAACGTTCGCAAACCTTCGGGGTATTACGACTACGGTATAGCAACAAACTAGAATAAGAATCATTATAGGTACATTTATGCTAGGCAATCCTAGCTTAAAATTCGAATTAATTTTATCTCAAGTGGCGCAAAATTTTATATTTACTACTCATGTACCTACAATCAAAGATATTTCATTATCTATGTAAAAATAAGTACGTGAAGATAAAACTTTGTACCCCGTTTAATGCAAAATGTGTGTAAGGAGAAAATATTTGGCTAAGTCTAAATTTATTATAAATAAACTAAATTATTGTGCTCTCCGACTTAGCCAAATGAGATGGCATTGATTAAGGGAGACTTATACAAAGCAGTGGAATATTGAAGGATGTGGCTGATGATAATGATAATAAATTTCGACTATCGGGTAAACCCGTATATAACGTGTATAACGTTATATACGGAACATAATACTACAGTATTTATTAGAATTATAATTTAGAAGTATAGCTCGTAAGTACCGCTATCTTAGTCCAGTCGCACCTGCTGCGTTAGCGCTGATAACAACTCAGATAGTACCAACATTCCGCGAATTCGTTCATACCCCATTTACTACAACGATCTGTGTCGTGAAACAATTGACAATGCTAAGACGACATTACGTCTATTCAAAAAGCATGTCTTACTAATAGCCTAGAGTGACGTAACACAGTGTCACTTTATCGTCACATATAATTAAGCAATCTTAAAGAACAGATTAAACATTTAGGTACCTACTATCTTTGTACAAGTGTCGTATTTTCTGACTGATATTAAAAGTAAGCTGATAATCTTTTTTACAAATCTAGAAAGCTGTTGAACACCTTTTTACCCCCTGTATAATATTTTTGTATAAATACTTTTTGGACAAAACTGTTGAATAAAATTAAGAACTTGAAGGCTTTACGCAATATACTAGTATACTCATAGGTAAGGTACTGTATATAGTGTCTACGCGCAAACTTATTGTAAGCGGCTCCAGAACTTCTATTCTAGTAAACCGATAGAAACTGTTAGACCCGACGATATTGTTGTTTAACCAAAATTCAATAATGGCGGACATCGGCCGGTAGCGGTAGCTCAAACTACGCTATCATACAATAAACTCCACTGTTCAACAATAATAGAACTTGATCGAACGCCCGTCATCTTCGTCGCTACTAAAGATAATGTCTACATAATGACGCAAAGTGAACTTCTACAAATCGACAATGAAATGCCACTGTCTTGGTCATACGACACACATGATTCGCATATATATTAACTTGACTAGAACTATTCAATAGTATTTCGCGATAGACAAAAGGCTATTGTACATTTTGAGGATATAGCAATGTCGTTAAGTAGCTCCAAGTAACAAAGAAACGCGTTACTAGAAAGATTTAAACACCATTTCACGCTTATCGGCGTAATCTCAGCGAGAAATGTGGCATTATAACAGCGAGAGTTCAAAACGATCGTACTTTCGTCGCAGCATTCCCTTGTGATACTCCTATCTAATTATCCGAAAGGAAAGGTTGTTTAACTTAGATAATACAGTCGTTCCTCAAAGAGGAATAAAGAATACGATGATAAGAATCGTAGCAACGTGTGAAACGTGTTGTTAAGTCGACCCGATACTTAATTTTGTTTTGCGCAAATCCAGCAAACAGAGCAATCGTTGCATATTCGTTTGCATTTACAAAACAACGGTAGCGTCGAAGAAAAACGTCGAGTTCCTGGCGTTCCCACAGACGAGACACAACGCAGTGCACATGCAACTTGCCAACGAGTGTCCAATAAAAAACTGTGTCGTCGACCCCGCGTGCGTCAGCCCATGATACCAGAACCCCGCTCCTTCCGTCACGTATAATACGGGGAGCAGATGACGATCAATTAAAAAGTTTGTTCGCATTAACTATGCGGGAATTAGTTTGGTTCAGCGTGCGTGCCACATGGACTCAACGAATATCTTTGTGAGAGGCTTGGAGTTAATGTTTTCTTACTTATCTAAATGCTGAGTTATACATATGTGTCGTGATACAAAACGAATAATCAATCCGTTCAACATAAGATGAGAGCGCATTAATACCAATCGATCAAATCGATATTAAATCGATGATTAGAAATCACGTGGACGAAGGGCGATGTTTATAAATGGAGAGATGGGTTACTGAACTTATAAAATACAAGTTACTTCTGGTATAATTTTAATCTTGTATTATGACTCGTAATCGACCGATAAAATAAATACTTTCGAGACAAAGGGAGCGCCTTAACACACAATATACCTCTAATGTAACACTGACGTGCGCAATGTTTGAAATATGACATAATTCAATCGACTTGTGACGGCCGCTCTTTGTCACACCCTGCTGCGTTGCATAACGGAGACGCTACACTCATCTTTGCAATTGTTTACTATTGAACGTGTTTTGTTTTCGCGACCAACGTCTATAATTTACAACTGTGAAGTATGGAGACAAGTACGAATATTTACGAGTGCTCGTAAACACATCATGAGAAAACCGTGGAAAATGTATTTTGCAAGTAGAGCTTCGAACCAACCAACATATAATGAGACAACAAATAATTTGAATGTTATAGCTCGTCACACTATACTGTGCGCTTAAAATTGCATCATTAGTCACTGCATTGTTTCAACGCTGTGCCCTTATCAACGTGGTCCGATATTGATGTTCGCGTATCGCTGCTAATCGTTAAACAACATCTACATTTTAACCAGTCCTGATAAATTACCAAAACAATACGTTATCTGGATTGTTAAAATAATAATATGTCCACCATCAATAAGCCATGCCAATGTCTAAGTGATGGAATAGATAAACTTGTTCAACATGGGTGGCCCCCTACACAGTTCCAGAATTATTCGTTAATCAAGCTAGTTTAGATTTTGTGTGTGTCTAGAGTCTAGCGTGCTAAAGTCAAAACAATAATGGTAGTTATGACTTTAGCACGCATTAAATTTTAACGTGAAAAAAAGATCATATTAATGCTAATGGTCCTTATCGAACACATGTTCCGTTGTAGGAATAAGCTATTACCTTTCTTCTGCATCGCCTGTTCCCACAGCAGTGAGGTGATGTCCTCGACCCACGCGTGCCTCACCGTCGGTTCACTCGTCTCCAACTTGTAAGACTTCAGGTTCCTCTTCTTGTACCATATCGTGAACTTGTGCTGGTCGTGCTCCTTCGCCGTAATCCCCAAATCATCCACTGATATGTGGTCCTTGTATATAAAGTACTCCACCCTCGGTTGCTGGAAAATACCAAATATCCCAAGTTAAAGTTTATCATAATTCACTTAATTGTATATCATAATTGAGCTGATATTTAAAACCAGAAACGAGAATAGTGAACGGTAGTGCATTTAATTTATATACCAACGTCACAACAAAACATTAATTATGATATTGCACACAAAGAGGAAGGCCACAGCGCAAAATCTTTTAATATGTTTAGACATTTAGCAAATAAACTCGGAACTAATAATATCAAGATCAGAATATCGATTTTGTGAATTTTGGTTTTTGTTCTTATCATCGGTTTCCTTTTTGTTGAATTAGAGTCATTGAATCTCTAACCAAAAGGTCAAAATTAGCTTTGGCTTGTGATAAAGCGATATCGGGTTCTATAATGAGATTTATGGCTATATGTATCATGTACACAATAGGTGGGTCTCCCACAGTGTTACGTATTTCCTGTGCCGTCAAACAGCTGAAATCGACGATGCGTGGATAATTAGTCGTTCCGTAGCATTGGCAAGGTCATTTAACTCTCGCCACTACAGTTGCCATTGTGTACCAACTACATCACGATTACGAAAATATCTTTACAATTTGCTTTCGAGTTGACGATTAACTCTTGTATAGCAAAAGCAACAGTTATGAAGTTTGCGATTAAGTTCTCCATCTTTTTACATTGAATAAACAATATTATTTTTCGATTGCGTATGATATTCGAAAAGGTACTTGATTCAAACATTACAGCATTAAAATATTCGTATGATGTTAACTTAACAACTTGTAGTAAAACTATGAAGCTGTACGTAAAATGAGAATGATGGAATACAGATAATTCCGGCACGAAGACGCCAGTGCGTCGCGTCTGCGTAATAAACACTTCGTAACGTCCGACGCACAATATCTCATTATGATGCAAGTTAAGTAGCAGCGAATGGTATCAAATTAAACTTACAAATAAAAATGTTTTATTACTTGTAATACAAACTGTGAATGAGCGATTGTGGATGTAAACCTCTTTAGTGTTTAACTGGAAGTTCACCGCGCAAGTCAATACTTAGCGAGTCATCTCTCATTCAGACGTCAACCCTTGACTGATTTGTAAACAGTTTCAAAGGCATCTAAGACAAAGTTAAAATATTGAATGAAGCACTTTTCAAGTTATTGTAAAGGAATGTTTCTGCCTCAATTTAATTTTCCTTCTTGCACGAATTTATTGTAGAATTCTAACTTTTAAGTATTTAATTGACTTAGGAATAGGTAGGACTTTCCTATAGCAATCGAATGTACATTTACCTTATTTTTTATTACAACAAACTGACGTACGAGTATCCGATATCTTCGGTGATCTTATCATTAAAGATAATGGTTGAAAATGGGTTTTCGTGTATCGCAATACAGTCATTTCCTTATATCAGTGTCGCTCAGTTGGAAACATTAGGGATATTCCCCTAAAATCAGAGCACTGTAAAGCAATAAAATGTCCCAACTGATACAAAATTACCATTAAGTTTGTCATGAAATAGCAACCCTTATCGTATCGGACACAGTAGGTACAGACTGGTGTAATTATAATAATTTTATTGTTACATTGATAAGTCGTGAATCATTCAATTGTGAGTCATGCAAATAATGTTTTAGGTATACATCGGCAGAAAGCAATTGATTGTGATCTAAACTTGTGTATAATCCCTAAAAATTGATTTGACAAGAACATGACAATGCTTATTATTATTTTATAGCATTTATATTAGATACATTGATTTGTTTAAGCCATGTATCCGACATACAAGGCTTACCTAGTTTATTTTTGCTGATAAATACCTGAATTGTTAGAGACAGTTAGAGATTAAATGGGTCAACACTCTCAAAAAAAATATTACAGTGTTAAAATATATCCTAGTAAACCAATATAGGATACATGCGAATATCTTATCAAAGTGTTAGCAGAAAGAGAATTGTAAATATTTACGAAATATTGACCCAAAATTATAATATTGTGTTACAAACAATGACTTTAGTAAGTAGCCTCTCGACGTACATACAATCCACTTGTATTACTTATACATATAGATTTTTTATTGATCAAGTATGATAACAATTGTGTCACTTAAAAATGCCAGTGAAGACTTGGGTGTCGACTGAAAAAGACACGGATGGCTTATACCTAATCAGATTTAACGTAATAAAGTAAGCATAAGAATAATCTGAGTATTAGGTAACGCTATCGACCTTTATATCAGCGTGGTGACTATATAGGTGAAATCCCCCATTAAGAGTGGCCAAAGAAATGTTCCCAGCCGCCCTACAATTCCAAGTAACTGGTACTAGGTGACGAAAACGGGAGAGGCGGCCTTTTTGCGTGCCTGGGGGAGGCCTACGTACAGTAGTCGACTGCAATAGCGTGATGTGATGATGATGAAGTCGAACATACGCAAATAATACCAAAACAAAAGAAACTTCTACGTTGATAGGATAAAAACAAGCATTATCTATTTCATTTTGAAACGTGTTTTGAAACAAACTTCTTGTGCAGACTACGAAGGTGGGGCAGGTGATTGTTTAAGTCTGAAATCCAATATAAAAAGTGCAATTGTCGCGTTACCCAACCAATGCGTACAGCAGTACCTATATTACTCCACTCCACTTATTTTAATATTGCCACCAGCATATATTGGGTTTCTCCATTAGGTAATTCTCATTAGCAGCACGAAATTTAGATATATACCCGGTAGATAGTAACAGAATCGCCCCCCTTACTTAGAATCTTCATAACTTACGAAATGTCAGTGTACTATACACCTATGCCTACCTCTTCGGGTATACAAGCGTTATGTTATGCTATGTTGTATGCTCG
The DNA here is from genome assembly GCA_946251915.1 of Abrostola triplasia. Lineage (NCBI taxonomy): Eukaryota > Metazoa > Arthropoda > Insecta > Lepidoptera > Noctuidae > Abrostola > Abrostola triplasia. The sequence goes on from OX276423.1 coordinate 6,110,423, forward strand.
ACAGTCAGTATCCGGAAATTGTGCGTATCGCGTCATACATAGTGTACACTAACGCAGTTATATCTCAAAATATTAACATTGTTATCGTAAAATAACCGCACAATGTTAGTAGTACTAATATTTATTATCTTTTAATGGTTTTTCGTGATAGTTGATAAATATGGAATCACCAAAAATTTTGTCCATTAACAATGCTCTCTGATAATTTTATCAAACCTAAAGTCATCTTTAAGTCTATCACAATTCACAAGTCGGTATAAAATTTATAATACCAACAATACTTCAGGAGGCTTGTCGATCATTGTCTGACGTCTTTTCTAGTCACGACAGGCGATGGAAACCAACATTATGTAATCAATTAGCAGCTTAATTACTTAACTCACCACCAGCCTATTGGTTAATTCGTATTAATTGATTCCTTTTAGAGCAATTTTAATGTTGTCACATTTACATAATCGTCGAAGATAATTACTTCGGCATTTATTTAAGTCGTACAATACGTTTAACGTTTAATCATTAATCTAAAGATTTTGTGCCACTTATATTTTTGTATAATTACTAATTAGTCCTGGGCCAACATAGATTATCAGATTTACCTGAAGTCATTAATGTCCTGTTGTATAAGAAACCACAGCAGCTACTTTGTCCGTAATAATCTAATTCTTATGAAATTGCAAGAAGTCCATTAATATAATGATGACTTACTACCGTCACAATAAAGTACTTATTACTTAAATACCCTTAGTAATGACAAACAACTGTTTAATGAACAGTAGTGTTGAAAGCATACAGAAGTCGCTGTATACATACGTCCAACTACTCAATCAACCCATCTTAACGTAGCCATACACAAAGCTATAAGCATTAGTGTTATTTTAATGAAACGCGGTCGAACACGCTAAATTGAGTGTAGTATACTGACCTTTCTGTATACAAGGGTGACGAGCACGAGCTTGTCGAAGAGGAATATCCTCATTAGCTGTCTGCGGCGGCGCGCCGTGTCCATCGCATAGAACTCGTTTTGGCGCAACAACCGGCCTTGGTTCAGCAGGTTCAAATATAGCTGGAAACAGTGACGATCAATAGTGTCGCGAATAAAATTAAAGCCTTTGCCGAACACAGAAATAGATTTGCGATGAAACCTGTCCATGTGTAACGGCTGACGTTCTAGGAATTTAAATTTCCGGACGCAAATAGTATGTGGACGCTATTGTTCCATACTCAATTTAATATTTAATGATGTTATTTAATTAACGATATACGAAATTGGATGATGGAAATTATTACTAGCTTATTTGATTAACTTGCTCAATTAAGGCTGAATTCCAACATTGACAGTTACTATTAGACCGTCAGTCAAATCTATTTTGTCAAACAATCATCAGAAATACCGTGGAGCCTCTTAAATATCGAGTAATAAGGTGCGAACATTAGTAAACATCAGTCCGAGTATCTAATTCCGGTTGTTTCGGAAACTTTGTCATACAAGCGGGTTTTATTGTCATCGGAGCTATCAGATAAGATAAAATTAGTGATAATAAACATAAATGCTTGTGACAACTCTAGTGTGGTATATTAAAACGTGTAAAATTTAATTTACGAGCGCTATGTTTGGTGCTTCCATCATAATCTATAACACCTTGAAGTGACAATGTTTTCCAAACAAACGTATTAATTTCACTTACCGGACAGTCCGTGATATTCTCCAGCGCCATTATTTCATCGACCGCTGTTAATACACACTCAATCATAGTTTTCGCTAACTTCAAACTTTCCAATGGAGTCTCGTCGTTATCCGAGGACTCTCCGTTGCTGCCGCCAGTCTCGTCGCTGTCCACACTTAGTTTTGATATCCTCGAGTCAGACTCACACCGTTCATTTTCATAACTTGTGTAAGTTTTTACTAAATCCGCCAAAAACAGTTTGTATCTTGGTATCCTCTGCACTGGCTCGAGAAGGTAACTTGATAGATCTAATCGATCACCTAATTCTAATTGTATTTCCTGGAAAATAAGAATTGGACATAAATCTTTTGCAAATCTATTGATCGATGGCTATAAACGTTGGCGGTTAAATTACATTTAGTCAATACATATAATTTTATAGCCTTTCACCGGCTTTCATGTGTAATTTGGGTCAAATGATATGTGATCGCGATAGAGGTGTGGGATAACTGGAGCAGAATTTTATCCGAACAAGTAGACTGAGAAGGTTCACAGAAGGGAAATGGCGCGCGACAATTATAATAATAAAATACAAACTTTCACTCAACTTAGACGTTTTGTCGCGACATTTAGCTTCTTTGGTACTTTGGAGTTACTTATGAAAATTCTGATTTGAAAAAGTATAACGAGTAAGCTCGACATTTAAACACATTGCGCGGAGATCATTTAATTAATTTGTATAATTAATGACTGTTTATACGTAACGGCATGTTATTTTGAAGCAGCGGCGGCCGAGCAACGCGTACCTATGAATGTGCAAATGTAACGGTAGCACCAACAGTTAGGCGGTTGCTTAACAGCATTCGCCATTCAGCATACCGTAAACTTACAGAAATGAGGAAATAACGCTGGACGACCAGCGAGCATCGCGGACGGTGCTTGCATGCGGCCAACCGATAATGCCTCAATCAATTCATTTTTTATGGTGGATGATTTAAACACTCCATCCATAAGACGGTAGCTAACGTGGCTGTAACCACCATGTCACATACTTTTTTATACCACAAATGCGATAAGTGCACGATTTTAAAATTACATATTAATATGGTTATCATTGTTACTCAGTTTACGTGGGATGATACAGATTGGGGGTCATGAACAGGGTAATCCCATGGTTATCGTAAAAACGGATGCATGATGTGTAAAATGACTGAAATATTATGATAACTAAAAAAATACGCACCAAAATAAAACAGTTAACGCTACATTAATTAAAATATCTTAAGTACCGTAATGGCCTGCTGTCAAGGTGACTTTCTCCTTTTTGTTATAATAATATTTGTTTTAAAAAATAGCTAGCAATAAACTTGGCTTACCTGGAAAAAATGTTTGTGTTCGAAGACCAGTCTCGTCGCTCTCTTATTATTCCTAGAGTACATAACGTACATATTGAACCTCTTTTCCTGCAAATGAAACAACGTTATTGTAACGTTAATCTTTACTCGTACTGTTTATATTACATTTGCTCCGTGACGATCAAACGGCACGTACATTTAACCGCAATCATTATTTTTGGCTTCCTATCATACACACTTATTTTTTCGAGAATTCATTGAAATGCCTACGCTTTCACCGAATATAGTCGCACTTCGTAAATCTTTCGACGATCAAGGGTCAATGTGGCGATAAGCTGAGGAGCTATGATGAATCGTGCGACACGTTGACAGATATACCCGTCCATTTAAATAAGACCCGTAGTTTTTCAAAGTTTGCCGTGTTCTGGATATTTTTATAACACTGAATGTAAAGACAGACGATCTTATTATGGCGGTGAAGTAGTGAAGCATAATATCACGCGCTCCACCAGTCCGTGACACCAATGTTTTTATAACGATTTGCTCTTAATCGGTCATTACGGTGACCATTTACTCTAGTTAGTTATGATCTTTACTAGCTTATTTCTGGGCATACATTTACTTTGCATTATAACCCAAAATGCGTTCAGATAAATAATACTATTATGCGCATTGTACACATTGCCAGTTTATGTTCAGACATCAAGCAATCTGAAGATGTTATCTTACGGAAAACAACGTGGTCACCTTGTAACTACTCAATGGATAAAACGAAGGCGATTTAGGTTAATAATGCTATTGATAAGCAAGTATAATTATACTCTTGAAATCAATTAGCTTTCATTATACTTGAAGGATTCAAAAAATTACAATAGCTTATTTAAAAAAAATTAAATTACTTACGAATCTCCTAAAACACTGTCCCAACTTTCTGAGATCATTTTCGCAGTCTCTCAAAGCAGGCAGGAACTCTTCAGAATGAAACCTGTATATCTTTTCTATGTTACCAAAGATTTCTGGCTTCAATGCTCTGAAGTTGGGAGACAGATCAATTCGACTCATATTGGGGATATAGTCTTCTACGACATGCCTTAATCGGTCCACATATACGTTCTCTGTGTGAATCAATTCGTTCACTCGTTCTGTGAGCCGTCTGTAAAAGAAAATTACTATTAGAATAGGTACCCCTGCAGTACAACGCTCTATAACCTATAATCATTCACCGTTTATTATTTATGCTTGGTAAAAAGAACCCTACAATCAGCGATAGGGTTGGGATTTCCTAATTGTTACTGCAAACTGCATTGTAGATTGTAGTGTGTTGTTAGTGTGTGTACTTTGACTACCAGCAGGTAATTCATTAATCATACAGGGCGTGTTCTTTAAAAAATAAACAAGTCAAGTCTTGGAAACGTGGTTTGATTCAAAATTGACAGTTGGCTATTGTTGACAATTGTATTTAAAATGGGTGCTTTTGACCGTATTTTTGTGTACAGTCACCGATTTTCACTTAATTGATTATTATAATCATAAGTGACATTACACTTAAGAATATAATAGTCTAAGATCCGACCGCGTGATTTATACGTTCATATGTTTGATTAATAAAATATAATTTTTATCGATATTTATAACTAAACCAATGCAGATCCGCAAAGGTGGCCATCCAAATTTGGCCGCAATTAATTTTAATTAAAATGTAATTAATTATTTATTTTTGAACAATTACGTTCACTTGTAATTGTTAAAAAATATATTTCATTAGAAAGAAATATACCTGAGATACCGAGAAAGTTCAAGGTGCCATCCCTCACTTGGCCGCAACCTAATGTCAGCCAGGTGTAAACAGGTATAATTTCGTTAAATATATACGTTCATAATGTATTATCATGTTATACATACCAAATTGAAGATTAATTCTTTCCCTACATGATGAGATATAGGTGCCTATGCAAAAATGCCCGCAAATAGTGACTGCCAACGATTAAAGATAAATAAAAGCGAGAGAAACTTAAGATAAACACCCCATGTCGAATAAAGATAGAGCATCCCAGCTGCTTGTCGTTTTTATGCTACTGCGCATGCGTCCATAGGCAAGGTGCTCAACTAAATACCGTACTGAATATTGCAATCATATGTTTTTGACAGTCTTATGCGCCACGTTGTTTTTTTTCAACTCCAAAATTATAAAACTTTGTTAATATTAATATTGATATATTTCATTCTTAACGTTATTAAAACGTAAGAATAAAATGAAGAAGTGTTTTTTGTTGTGTAATGAAAAGCAAGAAGTGCTTAACTTTAGTGATGTATCATTTAAAAAGTGTTTTTTTAATATAGATTCAAATTAACGTCTTACAGTTCAAAGTTATTGTTTGAGTTGGATATAATTAAAAAAAAAATTAAAAACACTGGTTTGGATAGTAATTTTTATGACATTTTTTATGAAGACCGAAAATAAACGAAACTTAATATTGTTAAAAATTGTAATAAAACAAAATTTATTTAAAAGATAAATTTTATATTTAAAATGACGTTTCACAGTTAAAAAATATTGTTTTAGTTGAATATAATTAAAAAAATATTGAAAACACTAGTTTGGTAGATTAATTATTATGACATATTATTTTTACTGCTCAATTTTTGGAGTATTTTAAACTCCAAGCAAATACGCGAGCTACTAGTTGAGCACCTTATCTATGGACGCATGCGCAGTAGCATAAAAACGACAAGCAGCTGGGATGCTCTATCTTTATTCGACATGGGGTGTTTATCTTAAGTTTCTCTCGCTTTTATTTATCTTTAATCGTTGGCAGTCACTATTTGCGGGCATTTTTGCATAGGCACCTATATCTCATCATGTAGGGAAAGAATTAATCTTCAATTTGGTATGTATAACATGATAATACATTATGAACGTATATATTTAACGAAATTATACCTGTTTACACCTGGCTGACATTAGGTTGCGGCCAAGTGAGGGATGGCACCTTGAACTTTCTCGGTATCTCAGGTATATTTCTTTCTAATGAAATATATTTTTTAACAATTACAAGTGAACGTAATTGTTCAAAAATAAATAATTAATTACATTTTAATTAAAATTAATTGCGGCCAAATTTGGATGGCCACCTTTGCGGATCTGCATTGGTTTAGTTATAAATATCGATAAAAATTATATTTTATTAATCAAACATATGAACGTATAAATCACGCGGTCGGATCTCGTACTATAAGTTAAACTTAAAGTAACAATACCGTAAGTTCCAAAAGGTGGGTAGATATCCACTTCTTTATCTTTATTTGTACTAGCCGACTCATACTAAATGCCGTCATACCTATCTAATAATATAAAACAATATCTTTGTAGAATGCTAAATACTAATGCATAATAACATCATGTAAGTAATTCACGTGTAGACAGAAACATCACGTATCGGCGACACTAAATATAAATTATTATCTTAACTTTATCAAACAGGTCAAGATTGTTCTGTTCCAATAAGGACCTAAGGATTTGAATGCAAATGATAAGGTGTCTTCCTTATATCAATTGTACTTTGTCGTTTTTAAATAAAATTAGACGAAACTAAATAATTTGCATGATAGCGATTAAATTCTAAGAATACATTTGCACATATCTTTCTGGGTTTTTTAATTTAAACATTTATACTATAGGTAGTAAGTTTGTTGTCAAGATAGTATTGTTAGCTTTGCTTGTTTGTAAACGATAATAATCTTACAGATATTACTATTGATATAACTAATCGGGTAGACCGACCCCAAAGAAGTACTTTAAAATAGAATTCAATTTTTTTGGGATAAAAAGTAGCCTATGTGTTAATTAGGGTGTCAGCTACTTCCATATGAAATTTCAACAAAATCAAAAGTAAAGAGGGAACAAACACAAACACAAAAACTTTCGCCTTTATAATATTAGTGTGATTAAAAGCTGTGCCTACACGTGACAAGATCGTGCTTAGATAATGTAGTTTTAATTTAACGTCACAAGTTATAATGACCTAATTAAACCGCGAGAAATGAGTAAGTAGTACTCTACGAGTTTATATTTTAATATCATAATCTGTACATCAAAAGTCAAACTCAATAATAATAAAAGCAATTTGTTGATGTTCGCAGTTTGCGTGTTTCTACTCAATCATACCATGAAGCCTCGGATTTAAATAAAATTATGAACAGCCAGTGGAACAATGTGTCATGGATATTAACATTACCGTTTCATCTCAAACGTCAGTTCGGTATATAGTATCCGATTGTAAGTATACAATATGTTTACTATGAATTGAAATACGCAACTAAGGAACTCTGCTAAATGAGACTTAGTAATAAGAAAAACTTCTTTTAGCAACTTTGTCTGCGTGAGTTATTTAATCAGCCCCCCTAGACCAGTGAAAAGACTTTACGATAAGAAATCCAATAGAATGGGGAATGTATGGGGATGACATAATGTTTCGACTACGTTATCACATAATAACATAACGTCACGCCTGTATTCCCCGAAGGGATATGCAGAGGTGCACATATAGTACACCCACATTTCGGAAAGCCTATTGCCATCAACCAGGCACAGATCCAGGCTACGTTATCGATGACATAAATTATGTCGAACCCATATATTTTTCTTTCTATCCGTCAAGAGTTTTGCCTCTTGTCTAGAGGAGCAGATCTATTGAGATTATTGGTCTAAATACCTGATTACCTGTTATAGTATTATAGTAGTGTACGATGACACACGATTCATTTATTTATAAATAAGTGTAGATGTGTGTTCACTGCAATTAGCCGAGATTACATTATCTCCACCTCAATTTGTCACCCTGTACTATTTAGATGCTGCAGTTTTCCTGAAGATCGCAATCAGATCTAAAATTTGACGCAACCCTAATAAAGAATTCCGAGACTTGACTTCCCTATTCAAAAAAAGTATTTCGTAATTTAGCTGACAAGTGTCGTATAGAACCGTAACAGACAACACTTTCCGACATTCGCTGTCATTGTAACGATTAATAAACTTAATTGAAATCCAATGTTTGAGCAACTTTATGTTGTACGATTTCGTACTGGCTGCCTTGAAATATTTAACATAGAAAATAATACTTTCATGTAATGCCTTGTTACACAATGTGTGGCAAAGGACACAAGAAGGCATGTACGAAGGGAATGTTTTATTTAATTATGAGAACCACACTTCTAAGTATTTTAACCAACGAATACTCTACTCAGGAATTTAGTCAGTTCATTTATTATTTTTCTTAAACATTAACCTGCTGTGCCAACTATCATGTCTATAGACTCACCCGAACACAAGAAAATTATAAGAAAACACATTCAACAGAGTCATTACATCGTTTTATTACATCTAATTCATACTATTAAGTAGGTAGGTACCATTACATATGACAATATAAGTTCTCCATTTGATCTCCATTTTGGATATAAGATGAATACACATACGTTACTCTCAGATAAGAATCTGGATGAATGCCGTTTTGCTTGTTTACCTCAAAGGATTAGCCAATTCAGCGTAGTGGCTTATCAGTAAATGACCTATACCTAATACCGTAAGAACCGTAAAAGTCACCTTTAGTATCCCTAACATGTTGAGCAGAACTGATTACATCAAAGCGCTTCGGTACGGAAATTGGAGACTAGATATCGTAAGGTTGACTTGCAAAACGGTTATCCTCCTTTTGACAGTTCCTTTGCATCATTTCATTGGTCAATCACGTTAGTATGGAGCCTCTGAGTGACGTGAACAGTTTCGTGTCCCGTTACATTTGCGTACTAAGGCAGCAACTCTAATCCAGCTAATTGGCTAAACCTTTCACCTAGAAACATAATCTAACCCGTCGTAGGCTGTCATTATTTTAATATCAAATGAAAAGGCTTTTTATTCATATGTTTAAGTGTGAAAAATGATAATTGATTTCCAGAAAGGGCAGCAAAGACCACCGATTTCCGTTTGTCTGTCTAAAGTAGACATAAGTAGACCCACTCTCATCACATTTATCATAAATGTTCATCGGGTTATTTTAGTACCAAATACGTTCAAAACTGTACCATAATCCTTTATATTGTACGTATAAAAACTGTTACCTACAGTCAAAGCTACAAGTTTTGACAGATGAGCAAGCACATGTGTCATGGTCTACAATTTATTCGAATATTTGCCAACAAGCTGAAATGGTTAGCGGGTAAACTTATTGAATTGTGTATTTCACTTTCACGAGCGCACGTTCGAGCCAGTTCTAAAGTGTTAATATGTTTACATTGAGAAAGTGCACCAAAAGTTTAAAAACAATTTATTTCAATACAAGACAATGTTGTTTACATCGCATGGTAAAACATCGCTTCTAACAATATGAAAAACAAAATTAACACAAGCTGCATTGTCCTTTGCCTGCATTTTCAGCGTGCTCGATTGTTTATAACTCCCATGTTTATATTTACAGTATTTTATATAATGTATGTATATACCTTACGACCTTGATAATCAAAATGTATAAAGCATGTGTTTTTATGCGTGTTTTTGTTTCATGGTTTTGGGTTTTGAATAATAACACACGATTTTTTCAAAGATAACAAATTGTAGGTATCAAGGGTTTGGATCATGCCCGATTATTGTTAGAGTTTTTTTTATAAACTTAATAAGTTCAACAATAACAAGGCGAGTACTTAACTATAATACATTTACAATGTTACATCGTAGTGTTAATTTTATCGAGAAGCAAGGAAAAAATATATTTAGATAACTAATATCATTATAATTATGGCCCTGTATAATCGCAATAGGTAGATAAAATCTATTATATTTATTTTTACATTATCCTTATAAAATGTGGCCGAACTAATAAATACATATCTATGTGAATAGAGTAGATAATGTTTGTAATAGAAACCCCAGACTAAATGTTTATGCAGTCTTAAACAAAAACTGGAATGGATAGGTATACATACAGTCTACGTAATTATCAGCTAATTTCACATTATCATAACAATTATTATTTTACGTAATTTAGACTCATTAAATAGGGATCATAAAGATATACCTATAAAAGAATTTCTGTAGATTTCATTAAGAAAATTTGCTTACAAAGCAGAATAAGTTATAACACTTTGAAAACAGCGCGCTGTTTTAAGCACTAGCTAGCGGTGAATTTCACCCATAAAAAAGGATCGAATGTTAAAATCTAAAGGTTACTATAATCATTACCTTGGTAACGACGATTATAACATATTTAAGTATGTAATTGTAAAACAAAACCCAAAACTTATGGGCCCCCTATACAGTCGATCTATGTACTTCGATCGGTCTGCCCAATCAATAGTATTTTAAACTAGATATACCCTTTCTATAGATATAGTTACGTTTCGTTTAGATAAAGAAGCATGATCACACCTTACCCAAAGATTTGCCTTTTTAAGAGATTCAAAATATGCGTACTACGGAATGTAGTAATTGTTATTTACATCGACACGTGTTACAAAACACTAGAAATGCAACAAACAAATTGCAACAATCATTGAATAGCAAACAAATTGTTTAAGATAGCCTGGGAAGTGTTACAGATGGATTTCTATAGGAGCAATGCCACGTGATATCTATCTATACAATTCTAATAGTTTTTTTCTTAATCTATTTCGGAATACTCGTGTTTACGTAAGGTATGTTACTCTTTTATCTAAATATGCGTCAATTTACCAAGTCTGTAATGTTAAATACAATCAAATTTATCACTATCATCATTACCTGTGATGACTTTCTTTCTGATATTTGACTGTAAGTGTGACTAAGGAAAACGAGATGTTAATTGAGATAACATTGGCCATAGGAGTTAACCAACGTCTTGTTTGTATTTGTATCATCGAGCCTGTATCCAAAGGTGTGGCCAGAATTTATAACATTATTTCACCAACAGCAATTAATGTTTGCCTGAATGAAAACATTAAAAAGTTTGGATTTAAAACAATGTCACTTGGTCACTGCAATTAAGTACTTACATTACACAATTATTATATTTTTAGCCCAAAATTACAGTACCTACTGCGTACGGCCCCTTTACCATGAACTTCTTTTAATTTACTGTTGTCAAAGTCAGAGTTGTAAAATCTAGATGCAGTGTGAAGCGGCATCTCACTTCCACAACCGAGAACGTCCTGCTTCAAGAGTAAGGGCACTGGGTGTGATGGTTTATCAGCATTCATCCTACCTATTGCACTCTAGTGTAATCTATTCCTTCGCTTTGCCTCTATAGATATGCCTATCATTTGCGCCTTGTCGCGCGTGCGCTAGATGCGCCTGCTATCAGTCAATCTCATGACCTAATTAAGTATAAAACTAACGTTATGACTTTTCAGTTCGTTTATTATGTATACACGGATAGGTATTTTCTTTGAATTAACTAATTAATATTGATACCGAGTCAGGAATTTATTTAAAGGTTCTAGGAAGAAGAATTTGTATATTTTAAGGGCCTATAGAAAGTTTCGTAAAAATAATGAATACTATCAAATCTCTGTCGATGATTTTAAGTTTTATTTATTAAGGTGAAATAGATATATACCTACAAATGACTACAGGCCTAGTTATGGTTCCAGAAAAATCGTTTCTATGAATTCCAAAGGTAATCTTTTAACTACGTACGTCATAATGACCGTATTTCATTATACATATCTATAGGTGTGAATAATGAAGTAATTACTAAAACAAAAAACCTACTCGGGGAATTCCAATACCTACTACGTTGTGTCACATTTCCAATTTAAATCAAGTCGCTTACATAAATACTGGGTTTGCCAAAATTGTTAAGACCTTCCACGAACTGGTCAATATTACATAAATAGTAATATAATTATTAGTACCTTTCATATTAATGTCAAGGTGTAATATTGATAACATTATTTAGCCTTCCATCTACGAATGGCTCATAATTTAACCTAAGAAAATGTTATTAGCAAAAAAACCTAAGTAAATTGCACAATAATTCATGTATTAAAACGTTTGTTTTACTTCTTTCTAAGCGTTTTACTGGGCAATCAGGGCACTTCTTAATATATAAATTAAAAACAAGGTAATTATATTAATTAAAAAAAATACTTTAGAAAAAATTACCTTGGTAAATAAGAGTATACGTTATATGAATTTTGTGTCATTTATGCATGTTTCCCATGCAAATCAAAATCTTAAAATAAGGGACTTGAAACACGATGGCTCAGTTGGCAGAGCGGTGCCACGGTACGGCGAAAGTCACGGGTTCGAGTCCCGCTCGTGTCCATCATTTTTCAAGTTTCCTTTATAAATTTAAGAGTATACGTTATTTAAAAAATCTATTTTCGTTATAGTTTACTTTAGATATAGATTAGCTATTGTTTTCATAGTTTACTTGTTCAAACAAAGTATAACAAAGAACAAAAAACAATATCTCTCCTAAAAGAGCTTCATTAAAAAGGAAATTATTATCTTTTTTGTATTCGGAAATAGAATTAAGAAAGAAATAATTTATTAGATATAGTAAAATTTAGTTGTATACTACTAAAATTTTTAGTTTCATATTCTACCAAGTTCTGGTGTCAAATATTTATATATCTAAGTTACTTTTAAAAAGTCTTATCACTAAGGTAATTAACAGAGTAATAACATTTGTCTAAAAGTAAATCAAACAATCTGCGTTTAAACATGTGTACATTAAGGAATAATATGCACCTTGTCTTTGTCTAAAAATACATTTGTATGTAGGTACACAAATATCATTTTTTAACTTCGAGAGTTTTTTTTTATCATAACAACAAGGATCTTTTTAAATTTCGCGTTTTGGGGAACCAGTAAACTCATTTATGTTTATGTATATTAATAGTAACTGTAACACGAATAAACTGTAATATGAATATCGGGTTTTTGGCCATTACTTAACCACGTTTGCAATAAAGAGAGTTATGAGTGGGGAATCTACTTTTACTTATGACGCAATGTCGCCAGGTATCACCGTCATCGTCATTTCTACCAAATGACGTTTTCAAATCATTCATTTCACAGCAGATATTATAAATAGTGTTCACCATATAGCTACTTCAACACACACCTACAATAATATTGTATTGTCTACAAAGAAGTGATAACAAGTAAAATGACCTCTATATTGATAGAAATAGAAACTTTATTTGCCAGAAACATGGTCAGTATGTTACATTGTCGGCATAGATCAGTATGTTTCACTGATAAATATCACTCGGTATGAAAACAGTTCGATGACTGCTGATGTCATAAGAGGTTTACCCAGAATCTAGATTTTCCAACATAAGCTGAAAATATACAAAGAATACCTGTTCTGCATAAAGTATAGTCTACAATAATAAAATAAAAAAATCTATCATTGTGTAGTCTATAATATGTTATAGTAAAACCTTGAAGATTTTTCCAGTTAGAACACGACTATCGAGATTGCAGCACGAGCTATAAAAGATACAAGAAATATATTTGTAGTCATTGTACGTAAATAGTACTAACAAAACGTAAATATAAGAACAACCTTGGCATCAGCGCTGCTCGCGCATCTACATAAATATATACCGAGTGACGTCACAAGAATCCACCAAATTATATGATGAGGCATTTGTAACTAGAAGAAATTCCACAGCAGTGATATATTAAGTTCAACGCCTTTTATATAAGGCATGTTTTGATTTTTAGTTCTAACCATTCAGTTAATTTTTCCAAGAACGTATACCAAAACCTACCCATTACTTTCCACAGTTTTATTTTGTAAACTATTCTACCAAAATATTTAAATAGCCACTATGAATGAGTATTAATCTAAATTGGATTAAAGCGATTGTGAGTCACAAGCCTACAGACTACAATATACACTTCAATATATAATTATAAATACATAATGTCCTTTGTATTCTCCTCATGCTGAGGCATGTTGTTGTACGTCTGTCGTTTGTTGTAATCATGTACTAGATTATATTTTACACATTGCTTATAGAGAATTACCTAGTAAGGTTTCGACTAAACTAGGATTACCAGCTACTCCAAACTAGTGTGTTTGCGTGTACGATTATTAGGCTTCAATCAAAACAAATATCTTTAGATCATACATCGGTATCAAGACTATAGATGATTGTAGACCAATTACTAATGACGCCTGCTGTGCTCATATCATGACATAATGCAGTGTAAACAAACATATCGTAATTATTAAATAACAACGCGCTTCCGATTTTTTTTCGGTTATGTCATCAAATCTATGAAGATCGCTTCATTTAATATTTTAATGAAAAACAAAAATGAAAAAATATTAACTAAAGTTCAAAAATGCCTTGATTATTCATTAACGCAACGTTTGTCTGGCTTGCTGCCAAAGTCAGTTTAATTTCAAGGACCAGTTCAACTTCATTATTAAAATCCACGACCAGTTCCGACATCTGATGTAACGAGATTCAGGTTAGACCCTTGGGATAAACAGGTTTAGAACAAGGACCATATAATATACATCGTCTATTATAACCAGCCCCCTTACCATGTACTCATGAAAGCAGGACAGGTTACGTTGTGGAAGCGAGACGCCGCATTACACTGCACGTAGATCTGGGTTTCACATCGTAAACTGTCCTGCTTAAAAGTTCATGGTAAGGGGGCAGAGAAGCACAGTCTCGACTTACGTATCTAGGTAAACGCCTATACCTATACGCGAACACGGAAAAATATAAAGGAAAATATTGCAATCATTATGGTATCAATCTTAATTGACCATATTCAGAATTTATTACGTCATACTATTAACTTTAGTTTCATAGTTTTATTATTTAATTTTAACTCTCAATGAGGTACATAAACATTATACATACATAGTGAGTTGATTGTTAAGAAAGCAAACATTCATTAGAAGCACAGAAGATAGTTTTGAAAACTTAACTTTTTATTTATTATTACAAAATTTATTTTATGTTATAAAATATCAGTGTTGTTAATTTAGAAAGTCCAAACAGAAAGCAAATCTAGTAATAATACCTCCGTGAGTATCTGCCCATGATTTTTTAATTCACTTAAATACAAATAAAAAAATATTTACAAACAATCACAGGTACGGCCATAGTTATGATTCTGTTACATCTACGTACTCAAATTATACAACTAATATACACATAATGAGATAGAAATCAATTGATGATGTAACACTATTGTAGTAATTTAGTAAGTATATTTAGACGTAAACATGTTTTGTGTATGAACTAATAAACATATAGTAATTGACAACATTGCGCTAGAAAAGGCCTTCGAAGATTGATAAGAAATGTAGGAATCATGATATTCAAAGAACCTGATAAGAATCAGTATTAAACGATTCATTAGATATCCATGTTAAGGTAATAACTATGAAGGAAACCTTACCTGATAATATCGTGTTAACTTACATCCACGTTCGTCATTTGAGTAGAATAAAAACCAAACGGTGAAAGTCAACATTGAACTGTAAATTGATAATATTTAGTCTGTTATACTAACACCATTCATTGAAGAAATGGATATCAAAATTATATATTATACGAATCTGGTATTTACGTTCATTTGATAGATGGTACGTTTGAAAATATAAAGCATGGCCTGTAGCTAAGAATAACTGTTGTATCTCTTTTCATGGCCACCACAGGTCAGTAAGATAATAATAACCTAATTAAATACGTTACATTGGATGTAGCATCACTATTTGTATCCATCAAAGTTGTGTTATTTACCCAGAAAATAGTGTAGAATACCGAGAACAATCTACCTGTGACGAGAGGTAATGAATAGCGCACTGTTCTCATGCCGAGCACGTGGCTCCGTAAGACAATTGACTATAAGATATAATATTTATATAACCAACATGGAAATAGAGTTTAAAATTCAATGTCTTATTTAGGATATCGAAATGTTAGTCATTGAAGATTTTAGTGGTAATATAGATACACTTGGTCTATTACAAAAGTATGGAACAAAAGAGAAAACGACTTTCTGGACATATACATAAGATGTCTTTGAAACATTAATGAGTAGATTAGAATCGTTTGTGAAGAGCAGTTTTGCCGTTTTGCTCAATCTAGGGATTCTAGAGACACATAATTATGTAATGCATTATGCCAATATACTGTAATTAAAGGCATCATTATATTATCTACCATCTCCGGAGTCTGATATTCTATATCCATATTACCCAAGGATCGTCTAGACTTAAATTGCTATTCAGGCTAGCTTTAAGATCGTTACTATTCATAGGTTATATCAATATGGTCCATATTTTAACGTGGGAATACATTACATTGTTTAATAATTATTGTTATGCTACACCAGGAACAACATGACGCGACCTTGCCACCTACGTTGACGACTATTTAGCATGCTTCTACTATACGAGAATCTTCATGAATCACTAGCAAAAATAGATATGATATTAATTTCTTTTTTTGTCGATGTATATTTGTTTACTCTCAGCTTATTACATTTTGTTTACAACGTACAAACTAGATAATAGGTTATTCTAGCAACGTAACATCAGTAAATAATATTTATGACGTTTTTTTTTAATTTCATCCCATTCTCTAGTTGTTTTCTTTCATTAAACTGAAAATGCTTGTATTGTAACTGCTAAAAAAGGTTCATTATTGAATGGAGGTGTATAAAAACCATAACAGTATTGGCCTCATTGATTAACACTTTTTGTAAATTAGCTCCCTTGCCGTGAACTCTTGAACAAGGGTAGTTTACGTTGTGGAAGCGAGACGTCGCATTACACTGGACGTAGCGGCGTCCCGTTTCCACAACGTTAACCGTCCTGCTTTAAGAGTTCATGGTAAGAGGCAGTAAGATATTATAATTCTACTTAACCATTGTTCGTCTATTTCTACTCATTTAAACCCTCCATTATGTTGTTTCTTCGAATGACTTGAGTGAGTACAGATATATTTACGACCGTATAATATAAAATCTTACTTATCAGGTGGTAAATAGGTACCTATCTACGTATTAGCCACCTGCCCACTTGCCTCGCACCATATGAATAAACATCAAGGTGAAACCTCATACACGGCAACAAGACAGGTAGGTACTTATGAGCGTTTGTATGCAGTAAGCATTATACTCATTTTTATATAGGACTAGTTATAATTACTTCTATGTTCAACAATAGCCAACTTAAGTGTCAATCAACTACGTAATATGATTCTGCCGTGTATTGTAAAATACTAAAACAAAGACGCACTAACCATACCAATACGCACTGAGAAGGTAAACGATATCTTATCACCTTGTTACAAAGCCAGGCAGCGATATCGCAAATATTTTCTCGATATCTTGAAAAAAACTCAAGTGACCTCACCTGCGATATTTCTCCTTTTTCGATTCCACCGGCATCAATACCGGTTCCGTAGACTTGGAAATACACCATTCGTTCACTGCACTCACAGTAAGAAACTCTGTGTCCGGTGCGTGGCACACCTCAGAGCCGAACTCGTCGGAAGAAACAGTAATACTATCATACTTTTGGTACGGAACCATATCGAAAGACGATATCGACTTAATACTAACATTGTCATAATTAACACGATCACCACATTCACCAGAAGAGACTGAAGCAACGTCTCCTCGTTCACTCTGCTCATCACTATTTTCTTCGTGTATCAACGTGTCTGTCGAGTGATCAGTGGACAACGTTTCTGCTGCACCGTCATCTATATTTACTACATATTCCTTTCCATTACTCAAATTATCACTTGAACTACTTGAATCATCACTGCTATCATTTTCTGACGACCCAGGAATGGTCTCATGACTAGGTAACTCGTCCTCGTAATCTGATGGATCCGAACGTTTAAGTCTTAGTAACTTTTCTAAATCACTCTGCTTCACCCCGTACGACCAATGCCTCTCCCCGGGGTGGCCTTGACCTGCTGTAGATTTTCTCCTTATGACAGGTGGCTGTCGAGAGCGCCGTGTGACAACAGGTGACGAGCTCGGCGTAGTAAAGGAATACCGTCTTTCCTTATACGTGACTTCTTGAGGAACAGGTGATGTGCTTGTCGGTGAATTACTATCCTTAAATTGGTCCGGTGGCGGTGGAGCAGGCCTGTGCGGCACCAACACATCTACACCAGACTTCCTATCAGATATAAAACCCGACGAACTAGATTCATAACTATATTCTGAAGCATTAGATAAAATAGAATTCACTGATACATTCGAATTTCTATCTTGAGACTTTGTCACTGGACACAAATGCTGAAAATGCGATTGGATAGGATTAGCTACACTTGTCAAACTTCCCAAAGGTTCTTTGCACTTTTCTAACGATTCTCTAGAGTCACCGAGATTACTAATATTAGTTCTTTCAAAGCGAAGAATCATATCTCTAACACTGGCCCTGTCCTTTCGGATGATAACACTCTCTTCGTCGGAAGCATTTCCGGATGACGACTGGAGCTCGTAGTCGAGCCTGGTGCAAAGCTCTTCTTGTGTCATGGTGTGATTTTGGCAAACACAAGGTTACACAAGCGGCCGCGGACACGGGTGAGCGGGCTCATATCAAAACGTCCACCGAGCGCAACTGCGACACGCGCGTGCCTCTGATATCCAAACACGACTGACAGCGGCGCGCGCGCCACACCGCCCGCTTTCATATAACACCGATGCATATAGCACACACTGCGAAGTGGAAACGGAACGCGCAGTTCAACTTATGATGGATGTTATTGATTGTACCCTAGAAAATAATCTTTGTTTGGTTCTTTTGCGCCAAGCCTTATGTATTAAAAACGCTTAACTGTTACAATATTCTGAACGTAATTACTATATCGACAAAAACAAAAAGATATCGCGTTTCATTAACGGAATCTAGCATCGTTTTTAGATGCTAGAAAGTTACCGTAATTAAAAAATAAAAACCAACACTGTAATTAAGAACATGTGTATTTTAAACATTCTTAATTGTCATCGTGTTTCATTGATCAAAGCAGTCTATAAAATATTATTTATTAGCTTCCGGTTATTATACTCTGATTGCAAAACGTTTGGATTACTGAACCTGGTGGGATTAGATCTCATTAATTATATTTACGCCTTCGCTAACTAGGCATGACTTCTATAACCACCTACTGGTTACTTACAATTGAATTATAATTAAGACACCGGTGGCAAGACCAGTATTTTGTAAGACAGATTAATGAATTTTAAGGCTGTACACACTAAGATTGCTATCAATCTGTTGTTCTAAATTACTTAGGAAGATTTTTTTCTAAATGCCGTATCCGCATTGCGTGTTCATAGATGCTACCGGTTTCCAAAACGATACGTGTTTAAAATGCATCGTAAAATTGTTGCTTGGAACGCTTTAATTGGTGCGTGATAACTAGACCAAACTCTAAGAAATATTCCTAAATAAATAAGTCCAACCCATTTTTGAAATAAAGACAGTTGGTTGAACGAACACATTTGCCTGAGTAAACAATGGACAGTTGGAATAGATTGAACAAACATCGATAGAACTCATTTCTCGTGCTGCTCAGTGTGCAATGTGCATGCTGCATAAATCTATGTAGGAAGGTATAACGGAAACTGAATACAGAAACATGTTTTTCAACAAGTATATTTGTATAGCAAAAACATTCCTCAAATTAATTTCAACTATATTAATTTAACCAACTCCAAATTTTTGGAAAGTACCTTCTACGCCAAACATGACTGTAGCGGACTTCAAGCTGTCGATTTTCTTGGACTCATCAGATCTAGCTTCGTCTTGCTGTAAGAACCAGTCGCGGTAACTCTCTACTTTGGCTTTCCAGTAATCTGCGAAAATCACATTATGTCTTAGTTTCTATTCGTCACCGACGTAACTACGCTTTACACGTCGTTTTATTTATGCCACACAATGGGATCTCCCATTCATTGTCATAATATATTACATTATTAAAAGTATATCGCAAAGTAAACTATGGCCGACAGAACATTTTGAATTGATACAGGTAGAAACAAATAAGTCTAGTTTTGAATAAAAGCAACAGAATGAATTATCGAATGGTATTTGTCGTTAGTTTTAGAGAAATAGAAAAGATGAATGCTTTCAGATTTGCATGTAGTAACGCTATACAACACAATGCCCATTGTTAATTTGAAATATTCCGTATCTAAAATTACAAATCGAACGGGAAATAGATACGGGCTCGAAGTAATAACGATTACCCGTTAATTCTTGCACGTTGCCATCGCTGCCTCCATACTCAGTCGGGAAGGCAGACTTCTAAACGGCTGCGTGCATGCCTGCATAGTTTTGATTATGTACGCGAATCTATAAACAATACAATGGTGTTATTACATTCATATTCCTTGCCTGCTTTTGTTAAGTCTGCTTCATTGAAACACTGGTTTGTTATTACCTACTTAGAAACAATTACGGCAGCAAGTCTTATATTCTAAGAATTGCACTTTATTATATTTTTACTGAAGTGATATGTATTACCATAGATAAAACAAGGTTTTAGTCCATGACATTACTTACTCGGTTCTTTAATTTCTTAAAGATGATGTATGCTGTTTCGAATCCTGCCGGTGTGTATAGGATGTATCATCCCTTCACCCGCACTGGCAGAACCTACTCGAAGCTTATCATCACCTTTATGACCAATGGTGGCGTCCCTTGACTCATCACGCTTAATTTAGTATAGGTACGTCAACTACAACCTCCTAAAAATAATGGTTGAGAGCAAGCTTAATCAATCGATACTTATATTTAAACATAGATATTTACTTCGGGCTTATATTATTATGTTGTAGAGGTAACCAGAAGATCACAGCCAGAGGATCGTCTCTTTGTAACGGCGCTTTCTTTTTATTATTTCAGCCATGATTGTCCCACGGCAGGATACAGGCCCTTCTCGGTTGATTTCTCCTTAAACCAGTCAAGCTCGACCTGCCAATCATGTTTCTAATAAAAAATATTAGAAACATGATCTTACCTCATCATTAATATTTCAGTCACCATGAAGGACATTTTAATGAGGTCTGACATGTGACTTTTTGCAGGCAAACACCCCTATCCTCACATTACACGGTCTAGGAGAATCTGCTTCTAGATAACTCCTTAAGGGCAGAAAAACTCTGAAATTACATGCAAATTATTTTATTTTAAATTTGCATCTCACTAAATGCGGAATGCTGCTTCTAGAATATAAATGAATTCGCACAAAAATACAAGTAAAACGCCAGCTGAACGTTTCCAAAACCACAATTTAGCGGAGAGTGGCCACTGTTCTACTTTCCTCATTTAGTCTCCGCATTGATTAGACGCTGGGGTAAAAATATTTCCTTACCCGAGTTTAAGTATTTCTTGAATCGTAGGCCCACAGGGACCTCTGTTTGCAGAAAATTCTGGTACTATTGATTTAAGACTACAATACAAATTATTTAATTTCCCTTTACTTCTCTCTAGACTGATTTTCCCATCGCGTAAATATGCTACTAGCCATTGCATTGGTGCACTAAAATTATATAAAAATCGATTAAACTTAATTTCAAAAATATATTATAGAGTATAAAGTGTATTGCTGTACGTTAATTCATAAAAAATGCTAGAAAAGTAGAATTGCGTTATCATTTTGGAAAATCACGTTTTGAACGCAAACGCAACTCACAGCGACATCTATTCACAAGTGATAGGACTACCACGGGAGTTACTTTCACACAGAAGAAACGTTGCGCATTTGTTCTCTTGAAAGTTGTTTGCTTTTCTGTGATTCTTATACAGATGTCGCTGCAAGGTGTTAATGTTTTTGAAACAGGTACCTATACCAAAATTACAAAAGTTACAGTACCTATAACAAAAAAAATTGCTACAGATTAACAGTATCTTAATAATAATCTTAATCAATATATATTTTTTTTTTTTTTTTTTTTTTTTTTTTAAAAAAACGTCGCCCCACACTAGGAATTTCTCCTGTGTCGTGGGTGCGTTTCACAAACATGAAATATCACATACACAACCACCCAGACGCGGGACAAACATCTGTGGTTCGCACAAAGTTTTGCCCCGTGCGGGAATCGAACCCGCGACCCTTAGCGCAGCAGTCCAATCTCTTAGCCACTGCGCTAATCAAGTCGTATATTAACCTTATGGACTTAAAATAAAAGAAAATAAAATCGATTGAATGAATTTTAAAAATTGGATTAGTTATCGATAGAAACTAAGATAGTTTTAGATAAGATATTTTTCAAATTAATAATTTGGTCCACGAGGTATAAGTTAGGGCGTCGCTGGGGAACGAGAAGCTACCACTACTGGGGGGGAGCTGCTGGATCGGATTATTTGGGTTTAGAAAGGACGTGATCGAGGTTTCTCGCAGCGCGGGAAGAGCTCTAGAGGGGCGTCGCGACGGACCTCGCCGGCGAGGTCGATACGATGGTCGGGCAAGTACAAGACCACCAGTCTCATCGTAACCATATTAAATATACAATAATTAAACAATCGTTCACGACATGGGGGTCACTGCACTCAGAAAAACTAAATATAAAAAATATAGAAACCTGCCAAAAAGGTTACTCCCCTTTTCTTAAGCATACCTTTTGTCAGCTGTGACACTATCATATTGCATTTATGTAAACATACACAAGCTCGTCAAAATTAGCCCAATTTTCTTGACGTAATAAGAACCGGAACGGTACAACGGAACATTAATCAATACGTGTCATAATAATCTTATGAGTCATGTCGAAAAATGGTGGATGATCGATTAAGGCTGGCAAATAATACAGTTAATTTTATACCAGTTACAGGAAGAATGTATGCTTGATATTCACTAAAACTACAGTAAGAATCGAAAACAGTGCAGTGGACAATTAATAGGAAATGCACTTTAACCCGTTGGTCCTGCGCCTGATCTTTCTCCAGTCGTGTCGGTCTACCGTCCCATCAGACTATGAAAGTGAGGGAATAGGAAGTGGACCTTCGTTTGCGCGTAATCTTATGTGCACTATGTGTATTACCCAAAGCGTAGTTGTCTAGTCTCAGCTGAGTCAGGAGAACATTATTCACTGGTTCATTCCTTTGATCATCTTGTATAAAAAAATATCTAATATAAGAATGTACATTTCTATATCAAACATCGCAAGCTCACACCTCCCTCTTGATTAAACCCTCTAGTGTTCATTGTCTATTAACCCACGTTGGTTGTTGTGTGAAATAGCTTGTTATCTAACGCGTATTTAAGATACGATCCCAATGGTCAACAGTCTGTATCTATAGGTATTAAGCTACAAATACAAAGACTGTAAAGGTTTACCTTGAACCCACACGATAGCTCTCATTTTAGCGGCGCATTAAAAGACCCTCCACGAGAGATTTTAATTATAAATCTGTACTACTTAGGTTGATGTAATTAGACGATCACTGTGTCATAAATTACGCTTCCTAAAGCTATAATGGCTAATTTACTGAATTAACTACAAAAAACACAAATTTAAATAGATAATAGCATCTCCTGCCTTGAATGTTAAATCGTTACGAAGAAATTAGAAGCTAAACGGTTTAATTTACATTTGAAACAAAAAACAGGTTTAATTTGAAACCGTAATTACACGCTACTGAGATTATCAGAGTTGTATCTAACAACAGACAGGTGTGAGTAATGAGCGCTAATCAGTGCTTATTATAATTATAACTGCCAGGTGTTTATCATTCATTAACTCCGGGATATTTTTACAGGCAAAGGTTATTTATGTTACATATTTTATGTAGAAGAAGCTCGTATTGTAATATTTAAATTTACAACCTGAAATATGGCTTAACTTCATATAATATAAACTTAAAAGATTACTTAACAATTTTTCATGTCGCGTGTTTTGCGATTCATCCAAAGTCGAAAAAAATTTAAGAATTTATTTCATGTAAGTAGTCAGGCCTTTTTTGTTACCATAATGTTTGTTGTGGTCAAAGTTTTTATTTTATCGTTGCTATTTATACCTAAGTACTATAGATTTATCTGCGTGATGTCTAACATCAATAACAGACGAAAATGGTAACAAGGTTAACGGGATCATTGACCATGTAACACATTTTGACTGGAACACATATAGACACTGCCTCGGTTTAGTGGGCGCTACTAAACCGAGCAGACTGCTGAGCATGATCCTGGGTTTGAATCCTGGATCGGGCAAAGTGTTATTGAGTTTTTCCACTAGGTAACAGAATTATGAGTAGCAGCGAAGTATGCCTTGGATTTGTGCCCGGTTGAAGGCAATAGGCTCGCCCTATTACACCGTAATCTATAACCTAACCGGCGAAATGTGAGGGTAATACACACCTTAAGGAATACTTGATTAAAACAAGCTCTAAATAGATCAAGTTCTCGAGAAGAGTATTTCTTAGTAAGGTTAACGAAACCAGCTAATCCACATGTTGTATGACCATTGTGTCAACTTAATGCCTCTTCAAAATTTTTCATAGCAAATATAAAAAATGATAAAGTAAACATACAATTTCAAAAGTAAAAGATTATTTGAATCCTAAAATTAATATTATAGAGTTTTATCTAAGTAATGATTCGTCATAATTATATTATTATCACTTACATGTTCAGTTATCACAAACACAACAAGATAATAGCGATATGCTTTTATGTCTAATCAAATTAAATAATTAAAATGTATTTATGATTCATCCTCATTAATAGATAAACAATATGTATATGTAGGGTAGCAAAAATATATTAACTATGTAATACCGGCCTACACTATCAAACTATGGTCTATCAATATCTGGTCGCGTATAATTAATTATTAGATGAAGCGAGTCAATCAACTGCACACCACTTACCACCTTACTTAAACGATGCTTAAATGTATTTTAAGACAACTTTTTCTTAACACTTTGACTGTTCGTGAAGCAGACACAATAGTAAAACAATAGCCATGCCCTATCTGGGGGTCATTACACTGGGAAAGGGTTAAGTCTATTGACATCTCTACTCTTTGACACGTAAACAACAGTGACAGGTATAATTTTATTAATTGTTCAACTCTGTCATTTTTTATAAGTAAGGGGGAACTGTTCAAAGGAATTTCTAGCAACAACTAATTAAGCGCATGTCCACCTAAGTCCTGACCGAACTTTCGGTGACCAATCTCAACATACGCATAAATACAGGTGCACCCCATTGGATCACAGGATAGGATAGTAAACAGACATCTGATCTCCATCTGTCAGTTTGACGACACCTGAAGTATTCCAGACGCGGGACCAAGGGCGTAACTTGATTGACTGATCGGTGCTATAATTGCTGGTGCAGATGAGTCGATTAGTAAAGGTTGCCAGCTGGGAGCCTACGTTTGTGTAACTAATGCATTAAAGAGCTAAATAATTAATTTCTACAGAGCAGTAAACTGTTTGCATTCGTACTACTTAAACTATACTTCAGCTATTACTTCTAGCTAACTTAACTATACTACAATTTGACATTGAAATTAACAATAGTGTATCCTACGTCATCTCTCTTAACACCTAGACTGTAAAACACTAACGTCGCATTCATGCTTCTTGGCTTAACATGCAAATCCAGCTGTTGTCATGTTCTTTTGAAAAGTCACCGCTACGTAAATCTATTGTAATGATATGTTTTGTTTAAACCGCATTAAACTGAGATCTTCGTTGCGTAGCTTGTTGTTGTATTTTTCGCTTGCAAGCTCTAGCTGTAATTATTTTATAGTATAAATTCTAGAACCATAAGACGTCACTGAGCTTGCTATATGCTCAAATAGTAACGTCTTATGTAAGCTTTTAATTTTTGCTTTTTATTACAAAACAAATTTTTGAAATTATGTCTATTGAGTGAAAAAGGAATTTCGCAGAGTGCCTGAAAGCAACTGGATTAGAAATGCCGAGGACTTAATAAGCGGGTGATTGGAAGGCCTTGGTCGTTAGTGGACTATTAAAGGGTTATGATTTATTCTCTCTTCCTCCTATTGCAATAATAGGAACTAATGGTAAATAACTAACCCATTTTTTATAAAAACTATTTATTAATTTAACAATACATACAACATAATATAGAACAATTAAAAAATCAGTCTATGTCAAGTTTCCTAAAAGACCCGTCTGACATAAAGTCTGCGTCGATGGGAGGTCCGACTCGTTTTGATTCGTCAGTGCCCAACTGTTCCTCTTCCTTCATCCAGTCATGGTAATCTTGAAATTTGGACACCCAGTATTCTGAAGAACAAATTATGTTGTTTAGATACACTCAGGGCTATACGAAACATAGTAAAGGTACCTATTATAATCCTTTTGGTAACATAGTTCTGGCCCTAAGCTTTTGTGTTCGTAATTTATATATTATTTTATGGTTCCAAAACGCAACCTCGACTTAGGATAGAATTACTCAACATCTCGTATAGGGTAATTTTTTTAACAATTATAAATTTTGGAACATTTACTTTTGTATACTTCACTTTATTTTGCTGATTTTAATGTAACAGAATGCTACCCATCATCTGGATTTTCTCTTAGTCGCCTCTTACGATACCCATGGGAGGAAAGGGAGTGGTTAATTGTTGGCTGGACACCACTCGGTATTTTAATATAACGAGTACTAACCTATAAGTTCCGTAATAGTACCACCAGCGCCACCATATTCCACTGGCACTATTTCTTTTGGGATGTATTCCATCAGTTCTTCGTGATTTTTGTGAATTTTTAGCTGCGAAGTGGAGCAAAAACTTAATTGGTATATCTCAAAATAATATATTAAGCAGCTTTATGCTATCATATTCTTCACTTACCCTTTTCTTAGCCTTTTCATTTAAAAATCCTTGAATAAGTACAAATATTTTCTCAATTCCTGAAGGTAAGTTTATGTGATGACTACCTTTTAACCTTAGAGGCATTGAATCCTGTAAAAGACCAGCCTTGTTTTATATATATCCTGTTACCATGAACTCTTAAAGCAGAACAGTTTACGTGGTGGAAGCGAGACGAAACATTTTTTATTACTGCTATTATATATAAAAGTAGGAAATTGATATAATGAAATATTTTTTATATATTTCTTAAGTCAATAAAAACAAAAGTCAAAAACAAATTCATATATTTCAACTTTCATTCGTTTAAGCATTTAAGTGGGCCCACCTGACAAACTGCTACCATCTTCTTCAACATCGAGGGTGATGCCTGCATTAAATGCGCCATAGTGACTTCTTCATAGTCTGTAACGATCTTAATGCCCATCACACACGCTCCGTCGTCTTCCATGACCATAATCTGGAATTGGTAAAACGAATTAACTAATGAGTTGTAATTACACTTTATTCTTACGATACATTTGTAAATTCAATAATAAAACAATAAAATTAACAAAAAAAAACCGACTTCAAAACAAAACTATTTCACAACAAATTAAAAAGCACTAAAAATGAAAAAAAAACCGCAGAAATCGGAGAACAATCATAGAAAAATGTAGTAGAGAACGTGAAAAAAAACAGCATTATTAAGAATTACTGAAAAAGTACTGATCGGATCTTAATCAAATTGCAATGGGACCAAACGGGAGGCACCAGCTTTCAAATAAATAAAAAATCATCAAAATCGGTTCACCCAAGCGAAAGTTATGAGGTAACAAACATAAAAAAAAAATACAGTCGAATGGAGAACCTCCTCCTTTTTTTGAAGTCGGTTAAAAAGCATTTTTAAGGACTCGCTATACGTTTTGAAAATATTCAAGGTGGTTAATTATTATACCCAAATATTAAAATCAAGCATTAAAATTTGCTATGGGTACCAGTAACTAAGAGACTGGTTTATTATTACACTAGCAGCGCCTCGCGGTGTTACCCGCACCATTCTTTCGGGATAAAGGTAGCCTATCCAAGGTATCAGCTACCGCATACCAAATTATATCAAAATTGCTCAAGCCGTTTGAGCGTAAAGAAGTACACACTCACAAACTTTCGCTTTTATAATAGTACTGTGATTTTTGCAAAACGCACCCACAAGCACTAGAAAATAATCTTTCATCATCATCAGACGTCCAATATTAAACATTAAATAGGTACTATATATAAATAAAGTTTTCAAAAGCAAAGCAAGCAAGCAGAGCTTTATTATTTCTTTGTCAATATAAGGATCCGTGTCCCTCTTAGGCTCTTAGGACCACGAAGAGTACTATGACTATAGCTTTTCAAAGTTGAATAGTTACCTGAACTAAGTAGTACAGCATGCACATGACGTCAGCAACACTGTGGGTAGAGGGATCGTAGCGGCCAGGTCTGATGAGAACGACGCGGGGAAGCAGTTCTTCTTTCGGTTTCGGCAGAATCAAACATGTCCTACAACAAACAAAATACGTTATAGTTTACTAAGTGTTATTTACAAAGTTCTTGTTTACCATAATTCTTAAGAGATGATATTAAGAACAAATGGTGTATTGAAAGTTTCGTACGATAAAATATCAAGTTTAGGCGATGGTGACGCCTCAAAGGTAAGTCGTCAGCAGTCTACAAGGTCAAGTAGGAGCCAAATTCAACCATTATTTAGATGACAAAATACTCAAATAAAAACATAGAAACCTACTTTCTTTAGCATAAGTTTCAAAAACAGAAAACAAAGAAAATATATCAGTCTTACCCTAATCTGAAAAACTCCAAGAACTTGGGATCTGTAGGTCTTATCCTTAAAGTTAAGTCAGGCGCTGTTGTCCTGAGAGTATAGTACAAATCCAACTTTTTCTTGACCTTTTCCAAGCTGAATTTACTGCCCCGTAGCAATGCTATGAGCCACTGATCATCTGAAAAACAAAACGGCAAATTAAGAACACTTGTTACTAAGCAACCAAACAGTTTAAGGCTTATCATTTGGTTGGATAAGTCGAGAGTATAACGCAGATAATGTGAGATTTTTTGTTTAATTACTGACTTGCACTTTATAAGCCCAGGCTACGAGAGATTCAATCGAAACGAAATCGAAAACACGCTGTTTTTATCCGACTGCGTCAGAAGGAAGGTTATTTAAACTTGTGTCGGTATGTTAAATCAGATGCATGCTCATCAATACATTGGTCACGTGGTCTATCTCGCTCATTTTCGCTATTTAAGGCAATTGAAGTTGGTTCGTTATCTAAAACACAGGTCAATAAAATAATGTTGTTGATTGTGTGGATTAATTTAGTCGCACTGATGCGGTGATAATGGTCGAAATATTGCGTGTCAATACAAACCATCCTCTGTTGGAAAATTCCTAATAGTAGGCTAGGGTATACTAAGTGGTATCCGGCCTTGAATTTACCATCCTAATTCCTCCCGTGGGTGTCTTAAGAGGCGACTAAGGGAAAGTCCAGAAGATGGGCAGCAGAGCCTTCTGTAACTTCACCAATACCTACTGCGATGACCAAGCCGCTTGCCAAGCGTGAGGATTATGGCAACCCCCGCCCTCACTCCAAGGAGGAAGCCTTTGTTCAATAGTGGACGTGTTCAGACTGATGATAATGATGACATTAAATGAATTTGAGGCGTACCTAATCACTTTACCACCTATCTGTTTAGCCATAGTGTTGTAAAACCAATGTAATAAGTGTATGTAAACGGTAATAATGATAAGAATTAGTACCTGTCCTCGCTTTCAAGTGAGGTTGCTTCGAGATCCAGTCCTTCAGGTGCTGAAGATCATTCGCTATTTGTTTCGGGTTCTCATTCAGCTCATCTTTGGCTATTTGAGCCAGCGCCGGTGTCAGCGGACGTATCATCGTAGCCTGTAAGTTATAACTAAAATAACGTTCACAATGTGCTCGAGTTACTCAATATTTTTGTTTATACTTTCTTCCCCTTATTCATAAAAAGACGCTTTTAAACCATGTATTAAATTATACCTGTGACTGTCCTTGGCATGCCAAAAAATAGAGATACCAATAGACTTAAAACGGGGGTATGTAAATAAAGATTTATCATCTTCGTTTACAAACAAGAGGGATATATTTCAGTTAATTAACAAATGAAAGATAAAATTAGAATTCAAAGCTGAATTAACACATTGTTATTTCAATATTCACTTAAGATATAACAAAAATTATTTTATACACTTATAGTATAAATATGATATAAATATGTAATAATTTTTAAATTTTCGAATTAAACAATTAGGTATCTAAGTACTTAAAAGAATCCGGTACACAACAATTGGGTAGGTACTTATATATAATTGTTTTTATCTTACTTAGATAGAATTTGCAAAACCATTCACTTCTACTACAGGAATATTAACCTTATATACAGCCAACTAAGGAATAAAGGAAACCTATAATACCTTTACATTGGAAGGAAAATAGTATTAGTGTAAACAGAAAGTATAACAAGACTTACCTATCGTCGGCGCGCCAGTATATCGACTCACTGATAATGTACCTCAACTACACGGCTCTTATCACTGTAGTGTTGTGACACACGGTCGACTTGCCAACGTTATCCAATCATGCGACTTGCACAAAGGTTCCGTTTCTAGTGCATCGGGTTTCAGTCGATATGTGACGTCATTAATGAATGGTATGCTTATTACTATTATGATGTCTTTTGCTATGAATGGTACTATTCCACTCTCGTAAAAATGCATAAATAGTGTTATTGTTGTTTTGTTTCAGTTGACATCATGTTTCTAAGACGATCCAACAGAATTGTTGGGTCTTGTATACTCTACCGTATCGTGACAGCGTTACGATAAAATATAGTTAAAGATCGACAACTCAATGTCGTCGGACAAAGGACTAATGACCTCAAATCGTTCGTTAAATCTTTATATATTTAACGCCAGTTTTCTGAAGTTGTCTTTTGGCTATTTGACTCAGTACTTGCCAAAACCTTTGGGCATAAGCTAATCATATTATTTACGTTATACGCCGGTTTTACTCACGTGTGTATTCGGGAATGCTCGACTACTTTCGAACTCGAACGGAGCCTTAATTCATGAGCTGGTTACGGGGCAGAGTCGCGAACCGAACTGATCAGTTCGCATTTCCATTAAGGCATTCCCAAATACACACGTGAGTAAAACCGGCGCGGCGTATATAGTAAATAATATGGATAACACTCACGTAAGCTAATAAAGTTGATCGATCATGTTTTGACATTACACGTCCAGTACATTTTGTGAGATATTTTTCATTATTCTTCACTGCTGAGCTGTGAGTATTTCACGTCAGACACTATTAAGTGTTTCCAATTTAGATAGAAAAAGGTTGTATTAATGTTGCTAATGATGACTTTGAATTTATCAGTTTATTGCCCTAGTTAATCTTTTACAAAGTGATATGAAGTGAATGGCTTTAACATTTATTATTTGTCTATTATGTTATAGCTATTAAGAGTAATTGACCAGAAATTATTCTAAATGATGACGTCTGTGTGCATCTTTTTGGCTGTCAAACACGTTATTCGCAACAGATTTTAGTTCCCATAATAATATTATATTGCTGAAACTTTACTGTATGTACTATAAGTGTATTAGATACTAGGCTATTTGATAATAATTAATCTTAATCTTATCATCGATATACCACGTTAAGACATATATAATATTAACTTTGCCATTTTTGTTTAGAAATAATATCTACTCAACAACACTGAAAATTATATTTACCCAGGACGCAGGTCACTTCTTTTTCACTGGGCACTCTGAACACATAGGGCTCCGCGATTGACGGGGGCCCCTAGTTCCTAAATTGCCAACCGATAACTGTTAATATTCGAAGTCCAAAGCAAAGAAATAAACTGATTTTCATTCTCATCTCATAGGTCCCATTATCCTAATATGCCCAGAGCTTCCAATGGGTTAAAAACGGCCTTGAATGGGCGATCTATTTAAAATTCTAAAGTACTAATTATATCACAATATTTTTAATATTAAATATACAATGGATCTAAACTTTTATATTTCCAATGAAATCACATTTTTTTTTAAATTATAGAAATTTTAATGCCTGTGCAATAAACTTTAGCAAAGAGTTTTGTAACAGTATCACCATTAAATATTACTTACCCCACTTCACTGATAATCTAACTTCATATTTTGTTCTAAGTTCTGAAATTTTCATTAACGAGTTAAAGTATTCACAATTCACAACCTGACTAGATACTTTATTTAAACAAAATGTAATAAAAACAAATTTATTGCGTCTAAAAAAATAAAAAATGGTTAGTTTAATCAACTTCGAGCTGTCTAAAGGATCCCTCAAGACCGAACATATCCTCAGCCGTCTTTGGCTTGCCAGGTCGCTTCGACTCGTCTGTACCGAACTTCTGGTCCTCTTCTAGCCAAGAACTGTAATCCTTTATCTTATTCCTCCAGTAGTCTGTAATTACGACAATGATATCAAGAACAAGAATTCCTTAAAAAAGGTTAGATTTGGTAACTCGATTTTTAATGACAAAACCTTTTTCAGCTTACACTTAGCGGTGAAGTTATAACTGATTAAGTAAAATGGTCATTTCCTATATGCCACTATTACTGTATGGCTGTCTGGCCCTAAATGAAGGTGTTATGTTATGTCTCGTCAAAAGTACAACTCTTTTGGGGTTAGCTGCTAAAGTATTTAGGCGTGAGTAACTTATGATAGAAGTTAAAATATTTTTTATAATACGTAATAAATGGGTGGTTAGCAATATTTGAGTTTCAAGTTAATCAATGGAATTTTAGTAGATGGTCGTCTAAATACTGTAGGTCAATAGTCATGTTTACCTGTAATTTCTGCCACGGTGCCGGCATTTCCACCGTATTCAGCGGGTAACACATCTTTGGGGATGTGTTTGTACATTTCCTCGTAATTCTTGTTGTGCACGAAGAGCTGTATTCATTCAATCAACTTTAATATTATGATGTTTCGTTTTAATAACACTATGAAATATTTTTTTGGATTGAAATGAATGGAAATTGGTTTTTCTTGAGTTTTTTTTTCGACGACATGAAACAACAACGATTCATGTCATTCCGTTGCTCCCTTCTTTCAAGCCAGAAAGCGGGAATAAACCATCACAATTTCGCCCTTACATGATATAACGTAACACGATAGAGTTAATAAATGTTATAATATCAGTCACTTACCCTTTTCTTATTTTTTTCATTCAACAATGCCTTCATTGCGATGAAGACTGTTTCAAAACCTGGTGGTGTATTCAAGTAGTGCGTGCCTTTCATACGCAAAGGCGACGCGTCCTGAAAATAATATAGATAATTAAGTTACTTTATTCTTGTTACACTATATAATATTTTAATCTAACTAGGAAATGAATTAGCTTACCTGTCCCATGATAACCATCTTTTTCATGTTAACAGGGGTCATTTGTAAAAAGTGTGCCATCGTAACTCCTTCGAGATCTAGAATAGACACGCTTCCCGCCACAATAGCGTTGTCATTATCTACTAGAAGCAACTGAAACAAAACCATACTTTGTTTAAAACAAATACAAGTGACAGTGACAACTGATGAGAAAATTAATATCATGGATTCTTCTTCTTATCATATAGTTGATGATCAACCTGGTGTCATAGTTCTCTAGGCCTCGTCTGTAAGCCTCTAACATGGCTTTACACACCGTTAAAAATCTCTTAGGTGTGCCAGTTTACTCATAATGTTTTCCTTCACCGTTTTAGCAACAGATAACTAATTTATGGAATAAATGGGAAAGTTAAACCGTAATTATTGCAATATTTTAAATGAACAACGCAATAAAACAGTTACCTTCATAAGAGTATTTGAAACTGCAACAACGTCTATAATGCTGTACTTGTTAGGGTCGTACTTTCCTGGTCGGATGATTGACACCTGGGGCGCGTCGGGACCTGCTGGCTTAGGTAATACGACGATGGACCTGCAAATAGAATATATGTAAACTGCTAGCATATAAAATTAATCAAGTGCTCTTCTATTTTTGAGTCGTTGGCGATATTTGATAGGCGTTAGCGACACAGAAGCTTGGCTAGAAGAGCAGCGCCACAGGCAGACAACGGTTGCGGGTACGAATCCCGTTTATGTGTATCATTTTATAGATTTTCTTTATAAAGGCTTTTGCCCGCGGCTTCGCCCGCGTGAAGTAGCGTATGTCCTATCTCGCGTCGTAAACTTTCTACATGTAAAATTTCATCAAAATCCGTCCAGCGGTTTACTCGTGAAGGCGTAACAGACAGACAGAGTTACTTTCACATTTATAATATTAGTATGGATTTGTGCTTAACACTTTTTGGACATGTTAAAAAATATAATGTGTAAAAATATTTTCTGTAAACTGGTGTGACTACAATTTAGGAACAGTATTAGATAGGTTGTGTTAGGTATTATCAATAGATACATTACTCTAAACTGAGAATCTCCTCGAATAGTGGATCAGTGTGTTTAATCCTGTACATATCAGGCGCCGCGGAACGAAGTGAGTAGAATAGATCCAACTTCTCCTTGGTTCTCTCCAAACTGAATTTGCAACCACGGAGGAACGCCACCAGCCATTGGTCATCTGTAAACATCTGTTGGCTGTAGAGACTGCAACAACTTTTATTTAAGGTCATAAAATATACAGTCTGCGGCATTTCTATATGTCTCATACTCGTTGAGCCAGAACCACGTGTCTCGCATGTTTATAGCAAAGATAAATGCAAGACACAAGCTTACAAAGCAACGGAATTATTAAGAAGTACCAACTTGTATAACTACTACCAGAGATAACTACGTATCGTACAATGCACCAATAAAAGCATATCTCGTTGAACAATACAAATACAATAACTGAGACTACAGGTACCTAGTAAATAGTTATGGATTGTTTGAAAAATTGCATTTCACGTTGACCTAAGAATAAGAATAGTTTATTCGCTTGAAATAATGGTGTTTACACAAAGATTCTGTAAAAGTAGACTTACATATGTAATCTATACAGTAGTAGTTAGTAAGCAATAAATATTTGAATTTAATTACATAAAAAACTTTTTTTTTTTATTCAGCCTAGTGCTAAAGAATTCCCTCTCAATTACGTTCACCTGTCAGAATCACCAAAGCACTTACCTGTCCGTGCCCTCAAGTGGGGTTGTTTAGCCAGCCAGTCCTTAATACTCTGCAGGTCATCCTGAAGCCTTTTAGGGTTCTCGTTCAGCTCCACGCGAGCCTTCTCCGCTAATGCAGGAGTCAGAGGCCTGACAGACACAGACATTCTTCAGGTAAAACGTCTCGTCACACAAAAACTCTATACCACTCTACAATGATATCGATTGCGATAATTGAAAATGTTATTTGATTAGTTATCTGTCATTTAATCCGGCGCGAGCAATATCGCCTGCCGTTTTATCAGGCTCTAAGGTATCCGCGTCAGCTGACTACAGTATTTATCCTACTATAAATGTATTCACTCGCTTCACTGATGGCAGTTCAAATCGTGAGGCGAAGAGGTATCCTAGTACCTCTTCTAGGTTACTCCTATGTATGTATGTCGAACAAACTAACCGGGAAATGCTTTGAATAGTTTATATATTTATCTTTTGGTCTACGATAAATAGATATCCAGTCAATGTCATTACGTTGCCTTGGTTTATTACCATTAGGGTGCAGTTTTGTTATCACTGATTATTTGACGGTGATACCTATATCAAATTTATAACACAGGTACAGTTTACAAGGTTTAACAGTGAAAAATAAAAATTTAATCATATAGTTGCTGAGTTCGCCGCTTATTATATCTGGAATATCATAAAAGCGAAACAAAGTTAAAAGAACTTTCCTAGATAACTTTAATTAATTTATCAACGTATTGATAATTGATATACAGCAATTTATCTTATAATATAGTTCCTAATACTATAATACTACTAAGTATCTCAAATGACTCGACAAATTGTAATCTCGAATTTCATGAAACTGTTGGTTCTAGTACATTCTATACTAACGCTCCAAAATTATCAGACTTCGTATCAATTTACTGCTCACCACAAGATAAAATTGAAGCGGTGATAGCATAAATGGCGATGTCCTCGATCGATTCATAAATAACACAGTGGGCTGCTGCCAGCCACACTTTATATGAGACAGTATTTTATGACCCGCTGAAAGATCAATGTAATATTCCACTTGCCAGATTGTAGAACTATGAAGACACGCTTGTGCAGTCGATAATTTATACTATGACCGACAACTAAAACGCTGCGCTGACAAATCGTAGATTATTTATGTATGCAATCTATAGAGCCTACTGATACAGATTAAAATCTGAATGTAAGTGCTCTAGGTGGCAACAAGAAATGCAAAGATATTTCTATGTTCTCACCTACTTATACATAGCAAATCTACTTCGCACCTAGTCTTTTTTAAATGATTTAAATTTCTACTGAAATATAAATAGTTTCTTTTCAATATTATTAATAGTCGGTTTCTATTTCGACGGCTGTTTGTTGACGCACTGTAAATACAATAGCTACAATCACCAAGTCTCAATGTTTACGTGGAATCATTCTCTACCATTCGTTTCGAGTGATTGTTTACACAACTCATACAGGAGCCAAAATTGTTTCAAACATATTAATTTTAATTGTTTGAAAATATAATATTATTTCGGCTCTCGCAGCTTAGTATCAGTGCAGATGGTTTGTTTATAAAACTCTTTCATTTCTTCAGGGGATCTTGCATCGACTTTAGCGTAAATCGATGCTTATAACTTAAAGCCACCTGTGGGCAGCGCTGTTTGCCGTTAACAAATCATCGCGCATCTGAAAATTTCGATTCGATAATATTATTCAAAATACATATATTTAAAAAGTAATACTTTTGGAATGTACAAATGTATGTAAGTAATATTCAAATCAAACAATGGAATGTTTTAAACAACACATTTATTTTTGTGTATTTACAATTATACATTTTAGATTTCATCTACAACCCTGTCGGACTAATTATAATGTTCTGTCACTGACCAACAAAGTTTTAGGACATTCTTATTATTTCTACAAGTACAGTCAGCATCATAAGTAGCTTAACATGTTAAGAAACAGATGTTTTTAAATTGTAGAAACGTCTAAATGTTCGTATTTGATTATTTAAGACTTTTTAGTATACAACAAGTTGTTCATTAATAAAAAAAACATGTTCAGCTACTTATGATAATCACTGTACCTAATCTTTATGGTCGTATAAAATCTATGCAACCTCCTTAGCTCTCATGTCTACAACAGAAATGCATGCCATTAAGTATGTCATTATAGTAATCTTACCACAAACGACTTAACTTTCACACCGATGGCTTGCAATATTGGTATACCGATAATCATGACGCGATGAATCTGCTTGATCGGTTCCCAGTTAATGAAAGCATTAATTACAATAGCTTAATGGAAGTAGGTGTTAGATTATCGTAAAATTGTGCTGGTCAGTAACACACATTGTTCAATTTAATTACTGGCTGCATTGGTTTTATGACACAATTGTTTTACATCAAACAACGTCAATAAGTTACCCTCGTCAAGACTATAAAGATCACAGAGAATACTGTATGGCCTGATATTAACAGTAACATTACAATACATAGATATACAATAGTGACATTTAGGTTTTTTATTTGACTCATTAATTTGTAATTAACATTGTGTGAGATCTTTTAGTGGCCTTACCCAGAAATTTTGAAGTAGATATAAAACTAATCATTGTATGGAGGAGGTAATGTAAAAGATTAATCATTTGCTAAAAAATGAGTTATGGTGCTGATGAAGTATATTACTGGATAACAGAAATCTCATTGAATAGAACTACTTATGTACGATTAAGATTTGTTTGTATAATCTACTTTTACAGTAACCAATAAAAATAATAGTTTATATCCACTCTACTAGATGGCGCTACAAGTTTCAAAATTAATTACTGTATACAGGAAACAAAAATATAGACAATTAATATTTATTACGATTTGATTAAGTTAAAGGAAAATATTATAACATACTCCAAAATCACAAAAAATATTTGTCATTGTTTGACAAACTAATCTAGACTCTTACACGCTAACATTTGAACTAGAAAGCATTGGAAATGTAATGCATAAACTTAAAAATAAATATTTACACTTTTCTAATGAAGCCTCTGGGACTTACAGACAAGCATGTACAACAAATGTACAATATTCAATTAAAATTAAATAAAAATGACATAATATGAAATATTACGGTTAATAATAAAATGATATCTCTTATAGAAATAACTCTAGTTGTCCTTCATAAATGCGCACACAGGAGATACTCAATACACCGCACTAGCAGACTGACCGAAGCCAAATTACTTATAAACATTGGTACAACTGAACTGGTAGACATTATTACACAACACATATTCAAGTAATACGTATAACATTCAAATATGTATAGGTGAAACATCACAAGGGCATCGTATTCAACCTTGTTTCTCTTCTCTACATAATCATTAGGTACTCTATTATGAAGAAACTATTGCAGCCTCAACTTTAAACTGAAGAAATATAAAATACTACATTACATTATAAGATTACGAAAATTAGTGTCTTCAACATTAACCTAGCCTTAATACGTACCTATTTGATGCTATCATTTAGTTTATCATTCAATAATATTACATGACTCAGCGTCATTATTTGTGTTTTTCAATTCCATTTTCTGAATTCTGCCTTCAATCCCTTGTCTACACACTCAGGAATTCTTCAAACACTTGGCTCCAGACAGTCTTACGTAACACAAACAATCAAATAGGTTATTCATTCAATACAAGTTCACTCTACTCAAATACGGACGGTTTCCTATCGACTGCAAACGTTGCCCTGCTTGGCCTCATAAACTAACAAATATAGACTTACTTTAGGTGTTAAATATAACATGAAAAAATACTTGCTTTAAGTACTTTCATCATTATGATTAGGCGACCTGTTCTAAGCCTCGGATCCTTTGGGATATTTATCTATTAACTTAGCTTAACCATTGTTACACGATTGGGCCATCAAAAGTTGGCGAATAATTTAAGTTCGTCGGAGTCCAGTGAGCGCACTGACTTCCAGTCTGTCTCGGGGTACTCGTCGAAGTTGGATGTGTCTCCTTCGTACGACACTGCTGGCATTATAGGTGGCTGTTGACAAAGAAATATTTAATTAAATTACAACACAGAATTGCTCCTATAAACCGAAGACCGTATGTCCTAAGTGTTTCATTATCATTTCAGCCCGGTATCACCACTAGGTACTGCAAGGCCTCCCTTTTTCTCTGCTATCCTTTTGGTAAAATGTTTGCTCGGAGCTAATAGGACAATTACTAGTTAATTCATATTTGATCGTAACTCAAGGGATAGACGTATCTTGTCTGGTCCGAACACGTTTTACCGATGCGATGACTGTATCTAGTCCCGAATGAGAAATACGAACATATCATTGGATTAAACTTCGGCCATAAATAAGCATATGAGTACACATTATCTAAATCAGGTAACGTAAACTCCGCCAATTTCTCCAGCCGGCTCACGGCCCAATTAAAATCAGATCATAAAATGTGGTTCGATGGTATTGTGCAAAATAAAATAGGCCACAACACTTTTATATGTTGTATTGTTCCAAGAAACCCAAAATATTCCTTGTTTATCGTTTCTTAAATAGCATTTAAAAGACATTAAGAAAGAGTTTGTTTTCTGTGGTTAATTGTGTGTAACAATTCCGATGTACAAAAAATAAAATGTTAATTTTATAATTGGATTATAGAGTAATTGGCTTTTCTAACAGATGAGCCTAATATCCGATAACTTTGATTATTACCTGAAGTTTCTTCATGAAGACGTCAGCCCAGTCTATGTGCTTGAACCATCTGTGCCGTTTGACGTCTTCAGTACCGCACTGTAAATGAAACAAACATTATGAAGAATAAATATACAAAGAAAACGAGCACAAAGATCATCGTACAACTCAACTGAATCACTAAAATGTATACGATAGATATCAGTGAAATATCAATCAATCATAACAGCAATATTGACTATGAATATAATGCGCATTTGTGGGTAGACGAAATTAGAGCAACTTTGTTATTATTGGCGTTCGCGACGTTCTTCAACGGTTAGACATCGTAAATTCTCAGATTTAGAGTTAGCTGAGCATATCGGAGCTTAATTTATTATTGTACGGCGATGCCAAGCGGGCCGTTCGCGTTTATATCATCCTTGTCCACCGGGAATGGTCCCATAACCCTCAAATCTGAGTAGCAATATCGTCGTACTCCACTATAATAAAGTATATTGGATGAAGAGATCGCCTTAAGTGATTGCATTCTAATATTGGTAACTTTCCACGACTTTCATATAGCGCCGATTTGTAATTACGGTTATTATGGCTGCTACAGCTGTCTTGTCGGGGTATACCCGCTGGCAAACAACAAGATAACAACGTGAGATACTCGTTTTACGGATATTCTTTTTTAAGTTTACGATCTTTGTCCAATTTTATTTAATTGCTGCCTGAAAGGACATTGACACACTTTTTGCCAGCTCTTCTCACCTTAATCGACATGTGTTTTGTGGTGGGTACTTAATCCCCACAGGACTTCGCTAGGTCATCAAGCTTGACAATAGTGTGAGTTGTTATTATAGATATGCGATTGCCCTAATGAAACCGCCTGTTATAAGCTTCGCCTCTTAAACACCGAATTAATGGGTCGACCTATTCTTGACTAGCCACATGGCCCTATAACCAAATTATCGTCGTTCTTATAACACAATAAAAGGATCTAGTTTTAGCAGGCACAGTAGGGAACCTGGTCTACAGGCCGTAGAACTTAAAATAGTTGTGACCTAATTAATATCTAGAATGTACTGAGCACTGATTCGTATTGCCGGTATATGGATGTAGTTTGTGCAAGTCATCACGTGTAACAAGGCTGGGGCACCCAGTTTTCTAGCGCAGCGCGAGTACGTCGCTACTGGTAATGTGTCGTATTTGCGTCGCGACATAAGTCAGTGCGGCCAGCGCCCGTTTGATGTCTCCGGCGGACACCTGACTGATGGCTTTCTAAACATCTCGGCGACATCGCGGCAAAAAGCTCGGTGAAAACAACCAACCACTAACTGCAACCGTTTAAAAATACATTCTCAGCGTGATAGCAGCGCGACACTTTATTGGGAACGCCGCATCCCGATTTCTCGCTTTAGCCATGACCACATAGACACGGCCGAGGAACGATATTTATAGCATAGCGGACAAAGAATATGACATGGACTTTCTATCCTGTCTTCATCATACCATTCTAGTTTCTATAAAACCCCATCTCATACATTAGACGGTAATCCATATTGTTCATTAGAACTAGTTCAAGCCAATAAAACAGAACATTTCTTTCGCCATCAGAATTAACCGCAGATGATGTCAAGTCTATCTAGCGTAACAGATGGATGAACTATAAAATAACAATAACGCTCATGTGGTATTTAGAACTCAATTACATTATTAACGTATTTTAGTTGGCAAATCTTTTTTTTATCAGTGTTTTTCAAATGACTTGAGGCGAATCGAACTTTTTTACGTCACCCAAAACTAAATTATGCAATGGGATACTTAAAAATAATTGCCTCTAATTCATCCTTCAAAAGTTTTGCAATGTATCGATATTGGATTATTACCTAACTGGTTGCTGAATATTATACATTTATCTAAATACATGAAAAATAAAATCTACAACTGTAGCGTCAAATGTTACAGTTGTTACAGCTGGAAAATGGCCAACTTCGAAAGATAAATAAATATTCCTTTTGGACACAATCCACTCAAATTAAAGTGTAAGAAATGGACGAATTTAAAAAGTTCATATATCTACTGTAACAACGCAGCATTCAGATCAAAGGTGTAAAAACTGACTTTAAATTTATGTTTTGAAACTTTGGGGAAAACCTTTTGCTAAAATGTGGGCTTGAATGTCATATCATTTCTGAGTTGAAGTAATAAAGAGAGGCGCACGCGGCTGCGCGGTACAAATTTTGACATGTGCTAATAACACTCCTACGATCAGCGCCGCGTGTATATTCCAAAACAGTCGCCGAAACAGGTCAAGTGCAAGGCTATTGTATTTTGGTTTGACGTTAGTATGAAATACAGCCGCTGTGTCTCCGCAACAAAAGCTGCAGTTTATTGTAATGAGCAGTGTGATGTCCTTAAATAACACTGAGAGTAGGTAATCAAAAATCTGAAAAGTTGGTGCGATTATTTAAACGCTAAAGTAACAGTACTTACAACAAGTTGTAACAGTACAAGGATATACGGTTTGTTATAACATTGTATAGAAGTTAATTATTCTGGCTTCGGGAACCAATATTGAGGCAACAATTACTAAAGATGGGCGAAGGTTAAGTTAATGAAGATGCAGCAGTCGAAAATCTCATTACGTGACGTCATATACCATCGAGCAGTAACGAACACTGGTAGAATGTCATAGTACGCTATTACACCGTTCATAAAAAAATAAAATTATTTCCTGTTGACATTATTAAAAACATTTCCTCACTAGACACGTAAAATGTGTGACAGACTTCAATGTCGCTACTATAAAAATTACAATGACGTATTTAATTTCTTCTTGAATAAATCCGTCAACGAGTAATTTTTATCGCCAGAAAAAAATAATTTCACTTTGGCAAGTAAACAAAATAGCAAGTATGTAATGTAATTAGTTTGAGTAACGTAACCCCACGTGCAGCAACACGTGATGTTCGCTAGCAAATAAAAATTATTTGCAATGAAAAGTGGAAATAGAACGTACGGCTGGGAATTACGATGCCTGTGTTCCTATTAATCTAGTCAGCCTATCGCGTACATTTCAGTTTTATAGCAGCTGAAATAGGAACTGCGACTTGCGAGTGCCCACTTAACTTATCAGGGAAATCAGTAAGTTCCCAGACAGACGAGTTGCAGAGCAAATAAGCTCCTAAATATCTACTTGTACAAATCGGTCTTGGACTTGGTCTACTCTTCGGTTACTTTAATTTCTTTAAATGAAACAGCACACAAATCGGATTAGGCTCCAGGAGAAGAAGAATGTTCCTATATTATTTACGTCATGGATTTTGAACACAAAAATGTCTAAAGTAAAATGATGCGTACCTTCATGTTTCCCAGCCGTTTGGTTCGGTCCTGCACGAGCAATTTCTTGATGATGTCCTTTGCCACGGGGTCCAGGTGCCGCGGCCACTCCACGCGCCCGTTCAATATTTTCTCGTAGATACCGAACGGGTTGTCGTCATAGAACGGCGGATAACCGACTAGCATTTCGTAAATGAGCACTCCTGAAAACCGAAAGAAACAATTAAAAAATAATGAGGATACTGAATTAATGGATTATGTCTTAAATACTACTTTTAAAAATACATGTGTACGTAAAATTAAAGAGTTATAAATAAATATTTCATGGCAATAACATGGCTGTACCATAAAATCAATTTTCATTATACCATTAACGTTAACATCGATTAATGAATCGTTAAATTGACTAATATCTGTGCCAAAGTTATGTTTACGTCTAATAAAAGGCAATTAGGCAAGAAAATTGCAATGATCGATAAGAATGATACATACCACATGTAGTTTATTTAATAGATATACCTACAACCGTGAAAACTAGTGTTTGTTTGTATAGTTACACGTGGAGTAAGATCTCCCGTGAACGGAGAACTGATTCCAAAAAATCCCCAAATAATAAGAAGTTAAAACATGTGTGCATAATACAAGATGTAAAAAGACAGACAGAGGTTATTTTTAAAAATATA
The DNA here is from genome assembly GCA_946251915.1 of Abrostola triplasia. Lineage (NCBI taxonomy): Eukaryota > Metazoa > Arthropoda > Insecta > Lepidoptera > Noctuidae > Abrostola > Abrostola triplasia. Next base: position 6,154,230 of record OX276423.1, read on the forward strand.
AAAGCAAATTCGTCACTATGTTTGTCAACACAAGTGACGGGCGCCGCCTGCTACGAGTAGACTCTATTATCAATATTTTACCGTCCTGACGTACGCCACTTACAAATGCATAACGCCACTAAACACCAAACGACTGAAGCAATTAGCATTGTAAATATTTTCAAATAGAAAACAGAAAACAATAAGATTTGTCGAGCTGCTAAAGTGGCGAAGACAAATATTTACATGAACTGCACATATATAAATGTAAAATGCTCATTTCTAATGTTGTTACTATACACAGTTAAGGCCTTTTGACCCTCTTTACAACATCAGCAACAACATAAAATTTCATACACCTTACAGATTTAACTATAAGTTGTAATAGACCACACACTCAGTAATATGATATTGGAGTACTGTGAGAAGATTGGCAAGCGTATTTAGTGTTATTATTGTAATGTAATAGAGAATGATGCCAAACACGGGAACGATGCGAGATAAAAGCATCGGGTGGCACTGTAAATAATGTAAGTACATAAATTGGCACGTAGACGCTGTAACCAAATGGGACAGTCACCAGTAAATCAACGGGATACTATATAATTGTAACGTAAACAATTTATTGTAACGCCACAGATGTTGTGTTTGTAAATAAATATAAATAATGGGACAATAACAATACGTCGAGAGCCACTTCATGCACTGTATAACCAGAGCGAATGAGAAAGTACTATTAAAACCCTATCTACCTAAGTAACTTTAAATAAGTCATCAATCAAAGTAAGTTTTGATGTCAATTAACTGGTCACATGTTTTATTAATTGTCTAATTATTAGATACGAATTATTATTAATTAGTCACATAGCATCTTTTTAGTCAATTTAACTAATTGATCTACATATAGAAAGGTCCTCTAAAAATACTGAATATTGCGTACAACAAATCAGCTCACCGGCCGGGTATGTTTGTTGGCGAAGTTATATTAAGGTAAGCAATATAAAATTTAATATTACCCACAACTCTATTCTTAATACTTAATCTATTTATTTTCTATTTTAATAAGGAAAAGAGATATACTTGTACAGTTCCTAATGACCTAGTTCACACAGTAATATACCTATCTATGTAAACGTATTTACTGCAAACGATTTAAAAATGTCAATTAAGACAATGCGTTCTGTCGTGACCTTTATTATTAACTTGAAAATCGTTAATGCGCACAATATTCGTATACCAGTAAACATTTGCCTCTATTACAAAGAGCTGAATGGCGTGACTCGCGCTCGTTTTTGCATCATGTTACCGCAATGACATTTTTAAAGATAAAATACTGTTTGTTTTCAGAAAGGCAATTTTGTTAGCATGAAAATATAATTATTTCTTTGATTTACACATAATTCCATTGTTATCTTAAACAATATTTTCTTTTAATAGCAGGGCATAATTATGAGGCTTGTCACCTGCTGGAACCTGATAACCGGCCTTATGGAAAGGTATAATTAAGCTTGTTTCTTAAACGAAACTCGTAAAAATAATTAATACCGGCCTATAATTGTCTTTCTGCTGAGCTCAGGGCCCTTATCAGGAACTCTTAAAAGACATTTTCCGATGTGCGCGAGAGGCTAAACTACACTGAACGTAGCAGAGTCTTACTCTTTCTAAACAGAAAAGGTCCTGCTTTAAGAGTTCATGGTAAGGGGGCAGGTTATCACTTACACAAGCAACATGCCTGCTTACCGATGGTTGGCGATTTAAGACAATTAAATCTAGGTTCCTTCACTGTTGGTCGGTTACTAAAAATATCTAAAAAAATAATATAATAATTATGGTTAGTACTCACCCAGTGCCCACCAGTCGACGGCTTTGTTGTGTCCTTTGCTCTGTATGATTTCCGGCGCCAGGTACTCTGGTGTGCCACACAAGGTCCATGTTCGATCCGTTAGTTTTTTCGCGAAACCAAAATCTGTGATTTTCAAGTGTCCATCTTTGGCAAGTAGTAAGTTCTCTGGTTTTAAGTCTCGGTATACAATGTTTCGGGCGTGAAGGTATTCCAGGGCAGACACGATTTCTGACGCGTAGAAGTTTCCTGCGAAAAAATAATTACTAAAATACTTTGCTCATTTGTTTATAGAACCAGTAATATGTTTAACAATATCATTGACAGTTTTATATTCTTTAGAAATGCGATTTTCTTGATCTAATCAATTTATTCGTATGGTATTGGCAACTGTTTGGCTAAGGAAGTGCGTTAGGCAGCACCTATGTAACCTTTTCCATAAGTAATCATTGCATTGGCATGTGAACATTAATTTCATATTGGTACATTAGAAGTTGATTGACTAGACGACGCGTCTATGATGTTAGTAAAATAGCAGACAGAATCTAGGTAAAATTAAGGTTCAGTTAGACATAAGTAACATTAGAAGAATGGCTTTTGGTAAAAGAGAGTTTCCTCTTTCAAAGTGTTAGCGGAACAATGCCAAACTCCAGATTACTACTGGGAATCAGATACTGATCCGAAATTTCTGTGACTTCTTACTTACTTCAAGTCACTTTTGATATCTTGATTCCTTTTGTTCTGTACATGCTTCTTATTTGCAATAATTAAGACATGTCTGCGAGAAAGTTGTTTTCAGAGAACTCATAAATATGGGATGATAATGTAACAACTAAAATCTAACAAACTAATAAATAAATAATTTCTAAGCTTAATTATGTATTCATGTAATATATCTATGTATTTATAAATCTGCTTCAAGACTTTCACCGATTCACTGCGATTAAGGTTTTTTTCCGTTCATTATAATATATTCATAGATGTGTATTGATAGCCCAAACTATTGTTTTCTCTAGTTTACAACGTTTACGAGTTTTCTTTAGAGAAACGATGTGTTTAATAGTTCTGTTTTATAGTTTCAAACATTTGACTGATCTTTTTAGTTTATGATTTCGACCTACGTTTTATTCAAGTAAATGCCTCTATGTATACATACGTATACCGAAATTCATTTAAAAGTACACATATAGGTAATAAATTCATATCGGCCAATCTACAACATAAAGAAACATTTTAATTCTGATCAGATTAGACATAGAATTTTGAGGTTTAACCTTATCCCTACTAATATTATAAACGCGAAAGTTTGTAAGTATGGATGGATGTTTGTTACTCTTTCACGTAAAAACTACGGAATGGATTTTAATTAAATTTCACATAGAGGTAGCTGACACCCCGGATTAATACATAGGCTACATTTCATCCCGAAAAAATGTAGCGGGTGACACCGCGGGGTGCAGCTAGTTATATCGCTAGCTAGCTAGTGTTTAAAATACTTTTTTCCCGTCAACTCAATTGAAATCGTTAACAACACATTTTTTCTAATTAATCTCCGGATGAAGATAGGTAATATAAAAGATTTATCATATACTTATTAGTTTTACCAGCCAGAATTATGTTAACTATACATCCCATACCATCATTTGTTTTAAATAGTAACATAAAACATATAAATACACCATTTATTTTTTAGACTGGAACAATTACAGCGCTAGTTTTCCGGAAAAAAGAAATATTTTCCACTGTTGCCAGTGATAAAAATTAAACATTTCATCATGGCTCTATTCAAACATAAAGTATTATTTTAAACAACCGGCCTGCTGTATAGTGGGTAGATCTAAATTGTTTTAATGTATGTATGTATATCTACGATTTCGTGGCGAGTAACACCAGTGAACTTCATGGTATTATGTAAACTTATTCAATACATTTTTTATACGTATAGTTTTTGCAGCTATAAAATTATATTCTTGACTTTACTGCGCCTTTGACGGGCTCAAAATGGCAACAGTTAAGGTGCCCGAGTAGGAACTCTTGTCATGCGTATTTAGGACCGCACGCTCCGTTAAAACTTGGCGGACTGCCCAATCTTTTATTTCCAATTTCTGAACCAGAAAGCAATCAAAAAGCGACCAAAGAAAACCAGAATAGAGATTGTAAAATCCATAATAAGCCTGCTATGGTTATAAATGTTTTCATAATTGTTCCTGAAGTCAAAGTTAACCACAGTTACTTCACATCGCTATAATAAGAGTTCGCGTGCAGGTAAACTTAGTTGATTCTATAAATCACAAAAGTAACTGCAACAATTAATCACAGCCTATTAAGATGGTCGTAAATTATAATTTACACGTAGCTATAGTCATGCTCAAGCACGATGCCTCCAGCTATTTATGATCGATACAACATATCTGCGTAATTTTGCACTTAATCTTAAACTTCTTTTTCTAGGATGTAAGTCGAAAGAGTATCTAAAGATATTCCAGTTATAAAATCTCTAGCATAGAATAAGCCAGAAATCGCCGCGTTGCACCAAATAGTCCATTTAGGGCACGGGGCGACTTACAGGCCTTCGATCAACATAGACGGCGCATGATATTTCAGCATGCTCACACTTCTCTTAAGAATACGGATCTTAAAAAACCATAAACCCGAAGTGTTTTCTCAACAAGTGTAAAACACATATTATTATTTTAAATCTGTTTGTTCTCATAAACTGTGAATAAATCGGAGCATCCGTCACTTAGGTAGGCCGCCGCAAAATATAAAAGCGCTAAGTATACATTTTCTTTGAAATGCAATTTAGTTCACAGATGGATTACGCTGGCACAATTTCTGTTTCATTGGCAGCTTTTCGACATGGTTTGAAAATTGATATTACAGACACTTTCATCTTCCCACTTTTTACTTTTAAACTGATACATTTTATCCATATCTACAGTATGTTGTAAGTTGCTTTCTGTTTGAAGTGCACTCCATTTTTCTATGTGCTGACATTCATGCATATGTAAGTGTAATCTTGTCAGTTGAATGTTTGTGTAGTTTATTTATAACATTTATCTAAAACCGCTTTCCAACTATATAATCAATACAAGTTATCACCGCCAAAAATGACATCCAGTCGAGCATGTTTCATTGTAACATTTTTTGTGTTTATTTATTTAAACATTTCCAATGAAAGTAAATGAATGCACACGGTAGGTAATTATATATAATACACATGTGCACACAGACGTACCTACAGTGCACGTAAGCGCGCGCGCGTCGCGGGCGTCATGTTGTCTGGCCGAGGAGCTCTCAGCAGTCGCCAAATGGCGCAGACATTTTTATTATCAGCCCCGACGTCACGGCTCTAAACCGACACCATGAAAAACGAGCTTAAACACCTTCAATCCACACGGCACCGCACACGTAGTATTATTATTTAATCTACGACCGAAGCCCGAAGCCCGACAGTTACTCGTTCACTCCTCGCGTCACTGAACCCACATGAGCCCCTATTTCTGTCTTGTCTTTTCTCCAGAAATACGAGGCGGTCGTTTGCCGTATTTTTTGTGTTTTTGCAATTCTATTTTACTAGACGTACATATATTTATCCTACCCGTATTCACGACTCATTACGTCAGTGCTAAAAAACAAAGTAATTAAGGACGGTCGTTATTATCCGCTCTGCATATAGGACGCGACACCACGATGCAAATTATCTAATTCACAATCTAGTTGAAACACAACATAAACAAGTCTTACCGAACTTACCGAGGACTATATTGTTCAAACAGATTACGAAAACCACAATTTTATGGAATATCCATCATATAATATATCACACCGGTTTAGCTCGTAATTACTGGTCAAATGGCAGTTTGACTGATGCAGACAGTTCTGCGGAAAATAAATTAACTCAAGACGACTACGAATCTTAAGATATATTTACTGCATAATTAAAAATGAACTTTTTAAGCCACAATCGATTTGATAAATAATAATTTCAATTATTTAGAAATAGACAGTAGTGCCCGTGTGAGTATAAAAAACGGAATTCGTATAATAATTTTAACAAGGACAAATTAAATATTTGTTTTGATATGTTTGTTACTTTCGTATTTATAAGAGATAGGCACGAAAGTTTTTATATTTTATTACCACAGTTTAGAATCATCCTTAAATGGTGCAACACTGACATCATCATAACACGATTGGGCTCGATAACCATTAATAAAACTGTACGGTACTTTAATGATTTAATATATGGGCCTATACGAGTAGACTAACATCTTCTTTCTATATTAGTACGGTAGAAACCTATTCGTTCTATTTATAAGTCTCGTGCTTACAAATTTATAACGGAATGTGTTTAATATTTTTTATTAATTTATTTTATTTGCAACTAAATGTTACATAACTTTATGTAACTATCCTGCCAATCACGTGTACTAAAAAACATCTGTCGCCTTTTCATTTACCGCACAAGTTTATGTAAAAGATAGTGGCGTTTCAGCAACTGTTGTCATATGATAGTCTTAAACGAACTAAGAGACTCATTTTTTTACTCAAATTTCAGCTTTATTGTTAAACACATAAGAATTAAATTTAATATGTAAACTGTAGTGATGTGATAAAATACAGTGAAAAAGTGGACATCGTGGGTGATTGCAGAGCATCGTGCGCACAAATCGTACGGCATGGTACGGCTGCCTGCGTTGTATTGGCGTGTTTCCAACTGTTATTTATTTATTCCGCTCCAGTTTATTTATTTACATCGATTAATAAGTAAAATTGTTACCAATTTTTGTTTTAATGTACAAAACAAAGAAATTGTTGTGCCTAAATATTATAGGGATGGACTCATCATTTGACGTTAAATACAACAATCAAAACAACACATAATTATAATAGTATATTTACCAATACTGTTGCTGAACCTGCCGGCGTTCCTTAAGTAGGAGAAGAGCTCCCCCCCGCACACGTAGTCGAACAGCATGTAGATACAGGAGTCATCGTGCGTCCACCAACGCCTGCAACACATTGTCATCATAAATCTAGGGCGTCATCAACACGGTGTCAAACGTCAGCGGCTACTCGCGACAGATCCCAAGGCCAAGTCCAAGGAATCTGGAAGTCCACGTTTCTGACATTAATTAGTATTCGTCGAGCTAATTGCAAGTACAGAGATATGTGCCAGATACAAGCTTCGCGAGACAGGATATAGTAAGAAGTCAAAACTTTTCTCCCGTCTAAACAAACTATGTCTGGTACTATTTTAGGAAAAAATAATCGCTAACAATTCTCGAGGTAAAGAATTCAGAAGGAACAGTTATCCCCCGTTTATTTTGAATTCAATGATTTAATTTATATAATACAGCGTCATTGTTTGAAAATACATGCGTATACATACTTTTTTTTGGCTACTACCATTTAATACTTGAAGAGAAGACTAGCGTACTTTCTCAACAATTTAGTATCATAAATAAACAGTACGTTAATCGATTAATCATGGATCTGCTAATCATTAGTGACATAGTGACCGTTGCCAGATCGTTATCGATAGGGCACGCGCACCGATATTTGTCGGCTCGAGAGTAACGCACTTGGCGCTTATTCGGCGCCTACAATCTTCAAATTAGTTCACGCTAAAATAATTAATAATTAGGAATGGTCGATTCTAATACGTAACTAGTACATTGTAACAGGTTAATGGGTCAAATAAGTGTAATATAAAAAAGCCTCGGCAGCTGTACACAAAGTTTATTTGGGCCAAACAACCTCAATAGCGCCTTCGCTTACCGAAATTGCGGCCAAGTGATTATTCGCTCGTGACGTTAGGACCTACTATGGAGTAAGTACAACTACGCATGAGGCAGCAAAATAAAGTGAGCACGTTGGTGATCTTCTGCCGCCTGGGCCATTCACTGGAAGGCGGAACATTTCCAATGAAAACAGGAGTAATTAATGACATTGGCTCAACGCCGACATTTGGCACTCCCATAATTGACGTGCGTCACATGCACCCATGCATGTTTAATTAAACGTCCGACTATGTTTCAATGGTAAACATCGTTGTTATGATCCCGCGCAAATAATGACACCCTTTAGACGTGTCGCATCAGTCTAGACGTATTGGATGAACACCAAGAACATACATCGCGGCGCATGATTGACGGAGACATGGAAATTTCATTTTGGATATAATGTACTTACAGGTTTACTATGAAGGGATGATTGATTTCAGCGAGGATATTCTTTTCGTTCATGACGTGATCTACTTGCTTCAGACGGATTACGTCGGCCATAGATAGTATCTTCATTGCCAGATACTCATCAGCAGCTTTGTCACGACACAGGCACACGCGACCGAACGTGCCAGTACCTGCAACCAACATAACAAAGGAAAGTTAATACCACCATCCACACATTATGTGATTTAATTTTGCGATAGACTCGTGTTGGTAACTATTTTGGAAACAAACCATCGGACAAATGGCTTATTGTACTCCTAACATTACGTTTACATTATGAAGGAACGTAAATAAATAAATTACAATTATGAAAAACAATAACAATTCGACCACGCTTGTGTTTATAGTTTGCCTTATAAAATAAATTGCATTGATCATCCCATTACATCGGGACTAATTGAAGACGTATTCATGAGTCGGAAAATGTTTTGACGAAAACAATTCCATGAACAATTCTATAAATAAATGAATCACTGCTGGAGATTCCCTGCTCAATTGCAAACAACATGTAAATGATCCTAATGCGTTCGTCGGTAGTGCGTAAATAAATTGTAACTAACAAAAAATAAGCCCTACCTACTTTTAAATATGCACGATTTTTACTCTATTTTAAAATGGTAGTCAGTATAGTGACAATTATTAAACGACCTAAACCTGAAACAGATTGTCGTTTAGTCAAATTGATATGCAAAGTGTTTCTCTTAAGTTAGTAAGGCCGAATGTACGATATAGTATTATTCTTATCCATATGAGTGTATGCCGCACACAAATCAGAAGAGCCTCTTAGTCGATTAAAATTGTTGGATCACGAACCTGACCACTGGTATTACGTAGGTCAATAATAACCTATTATGTTCCCGGAATAAGTGAACCAGCAATTGACCTTTTAATCCTCTATATTAAAGCACAGTCTAGGCCATAAAGTATCCAGTCAACATACAATATGGGTAGAGATATTTTACATGATGAAGAGTGTTTTGTCCGTGCATTCATTAATCAAATTGTATATGGTAATAAAGTCGACATGATTTCAAAAAGGCGAAAAATATTTCGTAACATTTGCAAAGTTCTTAGTACATAACATAAAAAACATAACATCACGCCTGTATTCCCCGAAGGGGTAGGCAGAGGTGTACATGCAGTACACCCACATTTCGCCAGTTATGTTTTTAGGTCACAATGTAATAGGGGGCGAGCATATTGCCATCAACCGGGCACAAATCCAGACTCCGTGTTGCCACTGAGAATTACGTAATGGAAAACCCAGTAACACTTCGCCCGGCCCGGGATTCGAACCCAGGACCTCGTGCTCAGTAGTCGCGCTTAGCAACCACTAGACCAACGAGGCAGTCAGTCAGTTCTTAGTAAACATTACTTTATATAGAAACCATAAAAATAAAAATAGGTCTTGGAATCCTTACGTGTGATTCACTACACCCAATCAATGTGTTGGATCACTAACTGGTCAGGAATGTAGAGTGGCCTAATTTTTATATGCTTTAAGGTATTCAAGTGACCCAGATATTAACTTATTAGCCTTAAAACACTAATTACTTTCCTCTATTTTAATTGCTCTTTTTATTATATTTTGCATAACGATATCGTTATTTCAAGCAAGTGCTAAGAAGATCCGATCGCATCGATGTGAAAAATAATGCTACTAAGTCTACTGCTGTTATCCCTTAGTCACCGCTTACAATGCTGACCCATTTTTAACTTCATTGTATAATGTTAACATGACAGGGAAGGGTGACTGTCTAACCAGCTTATACTTCACGCCAGTACTTTTCTATGAGTAAGGCTTCACTACAATTCTTAGAATAACAACCTACATTAATATACACAGGTACTATTTCTTTTTCTTTATGAAACTGAAAGCTATTTTACTTTTCACACAACTTTAAACTTAATTTCTTGGCATATAGAGTTGAATATGGATACTCTGGAACCACGATACAAGGGTGGCAGTTATGAATCGCTTCAGTAGTGAGTCACGTCAGTATTTTGTTTGGCGCATATTATAATGTTATTGTTACTTTTATTTAACTTCGCGCCTTGGACTTTACCTAGATTAATGTGGAAATAGCATAAATAAACATATTTATTTACAGCTACAAGTGAAGGTTTTAATTACCGTAATTATGACGACACGCAACAAAGCTGTAAGAAAATAATAGACAGGCATCATGTTACCTACATGGCATGGAAAATTTAGTGTAGAAATATGTGTGGAGAGAATTAAATAATATGTTTCAATGTACCTGACTTAATCTTAGATTATTTCTAATCATACACACATACACATAACATCACGCTGGTATTCCACGACGACTAGGGTTTACCTTTAACACGTCCATTATATTTCGCAGTTACATATGTTAAAAATCCCAATGCACTAACCGGGCGCAAATTCAGACTCCGTGTTGCTGCTTGGAACTTAAATTGAAATACAGAAAATCACTTTGCCCGACCCGGGGTCTGAACCCAGGACCTCATGCTCAGCAGTGGCAGACCGACCACATGACGAACGAAGCAGTGAAATCATAAAGTGTTAATAACATAACTACGTGGGCGTGCAAGCTTTGTCTCATCTATAATGTCTAGGATTAATGTTCATCATGATCTCCAAGTTCAAAACAATAGTCTGTTGAACCTACGCGCTCATAAACTATTTTATTTCAGTCTTTAATAAAATCTCTGGACTTGTTTTCCTTTAAAACACGTACAATGTAATCACACTTGTAAAATAGAATCAAGTAGAGATCGTAACTAATGTAAAAATGTATTAAATTTCTGCTGATCGCCTTGAGCTAACTCACTTGTTCTGACACATCAACTATTTTTGAAACGATGTACATATTTCGTACGATTTGTGTGCTATCAAATATCTTTTCAATATTAACTGCTCACAAGATTACTCTTCTATGATTTGTAGTATTTAGGCTACACGCGAATTTAAAAATATAAATGGCTTGATCGAAATGAAAGAATTCGCAGATATTGACCTAGCAGCCTTGTGCAAAGGAAACTGCTTTTGAAACCCTTGGGCTACCAGGATATCTTCATTGGAAGTAATAACATAATGGCAGGATTTCCATTTTCAGCTACAAACAATATACGTAGTAGTTATGTACAGTTAATCGTATATAAATAAATACTTAGAAACCATCAGAACAATTCCAAAATCAGAACTGTTTTATAACCTAAACCAACTCATACATTTTACTGTTACATCACTGAGTATATCAGGGTTCCCTTTTACCCTGAGGTAAGCTTATTTATTTAGAATACTTACTGGGAACTCAGACATAATATCCTGGTACTGAAAACAAACAAGAAGGGCCCTTGAACGCGCTTCAGAACGCGTTATTCGAGATAGAAATAGGATGCCCCAGTAAACGGGACAGTAGGTAAGTACTCATCGGAACCAAAGTATCCTATTTGTGTTAGAAGGCCGATATCTTAAATTGGGACTATAATTTGCGTAACACTAGTTAATGTGGCGTGACGCAGCATGTTTCGGTTTCCACTCACTTTATTTTCTGCTATCTCTTGCGCAAGGTTCGGCCGAGCCAACTTCTCGGAAAATAGGAACTGCGGCTATAAAGTAATCTTCACCGTGAAGGAAACACGGGCGGATACTGTTTAGATTACACGTTGCATTGATTGTTGTTGGCCTATTAGAGATGTTATTGAGCTATACTTATTCCCAAACCGATGGAGTAACTTGATCGAAGATGTTATTGTAGCAAGAACGTCATACTATACCCATTGGCAACTGTGAGATTAGATTCCATCATTTTATTTATCTCTTATCATTGTTTGTTTCAAGTTGAATATTATTATCATTACTTGCATCTCATGATTAAAAGTACTGTAATATCATTCAGGTCGAAAACAATCATTTGTTGTTGTACACAATGTCAGATGTATATATCTATGTAAGTATTATAATTGTACAGACGGGGTTATCGCACTGAAGGATGTACTTTTCTGAAAGGGATGATTCAGTTACCAAAATAAAATCATACGTTTCACGAATAAATATATTACTTGTCTCGTACGAAATCTAATCTTTAAGAAACACGGATTAGATTTGGTTGTAATAATCTCATCTGGATTCCCTACAGCAATAGATACTTTACTTATTTTATCAACATTGTATAAAAATGATTCAAAATTCTCATATTCGGCTGGCAATAACTTCTAACAAATGATCATTCGAATAGATATATCGGAAAGCGTATTCGATTTTTAGTAGATTTATATCGCTATATCTTTCTAGTCGAGTAATATTGTTATTTTCCTGTAGAAAATAATGGACGTTGTTTATCATTTAATAAAATGGCATGGAAACAAAAGTAGCACAATAATAACAAACCGCAAAACGTTAGATACAATTAATTCATATTCTGAAACAACATTTTCATAATATTTATTTATCCTCGTTCAATAAATATTGTTTTATCCAGTCATTCAAAAATAAATGCATCGTCGATTTCTAATTTACAAAACGAGACACCAAACATGTTTTACCATATGCGTTACAAGTAATTTGGAAAACTACTGAACTGCTTTGGACGGCGCTTTCTACAATGTCCATATTTTGATTAATTAAAGTTAATACATCAAGGTGTCGCGTCATCGTGCCGAAATACCAGTATAGTGGGTGTGAACAGAGGTACAACGTTACAGAACCTAGCTTGTTAATATGAATGCTCGTGAACAAAATAAGCTTCAACTCACTATCATGTTTATAAAGTAAGAAATTATGGTAAAATATTTTACATTTGTGTATGTCGTAAACGGAGTGAATGGGAGCCATTGTTTTGCATACAATAATATTCAGCGTGTACAGTGTACACCCCGGAGCGAATGCCTCTTGAATCCTCGGGAATACTTGTAAATATTACATTATATTTTGGATTTGACCTCTCCAGTGATGCCCTTCACGCATTTTTTTTTTTGTCAAGGTTCTATAATAAAAACTTCTCAGCTCTTTTCGGACACCTTTTCCATCAGATTTGAATATTTGGACATTTAAGTTTTTATGTAAAGATACAATACTGTATTTTGAAAAGGTAGTATGCATGTATAGTTAGAATGTTACTGGCTGATTCAAAAGTCTGTATGATTCCACGACAGTCAAGTCGCAAGTACAAAATAAAAGAAACATATTAATACCGATATTACAATTTTTTTTAAATGAATATTCTCCAAATATTCGCCTTCGGAGGATACGTGCGGGCGTGATATTATGTTATAAGATTCTCGTGGGCGAAGAATTAGAATATTCTCCATTCTAATTCTGAGACACTGAGAACATGATATAAGTCGTTCCAAAGTTACTAAAAGTCCGAGACTCGTGAAGTTCATTGCTACCTAGCAAGTATCTTCTTATGATAATGAAATGTAAGATACGCTGCAATTCACTGCCTAGTGGCCTTTATCTTACATAAGCAACAGATTTCTTTTATTAATCTTTACGACGGGTGACGTTATAGATTTGCGTATCAGTGAAGGGCGCTGTGACTAATTTATGCGTTCAAAGTTGAACCGCGGCGCGGGCGCACACTTGTCTAACCACTTTCACTGCGAGTGCGCATAACGCACGTCCACGACTGACAGGCTTTACGTCACTATCTTGATTCACTGTTCCCTAACTGTATACTAAATACTGAATTAAACTATTGTTGAATTTTTATTGACTTATTATACAAAGTTGTTAGTCCACTACTTATATTAACCTTAAAAAAGGTTTCATGCTTAAATAACAATGTGTTTACAAAAAAAACAAATAGTGTTATTTATTCATTCATACTACTCAACTAATATACTCTCAACAAGTATATTTTTATCTAAATTCCTCCCCAAAGTGCAGATTCAAACGCTTAGATTTAGCGCAAAACACATTATTAAATATTACTTTTCTTATAATATTGAAACTTTCCACAGCTCTAACGCGACTCATGAATCAATCGTCCATACGATCGTTGATTTCACAAAATAAATTCACTGACATATGTCTGCGAAAAATAAAGGAACTTGGCTCCAGAACAGGCTACAGGGGTAGCTTAAAATAGAAGTGATGTCTTCATGTTAAAATTAATCTAATTAACACATTGGATTTTAAAACGAAAAAACTGATGGATGACATTTATATAACGTCAATGCATGTTCATCCGAAATCAGGCGGCGTAGGATATTACGCAATCTTAGACAAGTTACAGGTGTCCGTTAACTGATAAATATTACGTCCAAAGGAAAACACGGCACCGTTTTGGCAATGATCCCTTACGACAGACTGTAAATAGAAAACGCAATAATTTGGATATATCACTCGTGTACGTGGATGACAGCAAGAAACACCATTTCCGTAATCCGTCGTATGTCATCTTAAGTACATCGTGAGTACGCTGCGTAGGCGCACCATCTATTTCTTACATGCCCGATCACTTTCACACAAACAGGCGCCATTTATAATCAAATATCTGGTTTGTGTGACATTAGTGTCTGTATAAATTGTCTACTGAATTAATTATTTTTGGTTGAATTATGTTTTGTTATTTAATATCAGCCCTACAACTCGACCCTGCGCCTGACCCTTAGATACTTTCTCATATGTAAATGTGACTATTTATAATGGTTTTCACTTTTCGACAGTCAAATTAATTGATTTATTGTACTTAATAGAGAAAACAAATGTTGAATGCCTATGCCCAAGGTCCGTAAGGTTCATCGAAAATATATCATGGCCGTGTGACTCAGCCTGACGCCGTTCACTATTTCTATACAACTCTTAGGAGATATTAGGTAGTCGTTTAATATATCAATGTTTAAAATTGTAAACGGAAATGTTGACATTAAAATGGCATTAGCGAAATAATCAACAATAATTAAATTGTAACCCGGCTAACGTTAGATACATGTACTACTATCAATTTATATATTGCAATCGGCTTATAACCTCACTAGTATAAGCCTGATATAATTAGGCCTTCGATAGAGTAGGAAACTAGTGGGGCAGTCCAACAGAAGCCCTACAGTAACACGATACGGAGCTCCAGAGGTCACGGACGTTTTATTAATCCAAGAAATATAATTTGTATATGCATAAGTAGATACAACTATTGTTTGTACAATAGAAAACAGCTTGGTTCAAGACTAAGATCAAAGCCAGACAATTCTACTCAAGTCGATAAATGCAACAACGAAAGACAATACCTGTGCTATTGTACATACATACATACATAAAGTCCCTGTCCTGTTTTCCAGTGGGGTAGTTTGAGACCACGGATTTCCATTTGCAATGGAATACCGGACAAATGGAAATCCGTGGTGTCATGTTAACTTAAAAGATCAGTTTTATTTGATGTAATCATTATAAAAAAGTAACGTGCCGACCTGTTTGGCGCAGTAACTAAGTAATTGGACTACAGCGTTACGGGTTGCAGGTTCGATTCCAGTACGGGACAAAAATTTCAGTGTTCAGCAGATGTTGGTCGCGAGTCTGGGTGAGAATGGGGCGATGTTTCTAATAAAAAAAAATACATTTATCTACAAGATTACATTGTAATAAGCAGAAAAGTAAGACCATTTCACGAAGGTTAATAATCACATATAATACTTACAAGATGCCTACGTTAATAATCGATACAAAACAGACTACAATAATATGATGTAATGCAGTTCAATGTTAACAATGAAGATTATTGAATACCATTGATCGATCTAACATTATTATAAGCAAAACGTAGATAAATCGAACCTGCGCCTGCGCGAACACTTTATTACGAAACATATTATTAACTGGGCTTGTGTTGAATAGCTACATTCTGATTGGATGTAAAATAATGTTCCTACATTTTACATAAATCAATTCTTGATTGAAAATTCGCTTCAGTTAATTCGTTTACTCGTAGTAGGATGTAATATAAATGTATTTACTTATACGTAACAGAATACTATGCTTAGAATATATTGAATTGCTTATTTTATTCTCTGGAGCGGTAAAACCCTTTCAGCTTTTCTACTTTATTTACCCTGTAATAACTTCGTAGATTGTTTAAACACATTATTGCTGGAGTCTAATTGTAACAGCTATTTTCAAACAACGTAGTCCATTAATAAAGCGGCTCATATATTTAGCTGATTACTTAACAGCGTTACAAACTATACGCACATCAGTCATCTTACATAAGCAGACGATATTTTATCCTCGCAAAACTTTACAGCTCATTAAACTTTCATTGAAGCATCGCAGTTTTAGTGTTGTTGTAAACCTGGATATTAAAATATTATACCTACGTGAATATCGGGCTGATCATTGAAAATATTTTGGTTTACTTTACTGCCTATAATAAAATTTATTTGGGAATAAGCCTTGCCCCAATTTCAGTTAAGTGCATGCGTTACCTACCGTTGTAATTTCGCGTTCTACTTTCTTGTCAAGTTCTCTTATTGTCACCATATTACAACTTGAATGATTTTATTAATACATACGTACAGTTTTGAATAGTCAGACGTCACATTTGTCTCAAGAAACTTATTTATTTTGTAAGAAGAACAATTTAGATTTCTTTTTTACTTGTTCTTATTACGAAAAAACTAGCAATACATATTAATCAAATGCCTGTAGTGCAAGCCAGTAAATTTAAATTAAAGCATGTTACTTTATAATGAAACAAACACTAATATGT
Organism: Abrostola triplasia; assembly: GCA_946251915.1. Taxonomy (NCBI): domain Eukaryota; kingdom Metazoa; phylum Arthropoda; class Insecta; order Lepidoptera; family Noctuidae; genus Abrostola; species Abrostola triplasia. The sequence continues at coordinate 6,170,984 of OX276423.1, forward strand.
TTGTTCAATCTGTCGTCTAAGCTCAGATGACCGCAAACTTTCAAATACTATTTTTAAAGAGATTGTATGTAATAAATAAAAAACTAATATAAAATATAGTGACACGCCAAATTCTAGCAATTAACTCTGTCAGCGGCGCACCGTTGACAAGTGTCTGGGGAAAAACACTTATCTACTCGTATTTCTTTCTGTTCCTACTTTTCTAGTGTTCGTCATGGTCAGAATCGTTTAGCCACCTCTGACGCAAATGTCCCAACAAATTGATTCAGAACTTATGTGCGCTGCCAACCGGCTCATGGCTTAACGTTACAAGAAGACGTTTGAAGTTCAAACATTTCTTTAACATGTTAGTTCTTTATTAGTTTGTTGCCCCCATCTCCTTTTAATACGATTAATAGTGAGTGCTACTGGTATTTATAGGGCAAAATGAGCTCTATGCGTTTTTATTTGCAGTCTATCAAACGTATCTATCACTAAACATTTGAAAGTTGATAAATATTAATATGAATAAATTAATCTCGGAAACGTAGACATAAGTTATGATAGTTTAATTAATCGTTGTAATTAATTATGTTCTATGTGTTAATTTTAATTTTGATATCTATGATACCCTGGACAGTTCAGACGCCTCTAACATTTATAATACGTATTGAATAAATCTCTAGGTATAGAACGAGAATCGAGAGGTGTTTCCACAGGCGTGACGTCAGCGCACAGCTGTCCCTCTCATCGCGACTAGAACTTGACACACACACTATTATTTATATTCTAAAACACTTTTATCAGCATTAATCTTCGCGTCTGTAACGAGCCGCTAGTGGGTGACGTGATGACGTCCTGCCAGCAACCCACGGAGACCTTCAGGCGAAGGTAACATAAAAACATCTACATAAAAACCAAGTTCAGATCCACTGCGATGCAAAGTTACAATCAAATTGATTTGCAATGCAATGTATTTCAAGAACATCATTTACATTATTTAATTTTTGCGTTTTAAGCGCGTCGTATGAAATACTAATCCTGGTATTCCTGGTCCAATCTACTACGCTACATGAAATTTTCATTTAAAGAAACAGTAATACATTTTAACATTTGATATAAAGGATTTTCCAAATAAATAACAGAGTATGTGCAACTTTTTTTTATAATTATAATGTCTCGACCAGTTAAGCAGGCAGAGTCGAGAAAAAAAAATCCTTTTTTATTTTCCACAGATTGTTTCTTATATTATAGTAACGTTTGAATAGTGTTGCGTGACACGGCGACGGGTAAACCCACTAGTAACAGAGGCTATGGTGTATAAACAATGAGACACAGCCTACGATCGTAAGTATATTTGTGTAGACAGACTGTGACCGCATTATATTTCGCTAATGGTCCACAAACAACTCGTTATAGACAACAATTGGTGTCATTTCAGTGATCTATTAACTGCCCACTATTAAAGTTCAACAAATGCTGGTTTCCAAACAAGTTGTTAACTCAAGAAGGTTTTGGAATGATTACGTAATATCTGAACAGGACGAGTTCCGACAATTCGTGTTCGTACCACTTATTTTATATTACCCCATAAAGCGCTTTCTGACAACGAACTGGGACAACGCTTCAGAGTTACAGGAAAAGTTTAATATAGCATTATGGCATTATAAAATCAACATTCTGGAAAACAAACGGGTGCATATCCCTTTAAAAATAATTTATTCTCCTCGTTAAGTGGTCGGCGGCGACCATATCACAGGTTCTGAGAAACCACACTGTCGTTAGTCACAGCCAGCTCGTTATAAGTACTGTTTTATTATAATACACTGGTCTATATTCATCCCGCTCATTTGACTACACCACAGCCGATGCTATATGCCGGTTACATTTATTAGAGTCGGTCTACCGCGTGTCAAGGATGAAAGTCAAAGTTGTGATTTTTGGACGTAATCCAAACTGTCGCAGTTCCATTACATTAATTTATGAATGAACGCACTAAACGTTACTCGACGATGTGCAAACATTTTCTTTATGTCACGCACAAGTCTTTTTACGCGGAATAGGCGTGTGGATACAGTCGGTCTCGAATAATACGACGGAAGCTGAGCGTCACGTCGCGTCGCCCTACACCAAACATACGAGCGTAGGTGTCCTCAAAATATATTCATACAACGTGTCATTTAAAAACGGATAAGTTGATGGAAATATAAAAATTATGTGCCTATCATACATATAGGTCGTTGACAGTGAATAAATTGTAACCGGTGTCTACACAAACGCTTCACAAAATGTATTTAAAAAGGCATCCAAACTATTACTAGTACAAATGCAAATAGAACTCAATTATCCAACATCGAAGGTTAACCTGCGATCCTACGTTCCAATCGCTTACTTCAGCAATTCGTGAATGCTCAGACAAAGACAAGAGCCAAATTATTCTGTTAGAGGCTTGATGGTCTTCCGCAATCATCATCGTTAACATTATTTTGCATTATATCAAATATGTTCTCTCATTTATTCTCATGACAATGTTAATGTACTCTAGATTTTAACGTACGCTACAAGTCTTATAATTAGGTAAATACACGCAACAAGCATCCCATATTTCATGAACTCGTTTCTCGCCGGAGTTAGGTCACCTATTGCTATGCGTAACTGTTTATTTGTAGGTAGTATTATAACTAAATGCATTCACGAGGCACGAATTACGTTCGATGACATAAGAGCAATAATAATCATTTCATAAACTAGTTTTTGACATGTTGCCTCCGGGCTTGTAGGTACTTAACAATGTTGCTTAGACACAAACGTATTACAGTTCTGTGTTATGATTAAAATTGAGCATTAGTTTATCAAAGCAATAATAATACAAAACTAAAACATAACTGGCGAAATGTGGGTGTACTAAATGTGCACCTCTGCCTACCCCTTCGGGGAATACAGGCGTGATGTTATGTTATGTTTTAATAATACAACAAAAATCTTTGTCACATATTTTAAGATGAGTAATAACCACGATGATATCATAATTTTGTTAAATTGAATACAAAGCGCCGGCAAATTAATCACAATTTTCCTTGAACGATCATTTTTAAATGATTCTTAATGATAGCAATATATCCAAGGTATAAATGTATCCATTTATTGTTATGGTCTCGTAATTTCCTAGTTTATTGTAACCGTTGCAGATCCTTGAATAAAACAATTGAAGTCACAGTTTAGCATTACCAAACCATTGTGATTGTTTCAGAAACCGGAACCTGACAATATTCTACTTGCGAAGGCGAAATGGTAAAGCGTGACACGCGAACTGCTCAGATAAAGTTACGTTTTATTTGTTTTCCTTACAATTTAATAGTTCAGGAGTAGTATGACCGGCAGTCGGTAGAGTTACAGAGTTGCCATAAACTGGTTTAAATTCTTTTTATGCGAAGTTTTGATTAATTGTAATCGTTGCCATAAACGTTCAACGTTAACTTCAAAAAGAAACCATATCCATAAAAATGAAAAAAGTGATTAGAAAACATAGACCAGCTCCATTACTAAGCGATAAAACCTACATATTTTACAATTTAATATATTTTTTATGCGGAAACAAAGTTCGTGACAAAGGTAAAGGCTTCACCATAAATTTCAAGCGTGTTCCCTCAATCGCGTGCAGCGCGGGATCACGACAAATATTAATCACCACTACATACGTAATAACCTAACTATACGTTTTTAAATACGAGACTCCGTCAAATTTATCGTTGTTTGTAATAAAGAAATTATGTTGGCAATGAAACAGACATCTTCGGGACTTTAACTACGTATAATTTGCTGTTTTGCGAAAACATTCGTAGATATTTTTACATCTACAATATGAGGAACAACTGTGTCTAACAGTTGTCCATAAATTCAAAGTTTTATTTGAGGCGTAAACTTGAATTGTAATGATAGGTGTATCAAAAACACACGACGTAAAGCTATATCTAGACTAGCGTACAAGAAAATGGGTTTTTTAATCGGGTCGCCAATAGCTATGGTAATTTCTTGCAGGTAAGCAATGAATATTTAATGCGTGTGGACATACAGGGTATTTTATATTCATGGGGAGCAAGTTCAAATGGTTCAATGGTCTTTGATCGCGATGCACGTAATCGCTAATGACGGCTCTACTGTTCGTCTCTACTTGAACGCGCGTCTTTTTGTTGCTCTTGTCGGCTGCGTAGACGCGCTCTTCCGGTAACGGATGTCACTTTGCTCAATTGTTTCTCCGCTACATTTACTCTACCTGTATAATTGCTAAGGTAGAACATTGATAGTAAAGGTATACGCATATTATTATATACCTACATGACATTATTTTTTATAGATAAAAATATTATTGTTTAGAGTAAACAATTATTAATAATTGTTTATTTTTATCAATTACACACAAAAACAATACAAATCCAATCGGGGGCATAGATAAAATCGTAAAAAAATCTGATTAAAACTATTTATGTTATGACAGTGTAGTTGTAGATCGTGTCTCTGATAAAACCAATCGGTTTATTGTTTGTTTAAGACAATACTTGCGTCGTCATAAAATTAGCCTCATTAATGATTTCAAATTTATAAAAGAAACGAAAATCATAATATTTATTGAATTGTAGTGATGAAAAAACATTACAAAATAATAGGTATCTATAAATATTAGGTATTTAGATATGTGTCTAATGTGTCTATTAAAAGCTATATATAAAATATTCATGTTATATGTCTAATAGTATTCGAAAAGCCAAAAGAAAAATGTTAGAGTTACAACCGTCATAACTCGTATTGACTCTACCACTAATATTTCAGCTTCACTAAGTTCATGTGTACCGTGTGTATGATCGTCTAAAAACAGACAAATTTTTGTCGTTCGGTATTCCATAACCCGCCCAGATTTTACATGATTTATAGTAGGTACGTATCTGAGCATTGATGCTACTAGACTTTACTAGAGGAAACTTTTTAAAGTTTCCACACCAGCTCCGGTATAGCATACATCATGGATTACACATTGACGTCAGAAAAACCCCTCAATGTTTTAGATACGTTTCCCCATCACTTCCTAACGGACGGCACGTTTTGGCAGCTACCGACACAATCATAATTCATAACAAAGTTAAATATACAATTTCAGTCATAGAAATATGTAATAATCTTAATATCATAAAAGTTATCTGGCTATATCTATCTCATGTGATTTGAGCTTGTTTCTGACGCACGATGAATTACTCTCTCGTCGGCAAAGCTTTCAAGTCAAACGCGTCATCACACGTCCAAGCTGAAGAAAGCTGCGTCTGGTTTTGCAAAAATAATAAACTACATTAAAGATGGATTGTCCATAATATTACTGTGCCATAAAGTCTTATATATTACCTACTCAAAAGCATAGGCACCCACACCCACTCTGCGCAGATGACAACATGCTCATATAAATGATGGTGTCAACCTTTGTTATTAATAAAAGATAATCGGTTATCTTGATTCAGGAATTGAACTACTCTACCTTACCTCTACCTAAACTTTGCTTTTTAGGGTCACTCACAGAGTAAACTTAAAGTCAGATAAGATAGATTTAGATGGCTTTAACGATTTAATTGAAAAATTATACTTATTCAGACCTGGAACTTCTAGATAGTAGTACCTTTCTCCATTGCACCAATAAAGCTAATGCTTACAATATTTATTTTCGTTTTAAACCCTACCGAAAGGTCACTTCATGCGGCGTTATTATTAAAACTTTTTACCTATTGGACATCTATTATTGGATCCCGATGACGTACGACGCCCATTACGACCGATATGAGATGCCATAACTCCAATCCACTCATACCATAAACGTTCCAAGAAAAACAGTAATACTATAGTAACGATTTGAACACGTGGTAAGTAAATATGCGAAAATCATAGAGGTATTTTATGGCATTGTTTTATTGCGATCAACATAGATCAAAGAAAAACAGTGCGTTCATCTAGTTACTACAGATAATCACGCAAAGTAAATAAATAATTAAACCTACGGATAACACTATTTAGAAACGCATATTTTGATTACCCATAATATAGTCATAAAATGTAGCTGTAAAATCTAAGAATAACGTTTCATTATAATTTGTTTACATGAAAAAGTAATGATAACAGCGAGGGTAAGTAACGTGTCCTGCACCCACACGAACTTTGAGTTCTTTTGAAGTTAAAACAAACAGCGCTATTATTAGGTACTGTTCAAGAGGGCAACTGTCAACTTTCCTCATTCATTATTTACCAACTCTTTAGGTATTTATGGCATTGACTCGTTATGTCAATGACCTAAGCTGGAATTACTTATCCTCCATTTATGCATAGACAAACAACGCATATGCATAGAGTAATTATAATAAATTATAAGAAAAAGTTAAATACTAAGTAAGCTGGAGTTTTTCACATTACTAATTTGCTCGAACTACAAATTGTATCTAGAACCCCACTGTAAGCCACAGAAACAAATAACTAGTCAGACCGGTAGGCTAATTCTTTATAAATCAGCCGCCAAAGACCCATTGTGGTAAAAGCTGCAAAACCTGCTGTTACATAGGTACTCGAATTGTAGGTTCTACAAATTCGAGCGACAAGATTCACAAAAGAAAGTAAGAGTGTTGTAAACCAACTTAAATCAGTATTCAGGGACCAACTTACAACACACTGCATTGAAAACATTAAAGAACTAAATTAAAAACGTGTGACCGCACAAAAGATCAAATAATATTTTAATAAGTGTAAAAATACACTCACTTTTCAATTCTCACGTCGCTTTTGACGTTTTATTAAATTGTCAAAACACCAAACGAGCGCTTCCCAGAAGCGTGGGAGTGTTCCGACGTGGTACCGTAAAGTAGGTCGCCACCACCAGAAAAAGGAAAGAAAATGTGCGCTTTACTATCGGTTATAGTTATTAATAACGGATTATTGGGTCATCTATTTGTAACGCAGAGATAATCAAAAAGTATGGAGAAAATCTATTAGCTTATCTTGTTTCGTCAAAAACGGCCCGAATGAGCCAGCGAGTTGTTTTTCACTGTTTATTGTTACGAGGCGCGAATAATAAATCGAAGTCGACGAAGCATGCTAGTCGCTAGTCACATTGTAAGACACAGGAATAGGCAGTTGTGAAATCTGTCGGCAATCAAGTTTCCGCTAACAAATACTTACTTCGCCTTAAATTGCTTGCGCTTCTCCACTTTCGAGTTTGTTGACTCTAGAGAACATTTCACTTTTTTCGTATCTCTCAACGGGTTCTTTGGTGTGCCGAAAATCTTATTCGATTACGTAGTGTTGCATAAACAAACTTGTCTACAATCGATGATGTTATGTTTTATGTATTTTTTACGCCTTATTTTGGTGTAGGCCACTTAACATAATATTTTCTAAACCAGAATGCTATATTTACATATTTCTTAAGTACCTAAGAATAGGTAAGTTTATAACAAGCTACATATTTAAAACTGTTGCTGTTACATCTACAAGAGATTTAACGATATAATAATCTAAAATTAACGAACATACGTTGATTAATTAAAGTAGAGTCGTAAAGCTTTTATAAATATAGCGAGAGGCTACCATGCAGCTGCCTACACTACTGTATGTAATTCCAAATAGGTATTGTATTAGTTATTTGTAGCGAGTTTTACGGTTTTACTGTGTAACCGATAAGCACGCAATGTCACGGTTGCTCTACACCGACTCGTGTAGGAGAAAGTACTTGCGAGTCTTGTAGACCAGCGCTCAGCAGCAGCAGCTGGCAGCTCGGCAACAACGGAACAACTGTTGTGTAACCTGCGGCTACAGATTTGTCTCTACACAGTCATTACTCCACGCACTTCAAGAACAATATAACCCAGAAATAACGAGTTAATCACCCATAAACGTCGGTTCCGAACTTGATGACCAACAAATCTTTTCACATGCTTCTGGATTTAGAACTACGGTATCTACGAATATGCACTGATCTAACAAATATATTTAGATTCCTAATTATAGAAAGCCGAATACGAATGAGGTTATTACTTATTTATTTCTTTAAAACTCATTGCCGATACTGATGTACGAGTATGTGTTTTAATATGTGTAAATTTTGAAAATATTTGGCTTCAGCCGTGCTTGCCGCTCGTAATACCCGCTGCTAATTGGCTTGGAAAACGCAAGAACTGAGAACAGATCAGAACAGTTGGCCCACCTATATAAACAAATAATTTTAAATAATAGTATTTATAATAGAATTCATTTTAGTATTTGATAAGATATTAATATTACCAAGAGATGCTGGCGAAGATAAATAAAATATCATGGGGAAGAGAGGACAACAGAGACGAGTATGAAGCCGACCTCGCCCGCATCCCAGTTTTCATGAATATTAATAACAACAACAGATTAATAACGACAGTATGGAAAACGGTCAAGGCCATTGCATCCATGTGCCATGCAATGCCGTACCTTGCCACTCGCATGATTGTTGGCTACATGCATTATTCAGAGAGGTTTATGGCAAAAGAAACTCTAATTTAAGATCGTGTCTGTGTTTTCACGAAGCTTGATATCTTAGAAAGTTGTGTTAGAGATTCATTGTAAACAAACAGAAATACCTAAAGATCTGAGGCATTAACGTATTAAACACACACACACGGTTTTATTCGCTGTCGAAGACTATTAAATCCTATTTAATAGTCTTCGACAGCGAATAAAACCAGTTAATAATCGGGCTAACTTCATTTTCAGATAATAATTTGTAATTGTCATTGTTGTCTGAGTATGGGCAATAATAATTAATACTGGAGCTCAGGCCAAAACCCACTTGGTATTTAAAATCTGTAAGTGAGATTTTGACGAGTTGTCGTATAAGGTACGTCAGCTCGTCAAAAATGACAGATTTCTATTATGCTTTTGGAGTCTAACCAATAAATTAATAATGAAACAGCTTTAGACTATGACACCATGTGACACCTAGATTTATAACAGTTTTAACGGCATCGTGATTTCACCCAAGCTCATAAAGTTTTTGTCTCGTCGCCAAACAAACTGGGTGTTAGTCTGCGAACTGGATGCACCGGTAACATTACCGCCTGGACGTCCACGGTGCGTCGCACTCCGGCTCCTCATTGTTCTTAAACAACTTTCTTTTCTTAATTTTACTTTGCACACATACATGTACCTACTTTCAATTGTGCTCGAGTGAACTATGCGAACGTCTCATTTCGCAGATTTCACGGCTATAACGTGTACCTACTTGATTAACAACGGTAGCTGATATGTTTAATTTCAATGCGTTTCGTATTTCTTCAGTAATAGCATGTAATGTACGTACGCTAGTACAAGGAGCGATAGCAATTATACCATAGATACATCTTTACCATTACACAGTAAGTATACAAATTGTACTGCAATGCACAATGTTTGTTAAATTAATGGCTTCCGATCCGATTTATATTATAATGAGTGATATAAATGACATAAAATGAGCTAATTATACAATTTATATATTATAAGGTTAACATTATTATAGCCGGGCACGCGACACAGTAACCCACATATCTGTTGTTAATCACGCGTGACATACACAATCATTCGCGTGCGTAAACATAGGCAGTAATGAATACTTTTGTCTCGGCTATTCGTTTGAAATTACTAACCGTCTCGCTACGATGGATATGTATATATCTTTGAATGTAAAGAAATATGTATACAGTGATTAGTTACATCCTTTTTACTTCTCAGTTAGATATATTATGATGTTGTTTATTAGATTTCTGCTTTTGTTTTTTCCTGATTATTCCGTTTCATTATAATTACATTAGCCTGTGAACTAGTCCAGAAAATATATTCTTTTAGTAGGAAACCCATATCTCTTCAACCCCCATGAAGGTAAAGAATAATGAGTCTATAAACACTTAAGACTGTAACTTTACATTTGGACAAAGCAAAAGTTGGAAATAGCATTGTCACAGTTCGCTTTACGTAATTGATGAAACTATGATCTCAATCTGACGTATTTCTCTCTGATGTTCGTCATGAAGTTCATTATGGACTAGGTACGAGCTCAAAGCTGTGTATATTGTGGTGTTTTGGCTTTAGAACTGTACTCTGTCACGACACGCGACGCACGACCCGCGGGCTGCGACGCGTGATGGAGTCGTTAGCGCGGTAACTGGAGCACCGAATGCCGCCGCGAGGATAATGCACAAACTAGATCCGTGCGCCTGCGCCGGCTACCAACCTGAGACACTTTTGTGCTCTGTTTCACCTCCACAATTAACTTCTAGCGCACTTGCAAACATATTAGCTTACGTTGTGAGCCACGCCACACTTTTCTCGTTTTAACAATTTGTCATTACAATATGGAACGTCCTCGTCCATAAATTCTATCCAATTTTGTGAAGCTGGTGAAGGGTTAATTAGTTAAAAAAATAGATGTGTCGAGTGAGACCAACGACCTGGCGATGCCCATAAGCGTACACAGGAATCGTATAAGTTTGGCTTACAGCCCAAACACGCGATAAAAAACAATTATGTTTACAATTCGGTAATTAAGATCTTTGGACTTGACATATTATTCGCACCTCAGAATAATGTCTTGGAATTCTGCCCGCCCTATAATAACATACAGCGCAATTACAGCCACAACTGGATGTAAATAGATTTATTATCTTACTATTGATTAAAATCGAGTAAAAAAAGAAGTTTGACGACTTGATTGACAGTTTGGCACAGTGGCTAAGTGCTTCGGCTGTTGCGGGGCCTGGCAAATAAATAGTTGTATAACTTTTGTGCAACTCAGATTCCTGTTTGTAGACGCACGAACGATTCCAAAAAAACGCCTCTAACTCTCGTCTTCAATAAACAATAATAATATTTCGACACGTTACAAATAGCTTCGTCAGTTTGTCACCCTTTAGTACTTTAATTTATATAATCAATTAGTTACATAGGTATTTATTATTCATATAGATCACTTCATCAAGTTGTAATGCCCAACAGAAATCTGGATATGAGTGCAATACAAATCTTCAGTTACACTTCAGAATACTAATCTGGTTTGGAAACCGCGTTTGGATGCGCTTTGTGTCTGGTAACTTTCCCTGATATGTCCCATACCTTCCATTTCATTTGATACTTATTACTTAAGGTTTGTGGTACGAGCAGTAGAGTTATGTATCTGTTGGAGAGTTTATTTGAAGGAGCTCAGTACCGCTAAAATATAAGACTGCTTTTAGGACCGATTTTGTTTCCGTTCATATAAGCTGTTATTTCAGATATTGAATATTGCCAAAGGTACTTTTTTTAAATCTGGGTTTGGTTTTCTTAATGTTTCCTTTCCGACATTTTATTCTTCTTTATGCATAGGCATATTCATCTTTTATTATCGGACAGATCCGGGATAAGGAGTAGCTGGGACGGGCAAAAGTAATGTCATACCTAAATATTTGTGATAAAAGTGTTTACAATAGTAGATAGTACCCAGAATCTCAAAACCTGAGCATCGTTTACAAAATGGATTAATAAAATTATGCGACCAATGACCATTAGGTATTTTAATAACAGTGTACAATATTAGGTAATTAATATGTAACTAGGGCAACAAGTAAGCAATGCTAGAGTTGTAATTCATATTCCACGTATTTCGCTATTCTAAATCGAAGTTGTAATATAACGATTTCCTTTAGTGACTTGCTGCTCTGCGATAGACTGTAATTATTTCTTCACCTGTACTTAAGATGTATGATAAAACTTCTCGAGTATTTGCATCTTGTTTTTTATAGTTACGAAATGCGTATGTTACGAGTAACAGTGGGATTATGCAAACTAATCACGCGTTGGGACAAATATTTGATGATTACTGAACCGCTGATATTTTTGTTGTGGATGAACCTTTGCTTATGTGTCTATTAAAGTAGGTCCTTAAAGAGGAAATTCACATTGCGAGGCAGTTAAGCATTAAGTATAGGTATTACTTTTTATAAAAATGTAATATAATATACTTTTTTTTCTAAATCTTTATTTAATTAGCTGCAAGTTGACGCTGACGCTATATTTATTCAAATAAATCACATGCCTAACTGTATAAAGAATTTTAAAAAATGATAATTTACTGTAAAAATTACAGATCCTTATGACTGGTACTGAAGCTACCTTACTATAGGATTATCTAAGTTCTTATTTATAATCCGTCTTAGATCTGTTGTATTAATAAGAGCAAGACTGGAACTCGTAGCTTTTAATTTAAAAGACAACATCATAAGTACTTGTTAACTTTCAGCCGCGGTATTAATGCAAACAAAACTGTTGTGAGCGGTTATTGTAGTAAACGAGGAAAGTCAATACCCGGCCGTTATCCTACCGGGTCACCACTGGCGCCATTAGCCTTGGCCTATATTTCGCGAACCTAGAATTAGGTCGAGGTACCCACCTGCATTCACATTATACCCTCCATCAACCGATAAAGATATCAATAATCATGTAGTAATAATGTCCTTGGTCCATTTACCTAATATTTCAATTCGCAAAAAAGACAACTACAATCACCAATCAATGCAGTGCCGGTATTCAAAATAATAAGCGATTGAGTACACTCAGAGGTATATCAGCTATTAGCAGTTTTATTTTATTTTAATATGATGTTTAATACAGACAATTTCCAAGCAATACATCACATGCTGACGACTACGTAAAGAGCTTTCGTTATATTCTTGAAACTGGTAAAAGAAACTCGTAAAGAAACCTGTTTTCTTCGATATTGCCAATCGTAAATTACAATGAACATTTTTATAGTGGACAAGAAAATAGTCTGATGGCATCTTTTGAATTACTACTACATGGACGGACGATAAAACTGTGTGTGATTAATCGCATGCGCATAGTGCACGCGTGATCTTAATCCTTGGAGCATAAGAACTAATTTAGACGAACAATAGTATTGTCTAACGAAATGAATGATTGTAACTGTCGCATAAAGTGGAAACACAGACCTACCGGCGGAATATTAATGTGTTTACGTTATCCATTATGTAACTCTACATCACATTGCAGCTTTATTTAAAGCTCAACAAAAAAACAATTATAAGCTAAATATTTTATAATGATTGCTGACACTTGCGAGAATATTAGGTACCTACACATTGAAATAAAACTATTTTTACTTTTTATTATCGCGCTTTATTTACTATTTAGTAGCAGACGTTTTTAACCGTTTTCTTGATTCACGGCCAAGGACAAATAATAATTAGATTTTGATAGTTTCATTGATTTGATGGCTCTACACCTTTTAGGGTAAGGAAAATAACAATACGGCAACCCAGGTACTTAATACTTAATTCAAGCCAAATCAAATAAATCCAATTAATAAGTCGCACTCGTTACTAAGTTGAAAATGTCCTTATTACATAAACTTTATTCAGCAAGTTGTAGATATGGATATTGTTTATTAATGTACCTAAGTTGTGAGGTAAACGTAATTCTCAGTTGTACCACAAACCACTGTTTCAGGTACAGTACAATGCTGGGACTAAACTAGAACCTAACTAAGTACATTATGCTAACGGAAGCGCGCTGAAATTAAATAGTTTGTGTGAACACAATCTCTCGTAGTTTTACACTCCTAAACAAATCAAGACCTTATCACCTTTTTACTACACTACCAACGATATGTAATATATAGTAATATATAACCTAAGTTTAGTAATTTCTAAAATAAAGAGAAAGTGCAAATAAAATACCAATTAACATTTATATTGTTAAGTAAATATTAAATTACGTTAATGATTTAGGGTTCATAAATTCTTATTTTATGGTGTATTTCCTTTAAAACTGTGCCGAACAGTAATAAAATTAATAATAATCCTTAACACGTCCATATGTTATTATCAAAACATTCTCACCGCTACTTCTATCCGCATTTCACTTCATATCATTAAAATGTTAGACAGCTATTACTGACAGAGGTTACGATAGACGATTAATTATGTGTGTTACTATCCCGTCAAAAATAATGACGTTCACAAATTGCCAATAATAAGTTGCATATTTACTGATCACACAAACACATAATTTACACAGAATATAAAAATATATTTTCCAGAGAAGCGACATATTCATATTTATCTAACTCACGTGGGCAGAGACAGGCAATGATTCATATCACTTTTACTATATCGGTAGGTTTTAAATGACGATGACTATCTTGTAAAATTAGCTAAATGTGAATCCTAACTATTAATAGATTCTTACTGGAGCCATGGAAAAGGAACGACTGTTCACTTACTTCAACACTTCGGAATAATATTAAACACAAGTACGAGATATTTTAAGTTTGTATTAAATTAAAATTATTTATCAAAACTAAAGTCCAGCAAACTTTTAAGTTGTTTATTTTATTTTACAAGATGAACTTATCTATTTTAAACTATAAATATAGTATCAATTATACGTATGGTTACACTTACCAATAGTCTTCAATATCTGAAGGTCTTCAAGTTCGTACTCTTTTTCTTCCTCGGTGTACTCGGACTCCGTGGTGGTAGAGTCCTGTTCTTCCGTGGACGAGGCCACGGACAAAGACCGCACGTCCGAGCTCAACTCCGAGCTGCAGTCCCTCACCAGTTTTGCACTAGCCATCATCATTTTTATAGTTTCTCACAATCAAAATTTAAAAAACAAAGTCTCTGTTATGAGCTCCTCAGTTCATATATTTGTTCCCCGAAAAACATAAACATTGCAAATAAATATTTTTTAAATAGAATTCTGAGCTTGTCAGTTAGATTTAAATTATATAATTAACGTGTAAATATACTTATATATTTTAAATATATTTTGTTTAAAAATATCTTATTTTATTAACGTAGTCGTCGAAATACGCGCGACAGTCGTGAGCAGTCGGCAAGGCGTTCCGTACGCGCAGAGGATTGTGTCTCACTGGCCGACAAGCCGACCTCGCTCGCTTCACTGCCGACTCGAACGAGACGCGAGACGAGGCGGCCACGATAAAATAAACGCTGACAAACTCTTGTTTCTGCAATGTAGCCGACAAAGTCCACCACGCTTGTTGTACACAATAGTATTTTTGTTTTTTGAGTGCTTTTAGGACTGGAAACAATAAGGAATAAAATCCTTTCTTCTACATGACTTAGCATTTCTCTAAGATACATATATTTCTGAAGTTTCATTAATTTCTGGTTTTAGCATAACAATTAAATCTAAACCTTGTGGTCTTAATTATTATTGTGTAGTTTTATCATTGCACTGGGCACTTGGGCAGGTGCGTAGAGTTTGTAATATGCAGAGTAATGTTTTAATATTTTTTGTACCTAGATACCAATCTACCTAGGTTTTATAATATCGTGTCTGTATTCACCGTAGGTTTAGGTAGTGGAAATGGCAACAGGCAAGTTGTTTGGGAATTGGCGTTCTAAGGCCTTTGCTCAACAGTGGACGTCTTCCAGCTGATGATGATGATGATGATAGGTGCTAGGGTTGGTAAGGGGATGTTACTAATGCACTAAACCATTTAACCGCAAAACAGTTAATTCTTAATCGTAGCAGAGAACTGAACCGTAGACCTCACATTCGACGGTCGAATAAAGTAGTAGGTAGTGATAATGAACTATCATTATCAGATATTCTTACTGATCACTCTTCGTTGTGTTTTGTTGGGAGGTATCTTGTATCTATCTAGCCAGCGATAAATATAGCTAGGTACGTCTTGTCTGTTATCTGATTTCGTTTCGTTTTGGGTGTTTCCGTGTTCAAGTGGTTCGCAAAGTATTATCTGGGCAGAATGCCATAAGCCAAAAAGCCAACTAAAACATACAGTTCTTCTTTTCTTCCTACATATATACATAATAATGTAGCTTCACAATAAAGGCAAATTTTAGAAAAACTAGAAAGAGAGAGTACCTTCTAGGAGTAGCAACAAAAATCGATAATCAAGCGGATGTCGTCAACCAAAATGCTTAAGATCGTGACGTCATGATCAGTGCACCTACAGAGATTGTAAGTGTTGCTACATAATTATAAACCCTACATGACGGCTGACGTTGCACAAATCTCGAGCGAAATGGACACAGTTGCGAGACCAATTCTGACAAAACCTTGTCCTGTCGAAACCACGTAATGAATTCGTTATTTTTATTACTTATAATTATTACATTATCGGAATCGTGATCGCTTAGACAAGTGAGAGGTCTTGAGTCCGATTATCCAACTCATACCTCGTATAACTCATTTATTTTAGTACCTAAATGTCTAGGTTATTAATTTGATGCAGAACAGTATTTGGCTAAAGAGTAAGTACAGTCACTATCACCTCTGCCTACGCTGAGAACTCGAACACAATTATAAACACCACTGTAGATCCTGCCAAATAGAAACTGTAGTAGACAAATACAGAATTAGTGCGAACTCCCAAAAGTGTCATATATCCTATGCCCAATAAAGTGTGTTTTTATATAATTATTTCGTTAATCATCATGAAAGGGTTATAAATTGATTTAGAGTCGACACCTTTAACACGGGGTCCACAACTCTTAATGTATGATGAGCTCTTAGTAGTCGTACGTATAGAGTGTACATCCACATTATGTGGGTGGAAACTGTCTATACGTACTATACATTCTTGCTAATAAAGAAGGAAACCTTTACCTAGCTTAGGGGATTATGGGCGTGTTATATGTATGTGTGCGGCAGTTAAGCAAAGTATAAAACCAGGGTTATTTTTTAAAAGTTTATTTGCAACAAGCATATCACAATCAAACAAGATATACAAGAAAGTTAAATAATAATATCACTGTAGAGTCCGAAATATAAGTTTCTGATATTACCTAATAATAAATAACCTACAGCTAGTTTAGTTACAATGTTTCTTTTGACGTAAACAATTACCACGTATTATACATATACGATTATATATTATTTCGTATGGCAATCTGTACTCTAACAGAAGTACAGAACAATAAGAATTCCCAAATACAATGTAGATACTTTTATATCAGAATAATTTCTGAAACTAATAGTACCTAAATTTACATCCTTCTACGTGATGTTTATAGAAATCGACGCATGTTTTTAATATGTACATAACCCTTATTATAGATAAAACTTAACTATATGGAAGATGTTAGCACAATACCACTAGTACAACTGACCCATACTTTCGACCACCGACCACAAAAATGACGCAAAACTTTTGACTCCAAAATCGATAATTTACAACAACTTGTGAAAGTAAGGCAAAACATTAACACATTCATTTGTTCCGATTATCACGTTTACTTTGAACGCTGGTCGCCAGTATGTCGCATGTCGTTCATTTTTGTTAGTGAGTTAGTACAAAATAAACTTTCATCACTAATACCTAATAGTGTAGGTAATCGCTATCTATGTCACTTATTGAAGCTACTCTAACAACTCCAACGGGCCCACAATGGCGCACAATGCAATGGTTTACCAATTTCGATGTAAGTAATACAAATGTGATGCACGCAACAGTTCTGTTTGATCCGATCTCTCTAAATCAGCCGATGTAACAGCCGCTCTCTAACTTCATAAGTTTCAAGAATCTGAGACTTCAATATTTGTCAGAAGACCTTATATTCATAACAAAAATATATTTACATATTTATGTGTATTCCACATAACATTTTGATCCTTAAACAAATAAATTGTAAGCTATAATTTACAAAACATTTAATAAATACATACATTTTGCGACTTTAAAATGGTGCTAAAAGAAATGAAACAATATGAGACTTAAAATTAGTTAAAAATAACATCGTAATGAGCTCTATGTATTTATGCGTTCACAAAACAATAAGGTTCAACGGGTTAAAATGCAATTGAGTTAATCTTAAATAAATTTATATACATAATACATATCTCTATACAATACAATCAACAAATAAAACTTTAAACATTTACAATTATCTAGCGTCTCCACGCGGCTTTGATTGCGTGTTTATATTATTTAATTATGAGTTAGGTACCAACTTATCGATGTTGACTCACATCCTCAAGAACAACCATACTACTTCTGTACACAATTGTAAGTCTCGATTATTCATTTGGAACTTTACAACTATCAAAAACAATACAGTTCAGACAGTTGCGTATTTATCTATTATAATATTCTTAGTTGTTTTTCACGTCGAAATGTATTATATGTATTATAATCAGTTCGCTTACGAAGGTGAGACAAATACATTTACATATATCCTTTGATTAATTATTGTCAAACAAGACAATCGCGTTCATAATATTGACGTCAAACGATGAGTTACATCATAATTGACGATTACGTTATCTAACACCACCCACAGTACAGTACGATTCAGAAGTTACACACCTCACAAGGATTCAACTAGCTATTTACAATTCTTAAAAATAAATATATACAAAAATAAAAAATTTAAACTAAAAATTATGTATCAAAGTATTCGTCCTCATCGCTGTCGACTGGTAGGGTGCCCAAAAGGCTGTGCTATTGTGTTTAGTAGTTTTAGATTTTAGAGTTTTTGGTGGACCCTACAGGCCTACCTTCTAACCAGCATATATTTCGTCTGTAAATATGTAAACAAACATTTTGATGCTCGAATATAATAGGTATATTATATAAAAACTTTTATGGGTATTTAAAATATATAAGTGCGTATAAAATTTGAACATTTTGTTTGATTTTATACCATATCTGTCTAACACTGACTACCTTCACGACATCCTTACCGTTCAAGGCACCATACATCGAGTGTGATTACAATCTAATTCATATTTCATGTATAATCCCGCAACTTTTTTGTTTGTTAATCTATTCATTAAAAATCACTGTTTCCACACCATGATTATTAAACTCCTTGCATAGTTAAAGGTATCATACAATTATAATGTAATCTGTATTCTTTGGTATTGGATGGAATTCTATGTAAAACGATAAACTGCTCTATATAAATATCAGTGGTACTAGACTTATTGATATACATCCAATAATTATATTATATCCCCCATATTTATAAAAGCTTGATATCCATCCTTTCAATTTATGATTAATTTCTAATGTAGATATACTATTAGTGTAAAAAGCTATGCAGCAACGTCATAACTGGTGGGTCTGGAAAAGCTAAACTGCAAGGCGAAGCCGCCTTATACCCTTAGGACGTTCTGCTATTAGGACTAACTTTGTCATACTACTTTCTTGAGTAAGTCTACATCTCAGCGTTATAATTCAGGTAATACATACATTAAGCAAGTATCATACATTGTTGATGAATATGAGGCCGGAGTGCATCGCAATCGCCAGCTTGTGGTGGAGCTTGAACGTCGGACAGAATGACATGGCGGTGACGTCACACAGCGGGAACCGCTCGGGGTACGCGTCCCGCGGCGTCGCTGATAACTTCTGCTGCGTTTGCTAGTATATAAAATATGCTATATTATTATACGGGTATCGATAACGCCAAATACAGTTTTTTCTATTTCATACAAGTACCTACCTATAATGTACAATAGTAATAAATAGTATTTGAAAACGCTATAATGTAGAATCACTTTCATAAGTACTATCAGTTCTTTCATTTTTTAGAAACTCGTTTACGTCAAATACA
Source organism: Abrostola triplasia (assembly GCA_946251915.1). NCBI lineage: Eukaryota > Metazoa > Arthropoda > Insecta > Lepidoptera > Noctuidae > Abrostola > Abrostola triplasia. Next base: position 6,190,591 of record OX276423.1, read on the forward strand.
TTGTTTGGCTAAAACCCAAATGGAATATTTAATAACAACTTTCTGTTTAAATATAAACGAACCAAATGGACTACAGCAAAAACATTTTAACATACACTTTTGTCAAATTCTGGGGATTTCTATTTAATTCACCCGTGATGAATCCCATTATTCTACATTACTCAGCCAAAGTGCGTTTTATTGTTCTTTCGTTTTTTGTCAGTACTCAAAAATGTAAGAATGCTTTTTTCTAATGTGGAATCTAACTGTTGGCAAAGGTGAGTAAAAATATAAATATACACGAAACTTTCACCACAAAAAATACAAAAAAAACAATGCATGAAAACATTAATTAGAAGTTAAAAAATTTGATTCTATTTGTATGTAGAATTTAAAAATTAATTTCTTTCAGCAATTAGAAATGGATTGTTGATGTATAAAAGGCGACTTACCCTATCCTTGGTAGTGATCTGCTTGTACTCAATGCCGTACTTCTTAACAGCGTCATTATACGAAATGGGTTCCACTATCATGGCTAACTCGTCGTTCTGCCGCTTCCTCTTATTGCCGAGTGGAATCATTTGAATCGTTCCTATGACCTAGTATTAAAAAAAGGCAATGGTCAAATTTTAAATAATTTGTAAGTTTTAAAAGTTGTGTAAAAAGAGTAGATTAAAATGTGCCACTATGACAATATGAAAATCGTCTGGAAAGTCTGGATGAGGCATTGACATTTTACACTAGGCTTTTATCGATAACGTTAGGAAAAAAGTCCAGTACAATAAAATGGAGTCGTCCTCACCAGTTTGTGCACTTCGGGGAAGCAGGGGTGCATGCGCAGCAGGCGCAGCAGCGGCAGCGCGGCGGCGGCCACCCGGCCGCACCACGCGCAGCCCGCCGCGCAGCGCACGCCGCCCAGCCGCCGCCCGCCGCCCCACCACTCCAGCTCGTTGATGGACTGGTTCACTGCGGCGGGACACAATATTACTACCACTGATTTATGCCAAACAATATCAAACAAATCTAAAAACGACTAGTTTTGGAAAGAAAAACTTTTACTTTATGTTCTATAGATTTAAGTGTAATTTATTGTGGCTACCTCCGATGCCACCTCGAGTACCTACTATGTAATATCCCATTTTTTTTACTAAGATACCTCAGGAATGAACCAATATCAGACAGGTTGTGGGTAGGTTAAATCCGCTAAGTGGCAACTAAAGGCTATTTCCGGGTGATAGGCAGCAACGTTTCATTGTGTAGGTATTGCACTTGTCAAGCGACCTACCTAGCGTAGTGACTAGGGGGCCAATCCTCCCATGAAGAGTGGCCAAAGAAAACGGCCCCCAGTTCCCGGCCGCCCTGCTATTCCAAGTAACTGGTAGTATCAAGTTACTGGGTAGTGAAAGCGGGAAAGCGGGCTTTGTGGCGCACCCTAGGGAAGGTCTACGTCCAGCAGTGAATTGCTATAGGCTGATGCGATATGCCAGGTACCCACCGAGGCAGTCGTCCCCGGCCAGCAGCGCGGCGGGCCAGTGCGGCGGGAACAGCACGCGCGCGGCCGCCACGTGCGACTGCAGCGCGCCCAGCCCCGCGCCGCCCGCGCTGCCCACGCACACCACGCCGCCGCCCCGCGCCGCGCTGCTCGGGTACATGTCCACGTCTACACAAACAACATCATTCATATTATTACAATTATATTGACTTCAACTATAACAATAACAGCGACTTTAAGTATCGTAGATCAATAGAAAAGCAAAGTTAAGAAGTATGTGCTGTTGTCTGGGTTTTGTGCTGGGTGACAATAATGAACTTTGGAAAGTTAGGTGTAGTTCATTATAAATAAGGAACCTAAGTTGAAAACTGACTTTAATAAAACACTAATAATAAAGATACGGCCAACAGAACGATTCGTCACCACATGCAGCGGCTGTTCACGACACGAACGCACAAATCAGCATTCCCTCTATAATGCAATATTTACAAATATATTCTATCTATACAGGATATTTGTAACAGGGCCCTCACGCCAATTGGCACTTTATACGGTTCTTTTTAGTTCGGCACGATACTTAACCCGTAAATAAAAAATACGAGTTTCTTACAATGATCAGCGTAAAAATAAAACAATAAAGTTTATGATTACAGAACCAAAATAACTAGTAGCTATTAAGCTGCATTCCGAGGCCGGAATGCAGCTATTACTTCACGCGTAAAATTCATCGACATAAAACTAATTTCGCACCAGGATTTGGTTATATAACACTTGCCAAGTGCCACTTACCTTCAATACAAGAATTTTGAACACGCTCATCGTGGTAAGGATAGAAAACTGTGATGTTGTTTTCTCTCGTCCTGAGCAAAGGCGATTCTCCATTGAGATCATAAAACGCTGTGGTGCCATCCGCGTAGCCGACCACCACGTGAGAATGCTTCTTTTGCTACAATATAAATATTAACATTTACAGATCATATTACATATGCTAACACTATTTTTATGTGCCTAGTTGATCAAATTACTAAACAAAATATTCTAGCTACAGTTAAATTTCAATTAATTTTGTGGCGGCATACTTTAGAGGTCATGTACTTACCATAGACCATCTGATAGCAGTAGCTTGATATCCTTTTCTTTCTTTATTCATGGTCAACCTCAATTCCGCGACAGGCTTTATTTTATAAAAAAGTTTGTCCCTGAAAATATAAAACACATTCTGAAATGAATACAATAAATAAATTTAACAAAAAAAAAATAATAATTTGATAAAGTCAGAAGAGCAGCCCTCTTTTACAGTCAATCGCTTAACGTCTGTCTAAGTTAATATTCCTGTGTTTCCAGATAATTTGTCACAATTTTCAGATTATCAGTTGTACTTACTCTTTCGTTATTGATGCAGGATAAGGTACCGCGAATATATATGCAGTACCGTCAGAGCAGGCTGTAGCTATTAAGCCCAGCCTGTGGATATTATTTCCTTCAGGCACAAAGTCAGGTAAATCTCTTGCTCCAGATGGACACCAATCCATCGCCCAGATAGTGCCATAATCGTGAACCAATCCTAGCACGAACTGTGGTGTAGACCTGTGGCAGAATTATTAACTACATTTACCTATGTATTCTCATAGTTGAGTTGCTGATTCTGTTCGGTCAGATGACGATCTTTTGTATCACTAAATGTCACCTAGGTCAACCTAGGTCGTCAATCACGCTGTGTTTTAAACGCAAATATTATGTTTGTGATACATTTTTTTCTGAATCACAAAGCCCATAATGTTAACCAACTTAATCAATCTAACAAACATAATTATACAGTCTGAAATATACATTGCCTATCGTGAATCTTCTATGAGGAGCGAGTAACAAGCAGTTCTTACGATATGAGATTCCCGCAGTCCCATATCTGCAGCGCGGCGGGCCCGCGCGGGCGCAGGTCGAAGGCGTGTCTCGGCACGTCGGGCCCGCGGTGGCAGGCCAGCGCCAGCAGCTGCGCCGCCGCCTCGCCGCCCGCGCGCACCGGCACCCACGACATGCACTGGATGCTCGCGCCCGCGAACATCACTATCGTATCTGGGGAATCAATCATTACTGAGCATACGGCACACATATCAATGAAAGGACGCGCACCTAGACACACCGCACGCTTCAGTCATTGCATTTTATAAATCTTTATATGAAATAGTAACAACGCCCAGAGTACGTATTTCAGTCAAACAATGTGCGTGGATGACGTCACAAATGTCAGCATGGCGCGTGCGCCGTGTGCGGTTAAAATACTCGATGCGATTTAATGCTTTCGATAGTTAATGTAAGGTATCCTTAAATATAAAATACCTTTTTCTTTTACAGATTCAAATCTTTTGTACGACTTCCATTCTCTGAAATCGTCAAGTTTGACTTTACAAGACTCTTCTAAGGGCGGCATGTAGTTCACAATTTCATTGTCAGGCACTTCTTCATATTCACAACTATGCCAGTGCGGGAACAAATCTTCATCTGTCAAATATTCTTTAGCACTGAAAACAACCATATAATAAAATATTTTAATAAAAGATAAAATAAATCCATGCTTATTGTATTTGATTGCCATAAAGCTTTAAATCAAAGTAACTTACAACTCCTCAGTGCTTGTCTTCATATATAAGTTGATATTCTTCACCTGGTATGGCATGCGTACAATTTTGGATGCCGCTGTAAAGATATAAGGAAATGGGATAAATGATAAATGTTTACTTGGTTGAAAAAATTGTTAAATAAATCAATATTTAAGATAATAAGATGTAATTAACTCAACAGCCAATAAAATAAAAAAGGTACTCTTTAAATCCTAAAACTAAGCAACGCAGACTATTTATAAAATATTTTATTTTTATGATAAAAGCACTAACCGGAATCCGAGTATCGTTTTATTTTGTTTTCATTTTCCCTCGCTTCTCGTTCCTCGTCCGATATATTGGAGTCAATGTCCGACTCGTCTGTTTCGTCATCCGAACACGGCTCTAACTTCACAGACTCATCGGAGTCACTTATCTCTCCCCTCTGATCCTCAATACAAACGTGGTCAGAAAGCTCGTTTTCAAATTCAGAACTAAATCCACACTTGGTACATTGGTGAGCGCCCTAAGGTATAGAATATTATTATAGTATACAAATTCGATCATACATAGAATTAAGTTGAAATGAATTTTCCCTTACCTCACTTATGCTGGCTTTGTATTTTTCTAATACAGTTTTCGCCCTAGAATACAAACAGAGTTTTATAATCGTTCAAAAATGTTTTGTATGACCTATGTGTATGTATATTTGTGTTGATTCCTTACTTACCTTTCGGCAGCCTTTCTGCGACCAGGTTGGATATCAATAAATTCTTCCTCTTCATCCTTAAGCTCTTTCTCTTTAGCGACCAGCAACTTGCGTTCCAACGCATATTCTTGTTCTCTATGCATAGTCATGTGTTGACTTTTGTATATGCGCAAATATTTATTGTGGCAAATATTACATACACTTTTGAACTGTTCCATTTGCTATAAATAATAAAAATTATTATTAGGAAGTAAGATACGGTATCGAGACAGAGTTTGCTAGCTGTACATTACTATTTACTTGTATATGGTATATTTACCTCTTCAGTTTTGCCACATGTTAGTATATGTGCGTAAAATCCAACACATGACACTCTGCTTATACCACATACTTTACACACTAATTTGTTGTATCTGTGAAGGTATTCCTTTATATAACTTTCGACTGCATACGGGCTATTCAAATCCTGTAAAACAAGTCATGTTTTTTACATTGGCTACCGTTATTTTGTCACATTAAAAACGTCGCCCCACACTAGGCACTTCTCTTATATTGCGTGTATGCGTTTTACAAACATAAATTTGGACATACAAAAACACCCAAACTCGGGACAAACATCTGCGGATCACCCAATTGTTTGTACCGTTCGGAAATCGAATCCGCAACCTCAAGCGGAGTGGTCCAATCATTTAGCCACAGCGCCAATCAGTTCGTCGATCATCGTACACATCATAAATATTTTTAAATTTTTTAATTTAATACTTACAATAGGAATGTCCCCAACGACCCAAGCAACGTTGTAATGATTTTTCATCGCGTGATCCCGCCAGTCTTTAGGTTCTACGTGTGCAGCACAAATAGCACACTCCAGCTCATCTGAGGACACCATTTCGATGTGTGATTTATTATAATAAAATGTTGAAGGCATTATCACTCTACAATTATTATTTAATTATGTGAAGACCGTATTTTAATGTAGTTACTCTTAAGTGTTATAAGTTAATTAAATTATTTATATAATTAAACTCTACAACGCATGTGGGAACTGATTTGAGTGTAGCTAATGATTCCCTGTCTGTACAAGTGTTAGTAAGAATATGGTCGTACCTTTATTCATCATAGCGAGAGAAAGTTCGTTGGTGTTCACATTTCCGTCGCATGTATCTACATGTTGCTGATAAGTCTTGACATATTTCCGTCTGACGCCGCACTTCACGCATTTCAGTCCTCCCATTATTTTGCTAATATCATTCAAATGCCGAAAAATCATTGCAGAATCGTTGACATCCTAAAATAGTTAAATCAATATCCCGGTAAAACTAAATAAAATCGTACTAGTATTTTTAAAACTCTAATTTTTGACTGGAACTGACATTGTACAGGGTAATACTTCTTATCATAGAAAACGTACTAAATCATAATTATACATATATGTATTGGGACAAATACTTACAAGAGGTGGATGGCCCTCTATCCAAGCCAAATACTGATGTGCTTTATGTATGTGATCCAACCAATCCGCTCCTTCCACTTTACTCTTGCATACTCCACACTGAACTGTCTCAGTCTTAATTTGTTTGATAGTGCTCGAAATTCTAACACTGCCTGTAGAGTCGTTTAATTTACTATCGTTAATAGTCACCTGGAAACGAAAGGGTTATTTACAGCCTACTTTAAACACTTAAATATATGCACATCATAAAATAAGTGCTTTTTTAATACAAATAGTTAACATTTAAAGGTTTAAAATCAACTTGGGTAACTGTCCTATCGCATTCACTAGTCTACACCAGAAAGGGGTTTTATTTTATTTGCCCACCAAGTTTCCATCTTTTATCTTTGTTCAACAAATAAATTACTTTGTCTTGATTTTGATCAATAATACGTGTATGGTTAACACGCATAACGCATAATTGAATTAAAAAAATCGGTCTTTACTAACCACAACACCAGTGCATTCCTTTATATGCTGTTGATATGTTTTACTGTATTTAATATTTTTCCCACAACTGTTGCATATTAGTCCTCCAATCTGTTTGGAAATGTTGAGCAAATGTATTTTTACTTCTGCTTCGTCTTCAAGATCCTGAAAAATTAATTATCATGAGCATTCAGGTCAGTTTCTTATTTTTGTGAACTTGTCGATAGTAGCGGGATAGACCGTCCAAAATGTGCCGGACGTACGACACGTACGTAGGCATTGCCATTCGAGGCTCGCTTCTAACACCCTAATTCGTCAGTCATAAGACAAGTATTTTAATATAACATATAATTACAACGTTTTACGACGAACATCGCACTCTCAGCTCAAATAAGCGGCAAAATTACCATCGAGCAGACAATCTATTAAACGTACGCATTACCGACTACATACATACAAACTATATAAGAAACTTATGTAATCCCAATAAATATAGGTAACAAAACAGTAGTATAATACTTTAGATTAACTGATATAAATATGAGTGAAAATATATTTATTTACAACAGGTTCTTCTTCATTATGCCAGGCCAGATAATTATGTTCTTTGCCTATATGTTGTATCCATTCCAAGATAGGCACTTCCTGGCTGCAAACTCCACATTGAAGAACTTTTCTGTCATCCATTATTACTGGTACATCATACCATTGATCCGCAGGGTTGCTTGAGCTACAAAAACTTGTATTATCCAGATTCTGTAAAAGTATATTTTAATCTTTATAGAATATGATGTAACAATAAATTTAATAATAAACTATCATGTGGACCGCTTTAATATTGGCTTAACTAACAAACAAACTATGTTTGATTAAACAAGTTCACCAGTTTATTTTTGCTTAATAAACATACGATTTTCAAAACAAAGGATTAAAATTCTTAATGATGATAATATTAAAAAGCTTAAACATACCCCGCTTCCATCACACGTTTTAATATGAGATAAGTACAACTTAGCTCGTTTACGATGTAAGCCACATTTGTGACAAGTTAATCCATCATTATATCTGATGATTTTTTGAAGGTGTTGTCGCGTTGCTTCCTCATCATTTAAATCCTGAAAAACAAGTTTTATAAATGCTAAAACGCATGCAAAAAAAAAATTTTACATTATTGAAGATTTTTATTATAAGTTGTTTGTGTATAAAAGTATCGATAATCACACACAGACACACAATATTCAACAAACTTTATAAATGTATGTGCATTAATTATTTATTGATGTGATACATATATAATATTCATGTTATAGATATTACTAATGCCCATTCTTACCAAAGGAGTGTCTCCATCTTGCCAGGCCAGATAATTATGATGTTTGCCAATATGCTCAACCCAGTTCCTGGAGGCAATTATTTGTTTACAAACTCCACATGTAATATCGGTGTTATCCTTTACTTCGAACGGCTTCGAAGGATCGTATTCCATAGAAACCTGGGAAAACCAAACAGTGTCGGGTCGAAAAACATTCATAGAGCTCATGCAGAAGATTACATAAATCCATAAATATAACATATTTTAATTTTACTCCTCCTGTTTCTATTATACACCTTGTATAGCGATACACCTAGTATAATCATACATTCTGTATAATACAACATTTTTAATGATATAACTCGTATAGTGGTAAACCCTGTTGATAGCAGGCGATAAACTCACCCCAGTACCATCGCATGACTCTATGTGATTTAAATATAATTTGACACGTCTGCGAGTCAACCCACATTTGCAACACATCAAACCCCCGTAATCGCGGATAATTTGCTGCAAATGATTCCACACAGATTCCTCTTCCTCTAAGTTCTGAAACGAAATCACTGTTAAGTAATGACTGGGCTTATATTTAACTTATTGCAAACATAAACTCACAAGCCACCAAGCATGGTAATCTTAATTAAAAGACAATCCCTACTAATATTATAAACGCGAAAGTTAGTAAGTATGGATGGATGTTTGTTACTCTTTTACGTAAAAAGTACAGAACGGATTTTAATGAAATTTTATATGGGGGTAGCTGACACCCTGCTGTAACACAAAGGCTTCTTTTTTTTCCGAAAAGATGTAGCGGGTAACACCGCTAGACGCAGCTAGTAATTATATAATCACAAATTATTTTATCAATACACCCCAACTTCTTGGGTGATCGTGACTTTTCCCTAAAACAGTTATTTGTGTGAAACAATATACCTGATGAACGATAAAACTATTCGAGAGCATCTAAAACAATAATATTGAATACTGACCAGGGGTGATTCATGGTCTTGCCAAGCCATGTAATTGTGTTCTTCAGCAATGTGATCAATCCATTTACAACTTGACACTTCATGTTTGCAGACTCCACACTTAACAATGGTATCTTTTGCTGGGTTATCTACATTTTCATGTTCTAAATTACTTGAGCTAACATCGATGCTTATAGAAGAATCATCCAGCAAAACCTTAAAACAATTTAAATATGCTTAAAAATTAATTATAAAATATTATCATCTCGTAAATTGCCATATACTAAAATATATGAGTGTTAGAAATAAGCAAAAATCTTGTTGATCAAATATGGTAATTAAAACCGTTAAAATAATACCACATTTAAGCATGGCATAAGTAATAGAATACAATGTACATATATTCAAATTAAGAATAAGCCGCATATACGTGATAAATTCTTTTTGAGTGACTCTGTGACTGATACAACATAATATAATTGAACTTACCCTAGTACCATCACACGTTTCTATATGAGACAGATATAATTTGGCCCGTTTGCGTTTTAACCCGCATTTATAACAAATTAACTCTTCATTCACTCTTACAATATTCTGTAAGTGGTGCAATACTACTGCTTCATCTTCCAAAATCTGAAAAATATACATTTGATTGATTGAACAAACAGAAGTTAAATGAAAATTCATATAACGGAATGTTTAATTCTAAAAAATAACGTAGGGTATCTTTCCAATTGGCCCGTAGCAGTCGTGGGGCTGTCGTCCCGTTCATACAATTTACTAAACGGACGTTTAATATTTGGTCGTCCGTCCGTACGACAGATGCACGACTTTCGTAGGTAAAGAAACTCCAATTCCACCTCTACTGTTATATCGTTTGAGTAAAAAAAAAATATCTACTCACTATATGGCACTAATGTTAATACTTTTAATTCAATGTATTTTATGAGTCATTGGCGAATTCATTTTGATCTTAGAAGTAATATGCGACAGCAGGTTGGCTAAGACACTTTACATGTCTATTGTTTTAATAAGACTTACCAAGGCATTTTCTCCATGTTGCCAAGCTAAATAATTGTGTTCCCTTCCTATATGTTCAAGCCAACTTGAAGACTGAACAGCTTGCTGGCACACACCACACGTGACTATTTTATTTAATGTTGATCTCGATTTTCGTTCTGGTTTTCCCTTATTTTTAGTGCTTCTAATCTATAACAATAAATTATAAAAAATCTATTTGGAGAAACGTAAATAAATATGCTGTAGACCAATAACAATACCAGCACACACATATAATAATGTTATTATTATATGTATGCGTTAAATTAATATTATTATATGTATGCGTTGAATTAATACTAAGATTATTGCCTTATAAAATGATTATACTGAATACCTTTTCCTTTATACAGTTTCTGACATGTACAATGAATTTTTTCAACTTTATTTTTTCCGTATGACAAATGGTACACGTAAGGACACCTTTGTTCTTAAGTCTTTGGTTTAATTTGATTAATAAATCTGGGTCGTCTAAATCCTAAAACAATTTTAAAATAAACACAATTAATATCCTGTTAAAGTAAATTTTAACAATTCAATCAATTCATAATTCCCGATTATAGATAAATATAATAAAAAAAAATAACTATTTTAAACTTAATAAATACATAAAACACACTTACAATAGAACCACCTGCCTTCCATGCAATGTCTTGGTGCATATAGGTAACATGCTGGTCCCAATCCACTTCACTAAATAAGTTATCACATACTCCACATTTAATACTTTTCTTTAAAGAGGGCTCATCATCGCCTTTTATATTTTGATGAGTTGTTGTAACTGTCAAGCGGCGTTTCTATAAAACAGAAAGACAACATGATATTTTCCTATGAAACTTACTAAAAATTTATATGGCATGGTATGGTATAGTCTTTATTCTCTTCTATATCTTTTAAATACATCATTGTTACAAACAAATACCCTACAAAACCGTTTAAACGGTTTGACTGTGTGCGACCATGTATGGGCGACCATTTGTCACATTTCGAACATCTCCGTGTTTTGGTAACTACTTCAAGCTGTTGGTCCTGTGTCAGAACTCTTACGTAAAATAATACATATTAATGTAATTTATACCTGAACATTTTTTTTGTTTGTTGTGGGTAGATCTTGGTTTTCTTGTTTGGCTTCTGGAATATTTCCTGTAAAATTATCAGGTTCTTTCTTTCGGTATTCACTTAAAGCAAGTTCTTCATTGTCAGATGCATTATTCTCTTCTGCACGCTCTCTGGAATTTTCGGCAACCTGAAATTATACAAAGATTTTTTATCTAAATGGATATGTTCCTAGTGGTAGCATTAAAGATTTTGATAAGCCGTTTTTTTTACATTTGTTATACTTACTATTAATTCAGTTTCTGAATTGCCAAAATTTTTAATTCCGCTTTCTGCAATTTTAATAGTAGTGACAACTGCAGAACTATTATTTGTATTTATTTTCTTTTTCTTAACAGGTATATTGGCTATGCTGTCGCTATTTATACATTTAGCAGAATCTAACTTAATATCACTATCAGAATCTTCAACATTGGTTCCTAAAATTATATCAGCAATTTGATTTTTTACCATATGACTTTGATCGTCAGTTATAGTTATGATACTATAATTTTCACTTTGGATAACATCATTCTGCTGGGTTACTTTAAAAGCATCATTAGAACAAGGATTAATCAATGTATTTACAACAGATTCATTTTGCATTTGTTCTTGATCAGAAAAATCGTCTTCAAATATATTCCAACAAACATTAGGAGTTTCTACATTTTCTTCAGTCTTATGCTCTTCTACTAAGCCACTTTCATTATTATTAACAATTACTTCATCACTATATATGGCAAATATTAAATCTAATTCACAATTAGTAGTGTTATGTTGCCAAAAATGTATATGTTCATATAATTCATCATAATCATAGTAAGCTAAACGCCCAAAATCAAAGCATGAACAAAATTCTTGCTTTTTACATGGTTTTGTTATTTCTACAGTATTAAGTATTTGGGCGGAAACTTCTGCAACCTCATGTGTTTCACATTTACTCGATTTACTCATAGATGAGTTACATTGTTTTACTTTGTTGCGTCTAGTATATGTTTTGATTGCTTTACATTCACCAGTGTCTTCTTTACATATTCCACCAGGTTTTTCTACTCCTTGAATACACAATTTCGATTTAATTATATTTGTATTGGAATTTATAGACTCTTTTTTATCATTTTTTAAGCCTTTTCTTATTTTATTTTTATCAGTATAAATGTGAGCAAACTTCTTTAAATAAGCAGCTATCTCTTTCACTTTATCCACTTTAATATTATTATTTGCAGAGCTGCTTGACACTTCATTACTTGCATTTAAAATATTAATCAACTCTTCATTATCCAATGGCTCATCTCCTACATCTTTAAACAATGAAACATTTTTTTTTTCTTGAGTAGAATTATCTATCCTGCCTACTTCGTTTACGATCGTTATAGGACCAGTAATGAGTTCACTATTCAAGGTAGGCTTTGAATTGCTTTCTTCCTCAATATCATTGCATTTTTCTGGTATGTACTCACAAGAAACATGCTGACTTTTAAAATTACTTTGATCATGGCTAGGTAAAAATTCTGTATTATCTAAGAAATCCATTTCGTCTGTGTTAGTAACATCATCGTGTCTATCAAAACCATTTACTTTTGCGACATTCTCACTTTCTTCCGAGATTTCATATTTTTCATGTAAATTAGTAATTTGATCTTCTCTAGTAGCATTATTTTCATTCAAATTGTCCCTACCTATATCAGAGACGTCACTGTTCTCTAAATGATCTTCAACTTCTGATATAGAATTTACGAGAATGTTGAGATGACATTCTGATGTAGAATTGTTTTCACTATCTAATATACTGATGTTTTCATAAGTGGAATATTTACTACTCGTGGTCTCAATTTCCTGCGAAGCAATTTCTGTAGGTACATCATTAGTCTGTTTATTATCAGCCATAATATTACTTTCCATTTCATTAGCCTCTGAATACAACCTCTGAAACAACTCGGTATTTTCGAGAGATGATTTGGATTTTTTTTCGCTGATACCTACTGCTCCAGAATTATCTGTTTCATGTTTAATTTTTGGACCTATAATAGTATTAACAGGTACTGGAGTAAGAGTGTTGGATGACTGTAATTGTTTAAACTCTCTAAGTTTTGAAAGTGGGATTGTTTCTTCTGATATAATATTAATTTTACTAGTAGCTTTATGTAGTGGTGTATCAGATTCATTATCCCTTTCAGGAACATGTAGTAAGTCTTTGAAAATTTCAGGAGGTTTTAAATTGATCTCACAAATTTTGTGAGAATGTGAACCATCCAAAAGGTCATCAAATCTACTTTCTACTTCAGTAAAATTTTCGTTTGTTGGTGCATCCACACTTTCAAATTGCATGTCATCTTCATGAACAGAGTCACCAGTATCCTCATATGTATCTTCATGTTGATCAATATTGGAAACTGGTGTAAATACTCCATTTACAGTAAAGTCACAACTTAGTTTATCCTGACCATTATTGTGAAATGCTTCTTGTGTACAACTAGCCTCTGGGAGTAAACTAGTCCCTTCAAAATTACTAACATGTAACACATTATCTTGGGCTGATTGTATTGCACTCACAGGACTCTCTATATGTTTGCTTAAAATTTCAATTTCACCTGGAATCACATTTGCAACAGCAGGGAGAAAAGTTGGACTCAAGAAAACTGATTTCTTCATTAAATTCGCAGTCTCCAGTATAGAAGAGTCAGATGACTTGTTATTATAATCTGATGTAGGAAGATTTGTGAAGTGATCATTATCTGCAACGTCAGTGCCTAGAAAATAAAATAAAATATTACACTTATATGTTTCTAACAGCTTCAGAGTCAAAGTACTCATTAATAAAGGTTATTTTGAAAAGATAAAAAATGACACAGAAAAACAAAATTTTCTTAAAAAGTGAGTTCTTATTATAAAGTGTAGAACTAAATGCATTATTTGGCCTAATTAAATTTAGTACCAAAAAAGTGGAGGTTGGCTGTTTTTTGGGGGTGTCCTATGTAAGACAATTGGTAAGAATATTTTTAAAATTGAAATTTTTATTAGTATATTTTTGATAAATAAATAAATGCTGCTCCAATGGGAACTTACCATTGGAGCTGTTTTAATTTGAGTACTTATACTTACTTGGATCAACTTTAGGTTGAGTAGTAGATTCTTGGGTGACATTAATATTTCCTATACTAATGCCAAGTTTTTTTAGCAGATCTGGAGGTAACACAAATACCTCAGGCTTTCCTGTATCTTTGCTGTTTTTCATCTTTTTAGGATGTTTAGAATGTTTTACACTTTTTGTATCCATTTTTAATACATTTATAACTTTATGCTTGAACTTAATTCGCCTTAAAACATTGAAAGTACCCTGAAAGTTAATAAGAACTTCAATAAAAATATGTAAGTAAAATGGGAAAATCTAAAAAGAAGAAAAAAATATCGAGAAAATTTCAAAATGATTCCAATATGTTTTTGTACTTAATTTTAAAATAATTTGATCTACAAAACAGTTTGAAAAATCAAAATAATTAATACCTAGCATTAAATATGTATTGATCATTTTAACATGATATAACATAACATTATTTGAACAAAAACTGATTAAAATTAGAAAAATACAAAAACAAATAAAAATATTCACAAAAATGAAACACCATTAGCCAGGACCGAACCGTAATCATCAAAATCAATGACCACACGTGTTCGTAACTAAGCTAAAGGAACCGCTTTGCCACTGTTGTAATTTGTGTTCCCTTTTTATAATAATACAAAAAGTTCGAAAAAAAAACTATATTTGATAGTCGTACGTTTAACTTTAGTAATTTAATGAATTTTAAGTAACTTACAAATTTTTTGACACTCCCTGACGCATAACAGGCTACATATCCGAGAAAAAAACTGACACAACACGATATGTATTACTAGTAAAGTTAATAACACATACAGCTTTCATACTCCAATTATATTAACTGTTGGCAGTATGTCTTGCACAATTTAATGAACTTATTACAGCAGAAAAACAGGACATACAACCAATTCACATGAAAATTGTTTAGGAGAGGTTATGATCACTCGACTGAAGTATACTTTTAACAAAATTAAATTTGCGGCTAGTTGTAATAGTTGAAACCTAATCTGTTGGACATAAGGTTCATTTTGTATAACAAAAAGCGCTAAAACGTTGTGGTCGCTCAGAATGTTATTTTACGTTATCCAAACATAGATGGCATTACTTGCGGTTACCTATCCACCTTAGTGAACCATGTTAGAACCTATGCCAAAAACTACAGATAAGAAAATATCAATGTAACAAAATTAAACAGTAATATAATTTTTATGGGTTACCTCAATGAATAACAATGCGATAAATAGGTCTTACTAGTATACATCTCCTCTTATATGTACTTAAAGCAAATGCATTATTAATTTCCTAGGGCTATGGAAGAGGAATAAAATATGTGTGACCCGGTGGAACTGTTTTGTGGTCAGCTGTTATAGTTCATAGCCCTATAAACTAGTAGATCCTGATGAAATTGTTCAATTTCATCAATAAGCTACTGTTTTTTTATGCCTTAAACTAAATTCTTATTAAGGTTGAGGTAGATAAAGTCAATCTCAAATTCTCAAGTGAAGTCTCAACTGTCAAAGTCATATGTTTATGTACGCGTGTAGTTGTTGTGTACTATGACTACTGTGTACACTTGTGCAAGTATTTAATAAATTGATCCCAATTTATTTATATTTACTGGCTGAACTTACTGTTGTTAGTTATAAAATAATTATTTTACTGTTTTCGATTTTTAGCTGCCTAAAATGAGTGCTAAATCGGCATTATCATTTCATGTTAAAGCAGAATGCAATGTTTCAAAAGCCCGTGTAGGGCTGATGAAATTACCTCATTACGAAGTTAAAACTCCTGTTTTTATGCCGGTGGGAACTCAGGTCAGGGATTTATTCATATCAATGTAGTATAATGTACATTGGTTTATGTTTTTTAAAGCATTATTAATGATCGGTTTTCAGGGGACTATGAAAGGGTTGTTACCAGACCAACTTGAGAGTTTAGATTGTGAAATAATTTTAGGTAACACCTATCATTTGGGAAACCGTCCAGGTACAGATGTGTTAACCAAAGCTGGAGGCCTTCATAACTTTATGGGATGGAACAGAGCACTTCTTACTGACTCTGGAGGTTTCCAAATGGTGTCACTCCTTAAATTGGCAGAAATTACCGAAGAAGGTGTAAAATTTAGATCACCTTATGATAATTCTGAAATCATGTTAACTCCAGAAAAATCGATTGAAATTCAAAATTGTATAGGTATTACAACATTTTATATATAAATTGTTATACTATGTGTCATTACTTAATTTCTAAAATTTAATCTTAACACTTTAAAGGAGCTGACATTATCATGCAGCTTGATGATGTTGTTCAAACAACATTTCAAGATTATGATCGCATCAAAGAGGCAACTGAAAGAACAAGCCGTTGGTTAGACAGATGCTTGAAAGCTCATAAGCGGCCAACAGAGCAAAACATATTCCCCATAGTACAAGGCTTATTAAATAAGGATCTAAGAACACAAAGTGCTAAAGATCACATGAGTAAGGATGTTAATGGATTTGCCATTGGAGGATTAAGGTAGATATTTAATTAACTTTTGTAAAGTACATTCTGACAATCAATCAATATATTTTCTAATTTTTTATCATTAAATTTAGCTATTGTTATGATACTTAATTCAAATTATATATTTGTGTATAAACTTCAAACAGACATGAATTCTTACTAAAAATTGATGTTTGAAATATTTTAGTGGTGGTGAATCGAAGGATGATTTTTGGCCAATGGTCAGTCTGAGCACTGAAATACTTGATAACAATAAGCCTAGATACCTTATGGGAGTTGGCGTTGCAATTGACCTTGTTGTGTGTGTTGCCCTTGGAGTTGATATGTTTGACTGTGTGTTCCCTACTCGTACTGCCGTAAGTTACAAAAATATACAAATTATTGAATTATATTCTTTCACTGTTTTAAGTACCTTTTTATGTTTCAGAGATTTGGCTGTGCTCTTGTCCCTAAAGGCCAATTAAATTTAAAGCAAAAACAATATGAAGATGACATAAGGCCTATTGACAAGGACTGTACATGTTCTACATGTAAAAAATACACCAGAGCTTATTTACATGGCATTGTTACAGTAGAAACTGTATCTTGTCACTTGCTTTCTGTGCACAACATTGCATATCAGGTACTGTAAACTGTTTCTACTTTCATATTTTACCATTTAATTGCTGTTTCGCCAATTAAGTACATTTCAAGAATTTCAGCCAGCAATATACAATTTTTAAAATTACTGAATTGTATTTGTATTCCAGATGGGCCTTATGAGATCCATGAGAAAAAATATTGAAAATGGAACATTTCCAGAGTTTGTACAAAACTTCCTTATTGAGTATTATCCTGATGGTAATTATCCATCATGGGTTGTTAATTCTTTAGGTACAGTGGGAATAAATGTAACTAAAACCTAATGCAGTGTTTGATTAAAATCTGTATAATATTCTTGAATTCTTTCCCTGTCATTGTATTTTTTTTTTTAACTATGAATATTAAAAGCAAAGAACTTTTTTACTGTAATGACTCAAGTATGGTTTCTTGAGGACTAATTAACCCAATGTACAACATTGGTTTTGGTACAATTTACACATTGAATGAAATAAACACACATGGATTAGAAGCTGTATTATACAAGTTTATATTACATAAAGTCATCAGAGTCATTTCCATCATAATTAGTAGACATGTTCTCTGTTTTCATTAGTGTGGAATAACTTCTTAACTCTGCCTCTTCTTTCTTCTTTTTTTCTTCTTCTTTCTCCTTTTCTTTCTTTTCTCTTAAAACCTTTTTCTTGTCTTCTCTTTCTAGCCTGTCTCTAGTTTCTCTTTCTATTCTTAAGTCTGGAAATGCTTCTTTCTTAGTTTTATTTAATCTGTTAACAATTTCATTACATCTTTTAGCTACTCTTACTTTTCTGACGTCTTTGTCTTTGTGAAATGCTACTTGTCCAGCCTGTAAAACAGTAATAATGATTAACCTTCATTTTAATGTCAATATATTATAGAAAATGGCAATCTGTGGTCTCTGCCTGGCCAGAGGGTTAAGCAGACACCACAGGTGTTTCAGTCATCAGTTTTCTTGACACCTGTTTACAAGAGGGTAAAGCTGCAGTGGAAACTAGAACATAAAAAGACACACTTATACCTGACAGTGAAGTAAGTCTAGCTATATAATAACATAAAATATTGCATGGTGTAAGTTAAATCTGCAATTAAAAATTACCTCCATTCCAGCTGTTTTCTTTAGATTCGACCACATTGTGTAGACAATATCAATATCATTCATTTTGTTTCCCATAATAGAGTTAGCTTTGACCAGCTGGCATGCATCATCTAACACAGAGTTTGGTATGTCATCTATGGTTTGACCCTGCAAGTTGATACGTGCTTTGATTACTATGAAGAGAAGTAAACGCTCAGCTTACTTAAAAACTTATCCAAGCATTCTTACGGGAGCTAGCCGAAGATATACATGAGCTGATGACACTTTATCAACATGGAACCAAACATCTTCTAGCCATCCCCACTTTATTAAGTCTTCATCTGCAAACAATAAACATATACGGTAGGATATAATAAATACTGTAAGAATGTATTTTGGAATAATCTAACAGGTGTGAACGAATAATTGACAAAACATTTTTTGGCACCGTACTTTCATGTTTATCAGCTCCCATAAATAGAGTAACAGGTGGAGATACTACGTTACTAGTAAAATAAAAAACCATGTTGATTTAACTGGTCGCAATTAAATTAAATAAAACTTAAAAATTATTTCACGTTTTCCATTCACGCTTTGGCTGGAATTTGACAGGCCGGAATTTTGACAGTGAGAACTGAGAAGTGCCTGACGGATGGTGGCGCACCAACAGGTCGGCCGTCGCGCGTAGGCCGGATTGCTCATATTTTTCTACTAGAGTTGGAGCTTTTAGATACAATCAAAATAGTAAGTTTAGGCATAAGATAGACAAAAAATATCTGATAAAATGACGTGAATTTAATGGGAAGGCGAAAAATATACGATCAAGGCTTAAATGCTCTAAGGGTCAAGGGATGTATTGTCGAATCCACAATCGCAGAGGTCCCGAACACGGATCTTGTTTAAGAAGACAGGGGCTACCTGACCGTGTGACAGTTTTTTTTGGAAGTGATATCAAAACACAGTTTGTTTTGACAGTTGATGAACGATGGAAGTCTGACTATTGCATTGAGATAATTGTATCAGAGAACTAGTATTAACTCATCACATCTCTAGTTAATTGACATTTAGAGATGGGTCAAATTTTTGAATAGGTAATATCGAATAGTCACTCCAATAATATTTAATAATACCTACCTGATATCAGAATATCTAATAATAATATTACTCTGACCGAATTTTGGTCACGGCAGCGATATAATAGTGCACGAGTATGATGCCATCCCTATTGTAAAGAGAAAATAAATTAGTAATACCTATTCCATCACTCTCCTCGTCAGATGGTACGATATACGTTCAGTATATCGTCCCATCCACAGACACTGGACAGAGATCAGGCGCAGGATCAACCACTTAAGGTGCCTTCCTAAACACGAAGGGGAAACGGTCTCAAAATGTGAAAACGGTCATCCATCACAAGCCTGACTGCGGTAAGCATGGCTTCACCTCTCAGTTGTGGCGGGTCGTTGACGATTTTACAGTCGACGGAACGAGAATGTTTATTGTCTATGATAAACTAGTCGAAAAAACAGTCCTATTTTCGACTATTGAAGGATAGACGAAGTGCGACTGCGACGACAAGCGAGTCCACGCAATGTCACGGGTCATCAGGTGGACTCGGATGTTATGCATTATGTCATTTATCGTATCAACTTGTTTAGTGGTAAAAGTGAACTAGTCTAAGCGTCACGAAACATAAACCGTCTAAAACGGTTCATTCAATACCCACCATTAAACTCGCAGATCGGTAGATCTGCGCGGCAGCCACATACTACGAGTCGAAGACAGATTTAAATATTTATGAAGTATGGCAGTTAAGGCCTTTGTTCAGCAGTGGACGTCTTCCGGCTGATGATGATGATGATGGCAGTTACTGCATTGCGATGTCGTGTATTCTATGTGGAATAGGTTAATAATATTTTGATTGATATTAATATAAAGTAACGCATATTATGCGTTATAGACAAATCTTGATACACAACTCTGAACACATCCCTAATGATTAAAGAACTGTCAAACTGAAATCCTTGGTTGGACAGACGGACTTTAGTGTATTAGTGTACCAAAAATAATTTTATTGTATTCATTGTTGTAAACAACGTGTAGATAGTTAGAGAATACTGATTTAAGCTAAAATGGGTAGCCCAGAAAGAGAATTATGCCCACCACCATCAGAAGAAGATGAGTTAACTCTACCTAGAGCTAGCATCAACAAAATGATTAAGGAATTGGTACCTTCCGTGCGTGTAGCTTTTGAGTCGCGAGAATTAATTCTAAACTGTTGCACAGAATTCATACATTTATTAAGTTCAGAAGCTAACGAAGTCTGCAACCAGAGCAACAAAAAAACAATCAATGCTGAACATGTACTCACAGGTGATCTGTCAAACTACTTTTTAGAATAACATCTGTGTTGTGGTTAGCACCAAAATAAATATAACCTCGTATTGTGTATTATTTCGACAATTCATAATTTGATTTATAAATTGATCCATATGGTAATCAAATTAATCTATTTTCAGCATTAGACAGATTAGGCTTTAGTGATTATACTTTAGAAGCAGAAGCAGTATTGAAAGACTGTAAGGCTGTTGCTGCAAAACGAAGAAGACAAAGCACAAGACTTGAAAACTTAGGTATTCCTGAAGAGGAGTTATTGAGGCAACAACAAGAACTTTTTGCTAAGGTGCATACAAAATGATACATTTTCATAAAAAAAATTGACATTAATTTTATTGTATTATGTCTAACCAGTGGATGTAATTGTCATTTATTGTGGCATTCTAAAAGGCCTTTGTTCAACAGTGGACATCTTCCGGTTGATGATGATAATATACCTTAAATCGTTTTATGTATCAGGATTTTAAGGATTATTTCACAAGTGATTTTATTACACGATTAAACGAATTATGTTTTGAATTTCAGGCTCGTGAAGAACAAGCTAAGCAAGATCAACAACAATGGCTATTGTTACAACAACAAGGACTCGTGGGGGCCGAGGGTGCTCCCCAGCCATATGTCCCGCCTCCCCCCGGCCCTAGGATTGATGATGAAGAGGATGATGATTACTCATAGAACTAATAAACCCTTGTCATGTTATATCCATAAGGTTTCCTTTTGAAGGATGTATTCTTGTACACTGATAAATATGTTTCAAGTGATAATCCTTATTCATGTGGTATACATTAATTAAATGTTTGCATATGCAATGATAATTTTATATATTGTATTTTTTGTGAAAATACCTACTACAGTATAAAACTTATTCCAAAAGAAGTTAGTGCCACTGTTATAATAATTGTCTGTGCTTGTCATTTTGTAATGTCAAAACAATCATGTTGATTACATGATTGTTTATAAACAACAATTTTAGTACAACAATGTGGTTGCTACAAAATGAGCAGTGATTACAATAAGAAATATAAAAGACCCAAACTAAATACTTTAGCAACTACAAATCCAGGAACATCAGTAGGTAGCTGTTGATATATTGATGACTCCTGTACCTAGTTATTGCAATGTGGTGTGGCACAGGAATTAGTTGTATTATTTGGGATGAGGCTTATCGGTTCCTTGATTTAAAGCTAATACCCACATAAGCATATACGGCCTTGCATGTGGGAGAGGATGTCAGAGACACACTGATTTCTACTTGCTACTCTCGGGAATTCTTGATCAGATCAGTATTATATAACTTTGATACCTAGGTGTAGTCATATTATATTACAAACTGTTTATTTATACTCGTTTATACCTATGGCCAAGTGTAACTAGATTGTGTTACAAAAACCTACTTATTTGAATTTATTTCAATGTAGAGAAGTCGATAATATAAGACCCGCTACATATTAAAGGAGTGTATAAAATATATAGTTAGGTATTATTTAAACTTTACTTAGTTATCATATTATTGTACATAAGTACGTGTCTCCTATTACAGACATCAAGAGCTAGTAGAACTGAAGCTGTGAATAAGCCACCAGAACCATTATGTCCTTTATTAGCCAAAGACTCCGAATGGGTGGATATTTTACAGACATCTCTGACTGACACAGCAAAATCTTCAACCAATGTCTCTGACGAGGAAGAAGTATTACAACTTGTAAATTGTTTCATTTTAAATATATATACGAGATATCTTAACTAAACTCGTGTGAAAACAAACTTATTATTTTTAGGTAGAATGCGAAGATGGACCTCAAATGAAACCGTTAGCTATTATGTTTCCGGGTTTGCTCGACAAAGACCCGCAGACATTACAAGGCATGCTAACGAAGGCCATGTCAACTACTGAAGTAACAAGACATTTAGTAGACCTCGGTCAAAAAGCGAACTTTACCTTTATGAAGAAAGCTGACCGCTTGATTCCGCCTGACAAGGTACCTTCAGTTTGAATATTTTCCTGGTATGAAGTAAACTTATGCCAGGAGTTTAAATATAATATATTATTATCATTTATAATGACCATCGTTCATGAGCACTAAGTCGCATGTGTATCTCAAGTTTGTGCTAGCGTACGTAACAGTAGCGGATACGGAAGCAATTAACTAGGTTCTTTCTCCTACATATACGTAGGTATCATTTAAATAATTCAAGCTACGACCTTTTTGACTAGCAGATATTACCAAACGATGAGCCAATACCGCACAAGCAGGTGCCTGGTTTGAATATAAATTAATGTTTTTTTGCTCACAATCTTCAGATTTTGTTTCGTGCATTACTTACTTACGTCATTACTGCATTTAGTTACCTATTAATTAATATTATATGAGTACGGCCAAGTATTACCATTAAATCATGCTAATTCAGGATTCTACATAATTTAACAATGTATATTTTGCGATATAATTTATGTACCTACCTATTTTTTTTTTTTTTTTAAAACGTCGCCCCACACTAGGAATGTCTCCTGTGTCGTGGGTGCGTTTCACAAACATGAAATATTCACATACACTAACACCCAGACTCCGGACAAACATCTGTGGTTCGCACAAAGTTTTGCCCCGTGCGGGAATCGAACCCGCAACCCTCAGCGCAGCAGTCCAATCGCTTAGCCACTGCGCTAATCAGGTCGAAATTAATTATTATATTGATCGCTTGAGGAGTGACATAGACATAGTACACCCATATCATCGATCTACAATATAATCTTTAATTGTTCGTATTGTATGGGAAAGGGTTAAATAAAATAAAATCAAATTACTCTATAATATATTGTTGTTTACAGCAATGGATGGAAAGTTTGACTGAAAACAGCAATTCATATTGTTCTTTAGACTCTGGACTACTAAGCAACTGTAAGTATTTTAAACCTTTTCCTGTAATATCAACAAACATTAAAAATATTCACTAAACAATTACTTCATCTTTCTAACAATATTTATAAAGGTTATAACATAACTATTTGAAAAGGTATGTCAAGTGATTATGAAGCAGATAGTGAAGTAGCTGACGTAGATTGGAATGAAATTAAAATAAGAAGGAAGAAAAAACACGCTGGAAGCACTGATCAGTCACCACCACAGGAATTGGAGACACATGATATTAACTAAAGGTTATTCTTAACATACTTAGATCTTTTTTTTATCAATACAACAATATATACAGGGTGCCTGGTAATTAATTAACAATTATTAGGTAATAAAATGATTTTAAAAAACCCGTTAAACGAATATTAATTATTGTTACGTGCTAATCGGTCGTTGATTTGTGGTTATAAAATAAATTATGAAAATAACATATTTATTGTGACCATTAGCGATTAATTTAACATTATATGTATATTAATTTCTTGACACCCTGTATAATCTCAGTTTCATTAGCGTCGTTAAAAAATTAAAATCAGTATAGTAGGTACATATTAGCTATCTTTTTTTTTTTCAGGAATTAACGTTGGAACATGAACCGATTGTGTTTAAAAAGAAATATAACAACAATGTTATGAAGCTAGAAAACATGTTAAATATCATTTACAATATATCTATGAATAAAGAGTCTTTTTTATTTTAAACGGAATTCATATATCAATGTCTCTGGGTTAGGATGAAAACACACTGTAGCTTCCTCTGTGAGATTTGTAACAATAATGTGCATCACAGTAATATTAAGGCCACGTTCTGTTACAGCGACGACCATTGCGTGTCGCGCTTTGAGTGTACAAGTTTCTGTAAAAACAGCTATTTTCTTGAACAAAGTATGAATTAATGCTGGCGAGTGTGTTTCCGCTCCTAACAGTAAATCTATTCATAATTAGTTACAATATCTTTCTAAGTACATACAAAAACAATTATATATGAATATTGTTCATTATAATAAATATATTGAATAAACAATTAGATTACTATAATATCATAAATTTGACCTAGATATATGATTATTTAGATTTGAAACTATTATTATGTGTGATAGGAGCAAAGCGGAGAATCTCACGCCACAGAAACGTCGACATTAGTTTTTTTATTTGCTAAATTTAATCAACACAATGAATATTTTACTCAACATCGACTAAAATATATTGTCCTCCTTACCCAATGCCTTGTACGACGACCCATCACAACTGAGACTATATTTGTAGATATAAAATAGGTATAGAAGTGTGCATGCAATGCACTCTATATTCCCCCACGTTCATAGTCCGATAGGATGTAAACTGGACGAGTTAGTAAAAAAGAAAGAGTTAATTAAAAATCAAACAATACAAATTTCTTTGGATGACTTTTGGTTCCTAAAAATTATATTTACTGATCCCAACATTATAGAAGCTACGCCTTGGGAGGCCGGGTACACTGGTCGCTCGACGATCTTGAGTACAGATATATAATACCGTGCTTATAACAAGGGTAAATACGTAAGCTATTAGTTTAAATGTCTGTCGATAAATGCTGTAGAGTTGGGTTGACGTGTCTATTATAGCTTCATAACACAAAATGCGCGTCTTAACCACGAGCCTATTGAATATAGTAGCATTAGACAAGTCAATCTCAAATGTGGCCTACAGAACTATAGATTTATGATACATATCAAGCAGTAGCTGCATACACATAGGTTACAAATAAAGTAGCCTTTACTTATTTAAAAAAATATCACGAGTAAGATAATTAACGAAAACAATTCCTTATTCACTATGAACACATGAGCAAAAACATGATTTATTAAGAATATATCGAATATATAAAACTTATGCGATAAAATGTACCTATTTACATTTATTTTCGGGAAAATCCTTACACGTGTTTTACAATATTAATATATTTTAATAATAAATAAAGAAGAGAAAAGTAACAGTCACAGCAAACACATTAAGTAAATATAATTATTATATAGCTTACGTCATTCTTCATTTATCTATAATATTATGTATGTATTTAGAAATATATAAGTATGTTTATCTGTAGTCTGGTTGCCATAATACAAGCTCTACCTAGTTTCTTCTATTTACCGGTTTCGTGCATTTACAACATTTTAAGAAGAAGTATTCTAAACAAGTAATCACATCTATTTCATGACAGTAGCGACGATTTACTTTTGATGAAGTTAATTAATATTTTACTATAAAATCTATTGCTTCAACTGTTAAAGAATAATCAGAGTATAAAGTTCACTCAGTCAGCATCTGCTGTAACTATGTAGTTTGTGCTATCAATACTATGTTCTATTGCAAAATTCGCTATAATAGTAATTCATAATAAATGACTACCGTATTACAAAAATACAATGTGTCTACTTTAATGAAGATTATCACATTCAAGTTACCACCCTTGAACCACTTTAGACTGGCGGGAGTACTATGAGCTTGCATTACAGGTAATTTTGCGATGTGGAAGCGAGACGCCGTTATGTGCAGTGTAGTGCGATGTCTCGCTTCCACACTGAAAACGACCTACAAGCTCACAGTAACTTCGCTGAGTATTATTTTGTGGTATTCTGGCAGTTCCGTTTATTATAGACATATACATTTATAAAAACATGCAATTCATTTGTTGTTTCTAGATGACTCTTCAAGGATCTTTGTACAAATAGTTATTATAAATATTGTATGCACATATTAAGCGTATTTTACACTAAACATCAATTTACATTACATATATAGAATAAATGGAAATTACATAATATGTCAATTACTTTAGTATTAGTTCTAAATCAAGTACTCGGGCCGATGTATGTGTCCCTGTCAAACTACATGCTTATTTCAGAATATAATATATAACACACATATTATAGCTACAATAAATATATTTCTGGTCCTACGTTAATATTTTGCGCTGCTCTTATTATATGTATACAAACAAATATCTTTTGTTTTAAAATAGAGTGTTCTAGTAAAATCTAGCTTTATGTACTTTAATTACTTTTAATCAATTCTGTTTAGGCAATGCATGGAAGAGCTTTTAGTTTTTATTTATTTGGTTAGTCCAATAACAGACACAGAGGGTAATGTATTCACAAATGCTAACTACCCTAAGTGACTGAAAAGGTAATGTACTAGTCGCATAGTGCCAATTTACAATATAATTGTTAAGTAGGAACACAATTTGGTTAAGTAATAATAGTTGTAAGTTAAATACTTCACTATTTAAACTGTCATAAGTGGTTTCCATACCATTTCCTGTTCTCTGCTTGTAACTACAAGCTTATTCGGGTTTCCCAGACTAGTTTCGAACTCAAATGGAGGCTTTATTGATGAGTATAAATAAGGGCTCCGTTTGTGCCCAGGTTATTCGAACTCTCGAACAAAAATACGTGAGTAAAACTGGAGAATAGAAATAAACTCAAATAGTATGTATAAAATATCATCGCTGACTGTATTTAAGTCGATAGATTAGATATACTATTTAGTTGAAAAATAATTATAAATACAGCAGTTTTAATTAGTGTGCTCTTTTTGATACTTCTTAGTATACTATTCAAATAACATGAGAGGGTGTGTTCTGCCTAGTGAAATAAATACAGACATATAATACGACAAAATAAACATGTGCAATGCATAGATGTACTGAATTATATATATATATATATATCTTTATATAATACATAGATTTACATAATTATGAGGTAATAATACCAATAAAACCTCGTACGCATACTAAAAGTCGGTACTATGTAAAGTTAGTGTAGCTATGAAGTCATACTAATGCATTGTCTACTACATATATAAATCGGATACACAGACCTATATTATAATGTCGAAAATACATTTTTAATCTTTTCAAAGCTTAACTTCCTAATTGGTTAGGTTGGTTTACAAATGCATACAAATATACCTACACTATAACACAACCGTGGCAACCATGAGGTTCTTCTTTGTATCATAATACTCTAGTATATATCTTTTAAATCCTGATACAAATGAATGCATTTTTAACGAGGTGTGGGTCTAGCAATTTTATATATTATTATTACGTCATTTACTAATTCTACCACATTTTATATAAATTCTCATCTGAACAATAAACACATGAAATTAACACCAAAAACCTTTAACACTACCATTACACTTAACATTAAATTCAATTATTATTGCATCATTATGATTACAACATCATTATTTAGTATAATATTATGTAAACTAAACCACTGCAATCAATACAAGTGAATTACTCCTGGCTGGTAGGACACACAGTTTAAGATGTACATCAATATGGTAGAAGTGACCGAGCAGGTTCGGATTTAGTGAGTAATACACCGCCGAGGAGCGCGAGCGCCGCGGCGGCCGCCAGGCGTCACGCGCGCGGCCGGCTCGCCGAGCTGGGTACGCGCGCGCAGGCGCACCGTCATTGTGTCGGCTTTAATGCTGCCATCTTGCGGCCACGCGCCCGAGCCTCCTGCCGCGATGTCGTGTACTCGAACCACAATACATTTGGAATCAGAGTTGTGTCTCTAATCATCAATATCTCACATAGTTTCCTGAAAATATCAAATCAAAAATATAATATAGAACATGATTTCGAAACTCAAAAGAATCTTTTAAATTTAATTTAAACAATACTTACAGTGATACTAGCTGTGGAAACAATGGTGTGAAAACTCTGTGTACTACTGCAAACCACAATGTTGCAAAAATAAATCCAACTATGCCACCAACAATGACTTGAGATGTTGTGTGATAGTGTAAATACACCCTCCCGATACTGACTAGTAAGGATAAGAAGATACAGCCACCAACAATAATCACCCTCCACAGAGCAGATATTATACTGTTGTTATTTATGTGGTGTAATCTGAAACAAACAGATTCTTATTATTCAGAATTCAAAATAATATTGCTTTGTAATAATCTCATGAAATAATCAATCTCTTTTTTCCTGAGTCTGTGACTTCTATTTTTACAGTTTTAATTCTTTCTTAGGCACAGAACTTTAGAAAACAACTGATACTAGCGGTTGAAGTAAACCTTCCAAAACAATTAGAAGAAAGATGTAATACTTGTTACTTATAGTTAAATTCATATTTTTTGTATTGTTTCTTCAATAACATTATATGTGACTTAATTAACTTAAATATACAACCAAGTAACATTATCTTAATGCACATACTAAAGGTATAATAAATTATTTGAAAGCATAATAATAATACAAAAACTCACCTGATTAATACAAAATATAGAACATAGATACTAAAAAACCAAATAAATTGAGCATGTGATGATGGCATTCCATATTCATTGTATAAATTACCTCTTGACAGAGGTCTGGCTTCACATATTATGTGTTTTAATATTATATTCAAAGCTTCATTCACCAATGTACCGATGAAAAAAGATATCTAAAAAAAAAACAAATCACATTAATTAAATTCAAATTTATTTAAGGATATGATTACTTTGAAATGCACACCTAAGCATTATTCAACGTCTTTCAAACTTAAGAAGACAAGGCGATTATTATCATAAATTAGAAATATTTAACAGTATTAACTATGAGTATAAATATGAAAATTATGCACTTGCAACTTCAAAGACATGACATGACTACAGACGTATTAATTGGCAATTATGACGTTAAAGACTTAATTATCACTTACGGTGTGAAGATCCCGACGAAACAAAATAAGGGACACAAACCCAGCACCTATTCCAAATGGGGATAAGCTTATCAGAGCGAAGAACTTTCCAAGTAAATCTCCTGAAAACATATACATTACAATAATTAGATATGCTGTACGTGCAGTAGAATGTAGAATATAGTACCTAGAAATAGTAACTTACCTTTCGGGTACTCAACTAAAGTGAGAGCGAGTGGTTGCCATTCAATATTTTCACCGTTATTATGCAAAACATCACTTACTAACTTAGTCTCTTCGTCCATTTTCGCTTCATTTACTACGAAGGTACAGCATGTAAGAGATTGGTAATAACCCGGTATTTATTTACAGCTAATATTATTAGCTACGACTTAGATTTACTCAAAACACGGCTAACCATGGTACACGAAACAAGATTTTGACGTGACGTTCCTATTCCTAGTTGATCAATCAAACTTGAAAGTAAAACTGATGACAAGCTCAATCAAATGTTGCAAATAAAAAATATGACCCAACGACGTCTTACCTGCTTATTCTTAGTTACTCACAGATTTGTGAAACTTACTATATAGGCTTTTTATGACATACTGATTTGAAATGAATTATTGCATCAATGATTTTATTCTAATCTAAATTATAGTATATAATTACTTTATGATTATAGGCAACAAAGTTCTAGTAAATTTTAATTACAAATTAATAATAAAAATGACTACCATAACATTCCACGGATGAGCAAAGGATATATAATAACTATGGATGTTGTGTCTGATAATAAAGTTATTATTATTATTATATTATAAAGGTCCTTATAGACTAATAATATGTATTAACCTAGAGCTTGAAAGACAATACTTTGGCAATACTAAAAATTACTAACGTCGTTCTACAAAGTTACATCCCCTTGTTCACTATCGACTACAACTACTTTATGGTATCTTATCTATGATCGATTATAATTTATAACACTCTCTAAATCGATTTTAATCGACTGGTAACCCTGAACTGTTCTTTTGTGAATTCGTCGTCAAAATAAAGAGGGCAAAAATTCTTGAAATATTGGAATTTACTTGAAAAATTACAAAAATGGCAGACTCAGATGTAGCGGACTTGGATTTAACAATTGATAATTTAGTTCCGAAGAGTCCTGAAAGGTAAATTGATATTAATATTTACAAGATAGAGCAATTTAATTATGTGAGTATTAAGCCTATGTCCTTCATGTTTTTTGGACACTTTAAGTTACAAATTCTTATATAAAGCTGCAAGTAGTAATATTAAATTATGTTTCTTGTTAGTTGATTAAGATCCTTTTTAGGTTTTACAGTCTGGGTACCTTGACTTGTGACCTACATTAAGTACAATAGCCTGATCATAACGTGTGGGAGTTCATGGATATGCATGCATCTAATTTATATATCTTGCTCAGCTAATGACGCAAATGCTTTTACACATATAAATAACAGGTTGAAGCGTGGTCTCCGTCGATATATCACTAATTATTTCAAGTTCAAGATCAATCAGCTGTGCTTGGTTTCATGTAATTTCAAAGATAACACTCCACATTGTTAAGTTGATACATTCATTTTATCGTCATCTGGTGCTGATATCACTAATCAATTCTATCAGAAATACTTTGTTATAAGTGTTTTGTTTGTTTTTATTTCAGGGTGGCTGAAGAAAAGAAAGAAAGTGGTAATCATTTGTACAAATTCAAAAATTACAAGGGTGCCCTGGCTATGTATGACGAAGCTATACAGCTATGCCCAGACAATGCAGCCTACTATGGAAACAGATCTGCATGTTACATGATGCTAGGCATGTACAAGAAGGCCCTGGAAGATGCACAGAAAGCTGTTGCATTGGACTCCACATTTACAAAGGGCTATATTCGTATGGCCAAATGCTGTATTGCTATTGGTAATATATTTTATTATTAACATTCAATTAAATATAATAATGTACTTAGCTCATTGGGATATGTAAACAACAGTGCTATAGTATTATGTCATGCACATTCAGGCTTGTTTATACAACTTATAATAACACACATGAGTAAATTATAATATCAGAGAACCTTTTAAACTTCTTACTAGAGTTGAATAACTGTCTGTCTTCATACTTGTATGTTTCTTTGATACAGGCTGATTAGTTACACAAATTACCTAGTTACCCTCTTGGTCTTGTACAAATAATTAAATTTGTTTACAACTTTATAGTGCACAGTTGACTTCTTATCAGCATTCAATCTACATACCACATTATACAAATAAGTAAATCTCCCTTCCATGTTAATGTTGTGTGGTTTAGCCTTGATGTTGCTGCCACATTTAATAATAATAATGTCTTTTTAGTAGTATTTAACAATGACTAGTTATATTTTACAGCTGTTACAATATTAATACTAATTACAAACTTAATTTCTCTGGCACAATAAAAAAAACAGAATTATTACTATTTTATTAACACCCAACTCTGTTTTATTCGTTTTTGCTTGAAAGTTTACAGTTATCATTTCAAATATTAACTCACAGCCTCATTGCAGTGAAATTACTTGTTACCAAAATAATAATATGCTACACACAGTCTTTGTTTCTAGTCAATTTAACATAGTCATTAAAGACTACATTACTATAGCCTTATGTATGTACCACATTCTTGTTTTAAGTTATGGTATCTTGTGGCCCAGGTGACCTGTTAGGTGGCGACCAGGCTGTTAGACGGGCAAGCGAGCTGGGCGGCGTGGAGTGCGCAGCGGGCGAGCGGCGCGCGCTTGAAACACTGCGCAAGTTGCACGAGGACGCTCAGCGCGCTATGGAAGCCCAGGACTATCGCCGCGTGGTCTTCTGCATGGATCGTTGCCTTGACTACAGCCCCTCTTGCTCCAAGTAAGTCAGCATAATGGTAATGGAGGAATAATAAACTCTTAAAACTGAATATTTCGTGTATAAAACCAAACAATAGATTATATCTTGTTTTTTTGTTGACATCATGGTTACATTGTGTTCTTTAGGGCGAAGCTCACAAAAGCGGAATGTTTAGCTATGCTTGGACGTTGTCAAGAAGCACAGGAGATAGCTAACGATTCATTAAGATTTGACAGTTTCGATACTGAGGCAATATATGTGCGCGGTCTCTGCCTGTATTTTGAGGTAAGGTCAATAAGTAATGACATTTGTAACTAAACAAGATTTGCTTTATTTACTTCTCTAATAAAAATATTTACATTTAAGGATAAAGATGAACAAGCATTCAAGCATTTCCAACAAGTTTTACGCCTTGCCCCAGATCATAAAAAAGCCATTGAAACTTACAAAAAAGCCAAGCTACTTAAACAAAAGAAAGAAGAAGGTAAACTTTTATATTTTGTTGATTGTACTCAATCATTGTTATTATTATTTATACTCAATCACCAGAACTAAGGCAATATTAAAAACATATTAGTAATCATGAAAACATAGCTTGTATTTAGCATTTACTTTGATTGATTACATAATTAATTGGTCTCTAACGATTACAGGTAATGAAGCATTTAAAATGGGCAGGTGGCAACAAGCCTTGAGTCTTTATAACGAAGCTTTGACAATTGACAAAAACAATAAGATAGTAAATGCTAAACTTTACTTCAACAAGGCTACTGTATGTGCCAAACTGAATCAAGTTAAAGAAGCTGCTGAAGCGTGTTCAGCTGCCCTCGAATTAGACGAAAACTACATGAAAGCGCTCCTCCGACGAGCCAAGTGCTACACTGAACTTGGGGATTACGAAGAGGCCGTCAAAGACTACGAAAAACTCTACAAGATTGACAAAAGCAAGGAAAACAAACAATTGTTACATGAAGCTAAAATAGCTTTGAAGAAATCTAAACGTAAGGACTACTACAAGATACTTGGAATAGAAAAAACTGCTTCTGAAGATGAAATCAAGAAAGCATACAGGTATTATGAAATCTTTTTCTTTTCTTAATAAACGAATGAGTAGGCTATAACCAGTATCAACATTCAAATAAAGCTTTGTAGCAGGCATGGGAAGTATACTGAAAAAAAAAACAACTTTGCTTAAGTAACATGTAGTGAGTAAGGTATTATTTTTCACTTTTGAATTCGTCTTTTAATGTGGTATTTTTTATCAAATAAATTTACACGAAGTCACACGCTATTGCGTTACAATTTTAGACCCACATTTTTGAACATATACTAAGAAATAAGGTATAATTTTACAGGAAGCGCGCCCTAGTCCACCATCCGGACAGACACGCGGGCGCCCCGGACACGGAGCGGCGCGAGCAGGAGAGGCGCTTCAAGGAGGTGGGCGAGGCCTACGGGGTGCTCAGCGACCCCAAGAAGCGCGCGCGTTACGACCACGGGCAAGACCTCGACGACGACGGCTCGGGCATGGCAGGTCCGTACACACTGTATACTGCGTCTACCATATTCATTGTGTTCTGCATTTGTATTGAAACAGGCAATTATAGCTTTGAGAATATGCATGGTTCAAACACGCGAATAGAGACTTGTAATGTAAATGGTTCATTTTTCATAAATAAAAATCATCTGTATTTTTTGTATGGAATACCATACAAAAAATACAGATGATTTTTATTGGCTTCTCATGCTCAGCTAGGCGATCTGTTTTATAGTCTATAGTGAGCAAAGAATTAAGGAGGTATTACCCGTACGTATAGAAAAAATTTAAAATTATCACGTGCCCTTCGTCCGGTAAGGTTGAAACTAATTAAAACAAATAGTCTAACTGAAAAATATAGTTTTACCCTTTTTAGTGTAATAAGAATTTCATAAAATACAATAATTGCGAAGTATATTTAAATATTTAAATGATATACAGGTACAACATACATTCAGAAAGTAAATAGACATGAGTCAGTCACTGGCTCGTATTTTACCAACCTACATTTAAAAAATAACTGTAATACTTGCTCAGATGCCATCTAGATTACTGTCATACTCCGTCATCATACACGTGCGTCATTCACACTAGATGATAATATACCGATGATTCAAAATAACTCGGTGGCTAAATAATTGGCCATCTGCTCTAAGGAGTTGAGCTGATATTTATAAATTAGTATTGACGTTAGTGCATGTAATATTTCATATCTGTCTAAACTCTTGACCCAGGAAAAGTTAAATTTATTTACTAGTCAGTTAGTTAATAGTGTCTCACGGCAAGCACTGTCTATATTGCACCGAAAACCGTGCGAAACATGAGACGCAAGGAAGTGCCAAACATATTGTAATATTTGGTTTTATATTTTTTCAGATATCGACCCCAACGTAGTATTCCAGACATTCTTCAATCGTGGTGGACAGCATTTCGACTTCCACTCGGGTGGTGGATTCCCCGGAACCGCTTTCAGCTTTCAGTTTGGCTAATTTCCACATGACTGTTTCATAAAAACATAATTTCGACAACCAACAAAATGTTATGCATAAATTAATTCGTATTGTTCTCTATAGAATTAACAAATAGTTCTAGCTGAACGTGTACACGCTAACATTACAGTGGCCCGGACTAGCACGATTTATCACCATCCAGTATCGATTACCAAGGTTCTTTTTTTCGAATGTTGCATGATAACGGTGGGCGACATCTGTAATGTAATGTGCATTTATGATCTTATTGAATCATCT
Organism: Abrostola triplasia; assembly: GCA_946251915.1. NCBI lineage: Eukaryota > Metazoa > Arthropoda > Insecta > Lepidoptera > Noctuidae > Abrostola > Abrostola triplasia. The sequence goes on from OX276423.1 coordinate 6,225,685, forward strand.
AGTAATTAAAGCCCGTGTCACGACTTACGGACTACCTAAGTTTGGAAACTAGCCAAAACCAATTATGAGGTGACTAAGACAAGTAACAATCAACCAAATACTTAAACATTTTGCCTTTCTAATATATTATGTAAGATGTAACAATCCTATTTATTATACTGATATTTAAATTATTGTTACACATGTGGAAACATTGAATCAAGAGTGAGAGAGAGCGCCTTGATACAGAACGTTAATAGTAATTTTACATCTATTTCGTGATTTGTAACCATAAGGATATACCAACAACTATTTACGATGCAGAAATGCTTAAGATTCAGGTATTATATGACCGAAGTCTGAATTATTTGGTCTGGTTGCAACGCCTTATAAACCTCTAAAGCAACGACTGTATACAGAACTAAAAAAGCTGTAATGAACCAATATCAGTTAATAATACATGAATAACACACCCTGTTTGTGGTATGCTCGCTTTGTTTTTTAAGCAAGGAAGGTGGGGAACTACCAGGTTTAGATCAAAGAACTTAACATTACTCAGGACATTTTTAATATTTTAATTTATTGTTATTGATTACAGCATGCACACACGTGCATTTATCAGGAAAACATGCTTTGTTTAAAGTCCACTAATATGGTAGCGTGTATACCATCATTCCACATTAAAATATTATGTAATGTTATTAAGAGTGCTTGGAAATTGGCAAATATTATTTAATAGTTTTATTTCATACCATTAACGATCGGAAAAAGAAGTGCTACCCTATATGTTGATATTATTATGCCATACGATATCACAACGAAGTATGACCAAGTATGTTGTTGAGCACATAGAACTAATAACTATCTAAATGGTGTTGCATTCAGAACTTTAGTACCTAATTATTATAATAATGACTGATTTGGTTAAGTAATTTTTTGATTGTTAGCCCCACATGCGGAGTTGTGTGAACATGCTTTATGTAATTTAATAATTAATAAAACTAGAAAATAACTGTAATTACCTCGGGATTTTAATGAATTGCCCTTATATGCCCGAAGGTTAATTATACGAATACCGACCACAATATATTTTTTCCTATAACTTTGTAAATCTAAGTAACCATAACCTGCCAAATATTCAATAAACAATAGTTTATCCAGTACGAAGGTGTTATATTCCAAAGTTAGGAATACATGTTGTACCCAATAAGGTGGAAAAAATTTTGCAAACACATGACTATTATAATTATTATTACTTTTAAGTAGATAATGCTTACTACAAAGGTACCTACTGTCACATATGAAGTCATCGTATTTACTCATTGTATATAATACAACAAGGAAAAAATGAATGGAAATAATATAAAAAATATTTTTGAAATCGTTTGCTTCAGGTTGGGTATTATGTGTTCAATCATAAAGTAGTATGAATAGTTATAGCGTATTACTAAAATGATCAATATATATGTATATATACATAGATTCAAAAATATGGATTTAAATCAAGGTCATCCACGATAGAAGATTTAATTCTAAAGACATGTACTGACCAGGTGCATTTCAGTGTATTGTAAAGTATATATTTTTAAACAATTTGACAGTGTATTATTCTATTATTTTATTCTTTTTAAAAATTATAAATTTACGAATATCTAAGTGCGTTGGGGCTGGGGTTGCCAACTTTACTGTTAAGAACAGTATTACACAGTAAAATACTTAGTTCTATTGAATAAAAATGAAGCGTGCAGAAACTTTATTTTTATTATAAAAACAGTTTAGATCGGAAAATTGTTACACTATTTTGTGTTTAAAGGTGGGCAGCCCTAGATTAACCGCACGTTACAGTAGCGCATAGGTACACTTGTGATATTATACCGTACATTCAGTCATTCAAGACTGAACTGAAATTCAACTAAAACTTTATTCCAAATAACTTATAAATGCTCCGCCGCCTAAGTGAAATATTGACTAGAAATAATATAATAGCACGAAATTAGACCCTATGTTACCGGTTGATTCGTAGAAGACCGTATAGAGAACTCGTCTGTTGTGTTTTGCATTGTTTTCCAGTCAGTACTTGCCTTAATAATGTGAACCTCAATTGTTGCATGGAAATAAATATCCTCGATTACTGGATCCAAATTTTATTTGCTTTACCCCAGCTAAGAAATATTTTTTAACATTACCGTAGCTATACACTCGCCGGCTTTCTTAATTAAAGGATGTCGCGGCTTCGATATGTATACTGCGTCATCATAGATACAATCATCAGTGTGCTCTTACATAATATAATTATTATAGGGATGCCGAAGGATCCTAACGACGGATCAGATGGCGGACGTGAAGCAATTATGAAACGGTATTAGCATAAACAAGCGGTCAGGATAGGCAGACGTTTATTCGAGAAAAAAACTAATAAATAATTATCATTGCAGTGTTTTTATTTTTTATAAATACGTAGAGGTGTTTAGGTAAATAACATCAGTCACGGAAAACATAATTTAAAAACAGAACGTTTTAGGAGTGCCAGCGTTGAAAGGGGTATATTTTTATAGATTTTGAACAATTATCTAGGTAGGTACAAGACGTCATCACTAATTTTATTTCAATTATTTTCTTCTTTCGTTTTAGTTAGTTTATTAGTTTCATTATCTCTCATCGCCGTTTCGTCCTGAGAACGTTTAGTTTGAGTTTTACTTCTTATACCTTCGAATCTGAAATAAGTTATTAACAAGTAATTATGAACCGATACATAAATGACCTAATTCCGTGTCCAAAAGACCGGGTAGCCGTATCAACAAACCACTTCGCCAATTCACTACAGGTGTCTTAACGTACCTAACTTTTTTAACCGACTTCAGGAAAAGGAGGTGGTCAAAACCAATAAAGGTGGCGGCCGGCGGATTGGCGTAGTCGTTGGATAAAACGAGCCAGGCAAATTGCGCATCATTTAAAATCTATTTGCTATCTCTACGCTAAAGAAAATGTAACAAAATCACCCCTGTATTCCGGGAAGGCAAACGTGCACATAATGTAATGCACCGACGTTTCGCCAGTTATTGGACTCGAAAGTAATAGGTGGGGATGGAGCCTATTGCCATCAACCGGGCACAGATCCAGACACAGCTAGTGTTACTACTGAGAATTACCTAAGTGAAAAGCCCAGTAACACTTTGTCCGACCCGGGATTCGAACACAGGACTTCATGCTCACCGGTCGCGCTGAGCCACCACTAGACCAACGCGGCAGACCAAAGAAAATATACTGGATAATAAGTTCCTCGCCCGATCAGAAGATCACTTAGCTTTACATGATACATGAAAGATATTTACTAACTTCTTGCTACCTTAACCCATACATACTATGCAGCATCCACAGTATAAACCATAGAAGTAGAATGTTACGAGCTATCTCGTTTAGTCGATCGATCCTGACGTTCACAATATAGTAAGTAGGGGCAAGTACATACTTTTTCATTTTAAATGGCTTCTTTTTCTCTGGCTTCGGTGGTTGATGATTCGTTTTGAAAGTCAGAACATAACGTTTTACAATATCAACGTTGACTGTCGTATTTTCAGGGTACATTCTCTTTTTCCAAGCTTCTCTTTCCTCCAACCACATTCTTTGGTACTCGTAGGACAATAACCATTCTACGCGTGCCCTACCTTCCTGTTAAATAACATCTCATTTACTTCTACACAGATTTCATTTGATAACATAAGTACCTACCTACTAGTATGATTGGAAATTCGACTTATATATTAGTCCATAAATTGAATGAGGATAGGTACCAACCTATACTAGATTAGAGACTGTACCTCATCAACTGTAGATAAGAAATGGAGCGTTAACGGGGACATTGTTAGTAGTTTTAAGTTAGGTAGATTTTAGACAGGTACTTTTGTATATACTTATAGAAGCTAATCCCTAAGTCATTGGTTATGTAAACGACTTGTTGTACGCCTTTTTTTCAACAGTTTAAAACTATGAAAGTACCTACACTATTAATGTTGTTGCTTACCATAAACTTCCATGGTTGGGGATTATATCTAGGAAAATCTGATGAAATTATGTTATGAATAGGTCGACATTGTGTGGCCTTTTCCCACTTAATTCCGCTCATCCGACCCATTGCGGTTTAATTTACATGTCCATGTGTAAATGAATTAAAAATCATTGAAATAATTAAACTTCAAAATGTGACATTGAATTATATAAATACAAATGTCGTTGAAAATCGACATTCTTTTGAAAATGGAATGCCCTAAAATTATCATTGTAGTCTGGATTTTTGGCATGATTCTAAGCCGAGATTCTAAGCATGATATTTTGACATGGGCACCTACACTACCTTTAGTACTACTTGAAATATCATTGGCCTAAACGTTTGGGCCTATTAGCTTTTGCCTAGCATGTAAGTAGATCTGCTACTGAAAAATAAAGTGAATCCCTTTTGAGAGTTAGTTACAATAACAACCAAAATATTAGAATCATATTCCAACTTCTCATTCGCGATTAATCCAGTGAAATGGACATTTTACCACAATGTCAGCTTTACCATTGCTCAGAGTGAATGAGTAAATAGTATGAGAAAACCCCACGGCGTGCGGACAGAAATGAAATTGTAAGGATAAACGAAAACATAAATAAATTTAAAAAAAAATACGTTGGTAAGTATTTCACTAGAGATTATTTATTCGGTGTGATCAATATTTATGGTGAATTAATCTATAGTATCGCAGGGGCTTCTCAATTATTTTGTTGTAGGTACATATACCCAGCCCAAGATAAAAAAAAATATTTCGATATTTATAAAATGTACTGTATGGGCAAAATATCTTATTATCATTTTTAAAAGTTCGGCTATTTATAACCGAGGGTTAAATCCCGGGTCGAGTAGTGTTAGGTACCGAGTTTTTCCATTGTTATTCTCAGTACCCAGCAGCACGGAGTCTGGATTTTGCCCAGTTAGTGGCAATAGGCCCTCCCCCTTACATTGGTTTAGGACCTAATAACTGGATTGAAAATGTGGATTTGCAGATGTGATGTTATGAAACATCGTTTATTTGCCAGTGAAAGTTCAGTTTAAAACAGTCCAGTTGTTCCCGAGATTACCCGGAACAAGAACAGACCAATTTAAAAATTGCATTTTTGTTATGCGCATTAAATTATTATTATGATACTAGATTATTTAGGTACCTGCACATTTATTTCGCATTATAGATAGCGTTAGCGAAGTACCTACCTAGGAACATAATTATTTTCAAATAAATCTTTAAAAATTACAAGTCTTATTAGTGACAATAAGAATAACTTGTTGGCCTAGTGATCGCTAAGCGCGACTGCCGAGTATAGGACTTTGGTTCGAATCCCAGGTCGGGCAGTGTTATTGGTGTTTTTCCATTAGGTGACCCTTAGTAGCAGCTCGTAGTCTGGATTTCTGCCCAGTTGAACAGGCGAAACGCCTTTTTCTCTTTCTGTCGCTTAGAACTGCCATTAGCTAGACCGAGACAGCAAGCATAATGCGATAGCACGCGGCGAAATCCTCGAGGCGATCGGCATCACGGACAAAATGCAATGGTCGGCAGGGAGACTCCGGAACGCTGAAGCGCGCGACAGCATGCTAACGCATCCTTTCACCGCCACATACAGCATGCTGACGCTTGCCTTTTTTGTCTGCGGAATGCAACAGCGCGCGTTCGCATGCGGCAGCACGTGGTAGCACAAGCGAAACAAATGCGATTCCGTGCTGCCAGATGAGGTCCAACCCTTACACAGCGTGCGCGTATTGCCGCACCGCAGGATCGAAAATTTGAGAACAATGTGTCCGCGCTGCACTGGTGGCCCTGTAGCAATACGCAGTGAACGTGTTAACAGGCACAGCCTGTATTCACGTAATATAGTGCGCATCTGGTATAGCTACTATACCCCACAAAGATTTCAGTGTCGTACTCCTGATAACTAGGTACCTAAATGTCTATTACAGTTAACCCATGGGATATAGGTATACATTTAGTTGCTGTAGGCTCTATGTTTTCGGTGTACCTATGGAATTTTAGCCATGTCCTTTAGCATAACAGTCGATTGTAGACTTCACTAGATTGGTACTTATAATTTCAAATAAAATCAATAAAGGGTGTATCTAAATAAAACATAAATGATTTTTTTGTTTTTTATTTGATACAATAGTAGTATTAGCTTAAACTAACTCCACACATGTACCTGAAACAAACAAACAAAATGAATACCAAATATAATTATAATCATGAGCTTGACTAAGCTTTTTAGGACAGATTTATGAACCCCTACAGTACTAGTGAATTTAGAAAGTTCACTTCATATTTATTATTGATAATTGAATGTAGATAAACTTCTGCAAGTGGTTTGTATGCTTTGTTATAGTCCTTATGATACAATATAACATCATAAGGGTGGAGTAAGCGTATATCATATACCCTTTGATTCTTTATGTTAGTCTCATATTGAGGTAACAACTGCCTCAAAGGGGAAAAAAATGCCCTGGTTACTTAACCTTAAAATGTTTTGTCTTACATGCTTGGTATCTTTTGTACTTTTATTACAGGCAGCAGCTAGTAATGTATATAAGATAATGATTAACTGGTAGTTATTACAATTAATATTATTAGTGACAGACATTGACATTAAATGTCTGATAATACTTATTTATTTAATTACAAGGGTTACAACCAATCACAGTAACATAAATAATATACATAAAAAGCTTAACGTAAAAGTGGATCTGTAACTATTAAAGCCATTGTAAATGGCCCACTAATAACTATCACACTAACTAATATGTATCTTAGACTCTCAAGATAAATGTACCATGTGGTTATTGTTATTATTCCTGTTAGTAACTATAGGATAGCAAAATGCATACAGAGGATTATTGGAAATTAACTCTTATATTTATAATAACACAATGGCAATAATAAAATGCTAGTTATGATGAGCTTTTGTTTAACTTAATAAAGCATGTAAACATGTCACTTCATTACAACTAATTGTTAAGGCCATGAGATGCGTGTATCATAATTTTAGAGGTTAATTTTCTCTAAAAAATACAAGAAACATGAGTTTGAAATTAAGAAGCTAAGAAACTAATTACACACATTTAAATAGAATCAATTAAGTAAATCATGCGAGATTACGAGAGTAACGAGATAGGTACCTAATCGATGTTTAATATTAGCACGAAGACCACGAGGTAATCAAAAATTTGACTATTTATCAACTTATCTAACCTAAAGATTGGAAGCCGGGTGGGTGTCATTATGCACTTCACATCAGCATTCCAACGGGATAAATTATTAGTAGTAGAGATAGAAATGTAGTTTTAACGTACCATTTATTTGGACCTCGCACGCATCTTCCTCCTTTTGCGCTTTAGCCTTCGCATGCGCTTCTTACGCCACTGAAACAATTAATACATACACTTGAGAACACCACAAGTCAAAACGCGGTTCCGTCAGAGAACTTTTACGAATCACCTAATAGATACGTGGTTTAAATAACACAAATAATTATATACCTTGGCTCTCATGTTTAAGTAGGGAAAAGATAAACTTTCCTCCTTTAAAAGGAGTTCGTGATTGATTTAAAAATTCACGATGAAGATTTCGGTCTGTGCTCGAGACTCCGTTGAATGAAAAGAAAGAGCTTTGCGAATGTAGTCAACACTTGACAATTTGTATCAATGTTGCCATTATTTTAAATATCTATAATCTATTGCAGTAACTTATTTTTTTTTATTACTATTACTAATTAACTATTTATTTATATTTAAAACAGGTAATTTGTAGTACGTACCTTCCTCGTCATACTAGTTAGAATTACCCCAAATATATATTAAAACTTTATAAAATAAATTCCGCTTACATATGTTCATAAGAGCTAAGCTAACATTTGAGCTGCCTTTTAATACTTAACTAATAATCTCTGGCAAATAGTGATCTGGTCCTTGTGCTCTTACATTTATGTAAGTATCTGGTACCTATGCTTATAATAAATGGAAATCAGACACAGGCAGCAAAGGGCTTATGAATATTGTCGTAAAAGGTCAAAATGTCAGAAACTTGGTCATTGCGCCAACCCTTTTTTCTTAAGGAACGTTTAAGAACGCGTGAAGGTATTAAGTTGAAATTAATATCCTATACTCGGGTCTGCGGTCCCTTGAAGCCATGAAAAAATGAAACTTCTAAGTCAACGCAATCAAAAGATACGAAAATTATGTTGATTATGAATACGATTTTCACTAAATTTGTACATCACATTAAAAACAAGAACTACTTAATTGCAGTTAGTAAACTAACCGCTTTTTACTTCAATGTAGATAGTAGGGTAACAGTTTTCAAACGGCGAAGTTTGTTCATCAATCCGGTTTATCTTTTTGTAAAAGCAATGTTATTATCATGGCGCCTCGCCTATGTGCCGTAGGTCTCTACATGATGGGCGCGCACGGGACTCCAGCGCGCGCCGTCTACTCGGGCTTATCTGTTCTGTCCCAAGTTTGTGACCCGCAGGCTGGCAACTCATAGAGGCCGGAGGTCATTTGCCCTCCGACGCCCAGTTCGATGACGCGGAAAAGAAGGGAGGTTGTTCACTAATCACTTCCTTTCCCTTTTGGCTGCTTTCTTTACGCACATCACCTCGAGGCGACGGTATTGCAGGCTCTCTCGCTTCCAATCGACTTAATAACGTCCAGATCAAGGCGCTGCTCGTTCCGCGCAGCGCATTCTGCCATCGTATGGTGCACCGTGTCTTCGATATAATACGGACTTATATTATAGTTAAATTCGTTAGACAAGATTCTAGTAAAAATCAAATAATTCAGTTTTTGTACAAGGAAAATTTTGAAGTCTGTGGTATTATATTTTGATTGCGATTGTACAGAGACGATAGTATTTTCCACAGTGTTTATCTCAGAGTAATTACTAAAGTATTAGTGCTTTAGTCATTACTCTGAGGTGTTTATATACTCTTTGGTATTTTCTCTGACAGAACGATAGTACTTTCTCTGTGCGATTGTACATTGCCATGGGTACCAACATCATAACTCGTAATGTAAAAAAGAATTTTGACATTTCATGGTCGCACGTACGATTCATCGATGTATTCGCGCCAAAAAAAATATTTAAGTAATTACACGTTATTTTGATCTAAATAATTGTTAGTACACTGTACTTACATGGTAAGTGATTCATAATCAATGTAATTGTTATTAAATGCTGTAGACTTTATTAGAATATGATTTTTACCGTAGTAAGAAAGTAAATAAAGCAGTGCTGCCAACCTAGCTACTATACATGGCGATTGGCGACGATGTGAAGTTGAGTCGTCTACTTTTTATTCCGATACTGCTTAGTAGTTTTATTGATTGTTTCCGTATAAAATAATGTTTATAATATTTAAATGTGTTGTGTTTATGGTGAAGTAGTGAAATATCGGCATATGTGTGAAACTATGTCCTACGCATTGGATGTAGTGACAACAGCTACGTGTGCTCAAACATTATTATCATAGTAACGCTATATCTTAAAAATGGTTACTTCTAACAAACAACCCGATAAAAAAGTGGTTACAATGGCTGAACAAAACAGTGTTGTAGTAGTTCCACAGAGGACCTTAATTGGGGAGGTCAACGAACATATAACATGCCCTTTATGTCGGGGCTATTATATTGATGCAACAACGATTGTAGAATGTTTACACTCCTTTTGTCGAAGCTGCATTATAAACCATTTGAAAGCAAAGAGTTACTGTCCTGTTTGTGAAATGATGATCAATGCTGCAAAACCAAACATCAAACTAGATAAAGCACTTCAGGACATAGTATACAAACTTGTACCAGGACTTTTCCAAAAAGAAATGGAAAGACGTCAACAGTTCTATTCCTCAAGACCCGGACCTGCTGCCTCAGCTACCCCAGAACAAAGAGGCGAAGATACTGAAAGAATTATTTTTAGTCCTGAAGATGTGATATCTTTCTCATTAGAATATGCTGATGCAACTGACACTGACAGCATATCTAGTAAATCATCTGACAGTAATGAGCCTCAACCTGTGTCTGCAACATCAAGAAGGTTCTTACAGTGTCCTGCTGTTGTCAACATTAATCACCTCAAGAAATTTTTAAGTATGAAGTTTGATATAGATAGCACTCAATTTGCTATTGACATTTTGTACAAAAGAGTTCCTTTACCTGATTATTATACCTTAATGGACATAGCTTACATATACAATTGGAAGAGAAATGAACCAATGCGCTTTTTCTACCAAATAACCGATTATATAGCTATTCGTAACAGGTTGTTTGAGATTAACAGAAAAGGGGCAGCATCCTGTCATTTTAGAGATAGGAAATCAAGTCCTGGTTCAACTGAAGATAATACTGGTGGGAGCCCTGCTCCTCATTTAAATGATCAATCTGAAGCTTCTTCCGGAACAGATAGTCCAATGCCAGATGATGTTAGTAAACATGCAAGTGACATGACAAAGAAAAATGAAAATGTGGGCCAACATAGTAAAGAAATAGTTGACAAATTGAATCTTCATAAAAATTCAAGCATGTCTCCAAAAAAGAATGATGATGAAGTGGAAAAGTCCCAGTTTCTCAATTCTTTTGAGCTTACTGCAAAAAGTATGTTGCCCCTAAAAACGTCACCAGTTAAAACATCTGATGAAAAAGTTACATGTAATGAATCCCCAACTAAAAATCAGCCCAGTATTAACAAAGCTGATGACAAGGCATTGGAAACCTCTAAAAGGAAACATCAGGCATCTCCCAATGCAACTGATTTAAAAAAAGTGAAATTAGAACAGGAAAAGGCTAAAGGTACAAACATAGTCAATACTCCTAGTATTTCCAATTCAACATCATCTAATATCAATAAAATAGGAGAGAGTACATCAAAAGGAAAAGAGGGTGAAGGAACTTCAAAGAACTTACAAACACTCCCAGCGGTTCACAATTTACCTGCCAGTATGAGTGCACCTACAAAAGATATAAGGCAGCAAATAATAAGCTCTAAACATCAGGAAAGCCCTGGAGTAAAAAGGACAGTTACTGGTCCCCAAAATGTATTATCTCCTAAACGCAAGCCTCCTAATGAGATACCAACTACAATGCAGCCACCTTCAGTAGCTCCAAAAACTATATCTCCACTTAAACTACAGTTGCCTAAGCCTGAACTCAATTTGAAGGCACCTGAGGTACAAAAGCCTTCTATTAAAAAGATGCCAGATTTAAAACCTAGTGTCCCTATGTCTCAGTCATCTCAAAACAAAGGACAACCAGTTAATAAAGTCAGAATGGATCTTTTAGCTAATAACAGTGACCCTACAATTGATAGAAGCAAAATATTATCTCAAGTGAAATCATCTCTTGGTGCACCAAGTACAGGTACACCACCATCTGGAGACCCCTTAAAATCTTTATTTGATTCATGCAAAATAAATATCCCATCATCATTGTCTATTACATTAACTGACCAAAAGGTAGATCCTAGAAATACTGGTGACGCAACAAATCCTGATCCTAAGAAGAATATTGTGAATAAAAACCTGGCTGGTGTTAGTAACACTACACACAAAGTCCCAAGTCCTCAAGTACATAATTACATAGAAATTTTAAAGTTGCCAGATACTGAATCTAAAAAACAAAAATCTGAATCCAATAATGATAAGTCAAGTCAAGCAGGTAAATCAACTGGTGATGGTACTTCCACACAAACAAAACCTCCAACCAAATCATCAGAAAATTCTGCAAAGGGTCCTGTTCCTAATCTAAAGCCTATTTCTGATACAAAATTAGGAAAACAGAGTGGTAATTTTGCAGCCCCTATAACTTTTCAGCAAACATTTGAACAACAGTTGCAAAGCCTGCAAACTGATAAAAAATCGAAGTTGCCTAAAAATAAAGCACAGGTTCCTAAACTTATGCTTGCCACTCCAAAGTCATTAAATGCTGCAAACAAGCCCAGCATCCCAAATGTAAACAAGACTAGTGCAACTACCATGCCTGTACTAGAAAACAAATCAAGTACAGCACTGGATCTATCTACTCCTCATAATATACAAAACCATCTTACACAACAACAGACCTTCCATAAAGCCTTTGAAACCATGCAGTCTATAGACAATTTGGCTAAGAAACAAAATTTACCTGCTAAGAGTATGCCTCTTACAATGGCCCAAAATAATGTTTTTCCTAGTAGTATGACTACCAGACCTTTGGCTACAGGTGTAAGCCCATTAAGAATTCCATCTACAGCCAATATGAATCAATTAAAAATGGACAAAGGTGGGCCAAGTGGATCACAAATGAACACCAGACAGGATATATCTGCTAATAAATCAAATCCAACAAAGCCCTCAAACAGTGGAAGTCCCTCTGCAACATCTGGTGGCTATCAAGTTGCTCATACTTCTCCCAGCACAGCACAGCCCTCCCCTAGATCACAAACTCGTTCACCAAGTTCTTCTCCTAAGTTAGTTATAGCTGAGGAAAAACAAGCAAGTAGTTCTGGCATAGAACCAAATTTAAACCAGTCAAATCAAATTACTAGTACTCAACTTTCCAATTTAAATTCTCCAAGCAATGATTTATTGAAACCCTCTCCCTCCCTCCCCGGACCTTCCAAGTCGGGATTAAAACCAATTCCCTCTGCAGGAAAATTGACAGGTTTACGACAGCCTCTTACACCAACAATGAAATCAAACCCTTCTATGAATGCTCCTGCAGATTATATGATGTCACAACCACGTCCACAACTCATTCCTCACCACCATGTGCTTCTCAGTAATAACATGCATAATAATAGCTTAATGAACGCGTGGATAAAAGCCCAACGGCAGCTCGATTTATTTAAAAATATGTCATCAAATATGGCACATCAAACTCAAAATGATTTTAACAACAAAGACAAACAGTAGTGTTTTAAAATAAAACTTAAGATGGTGCAAAATTAATTGATAGGGACAGGATTCCCTTGTGAAGTTTGATTGTGAATTATTTTTTATTATGATACAAATTGTATTTTTCTTAAGGATACAGTACATAAAAAAGTAAGAGGTTTTTTTGAATAAGATAATGTTAAGGTATTTTAATATATTTTTTTTGTATGTTTGTGTGATTATAGGCAGTATTATGCACATATTAATTGATATTGTATGTGATTAAGCCAAGGTAGAGTGTGTGTTGATTCTCAAATAATACTTTTTAAATGTATTAATCAATATATTTTAACTTATTTAAAGCCTTGTTTTATTCATTTGAATTGTATAATGTAATGTTTTATAAAACTGGACAGTTGTTACTTTTAAAATATTGTCACTAAAGGCTGACAATACCAACAATTGAAATACCACTTATTCTCCTGAGAGAGTCTTGTATAATACAACTAATAATTTTTGTTGAATAATCTAAAACTAATCACAACTTTTTAATTTATGTGATCTGATAAAATTATAAATTTATGTTATATATTATTGTTGTGGTTTTGGGCCTCTATTATTATTCAAGTATGTACTGTATAATGTGTATGATCAGATGGTTCAAGTGATTGGCTTGGTACTCCAGGATAATAAGAGATTTCATATATCATTTTAAGGACCATTGGGCATATGATTTTGTAAGAATACATAGATTGAGATATTCTTGAAACACTATAAATCCTATGGTCATTTAATTAAGATAAAATGAGCAAGTCCTGTGGTTACTCATTGCTGGCATATAATGTATTCACTAGTGGTTGTATAATAGTGGCATACATTTTGATAAATTTTGCAAAACTGTTCACAAGCCCTTCTGTTTTATTTGCTAAGCTTGTAAAAACTCTGTAATATAGACATTTTGATAAAACACAAGTAGACAGGTACATACAGCAATAGAAGTGAGAATAATTAAAAGAAATATATACTCATTTCAAGTCGTAGGATTAAAATACAAGTAAAGCTAAATGATGACGTGAGAATATTGAAGACTTTTATTATGTAATAAATTATTCTGCAATTAATGGTGTAATTAAAAATTGAAATGTTAAGCCACTTGTTGTTGCCTGTACCGATGTATACTTATGCTTTATCTTTTTGATCTACTATACATAGTGTAAGATGTTAGTGGTAGAAACTGTGGTTTCTTTTGTAATGAGATTGCAAGTATCTACAGCACTGTACTAGTGGTACTACATAATATTTATTAATACCAAACGAATGACTAATGACCCAATTTTACGTTAATTATGAAATCTATTTTTTAATACTTAGTTGATATTAATTGTAATGCAGTACGTTTTACGCTATACGTTGGAAATGTGTTTTAATTTTTCAAATAAACATTAAGTTCCCAATATAAAACATTTTTATTTATTATAGTAGCTACTTATTAAATAACATGTTTTTTATTTATGTTACCAAACATAAATGTATCGAGATAAGGTAATATCTCTTTAATGGATTACTATTCTTGACACCTGGTTTTTGTTTTAAACTATAATGAATATTCTTTTACAGATGGCTGGAGTTCAGGTGACTATTCCATTCAAGTCTCGGAAGAAGGTTTATTTGGATGACGAAGATATATCCTCAAATGAGAACAAAAATACTTTGAACATCAGGAAATCTGGTAGGAATTTGAAGAGACACATTGACGATGAGCCAAAGAAAAACTTTGATAATGGTAAAGATTGCTTTCTATTAAGAACATAATAAATTACAAATTTATTGGCACTTCGCAGAGTCGCCTGCGGAAATTTTTGGATATGCCACAAACTTCAAAACCCATTTTCAACACATACATGTTTGTGCTTTTTTCCGCCAAATAACTTATATTCCCCTTTGAACCCCTTAGAAGGGTAATTTAAAAAAACTCCTTTTTTATTGCACACTACGGCTCCAAAGAAAATATTTCTTCGAAATTTCAATTAATTGGGTCTACCGGTACAGGCTGTGCATTGTTTGTCACTGCCGCGATATAACAGAGCAGTTAGCCCACAGGTTGATAGACAGACGGCATGTATTTACGTGAATTCGCTCTTTTTGAGAATTTATATAATAATTCTAATTTTATTATCCTTTATTATTTGCCTTTTAATTTTACTTATTAGATGTTAATATTTTCAGACTGCACACCTGTAAAAGTTTCCAGAAAAGTCGTTCCGGCGGACAAACAAGTATTGTCTACAAAAAACAGGTAAATAATGATTTTGCTTTTCTTGTAAATTCCTAAGAACTAATGTAAATAATACAAGTACTTGACGATATTATATTGTAGTGACATGTTATCATGGCAACTCTTGTTTTCCTGTAGTATGTATTAGAATTCTCTGTTACAACATGAATGCCACAATCTGTGGCAGAGAAATATAAAAAAAAAATATCTTTTCAGTTTTGCCTTTCGCAGATCTCCTTAAAATAGTTGTGACTGTTTAGTCAAACTCTTATTGAACTCAATAAAGCTTCTTATTAAGTTAATTTAATTTTATGTTCCAGTGAAGAGGTATATTTGAAACCACTTACAAGCCGAGAGAAAGAGATAGAATGGCTGGACAATTTATTGACTGAACACCTTGAAAAGGAGCAGTCAGCCTCACTGTACGTGTCCGGGCAGCCAGGTACCGGGAAAACTGCAAGCTTGTCGTATATTTTACAATTGCCAAAGGTAAACATCAAATGCTGCCTCATATTATAAATTACTCCACATACAAGATAATATTACGTATTTTTACTTGCGAAACTAGTGAAAACCTATGAAGTTATATTTCAGTTTCGAGATGGATACAAACAAGTTTACGTTAACTGTACAATGATGAAGTCAGCTGCGAGTATCTACAACAGGATTTGTAAAGAACTTCAGGTGCCAACTTCTGGATCGACTGAAAAAGCCTGTTGCAGTGCAATAGAAAAATATTTAAATAAGAAACATAAAATGATGTAAGTATTGCTGTAGCTTTCATTAAAGACACACACACACATACATCACTAAAGATCTATGTCATTATAACTGCAGTCCTCTATTTGTTTCGTCAGGCATTGGACACTACTAACAAATGTTATTTTAATGAGATTTTTATGTTAAAATACTTTTTGTTACAGTCTGTTAGTTCTAGATGAAATAGACCAATTAGATAGTAAGCGCCAGTCAGTCCTATACACAATATTCGAGTGGCCGGCGCTGGCGGGCTCCCGCCTGGTGCTGGTCGGCATCGCCAACGCGCTGGACCTGACGGAGCGCGCGCTGCCGCGGCTGCAGGCGCGCTGCTCGCTGCGGCCTAGCACGCTGCACTTCGCGCCCTACACCAAAGAACAGATCATCAATATCTTCACTACAGTACTGGCTAACGAAGATAAGAGCAACGTGTTCTCTCCAGTTGCTTTGCAAATGCTTGCAGGTAATTTTATTATTATGTAGTGCAATGTCACATGCTACTAAATCTTCGTATAATTTATGTAACAGTTATGAGTGGTTGATCAAGTATTAAAAAACGCTTTTATTTTCCAGCTAAAATCGCTGCCATATCCGGGGATATGCGAAGAGCTTTAGATATAGGACGTAGGGTAATAGAACTGGCGAGGCGGACGAAATTTTCAGAAAATCAGTCAATTGACAACATGGTGCAGGACTCTACAGTCACTGTAGAACTGAAACAAGTACTAGAAGTACTGAACGAAGTGTACGGAGGAACGAAGAAGATTGAATCCGATGCCGAAGATGGGTTTCCACTGCAACAGAAATTAATATTATGCAGTCTAATGTTAATGTTGACGAAGGGAAAAGCGAAGGAAATCCTCATGGGGAAGCTACACGATGTTTATAAAAAGTAAGTTATTTTTATCATAAGCTATTTAATACGTTTTTGTTATTTCAAACAGTGCTCGTTCTCCAATGTTGAAGTTATTTATATATTAGTTATGTTGAAGTTTAAATTAGAAGAGCTGGGCTGAGGAGGTAAACGAGCTATCGGTAATGGTAATTGTCCATGTGCAGGGTGGCGGCGGCGCGCAACATCCTGCCGCTGGATATGGGCGAGATGAGCGCCGCGTGTGCACTGCTGGAGGCGCGCGGCGCGCTGCGCGTGGCCGGCGGGGGGGGTGCGGCCCGGGGAGGGGGGGCGGCGCGGGGGGCGCGCGCGCTGCGCCTGCGCCTGCTGTGGGACCGCGCCGAGCTGGCCGCCGCGCTGCGCGACAAGCCGCTGCTGGCCGCCATACTCGATGACGTCAACTGCTTGTCTTCTTCTTAGTGTCAGGAGCAACAGTAAAGAAACGCATTTTAGTTTTGTAGGACTTTGACTCGCCCATTGTAGCTGGGTCGCTATTTAGTTTTGTTTGGTTTGAAAATTCATTTTATAATGATAGATTGTGATGACTTGCACATTATTTGTGTTAATGCAAGGTTAAGACGATTGACATTTAGTTTTATTTAACTTTGCACTAATGTTTGTTTAGCAATAAGTGTTATTGTTATGAATAGGTGTATGTTAGTATCGGTGCCTTACTGACTGATTGATATTATGTTAGTGAATACATAATAAATACTAGCGAGGCTGTGTTCGTAAATACGGTCAGGGAAACTGACTTGATTGATGTATAATCTAATATTTATATGTATTATAAGTGAGTTACTTGTATCAGCCAAAGTAGTTGTAAAGTATACTAAGAATGCCTTATTAAAATATAGTTTGCTCAACACATCAATCAATCCTTGTATTTTGATAAAAAAATACCTGATCCTTCAGTCATTACAAGAGTGTATGTTTTGTATTTTTTTAACGTTACGTTGACGCAATCGTCGAATAAGAATATTCAATGTAGGTTAAAGAATCTGAACGATTATACGATTGTACAAAAGCAGAACACCCATATTTCTCACGGTTTTCCATCTGATTGCGTGAGCATTAGCAGTGAATGTAACTGCTTAGAAAATGAATTATCGAAACTAGGGAACTGTGTTCAATTAATATTATGTTTGTCACGTGACACTAATGATATCTTAATAAGATTCTACGTAACATGGTATTTAGACAGTGATAGGTATTATGCGACTATTTTAACAATCGTGGTTTATTTTTTGTTAAGATGAACTGTTTTTATAGAAGTATTAGGAAACATTTGGTAATGCTACAGTGAATTCTGTTCTGATCCTCCAGACTTTAACACTTCTGTTAATTTTAATCATGTTCGTCATTTGTCTCCACTTGCCGATAGTACCTTATCCAATTTAAACAATTATAATAATTATTCTATTAACTTGCAACATAAAATTACCTATATCTGAATTTGTTTTTAATTAGTTAAGTTTTTAAATTATGACGTACAATGTGGAAGTATTTGAGTTTCTAGTTGTCCTAGATTAATCGAGTGTAGCGGCGATGCAGCTATCTGATTTTGTTGTTCGTTTAGAAACATTAATGTTTAACAAAATGTTGTTGGAAAGCTAAACTGAATTAAATATGAATAAATAATGCGTATAACTGGTAAATTTTATCTTAACGTGGTAGATCTATGGGATAAAGTGATAATGAGGTACTATTATTTGCTTTGTGTAAAGTACATACAGTTTTCAATCATTATGTTCTTGCTAGGTTATGGCTCTATAAATCTATCATGGTTGATACATTGTTACATACTGTGAGCACACATTTATTTTATTTATTCATGTATTTTTTTAAGTTTATATGTTCAGTTACTTTTTACCTTTCTTGGTGTATTGTTACATGATATTTGAATAATTCAGTGAAAATTGAAAATCGTAATGATATCAATTTTATGTATGGACTTTTTATATGGTTGAAATATTCAATAAAAAACTATCGAAAACAATTTTTGTTTTTTATTTATTCTATACTTATGTATGTTAATCCTATTTGTGCAAAATACTTTTTACAAATCATAAATTACTAAAATGTAATGACAGGATGAAGTTCAGATTGGATGACTGACGAAAAATAATAATAATTCTCAATAATAAATAGATTGTAGTCATTTATAGACTGATTTACAAAACAGTTAAAGTTCAAGTAGGTATAATATCCTTTATGTCGTGGTTTCCGCAGTCGATTTAAGGATAAAGTTATGGCTTTTATTGAGTAAAATATTCAAATTGTGAACAATTTGTTAATTTAATAAATAACTTAATAGATAGACACTTGGATTTGTACAATGTCAGCCATCTAAGTATTAGAGGGCGAAAGTGCGATATGTTAGAGGTTTCATATGCGGAGGCCGGGGTTGCGCGAGCGTACAAAGTTGAGGAGCTCGTCGCTGTCCTCGCACACGAACGGCTTCACGTGGTGACAGGCGACGTCGTGCCATTTGACGCCGTCGTTGTAGAAGTTGTTGAGGATCGCCAGACACGACTCGTCGTTACCCTGCACGACAAACATACAACATTATCATCATTTCATACGTCATGTTCATTTAGACAATTTTACTTAGGTTGGTAGGTACATATCAACAGGAAATATGTTTTATAATGTAACATGTACAGACCTGAGCAGCTTCGCGGTTGTCAGGTTGAGCTTGGCCGTATCCGCCGGTGTAGGACCAGTCTCCGGTGTTGCGCTGCACAGTAGGTCCGATCTTAGCGCCGGAGCCCGACCAGAACCAGCCGTTCACATTGGGAGGCTGCAGGTCAGCGCGGTCGCAGCCGGCGAAGTTGCACTTACGACCAGACGTCCAAATGTAGCGGACGTTACCGCGTGCGATCCTCTGTTTCACGAATTCATTTTCCTGGAATACGAAAGTTATTATAATTTCATTGCTTTCATACACCAAAATCATTTCTTTTAGGAAAATTAAGAGATGGGCTGGGCTTTCGGATACAGCATAATTTTCTTTTCCATAAGAAACAATAGCAAATCTACCATGTTTTACTTAACCTTAACATATAAGTAGTAAAGGGTGTTACAGATATTACTAAGCTTCCAAAAATATAAATACCTAATCGCGAAGATTCACAAGAAAAGAAACTAATGCCTATATCCGCATTTCACATATCATCATAATAAGTTGACACACATACCAGCTAATGGCTACTAAAGGAAAATATTTCTCCTACGAAAGTAAAGCTCGCAAAACACCTACCTACTTTATGTCTCCTACATTTACATATAAAGGACCTACAAGTGTCACGGCCGCGGTCAACGACTCGTAAAACCAGTGTTTCTGTTTCAAGGCAACAAATAGGCATGTGCGAACGGCGACATTGATTCCATAAATTGTGTTTGTGTACAGTAAGGTACAGAGGGCTTTGATAGTTAGTAAGGCAAGGTGTCATGTGCGTTAATGACAGCCGCGGGAAGTCCACGTCCGTCGCGCACGTCCGGCACTCGAAGTGGGCAACACGGCTGCGGGAGGAATGTGTGCCACGTGCTACTTGCCGGACCGAGCACCTCCGCAGAGTCGACGTGACGCACTCGGCCGTTGCACCCCTTTCACGCGACTTCTTCAACGCTCTACAAATCGAATCAATCTATCCTAATGAATATTGATGAGCGCAGCATAATGACTCAAATGAATGAATGTGAATAGGAAGTTTCTGTCAATCGACAAGAATTCCGGATGCACGGTGTTTTGCAGAATTGTATGGAAAAGAAAAAGCACCCAAAGAAAATTATCAAAATGGTAGGGATTTGCACTTGCTTTCATAACAATAGACTTGAGCGTTCGTTGGCATCTTACGACCGACAGGAAATGTTTAGAGAAAACTTCGTAGGTATTTTCCATTGATGAGTTACCCGGATGAAAGTTAACAATAGACAGCTATTTAAGCAATGTAAGCAGGTACAGGTCTTTTGTGTGAAGGACCTATGTTTTTATTAAGTGGTGACAATTGACAGTAAACAGCAATACATATAAGTACCTATCATAAAAACATTTTAACAATATGTTACTACATAAATCTAGGTTAAGTATCTTTATTTCAGTGAATTCAAAATGATAAAATCATTCATTTCCACGACCCAACATTAAGCTTCATGCAACACGTACATCATTTATAAGGAGTTCAGCTTCTCTCAAGATTCATCGTTGCTCAACATGTTATCATAGTATAGGTACCTACGCCACTTACTCCTTTCGAAATACAGATTACTATTCGAAATAAAATTGCTCCTTAATGTTAACGAATTTTAAGGCAATATAAATTGCAGGTGGATCATGGCGGAGAAAAAGACGTATCATCACGATCGACCTACTTGTGCGTGTTAAATGACCGCATACATACTGAAGATGATTATCTCAAGGTTCACCTACATTCACTAAGATATACTGCAACGGATTTACACTTTGCCCCGGTCATACATAGGTACATAGCTTACAACACTCCTGCTATTGTTCTTTTATGTCTTAAATAAACTGATACCGATTTATTTTCGTTAAGGTCATACCTGTGGAGTTTCCAGCGAGACAGCGTCCATGCAGTGACGACGGCAAATGTTTCTAGCGTCCAGCCAGTCTACCTCAAGGTTACGAGTTGGGGCATGTTCCCAGCTGAAGAAGTAGGAGTGAAGGACACCTCGGCCGTCACGGTAGGTTGAGTGACGAACTCCTATTCGGATAAAAATACATTGAATTATTACCAATTTTGCAATAAACAGGTCCCCTTGAGAACAAACTTGCGTGAGGAAGATATGTAATTGTGTAACATTATGTGCCTATATGTAAGTCACAAAACCACTACGTACTTAGTACAAAAGCATGTCAACTATTGAAAACTCGATGACGACAGATCTAGGTGGTTACTTAGCATTTCGAAATGCTGTTTCTGTTCATCTGAAACGTCTTGTCGTTCACAAGTTTGCCGTTTGCACAACCACGCACTGTCCTGGTTCACACAAACGTTGCGGTAAATCTATATTAGTCATGTCTATAGTTATCTAAGACACCATAAATATGCCATCCATGCAAGGTCGATAAAGAACTTGGGTAGGAATAAAATATCAATTAAATATCCGACCGCGCTCTCATCTACACGCTGGCAAAATTTGGCTACTAGTTGACTATCACAGTCAATTATGTGTGATAATGGTTGTGATAGAAGAATAGACTTATCAGATCACAAAATAAATAAAATTGGCTTTTAGTTCTTGTCTCTAGAAAAACGTAGAACTTGTATTAGTTAGTATCTTATTACCTACTGAATTATTTAATTTGGTGCTTAGAACTGATTTGTTAAATAAATGTGTCTACACTACAGCAATCTAATAAACAAATGATGAAGTATGTATGTATTTAAACTCTCGCTATAATGCGAGACATTATCGACCACAAAGTCTGCAATCAAAACCTGCCCATCGTCACGTTGTTAAATCAAGCAATTCTTTCGTAACTAGAAAGTCCATGTTTATTTTCACATGCTTAATTACCTACCAAATAAAATTCGCGTTGGTAATATTGACATAAAACCATTTAACAAGTTATGTTGGTATACCGGAACTATTTACGTATCTTCCGTATAAAACGTAATTTTAGGAATGTCACCTTACGTAACAGTGAATGGTTAAGCGTGAATAGATAAATTAAACCCAAAGATATTATGCTTATTGATTAATGATTCGATAGTTTTTACTTCTCGTGGTAGAGCAATGATGTAATCTTTATTTTGAATTCCGAATTTGACATTCGGTAGGTAACCAAAATTCCTTCTACCACCATGCTGCCTATTTTGACAATAGGTACTATACGTGTAGATAACCTACCCGAATTCTATCCATAATACAAAAAATCTTATTGTTGTTTAAATGTGTGGGAACATGTACAACAAGCATCTCAACAAGTATTTCGCATTTCTGAAGAGAGAAAGCCGTGAAAGAAACGAACGTTTTAACGTCGCATTCTATTTTATTGCAAAATTATTCAAAACAAATGATTATAAATAATATGCAAATGACCTGTGATGAGTTATTACAAAAAATCTAACTAAACATTTGGCGGTCTTAGTAATCCCTGACATTTTTGGGTACTTATGCATGTACTATGTACTATTACGTAGCCGCATAAAACTAACACAAAGAATCTTTGTTCGCTTTGTGAGAGTATGCCATGAATACATCGTTCGATTGTGTTCGAAGTGCGCTCCCAAATGACATCGCATGGGACGCGCCGCGCCTTCGATGCGGGCACTGTATTGCGAAATATCCACCTGATTTCCCATAAGGACCGTTGACTGTTTGTATGCTCTTTCCTACTGATGAAGCAACAAATCCCATCAAAGAGTAAACTTAATTAAAAAAAAAAATTGTTGCCTATACCTGCTCAAGATAACCGTAGTAGGAATATGAATCTCCTGAATGTACATTTATGGACTTACATTGAGAATGGTACTTATTGAGAGTCCTCTAGAACCAACTAACACCTACTGACCTAAGAATCCATTCTCCTCATCCTTTGCATTTATGGAGAATCATTACATTGAAGGCAAGCCACTAAGTCAGACAAGGGCAGTTTTGTGTAATGTTCGTGGCATTATTGTGTAAAAACACTCATTGTAAGAACTTAAAGCATGAATGTAACCGCCTATACAATTATGTAAATAGTTACATTTCTTATGATAACTTTTTAAATGTTATCCTTTCATTATTCTGCTTATCCAGAACGGAAGGCAGCACTGTATCTAATTGAATAGTGAATGACGTAGATACCGGGTAAGCTTTAATAATAATATACAGTTTGCTAGTTCATTGCCATGGTAACCTGTTTCTGTTGGATTTACCAGCACGGTCATGTTGTTACATTATCTAGAACTGCTTGGATTTTCTCTATAATCAGCCTACCTCCTAACTCTTTACGCCAGTTGTCCAAATAGGTGACTTTTATTTGCGTTTAAACCTTTATTTAGGTACTTAATAAGGAAATTCAATAACGTAGCATAAGAGGCTGGCATACCTGTGTAAGGTAAAAGCCTCTAAATAAATTGAGAATAAAAAACGTAGCATACAAATTTGTAAATTACCTATATCATGAGTATGTAAACCAAAAATGTGAAGAAACTATAATACATCCAATTGGGCCAGTTAACTGGGTACTAACACACGTAGTTTATAGGCCCTAATAGCATTTCAGGTCACATTTGGTCACTGTTCCTTAGTTACCAAATAGGAAGGTTTGATTGGTCGACAGTCGGTCAACGGAAGAATGCTGCAGTGTTTTGCACTTGAAGAAGGTTAGCTTTCTAGGGAACGAAGTACCTTCCACTGGTTGATAGTTTATTAGCCTTCCTAGAATTTTGTTTGCCATTGTAATTAAAAAAATGATTAAGATCCCGTTACTTTTTAAAACGTCGTAATAAATTGTTCTGAACGGACAGCATTGCAGTGAAATAATTAGATCTAAACCAAGAATGCGTTACTATGTGCGTGAGATGCAGTGTGTTGTAACCTACTTGCTACTTTTCATTCAGTATTAATAAAGCCATGAGTTCAAAAATGCAGTTTTCATAACCCTTCTTAAATATTGGTCCTCGTAAGCAAGTAATTTAAGGAAAAATCTATGCAGAATTGCATCTTTTCATCCGGAGAGTTAACACTTGCAGTTTTTACTGTTACCACTCCAAGTTTGCGATCATAAAGATAAGGTTTATTATTTATGTTTTTAGGAAAGTACAGTAGCGTTTGTGGGAGCATAAATTGAAGTGTAACATCAGATAACACAACCAAATAATATCAGAAAAGAAGGGTTGCCGTGTGGCACAACCCGTATTTTCTTACTTCCTTCATGTTAAAGTTAATGTAGGACTAAAGGTACCTATGTCACTTAAATAGGGATCAAATATTGTAATTTATGTTTGGCTTCCTGTAGTAATAGGAGACTTTCATGTATGTAATATGTGGAACAAGTATCCGGTGTACTTACTGTTTGCGCAACTCCTAGGGTCTGGTAGAGCCAGGCGCCTCTGAGCATCAGCAACGCAAATTGCGGCCAGCAAGGCGACGGCCGCGAGGCAAACGTGCCGGCTCATCTGTATAGCGAAAATGATCATGTAGCATTACACGCAAAAAATACAGCCTCTGGCTTACTTTTGTATCAATGATTTACATAATTATAATATAATACAGGGTGTTGAAAATTTGGTGTTTATGACTGTTTGTGCAAATCGACAATTGATCGAGTGTAATTGAGTAGGTGTGGTCGCCGCACCGACGATATTTCTCAGTCGGCGCGCCGCCCGACATGACACTCAGCTGGTAGTACTGACATCGGTGTCGGCGTTCGTTTTGACGAAAGTGGTCACGGGTGAGCCCGTATTGCAAGTTCGCTTTCTTTTAGTTATGCAGAGCACGAATGCTCGAGGACAATCGATACGTGAGATGAATTTATTTTGTTGTATTTGTGAAAGCAAAACCCGCCTCGCTGACCTCCTTGCTGCAGTTTAAATGTTTGCGTGAAAAGCTACTCAGTGCGAGAAATCGTCGATTTGGGACGCATTTTATGGTAACGGAAAGCCGCTTCGTACATTTCATGTCACGAAGCTTATTTATGCATAAAAATGAAACCGTCTTATTATGTAACCTAACAAGTTTCTGTTTGCCAAACATGAATCACTTCGGGTTAGACACCTGTCTCAAAGAAAATATTATGCAAAGCATTCTGCTTGTTAGCAAGTGCTGTACCGCTTTTTATACACTTACTGTTTTTTTTTTTATATAAATTTACCTTACTTTCAATACAATTGATATTTGCTTAATATAATTATTAGATTTAAAAAGAAATTCGATTAGCAGCAATGATATTATTGATTAGCAGTAATTCTTTTGCCATATAAAATTATTTAAATCAGCACAAATAATAATGCTTGTGGTAATCAGTTACTTTCAGTGGTTATATTTATTTTAAAAAACATATTTACGAAAAGTGGTTTTCACGGAGCGCGAAAAACACGATTTCACTATAACGAGTAGAAATTTTGGTTGTTATTGTTCTTTTGTAGTATTATGGAGTTGCTACTGAAGTAATAAAAAATTATAACCACACACATTGACCAAAAAGTTAATTTCACTTCAAATATATCGGCGATAAAGGCAGCGCGTACCTCTGAGATAATGTCGAACGGAGTTGGATGATGCGCTTGCGTGCGGACGAGCGGGTGCGCGTGCGGCTGTGTCGGTACGCGATGCACAGGTGTATAGTGCGACGGTGTCGGAGGGACTGACGCAGCCGCAGCTCTCCTCTCTAATTAAGCCTCCGACATTCATTCACTTTCACTTCCAATATCAGAGAAGACCCACCCGCTTCGCCGCACCTCTTTACCATACAGAACCCAAAGACCTTCTGGAGGTCGGAGCCGGATACGACAGCGAGTTTACATAACAAATACTAGTACCGTACACAACTCAAATTAAATAAACTGGGCAGCTTTAGTTAACCCGTGACCTGATTGCGACGAAGCTTTGTTTGGTATTGAAAGGATCGGATTGGAAGTCGTGAAAGATGAGAAGAACGAGTTTATTACTATTGACTAATTAATAGTGAATGCAAAATCGTTAAATGTCTGGGTTTGGATTTTAAAGCTAAGATTAAAATCAAACACGTCCTTGTTTTTTTAAAATGATGAGTGTTGAAATGTTTGAGTTTAACCATCTTTAGATGTTATAATGTCTCTAGCTTACGACCCGTTCGTTACGGTAAGGTAGGCAGGTGGATCGACGTTATTTATTTTGTGGTTAGTGAACTATCTTGTGCGAAAAAAATATACACCTGCCCTTCGTTTCTTAGCTTTAACAAAAAGTTAAATACTTTCAGTATACGTGCGTAGCAAGTATCATTTTCTTAAACGTCTTCTGGTGCCTGATTAACATCACCACATCTTTTTGGGTAGTTAACTATTATTAAATTAATTGAAGGCAGATGCTTAATTATACAGTTACAAGTTGTATAGTTGAAATACCAATTAAAATCGTACATGTTAAGTGTTTTGTAAACAATTTACCAATGTTTACCTTGAACAGCTTGTAATTTAATAGCTTTATTGAGGTATGGTTAGTGATTATTATCGCTCATCTAACAAGCTGGTCCAATGCAGTAAATCTTGAGAAAGAGTAGAGACACTATAGTGCTCTACAAATAAACCGGTAATGGACCCGCCTTTTAACACATGGGACTTACACTGTCTGGCAAAATTTGAGAGAGCGATGAGGGCCGATACTAAAAAGCTCATTCCAGTCTGCAGTGATACTTCTCTGATTACAGATGTGGTGATACCTATAGATATACGCATATAGCAGAATAGGTTCGTTTAATTTTTTGTCAGGTACATACTTATTTAGAGAATTGTATTTTTTCTGTTTCAAAATCTGAAATTTATTGCAGAAAACGTTCAGACGTCCACTCGTAATTGTATCGAATACTCATCGTATTCCCTTCCAATCCGTAGATGGTATTTTGTTAAGTATCCTACTATTTACAGTCTTTACTACGCTATTTTATAATGCCTACTTATTAGATGCACTTAGTTTAACCTAAATTCCTTTGAGATTTAGATTCATCGAGTACCTAATCATACATTCGAATTGTAAGGTCTGAGATCGACAGATCTATTTCAAATACAGTGTTCCAATGTTTTAAAATTGTAACAGAAAGTTTCTTATTATGTATTTACTGGATGGTGTTAGTGAGAGTAGATCCAGCTCATCTACACATGTAGGTAGGTGTGTTGGGTAGGCCTGTCTGGTCCAGCTGTTAGCTATAGTATATGGTTAGGATTTATACCAGGTGTAACGTTCTCGAATGCGGAGCATGCGTATTTGCTTAAACAAGCGATTTGGAACCCCTGAATATTGGAAGGGGTTGGGTGGTATAAACTATCTCCCCTTTCCCCCGCTCAGTCGAATACAATGTTTAATCAATACAGACGCAATGGTAGATTTACCTTGTTACTGAATGGTACCTCTTATTAGTAGAGACACAAAGGTACAAAAGGTTAAAAATAAAAGCCTGTACCAGCTTGTGGGACCACAATTTTTTTCATTTCGATGAGGTTACGTGCCCACGCCACGACGGACCTAGGTACTGTGGGATGTCGCTATACCGTTAGCCCAGCGTTGCAGTGGGTTACCCTTAAGCCTCAATAAACAAAAGTAGGAAATGGCTTTCAGGTCGTGACTGCTAACGACGCGAGGAATGCTTAAATTTTTGTTTGCACAGACAATTATAGACTATGAAACAGAACACGCTGAGACTGTCCCCGAGCAGTTACATAAACAATCTCACAGATATCGTGGGATACTCAAATGTGAGAA
The DNA here is from genome assembly GCA_946251915.1 of Abrostola triplasia. Lineage (NCBI taxonomy): Eukaryota > Metazoa > Arthropoda > Insecta > Lepidoptera > Noctuidae > Abrostola > Abrostola triplasia. Next base: position 6,253,914 of record OX276423.1, read on the forward strand.
TGTGAATCTAATACAATAATAGAAATAGCAAATTCATAGGTCATATAAATCAATTGTTCGATATTGTAGTTGGTACACACATATTAGATTATTAGGTCAGGTAGGTAGGGTTTTTGATGCTTATCTGCTGAAGGCTGAAACGGTGGTTAGTATTTACCTAGTGGATTAACTTACTTACCTAGTTACCCTAAACTACACGTTGCGAGTTAACTAAATACACTATATTCGACTCTTCCTATATAACGGAACCTTTTGCTTTAATTAAAACAAATGATTCAATAAGTGTGCAATAGGTAATTAAAATTACTGTTTCATATTAAACATTGATAGGCAAATCAGTTCAGGCCCAACAAGGAATTTGAAATAGGAGCCAGTAATTTTATGTATCTAATACCGATGAAATTCTTCTTTTTGTCGATTCAAATCAACAATCCATGGGGCGAAATATTTTTGGTTGGTTATTAGTTGTTTTGGACTTCTGTAATTTTTTTAACACTATTACAAAAACGAGATTTTTTTAGTGGCTACAGCCCCCTTACTCAACCCAACTCTTAAAACAGGACATTTTCCGTTGTGTAAGCAAGACGCCATTACACTGCACGTAGTGGCGACTTCCTTTCTCAAGGGGGCAGTTGTTAGTAAAATCGCATAAGCATACATAGTCACTGACATTGTTAACCTTTTTAGATTGAATGGGATTTACTATAAATTTCTCTCGCTAAAAGCTACAGTTAAACTTTACTACATACTCTGTAATCAAGTTGGTTTGCACTTAAGAGAAGTTTAAAACAAATTAATGTTGTTTACTTATACGTTATATTATACTCAATCATATTATTTGCTTTTTACTACATACAGGTAGAGAAGAGTTCTCCTATGTCACACCTTTATCGCTCACGTCCTATTTCGCTTATCATATCAATTAGTCGTAGTAAAACGCGTGGCAAGCTTTTGCCAAATTGCCATTCATCGGGACCATTGCCCTACCTTCGTCTCTTCTAGCGACTTTCTTTTCCAATGAACGTAAGGGAAAAACAAACTGGAATATTTTCCTCGTCATCTTCACGTCCGTCTTTAAAGCAACGAGCGGCAATAAGGAAGATCTTTGGGTCGGGTGGGTATTGTTTATCTCCCTTACATAGCTTAGTTTTCTTAGACGACACCTTAACAGTTTTCTGTAGCGAATAAAAAGATTTTTAAGTATGTATTTGAATTTCATCTAGCACTCCCCGAAGATGTGCATTTGCATAAACACTGCATAACCGACGAACGGGTCATGAGAAGTATGTGTAGATCACAATACACGACATATAATAATATGGTATGATGAAGTAGTCTTGTGAATATTAAAAATAAATGTCAAAAATTACGTATATCTCTATTTCACTTCCTGTTTTTACTACACTATCGGTTGTTATAGTAATGTAGCTACATATTAGTTACATAAGCTTTCTTGTGAATGCCAGCTAAAAAAGAAACCACTAGTAAAATTACTTTTTTAATCGTTGCATGAGATTGATGACCTTTAGGCTTAATTCAAGCGTGAATAAAAACAAAGATGCTTTTTGTATTTGCGTCGGCGAGTAGATACTTACCATTTATATTTTGCAACTTACTGATTTAACGCAAACATGTGATTTACCTATATACATACTACCTATGTATGCAACGTCAGTTTTGTGCAATGTACGAATGCAATAGCATCGGATGCGAGGTCGTGTTACTGAGTTTTGATTATAACTACGTGGTACGGCTGGTGAAAGTCAAATAAAACACAAATCTATGTATATAGAAATAGCATTTACAATTAAAGGTATTATATTTTGAACTGGGTGCATTGTGCAGTCGTTTACATGAATATAATCAGTAAACATAATATAGTCATCGCTCATGAAGTTCAAGACCACTGGTATAGAGGGAGATTTATTTAGATACCGTAATTTATGTAACCGAAATGATTACAACTTGTAACGTTACGAGAAAGTTCCACTGAATGAAATACCCACATAGTTTGCAATACGTAGTTTTTAGAAGTGCTTTATGGAGGATCCTGGAACCATTTTTTTAACCATTGCACTTGTACCTACAGACTCTATAGCATGTAGATAGTAGCATGGCTTCGCATATTTCACGAAATACAGTACCTGTGGGTTAAAGGCTTATAGGTCCGACCTGGGCAGGCCATTTATCGGGCCTAATTTGAAACGGGACAATGTTTTAACGAAAATAACCAATTTGATAACAGAGGCCTGCAGTGGTCATGGTACCGCTGAACTATCATTATATAAACTGAAGTGGTTTATATAATGATAGTTATATAGATTCCAACTGTGTACTTTTTTACTATACCACGTGCAGTTTTGTGATATAAGTTGTTAGTATCGAAATAATATTTATACGAATCATATTTTTTCGACTGTCATCAAATCTTCCTTATGGAGACTTTCTTACAAGAAGTGAGATGCCATGAGATGAGTACATGATGGCAGTATTCCGCCATCGTGTACTCGTCCCATCAGACCTCGGGACCTATTTTCCATTATTTCGGAATCCCTTTTCTTATTCTAAGCTATAAGAACGAAGTTTTTGAGAAAATCTTACGAAAGCTTAAAAAAAATCAATAAGTAAGTAAGTATATCCAAGAACTTCTTTTTAATTGATGACGTATTAATACCCTAATACATTTTTCCCAACATTTAAGAAAGTTGTCCAGGCCACCGATTCCAATTCATGAAATGAACAAAATAGACAATGTTGAACAATTGATTAAATTGTGTGTCATGACGCTTGCATGTTAAAAAATAGAGATGTCAATAGTTTTTAGAAGTTATCAACTTAAAACACATTTAAGCATCGTTTTTAAGTAAGAGGGAAAATGTATGACAACAATAAACATGTAAACGATAGTTACCGGTTTGACATCAACAAGTTTCGGAAGCATGGGGGTTAATGGCATCGTTTTCTTTTCACCCATTGTCACAAATTGCCAACCACATCTAGAATTCACAGTTTGGTAAAGTCTAAGTTTTGATATAAATAAAAATCGCGTTTAGTCATCATCATCAGCCGGAAGACGTCCACTGTTGAACAAAGGCCCCCCCCTTAGAACGCCACAATGAACGACATATTGCCAATTATACAAAAACAGTTCATAGGTAGACCTGAAGGTATGATAATATGCCAGCACCAAAACTCTTTTTAATTTATGTAGGCATGTGTTAGTAGATGTTTGTCCGACCTAAGCATCGAACCAAAGGCATCAACAAACCTTCTTTAGAATTTTCGATTTTTATTTTCTGTTATTATTTTCGTACAACATCCACTCGTATCCAAGTTGGGCGAGAATAAGAGATGTCATAAAATGTATGATTTCCAGAAGTGGGTAATAGTTTTCTAAGGATAGGCAGATTTTAAGATCTATAGGAGCACCCGGCAAATTTTATACCAACGTTCCATATAATTGTAAGTCTCACCATGGTGGTGAAAGAGTAACGTGATAAAGTACTGAACACATTCACATATTGTAAAATTATCACATTACCCTGCAGTAACGCACGTGTGTGCTGTGGAGTGTGGCCAAATCAGAAACGTATGTTTATATAAAGAACTACCATACAACTTATTGTATGATTCTTCTAGGTATCTTACAGGCGAGGACCGCGAATGACACACAAAGCAATAACATCTAACAATGGAAATCGTAAACCTACATCCTACCAAAACAAGCCATACAGTTTACATGTATGCCATGTCGTATATTATCTGTTACATCTTGCATTGGAAGCTGTACAGTTGCAGTCTTGTAATATTCTCGAACCGGCGCCGCGATATCCTCGACTTAGATAATTACCCACGAGGTTATTATCGAAAGGCTTAGAGGAGATGAACGTTGAGTGCCGTATGTTGCGTAATGGAGTCGGGCCGACCGCCGACCGCCGCGCGCGCCGTACTCGGGCGCATGACCAGAGTTTATCGGTGCCCCCTGCCCCGTGCAATCGTTGCATAGCATACCACCTTTTACTATGTCTGAGAGACTAGATTCAAAAATTAGCAAATTCCGTGTTTGTTACTTTCTGAATATGGTTTGGTATAATTATATCATCAAATGAATTTTATGCTTTAGAACGTTATAATAATGATTATAAAAGATGTTAACTATTACAAATTCAATTTTACCAGTTTTGCAATCAATTACTTAGTTAGCTTGTATATATTTAATAATCATTAGTAAGTCAGAAATACTGTCGGTACCTACTATTTTATTAATTGTAGGTATATTATAATATAATATAACTTATATTATAAGTAGGTATAATATATTATACCTTCTACTTCTATGTACTTACAATATTATTTCAAGCTGGCAGGTTAAACGTATACCGGAGAGCCGTTTGAAGTATCGATTAATATTTAATTTTAATGAACGGTTGTTAACTTGATATATTACCCACTCATGGGAGTGCCTTTAAACATGTTCAAAAATACGAATAGGATTCCTTATAAGAGCTATCCTATCATTCATATAGCGTTAACACGTATTAGTTTTCATTTGAGATAGCTCTGGAATAAATAAAATAGAGACTCCTCTGATTCTCCTTCACAGATTACTAGTGCCGTTCTACGGTACTTAATTACTTAGTGCTTAGAATATGGCTAGGTATCTAGTAATTTAATTATATCATATTAAGATGCTCCCGCATGAAAACAAAACAGACAACCATGAAAATATGTAAAACATAACGTCATACCGGTATTCCCGAAGAGGTAGACAGAGGTGTATCCCGTGTATCGATAGTTCACTCACGTTTCACCAGTGTAGTAGGTAGTATGTTGTAGGTCCCAATGTAATAGGAGGCGAGCCTATTGCCATCGACCGGCTTAAATTCAGATTATGTGTTGAGAATTATAACAGAGATAAAACCAGTAACACTGCCGATCCGGGATTGGAACAGAGAACCTCATGCTTAGCAGTTGCACACAGCGGCGACTGGACGAAGTCTAGACCTATGAGGCAGTTTAAACATAAAACATGAAGGTACATGCAATTTAAAATATGCCATTAGATGTTTGCAATATCCACACAGGTCTACGACCTATACCTCCAGGCTCTAAATATTGTGGTTTGAGGCATAAGTACATATTTTATAGAAACGCAAGTCGCGGTTTACTGTGCCATCTGCAGAAGTATTGACAATAACATTATTAAATTACATATATTTTACGAAACTGATAGTACATTTAGGTACCTTTGTGAACTCTGGCTACTAAAAGGAATGCAAATTATTTAATCATGCGTGTCCTTAAAAAATGAAAATAATTGGATGTAGAGGGCTATAGTAATGCATTAGCTTACACTATAATTAATAGTTGTATTGTATGGTGAAAGGCACTATGGTGAGCACTCAGTGCACTCATTTCCGACGTATATTCCTTAGGAGTATACAGTATGCAGTACACAAAGATTAAATAAAATATCTGGATATGATATTCTGTAGACGATAGTGTAGATAATAGTGTTATTTTATAAGCAAAGTTTACTTTCAATGTGCTCGCGAAGTCCGGAAACTTAACTTAGTTAACGTATTTTTTACCATAAAAAACCCGTTGGTTCTAGATTCTGAGTATAAACCCAAACTACTTCTAGGTATGGCTCGGATCGGTTTAATAGGTCAGTGAGTAGTTTCACAACAGAAACGCACCTATTACAAGGGATGTTATATAACGTCAAAAAGTAACGCACAACTATTTTAGGATCTGAAGAGCAATTAGTATGTGTGAGGGCACGAAGTTGATTACAGTTATATTAGGATTCACTATTATTTTAGACGTTATATAATGTATGTGAAGCAAGAATGCCGAATGGAAACAACATGTTTGATTTACTCATAAACCAAACACTTTCATACACTTTCGAGGTAAGTAAATATGACAAAGTTTTGCATTGTATTGCAAAGGTACTGGAGTATTGTAACTGGCTAAAGGCTGCCCTGTAAAAAAATGTACCTATTGAGTATTGTTAGAAATAAATGGTAAACACGGAATTCCTTCCTGTCCGAAGACTAGAACGCAGGCTGCAAGCGGCCCGGCCCTCGGGGCAAACTTTCACAGGTAGCGTCATAAATATTCACTCTATGACGTCAGCTAAGTATGTGTGTTGTCTTATGACAAAGTAAATGTTTAACTAATGTTACATATACTCACACTATATGCGCACATAACTCCACGTAACCCACGCACTTTTGGTACGAAGATCTTTGACTTTGTAATATAGTCTACATAAATTTAAGATTGGCAAGCTGTCGTTCATTGTGGCGTTCTAAGGGGGAAGCTTTTGTTCAACCGTGGACGTCTTCCGGCTGATGATGATGATGATGAAACTTAAGATTATGAATCTAAATATATACCTACGCATTTCTCTAAAGGAATCGAGGAGGAGGCACTATGTAGTTTAGTATGTAGTACCTAATTGATAACTAACGTTGTTAAGAATTCTCGTAATCAAGAAAAACACATCAATTTAACTAGCTTCTTCGCTCAATGTCGTGATGATTAGAGAGATTTATTGGCGTTTCAAGTTTTAAGAGCTTTGACAACAAGATAATTCGATGCCCTTGTGGATACGGACTACAGCCAGACTTATATATTTACCTTTCAATAAAATATAATAGGTCTGTACCGAACTAAGAGAATGTTGTAGGCCTTGTATTCTAAGCACATGATACAAGTAGGTACATAGCGCATCAATTTTCTAAAGGTACATGTTCTGCACATTTTACGCGCAGATTTCAAACGAACGCGTTGTTCGCTAGTTCCCTCGAGTGTGTTGTTTTTATTTTCTCAAAATTTCTGTTTCATGTTTTGCCACAACTTTCGTACCTAACTGTACCTACATACCAGTCATCGAACACGTCTTGATATGTCATTCCAAATCATGACATCAGCATCCTAAAGCAGGACAGTTTGCGATGTGGAAGAGAAACGCATCTACGTGCAGTGTAATGCGGCGTCTCGCTTCCACAACGTAAATTGTCCTGCTTTGAAAGTTCATGGGGGCTGATTTGCCTATGTTTTTACTTACCTACAGCGTAGTTAAATATTTATGTAGACATTTTAATAAATCATAAATTCTTGAGTCGTAGATACCTAGTTACATCTTATTTGTATAAGTAATGTTTATAATAAATAACTAATAGAACTACTTGTTCTATTAGTTAGGGTACAAAATAGTTCAGATTACGGTTCTATTAGTAGGTATTTTGGTAACGTAACTATAGTAGTGATTTAGCTACCGTTGTATAATTACAACGATAATAGTTAACTGGTAAACGAGTTTCCTTGGGGTAATCCCAGACATAAACGAAATTGTGAGATCTCTCCCATGGTAACAATAGAACAGCGTAATTTGCATTGTTACACTGTAGGTAACAACAACACTTTAAATTTTCAATCAAATGTGAAGAAGTAGAGATTGATTTTGAACTTTACTATTTTTTACCGACGACGGAACGGAGAAGGTGTAGGGAGAGAGGTTGTTTCTTTGTGTGTTTGTTTGCATGTGTGCGCATGATTGTTGCCAATTTTCTCGTAAACGGGTTGACTGATTTTGATGCGGTTTTCTAAACTAAATTAGGCGTTATAAAATTTGGATTAAAAAGCTAATTATTGTATTTAATTGTTAAGTTTTCTTGATTCTATGTACATTTGACAAATAATCGTAAGATCCTGTTTAATCAACTGATATTATTTTTTAGTATGCTAAATAGATAGGTCTGACACTTAAATTAAGTGTCAGAATTATAAATCATTTTTAATTTCAATTCAATCAACATAATTTGGATTTTTCTTATTATTTCGATATAAATCAAGCTACCTGAATAACATTTGAATAAGCATAAGCAGAAATTCTTTACTAAGTTTGTCACAAGCCAAACCTTATCATTCTACCCTAGGTAAACGCAATCTAAAGTAGGGTAAAGTAGTACTTATCTCAGGTAGGTACTTGCTTAATCAAACTTTTCGCATGAGGTTTCAAAGCAACTGTGATTAACAATCAAGGTCGTCAGTTAAGGAGGTCGTCCGACTCACGAAAGACAACTTAATTGGTTGTTTCAAAAACTTTATTTTACAATAAAATGTATGCTCTCTAAGTCTCTAATGACATATTTTATAACACACCTTTTAACTTGTCGTTGCTGCTTAGACGGTGAATGCATGCGCCTGATTGTATACTAGCGAATACAATGTACAGAACTATAAGTAAAAAAACAAGATTTTTTTAACAGGCGTTTAAGTAAATTTATCATCAACTACATAGTTGTATTGTTTTTCAGCTTCATCGCAGACCCTGAAGAGTGCATACCGCGCGTGCTTCGGAACCCTGGTTAAACTGTTTCTATCCTGTTGGCTGGCAGTCATGCTTGGTGACTACGTGGTAGGATAGTGAAAGGGCCTTTACAGATAGAGTCTGTGGCCAATTCACAGTAAAGCTTACGGGACTCCCTTTACAAACAAGTGTATTTTTTATTATCTTTAATTAATTAAAAGGCCTATAGTTATAACAGTAACCTTGTTTACCCAAAAAAACCCTATGTATGATATATATTTCATCCAATGTATCATGAAATTTATAAAACATACATAATATATTTAATTTTGCAGTATATTTGCAGGAAACTAAGGAATCCCAAACTTAGTTTGCAATTTAAAATTAACCTTTTTGTCTACGGCAATTTTGGACCTCGAACCCTTAAATCTTTTTTGATGATTATGCCTATAATAACAGAGATCAGTGCTATAGGCCTGAATAAACGGTCATTTAAAAAAATGCATCTTTTTTTGCTCTTTTTGGATTTTTTGGCTCTTCACTATTTGTATTGGCCAATGACAGAAGGAAAGGTAGGGTAGGGAATAAGATTTATGTAAAAAGGAACGTAACCTTTGCAAAGGAAACTTGAAGTTATAGGACCCTGAGAGAGAATATCAAATGCATTACATAACAAAGTAAATCATAAATATTAGAAGCGATCATAGATGTTGGAATGATGATGATGCAGACTGGGACGGACCGCAACAAATGGCATAGTTCAGAAGGAGGCATAAATAAGGTCTAAAGAAGTTATATGAAATAATGGAGATCGTGTATTTACAATTTAAAATGCTATCCTTAACCCTTAGAACCACTTAACCAGTAATTTAGTAATAAATAAACTTACAATAATTTTGCAAAAAAGGTTTGAGATGTGATTGTGATTCCACCTGGCTGTAATTCTTACTTAAATCTATAATAGTCGATTTTCCGATACAATTTTCATACTGTGGTATAGTAGTGATACCATAGACTAAATCGATTTCGGTAGTCGTAGGATGAATGTAGTACGACCTTTGTGCTTGAAAAATTAAAATCCTTTTCTAGTGTACATTAATCACAGCATAGCTCCTCATTCTTTCTTTCCTTTATATCTTGGGAAAAATGGCTGATAACAAATTATATGAGGTTTTGGGAGTTACTAGAAGTGCTAGTGAATCTGAAATAAAAAGAGTAAGTATTAAATTAAATGCTCGTACATTAATTCGATCGCACATGTATTGTCATTTATTCGTTGCATGATTTCTGTCCATTGTCCCCTTCGTCGTCATTTTGGTAAAATAACCCTCTTTTTACGTTACAGAGCTATCATAAATTAGCAAAAGAATTCCATCCTGATAAAAATCCTGCTGCGGGTGATAAATTTAAAGAAATTAGCTATGCGTATGAAGTTTTGTCGGATACGAAGAAAAGACAAGTTTACGACAAATATGGGTTGAAAGGTTTACAAGAGGGTGGTCAAGGTGGTGGATTCCCTCCCGACGATCTTTTCGGACACTTTTTTGGTGATATATTTGGTATGGGAGGTGGCAGTAGAGGTCGAGGACCTCGCGGTGATGATACGATGCATCCTCTTAAAGTAACTTTAGAGGACATGTACATGGGGAAGACCACCAAGTTACAACTAAGTAAAAATGTGATTTGTGGGCCTTGTAAAGGTATCGGAGGCAAGCCAGGATCAGTTGTGACTTGTAAGGACTGTCATGGTCGGGGTCTTAAAGTATCTTACCAGCAGATAGCACCACATATGACTCGCCAATTTCAATCTCGTTGCCCAACCTGCCATGGTCAGGGTGAAACTATTAATGATAAAGATAAATGCCCAAAATGCAAAGGCAAGAAAGTCTTGAATGAAACAAAAATTTTGGAAGTTCATGTTGAGAAAGGAATGCGGGACAACCAGAAAATTTTCTTTAGAGGGGAAGGTGATCAGCAGCCTGACACTCAGCCCGGCGATGTGATTATTGTATTGCAACAGAAGCCTCATGATATATTTCAGAGAACTGGTGATGACCTTGTGATTAGACATAAAATCACTCTGACTGAGGCATTGTGTGGCTTTGAGTTTGTTATCAAGCATTTAGATGGTAGAGATTTGCTCGTTAGACATGCACCTGGTGAAGTCATTAAACCTGGGGACCTCAAAGGCATACAGGGTGAAGGAATGCCTCAATATAAAAACCCATTTGAGAAAGGTAACCTTTATATCAAGTTTGATGTTACTTTCCCTGATAACAACTTCGCTACTGAAGAGCAGCTGAAACAAATTGAAACTGCTTTACCACCCCGCCCAGCTTTCGTGATGCCTACTGGTGAAGATGTAGAAGAAGTGAATCTGATGGAGTACACAGCCAGTGAACGTGGTAGAGGAAGGGAGGAAGCCTATGCCAGTGATGATGAAGAGCACATGCACACAGGGCCTGGTGTGCAGTGTGCACACCAGTAGTTCAATTATCCACATTTATGGATTTTTACTCAAACCTCACACTATATAATTTTATCATAGGTTATATTATGTAAATTAAACTAAGTAGGTATACACTATACTGTTATACTTAGTTCACAGAATGCTAGAATTATTTGACTATTGTTGTGTGCAGTGCATTGACTTATTTGGGAGTAAGTATTTCCTATGCCTCCAATTAAATTTGTTGCAAAATTGAAGCAAGTTAAAAGCTTATTATGGTTGATATTGTGGATCCTTCATCAACATTATTGTAAAAAAGGGCAGTTAATTTGTGATCTAAATTAACTGTAAAGCTTTTATTATACCCATTTAAAAATAATATAGGATTAGTAACTAAAGTTCAGTTTGAGTAATAACCTGCCTGTGATACCTCATAGGTCTAATTGCTGTATCATTTCTAAGTGGTGTTAAATTGTGTTGTTTATAGTTTTCAATATGAACTAAGAATGTTTTGGGTTCAAGGCACAGTATGAGTAACACTGTTCTCTCAAACTGTACTGGATGACTTAAATTTGGCACTAGATTAGTATTAATCCACTAATGGGTTATTGGATTCCATAATATATATGTATTATATGAAAAATAAAATTTAGTAATACCTTACAAAAATATTGTAATTATTTTACTTTAAAATATTATTGAGCACTTATTTAAACTATTTACAAACTGCAAACAAGTGTATCATAGCTAATAATTCTTTAACAGCTCATTTCCATGAGACTCAAAAAGCCAGTGAATCTTTATAGACATGGCTCGCATAATAGTAATTACTGACAACAACACCTACCAAAGTCAGTGCTTGATCACACTAAAACTAAAAAATCATGTTTCAAAGTTAGCAGGTAACTAGTATTGCTGGAGGTCGTTTTAGATAGTTATAATTTTTTTTTCAGAAATGAATTAGTACTTGTGGTGAGGGAGAGTTATTGACTTCTGTATTATGGAAATGTTTGCTATTAGCAAAATAAAGTTCTACAATACTTGTGAAGGTTTTGTAAAGGTTTTTATTTACAAACATATTTTGTTTCATTTATATCAACATATTACATTAAAGTTTCCATTTCCACGCATTCTAATTAAACGAATTGTAATATCAATCAAAATCAATTATTTATTTCTTATCGCTATCTTGAACAATATTTGATGAATCACCTGAAATTGAAGAAAATTTAATTAGTAAAAATAAAGTTGGTATATGCCACCCCTAAAACTACTGTTTTACTCAAATATTACATCTTATACACGCAAGCAATTGAATTCAAAATATACCTATTACCTACTTATAGGTTAGCTATGATAGCTATGAATGCATGTAATTTTAGGGTTTGAAACTATAACACTGAGGAAAGAGAGATCAAGGTAACTAGTAACCACCTTTATTCGATGAATATTATTGAGTGTTCGTCATAATGATACATGACTGCATAGAATCGAACATACGAAATGATTATGCCTGTTTACTCGAGGAGTATGCAGGAGTTCTCTTTTATAAAAATGATCTATAAATTGCTAGCTTATTTCCGGGAATGGTATTATCCGACCCTACACAAAAGGTGTAATTGCCAAGTTGACATGAAGGTGACTTGGGAGCTTTGGGCACTGCTTAGGACGTAGGTAACCCGTAATAAATGATCAGGCCTTGTGAAGCTGCCAGTGCAAAGAAACACAAGCGATCTAAATAATTTATCGCGAGTCCTTGAAATTGATTCAAAATCAAACAATAATATTATTCCACATAAACATAGAAGTACAGTTCTAGATTCAAGCCATCAACCTACCTACTTACTTACAGTTGCTAGTCGCGCGAATATTGCATCATTGCATGACATAGCATACTCTATGCCGGCTATTACATCTAGGTACTTACTGTCTTTAGATAAAGCTTCGATAGATTCACAGTACTTCTGGAAGTCTTTCTTACTTCTACAAAGTACATTTAAATTGATTTGACTCAATCCTAAATCACGTAGTTTATCTAATCTTTGCTTGACTGTTTTCTGAGAAGCCGATAAAACCCTTGATTTACTAGCTATGTCTTCCACGTCAAAACCTTCCAATAAAAGGAAGTCCAAAAAATGTTTCACCTAAAAATGTACTGTAATTTTATCAGTTAGAAATGTTAAAAGTAATAATAATGTTTTACAATAATCAAGTAAAATAGCAACCTTTGTTACCCGAATAGTCTTAAGTGCAGGTATTTTTAGGCACATTTCTTCTACATTGTCAATAGAAGTATTTAACCTGTTTGCAAGATAAGTCTGTGTTGATTTGCTTTCACCTAAAATATTTCTTGTCTCTTGTGAAATAGAAATAAACCTGGAACAAAGATATAAAAATTGCTGAGACTGACTCGTTGGACTAGTGGTGAATGCTGAGCAAAGTGTAACTGGTTTTATCCATTAGGTAATTCTCAGTAGCAACACGGAGTCTGGATTTAAGCCCGGTTGATAGCAATAGGCTCGCACCCTATTTACATTGGGACCTAAAACATAACTGGCAAAATGTGGGCGTACTATATGTGCACCTCTGCCTATCCCTCTGGGGATTACAGGCGTCATGGTGTTTTTTTTTTTCAAAATATCTACCATATTGCAGGAAAAGTAGTCTTATCTATTAAAACTGTTCTAATGTTATGTAAGTATGAATATTAAACAAGGAATACCACCATCATACCTTTTTAGTATATCTTCAGAACATCGTACCATCCATGGATACAAATTCTTAATACCCATATTTTTAACCCTAAGAAGCCTTTCATAAATTGTTTCATAGTGATACTTAAGCACCCACAAATCTCTCAATATGCGATCACTAGGTACACCCATATCTGAAATGATAATACATTACTAATATTTTGGAAACCTATGACAAGACATAATTAATAAATTATTATTCCCACTGCAGGGCAAAGGCCTCCCTTCCCTCCTTCTACTTGTCCCTGTCAGCCACCACTTGAAGCCAGTCTTTTAGGTAGGAGTCCAGTTCATAACGCCATCTTTTTCTCAGCCTGCCACAAAGTCGTTTGCTGCTATTTGGGACCCACTGCGCAGTTAATTAATAAATAGTAACTAATAATTTTAAAATACTTACCTATAAGAACATCTAATGCTTTCTTAATCCAATTAAAGGATAAGCTGTATATAAAAGTTCTTTTTGCAAGTTTTTCACTCAGTACATAAGGTGGAACCTGCAAAAATGTATTTATTTATCTATTTCAAATAGATTATAACAGAGATTCCTCAATGTGATCAATTTATACATAATAGGTATATATAAATATTAGCTTGTAGTTCAAATATTAATTTAATTACCTATTAAATGATATCCTATTAGTTTCATTTTACAATGTATTCATACCAACCTCAATGCGGGATGAGATGTAGTATAGCCTATTGTTACAATATCCCTTCCTTTCATCATCTTTAGTAGTTTTATAAATATGTATTAATGTTTTTACTGGTAGTTTATAAAAAGGCAATGCATCTTCTGGCGACTGAAAATTTAGTGCTAAGACTATTTTTGCCTTAGATTCATCAAAACCTAGAACAAGAGAATGGTTGTATCTTTTATATTATACAAAGTATTTTGTTTTGTAAGAATTTTCTTTGAACAGACCACACTTACCACTCTTAATAAGAACTTTAGATCTATTACGGTATGTAACAGTAGATAAGCCTGCAGTCCTTCCAGTATGTACTGCATATGTAAGTCTTCTTGATAAACCCGTAAGCAAAGTTTTGTAAGTAACAGCTATTGAAAAATTAGATGTTCGGAATAATAACATAGATACTGCTGATTTTAAAGCCATTTAAATGTATCACTTAAATTAATATCTATAGTAAATACTTTTAAGCTTATTCCATAACTACTGTATAATTTAATGTTAAAATTATTTTCCGTGGTCTCTGCCTACCCCTCAGGGAAACAGACGTGACTTTATGTATGTATGTAAAATTATTTTAAGATGTTACGACCAAGTGCTCGTTTGAAAGCTTATGTATTCTGAGGTATTGCATTTATCGAATTCGTCAATTTCACCTTCACGAGATAAACAACAAGACGGAGACATCTTTCAATTCAAATTTCAGTTTCGATTTTGACATGACATTTCCTTCAACATGCACAGTTGCGTTCTGAAATAACTTTTATATGAACGTATTTTAACATACATTATAATGATAATAACGATAATTTTGACCATTTATGAGGATGAACACGTTACTACTCAATATTAAGTTTTGTAAGTTTAGTATGTAGTAAGAAAATACAATAGAAATAGACAAAATATTATAAAGGACTAAGTAATCAAGACTGCCGTTCTCATCGGCATCCTTTCCAAGTAAGCCATACAAGTATGTTAGGATTGCCACTCTATGATTAGATACTTGTTGGAAAGACCAACCTAGTTAATTACTTGTTTATATTTCTAACATCTAGCCTAGCATATTTTGTTTAGTTACTGTTTCATAAACGGCATCTCATCAGTACTAACTCCCACACTCTCTCGCTATTAGCAATTCCTGTTTAATTTCCCAATAAGTATATGATTTGGCGGGTATGACACTTGACTTCTCCATTATACAGTGTAGTTATACAAATTGCTATTTTCCATGTTTTATTGGATAAAGAAAGTCTTGGTTCCGATAGAACATATTGTGTGGAGGGACTCGTAGCTACTAGATCAGTCAATCTGCAAGGTTAAGCCGTGATCGCCGCGGTCAGTCTTGTGATGCAAGACCGTTTTTACATGTTGAGACCTCTCCGTGCTTCGGAAGGCACATTAAATCATTGGTGTTGGTCCTGCGCCCTATCTCTCTATGGTTGTGTTGGACTACCGTCCCATCGGACTATGAGAGTGAAGGAATAGGTAGTTAACCTATGTTTACGCGCATATTTGAGCACTATAATATTTCCTGCGTAGTTGGCTACTCGCAACTTAGATAAGCCGCCTTGACTTCGGTCAGAATACAATTAGTAGGTATTATTATTGCGTGGACAAAGTAAACATACTTATTTTTCTTTAACATTTTTAATGTTCCAACTAATGTTTACGAAATATACGTTATAGATAATAATAATAGCCAAATCATTTACTCAAGAAGATCATATGCACAAGATTACTGGTTAAGGTACTATGATATAACTGAGACTAATATGGAAATTTCTTGATGACTGTAAATAAGCTGAGGAATAACTCATTATAATTTAATTGCGACTATAGAAATACAGACGACTTCTGATGACAATCATATGAATAACACATCCGCGAACTATTAGCAGCTATGATATCCATTATTAACGTCGATTTCTTCTTCGGGGAGAACTACGTCGATGGGGGCTACATTCACGACTTCTACTTCTTCTTCGACGCTTTTCGTTTTCTGAACGTCGCGACGTTAGTCTTTTGCTAACATCCGTCTCCGGTGATTCGGACCATCTCCAAGAACGAGCTGATGAACGGTAACTCCTAAAAATTATACATAATTGTATTCTCTCCTGTACCAAAATAAAATTTGTTAAAATGTATTTTTATATAGATGTATAGTTTGAAACACACCTATCACTCTCTGTAACAGATTCGTATGTGCATCTTCTATTATTAAATAAGTTATCAGGATTTCTGAACACGTGTAGAAAATTACAACCGCTTCCCTTCGGACAACGCCTTCCAAACTGGAGTCCTATAAAAATATTCGCTATTAGTAACAGTATAAAATTACATGAAACAATATTTTCGAAAATGTCGCATAACATACCGCAAATAGCACTCTTCCATGAATGTATAGTGCAGAACTCTAAAGAAAGCTGTCTACCTCCATACCAACGAGAATGTAATGATCGATACGCTGCGACAGCACATCGTAGCTCAGCAAACTCAATGTATGTGTTTCCTCGAAGATGTTTCTCGAAGTTCTTGCAGACCTAAGATAGAACAATATTTTGGTCAGATTAAATAGAAGACTAATGGTATTATAAACAAAAGCTACAGCTGTATGAGCTGTTGCTTAATACTACGATGCAGACTAGTCTGTAAAGCCGACTATCCGGTTACTTATATATCGTAGTCGGCGACTATTCGACATAGAGCGCTGACTATCTGGCTTCTTACTTTGTATTTCTCAATAAAATGTAGGTAATGATACATTTATGTACATTGAATTAAAACCTTATTTGGGTATACTTACTGGAAGGTAAAAAAAAGGTATATTTCAAATTCAGAATCTGAAATATACCTTTTTTTTTAGGAGTGTTCTGCCGCAGTCTGCCCCGGGAGGGGCTTTAACTGCTTTACCGGATTTTATGGCGAGACCCGAGGGCCTCCAGCCCTTAATTAAGTAAGTATGTTATTATTTCAGAAAATGTTCTAATTAAGATATTATTTACCCCACATATTTAGTAAGTAAAATATACAAACCTTCTCATTTTCATCATTTATTCAACCACATTTGTTTTTAGTAGGCAGTATAAATCTGAAGTATAATTGAGTAAGTAAATTGCTTTCCTAAGTAAATTTAAGCACAAAGGTATTTTTATATTTCTATTGAAATATTAATTATATTATTGCCATTGGGCTTTTAACATCTGACAAAATACGTCATACACAAGATTGTAGATCTTCCATCCATCAGAGAAAGACCCCTCATTATGATATTAAATTGTAATGTATGAATGAGTTGTAACTATATCTAAAGTTATACATGTATAACTATATTTTTGGTAACGATTTTATATTCCGTAATTACTTTCAAGCCTACAACTTACCTTAAATTGTGTAATTTTACCAAATTTTTCAAACTCTGACAAAACATCATAGAAAAATTCTTTGAATTCCTTGTATGTTTCACTATCTTCATATTCTAGCATAATGTCTGTGTCATATTCATTGTCATCAGCATTACTAAGCCCAAAATGAAGATAAAAATTTGTAGCTAATAACACCTAAAATAAAAATGGTGTCAGTTTATTTGCAATTGTATAATGGCATCCAACCATTCTTCAGGATATACTCTGGAAAGACATTATATGAAAAGGATATACTTTGCTGATGCCGGGGTATTGATGGTTTCTTGAACATTGATCACCAAATCTACAACAAGCTGTTTTATAGTAAAATGGACAAAGGACAGCTTTAGGTTTTGTCTCATGGATAACTCTCAACTCTGGTGGGGGATCAACTGAATCTCCTGATAAGAACTTGTCCAAGTTTCCCATAAATATTTCTTGTTTTCTTAATAATTCTTCTTGAATAGCTTCTAATCTCTCTTCTTCTAATTTCATTTTCTCTTGCTCCAGTTCCCATTCCTATAATATAATAAATGTTGTATAAAATATTTTCTCATTACTGGTTATCACCTTCACCAACATACCGTATCAGATGGCTTGAAAAATACGAACACAATCTAATTCACATAATCAATTCCAAATGCAGACACTAATTTTGGTGGGTAATTAGAATAAACATAACATAACATCACGCCTGTATTCCCTGAAGGGGGTAAGCAGAGGTGCACATACAGTACACCCACATTTCGCCAGTTATGTTTTTAGGTCCCAATGCAATAGGGGGTGAGCCTATTGCTGTCAACTGGGCACAAATCCAGACGCTGAGCTGCTACTAAGAATTACCTAATGGAAAAACCCAGTAATACTTTGACAACCCGGGATTCGATACCAGGACCTCGTGCTCAGCAGTCGCGCTTAGCAACCACTAGACCAACGAGGCAATTTGGTGGGTAATTAGAATAATCTAACCAGTATTGTGGCTTACTTAGTCACTGCACTAGTTGTTTGTGGCGATGATGACCTAATGATGTGATATTTGTTTGTTACATTGCACTATGCAAAACAACACTAACATAATTACTTTTTAAAAGATAAATATATCACCAGGCATTGTTCATTATTCATGGCAAGTTCTATTAGAAAAATGTTTTATTTCTAACTGAATAGTTAACCCTTTGAACGCTACCACAGTCACTGGTGACTGCTAACAAAACTGCATAACAGTCACCAAATTAAACAGTGTAATATTTCTCACCAGCTTTAATTTAGCTTCTTGTTCTAGTCTTTTTTGTTGTAGTCTCGCCTTTTCTTCCATAAGCCTTTGCCACCGTGAAGTTGCAATGATTTCAGCTTGAATCCATTTGTTATTTTCTTCTGCATTTTGGTTTTTTATCTGTTCAATGTTTAATATTTCCAACAATTCCTGTTCTTGTATAAAATCATCTGTGTACAACCTTTTATCTAAAAATATCAATATTTTATGTAAATTAATAAATTAGTTACAATGATTAAATTTATTTATTTTTAGGGCATACCTCTTTCCTTGGCTTGGTGAGTTCGAATTCGTCTTCGTCTTTCTTTTTTTGCAATTTTTCTCCACTCTGCATGCCTGAATGGAAAACAGATTTTTCGTTATTTTCACTTATGGATACATAACAATATTATTTAAAACATTTTTTTTTTCAATAAGTACTAGTTATTCGCAGTGCTGTCTGTTAGAGTTATCGGAGTAAATTTTATACGCAATCTAGCACATTATAGTCATTCTAACGCGACTTGGTAACTAAGTTGTTTATAAAAACGATATAATATAACTTGCCTTCCCATTTCGTGTAGCATGTATGTAATGTGAATCTTAATTATAAGCTAACTTAAGTTTATTATTATATTATTTGGTTTGTTGTTGTGTTTAAAAACTAGCATGTTTATGATAATAATAGTTTTATAGCAATACAGAATAGTGTTTGGTAAATTCTGGTGTTTATAGAAGAAGTAGATACGTATTATTCAGGAAATTAATATAAATCTTTTACACTTGACTGATTCCCTTCACTTTACACTGGTCTTGCGATTCTGCAGATGCGGAGCGATCAGCGATTGCTTTCGACGGGAGATTGACATTTTGTTTGTGTTTGACACTGACAGAGAAATCAACAGTTGACAATTGACACTTGACAGAGATGGCTCATTAAATAGGTTATGGCACTCTGAGGTTATGGCAAGTACAGTAATATTGGGTGGCTTAAAAGTAATGCTGCCTTGGCTTTATAAAAAGTTTTCATTAAATTTCGTTTTATAATGTTCTTATAATACTTGATACGTTTTAATTATTTGTGATATGGCCTTAAAAGTCTATATAAATAATCTAGCCCAGCTAATTACTGAAAATAGGATTTCGATGATTTCATATATGAATATAATATAGCTCTTTTAAGGCTTCTTTCGTCACCACAATTAATGAAGTCACCCGTGACACAAACTGTTAATTTGCCCCAAAAGTGAGCTAACATCTAAGGCCAGTATGATTCAAACTTATAATAATTACTCTTTGAATCAAACAGTGGGTACCCAGTAGATACCTAATGGTCGGGGTAGAGGGTAGATGTTGAACGAAAAATAGTTTAAATTGTTAACATGGAAAGCAATGCACATATGATTAAACATTTAATTTTAAGTAAGAAACAAGATGAATTTATTGACATTTTACAGTCTGGTTTAGATCCTAATTTTGAAGGGGGCTGGCCAATTAGATTAGCAGCTCGATATGGTTGTTCTAATATTGTGGAGAAATTACTTCAATTTGGAGCAAATCCACATTTGTTAAGTGGCTCAGGTAAGTGCATTTACATGTCATTATTTTTTACATTTAAGCATTTTAATTATCATGGTAATAATTCATCCTAATTAGAAATGCAACACCTACTATCACCCCTTGAGTATCACAATTTATGCCCCTTAAAATATGAGGTTTATTACTTATAGCTATTTTATTATTTTGTTCACCTAATATTGCCATTCTTAAAAATAAATATATACAAAAATAAAAAAAATTAAACTAAAAATTATGTATCAAAGTATTCGTCCTCATCGCTGTCGACTGGTAGGGTGCCCAAAAGGCTGGCGGCATTGCCACGTTGAATGGCATATAGCATATTGCCTATAATATGCTGATGATTTACGTAAACTATACACTTTAATCAGTATTATTTTAAATTCGTGTTTAATAATAAAGGAAATGAAGGTAGATGTTTGTCCAAAATATGTATTGTAAAGAAAACATTTTAAAATTGACCTTAACTAATATTTGATTTATAGGTGCATCAACTTTACAACTAGCAGTATTTTCTGGTGAGCACTGGAACACTGATAAATGGACGTCTTTACTGTCGTGTTGCGATTCGTCCCAACTAGCTGACGGTGCGGCTGTAGCGATAATCTTTAATAACGTTGCGGCTCTGAAAAATATATTAGCGACTGGAAGATGTAACACGAATATTCCTACAACGTTGACAGGTTTCTGAATTATATTTTTTATTACACTTACGTGCTTACATCTGGCCCTTAGCATCAACAACATTTATTAAATTATGAAAAGTACCTACTTGCACGAAATAGTTCCCAGTCATTATAGGTAAGTATTTAGGTATTATCTTTACTGAACCGTTTAGTAATCTACCATAGAAACTTGAAGAGTTTTATAACTAAGTTCTTTTTGTTGTTACTTGTTTCAATGAATTAAATATTTTAGGTAAAACAGTAGAAGTGCTGGCGAAAGGATACAAATTAAATCATTTAATAAACACGCCAACAATACAAAATTATCACGAACACATTACAACGATGTCACCAAGAATTTCAAGACAAGGACGAACGGTATTAACTTTTATATATATATTTTTTTAACAGCCTGTGTTGTCCCACTGCAGGGCAAAGGCCTCCCTTTCCTTCTTCCACCTTATCCTTAACTTTTATATTTATTTTACGGATTTCATACTACATTTTTTGGCAAACAAAGTCACTTACCCATCTATTTACCTAATTAAAATCGCTTCAATCTGCATATTTTACAAATAGAAGTAGAAACCATAGTCCCTACTTATATCTTAGTACATACCTAGATACCAACATATGAAAGCTTGAATCTATTAAAATAAATAATGCCTAATTATTTACTGTTTCAGGAGACTACTACATTATCTCCTTATCAAATTCAAAGAAACTTATCACCGTCTGTAGCCAGATTTTTTCACCAAACAGCAACTCAGTCATCTTTGTCACCTTCCAGAGGAATCGTATCGGCGTCTTCGCCCACAGCTAACGCTAGTAGCTGATTAGATAGTAGGTAGGTATCTACTTAAAATGTAACTATCTACAACTGAAATGAAGTCTTCTGCTATGCTGTATAAAACTTTATAAGCTTGACAATGTAGGCATAAACATTCTTCTGTCCTCGTAAATTTAATTTGTAATGACATTTTATTTCAATAGGTACGTATAATTTGTAATTTCTTTGTAATATAATAAAAAATTATCTTTTGACTAATTAACTCATTTATTGTCGAAATAATAATATTATTGAATTTCATAAAAACTTATTTTATTTGACAACATATTTAACCGTAGGCATTCAAAAATAAATAAATATGAGAAAGAAACAAAATGTTTTATTTGTGAAAAAATACGCAACTGGAAGGTGTACTTATGAAGGTCCACAATGTTGAGTTGGAGTGCAAAGACTCAATTCTTGGGTCTCTGCTATACTGCTATTAGGCGTCTGAAACATAAATCAGATACCTTTTTAAGATATACACCTGCATAGCTTATTACGAGTTATAAAGAAGAAAATAATGTACTTAGTTGCGTTTTTGTCTATTCGCAAACTATTAACATTATAAATATTAGGAGAATTGACATAATTATAATAAAATATCAATAATGTTTAAGGTATTTGTTAAAATATGATATCCGACTGATTCTACATATAATTTAGTAATAAACGTGAACCACTTACCATGGCGTTGTTTTCATGTTTTTTGTTTTGTATTTTAATTATTAGGGGCATGCCGAGAATATTGGACATCTTACTGTTCAAACAACTTAAAAATCTAGAGATTATAGATTTCTAAAGAAAAAATAACAGATTAATAATTAATAATAACTTTCCTAATTATTAGGAAAGTTACTTGAAACGAAAAATAAAATACCCTTATTACGAATACTTGTATGAATGGATGGCTGTAAACACTTTTATATACATCACGTTTAGAATATTCTGACGCTATGCAATATGCAATGAGCAAAATAGTGTAGAGCTTCTATTTACAAGTAGCGCGTATTTGTAGCAAAGCGTCCGCAACGGACAAGTGTGATAATTGCTCCTAGATAACCGCAGTCACCAAGGCGACATAGGACCCATATTTAATTTTGTATCTGCTATTTTATTTAGCTAAACGCGAATTAAGTGAATAATAACAATACATACCTCTAAGGATTTAGGTACTGGCGTCACAATAGGGAAATTTCTAACCACACATAGCTTTGGGTAAAGTAAAGGTTCTCCACGCCAGAATTGAATGGCGTAATACGAACATTCTTCATCGGGCAAGCGATATCCGTGCTATAAAACAATACATAAGGTAAATATTTACTATAACCCGAATCCCGTGTTGACCCGATGAATTGACGACATGGGACTACATAGTGTAAGCTTCTTAAAAAAGGAGAGCATCTTTGTCAAAACACAATGGAATTGATTGATTGTATTAGGCAACAAATTGAGATCCTCCTTTTTTGAAGTCGGTTAAAAAGGGACAATACAGCAGCATACATTAGGGTTTTCCATCGGATTATTAAAAGAAATTTAAACAAAAAACTTTCAATGAAGCTTACGATATTCTTCCAGTGACGACGTAAATCCTTATACGATTTGAATTTTGCCATTTCGGGCAACGATTCGTAACTTTCGTCAACGATGGCCTTGCAAAGGCTAAAACAGAAATACAATCACTGTTGTTGTGGCATAATACATAAATATATATTTGTAAAACGCACTAAATTTCCAAACCTTGGTAACACTCGTATCCATTCACCAGGCAAGAAGTCCTTTTCAGATAACACAAGGTTAATTTTGACAGGTTTTAATTCCAGAATAGTGCTTGTGTCTAAAAGAAAGTTCCGCTTTATGTATTTTTTAATATTGCAGTCAACCAAGTATATTTTTTAAGCAAACTTGTAACTCTTACCAGTAACTTCAATATGATATTGGACACCCTCTTGAGGACCTTTTACAACTAAAAAATCCCTATTATTTATAAGATATTTATCAGCTAACGTTGACCACACAGGAGCCATTCTCGCCGTCATAGTATAATGAAAACACATTTGATATATATCGGGAGGAGCCACCTGTATAGCACCATCCTAAAAAAAAATAAGTAGACAAAAGTATCTAAGTAGGTCTATCAACAATATTAAACCCCTTATTCGGTATTCATCTACAGAAACGAAAGAAATAACTTTTAAACTTACTTGCAGAAGTGAAAATTTCAAAAATAAAGAATTTAATTTATCATAGTCATCACCAGTCTTATTGAAAATTATATGAACCTGTTTGACGTCATTTTTATCTGGGCAAGCTATAATTGACGAATTGGAAAATATTATCATTCTGAAAATGTAATACAATTTTATTAGCATTTCCTAGCATTACATATAATTTCATAATATTGATTAATGACACACCTGCATTTAAGTATTTTCCAGTGATAATGCGATGGCGCCGATCTGTCATGCTTATCATTTATATTTGCAATAGCTGTTATGTACCCTAGCTTATTAGTATCAGGATTCTCTATACAAATCTGCATCTTGTCAACAAAATTATAGAAGTGAGATTTTCTGAAGTCTAAATGCGTAAGTTTAATGTGAGGCAAACACGCGCCAATTTTTTTTTTTTAATTCATAACCAGGTAACATTTGAAAACGTAACGAAGGAACAACATCTTAGCGGGCTTTAATTAAAACATTTAGCTATCTTTTCTACTACAATAATTACTAAATCTTAGCTATAGTTAGTAGACTGCTGTAAAGTATTAGTTGAATTTTGAGTTTCAGTTAAGTTTACTGCTATGTCGTCACAATATGGCGGAAACGCCGGAAAGTGCCTACCTGTTGTTTAAGCTACAGAATAGCCAATATGTTGAAGATGTTTTTAAAGTACGTTTGTGATACATCACTGATGCACTTATCTTCGCGACACCTGATAGATTCCACCTGGGCCAAGCATGGGTAAATTGTTATTTCTTCCATGTCCAAATGATTGCTTTTTTTAATAATAGTTAAATTACAAAGTTGTTTTTACAAAACCGTGTTCAATTGACACAGAGCACGGTTTTGGAGGCCATATAGTATGTTGCGCGAGGATACGTGCACGCATGCAAAATGGAAGGAAAAATAGTATCAGCACGTGTATTGCTGATATTATAATGATAAAACTAGTTTTAGAAAAGGAATAAAACTACCTTCGTATTTATAATATTATAGTTGAGGGTTACGCCCGGATAAACGCGATACCAATCAAATTAGACGGCTAAAACAGGTCAAACAATGGGAACAATAACTAGGAATGTATTAAAGATAAAGCCAATATTCTCAGATTAGATTTTTTTATTCAAATTAATATTATTATTAGACATAATAGTAAACTAAACTCGGTAAATATTTTACACAATTAAAATATGACAATTCAAGTACACATTTCAGCTTATTTCACCAAGACCTAATTTCAATCACAGGGCAATGTTAACATGGTGTTCAGGAATGAAATAAAATTATTTGAATGCATAACATTTTTTGCATTAGACGAATTTCCATCGGGACTTTTGTAAATGTATTTTTTTCCGTAATTAGCACCAAGCAGAGAATGAGAATGATCATACATAACCTATACATCCACTCACTTACAAACATACAAATGCCAGTTCATCATTATTTTTGCCTAGACTACAACAGGTCAGTTAATATTAGGTCCTTTATGTAAGTTTACCAAAAGTTCAAATTCATTCCAAATCGTTCATATAATGTTAAGTAACGTTGTTTAGTTATTAGTTTGATTTTCAAATTGATCACGGGCTTTGCGCAGTACTCCTTGAGTCTTATGAATCTCTCTGCAGATTGCACGTTGAACACTTCTCTTGCGCATATTCGCAGCATTTAATTGCATCAACGTCTCTGCAAGTGTCGCTTTGGTCCTCGCGAGCTTTTGCTTCAATGTCACATTCTCTTCATATAAAGATCCTGTAATTAAATATTTCTTATAATGTTGCCCAGCAAATTCTGCTTTAATATAAAATACATATATTCATTTCTAAGGATATAATATGAGTTTAAATAACAAAATGATTGAATTTAAGATAATCATAAAGTAGTTTTCAAGTAACTGATAATTATTATTATGTTAAGTTACAAGAAATATTATAATACTTTGTGGGCAATCGACTAGAGATTCATAAGTTGCGATGTAAAACATGAAATATTAGACCATTGTTACTAGGTAATGGTGATATCAGATTATGTGCAATGATTTCTTTATTAAATTAATAAGAGTATTACAATTGAATATTAATTGCGATATTACGAGGCTGGTATGTTTTTTATACATTGTTGTATAAAGAATAAATAAGTTATAAATATCGTACTTACGCGGTGATAATGCAACAGCATCGTTTTGTTCCAAGCTTGATAATCTATCGCTATCGATACCTTGATCAGGGGAGGTCGGTCTGTCTTCTTCGGAATGAAGGCCTTCATGTACAAGAGCTACTTTGTTATTACCATCCATAGCCATTTTGCGTGTTACTTCTATTTCAAGTTGAGAGTTGACATCCAGTGCATTAGATAGTTTTTCACGTGTCTCCTCTAGCTCTCTTTCAATGCGTAATCTGTCGTGTTGAGCACGAGCTCGCTCTAAAGCAGCTTGTGAGGCTTGTACTGTGGCTTCATCTGCTGCGCGTCTTAAAGAACGCTCTGTCTCCATAAACGTAGCTTCTAATTCTTGCCTCTCCGCTCGTAGTCTATCAGCTGTTTGGATGGAGTCAGAAAGCTTTTGCTCGATTTCTTTAACTCGTGATTCAAGTGTAACTACTGTATTTCTTAATGTGTCTATGTTTTTATTCGCTTCAATCAAATTCGCCTGTTCTGATAATAATGTTTCTTTAAATTCATTGTTTTCAGTTATAAGTTCATTAATTTGCTCCTTTGAAAACTCCAGTTTACTATTTAGATCATTATTCTCCATTTCCAAATGTTCACTTCGCTTTGAGATATGATTAAGTTCCTCAATCAGGGCTTCATTTGAAAGTTTGTTATCTTCTGATCGAGAACCATAGGAAACACGTGCTCGTCTTGAACGAAGTTTATTATTGTCAGAACTTGATTCTTGTAAACCGACACCAGTGTCACACAAGCCAACACGAGCCAGAGACACGTTCCTATCTGGTTCTGACCAGCATTCAGACTCTGATATAACATCGGCTTGAGGAAAATGTTTTAATAGAGCTTTTCTATGTACTGAATATCTGTTATCATCACTGCAAGTAACATGGTGCCCAAACATCATTGTTAAATCTTCCATTCTCAATGATTGTGATATGTCAAGATTACTCTCGTCCATTGCGAATTCTTCTGGTGCCATAGATTCATCCAATTCCAAACCGACCGGCAAAGCGAGACTTTGTTCCAATATGCTCTCAGCCAGCTTTTTCTTGTCTTCGCCAAGCACACATCTGTAAACATTTCATGTCAAATGTGAGTAAATATGGCTATACTAATTTACTGTACATTTTCACCAGAGCTTTATTGTGTTATTTGACACCACTATATAACATCATGAAAATAAGTTAATAATGGTATGTTTCATATTATAAATTAGAGTACAACCCTATTGCCAAAAATCTATGAGTCAAATTTACTTACTTGTGTGATAACAACTTATCAAGAAAATAAGCCAATCCCTGGAGTCGTCGAGTAAGTAACTGTTGAAGATTTCTGAAAATGATAATTATAAAAATATATAAACAATATAAATTGAATGAATTCTTTAAAACAAAGGTATTCATCTTATTACCCGGCATCGAGATTCTGAACTTTCTCAAAATGTTTCTGTAAATCCCTCACTTTGTTTTCTAAATCCTTAATGTGTTCATCTTTACATTTTAATATCTCTTCATATTTTTCCAATTGTGAGTCACTGACGTGCGCGTAGACTAATTCCTTGTCCTGAGCAATTAAATAGATGTTTATCATTCATTTATAAATTTAGATGATTGCAAGCGTTATTGTATTAACTTACTAATTTAACTTTCTTGATTTCCTTGTCTTGCTGTTGGATTTTTTTCATACATCCTTTTATCATTTGTAATGCCTTTTTGTTTTCCCTACGAAGTTTTACCAGTTCATCCTACAATAAAGAAAAACAGTTGATAAATCTTATTATATAACTAACACATATAAACACATATAAAGGTACTACTTTTATTTAAATCCAAAATTAAATTTGAAAACGATAATTATAAATGTATACTTACCAAATCGTCATTATTAACAGTTACAGCTAAATAGTCCCTGAAAAGTAATGATATGTAAATTTAATAAATAACAAAGTTCAGGTTTCAGAAAATATAACCATGTAAATATCGATAATATTTACCCAGCAGATTCAGATTCTGCACATGTATCATCAACTGATTCCTTTTTCTCAGTTTCCTGAAAATATTAATATAACATTAATAATAAATACATAAATGTTTTTTGATTGTATGGTAATGGTATATGAATGTTATATTTTACCTGGTCTTGTGAGTTAATTTCTTTCTTCACATTATTGCTATTGTTCAAGGATATTTCCACGCTATCAGTTGATATGGAACCCTGTAGGAATACATTCGTATTAAAAAGGATTATTTATTTATGACAATAAAGATTATTATTATTATTTGAATGACTGTGAGGTGACTGAATTTGACATACCTACCGTAAACCAAAATACTCTGCACAAATAGGTATTTTAAGCAATTGTTACGATTCTGAAAGGGACGTTGGAAATACAGGGTATTTAAACAATAACCATAGGAATGCATTATAGAACCTGTTTTCACGGAGCCAATATGGTATGTCACTGTGGTGTTCAGTTATGTCGCTTAATTATTATCGTATTAATTCTACTATTATTTTTTGTCACCAATTCTTAATTGGCACACATTTATTCTTACCTGTTGTTCTAGCACATCAATAGCCTCTGCAGCCGCGGCCAGCAGCTCTTGTTTATCTGTGAGTTGTCTTCTAAGCTCTTCTACTTCCACTTGAAGTCTCACATTGTGTTCTAAAAGACCCTGAAAATATACGTTACGTATATGTACACGTCGTTACGTACAAAGTAAACAAAACAATAATACCAAATCTTTTTTGGAGGTAAGTTGTAAGCGGGCGTAATAACGTAAATAGACAAACATACTTGAACCGCTGGTGGTGATCCACTGCCCAGCTTTTCTTCAAGGAAATATATCCTCAATTTTAGATGAAAGTTTTCTTTCCTTAATCCATTGAGTTGTTCTTCATACTGTTTCATACTAATACCGCTTGCGTTTGTCACATCTGTAATATTATTATTACTTTCTTTATATACATATTAATCCACAAATAAAACAATTATTTTAAATGCTTTTAGTTTATTAAAAAAATATCGAAATTATTAACAGAACCTAAAATGAGCATTATTTTAGGGTAACATTTAAAGTTAATCACGTGCGTAGCTTGATAAATAAAATTTCTTAAATTTTGTCACGCTAACGCGCAGTAAGGAATAGACTCCTACAGCAAAACGCGTAAACAAAATTATACACACCGTGTCCTTCAGTTGGGGGTAGTGCCATTTCTTGTAGTTTCCGCGGACTGGTACTGTAAATAAACAACATCCACGTAAGTAATTAATACACTTTATTGAAAAAGTTTATCACCTTAATATTCAACTCACTAGAAACACCGTAAAAGTACAATGGTATATTCAAAATTTCAAAAACTTATTGTCTTACACTATAATAAGTGTGACTTACATATTATATATAAGTACGTAAGTTTATAAAACATACGAATATGAATACTATATAATTATTATGTATTGACATGTCTGTTACTCGAAATTTTTCCCATTTATAGAAAGTTACAAAACCGTGTTCACATGAACACGGTTATGTGCGAAGGTTAAACACTGTTGTAAACTACTAACTTGTTTATTTTACAAGTTTTGTATAAAATAGTTAAATGGATTTTCGCGTTTGCTACTTAGCTTTATTCCTTAGACAGGTAAGTATCATACGAACAACAATTAAATCATCAAGACGATAATCAGGAATGGCTGATAAAAATAGAAGTGACGCTGTTTTGGATAATAAAAAAAATACAATTATGGTCATAATAATATGTAGAATAGCACCAAAAGAAGCAGTTTAATATAATCAAACTTTTTTAGTCTATTTTTGTGTAACATTCTATTTTAACAATAAGTAATATACCTACGTTGTATGTACTTAGTTAATATCGTCTGGTAACACTTGACATTGTTATCAGTGCACTCATTTTATTTACAAATTAAACTTATCAGCATTAACATGCTGATTTACTATTTGCAATTACAATAGTACTTAGTACTGTGAAAATTAAGTAGCTCCTATTATTGCAAATTGCTTACCTGAAAGGAGACGAAATAGCTCCAGCTCCCTGTTTAGCATTATGCATTCTAGGTAATGTTGCCATTGTTTTTATAGGATATCTAATTATATAACTACACAAAAAGTTAATACGCACACATATTCACAAACAAAACAATAATTTAGTTAAACAAACACATCGACACACGATGTACTATGAACTCCAGTCGACGACGAATGATAATTATTTGTGTTTAATGTCATTAAAGTAATAGATAAGGCTGTTAATAAGTGAATAAAACATTATTCCACTAAAACACTACTAAACATAACAATGAAACATAACAAAATTGTAAATAAACAATGGCGTAATTAGTAAATTACTGCATTAGATTTGACGCGGTTCACGATAGGTTACTGAATGTAGGACGGGATATTGTAACTTCGACTGGGATTCGGGAATAATCGCAAAACATCGTGAGTAGCAGAGACAGCTACGCAGATAGGCAGCATTTTGGTACATATTGTAAGCGGGAATAGGGAAAAGATAGAGAGGGATGCTGCTTAGTTAGACAGAGATGGCGGGAGGCAAAGGCGGATACTGTGAACTGCACAACATACAGAAATAGAAGTGGCGGCGCCATTAAGTATGCTCTGTTCCAAATTTCGATTTATGCCTTACTTCCTGCATACACGTAAACTAACAATAGACGACAATTCGAAATTGCATTAATATTATGGGCAATGAAATAACATAAAAAGAACAATAACTATAAACTTATACATACTATTTTAGAACTGTAACTGGGCTGTGTGTGTCTGAACTAATAATACCTCTACCATAGTGCCGAAAAAATTATTTTATACATAAAATTACGGCTTTATTCCCCGAAGGAGTGGGCAGATGTGTATAGTACACCCGCATATCGCCAATTATGTTATAGGTCCCAATGTAAAAGGTGGCGAGTGCATTGCCATTAACCGGGTACAAGCAGACTCCGTGCTACTACTAGCAATTACACAAGCATTTTTCCCGAATCAAAACCAAGACTTTACATTCATCAGTCGCGCTTTGATCTGGAGTCAGTCCCAAACACTAATAATAAAAATCTTTCAAACGTATATAATATATACACGCCTTTCCCGTTGAGTGCCTGGCACATGGGTGTCGTAGGAGGCGACTAAGGGAAATTTAATTAAAATAGGACAAAGAATTAAGAATCAAACCAGTTTTGTCAAGTTATTTATCTCAGTGAAAATGACCCAACAATAACCAATTGAGGGCTACCGTTTTTGAGCTCACCAGTTGGCGCCACTGTCGAGCAAGGTCTTGAGTATAGCTGTCATATAAATATACATTTTTATGATAATGTTTCCGTGTTTTGATATTGGACTTGTCCTTTATGAAAAAGTGAATTATTTTGTGTTCATGTCACTAGAGCCACTAATATGTGAAAGTAACTTAGTCTGTCTGTTACGCGTCCACGACTAAACGACGACAAGGATTTTAATGAAATTAGAAAATTTAAGACTCGAGAAAGGAGAAAGGCTACTTTTTTTAGATTTACAGGTGGCTTAATAAGGGTTGAAAGTTTGTATTAAATTTCGCCAGTTTTGCTAGCTAGAGCTACCAAACTATATATTTAGCGTATTAATTTAACAAATAAGAAACGGTAACCGGAATTGGAGAATTCAACCATAAAGTGGGTGAAAGATTTTATGAGGAGTCCATTTCTTGAAATTAGATAGTTTATAGTGGAAAATAAATAAACATCATTCCAAGAGACTTAATTAAATAAATCCCTAAGGAGGAGATAACGGGGATAAAAGATTTCATGAGAATAATAATATCGTATCAGAAATTTAGGTTTAAGCATCTGTTTTTTTCAAGGCCTTAGTCACTATAGGTGACCATGCCAATGTCATAGAAAATTACATAAATATATCTAACCCTACAGATTACTTACTATATTATCTTCAAATAAAAGTCAGTCCACAAAATATTGCCTGTAATTTAATCGCGACTGTTGTGTTTAGTTACATTTCATTTAACATTTTACCATAATTAAATGTTGACTGCCTTCTTATTTCATAACTAAATGTTCAAGTCTATCAAAATGATTGCACAGGTGCACTCAATGTAGCATCAATTATATGCCACTTCAAATGACCATCAACACCATTACATTGTTAACATTTACCATCACCTAATGGGAATAATTAGATATTTTTTTTGTCTAAGCACTGTAAGAGCACTGTAAGTGCTATGTTGCTTTCTTTTAATCTCATTACTTAGATTGAGTTTTTTTTTACTTTAAGGACTATTTGTTTATAAGGACCAACATGTTAAATAAATGTGTTAACATAATATTATGCTTGTATGAATGGGTAGGCAGACGAGTGCCTGTAGTAGTACACCTTCATTTCGCCAGTTATTTTATAGGTCCCAATGTAATTGATGAGCCTGTTACCATTAACTGGGCTCAATTCCAGACTCTATGCTGCTAATGAGAATTACCAAATGAAAAAACCCAATAACTGTGCCCAACCTGGGATTCAAACTCAGGACTTCATACTGAGCAGTCATGTTTAGTGAATACTAGACCAGCAATGCAGGTATAAATGTATTAAAACAAAGTTTAAAAAGTTGAGATGGCTCAACTGGTACAGTGGCTAAAGTTAATGCGAATTGTGTGAGATTTCTTGTTATATGTAAAGCCTGTAAAATGCATAAAGTACAAGTAAAACTGTACACTGAATTACCCATGAGTAAAAAGAAAATTATTATATTTTATAATTTGGCACTATGTTTGAAAAGTCACTATAGATACTAAATTATTAGCCAAAGAACTAGACAAAAGATTGGATGATTCTGGTTTATTTTAATAAAGTATTTAACTATTTACATTAGTATTGCTAGAAATACCTTAGTATTTCTCTAACACTAATGAAAATAGTCCTTTTGAACCATCTACAACAAAGGGGGAATAATAAGTATAGTGTAACTCTACTTTAAAAAATATTGCTTTTAACTAGACAAAATGATAAAATCTGCCTTCCCCTCCGGAATAAAGATAATGTTTAATACCCACTTAATACGTAAAATTACAGTTAAAAGTCCTAAGAAGTGGATTTCTAAATAACATTATCTAGTCTTTTTATAACGCTAAGGACGCTAAGGTAGGTTGTAGTGTTAAATGCATGAAAACAAAATCAAACGAATATTTATTTACATGAAGAAACAGATCTTTATAAGACATTGGTGCGTTTCTTGTTTTATTATTCTAATTAAAGGAGTATTACTTACATAACAACAATATCGGCAGGTAATTCAGCCATCCTGTTCTTCCACCTCAAATTAGTTTAGAATAGTTAATACTATTAACAATAAACTGGAAAAGACACGACAGTTTGATTTCGTTGTGATACCGTGCCTTTACATTAACAATCTAAACTTTGATTGACCGTTAACAATTACTGGTCATATCCAAATACTAAATCACTTGCTGGATGTTTTTCAAGAGTCGAACGTTCAATAAATGCAACGTAAGTCACAAAAAAGCACTTAAGCCGCAAACAAAAGTATCTAGTTAATAGATACTAAATAATCTTAAAAATATTTCAAACTTGTAAAACGTTAACGAATCTGTCTTGTCGTCATCTTCATTTTGATCATAGACCAATATAACTCTGCGGATAACAGCTGTCGATTGTCTATGTTATGTTTTTTAATATAGCTATTATGATTCTACTGATTTACTTCTAACATGGAATACATAAAAAAAATGAAAGTACATTAGTATATTTAACATCACGAGTATGTACTTAAATTGCATTGCACACACATAATATTATTTTCTACATTGATTGAATTATATAGTCTGTAAAAGTTATTTAAAATTTTAAACTGTATACCCAATTTTGACATTGACAAGTTGTTTTTGAGGTTATGTTACATATCGATTTACCAATTGTATGTGTTGATTAATTGTATTTCATGCGAACACCTAATTTATTGTTATAATTGCATATAAAAATAAGAAGCTTCCTAACCGACCACTATGGCACTTTCTTTTAATATTTACCCCTTGATAAGAAGAGTGGTCTTTTCGGATTTCAGAACATGTATTCGCTTTTATGCTGACCAAGCCGAAGAATCTAATGAAGAGGAGAAAGCTATTGATCCATCGAAAGACCGAACAAAAATAATGCCTGTTGAAACTAGCATAAAATACATGCAAAGTAAGGCTTATCAGCAAACATACGGTGATAATACCATTTGGGCTCTATACCGACGTAACCATAAAGGTGGTTTTGCCCCGCGAAAAACAAGGAAGTCGTGTGTTAGAAATGGTATCATATCTACTGGTAATCCTTGTCCTATTTGTCGAGACGAATATCTAGTGTTAGATCACAGGAATACAAAGCTATTAGAACAATTTATATCAGAGTACACCGGTCAGGTAAGGGATCATCTATGTAGATTTACTACTTATTATTATTTAAATTAAGATTACTAATATTATTTATTATTCTCTAGTAACATATACATACTTGAATATTATAATTTTATTTGTTTACTGATTATCATTTTGTGCTAAAAATTTTGTAAACACTTCATTATTATCATCAGGCATATCATAGGCATCCATAGGCCACAAATACTTATATAATGAGTATATAGTTATTTTTTTATATGTATTGTTATATTGACACTAATAATTTTGATATTTTCCAGATATTGGATGCCTTCAAAACTGGATTGTGCCAAAAGCAACATAAGCAGCTACTAGTTGCCATAGAGAGAGCTTGGGACCATGGCTATCTTACATATGATGTGCCATTCAGGGAATATGACTATGCATTGTATAATAAAAACACCAGTTCTGTGTAAAGTCAATATAATGTTATAGTTTTTAGTGTTATAAATATAGATACATAGTTAATACAGCTCTTTGATTGCACAACTATTTTAAAACATAATATAAATATCTTTAAAGGAAGCTCAGAAATTGTATTATGGCACTTAAGATTTGTAAATATGTGTCTGCTTTCAACACTTTCTGTGTTAATAAGTAAACCTTTTAAATATCTGTTTATGTACATTTGTACAATATTATGCAAGCAAGCTTTACTTATAATATTACCTCATAGTTTTTGAGGGTGATGTAAATAACACTAAATCAATATTACTCAAGCTGGTGATACAGGTACTATATGACATAATTTCAAGTGATTATAGAATCTTAGCTATTATTCAAAATAACCTTTAAATGTTTCTATCAGCAGTCACCCAGCTTGAGGTGAAATAAAAACCAGGTGATCAGAAAATTGTTACAGTTAAAAAATTTAGTAGGTACATATTATTATTGCACATTTTAATAAACATAAAAAATTATATTTGTTTGTTGGACTGCATTTTTCCATGAAGTATAAGTCCTATTGCCATAAAATAGTACTAATTACATCTAAAACACAAATACATATCCTATTCTGCCATTATGTTCTACATTTAGCTGTCATAGTTCTAGCTTTTAAAGTTACGTAAAGGTATCTATTAATTTTGATCTGTTCCTTTGCAATAGTAGTTCTCTTATAAGTGCAGATTTTTCTCGTTCCAATACAGAAATCCTTTCATTTTTCCTATTGACTTCCTGAAACAAAGCATAAAACATTTTCTTATTATTACAACATTGAGGCGACAAATACCTAATTCTCATATTACAATTTTTTTAAACTTCGCCACTCACTAAGACTTTGTCTTGTATGTGTAAGCATTTTACAAATTTGAAATATCACATACTCAACCACCCAGACTCGGACAAACATTTGCGGATCGCACAAATTTTTACGCATGTTCATTCCCAGAGAAGCAAATATTAGGTAGGTAGTATGGATAGGTATGTACATAATTGAATACATTGAATATAATTTTCGCCTTGACGTTTGTTTGCAAAAGCATTGCAAATGGTATCAATTAAGTCATCGTTCTTTTTAGTTTTTTTTTATGAGCTTAAAATTCTAAAACTAACCTCGGCCAGCATTCGGTTTTGTGACCTAAGAACAGAGGCATTGTTAGGTGTAGCCGTAGTTCCAGACGCTGACAGTGATGCCGCTGGCAGTGCCAAGTTCATATGTAGCGACAGCTGCCCATGCCGCCAGCCCGCCGCTAACGCTCCCAGTTGACGATTCAGTTCCAACACCCGTGCCTTTAGTAATTCTAATCTCTCCTGATGAGCCTCGCTCCATGGTTCCTTAAACATAAAAATATAACATAATATCACGCCTGTATTCCTCGTAAGGGGTAGGAAGAGGTGCACATATAGTACACCCACATTTCGCCAGTTATATTTTTTTACGTCCCAATGTAATAGGGGGCGAGCCTATTGCCATTAATCGGGCACAAATCCAAACTCCGTTCAGCTGAGATTTACCTAATGGAAAACACAGTAAAACTTTGCCCGACCCGGGATTCGAACCCAGGACCTCGTGCTCGCAGGCAGTCGCATAAAAACAATGTAGAATATCAATGAGTTGCTGGTTAGGTACTCGCGTGTGTGACCCGCTCTTATTTTCTCTGTCTGGGTGATTTGTATACTATGCCTGAAAAACGCACCCACTAGAAAACAATACAAACTGCTAGTGTACATTTTTTTAATTAACAAAATATTTTTACTTTGCCAACCACCACGCCTCTGCTTACCCCTTTGGAGAATACGGGCGTGATAAAATAAAAGACATTAAGTATGTACAAGAATGTCTTATTTATTAGTAATTTTTGAAGTTTGTCAGTGTGTGTCCGTAAGAAATCGCATGCCGACTGAATTCATAATCATAACATTCGAGAAGTTTTAATAATGCAAAAAACTTGTTCGGCCATGAACCGAAAACTTGCGCCGTATCTAACACATTGGTGCATATTATACCTACTACTTGTTTAGCTAGATACTAATGTTACCTAATGAGAATATCTACAGACATCGTAATCATTATTGTCACAACACTCAGCGCTATACCTAAGACACTACACATGTAACAAAATATGCTTAGGTAGCTTCTTACTCCAATATAGGTAATTAGGTATCTAGTACACGGTTTTAAACATGAACTTTGTAATACAATATTATACTTAATTATGTATAAATAACTGCTTACCACGTAAGCACCCATTCTTCCCGCGTAACGCATTTTTTCTTGGACTTCCGCTAACTGCTTTAAATACCATTCACGAGCTTCTTCGACAGCTGATAAGCCTTTTAGTAAAACATCCTTTTCCTGTTCAATCTGTTTCATTCTTTTTAAAAGATTATAGTCCACGCCATTGTGTAAAGTGTGACGGCGAGGTTCCCGGCGCCGTGAGATGCGACGCAGTTGAGATTGAGTCTCGTTCGCTGATCTTCCGTCACCCAGGCCTCTGCTTTGCTCTTCAACGGCTCGTGACATTTCTTCAAAATCAATTTTATCAACCGATATTTCCTCGTTGTCAAAAACAGTTTCTTCTTCTGACTTGTAGCTGGATTTAGAAGTTTCATTTCTTTCTGTTGATTGTTTTTCTAATCTAGGTGGTTTTGGCGGGCCGTATACTCTTCGAGAACCATCATGTTTTGAAATAGAAACCGTGACCTGATGGCGAGGCTCTTGAATTAATCCATCTTTGCGTCCTATTAATTGAGGCATACTTATAGTCCTGTGCTGTGAGGAAGTTTCGGTGCTTTTTAAAACCATCCAGTTCCGGTCTATGTTTTGTGAATCGTTAACATCCAGCAACGGTGCAGAAGGCGGTCGGTGTGTTTGAGAAACTATTTGTGCATGCATTCCCATATTGTCTACATCGTCATTAAATCTATCGTCTTTGCCCGATGAGCTTTCTACTTGATTACGTAACAGGCATATTTTAAGTCCCGTGCAGAACCTTTCGAATGTTAGTAGGCCGTCGTGAGAAGCTACCTTCTGCAAGCTTTCTATGACACCACGGGGTAAACCTCTGGTACGATCGTCACGCCAACGGTTTTCTATATCCGTGAGCTTAACATATCCAGTGTGTTTGTCATCCATAATATCAAACAAAGTTCTCATCGCCGAAACAAATTGCTTTGGTAAAGATTCCATGTTCCTTAACGGAGCGCGATTCATTATATTACTTTATGTAATTAAAATAATTTACATGCTAAATCCCACTCATATACATAAATTTATTCCAAGGTATTTCAACCTTGATGTAATATTTAACAAACGCATTTGTATCTATTAGATTTATAAACAACGTTCACAAAATCACTTAAACTTTTAATAATGTAAACAAAATCACATTTACTTAGTAGATCGATAAATAATTCCGCGCATTGACTTTTCTTTCGAACTTAAAGTTGTGTTAATTTGAATTTAATGTTTACATCACAACTTAAAATAAAACAGATGGTTGAACTAGGCATTGACCACTCAGCTAAGTAGCGCACGAAACACCAACATTTGTTGCATGGACACATGAGGACAAAAATCTGACCGTTGTCAAACGGTATGTGTATGGTGGGCGAACCAATCGGCCGCTGGGAGGGAATTTGCGAGAGATAATAGCCTACGAGTGCGAGCAGGAGAACCGGTCAAACGACATTTCGGGCACTTCGGCATCGGGCAGGCAGGTAGGCTGTAGGCATAGGACAGCGCGTATAGGTGCAGACCGCACATTAACAATAATATTAAGCGCTATATATTTGTAAATGTAATGTAATAACATAGGCAGACAATGGTACTAAATTAAATAGGTAATACGGTACTAATTTAGGTACATACATAAGTACCTAGTTAAATTTCTAAACTGATATTAAATTACTTATTATAGTATAAAAGTACTTACTCGCTAATTCGCATTACACGACACTATATCTAATTTAGCTAGATTTACAGTAGGTAAACGTTTTTTTATATCACACTTGTACGATTTGCATATTGTGGTGGTTTTTGCAAGCGCCTTTTCACAATAGTTAATCAATGGTCACAGGCCTTCAGAAGGCCGGCTGACAGATGAAGGGCTACTAAAATAATGATACAGGGTGTACGCAGGTTGTAGGTACCTATAAAATTAGATGAGAAACTGGGATATTCATTCTAATTCACTACCGATGTCCTCGTCGTAACCACGTACCGCAGCCCGCAGAACGTCTAAAACGGGGATTAAGTTTTGTATGAAATGAACCTTCAAGTATGTACTTTAAACTTTACTAATTAGATACCTACTATACACTAACACAGAGTAAAAAATACAGGCACGCAAATAATACAAAAAACCGGCTAAGTGCGAGTCGGATTCGCGCACGTAGGGAATTTTCACAAATCATCTGTGAAAATTTCAACTCTATAACTATCACGCATCCGACGATATCGTCAGAATTGCGGGTAACCGGTGGATGCAAAAATGGCAAGTTGTCGTTCATTGTGGCATTCTAAGGAGGAGGCCATTATTCAATAGTGGACATCATCATCTGATGATGATGAACTAACACGGTTCATGAGATACAGCTTGGTGACAGACGGACGGATGGACAGCGGAGTCTTAGTTATAAGGTCCCTGTTTACTCTTTGGGTACGGAACCATAAAAAGGAAAGTATGTAGTATTTACTTTAAAAAATTAAATAATGCAACCTATACAGGGTAAACCAACTGTAGTATTGTTATAACTCATAACGCGTGCCAGGTGCAGAGTACGCAAGCTTTTGCGTTTTAAAAGCCGGTCACGCCCGTATTCCACGAAGAGGTCTCAAGGTCTAAGTCCCAATGTAATAGGGGGAAGCCTATTGCCATTAACCTGACTCAAAGTCTGAGTCTACTTTTGCCAACCCGGGAATCGAACCTGGGTTGTTATGAACGAACCTGGGCTTAACGCTCAATATTTGCCTGTGTGACCTCTGGATCAACGAGGCAGCCAAGTGCTATCACACTTGGCTGTCTCATAAAATTATGAAGTCCTATTTGTCTTCTGATGTACAATAACAGAAGTTTGTTGGATGCAGAATACTAGCCTGTAGTCCACATTAAATTTCTTATGAGCACCAATGTCCAAACCAAATATATTGTTAGGTGCGTTGCATTGCTTACATGCATTGCCTTTGTCATATTTGAGCGGAGGTCATAATATTATTATTGCAAGGTGTATGGATTTATAGAGCCAATATAACTTAATTACTTTGGTTCTGTGCCTAACATATAGGCTTTTAAGGTTATTTATATTGTTGTCTTTTAAGTTGCTGGCTCGTAGGTTGAGCGGTTCAATAACTTGAGCGAATTATAGATTTAGGATAAAAACAAACCGATCTCAAATATGCGGCGCGTTATGACATCTAGACTCTTAATTTTGTGAACAATTCCATAACAGAGACACTCGGCCTTTGCATTGTTGCATTCGAAAGTGTGTCTGTATTACATCGAATGTGTGAAGGCGCCGCATGCGGAATTATAGACCGGTAATTACAGCCCTGTTGGGAGAGCGCACGTTGCCTGCGTGCAATCAGTATGTTTCTACCATTATTGTCACATCATAGACAAGAATAAGATAAGCGCTAATGACATGTCATGACACATGACATAACATCTGTCTATCTATAGTAATGTCGTTGTATTGTACTATTTCTACTCCATTCCCACAAAATTCCAGTTAAAAAGTCGTAACAAATAAATTATATCCTACTCAAATAAAAGTAAACGTCAGTAATAATATTAATAAGCAGTATTTATATGTTGTTGCTCTATAGGTGAAAATTACATAAATAAATACATAAAAATATGAGTAATTCGGAAATAAAAAGTGATTTGTCTGAAGTAAACGACTTAAATGGCAGTATAAATCCAGATAAAGTGCGCAAAGGATGGGTAAAGTTCGAAGAAGAATCTCCCAAAACAACCGTTCCTTTAACAGAGAACGACAAAGCGGCAAGTGTTTTACCTCCAGCAGGATCGAGTACATCATCTCCGGCTGAGTCTGCCGCCGTTTTAAGAACCGAAACTGTACATATTAATTTGGAAAGAGGAGACAAACATGTTGAGCCCATCTCATTAGGAACACTATCAAAAAATGTCGAGTTCATCAATGTTCGTCAAGGTTTTTGTGAGTATTGTTAATGAAACTTTGTGTTTGTATCACTTCGTTTCGTTTTAAGATATTCAACATCATAATATCGACTTTTATTGCAGCAAATGGTGACATAATTGTTACTCTTCTGCCTGTAAATACTAAGTGGCCTTGGGTTACTGCAGCCCGTTTTCGACCGGAACTGGTACCAGAGGAATTGATGGCACAGGGTCTAACCGTAAGTTGGAGTCTATAGTTGTTACCTAATATTAGAAAATTAATTCGTTGTAGGTATCTGATATGAATCCAAAGTAATATTTTATTTCAGCTCACAGTCGAGGAGTATGTTCATGCAATGGAACTGCTTATTAATGATGCTCGTTTTACATTGTACAACATATGCTATAAGCGAGTACTTGTATGTTGGATAACGCTTGCATTCCTTGTGCTTTTGGCACTTTTGTTTTCAGGCCTGACTGGCCTTATGTTGTTCTCACTCGGTGTGTTGTGGCTGATTCTTAATGCTGCTGCAATCTTTTTATGCATGTGGATTAAACTGAGATTATCTAAAGGATTAGAACAATGTTTAGCCAGAGTAAACAAACTGCTAAGTAAACATAAATTGATACTAGCTTTGGATGACAGAGGAAAAATATCTTGTCATAAAGTAAATCTTTGCTTTATATACTTTGATGCTGGACCATGTATTGCACACATACAACAGTTCATTGAAAGTGAAGAAGGTAAAACAATCATGCAAGGTTGGGAACAGAGACTTGATGTACCCACAAATGATATTGTGATTCAAGGAACACAGTCTACCAGATTATCTAGAAAACAGGTATGCTTCTTAAGTTTTAATAAGATGTTAACACTAGTATTACAGCCAGTTAAATTTATCTCTTTCTTGAGAATACAGCTTCCGGTGATTTGAATGTTCTTGTGAATTATAAAGATATTGGTGGTACACAAAAATGTAATTAATATTTGATACCAAAAGAGGTATCTCCTAGTTTGAAATTAGTTAGTATGCCATACCTAAGCATTCTAATGCTGTAAATCTATACACCCAATATCTGAAGATGCTAATATAAGCTTGTGCAGTATTTTTGATTAGATTGGTTGATGTGTGTGAACACAAATATTAACATTTAAATCAGAATAAATAAGGTGAAAAATGCATAACATATTTTTTCAGAAACTGGGTGTACCATGGTGTAACTGTTGGTGTTGTATTGCTTTCTAACATTTTAACATGCTTAGAATTATGGAGAATTATTATTCTGGTTTCGGATTGCAGGTTTTGCTTTGGCTATATTTTTTAAATGATTAACAAATCTGCTCATTGGAAGCTAGTTACCTAACTATAACCATGACTCTCACAGAGTGGGCCTACAAAAATCAGAAATGATATTTCAAAACATGTAATTATTGAGTCTAGTATATTAATTATAAATGAAATATACCTTTCTGATTCAGTATGTACTTTTAGCAAGAGTTGGTTTAATTGCTTTTAGCTTTATATTTCTAATAACTCTTTTGTTCCACTTTATATTAATGGTACTGCATAATATAATGTATGGTAGTTTTATTATGGTTATGGTATTTTGTGAATATAATCTTTTAAATACCAAACTGCTGGAAGCTGGAGAATGCAAATGCAATAAAATTTGCTCAAGTAATGCAGATATCAAATAGATAAAACTGTGTATGAGTTATACCAGAGAATTTACACCCTATTATATCCTCTATCCATCTTCCAGTGTTTAGTATAAAATGATTACTTACCTAAAAGTAACTTTTAATCTCTAACTTCAAAACAGGGGCATTACCTGGTACTCACTTACCTCTCTTTCTAGCTTATTAAAGTTACATTTATGTATTTATTCTATATCACATACAAAATGTATCAAAGTCTTGCTTGCCTTTGAGCAAATTGTATAGCTTATTATTTTAACAAAAGTAAAGGATCTAGGAATATTCAAGAAGTTGACAAAATTGCACCCTGTTCAATGTTACCGAAAGTAGTGGTAAAATTTCAATTAAAATTTAGAGGTACATAAATATGTGTTAATATGAATATGCTGTAATTATTTAACTAAATGCTTTTAATAGGAATTTTCAAATGTATTTCAAATTCGCAATGTCATTTAATAATTATATAAGTGCAACTGTCGCCGGGATAAGAGCTAAGTGTATTCTTGTAATGAATAATGCAATACTATTTTAATTGAATTGCATTCCACCCATTGGTTATACATAATGGATGCATTGTGAAAGTCTATTACTATAATTAGACAACATGCTATGTTACTTAAATGAGTCACACTGCTCCTGCAGTGCTGTGTAATTTGCTGCAAAACCATGGATCCTTCACTTTGAAAGGCTTATTTTTACTATATATTTATAAATTAACTCATAACTACATTGGTAGACTTAGTAGTTTTGGTGGGTAAGCAAGGCATACGAATGTGCAGGGTATGGCAGAGCAATTGTACCTCCGGTACCTGCAGCGGTGGGGGAAAGACTTTCTGCGCCGCCGGCT
Source organism: Abrostola triplasia (assembly GCA_946251915.1). Lineage (NCBI taxonomy): Eukaryota > Metazoa > Arthropoda > Insecta > Lepidoptera > Noctuidae > Abrostola > Abrostola triplasia. The sequence continues at coordinate 6,297,838 of OX276423.1, forward strand.
CGACTGGACTCTTGATGAGGAAGGTGGCAACCCCGCTGCGCCACGTCATTTAACACAGGCGCTCTGTCCTTGTCAATATGTTGAGGAGGTTTTGCGGAACAAAGAGCCCAGAGATATGCGCGCTTGTTGCCCGCTCTGCAACGATTGGCTCAGACGTCGCGGTCTAGATTGACCAAGTCTCTCCATTTTTGGCAAGTCTTCAGATTTGTTATGCATACAAAACCTTAACCCGTTTTTTTACTATTTGAAATCTGTAAATATATTATCTGTTACAGGAACGGGGGGCTCTTCTATATTTGCGGTATGCAGGGCGCTGGGGATCACGCGCGGTTAAAAGAAGGCTTGACCTAAGCAGCTCCGTGCCCGGGCGTCATGGTGAGAAATATGTTTGTCCTTGTCAATTTATAGAAGAGCACCTAAAGGTTAAACCTCCTGCAGGAATTGCTAAATATTTTACACTTCCTAATCAAAATATCCAACTATACTAAAGTATGTAAATTATGAGTATGTTTTAACGTATCCGTCCATTTAGTATTTAAAGTGTAATCTATCCGTCCAAAATATATCATTACTTACTACTTATATTCCACTAAAACGTATTAAATGAATAGAGGTTATTTTAAAATTAGTACACTTATGTAATAGAATAGATTTAATTGTAAACATTCTTACGATTTATTTATATTTACATGTCAATCTGATATTGATCAAAGAAATCTATTTGAAATAAATTTTAACCTAAGGTGGTTAAAATTTATTCAAAATAGATTTCTTACAGGAAAAACTAAAAGTATTTACTGAACTAAAAATGTAATCAGTGATTAAAATCTGACTATATTACTATGTACTTGATAGCTTGGTATTTGTTATAGTGGCCATCCACTAAAGGCGAATGCAACTTTGGGCAACTCTTAATTCTGGTCTGAGTTAAGTTCATTTTGTAAAAAATAATGATATTTTGTCACTAATAGCTAATAAGTCCGTAACTCCAAATTGTTTGGGCAGCTTTTTTTTATTAACATTGTATATGACTAAAAGTAATATTCCATGTTACGTTCAAACGAAATGTGAAAATATCTTTATAATCTTCATTCTATCCATATATTCTATGACATTACTTTGCATGCATGAAGACATACATAGGTACTTTACGAAAAAGCTGTTGGTGGTTTATATTATTTTTTTCATACAAAACCAACTTACTTTAAAATTAATACTAACTTGAAAAAACAATCTACAATGTGTACGTACTTCACGTTAGAGTAAGTACCCACTTCAACCAAATAATAACGTACTGCATCAATAATTTACATTGTTGATCACTTATTTGATTGTACGCTTATTTTTCTGTTTCCTAAGTTGAGCATTCTCTTTTGCAGAATTTAGACCATTCATCGATCATTAACTATTTGTCTAATGATATTTATATAACACTAATAATTTATGTAAACAACAGCAGACTTTGTTAGTTTTTGTGCTATTGTTTCCAAAAAGTTTCAAAGCGAAAATATGTTTTTTTAAACTTGATTTTTCATTAAATTATATACGATATTATTTTCCGTTGGAATCTCAAACATTGTTATTTTTTTAAGATTTGTAGTATTTTTTATATCGAGTGGCCATATGTTTATCCTTTTACTGTTGTACAGGTAGGTAATTTTATTGGAATATATTTTAATCTCGTAAAATCATTTTTCAGTGTTAGTATTTAAGAGTATTTATTTAAATAATATTACAAAATTCTTTTCTTATTTATAAATTTTACAATAACCGCCATTATCATAAACTTAAAATGCGTCCTATGTAATCTTGTATTTATAAATCAAGTCTAATATTTTCTAAAAACAATTAAAATAAGGAATCATCGTAAAAGATCTGGAATCAATTATATCACAATTTTATTGCTTAGACTAGTCATCTACAGTAGCTGAACCACTATAACAGTGTGTTAAAAATATTTCATAATAAAACCAAAGCTCAAAATGTTAAATTTTATCAGATATATTTATAAATTAGTATATATTTCGAATTATTAACTATTTTAAAATAATTTAGCCTTAAGTAGTGTTACGCTTTATACATAATGTAATAAATAATGGTAATAAGGGATTATGTTACCTTAAGCGTCGCTAAATAAAAGCTTACATTCCCGTTTTTAAAGTGTTTGTTATAAGTACTTAACTGTGTACGTATTCAATTGAGATACTTGTCTGCTATAAAGAAAAAAGTTAAGGCTGACAGCTTTATTACTGAAGTTTGTAATAGTAACATACATTTTTTATATAGAATTTAGAAATAAGTATACATAATGTTGTGATTAATGTAAACACATTCCGTCCTAAATGTTGAAAGTACTTATATACCTACTTAATCGTAATCATCTCAATATAAACTTAAATCTTATTATTTTATTTGTATGTAAGTAACTAACTATGTTATGTAAATATATTAATATTTTTATACATTGTCGTTTTATTTTATTTTTTTACTTTCCCAATGAATAGTGTTAAATTTAATTTAAATAAATTCAAGCAATTCTATTATTTTATTATCATCTGATATTTATCTATTCTCTGATAGGCGAGTCTCCGCTTTTTGACGCTATTGCACTAAATGCAGACACTTATTGCGGCACCGTCTTCAAAACTTAGTTGTTGCGAGCAGTTTGGAGGCGATCAAAACCGCCATGGTCGATCACAGCTCGGCTAATGTAGGCAGGTCACGGAACGATTACGTGATTCAGTGAAGCTGTAGAGACAATCTTATTATGTAGGCAATGATCTATGATACCAACGGCATCAATATTACAGAATTTAATGCCTAAATAAAAGATAAAAAAGAGGCTGGTGAAAAGTTGGAATAGACTATGGTTAGGAATTGTGCCATTAGTAGCAATACTAGTATTTAAATCAAACTACAGGGCGAAAGCGAACTTATGTGTTTGTACTATGTCAGTAGATATCTAGCCTTACTGTACACTAAATACGAAGAAGAAAAGATTTCGTAATAGCATCCATGATAAAATAGGCTTCTATGTATATTTCTATTGTGATTTGTTAAACTAGTTTACTTGGTTGAGTGCTGGCACCGTCGCATAGTGAACGTCGAAAATGTAAAAATATTATTATTTATTCCTATTAAAAAGACAACGTTGTCAGCCCGCATTCCAGTAAAATATTAAGCAGTTTACCTCAAGTGGGTTTATCAAGATTGCGGCATAAATCCGATACCTTTACACAGTTAACCTACAATCTGTATTATAATGTATACTGAATTTATTTTATAATACTTGATTCGGTATTGGATTTGAATATAAAATTTAGGACGAATCTAATTTAAATCATTATGGCATTGGGATCAACTTTATTATAAATAAAGCATAATCAGCATTAATACAAAGTTAATGGTGAATAAAATATTTGATTAACTTACCTAAGCCTTGTCTGCTAATTAAACGGAATGCTAGCTACAAGATGTAAACAGCTAAAAGATGAATTATTTTTCTTTTTATAATAATTATCTAGCAAGCATTAAAAAACTATAGAATGCCTAAGTTTCAAATTCTAAAATGGTGAAATTCAAGCAGATACCTTTAGGGATTCTTTGCAGAACCCGCTTAATCCTTGGCGCACAGACATGTTACAAAAACATTTATAAATAGAAGGCCTATATAAAACATTCTAATATTATGGCTAGGAGTCGTAACCAAAAGTAAACACAGTGAATGGATCACAGAAACAATTTATTTTAAAATTATGATATAGAAATAAAGGATACTTAAAAAAATATGTAGGCTAATAATAATTACATACAAAAAATATAATACATGGTTAAAAACCATACTTCTGTTGAACATATTGATTTTAACATAATTACAACACAATAACTAATTATCACAGAAAAAATAAACTTTATCTTTGTTTTACTATTAAAATTATAAAATAATTCGGTTGAATACTTAAAGGAAAGCATTGTATAATGTAGCATAAAAATGTGCTTTGTGAATATACCAGTGTGCAGGTACGTAAGTATAAATTTTGTCAAAAAATATGTAGTAAGTACATTAGAGAGAAAGAACAAAAAGAATAACTTATTGCTATACTTTTGCGTGAAGTCAAGTTGACTAATAGTTTATACTTTGTGTTTACCATTAATAATTATTATTAAAATGAGCAATACTCTATGTAAATTACAAACTAGTATAGATAATGACCCTTTTTTCAATTTTTTTGTTTTTTCCAACCCTGTACAAATGAAAAATTAATCTAATAAAGACCTAACAAAATCAATTATACATTGTAGTACTACTTCAAAACCGTTTCTTTTAACATAAAATAAGAAAAATAATTTCATCAATGAGATATTCAAAGTGGAAGTAGATATGCACCAAGAATAGCGAAATTAATTATTATAGCATAAAAATATAACATTAATCCGTTTAGGTTGACGTCTTTTTATAATAAGCCTATAATTATTTTTAAAAAATGTATTAATTCGGTCGCGATTTCTTCGGCGGTCCTTTCGAATTTCCTGCGTTTGGGCAATAAGCTTTGAAACCTTTCACCTGTTCTTTCACTTGGGCATTATTATCTGCAGCTGTACTGTCTCTATTACGCTTAAGGTTTTTATCAAGCTCTTCGTCCCTCAGGTCAATAGAAGAAGCAAGAGATTCCAGCGAAGTAACAGTAGAACGTTCTTGTATCGTTTGGCGGACAGAGAGGTCAAGGAAAGGCCGAGCTTCCAATGTAACGGAGGGAAGGGGATCTGGAGAGACTCCGGTCTCGGCGGAAGCCAAGTCCTCTAGCGCAGTCATCTTCATGAGATCACGCTGCGACTCACGCGCCTCCATCAGGAATATGCTCTCCTGTTTACCGCCAGAGTTACTAATCAGTTCCCAATTATTATGAATTAACGAGCGTTTATCGAACATATTTTAACAAAAAAGAAAAGCATGCAATTTGAGTCACAAATATTTTAGGGCTCCGTAACCACTTTAGTATATATATTTTTAAACTGAAAAAAAAAATGTAGTTAGCAGTCTACTCGAGTATCTACTGATATAACGTACTTGCTTTTGCCCGCGGCTTCGCCCACGTAAAATTAGACTGTTAGTATATTTACCTAAAATAAATAACTATTAACAAACGACTAAAGTTTTTAAACAAGCTTAAAATTTGTTTTATATTTCCCACTGTAAATCTAAATTTTGATCATCCCCCTTTTTACCCCTTCGGGGTTCATTTATTAAAGTTTTTTGTAATAATGTCTATTTATTTCCCACTATAAACCATTATGTAATTTCAAGATATTATCTTCTCATAATATCTTTCACCCCCTTTTTCGCCCCCTTAAGGGTTGAATTCTCCTATTCGGACTTTACACGTTTCTTATATTTTAAATTAGAAGATTAAATACGTCGGTAGCTCTAGCTTAAAAACTGGAGAAGTTTCATACAAACTTTCAACCCTTGTTTAAACCCCTTAGAGAGATGTATCTAAAAGAAAAGTAGCCTGTCTGTATGTCATGTCTCAGGTCTTTAACTTTCTACATGCCCAAATCTCATCAATCCATTCAGCGGTTTAGTCGTCAAGGCATAACAGGCAGACAGACGTTACTTTTACATTAATAATATTATAGTTACACTGATTTATGAAAATGTAAAACAAAATCATATAAATTAATAATACATCTTTGAATATAATTATTTGTACGATTACGGAACTCTAAAACGATGCCCAAGTACTATATAAATGTATAAGAGCAAAAAAAAAAAAAATTATGTAAGTGAAAATAACATTAGTAATACTTGCATAACAAGCAGAAAATGAGCAAATGATTCGTGTTATACAAATCGGCTGTGTATAAAAACGAGACACATAATTATTACCTACTTTAAATGTAAAAACAAAATGTATCCATCTAAGCACTTGCAGTTCTAAGCATTTTAGTCACCACTTCGCAAAATACTTGAGGGGTAATTAAATTAGCCACAATTTTGGTTAAATCACGTGCGTTATATTATATCCATACGAATAATAATCATTGAAAGCAGGTAACTGTTATAAATTTGCCGCGGTGATCTTCCCTAACACCCATTTAAGTGTAAGTGCCGCTTCCGCCTACCAACATTATACATCATTCCATATACAGAAAACTATCTTGAGTTGGTAACCTATGTAACCCATTATAAATTTAGTTAGTTATTTACAAATAATGTTTGGGTAAGACCAAGATAGATACTATTATATTAAACTAAGGAAATAATTATATCTCTTTGGAACACCTTAAATTCTTATTCAAAGAGTGAAAGTGTATGGTGATCTTAAATAGCCTCTCCGTTTACCATATTATGCTTCATGATTGAACTAATTAATTACCTTCACTTCTTTGGTAGTGTATTGGTCGAGTTTGTCGTATATAACAGCATGCAGGCCCATGCTTTTAAGTTTCTTGATAGTATTCTTATCATTATTGTCATCGCCCCAACAGAAAATGACCAATCCAGCGTCAGTGGCCAGCTTTACCTGTCAACAACACATTTGAAAGGTTAAAATGAATTACTATTAAGCTCTCAGTTCTATTCATGTTCCGATACGATAGCGTTTTCGCCTTTTTTTTTTAACCGACTTCAAAAAAAGGAGGAGGTTCTCAATTCGACTGTATTTTTTTTTTTATGTTTTTTTTTTTTTTTTTTTTTAAATCTAGTATTTAGAGGCTTCAGTGCACTCTGGGTGACTATGCCAGCCTCATGGGATCAATCCTATTGTAGCATAATGGGCAACCTGCAAGCCGCGATAGCAAACTGCAAGTCACCCATTACTCTACTCTATCCCCTACTCACATCTTCAAATATAGTTCCTCACTTCATACTCATGTTCTCTGCCCCTCTCTATCCTTTCTCTCTCTCATACATCGTTTTAGGAACTTGTAAATACTCTGTGCTTCTTCAGACATTGGCTGGCTCAGAATCCTATTGATTCCACCATTGTGGAGATCAATATTTGGTAACAGGCTCCTCCTCAGTTCGCGATACTGGTCACATTCCACCATCACATGAATGATATCTTCAGGCACTCGACATGTATCGCACAGTGGCGATGATTTAACCCCCATCAAATGATAAAATTTGTTCAGTGGAACATGACCAGCCCGCAACCTGAGAGCAGCACCCAATGTCTCCCTGGAGAGGCTGGCACATTCAAACCAAGGCACTGACCCTGGTGTGTCCTGCATGGTGTAGTACCAAGCACCCTTAGTTTGTGAGCACTCTCTAAACGACTTCTTCCATTTCTCTGCACACACTCTTCTAGCCTCTGGGATAATCTCCCAACCGTAGGGCTGATTCAATACATCCACGCCATCATCCACTGCATTCCCCGCCAGCCGATCCACAATCTCATTCTCAAGCAAGCCAACATGGGAAGGTATCCACTGAAACTCGACACAAACATTTTCTTGCTGCAATCTATGAACTAGACCCAAGGCTTCATAGGCTATCGGAATACCTCGGATACCCGAGACACACCGAGCCAAGTGCTGTAGAGCGCTTCTGGAATCTGAAAATATAACTACTTTTTGTTCCCCTACACTGCTAGCATAAGATAATGCCTCCGTGATCGCCGTAAGCTCGGCTCTCATCACAGAGACATACTCATGCAACCTAAGTTGCATATGCAAATTCCTTTGTGGGTCTAGGAATGCTGCACCTACCCCCCTTGTGCCCCTTGATCCATCTGTGAACAATTTATAATATTCACGGTATTTGTCACGAGTTTCAGCCAACACCCTGTGGCGTAGTTCCATTACATTATACCTTCGTTTAGGTCTATCCATACTGTCACATGTATTATGAATGTAGGATCTGACATTGATATTTGAAATCCAAGTGTCTAACTTAAACATCTCCAATTGGTCACTCTTATAAATAGCCTTATTAACTAATTGCATGTGTACCTCTATCAGAACTGGTTCCCTTTTCCCTCTCCAGTGTCCCTTTAAACTAGCAAGTTCCCCTATTAAATCTTTTGTACTATTAGAGATTGAAGCCGTTCGCAACCAATATCTGCACCCAAGCCAAAATCTTCTAACATCGAGAGGTTGCAAACACATTTCACTCTCCATTACATGGATTGGTGTAGTTCTTATAAAATTACCACATATCCTGAGAGCTCTATTCTGTAAAATACTTAGCTTTCTTAAGTGAGTTTTAGCACTGCTACTATATAAAAAACCACCGTAATCTATTCGAGCTCTAATTAATGAAATATAAAGCCTGCGAAGATGTTTTGGGTGTACTCCCCATGACTTACCCGCTAGGGTCTTGAGGATGTTTAAAAGTTTGTATGCTTTTTCACATATTTCATTAATATGAGCACCCCAACGTAACTTACTGTCCAACCATAGACCCAAATATTTAATTTTATTATGTACCTTAATTTGTATTGAGTTTATGTCTATAGAGATATTATAATTTTTCCTTGTTTTATTAAAAATACATAAACTAGTCTTAGATTCTGATATAAATAAACCAATATCCCCAAGTAATTTTATCACAATATGTAAGGAATCTTTCATGCATATTATAGCCTCCTGCACATTCCTATTATCTATAGACTTATACAAGACAAAGTCATCTGCATATTGTGATATACTGACATTTTCTATACTTTTACATAAGTTCATAGTGACAATATTGAAAAGTAAAGGGGACATTGGATCTCCCTGTGCCAAGCCTCTATTTGTATGTCTTGTTACCATACTATTGTTCTCACCCAATATAACTTGACATTTTCTATCAGACAAAAAATTCCACAAATATTGATTAATTTTATGACTAATACCTATGTTTTCCAAAACTTGAACTAATGTTTTTATGTTTACGTTATTGTAGGCGTTATCTATGTCAACAAAACAAGCTAAGGTGGGCGTGTTTCTAGCAAATCCTACTTGTATTGTTGTTATCAGACGCGTCAAGTTATCTAAGGTAGAATGAGCTTTCCTGAAACCAACCGTAGATGCAGAGAGTAATTTCTTATTCTCTACATACCATTCCAATCGTTTCCCTAGAATATGGTGGAACGTTTTACACATACATGACATGAGCGAGATTGGACGAATAGACGACAACAAAGTAGGATCTTTTCCCGGTTTTGGGATTGGAACAATTCTAATATTTCGCCACTGCTGGGGCACCACCCCAGTTTGCAAGATTAAGTTAAAAATGTGTAACAGAAATATTTTACCAGACTTAGAAAGATTATAAATCATTGAGTATGCTACATTATCTATGCCCGGCGAGGTGTCTTTGCGTTTAAGAGAGTTTTTCAGTTCATTCATCGTTATCTCCTTACTCAAAGTGCAGTCCCCCCTGTCTATTAGTTCTGGAGGTACTTCCCCAACAGTGTCAGGAGTCAAGGAACGCAATAACTGTTTTGCTCTTACAGGATCTACTGTTTCTCTTGCTTTTATACCCTTCATCCACCTCATCTTCCTCCACATTTCTGTAGCGGATGCTTCATTATCTATGCCTGAACAAAATTCTGACCATCTTTTATGTCGGGACTTTTGGATAGCTTTTTGGGCGTGTAGTATTGCATTTTTGTACTTGTCATAATTATCTGGGGTTGGGTTCCGTCGCAACTGAGCTAAAGCTAGCCGACGTTTTGCAATAACTTGTGAGATCTCTGAATTCCAATATGGTTTTGGGGTAAATTTAGAACTGGGGTCCTGGCACAATTTAATCCATGGAATAGTCTCTTCGGCTACAAGGTTTAGTTTGTGTTCAAACTGGTTATAGTCAGATTGCACATCGCCTGACGGTACCAAAACTGCAAACTCCTGCTCTGTCTTCTGCCTGAACTCTACCCACTGGGCCTCCTTGTAATTTCTTTTCTTTATATATGCATTAGATTTTTCATAACCGAGTGAGGATTTGATTATTACATGATCACTACCCAACGTTTCATTCAGGGGGTTCCAGGTCACCCTTACTGCTATGTCGCAGGTGGCAAAGGTTATGTCTGGCGACGACTGCTGCAAATGTCCATTCACCATTCTGATCCTTGTAGGTCTTCCATCGTTCATGCATACATAATCATTTTCAAACATTGCTCTATAAACTCTCTCACCTCTTGTGTCTACTTTACATGACCACAATGTATGGTGTGCATTAAAATCCCCAGCTAAAATGGTTTTTGAGTTGCACAAGCTAAAAACCTGGTCCCAGTCAGATTGGCCTACATTAGCTGATGGTGGGCAATATATGTAAATTATGTTGGTTAGCCCCGGCACATTCAGCACCTCTGTAATAAGGATCTCAATACTATCATTTGCAGGTGTAAAAGATCTTTGCACCATTCTAATTGACTTGTGGTAAAATATACCCACACCCCCATATCCATCTTCTCTATCAGCTCTTATAATATTATAATCCTTTATCCTTATGGTAACTTCTTCTGACAACCATGTTTCGCTTATAAGTGCAATGTGTATTTTTTCTTGCTGAAGCAACAATTCCAGATCCCTACATTTAGTTGGTAAGCTGTTTGCATTCCACTGTGCCACATTAATTGTACTTTTATTGTAACTAGCCATTTAATCTGTTAATCCTCCCAGTAACTTCCACACGAATTCCATAGTAAAGTATTCTTTCAGCCAACAGATAACTTCTCCTACTATATACTTCAGCACCCCTGTCAGCTTCATTTCAAGCTCCATATCTGAACAGATAATCTCCTTCAATCTGGATATCACCACACGTAACTCAACTCTTTCCTTCTTATCGTTTTTATTTCCTTTCTGTGTTCCACAATCAAAACTTGATATCCATTCAAATTGATTTTTATTTGCGGAACTTTTACCCTTATCGTCAGGCTTTTTGAGGCGACGCACCGTGGTCCCTGTGCGGCGTTCTGTTTTTGATGGTGTTTTCACCACTTCTGCATAACTCACCTCCCTCGGTGTACAAGATGTGTCTTGTACTTTTTCTGTCTCACTCTCCGTGATCTCTGTCACTTCTGGCGTTGAGAGATTGGCTCCTCTCTGATACTTGGTTTTGGTCCCATATCCTGCATTGCCACCTACCTCTTTTAATGCCATTTTGTATGTACACTGGCTCCTTGCCATCACTTCTCGGATATTTTTCTCCCTTTTGAACACAGGACAAAGTGATTTTACCAGTGCCATATGACTACCCTTACAATTAATACATTTGATGTTTGTAGTTTCGCAATTTTCATGTTCTCCACCACATTTCGGGCATATCTGAGTTTTCCTTGGGCAATTATTTCTAATATGTCCATACCTCCAACATTTCGAGCACTGTGTAACAGGGAACATAAATGGTTCCACCTTCATTCTACATCCATATGCTATTACATATGGTGGAGAGGTAGAACCTTTGAAGCAAATGCGCACTGTCTCACTCTCAATAAAATTTCCACTTTCATCCTTCTTTTTCAGTCTTTTAACCGCTATTATCTCCACACTGCTTTCCAGTGTACTCATAATATCTTCATTGGACAAATCCTTTTCTATATCTCTTATCAATCCATACGAGTATGGTATCTCACCAGATCTCCTACAAGTCCAGCCTCTATCTTTTATACCCTGACACTCCATCAGACTTACAGAGTTTTCATAGTTGCTAAATCGCAGCACAACTTTGTATGGACTCTTATATGTAACTTTTATAATGCCTTGAATTCCTGTTTCCTTCAGAATCTTAGCCAGACCAATTTGTTTAGGTAAATTTTCTTTACATGATATCACAACCTCACACAACTCATCGTGCTCGAGACTATCAGAACTGTTACAGTTTGGTTTTTTTCTACTTCCCACAGTAATCCATTCCCCCTCCTCTCCCTCCTTAGAAGCCGCCCTTTTATTAGCCCTCCTATCCTTGCTACTGTCTCTGATTTCATTTTGTGTTAGCTCAACGTCCATGATTTTCCTTCCTGTATCCGACCCAATAATGATATGGTTTATTTCTTCCTGGGTCATTGTTCCCGTGAACATCAAATTCTCCTCTTCCAACATATCATCCCCACTGTCATCACTATCCATCACAAACACTAAAAAACACTTAAAATAGTTTTTTTTTTTTTTTTTATAGGTTAGATGTGGGTAGACACATTAATTTTACTTCCTCACACTATATGTCCTAATCGTCACTGTTTGCAATATATCACAACTTATTTACAACTTAAACACTATCAGTACATTGCTAGTCTTTGTATCACTAGAAATATAACATTAACTGCTATTTGTTACGCGAACGATATCTATACCGTCGAAATACGAAGTAGTAAATAGAATTTTTATGTTTGTTACCTCATAACTTTCGCTTGGGTGAACCGATTTTGATGATTTTTTATTTATTTGAAAGCTGGTGCCTCCCGTTTGGTCCCATTGCAATTTGATTAAGATCCGATCAGTACTTTTTCAGTAATTCTTAATAATGCTGTTTTTTTTCACGTTCTCTACTACATTTTCCTATGATTGTTCTCCGATTTCTGCGGTTTTTATGAACCGATTTCGATGATTTTTAATTTTTTAGAAAATTTGTTAGTTTACAGTCTAAATTCACTGAAAATCCAAAAATAAACAAAAATTTTAACAAAAAAAAACCGTCTTCAAAACAAAACTATTTCACAACAAATTAAAAAGCACTAAAAAGTAAAAAAAAATTGCGTCGTATTCTTCTACGACTTAATAACCTGCTTAGTAAAATTAAATTAAAAATATTAGACTAACTAGTTAAAAATCAATAAAATTATTACGCTAGTATTTTTACTATTATTATTATTATTGGAGTCGGTGTCAGCCAAGGTAGGTTTGTAACTACACGACGTGTTCACTAAGTTCACTTGCTAGCTCCCCTCCTACCCCGGCCCCGCTCTTGCCTCTGAAGTCGCGCGTCGTCGTCTAGTCACACTTGCAATACAAACTATGATGTTTTGCGTTGGCTGACACCGACTCCAAAAATAATAATAATAGTAAAAATACTAGCGTAATAATTTTATTGATTTTTAAGTAGTTAGTCTAATATTTTTAATTTATTTATTTATTTATTAAGGTTTACCAACAGCTTCTGTGTACAGTAATGCTTATGTATATTAATATCTATGTCTAAGACTTACACAGTCGCCAATTACTGGTTAACCAGCATTCACAAAATAAGTGATAAGGTATAATTTAATTTTACTAAGCAGGTTATTAAGTCGTAGAAGAATACGACGCAATTATTTTTTACTTTTTAGTGCTTTTTAATTTGTTGTGAAATAGTTTTGTTTTGAAGACGGTTTTTTTTTGTTAAAATTTTTATTCGTCCGGGTAAAGTGAAACGAATGTATGTACCCCAAAACAGCATTTAAAGTTTGGCTTTACGTCACCGGTAAAGAAGGCGACGTTACTAGCTAAATAATTGAGTAGTTTATAGTTATCCATCATATCATATCGTATGGAGATTTAAAAAATGCAATTGAAGTATTTGCGATACTTAGTTCTTGAGTCGATGAAATTATTATTATTATTGCATATGTGCTGCACCTAAATAAAATTGTGTGTAAATCTAAATAAAGACAATGTAATAAAATCTGTACATTACTGATCTGTGTAACGATATAACGTATCCAAATGAGACGATATAGCTATCATTCAATGATAAGATGATAGGAAAAGTTATTTTTGATACTACAGCTGCGATAGCTGCTCTACATTTCTACGTCAGCCGACTATAGGATCAATCACGTGACCCGATTTATTAACAGATACTATGCGAGGTCAACACGATATTATTTGGGTTGTCGAACTGTTTACCTGTGGATTTCTTGGCCCAAACTTAACCAAATGCCTTATTGATAATTGAATTACTCTATATTCATATTTTTGGACACATAGTAGCTATAACACACGCTTTACTAGTTAAGTAGGCAAAAGCTTAGGTAAGCATAAAATAAATACTTGTAAAAATACATATTAATATTATTATATTCTATTCAATAATGTGTTTCATTCTTAAGATGTAGATTTGGTATATTCCAAAAGTGCAGTCAACAGACTGTTGAATTGTGTGCATAATATGACTTGCATATATTGCTTCCAAAAATAATATAAGAGTCATTGATCTTGAAACATTGTATTGTTTCTTTGAAGATTTATAAATTAGATTTTCTCAGGCTTTCTTTCTTTTTTCAATTATCTGACGAGTTACAAAACATTTACCTGAGTAGGATCTCTAAGCAAATCTTCAGTGTGGACTACAATCCCCAATATATCGGTACTAACTGCATTTTGTACAGCGGCTGGTATTGAAGAACATCTAGGATCGCGATATGGTTCATACTTATTTGTTATACCCTGAAAATAAAATAAAATATTGATAGGTACATTTTAATTGGTAATAAATATGATAATTCTAATGAATCAATTAAGCTACTTACAACGGTAAGAAACATGACGGGATATTTATTTTGCTTATTTCTGACCATCGTACAGATATCTGGGTTAAAACAAGAAAATACTATGCGGCGTTCTCCGGCGTGCTTTAAGATAACTTCGAGAACCTGGAAATTAGAAAACACATTTTTAGACATAAACATGCAACTAACCAAAAGCTTAAATTAACCCAATACATGTGTAGGTCACTGTATGTGATGTAACTACCATTCCATGTGGAATTTGCTGGATAAAGCTACAGTTAATTAGGAACATCTTCAAAGCTATCTATAAACCTACATATATTCCTAAAACCTGTGGCTTTTTCGGTCTAATTGACGGTAACGTTAGACGTTATAAAACACGGGTGCCACATATGTTTGTTAAGATATACTTGCACAAGTAATTCTTCTCCTTTTTGGTGCTGTTTGATTGTTTCGAGTATTTATACAGTCCTGTACACTTGCGCAAGTAGCTGGTAACATGTGTATAAGTTCACTTACTTTATCCACATAGGTATTCATATCAAATGGATTATTGAGTTCAAAAGTCCCATCTTGCATCTCCATGGTCCATTTTAGCTCTACATTGAACCCAACACGTGCATCAATGCAGTTCAAAGTGTCTTCCAGGGTAGGAAAAGGTTGGTGATCCTCTAATTCTTCATCATAAAATAATATCTCATTATTACGACCTTCAACTAAGTGATATACCTATAAAAATAAATGGATATATATAAAATATAAATTATACTTTGTAAAATAATTTAATCTGTGCATTATAAAGAGTAGGTATATAGGTACCAGTTATTATATGCATAAATATTACATAATGTTTCAAACAAAAATAATTAATGTCTCAAACAAATATAAATTTCTGATAACTATAACTTGTATAAAAACTTGCAGTAGTGGTTATCTACAGAAATATATGAGATGATGACATACATAACGTAACAAGGAATGTTGACCTACTATGTGATAGAGAAATTATATTGTTCATCATGAAAGGCAATATATTAAACAATTTAAAAATGAATTTATATTATAATGAAGATTGAATTTCGAATGAATTAAATACTGTGGTTACCATGTGAACGACAAAAAACAAAAGCTTTGAAGACATTGAAACCTTGAGTTAATTGTATACCTTTAGTTTCTGAAGTTGTTCCAATGTCAAATCCTTCACAGGTAACTCTAACATTTCTGTAAACTCAACTTCCTTCTTTCTTTTCATTGATATACATACATAAAAATCATGATAAATAACTGGTATCATATCTTTGCTTAGCTGAACATCAAATTCTAGCATGTCTGCACCACTTGCAGCTGCTTTTCTAAGGGAAGCTATAGTATTTTCACGAATAGCATTTCCTCTGAAAAGGATCACATTAAACATAACAAATGCCAACAAATTGTTTAGAAGTATGTTAATATTAAAAAAGAATATTATTTTGTATAAAACTTACTCTTTGGTTTTGAAACTAGCACCTAAACCTCGATGTCCAACTTCTAGACCAGTCCAGGAAGGATCCCAATATTTTGCATATGAGATTTGAAAGTTACAAAATGAAACAGGCATAGGGTGTACAATCAAATATTCAATGTTTACTATTCCTAAGGGACGGTGTTTCACATTACATGTTACTGGTAATTGTAAAGTGCCCTCAGATGGTTTGAACATATTTGGCAGTACATATGTGTACCCTACATGACATGGAGGATCCTCAGATGCAGCACGACTGCTGTACACATAAAAGTCCACAAGATAAGCTAGAGCTTTGATGTCTGGAGCCATGACATTGATAAGCATCACATCATTGGGTTTATAAATTCTTCCAAACTGCTCCTGTGGCTTCAGGACACAAATGGCAGGATCATTATCAAGGGTTGACACCTCTACCAGTACTCCAGAGGGCAACTCGGCATCCATTATATCCGTGCTTAGGGATGATTCTTCTACATGTGGCTCTGTTCCAAACGACAGTTTTACAGGTGTTACTTTTATATTCAAAAGCTTTTCAGATAAACGACTCTTTAGCTTTAATGGGTTATTAATAAACTTAAACTGCAACAATGTCTGTGCAGTGAGCCAACCAGTAGATACTACCTTTTTGCCTTCATAATCACCATATGTATCCATAAAAGGGTGAAGTACAGATTCTTTAATAATCCGTGGCGGTATATGTGTTTCCCATTGCTGGATTACAATATCATTCACTTCAGCATCAATAATAATGCATTTACCATAACGATAAAATATATCACAAGTGTTAGGAACTGTAATAGTCTTAGACCACAAATCGGAGCTATCTTCTCGTTCAAGAATTATTATCTTGTTGACATCCCATTCACCAAGTTCAGGTATATTGCCTGTAATAAACACTTTTTCCTGGGCTGCAACACCTGGTGCTGTAACCGTGAATGTCCATTTTTGCGATGTTATTTCCACCTCTGATTCTGAATGAGTCGCCGACATTTTTCTTGGTGGCTTGTGTTTTGGTGTTCTTTTATCTTCTAAAAAAAACCATCGTTGCATTTTGTTACGAACAGTGACAAAAATTTTAATAAATCAGCAAATTTTATCTTATACAAAACAGTTATTGTTTACAGAACACTTACATTCACTGTTCATTTCCAAATATTTTTGTGCTCCTTGACACGTGTCACGTAATTATGTATCAAAAGAGTATTTTATTTATAAGACAGAGTAAATATTTTCAGTAAGGGTAAAGTAGACACAGGTAAAAGTTGAGGTAACTATGAAAAATTACGAATACTATGTCAGACTGTCAGTCGTGGATTCGTGGTGACGTTGACACTTGACACTGACACCGGACGTTTAGTATTGTTGTCTCTGAGATTGTTGTAGTCTCGTTGCTTGAAGTTCACACAGCCACACAGGTTGTTGTTGATAACGATAGTTATATTTTATCAATCGATTATTTAGGCTCTTAGGTAAGTATATATGAACGTGTATGAAATAACCAATTTCATATCAAGTTGAAAATGTATTTAACACGCCATTTGCCATGGAAATTAGGATGGCCTTGCACCTTCTCATGTTCCTGGCTCAGCAGTTTGCGCTGGCACTGCTGCTGCGAAGACCCTTAAGCGCCGAAAATACAATAACCTGATTGGATATTGTATTTTTGAGCCCTTTGGGGTCGAAACATTTGGGCCATGGAATCCAATCGCTCGTGCCTTATTTAAAGATCTAGCAAAACGTTTAGTCGACTCTTCGCTTGATCAGAGGGCTGGTTTATTTTTGGGTCAAAGAATCAGCATTGCCATCCAACGTGGCAAAGCTGCCAGTCTTCTAGGCACGTTAGCTTTTGAAAACGATGAGAGGAATACTTTGATGCTTTTTAACTGTTTATTTTTGTATATATTGTTTTTATTTTGTATTAGAATTAAGTTGTAAATAGTTTTAAAATATTTCATAGATTAGATTAAGTACAAAGATTATAATAAAGATTTAACAAGTTGCATGAATTCCAATAACGTTTAAGTATTGCATGGATTTCTCCAGCCTAGCCAGTCTGTATGTTGTCTGAAATAATTATAATATTAATTACTGTCATGTTTAACAAAATTATTAAGTAGTAGCTTCAAAGAAATATCAGTGAACATCAATTAAATGCTAGCAAGAGTAACTTTAACACTTTCACTGCCAAGCTCATTTTACATCATAAACTCCGCAGGCCCGAAAATGTTAGATAATAATACATAACAACCCGACGCGACAGCCGAGTCCATCGGCGCGATAGCGATGTAACGGGACCCTTACGCCCAAACAGCCGCTAGCCGGGTTCACTAAAAAAGTTGTCAGTAGAGCGCAGGGTTGCCCAAATTAATTTACTAAATTACATTCAAATAATATTTTTAACCATAATAAAGGTGACAAAGAAAACATTTTCTGTGATTTTGTTTCGGAATACCTACCCGAAATCCTTATTGGATTTCGGGTTATTATTAATTGCCAGATTTGTATTTTTAGTTGAATATATTAATACGTAAATACATCTACGTATTAATAATTTGTCACAGTACATTTAACCTAACTACAAACTACGTATTTTTGGCAGCCCTCGTGTTTTGATTTGCACCCGGTAGGCGGGTGCTGGGCATGGCGACAACTCATCTATAGCTACGTATAGATAAGACTGGGTAGGCGGGTTGTGGGCACACGAACGAATTTTCGCTCGACCCGGGTGCTGGGCACTGAATGTGTTATCTTACTGCGACATTACATAGTTTTATGAAAACTTTCCCACTACAAGGTAAGTAGGTACAAGAATTTATACAAAGAAGGAATCGTCATCGGTGCGCTGCGAGTTGGTGATTACCGATCATTAGGTACCATCATATTATATCAGATCTAGTTATTTTTCTTCATGGTAAGTATCACAAAATAAAACTATCATTGACGTTTTTAATGTTGCCTTAAAAACGCAACCTTGTGCACCGCATCCGGTCTCTCAACCTTTCACTATTTCTACTACTAGTTATAGTGATAGACAATAGCCGTTACGGTAACGTTATCGAATTATGGAATAAGATTATAGGTGGGCATGGAAAGGGTATTTTGATTTCTTCATAAACTATAAGAAAGGCGGTGTGGTGAAGGGGTCAGCCTTTTTACCCGACTACATTAAAGCCATAAAGGAGGGTTATGTTTTTAACCTGTAGGCAGCTTAGTTATATCCTGTTTGATACCCTGATTATACCAATTATTTAATTATAAATATGTAGTAGAGACACGATCAACATCATCGCTCCTACATCCCATGGAGGGTTAGGCACGAGATATATATAATATACGATAATATACTTAATAGCAAAACTGCTGAGAATCGTTCAATTTATTAATTTAGTCTCCCTCGTTTGTCTAGTGGTCGCTAAGCGACAGCTGAACACGAGTAACTGGGGTTCGAATCCCGGTTATTGAGTTTTTCTAAACTTCAACTAGCCGAACATGCACGCTACAATGAGATTATATTTATATTATTTACATTTCATGACAACGGTATTATATTGCATTTTCAGGGACTTAATTACGCAACTAAAATTTATAATTATGATTTGTAGGAAGTAAATAAGTGAAAATATAATAAATTATAAATTTGTATTTCGTATAAACGCTTAACAGTACCTTTACATATTTACAACTAAACACATGACATATGTTATGGATAAAATTATTTATTGCTATGTTTATTTTAACACTATTAAAAGAACTAAATATATCTTAATGCTGCTGCGACATGCTTGCCTTGCTTGCACGGCTACCGCTGTTTATGATCACAGATATCAACCTAACCTAACCAACGCTTGCCTTCTTATTTTACAATAATTATTAATATAATAATCATTTCCATAACATATATTGCAAAATTACTATTACTTAGATACTTATTTACATATAGCAGTCTTTTTGAGTGTCTAACTCTAGAACAGAAACTTATTACAATGACTTTACATTTTTACAACAATTTATCGTAAACCATAATGTACTTTTTGTTTAAAATGGACAATTAACACCTGGATGTAAAAACGTACAATTGTCGCCTTGTCGACATGACCCTTTCCTCTGGAAATACATGCAAACCGCCTTGCGACCACCACGAGGACCACCTCTGCCTCTCTGAGGGCCATCCCAACTTCCAGCGTTCTTACCTCGCCAATGGCCGCCAGTACCTCGGCCTCGCATGGCTCCTCGGAAATTTCCCATGCCAGGAAAGCCGTCCGGAACAGGAGGCCCTTGTGGCCCTGACATGTTGAAATCCATAGGAAACATATTTTGCTGCATATTGAAACCTTCTGGTGGAACAGGAAACATCGGATTTGGTCCCCCAAACATTTCTGGCGACATCATCATATTTTCTGGTGGCATCATCATTCCTGGGGGAATATTACCAGGGGGCATGGCTCCAGGGGCCATGGGACCTGGCATGCCGTTTGACATAATATGCGGCGGTACTCCACTTGGCCATTCTGTAGGAACCATGTTACCGCCTTGAAACCCAGGTACTCCAGGGAATTGGGGAGTTGGGAAATTATTAGGAAACTGATTCATGTTTGGCGGGAACATACTTGGTACATTCATGTTAGCTGATGGTGGTGGTGCATTACCTTTGGGTTCAGGCCAAGGCATATTTCTAAAATCACTAATATTGTCCTGGTTGCCAGTAACATCATCTAAAGGAATAATTGTAGGTTCTGCATACGGATGCGTTTCTGGTTCTGGTTCAAACGCAGAGTCGGGTATCATTGATTTAGAAAAATAAAGTGGTTGAAGAGTTCCTTTTTGGCGAATTGCCTGAATATCTTTTTCTTTGCTGTTCTTGCCATGTTCTACTTGCACTTGTCCATCGGCGTCAACAGGTATTAATGGCCTCCAAGTTGTCTTTTCTTCCATGACGTCGTCGTTACTAAGATTTCTTCCTTTCTGGAACGCGTCCCTCTCGTGAATCCTTTCCAAATATTTCATGTCGGTAAAGGTCTTAGTTACATTAACTCTTTCAGTTTCATCAAGTTCAAAGTATTGAATTTCTTCCAATTCAGACTCTGGTTTCCATTTTATACTTTTTTTGGGCCCTTTTCTCTTATGATAGCACAAAACACCTTTAAGTCCATTAATTGTTAAAGTATGGGGTTCGGATGTATCCATTTTCTCTTCCTCATTCTTGTCAACATTTGTATCCTCTTCATTTGAATCAGTAGTTTTATCCAAGGACTTTTCCTTATCTTCTGTTTCAAGAGTGTCTTGATAAAATCTTGGTGGTACTGATTTACTTTCACTACTTGGACTGCTCATGTTAGTAGGAGTGTGTGGCGGTGACGCATCATTTCCTGAATCTTTTGAACCGCTAGTTCGTCGTTTTCTTTTCTTTGGATCTTTTTTGTTTGTTGCTGAAGCATTCAAGGCGTCCATAAACATGTCACTTTCTAATAACAGCATTGCTGAAA
This sequence comes from Abrostola triplasia, assembly GCA_946251915.1. Classification (NCBI taxonomy): domain Eukaryota; kingdom Metazoa; phylum Arthropoda; class Insecta; order Lepidoptera; family Noctuidae; genus Abrostola; species Abrostola triplasia. The sequence continues at coordinate 6,319,245 of OX276423.1, forward strand.
CAAACAAATACAATCTATAAGTTTCATATTTGTGTTATTTACGATTTTCTATACCTAACACCAACGATCACATTTTGTGCCAAATGAGCAAATAGAACACTGGACACAGTTGACAGTAATTATCAAAATAGTACAATATTAAATCTTCTAATAAATAAGTCCAAAATGTATAAAAACGGGTTCTCTTCAGTTTTAAGTATTGTCCTTCCAAAAGGTCTATCGAATAAATTACAGTATTAAATATCGCGTATGGTTTTTTTAAGTGTATGTCGTAGTAAGTATTGTACCTAAACACATCTTAAATATTCCTGTATCTACTTGGTAACTTGCGGAAAATTCTAGGCAACTCTTTGTCCAACACCAGTGTTTTCAAACAGCACACCAGCGGGTTTATACTCACAAGAGTCGATTCAATACTCTCTACTGATAATAGTGTGAATGTTTTATCGGTACGATAGATTTACCAACCAAATAGTTGTCGTAGATTAATAGACGAATAATATAAGGTAGGTGTAGCTATGGTACTAACTACACCTACCTGCTGAAAATACTAAATCTACCTAAGATTCCCTATAGGTTTCATTGTTACGTGTGCGAGCTATTAAGATACTAGTACCTAATACACTTCGTACAGAGCCGAAGATCCTACATCCTGTGATTAATGTTGACCACGGCACGGAGGATATTCAGACAATTGATTTTATATCTCTAACATAGGTTACGGTAAACAGGCACCAAAAATACTATTTCAAGGCTATTGATTTAAATAATTTTAATGACAAGACAGCTTCTTGCGATAAGTAAGTATGTTATGTAGGTGACTTTATGCTATTTGAGACTAATAAAAGTAATCTGGATTCCTCAGTGATGGAAAGCTACAATAATTGGTTTTAAGTATTGCTATTGGGTGCCATGCATCCAGGTTTAAAAGAAAATCCTATGAAATTAGAAGTAAATGAAATCTATACGAATTCATTAGCTGTTAAAACTTAACGGGTAAGAAATAATAGCTAAGCTATGTATTCCAAGATCAAATTACGTAAACGTTAAAAATGTATTAGTCTTAACCGCTGCTAACATGACTCGACTTCAAACTGATAATAGAAATTGGAAAAATGATGGACACGAGCGGGATTCGAGTCCACGGGTAGTGTCAGTCTGACACGGTACCTACCTTACTTAGCAAGGCCTGCACCACGGATCTGCGAAGGTCGAGGGTTAGAATTGCTCTCGTGACTTATCACATTTCCAATTTCCTTTATCAATTTAAATCTAAGCTTAACATGGGCGATGTGCTATAATAACATTAAAAGTCACTACTTATTAGATAATATTATGTAGTTCATAAGGTCAATGAACAGTGAAAGTCGACTTTCATAGTAAGTCAAGTAGTTGAGCGCTGTGACTTGTCAGAATGTAAACAAAACAATGATTAGTCATTGATTGTTGTAATTGTTTTTAATGCACGATTTAATTAATACTAAAATAATACACAGGAACAGTGATATTTTTACAAAAAGGGATTCCATGCCTTCATCCTAGAAATGAGCGAAATTGGCACGTAGGTGCTGTACCTACTTGATCAGTTAGCTTTTTTACCAATAAAAAGGTTAATTAATCTTACCCCATTACATTATGCTTAACTGTTGTTTACTGAGCTACATGTTATGTGCATTTTTGAACACTTACTAGGTACTTCAGTTCTGCTAGACCCATAGGAAAAGAGGCGTAATGGCCCATATCGCTGAATAGTATGAAAATGGCACTGCTAGACCCATTAAAATTATAGCGTAGTAGTGGTTTTTCCCGAGCATATTTACTACGGTTTGTTCCTACTACGAAAAAAGTTCAGCTTGACATACTAAAACTAAATAGCGTAATGATTTACTAAGTGATACGTATACAATCCAACACTGCTGGACCATAAAAGCGTGAAGGTATTAAAACTATATTAACTAGGCGTGTACGAAATATAAAAGCTCAGCATGACCTTTAAAAAAATTAAGGGCTTGATGGTTTCAACTGGGAGAATAACAATGACAAAATCACTGCGTGACCCAAATAAATTAAAAAGCTTGATTTTTAGGTGACATGCAGTAGGCAGGCAGTAGGACAAAAGTACTACTTCATTATGGAGAATTAAAAATATAAAAGCATATTATTCTAAATGACTTGTAAATGAATAGCGTGATAGTTTTAACTGTGCGTATATACTCGAAAAACAAGACACAAACTAAAAACCGAGAAGATTTTCTAACTAGCGAACGAATTTTCTAATGACATATTATCTCTGCTGAGTCCACGAAAATAAAACGCGTAATGGATTGTGAAAAGAGGCGTATACAAACTACAAAAGCTGCTTGACAAATAGAAACTAAAAAAGCGTAAAGGTTTTTAACTATCCGAACGTAGGTACGACATTTATTATCTCTGCAGAGTCCATAAAAATAAAAAGCGTAATGGATTCTACCCGGGCGTATACTAGGGACAAAAACTTGACACAGAAATAAAAAAGCGCGAAGATTTTCTAACTAAACAAACGAAGATACGACATAAGCTCTGCTGAGCCCATGTGAAAAAATAGGGTCATGAACTGTACCTACCATGAACAAATGCCCTGCTTAAATAGCATGACATTTTTCAAACTAAGCGAATGTAGGTACAATAAAAACCAGCATGTCTCATGTAATTTAGGCGTGATGGTTTTCCTGGTCTATACTACTGACATAAGCTCCGCTTTACTCATAGGATGTAATAATATTGCCTAGCGTAGACAAAGAACGCTGCACTCGAGTTGAGCTGCTTTTTGTTTGTAGTCACTGACAATCAGTCAATCGTATAACGTAAACTATAATATTTTTGCTTGTTTAAACAGATTAGCTTGGACCTCGTTCTAAATATACCAAAACGGATACTATAATAAAATTATCATAGCACAATAATCGTAGGAGTTAAAAAAAAAAAGTTACGATTTGATACGGAATTCGATTGGGGTGTCGGCATCGAGTAAACAGTGATAGACTTTCCGCGTACGGCTTCAAAAAAGAAAAACACTCGTATATTCAACATTCATTGAAAATTCTTAATTTATTACATTTTACTTTCCTGATTTAGTAGTTAGAGCTATTGTTATCTTAGTCATCTCGATTGATTGCTCCCCAATAATTTAGTGCACATCTGCTGCTCGTAGATACACCTACTAGTGCTTCGCAGGTAATACATATCATGCGATACATTTGTGAATCACACACACAAGTCTAAACCGTTTAGACAGCTAACTGCGGCCAATCCAAATCCACGTCCTTATGCAATGAAACGGTACCGAACAATTTGTATAGTGATAACTTCTTTGTGTTCACGTCTGAGTTCAAGCGTTTTTGAAGCGCTACTTCTAGTTCACTTAGTAAGTTTCACGCCTATGGATCTATAGCAACAGAATCCAAATGAAAGTTTCATCTATTTACAATCAAATTCATTTCTAAAAGCATTATGAGGCTAATGAATATCTTGACATAGCTTGGGAAGTTTCGAGCAGTATTTACTAATAAGGTAAACATTGTTATTTTGACGAGGTTAGATGATAAAAATACTTATCGGGAAGTTAAACAAGAGGGAATATAGTAAGTGGTTATAAGTACCTATATACGTATATGAAACATTATAGTTACAACTGCCGAACCAACCACATTATTTGATTTAGTTATTCTTTTAGGATTAAACTAAGGTAGCCGAAATGGATTATTGTTGTTTTACAGAAATTGTACCGTACCTAGTTTTAAATAACAATGCAATACGATAAAAATAAATCATGCGATAACTTAGCTCTACTCATTGTTTGAATTGCAAAGCATATTACATAGCGGTTGACGACCTGTTCTTAAATGCGTAAGATTTAGTATAAAAATAATATGAGAAATGCTATCCAAACATATGATTAGAGCTGCAAATTGTTTAGTCAATATCTTGAGAGATGTTTGACAAGTCATAGGTTCGTGCAACTTTTATTTCGAGCTTTTCCTAAAATACAAAATAAGCGATCACTACTTAGAAACATTAGTCAAGCAAACCAGATTTGTAAGAAGTCATATTCACGATTTTTTTATGTTGGTAGGTACCTATAGTCCGTAATTATCAAACCATCAAAATAATGCAAAACACGAAATAAAATGCACTAGCTAGCGTAAGTACTGATTTCTACGAGCAGGAAAAAAAGCATGAAAAACTAAAATAAATAAATACTCTCTCATGATACCTACCGGGGAATATAGTAATTTTCCGATCATTACTAATAGGTATTTAGATTTACATTAATCTCAGTCTTAAAATTCATCTAATGATTTTAAATTTCCAGTTATAAAATTTTAACTAATATATGTAGAAACCTTCAATTTTGACTAACCAAAATTAGTCAATGTAACAACATACTACCTCATGCGAAACATTTGCTTCGGGGGATTAGCGGGCTTTACTGTTTGTTTATTGTACATTTGTAGCCAACAAACAATACTTAGGTACCTATGTATTTGTATTAAACCAAGGTAGTCTTCGGTAAAATAACTACTTGGCCAACAACTACATTCGGTAGCCAATATGTATGTACATATAAAGCGCAGTTTAGTTCAACTCAATTTGCAAAAAAAAACCTAAACAATCTTTATAACTAGGTTACCTAGGTATGTAATTTAACGGTTACTGTAACAACTATTTTGTTCCTATCGTTACCTGACAAATGAGTTGCTAGGTGCTAGTATTTTATATGTTAGACTGCACTTCACGAACACCACTTACACTACCTAGTAGTTATAATTTCTAAATAGTACCTAACTCCGCAATTCTAGATATAGGTATCTATTTATAATAGATTTCTCCAAAGGTACATAACCCTTTTATAATTATGTTAAAAAGAATTCGTGCAGAATTCAACATTCTAAAATCTAAAGTAGGTCAACTTTACAGTAAATAAGGCCTCTTATACACATACTTTTAATAGCTACTTAAGTCTAGGTATAAACAAAACTTCTGTATTTACAATTGGTATGATACTTTCTCTTTCCTAGACAGGTACCTACTACGAAACTGGTGCACCATGTTGTGGGTGAGCAGGTACCTATAATTCCTGAAAATTTGGTTTTCAAGGGAAATAGGTATATTACAGTAACTACATGCACCCGAATCATTTCCTTTTTGTAAATATAGATAGATACCTAGATATTTTTAATGTATAGGTAATTAGGATGTACTACTACTATCAGAAAATTTACTTTAGAATAGCGTCTATGTTTTATGCCTCACGTTATTTTTTTTTCTTACGGGTCGGTTTCTATCTAACTGGTGATGTTAGATCTTATTTCTAGCACATGGAATTATATAAATAAAACATTGTGGCAAATGACGTTGTTGTCCAATCGAAGCCTTTGTAGACTTCAGCTGCAACGTCCTAGAAGTTGAATAAATGAAAACAATAATCTTTATCATACCTATTCCACTTTTTGTTACGGTACCTAATAAATAATCTTGTAAGATACATAACGGTAGACCTGAATTAATATAAGTGCCTACCTAACGTATTTACATAATTTGCCTATGTACATCTAAAAAAATACTTCTGGTGTGGAATAACAATGAAGTAAATCTGGTCTGTTTAACTAACGTACCCTAACAGTTTGTCGATTTGAACAATTTATCCATGCATCTTACGTATGTTTTAGAAACATAAATCAGGAATAAATTCGCTAAAATGCTTGCTATGTCATTGTTAGAATATTGGCTTATAATATTATAGTCTGTAGTAGTAATTGTGTTTTATTTCTTTCATTTCTGTAGAAATATAATTACTTCACTGTTTCGATATATTTATTGCTGAAGAATCACACCCGGGGGGCACGAGTCGTTCTCATCAGCTCTGCGGCGCGTCCTCACGGTTGCAGTAAAGATGCGCAGATATTTTTCACCTCACGATTAAGTCTTTAAACAGAGTCAGGTCAATATTTTTAAAACGGAAAGATTCATATTGAATTCAATATTTATTTGAAAAAAATACTTTACAGGTGGTAAAAACACTTTAGAACCCGTTAAGTTATACATTTTAGACTTACCACTGAAGAAATAACAACCTAAACAATTGAAAATACTTGGTGACATAATTGGAAGATGTTGCCACCACCAATGTAAATCTGGAAAAAAAGAAACAATTAATGTTATATCAAATATTAAATATGTAGTAGAATACTTACGTTTATGTTTAGGAGGAATTAATTTGATGGAACCCGGTTTTTCAACAGGTTCTACTATTTTTGGCTTCTTTTCTGGAGGAGTATCATTATGAACTGGAGATGGTCTTTTTGGTATTGATACTGTAGGTGGCAATACAGGAGTCGATTTTTTTGTTAATACCGCAGCACGAGATGGTGGTGGTTTAACTTCTTCTTCTAGCCCATGTTTCCTAAACTTAGAATTGAAAGTTTTAACTGTTTTTGGTTTTGGTTCATCAGGTTTTCTAACTTCTATAGATATTGAAAGTTTTTCTTTCTTTGCATCACTTAGCTTCGGAATTTTCCCCAATTTATGAACTGACGGTATTTTATCATCAGACTTCTCAGATACAGATTTATTTAGAGAGCTATCCTTATTTTTTTCATTTTTCTCATCCTTCCCTTTATCTTTACTTCTCTCTTTATCAGAAGATCGTGAACTGCGATCATCTTTTGTTTTGCTACTAGAAGACGACGATTTTCTGCTACTATCACTTTTCGATTTAGAGCTATGAGAAGATGAATGTCTATCCCTATCTTTATCTTTCGACCTGTCTTTACTACTATTATGTCGACTAGAACTGCTTTTATGACTACTCCTATGTTTGTCGCTAGAAGAATGAGACCGACTTGAATGTTTCGAACTGCTAGATTTTGAATGACTACTACTACTTTTCTCGTCAGATTTCTCTTTAATCCGACTTTTCTTTTCTTTTGGCTTTTCCGAATCTGATAATACATCCGAAGTCTTACTTTCACTATCTTCATCAACCTGTGATATAACTTGCTTTCCATCTTTTAAACTAATTTTCAATACAGGCAGTGTTTCAGGTTCGTTATCGGGTTCTTTTGTTTTATTTTCATCTGTACCCTTTTCCGTGTTATATGGACTAGAATTACAACTGTCTAATTTTACATGGTTTTCACTAATTACTTCGCTCTCAACATTTATTTCGTTGCTTTTATGGTCTACAATACATTCCGATTTTATTAACACATCTGATTCAGACTGCGCTTCAGATATGATTTGCGGGATATCAGAAAGCTGGACAGGAATGACTTGTTCTCCCTTCACAGTTTTTAACCATTGTTCAACTAACTTTGACGCAAGGGCTCTGATAGCTGCAAAAAATTAGTATATTCATGTTTTAGCCATTCATACAATAATAAATAGTCAAAATGGGTTTAATATATTATCAGGTACTAGATAAGAATTCAATGATCAGACACTGAACGATATTTATGACAATAGTAAGACAACAATTGAAATTAGTTTTCATTTAACTCACTATTTTCGTCAGAAATAAAAAAATGTGATATCTTACCAAAGTGGTTATCATCTTTCGACAGCTCCTTAACAAGTTTTGGACAATTATTGGTTTTAAGCCGTTCTATGTCAACAGGACATAGTAACAATAGTTCCAATAATTCTTTGACTAAAGGCCAGTTTTTAGCATCTTTGCTTTCAGACAACCACATATGTACTAGTAGCCATCCCCCAGAACCCATAAATAAACCAAGTAACTCTGTTTCTGTACACTTCAGTATTTGTATATAAATACATTTAGATACCAATTTCTTCGAAAACTTGGTCATAAGGCTGAAATAAAAAAGTTAATATTTTACAATTACTTCCGACATTATCTTTAAGTTTGATAACACCTGACAGGTTTATTAAGACGCGTAGTTATAAAACCATAACATAATTTTTGAGACTACAACAAAAAAATAACACAAAGTTTACCGAAAGCGACATGTTCTGGGCTTTAGATGATCTAAAGATCGTGTCTTTCATGAATATCTTTTCAATTTAAGTGCGGTATGCCTTCGAAAAGAAACTCGTCAATAACCTATTTTTTTGCTATTATTACTTAATCTGGGCATGTGTACAGCAGAAGAAAAAAATCTAGGAACAAATAATAATAATAATACAAATAAAATTAGCATAATATAAGATTTTATAGGTATTTTGTATAAAAATATTTTTACGACGTAGGTACTAGGGTAGTACTTTTACTGCTTGGGTGTTACATGTTACGTAAAACTAGCTATTAAAACACTTACCTAGCTAATCTTTGGACTTCGTCTCTGCTTTTGATCCCTCCACTGGGAGATAGGAGGACGCTGAGGCAGTTAAGTAATTGTATGGGATCAATGCGCGGCTGTAACAATAAAAAAATACATTTACAAATGTAATCAATTTCATATTGTTTTAGAATGCGCGATTTCATCAAAATACGTAATATAAGTTTACATAGTACTCTTACAATTTGCAGAGTAACTGCATATAATTTCTCAATTACAATATAATCTTTGTATTGTGTGTACTAATTATTACTACATGTAGATGATGGGCTACCACAAAAACTTAACAATAGCACTCTCCTTTGTAGTGTTAAATCGGTCATACATTATAATAAAAGGCAACATTATCAAATATAACAATGATATAAAATGATAATGAATAAATTGAAGGCAATAAATAAATTGAACTCAACAACTAAAATTAAACGCACAAGAAAATTTACCATGTTGTATATTGAAAAAAAAGGTTGCAGTTATTATACTCCTAATACAACATCATTTTAACGGGGACACTAAGCAATACCGGAAGTCGTGACTAAGTCCAAACGATTAAGAACCATGTTATAAAAGCACCGTCATAATTCACGTGTGATATGAACCTGATCGATTTTCGTAAAATAATATACAATTAAACCTTAGGTCAATTGCCAATTGATGTAATAAAGCATTTTAAGTAGTATTAATAAGATGACAAGGACTTATTGTAACGTAATTTAAAGTTACACAAATTGCGCCACGTGCATTTGGGACACAAAAGATAATGCTTATAACTTAAATTTTGCTAGGTAGGTTAGTTATATCAGCCAGGTAACTTACAATAATATCTTTATATTAATATAAGCAGGTATTAGTATTTTTTTATTATCAGAAATTGAGTTAATAGCGGAATAAAATATTTATACCATAAAAACGAACGAACGTCACTAAAACAGTACGGATAGATACGGCCTTATATAATACACAATAAAAATAATTCCTTATGCAGACACGCAAAATAATACGTAAATGTCCGTGATTGCGTTGATTACCAACTGAGCCATAATAATTGTAAGTTTTATGACGTTCCTTTTGTAATAGGTACATATTATAATCTCATTAAAGTATCCTTATAGTAGGTACCTGATCTTCGACAGTGACCTATTGCTGTCTAGTATTCTATACTGCTCATATTGTTGAAATTTAATTGTAATAGGTACCTAAATTTAGTATTAAATGTAACTATAATAAGACTATGACGTCACGCATGGTAAATTACGCTAAGATTTCCTCTGGTAGACTAGATCATAATTTTAGATAGCTCTATTACGTCCCGACGAGAAGAAAAACCAAATATAGAACTTATGTCTTATACGAACTTTCCCGATTTTGTCCGGTAGAACCAGTCACCAGTGTCATGCATTCCATATTGAAATAAAAATGGCGGATACGTTAAATCTCTGTAATTATTATGCCATTTACAAATTAGTTTTAACAAAGTATTGAAAAGAACTTTGTACCGTGAGCCATCATGCAATTATGATGATTGATTTCACTTTTTTCCTTTTGCGTACCACCTACCTACTTTAGGGTATGCGCGCGCACTACGAAAATAAATCGTTGCGACCTAAGTCCGAAATAAAGTCGCAAACGACTAGCTTTATTGGGTACAAAATATACGTACGTGTGAAAATTATCACTAACGATTTATTTTTGCAGTGCGCAGATTGTAGTACATTTCTGTTGTTTACAGATAGAAGAATTATCTTCGCGACGATTTATTTTCGTAGTGCGCACATACCCTTAGTGTCATCGTCGCTGTGGCAAAGCAATCTCAAAATGGCAGTCGCTTACGTCATTCAAAGCGAAAATGCTATATCACGTGGTATGTTCTAGATCTAAAGGGATTGACTATTAATTTTTCCTCTCATATTTGATTAGATAGGTTTCTACTTACCACTATGTATGATAGTAACGCTATCAATATTTAATGATATCTGATAAATAAAGAAAAGTGAAAGTAACTTACTAACTTAACCTACTTTGGCAATACAGTAAACGTTAACCTTATGCGTAAAATATTATAGTGTAGATATTAGAACAAAACTTACCATTATTATATTTTATAGTACTTCAAATATTAACACGACACCCGACTGCACGATGATGCCATGCCACGCCCTATGCTCCAGATACAACATGGCGTCTAGTCATTGTTACAAACTAATTCTTGCACGATGAAACACTTATTTCCTAGTAATTCAGTTCGTTAACAAAAATATAACACTATTTCAACCATATTACATCATTGTCTGTAATCACATAAGTGACAATATAATTATTATTTTGGTAATTGTGTATTTATAAATATTAATATTTTTTTTATTCCTAAATAGGTTACGGTTCCTTCGTTATCATTGTAAAAAAGCATTAAATTAATCTTTATCGTATACTACAACACTTTAATTTCTATGAGTTGGCAGAATTCCAAGCCAAGGCCAGCTACTAAGACGTTCGATCCGAGTAAGTAAACGGCTGGCTAGCGGCGAGATTGCTTGAAGAATAAACCAGCACGGAAGTGAAATAAAAATTGAATGGATGAACGAGGTTAGCGGAAACGGAGCTACCAACAAAACAACAGCTGCACAAGCACGTGAACGATAGATTGAACAAGTGTTGCCATATTAATAACTTGGTGGAAAAAAGTTCAGAGTACGAGTAGAGCTAGGGATAGAGAGAACGTGAAGTAGAAGTCTGTTATTTATTGCTATGATGGCTGATTACTTAAAAATCTAAGATGTATGCTAAATAATTGAAAAAATTGAATTCAAATTTTATAGATGTTGTCATTTGCAAATTCACTCGTTGGTAATATTATAAAAAAACAGTATTAATATCGCGGTATAATCAGTATAAGTTATCATGCAACACAGGCTTTATGTTACGGAGATGTTACGATACGCACAGATGAATAGTTACTCTTTCATTCATGGTCATGGTGAGTTTATAAACCAGGTTTAATGATGTCTAGCTCTGTGAAAGATAATTCTATGATCATGGATTAACTAAGATGATCTAAGCAGATACCAATCCAGACTCCGTACTGCCACTGTCTATTCCCAAATCTGAAACTGAAAAGCTCAATATCACTGCCCGTATCATGTCGAAAATCAAATCCAAAACCACATACGCAGCACTTGCATATTGCAGCCACTAGACTAACAATACTAGAATAACACTAACTGAGACAATATTAATGACGTCTTTAAGAGCACCACTAGGTACTTTACACCATTTCCATTCATGGTAATATCACCATTGTTATAATTTTGTTTTTATATACCTATAGTTTTTTATGATTTTTGATATTTTAATTGTAAATATTTTTAAAGTAGGTCCAGATATTATGTGTAGTTTATATTGTCAATTATGTGAATAATAAAAACAGGACTGCTACCCTTATTATGATTTGGCCATAGGCATAGACTACATGGCAAGATGTCGTTCCTTGCTCATTGTGGTGTTCTAAGATGGTGGCCCAGTGAAGTTATGAAGTAATATAAAATCAATGGAGAGGCCTTTGTTCAACAGTGGACGTCTTCTCTTCCAGCTGATGATGATGATTTTAGACCTTTTTTCTTTAGTCTGAGATGCTGATAAACTATACTAATGACACTGGTGACATTGTCACGTATGACATCACATTCACAGCAGCTGTCAGTACTCATTTGTCACGTCTGATCAATAACTCATTATCACTTCAGATCTATTAATCTACAGTGAACAGTCTACTTGCGTGTCCTAGATACTCAGCAGTGTGCTACTAGCTAGTTTTTTATAGTTGTCTGCAGTACCTGCAACCTAGGCCCATATTATTAAATTCTTTACATAGTTAGATTATTATTAACTAAAATTTGTTATATTAAACTGAAAGTAATCATCTAAACGATGTGGAGTGATTCCTTGCTTATTGTATTTATATCTGTGTGTACGGCATTTTTAGGTGAAGGTATGTTAAATACAAAGACAACACATAAATTAAATGAAAGGAAAAATGTTGGTTTGATATTAACAAGAATATATCTCATTGGATTACAGGTTTAACATGGATATTAGTTTACAGAACAGAAAAGTATCAGAAACTGAAAGTTGAAGTCGAACGACAGAGTAAAAAACGTAAGTTTCAGTAATTCTAAGTAACATTAGGTTAGGTCTGCGTGATTATGTTTAATGATATACCTATTTAATTCCGCAATGTGGTAAACCGAAAGACCGCTCATTGTACTGTGTTGTTTTATAAATTTAGGTTATCTTGTATATGTGTTTAATGGTGTGCAATAAATAATATTGTGTTGTATACAGAGATTTGTATAGTCATACCTCCCAAACCTTATTCTGCTTATTTCTTTTGCAGTCGAAAAACGCAAAGAAGCCCATGGGGACTCACTGGATAAACAGCACAAGAAGAAAATAGAGAGAGAGGAGGAAAGACTTAAAAATAACAACAGAGACCTGTCGCTGGTCAAGATGAAATCAATGTTTGCCATTGGTTTTGCATTTACAGCGTTACTCAGCATGTTTAACAGCATGTAAGGGCTCTATTCTTTACCACACTTATAAATCAAATGAAATATAACTTCAAATTCATAACATTTTATTGCAATATTCTAAACTGTACAGAGCTAATGATCAATTTGTTTGACAGATTTGATGGAAGAGTTGTAGCTAAACTTCCATTCTACCCAATCTCATGGATACAAGGACTCAGTCACAGGAACTTACCTGGTGATGATTATACTGACTGCTCTTTTATTTTTTTGTACATATTATGTACAATGAGTATAAGGTAAGTTTATGATTTAAATAATGGACTTGATGGAAAATTCCTCAAATACAAGTAAATTTTGGTTACATAAACTTATTACTAATGGTGTATGCATACAGGTGAATTTTTAGTCACCATCCAAATTCTTTCTAGGCATTAGGTATCATTCAATAATTCCATTTTTGAAAAAAAATCGATACGTAAAATTTTTATATTAAATCATTTTCTCGAAAGAATTATCCGCTCTGCGTGGTCACTAAGTTAAACGTTAATAATAGTACACTTGCCGCGCAAACATTCAATGAAAAGGGTAGCGCGCACCCCGCTTCCCCCACCCCGCTACACCTAGCGCGTACGCACGGCGCGGTGGCGATGTCCAGAAACATTAACTTTTTATAGATAACTTTGTGATGTTATAACTCAATATTTTTGTATTGAGTGATACTAAAAGAAAAAACACGTATTCAATGATTTTCGCCAAAGATAAATATATCAAAATTTGGACGGTGACTAAAAGTTCATCCGGTATATTCGCCACCTTTCTGATGTATATAACAGTATATGAACCATTGATATACAAAAAACCCAAGATGCACAGTCTCGAACAAAAGTAACGCTCAAAACTGTCGCCAAACACTCACCAAATATACTTACGTAGTTATAGTTATGCTGTAGGTATTTATTTTTGCAAATTCAACCTTACGCAAATTGAATAAGGTTGTTTTTACAACGCAGTGTTCGAAAAGCAATAAAATTTTATGAGCGTCGGTGGCCGGTGGAACAACGCTTTGAGTGGAGAGGAACATTTTTATACATTTTTTTTTTCACAAGTTATTTGTTTAGTATTTAAAGAGTTTGTTAAATTGTGTAATTATACTTTTAACTGAGCGTAAATATGTTTTTGGTTAAACAGATATTATGTATTATAAAATGATAAATTAAAAATAACTAAGTAGGTATGTAATTAAAAATTACTATATTAAAAATACGCTATTAAGTTGTCCCATAATAATCTATTACATTTACATTATAATTTATTTACGAACATTAAAAAAAATCGTCAAATTGACTACCTCTTCTCAAATTATATAACGTAAACATTATGTTAAAAACTAAATACATAAAAGTTCAAAAGAATCTCAATCTTATTAATTAAAAAAAATAAACACAACAAAAAAAGACGTCTCCATGGGTCATTTTGTTATGACGTATTATACTTTGACCGTTGAGTGAAGTTTTTAGAAAATAAATCAAAATCACATGTTACTGCCTATATTCAGTCATAAAAACAACAAAAACTAATCAATTAACTCTTTTACTTACCGAAAACATGAAATCCCATCCGATTTTAACCTTTTTAACGTAATATTTTCAAAGAACACTTCGGCATTTTTAACGACTGCACCTAGACGGTACCGACGCGAGACTATTTGAAATGAGCGCACTTTCTTGAATGTTGCGCTCATTTCATGAGGACGATTTTGAGACGTTGATTGTGCATCTTGGGTTTTTTGTATATCAATGATATGAACATATGCATTTGTGTGCTTGATGTAGTATTTGTAATCAAGAATAGACCTCCAACCCAGCAAAATTATATATGACGCTCTGTGTATTATTTTGGTGTTGTGATATGATTGTTATACTTTTTGATGTATAGTAAAATAGCAAAATGGATTGATTCAGATTGTTATAAATTCTTTTGTCACACGTTGCTGTGCTTCATGTGCACTTATTTATTGATAACATATTATTATGTAGTTGATGACCTACTAGCTAATGACAAAAAACTTTGTGTATAATGAATTAATTAGTGACATTCTTGTTTCAGGCAAAATATCCAGAAGCTTTTAGGCTTTGCACCATCTAGAGCTGCATCTAAACAAGGTGGGGCTTTGTTTGCAGCTCCACCAGCTCAATTTAAGTAAATTGTCTCTTATTAATAATTTTATGCAAAGTAGAGTTAAATAAATCATTATTAATTTATTGAAAACATTTATTTTTATTGTTTGGTGTCTTGGTGTCTTTTTTGGCATTTGTTTTAAAGTAATAAAATTAGTTCAACTTTTGTTACAAACAATGCATTTGAAATAAATATATTGTCTGTAAAATTTATTTTAACTATATAATGTCATACCTTATGAGTGATGATAGACAAGCACAACATTTTAATAAACATTAAATTCAACTAATTTCTCATTGAGTAAGAATCTGTCAAAACCGAATCGTGATAGATCCACAGTCGTAAATTGGCTCTCAATAATTAGTTCAGCTATCGCTCTTCCAATGCCTGGAGCATGTTGACAACCTGGTGAAAGAACACAATTGTGTTATTTGATTATAGACGTTTTAATAAAAACCGATTGATAGATTAATTTTCAGATCAATGCAGAACCTGTTATATATCTGGAAAGTATAAGGGTCAGTAGGTCATCTTAGGGGCACAGGAAATGTATAAATACCTAGCTTTCCAAATCCTGCTGCAATGTAAAGGTTACCATGGTAGGGATGTGGGCCAATAACACCAGTATTATCAAATGTGTTGCAGTCATTCATTCCAGTACTAAATTTAACCACCTGAAAGAATTAAAATGACTTAAAAAGTGCTAGGTAAAGAATAACCAAATACCTTGCGTGAACATGAATATGGTGCCCTACTCAAATAATTAGCGTATAGTAAATCTCTTATAAAATCCATAATATTGTTAAACTTATGAGGATGTGAATAGGGACATTGACACCATCAATCAATTGGCATTCTCCATAGATTTTGTTAGCAATAGGAACAAGAGATGTCACTAGTTTGCAAACACAATAAAGAGAATAAGGTTCTTAGGACTAAAATAAAGCTTTTTTTTGAGAATTTGTATTGGGATTAACATTGTAATTTTAATTAATAAAATATGAATTATAATTTGTATGATTTATGATTAAATCGTGATGTAAATAATACCTTATTTTATGAAACAAGAGATATATAATTTTTAGACATTACCTCTGCGTCACTGCAGCTTGGAACTCGATTGACAAGTGATGGCTTAACAATATTCTCAAAATATTCGCTATCAGTTTTATCTGCAGCATCATCTTTCATGAGTGGTAGATTACCACAATAGAGATGGTTTTCTAAACCGTTCCGCATCAACCAGAATCCTGCAGTATCCAGAACTAGAGGGGTGGACAAGCCGGTTTCTGTTGCTTTGTTTAGAATTGAATATATTTGATAATCCCTACAATTATTTTAATACATTTAATTATTACATTAAAACCATACAAAATCATGGTAGTAGATTGCATTGGCAATCCACCTAGGTGCTATTAAGCTGCTTCTAGGTGAGATTTACTAATGAACTCCTGCATTATTTATTTTGTTTAGTAGAACTGTTTTCACCATTTCTAGAGCTAAAAGCATAAATAGTAATAAAGTTAGTAGTGCTAATTAGTTTAGTACACACTTATTGGATATATTACTGTAAAAGCCTGTATATTGGTAAATCGTAGGATTTATAGTAAGTCTGCAGATTTTCCAAGTACAGTTAGAAGTCTTAGGATTGTTATGATCAATTATGATTTTTCGGGCTTTTATTATCATACTTTGGTAAATGCTGGGTTTTACTAAAGGCAGTTGGTAAATGTTACTTTTCAAAATATATCTATAATTATGTATTATTGGTTCTATTCATTTCTGGCACTCGCCGGCCGCTGACTCGGCTCGTTCACTGTGTATTCACGGCTCGTGAGTCAATGATCTGTCAAAAACATCCGATATTTTAAACCGCAAAACTACATCATTGTTGACTGCCTCGTTGATTTAGTAGGCAGTAAGCGCGACTGCTGAGCATGAGGTCCCGAGTTCAAATGTTGGGTAAATTATTACTGAGATTTTATAATTCTCAGTAGCAGCATGGAGTCTGAATTTGTGCCTGGGTGATGGCAATAGGCCCTCTATTACATTGGGCCAATGTGCCTGGGCAGGCCAGCCGGGCTCTGCCTACTTCTTCGATGAATAGGTACAGGTGTGATGCTTATGGACTTCCTTTGACAAATAGAGTATAATTTAAATTTAAGCACTCTATTTTTAGCATAAAATGTAAGTAAAGTAATTAGCTGACCACTCTAATAGTCAACTACAAATATGGCATGCATATGATAGCTTTACCAACTAGTCAGAAACTCTTCAGAACATCTCTACTTCTAGCGTCTTAATATCCCCAATGCTCAAAAATTTAAATTGTATTACTTTCGTTGAACTGACCAGTAGTCATAATCACTGTATTTTTTTAAACATTTAGTACCAGTCACATAAATAACACCTGTAGGTGTAATGAACAGAACTTGACGATTTATTACATTTACCATGTCTTTAAAGTAAAACCTAAGATTTACCGAGTGAATGCTTGTAAAAGTTTCAAGTTAATTATTACTGCAGAATATTTTGGACTTTTACCAATATGGGTTGGTATATCTTAGGATTTACTGGTAGATCTTAGGAATTACCACAGTTTGTGCTTTCACAGTAACAGATATATTCAATGACTATTAACTATCCTGACCTTCTTTCTATGGGTAATGGTATGTTTAGAAGGCCTTCTCCTGTACCCACTTTAGCTAGTTTGGCTATTTCCCCAGAGTTATCACCTGCTGCTAGGACACACACAGCAAACTTTATTGCATACTCTTCATTGTCTTTGGTTCTGTAAATAACCTTATTTATTCTTTCAAACGTTCCTGGTGCTACACCTTCCATGAGTACATCTTTTTGTTTCTCTACTTCAAAACCAACTACTTCAGCGTTTACATAAGTTGTGTCAAGCTCTACAGATTTTCGCAATAATCCATTTAGGAGCTCCCATGAACTAAAGGTTCCTTCAGCTTCCATAGTCATACAACCTGAAATAATATAAGACAATGCATATAACATTTGAAAAAAAAATATTGCATAGATAGGAAGAATAATAATTATGAACCGAATAGGTATATTATGTTAAAATGTAAAGGCGGCCTCAACTTTATCACGGGTTACAGAGTGAAAACCTTCAGTTTTTTAACTGAATAACAGAATTTAAACTAAATAGGTTTTTTATTATTTGTATTAAAAAATATATATAAATTTTTGTGTTGTAAATATAGCATTACAACATAGCAAAATATAAACTTATTTATATCCAGAAATTTAAATGCTTATTTAAACAGTACATCAAACAAAACTCCCTCTTGATATTGGGAAAGATGCCACAAACCTTATATGCATGTGATTTTTAAATAGTGTGAAGAAACTAATAATTAAACAAATAGTACTTATATATACTTACCCAGCTTTACATCATCTGTATTTATCCACGGGTACATGCTCTTTATATTGGCTGCTGTCAACAAATTACTTTTGGTTCCCAGTTCATTTAGCAATGTGACATTTTCTTCTAATTTGTTGGCATATTTATCACTTGCTAAAATGAGGGAACCCGTAGGAGTATATTGAATGTCAACATGATTGTCCAAATGCTTTTTAATATCTCTAAAAAAATCGGCGCTGTATTTAGAGAGATTAATATTTTCGGGTAATGAGAAATGCTGGTTTAATGTGCCTAAGCTGATATTTTGTTGTGCTTGATCATACTAAAAAAAATTAAAAGGTTATGTATAAGATAATTAGTATTGAATTAAAAATATTTGTTAATTGTAATTTAATTCACTCACATTAATATCTCTTTCTATGACTACTACTGATAAGCCTTGACCAGCTCTCGATTTTAACCAGTATGCTACTGACGTCCCTATGAAACCACCACCAATTACAACTATATCGGCATGCTCAGGAAACACAAAAGTTTTTTTTTTCAAACCCATAAATGCAGGCATATCATTTGAGAGTACGTTTAATGTCTTTTTAAAGGGGTTATTTTCTTTTGCATAACAGCGGACTCCATGTATTGCTCCGCTTCGGAATACTCTATTATATATTAATTTACAGAACATAATGATTGTTATTTATACACTATTATATAAATAATCTAATTAAAATGGAACGGCATATTTTATTTTTCAAAACAAGTCGTGAGATGTTAATTCAAAACTGCATTGACAATAATTGACATTTATATGACAATTGACATCTGACAGTGAGAACTGGCACTTCACACCATAGATCACACTTCATCAGCCTATCTCAGTCCACTGCTGGACATTGATCTCTTCTATGGCAAGCCACTGAGTTCGATCTTCGACCGTCCGCTTCCAATACACTTATTAATTCCAATGCTCTGGTGTTGTTGCTGCAGTTGCAAAGACTCAAACGGCTGAAGTATAAATTCATTACGTATCTAATTGGTATTAAGAGACCTATCTAAACGGTTTCTTAGGTTGGTCAACGGATTTTAGCTTGAGAGCTGTAGTTAGATTCGTCTCAAATGTGAGAGTGAGACTGGGTAAATAAAAAATAAAAAATTGGTTGTTTTTTGGATCTTCATTGTAGGTTATTAATAAAAAAAATAGCTCGAAGAATATGCAACTTGAAGTGGCAATGGGCAGGCCATATCGCTCGAAGAACCGATAACCGCTGAGGAAGAAAGGTTCTCGAGTGGTAATTACGAACCGGAAGACGCAGCGTTGGTAGGCCTCCTACCAGGTGGACCGCCGATGTCGTCAGAATTGCATGCAAGTGGTAGATGCAATCGGCAAACTGTTGTTCATTGTGGCGTTCTAAGGGGCAGGCCTTTGTTCAACCGTGGACGTATTTTATAATAAGTGGTACGGTACTTATTTTATAATTTTAAACTAAAAAGATTTAAATTAAAAAAATAATTACAAAAGAAAGACTTCTGAAAAATTGAAAAAAATAATTAAGTAATAAGTCTAGAATTGTATTAAGTTAAGTTTAAGCGAAAGCATAGTGAATTTACAGTCGGGAGTCATAAAAAATCTCGACCGGAGTTATGTTTCGGCGATCGGAACTTTGATTAAAAAAATATTTATTTATTAATTACAATTTAATTATATAAATAAATATTTTTTTAATCAAAGTTCCGATCGCCGAAACATAACTGGCGCAGTCGGTAGGATCGCGACGCTCTAAGTTCGAATACAAATCTTCAACTTGAGAGTGACGGTTCTTAAATCGTTCCTTCGCGATCCGCAACGTACCTATCGTGCGGTCGGGCACCTGTATAGAAATAGGGAAACGGATCCTCTGGAGTATTGGTGTTGGTTGAGAAAAGACTCGACAGGAGATGCAGTGGCTGCTTCGGTAAGTACTCTCGTTTATCCAAGTGTCCTTGCTATATTTCCCGTCTTATTTTAATTTGTGTATTTTATTTCTAGTGTATGTGTGTCTGTCTATAAGCTTCAATCGCGTTAGGCACCCACGTACAAGATAGCGTTAAGATATTGCATCATAATACAAGTGTAATTTAAAACTTCTATTGTTTTATTCGAGCGTCACTAGACAGGTAACATACAGTAAAACCATGTCGCTCAGAGATTACGATGCTAACTACAAACCTTATAAACTTATTGCGGATTTAATGCCTAGATATGATGGCAATCCCAAATTACTTAATTATTATATTAGAGAAGTAGAAAGTTTATTACAGTTAACGAGCGAGTTAGATCGCTCACACCCAGCATTATTCTGTTTAATTAAGAGTAGGCTTAGTGGCCCCGCAATCGATGCAATTGCATACGAAGAGTACCTAAACTCATGGGACTCGATTAAAAGGGCTTTGATTAGGCGCCTTGGCGAGCCGCGTAACGAGATACAAGTTATGCAAGAGCTTACACGTGTACGTAGGTTAAAGAACGAGGATGCGGAATGCTTAGGTAAGCGACTCCGTGAGTTATTAGACACATTATATTCAGTAGGTGAACACGGTAACAAATCTTACTATGAGAAGATGGTTATTGAGCAGTTTATTAATCAATTGGATTTCCACGTGTCATTAGGCGTTAGGATAGCTAAACCCGACACGTTCGAAGCAGCTATTATTGCGGCTAGGCAGGAAGAGGCTAGGCTGGCATATAGTAGGGCTAATAATTTTTATAATAATTCATCACCTCAAGCGAAACCAAAGGAGTTACCTAAACCTAATTATAACAACAGCCCTCCTCGTAATCCTGCGAATTCTGGTGTACAGTCCGGTAACTATACGAACAATATACCTAGACATATTATACATATAGATAACCCAGAACAGCTTCAGCAGTGGATACAGTCTGTGTCGCCCTGGAAAAACAGACCAGCTTCAGGTAACGTAAAACCTAGTCATTCAGGTAATTTCAGAAGCGGAAACGTCAGGAACCAGCCTAACATGCCAAAACAGCAGGTTAATCCACCCGTATCTTCGGACGTCACTATGCGCACTGCAGGTAAGCCAGAGAAGCCACAGTTTGCCTCAGGAGAGCTATTTTACATCCCAAGCCAATTAGAAAGTATGGAGCAACCAGGCACAAGCAATAGTGAGTATTACGTGCCTTATACAGGTAATAGCCATGATCTCGAGCAAAACCTAGGTGCGAACGAGCGTGAGGTTAGCTACGATCAGGATTTTACGTTGGAAACGGATCAAATACCTCAGATATAGTATCTATTAACATACAGACTAAAGACCATTTACCTTATATTGAGTTGCCAGAGTTTAACGGTAAGTTTTTAATTGATACAGGAGCTAGTCATTCGGCTGTTGCGTCTGACATTGTTTTCGGCACTATTTTTGAATACTGTGTACGAACTGAACCTTTTCAGATAGTTACGCCACATAGTACGTCTCAACACGATAAAGTAGTGTATCTGCCGTTACCCCCTGCGTTTAATAGCGATATAGTACATAAATTTTTAATATTCGATTTTGACCCTAAATATAAAGGCCTTATAGGATTTGATTTGTTGAGGAAATTAAAAAGTAATATAGATTTAAATAGTAATGTGTTACGAACATCTACAGCGGATATACCTATATACAGCTTGGCAAAAAAGTCGTGAAAATAATAGCGGCGCCACTATCGTGCATGTAGCCACCCTATATAGTACGACGATAACGGTTTTGGTACTTTAATTTATTAAATTGAAAATTTAAATATATTTTTACATTTTTATTCACTGTAGCTACTACTAATGTTTTATGAAATATAGTGTACATTAGAATATCTTCTGTATATATATTATGTAGTGTGTGTGTGATCGACAATTATTTGTTGCGTTCTGGGTTCATGTACATAATTGTATTATAATATGTTTGTAACTGCATCAACGATACCGGAGTAAATCTTAGCGTAGGAATAATGCTCATCAATAAAAAACGTAGGCAGTTTTAAAAAAATAAATAATAAAACTAACTGAATGTAATGTGTAAAAATTTAATGAATCCAATTGCATATTTTATGTTAATCAGAATCAAAAATATTTTCGTCTAAGTATTCCACGCCAGAACAGTCTTCATCCAAGTTTTGGGGCGAGTCTTCTTCTACAGTCTGCTGGCTATCTTCACTGGTTTCAGTACTGCTGCTGTCATCTTGAAGGTTTATGATAATTTTTTCAATATCATCATACAGAGTTTGCCCCCGTTCGTAATATCCTCTCTCTATTTTCATGACGTGTTGGCATGAATTTCTCCAGTCATCAGCAGATATACTCTGAAAGGCTTGTTCAGCCACTGCCTATTAAAATAAAAATAATTGACATTAAATAATATGTATTTAAAAAAAAAAAATTATCTCCTGTAAAAAAATTACCTTGATGTCAACAGATCCGACATTGTGCGATGCAATTTTTTGTTTTGCAATGCCCCACACCAGTTCAATTGGGTTTAAGTCACAATGGTAAGGTGGGAGCCTTACGACTGTGTGACCATGTTTATTTAAAATATCATCTATTTCATAGACGGGCTCCGGTTTGTGTCGTTTGACAAGCATTAGCAGATTTGGCTTTCTTGTTGTATCAGAAAATGGTATATTGTTCTCTGACAACCACAGCTTTATTTCGCTGACTTTTGATGCAGAAGTGGGCGCCTTATTGCGAACCACTGAATGGTAGGGGGCGTTATCCATTACTATAATAGAAGGTCTAGGAACATTTGGTATTAATTTTTCTGTGACCCATTTTGTGAAATTACTTTTATTCATTTCAGAGTGGTAGTCTTCATTTTTATTTTTCCCACTAAATATTAATAGAGCATTTGGTACGAATCCATTTTCACTTCCCGCATGTATAATTATATACCTAAAAAGAAAACATTGTATATTAATCAAAATCATGGTATGGAGAATACTAGTTGTCAAGCTTTAAGATTCAACAATTATTTATTAGTCACCTCTTGCCTTTGGAGACATTCTGTTTTATTCCATCTATGTCAATGGATTGCCAGCATTTCTTTAATTTGTAGGATGTATGGACATAGCTCTCGTCTAGATAAATTATATCCTTTCTCAGGTCATCGGGTAAATTTCTGTTTTTCATAATCTTCTCCAGATACACCTCGCGCTTTGCTGCAATATTTGGCTTTTCCATCAGAGCTTGTCTGTCGGATTGGCATTTTCTGTACTTAAAGCCCAGTTTTATTAAAACTTTTCGTAAGTGTTCACGGCTTCCGCTAAATTGGAGTTCTTCTCTAACCACAGGTAACAGGTTTCGTAGAGTTGGCGCCTAAAAAAGATAAAAAGTCTCAGGGAACTTGCTATAAACTAAAAAAACGAATTTGCTTTAATTAAAAACTTACGATCTTTTTCACAGTGTAAAAGAATTGAACTTTTTGTCTTATTGCACACAAATCAAAGTCGTCCAATACTTTTCTAGGCCGTCCCGCTCTATGCTTTCCTGGTGTGGAAAAAACACCTTTATTTCTTTGTCCTTCCAATGCGATTCGTCTTATGGTACTGACAGATTTACCTAAAAATAAGTCAAAGTTTACATAAGGGTGTACACCGTTTGTATTTTGTATGATATCATCATAAATGTATCAATATTGTTCCAGCGCGCTACTCTACAGATGCATTGTCAATAACATAACCTCAAATTCGAAGACATTTATTATAATGTAAACAATTATTGTTTGCAAGGTTTATTCTACATTTCGCAAGTTAACAAACACAAATTATATCTGATAACTTAAATTAAAACATATTTACCAGTCAATTCAGCTGTTCTTTTATAAACATCGTTGAGATCGGATAAATACTGTCCGGCTTCGCATTCTGCTAAACATCTCTTATAAACTTTATAAATTATCTCTCTGGCGGTGCTACGGATGACAGACCTATTCATTTTTAATACAATTTGCCACTTAATCACCACAATAACGCAGTTATGTATAAAACAACATGAAAAACGATCACGGGATTTATAACATGACACAACACGTACTAAATTGACATGATTGACATTTGATAAAAAGAGTGTTGCCAGTAATCAAATATTTTAGTACCGTTTCACGACTTTTTTGCCAAGCTGTACTTTAACTATCCAGTGCGTAAGATAAAAATAGATCCTAGATGTGAGAAGTTAGTTACAGTTAAAACTAATTACATAGATGGACAATACTTACACGATGATTTTTATTGGTCAGATAACTTAAAATCACCAGCTGCTCTAGTTAATGTCATTAACGGTTCGTTTAAAACCACAGTTATTAATTCAAGTTATGATAAGAAATTTATCCCGGAATTAACTTCAATGGAATTAGAATTATTTTCAGAACCTAATAAAATTCATAGTCATAATCTTAACTCTTTACAAGTACAGTCAGATGTTGATACTATACTTAATAAAAATCTAAATAATATCAGAACTAATCACATGAACGAAGAAGAGAAGCGTGAGATAACTAGATTGTGTTATCAATATAGGGACCTATTTTATTCAGAAGAAATTCCACTTACCTTTACACACGCAGTTAAACATGAACTCAGATTAAGCGACGATACACCGATATTCGTACGTAGTTACAGGCAAGCCCCTAAACAACGCGATGAGATCCGTAAACAAGTAGATAAGCTTTTACAACAAGGTATAGTTAGAGAGAGCATATCTCCCTGGTCTTGCCCCGTGCATATAGTCCCTAAAAAACCCGACGCATCAGGAAAGGTCAAATGGAGACTTGTAATCGATTATAGACGACTGAATGATCGTATAATTGAAGACAAGTACCCTTTGCCTAATATTCACGATATCTTAGATAGGTTAGGGCGCGCACAATACTTTACGACCCTGGACCTAGCCAGTGGCTACCATCAGGTGGAGATGCATCCCAACGACATTGAAAAGACAGCATTCACTACTGAACGTGGACATTATGAGTTTTTAAGAATGCCCTTTGGCCTAAAAAACGCGCCAAGTACTTTTCAACGTCTCATGGACCACATCTTAAGAGGAATAGATAATGTTTATACGTACCTTGATGACGTTATAATTATATCGACATCTTTACAGCAGCATATTGAAAAATTAAAACAAGTATTTGATAGATTTAAAACTCACAACCTAAAAATTCAGCTAGATAAGTCTGAGTTTCTTCAGAAACAGGTTAACTTCTTAGGTCACGAGTTAACAGACGAAGGTTTGAAACCAAATAAAGACAAGATAAAAGCAGTATTAAATTTCCCTTTGCCTAAGTCCCAGAAGGACATAAAAGCTTTCCTAGGTCTCGTAGGCTATTATAGAAAATTTATTAAAGATTTTGCGAAGCTTACTAAACCTATGACCTTATGTCTTAAGAAAAATAGCAAAATAGTCCATTCCCCAGAATTTATAGAAGCATTTAACAAGTGCAAGCAAATATTAACAAATGCCCCAATTTTACAGTATCCAAATTTTGACGAACCATTTATTTTAACTACTGACGCATCAGATGTTGCATTAGGAGCGGTCCTATCTCAAGGTACCGTAGGTTCTGATAAACCGATAGCATATGCGTCCCGGACACTGTCAGATACTGAGTCTCGTTATTCAACCATAGAGAAAGAATTACTCGCAATAGTTTGGTCAATTAAATACTTCCGACCCTATCTTTACGGTAGAAAGTTTATTATATACACAGACCATAGACCTCTAACCTGGTTAATGTCGTTAAAAGATCCAAATTCGAAACTCACTAGATGGCGTCTAAAACTCGCGGAATATGATTTTAAAGTCGTATACAAAAAGGGTCGTCAAAACACTAACGCAGATGCTTTATCTCGCGTTAAGATTTTTCACCATAGTAAAGATTCACTAGCAGTTAACTTAGATGATAATGAGGACGACGAGATAATTAATAGAATATTCGACAACGTGCGTAGAGAGGCTGAAAACGAAAATATACAACCGCAGAATCCCAGTAGGCCTGAATCTCGTTTAGGAACCGAATCAGATAGTATGAGCGTAGTGTCAGCAGAACCGGAATTAGTCTCCACAAGACACACACAACCAGATAACGAAAATAAGGGTATACCTATAATTTCGGACGCCATAGATAGACAACTTAAGCAGTTTCATATTAGATCAACACCCGGATCCACCTATAGAGTAGATAACAGATCCACTAATTCTAAGATAGTAATTAAAGATGTTTTTATACCTATTAATAACACTGAATCAGAGATAATAAGATTTTTAAAGGAACATACAATTGCAGACCGTGTGTTTCATTGCTATTTTTATAACGAGGAACTATACCTAGCGTTCTCGAGAGTGTATACTACGATATTTAACGAGCGTGGTCCGAAATTACTTAAATGTACCTCCAGAGTAACCGTTGTAGAGAACAAAACCGAACAACAAGAGTTAATTAAGAAATACCATGAAGGAAAGACAGTTCACCGTGGTATTCAGGAGACATATAAGCAGCTTCATAGAAATTATCACTGGCCGAATATGCTACTAACTATTCAAAGATATGTCAATCAATGCGACACCTGTTTAAAATCTAAGTATGAGCGTAATCCTCTTAAACCATCTTTAGCTATCACTGACACACCTCGTAAACCGATGGAACATATATTTATGGACCTCTATTCAACAGGCGGAGCAACGTTTCTTACGGTTATAGATAACTTCTCAAAGTATGCTCAAGCAGTCCCTTTGAACGCATGTAGTAGCGTGCACATAGCAGATGCTCTGTTAAACGTTTTCTCAGTATTAGGTTTACCATGTAAGATCACAACGGACTCTGACAGTAAGTTCGACAATGACGTTATTAAAGAAATATGTGCTTTACATAATATCCATATACACTTTACTACACCTTATAACCCGAACTCTAACTCACCTGTCGAACGGCTACATTCAACATTAGCCGAAATAATCAGAATTCAACGAATGACTAATAAAGATGATCCCATTCAGTTAATCATGAAGTACTCTATCATAGCATATAACAATGCTATTCATTCGGCAACAGATTACACACCCCACGAGCTATTATTCGGACACACAGCATCGAGAAACCCGTTAGAGTTATACTATCCAAAAGAGTTTTATCAGGATTATGTTATTAAACACCGTGCCAATGCAGAAGCCGTACAAGAATGCATGGCAGCACACATGTCTAAAAATAAGGAACAGGTCATTGCCAAACGGAACCAGGAAGCAGAGGAAATCAAGTTTAAGGTAGGTGAAACTGTTTATAAACAGGTAGCAAAGTCTGCGCGAAGCGATAAAACAAAGCCAGTCTTCAAAGGACCCTACAGGATCATTCACTTGCACCCGAACAACGTAGCTGAAATCATAGGTAATCATCCAAATTCTAAGTCTATCAGGGTTCATTTTAAGCTACTACGGAGACCTCACCTTGTTGCAGGACCTTCGTCGCTGGAGCCGTCGTGCTCTACGCCACAGGAACAGTAACCCTTGACCCTGTAAATAATGAAAACGGCATCCTTCTTTTGAAACAGGGCCATATCCTCAAACAGGATAATTACTTTAGTCTCGCTTGTGTTTATAATATAACTTACTTACATTTAACGTCTATCCAACTTATGACTCTATATGCTAGCACTAACGCAACCGAAAGCACAGCATCTGGAATGTTACATAAAACGTACAGAGATCAAATAGAATATAGTTTTAACCAAATTAGTAAGAAGATTAAGTTTTTAATACCCCATATTAGGAAGAAACGCGGTCTTATTGACGGCCTAGGTACAGTCGTTAAATCAATAACTGGCAACCTAGACCAAAACGATGCTGCTAAATTCGAACAGGAAATTTTAAATATTAATAATAGATTTATTAGTGTTCAGAACACACAAAGAAAATCCTTAGTTTTAGCCCAAAGTACAATAGATCAGTTTAGTAAACAATTAGGTAAAATTAATAACAATCAGAAACAACTGGCTAGCTTATTAAATAATATTACTGTAAGTTCTAATAGCGTAGCGAATCAGTTACATTTTCTAGAGATATACGTACAGATAGACTTTAGTTTACAGATTATATTAGATAGATTAATGTTATTAGAAGATGCTATGACGTTTGCCCAATTAGGCACCATGCATCCTAGTATTATAAGCCCTCAGCATCTTATCGAGGAATTAATTAATTTAGATAAAATTTATTCATTTAGACCAGTAGCTGATATCAGTTTTAATAATATACATAAGATAGAAAAATCAATAAAGGTTAAGGCTTATAGCACAGTACACTCTATAAATTTTATCCTAGAAATCCCATCAGTAGCCTCAGAACCCTATGACCTAATTCATCTATACTCCATTCCCAATAAAAACAACCTAACTATTATACCTAAATCCAAATACTTTGCACTTGGGAACGATGAGTACGCTTACCTGGAAGAAGAATGTCAGCCCCTAACCGACGACACCCAGCTCTGCAAGTCCCTAGACACAAGAAAACTTGAAGATACGGAAGATTGCATCCCATCTTTAATCCAGCATCGCCAAGCTAACTGCACACATGCTAAGATGAATTTAAAAAGAGGAAAAATTCAAAATATCCGTGATAACAATTGGCTAGTAATCTTGAAGGAAGACGAAATTATTAAAACGCAATGCAAACTCAAGACAGACTATAAACGGCTAACTGGAATTTACCTAGCAACATTAACAGAAGATTGTCAACTTAACGTCATGAACCAAACTTTACGAGCACATACAAACACACTCGTCATTAATGAAGTCATACCTTTGCCGGAGACACATAACGTATTAGAAGAAACAGTTAAATACGAATTACACTTAGAAGATATCTCGCTAGACAGCATCCACGAACTTATAAACAAAGCAAGTGACTTCTCCGTGCCAGATGACATTAATTGGCCAATGATAATAGCAACACCCAGTTGGACAACAATACTCCTCTACATCTTGTTGGCAGCTGCAGCATCATGGAAGCTGTACAAATGGAAGA
This sequence comes from Abrostola triplasia, assembly GCA_946251915.1. Classification (NCBI taxonomy): domain Eukaryota; kingdom Metazoa; phylum Arthropoda; class Insecta; order Lepidoptera; family Noctuidae; genus Abrostola; species Abrostola triplasia. The sequence continues at coordinate 6,348,712 of OX276423.1, forward strand.
CCACTAAGATCCCGGAAAACACCAAAGGCAGCGAGGACGCCGCCAGAAGCAAGAGTTGCTTCTATCTTATGGAGGGAGGAGTTAACTCAGCGTAACCTCCGCTTTCTGCTGAGAACGCATCACCGCCAACCTACCTATTAAAGTGCAACTTAGCATTGTATCCAATAGCAGATTTAATATAATACTTGTTTTGTAATTCAGTCTAATATCAGCCATCATCCTTATATCCTGTTTTTATATAATTAAATTGTAATTAATAAATAAATATTTTTTTAATCAAAGTTCCGATCGCCGAAACATAACTCCGGCTCAAATCTTAATGTGTCCCGACTGTTAAAGTCAGTATGCTATAGCTTAACCTTTAACAGACCTTAACTTAACATAATTCTAGATTTGTTTATTTCTTTTCAGTTTTCTAGCAGTTTGGTTTCTTTATTTTTAAAATATTTTTTTTTTGTTTAGGTTTGCGACTTTTGACACCTTGAGTTTTGACGTTTTGACTTGACATTCAGTGATTTGTGCCATTGGGATTTGTTTAGAGATGAGGAATGAATTGAGAATATGTAGTAAAATAACCCCAACTCCACCCACGTTAAAGTGTTTAAGACTGTGCGATTAGTGTCAAAGAGGTTCTTCCAGCATTTCGCTGCGAGTGTAAATACATTTTATGAATTAGCTTGAATTTAATCATAATCTTAGTATTTATGTTTAGAGATAATATTATTATTCAGTAGGTATAATAATTAATCATGGTGCGAAGGAATTAACTTTAAATTATTAAGCAATTATTGTTATAAAAGTGACATTAGACTGCGATGTAGTAGAAGTTATAACAATTAAAATTATGTTTATAATAAGATTTATTTGAACCGATTGCGTCGAAGGATATAAATAAAGTAATTCAAACTCTTTTACATTCATGCATATGTAGAAAAATATACCTTAATATTCAACCTTTTTATCTCTATTTACAGTAGGAAACCTAAGTAATTGACTTGATATGATGGATTCAAAATATGCCTCTGTTGGTATAGAAAACAACCTCAAAGCATGTGGCCTGAAAAGAAAACATTCAGTTGAAAACATAAAAGTAAAAAAGATTAAGTTATCTAATGAAAATGCTAGTGTTGGTGTAAAAACTAACATCAAGGTTGAAACAAATGGACATAATAATGTTTCTGATAATAAGATTGTACAAGAAACTGTACAAGATTTACTTGAGGCAAGGAAGCGGTTGCCTGTGTTTATGGTTAAAAACAGGTGTGTATCATGATTCTATGTTTTACAGTTTACATGCACTGATATACCACCTGACCTTTTTATCATTATTTTATTCTTAATTCTTTATTGTACACAATAACATACAAATATATTTGAAACAATAAATATGTCATTATATATTAATAATAATTTCAGGCTCCTTGAGGAGATAAAAAAGAATGATACCATGATATTGATTGGTGAGACGGGCAGTGGTAAAACAACCCAGATTCCTCAGTTGATACATGAGCAGCGTCTTGAGGGTGCTGGGGCCATAGCGGTTACCCAGCCACGCAGGGTAGCAGCCATAACAATAGCACTAAGAGTAGCTGCTGAAATGAACACTGATATAGGATCAATTGTTGGGTATGTTACCATAAAAATTGGGTACCCAATTCGATAAGTCATTTCAAATAAAATAACAGGCCAAGCTATTGTATATATACTGACTATTTCTAAACTGGAAATCATTACTTTGCCTCAAAGTTTATTGTACTTTTTTTATATAAAAAAATGTTGCCCCACACTAGAAATTTCTCCTGTGTTGTGGGTGCATTTCACTAACATAAAATATCACATACACAAACACCCAGACTCAGGACAAACATCTGCGGTTTGCACAAATTGTTATCATGTGCGGGAATCAAACCCTTAGTGCAGCAGTCCATCACTCAGCCACTGCGCCAATCAGGTCATCAAACAAATGCAGTACTGCTGGAAGCTTCCTGTAATTTCTATAAAATATGTTTCTACTGAACAAGTATTATTAACTTAATTGTAAATCATAGGTCTCTTGCGTATTATTAAATTATTTTATTATTTTTAACAGATATTCAGTAAGGTTTGAGGATGTTACAAGTCCAAGAACTAAAGTAAAATATTTGACTGATGGAATGTTGCTGAGAGAAGCCATTGTAGACCCATTACTCAAGAAGTACTCTGTAATAATATTAGATGAAGCACATGAGCGCACCATTAGTACTGATGTTCTATTTGGAATTGTCAAATTGGCCCAAAAAGATAGAAATGAACAGAAAAAGAACCCACTGAAGGTATTTATTTATTCATTAAATCAATTTTAAAGTTGGCACTTACAGTTAAAACATATACCACTACAGTAGAACATATTAAACAGTTCTTTAGTGTTTAATGATTCAATCAAGTAATGCTGTATACCTCTATCATTTTATATTAATTCATAAAACCATGTTTTAACATTATGATGTATGGAATGTTCAATAAAAAATATGTGTTCTATCCTATATATATATTTAATACACTATAATATAACTATTTTACCAGAATAACTCTGCTTATTATAATTTAAAATTAAACCTTTTTAACTATTTGATTGTATCCTTTTTCAGTTAATTATAATGTCTGCCACAATGGATGTAGATTCCTTCAGAAAATATTTCAACAACTGCCCAGTAATTTACTTAGAAGGAAGAACTTTTCCAGTTACTATCTACCACACTAAGATGAAACAAGATGATTATCAGTATGCTGCTGTATGTACTATATTTCAACTCCATGCCACTACTCCTGCAAAGTAAGATACAAACCATTTTTATAAAAAGCTGTAGCATATTGTAAAATTCAATGACCAATTATTTTTTTAATCTTTACAGCCACGATTTTTTAGTGTTCATGACTGGGCAAGAAGAAATCGAGACAGTCATGTATACAATTAAGCAGATTGCAAAAGTAAGACTCATATCATGTTTTTATTTAGTTTCTCCATAATCTATGGATTGGAAAATCTTTATATAATTACCATTGCATTTGTTTTTATGCTAGATCAAACATTCCAGGAAGCGACTGGTCCACCTATTAGAGTATGTCCACTGTACGCGGGTCTCCCGGCGGCGAAACAACTACAAGTATGGCGGGACGCGCCTCCCGGCACGAGGAAAATAATTCTGGCCACTAATATAGCCGAGGCTTCTGTGACCATACCTAACATCAAGTGTGTTATCGACACTGGTGTTGTAAAAGAAAGGTGCGTTGTCATTTTTAAACTGAACTTGGGTCTAAAGTATAGAAATGGATAATGTACATAATATTATCCATTTCACTTTAGACCCAAGTTCAACCATGTTCCTAGCTTAGTAGTTCTAAATTATTTAAAATATTTGCTGTTTTAATTTAGATATAAAATTAAATACAAAAAAGAAAAATACTAAAAAGGTTTATTACAGAACTTGTACAACTTTTACAGTAAATTTTATATGTATAGGGACCTCCTTTTAAGTACCTAATAGCAATACCTGTGCTAGAAGGCCCAGCTTTTCAAGAACAAATTTCAGAATTGTAAAACTGGTGTACATAGTAACTATAAATTTCGTAAATAAAATCTACCTACCTATTACAATAGTACCTACCTATTATTTAGAAGATGGTCCAATCCCTGTAGTGTAGAATGTAGATGAAGTAGTCGTGTGCAGGTCGTGGTGCGGCAGCACGGGCGCGGAGCGGCTGGCGGTGCGCGCGTGCTCGCAGGCGGCGGGCTGGCAGCGGGCGGGCCGCGCGGGCCGCACGGCGCCGGGCGCGGCCTACCGCCTGTTCCCCGCCCGGGACTTCGCCGCGCGCCCTCACCACCACACGCCGGAGATCGTCAGGTCCTATATTATCGTCTTATCTCTTACTCTATTTGCAAACATATAAAACTTGGAGTGGAATTCCTTGAAATATTTTTGTGTAACATTAAAATACAAATACTGTTTTACAGATGCCCACTTGCGTCGAGTATGTTGCTGTTAATAGCCGCGGGTGTAGAGCCCAGCACCTTCCCGCTGATCGATGCGCCGCCGGCTGACTCAGTTAGAGCTTCTTTAACGTTACTTAAGGAATTTGGTAAATACTTGTAGCACTCGATATATGAATCAAATGCAAGACAGTTAGCTTTTTTTTTGTAGCGCTTAAAAACACATGTGGTTTCCAAATGTACGTAAGAAATTATAGTCTATGTCTGCAGAAAACCATTATATAGGTATTTTCCTTTGTTTTAGGTGCTATTGACAGTGAAATAAACCCTAAACTAACAGTGCTTGGAAGAAAAATGTCAACATTCCCTATAGACCCCAAGTATTCTAAGGTTCTCTTGAGTGCTCCGGAATATAACTGTTTAGATGAGGTACGAACATACATTTAATTTTTTAATTAAATATTTTTATATATTTGTAAAATTATTTGTTCATATATTTATATTTCAGGCATTGAGTGTAATAGCAGTGTTGTCGAGTGAAAATGTGTTTCACACACCAATGCACAAAAGGGAAGAAGCTATAAAAGTGAAACAAAAGTTCTTGTCACCACTAGGCGATCATATAACTCTCCTTAATGTGTTCAAAGCTTTTTGTAAAGCTCCATTAAAAAAGGTTGGTTTAATTTTTTTATTTCAAAATAAAATATATTCATACTGTGGTCACTAATATTGTATAATTATATAGTATAATAGCAATACTATTATTTAAAACCATAAAGATAGATAGTGTGTCTCAATGCTAAGCAAGCCATATTCAGAATATTCTTTTTTGTAAAAAATTTATCTTTTTGGAATAAATAATGTCTTTTTTGTTTTAGCAATGGTGTAAAGAAAACTTTTTAAATCATAAAAATTTGACGTACGCATGTGAAGTTCGTCAACAGTTGCTAACAATCTGCCTGAAATTAAATATGACTGTTTCTAGTTGCGGACAAGCATATGATCAGGTACATATAATTATATTTATTTTAAAATGATTGGGAAATTATTGAAATAATTAAAAATACCAAAAACACGACTGCCATGTTAAGAAATCGAACTAAGAAGTTAAAAACAAGTTTCATTGCAGTTGGGGGACCTCTTAGATTAGTAAATGTTACAGAGAACGGTCGTCGGTAATTGATTTGTTTTATTCTCCATAAAAAATGATACATTTTTTTTCAAATTTGACCATAAATCTAAGTCTTACCATAAACAAAAGAGTAGATTATACAATAGGTAAAGTACCAGTGACATTACCATCCTAAATTATTTTTGTTTTGCTATGAATTATAATTTCAAATTAATTTGACATCGAAGTTTGTTTTTAAAATGAGTAATTTGTTTATTTAATAGCGTTATATTTTCATAACATTAGAATATTTTTCGTAACGTTTCAGTTGCTCAAGTGCCTACTGTGCGGTCTGTTCACGAACTGCGCGTGGCTGCGCGGCGGCGGCGCGGCGGGCGCGCGGCGCTACGTGACGAGCGCGGGCGCCGCGGCCGCGCTGCACCCGGCCAGCGCGCTGCACGCCGCGCGCCCCGCGCCGCCCGCGCTGCTCTACTCCGAGCTGCTGCACACGGGCCGCGCCTACATGCTGACGGTGTCGGCCATCCAGCCGCACTGGCTGCAGCAGGTGGCGCCGGACTACGCGCGCCGCTGCCGCGCCGACCGGTGACGCGCCCGGCGGCGGCGGCCGGCCCGCCCGAGAGGCGCCGCGCGTGCCTCCACCTAGGCGTAGCGAGATGTTCTTCACGCTGGCATTTTTATTTTGTAATTAGTTTAATGAACATTTTCCTTTTGTTTGCGTCAGTCAGCATAATAGGTTTTACAACACATCGCGCATTTGATACTTATCGTGTTGTATTTCATAGTACATAACAATAATTATCTTCGAAGATTTCTAAAAGAATGAAGCAATCATTTAGGTGTGGCGTGATAAAACTTTGTGTCATTGTAAATGTTTTGTACTGATGCCGTCATAATATAAGTGTGATAGAAATATTGTTGTAAAATTAAGTTTAAAAACCGTTGTTTGTGTATATGGAATATAAAGATGCATGTACCAGTATATCCACAGTCTTATGCTTTTTAAACTAACGTAAGTATTCATTTTTGCTCAGAAACAATGAACAGAGCCATCAAAGGTCTTGATGCAAAACGTCACATTCGCATAACATCATCTCAAAGAACTGGTCACATTATTAACATGTCATTTTGCAGAACGTCGCTTTCGCACAATGTCATAATTTACTAATGAAATTTAATAAAAAGCCACTACGAAATAGGGTAATAATAAACAACTCATTCTTGCCTTAGTAAGCCGGTCAGAGAAGAGTCGCCAGTTCTATGTGCTCGGGGGTGGATGTGTCTAATGGCGTAATAGCGGGGAAACCTGCTCAGAGTCTTCAAGACACGCTATGGTGAAACTGGGCCTGGATCGCTCTGCACCCCTTGCTATCCACACCGGTGTTGCTCCCCGTTGTCTAAAGTGGTGACTTTTTAGGGAACCTACCTAGTTAGTGGCGTGGCGGGCCACCGCCTGCTATTAAGATAATACACAATATTTTATAATATTCTTAAACACTAGCTTTTAAATCTGATAGGCTCAAAGAAAAACGTAAAGACGAATTAAACAAGCCCAAACACAAGGATTGCGAAATTTTGTTACAAAATTCCTATGTATATCTTTTGACTCGTCAGACCAGTTCATTGGTACTATTATATTATTGTACTGTCACCAAACCTATATAAATATGCAAATTTTTATTTCAATCGAATGTCAAGAAGTGGTTCTAATGTAGATTGCAAGGTTAGTCATGAACAAACTAACTTTCTTACAAACATAGCAAGTTAATAAAAGCTTGTAAAAAAAAAACGATCAAAAGAAAGATTTGGCTGATTGTGTTTGTTTATAATTACCCTAATTCTTTTGTGAATTATTATTTGGGAAGGTGTAATTGTGCGAAAGGGACACTTTCGCCAATAAACTAAATAATAATTCAGCGAGGATGACATTTTGAGAATGTAAATATTTTTTTTGATGACGTTTGCTCCAAGACCTATCAAATAATAAAAATAGTACAATCAGGATCATAACTTTAGTTATTATATATTGTTACGATATTAATTCACTGCAATGTATACTTTCACTTCATTATTGTGTTATTGCAATATTTTAGATTATGACCTGGTGCTAAATTAAGAATTGTTCTTAGGATGAACCTAATTAAAACCATAAAATATTGTAAATAATTGTGAAATACTGAAAACAGTTTTAGCATAATTACCTATGTGTTTTCTTTTTATCATTTCCTGATTTTTTTTTCGTTCGTTGCGTTCTTAGAGGAGGAAGACCTTTGGTCAACAGTGGACGTCTTCCACAGATAATAGTGCTGATTATTCTGTTTTTTGGCGTGTGAATCCCTTTTTTGTGTGAGAACCTGCCTTAGCAAACTCTTGGCGTAGGTTACATAGATGAAAATGGTAGAATTTTATATTTTATAGTATAAGGTATAGAGCAAATTAATTTAAAAATTAAGTAATTTGATGATCCTTTCTACTTATTTATTATGCACTATTTTCACTGAACTGACGATGACGACGACGACAACCTGAATAGCGCAGTGGCTAAGCGATTGGACTGCTGCTCTAAGGGTTGCGGGTTCGATTCCCGCACGGGGCAAAACTTTGTGCGAACCACAGATGTTTGTCCCGAGTCTGGGTGTTCGTGTATGTGAATATTTCATGTTTGTGAAACGCGCCTACGATACAGGAGAAATTCCTAGTGTGGGGCGACGTTTTTTTTAAAAAAAAAAAAAAACCAGTAAAGGATATCTACGAACATTACCAAAATAAAATGAGAAAATAACGACTCGTTGCAGTTATGCCCGGCATACAAGGCACTGTACGGAACACGGAGCGCATCTGACTTGCCTGTCACCACTAATTATTTCAGAGTTGAATAATCTGTTTGAGTTTCTTTGTGGCTCATTTTGCTGCTTAAATTGTGACTACAAAAGTGAAACGAAAACTATGGATGTTGATTGGTGGGTAATTAGAATAAACATAACATAACATCACGCCTGTATTCCCTGAAGGGGGTAAGCAGAGGTGCACATACAGTACACCCACATTTCGCCAGTTATGTTTTTGGGTCCCAATGCAATAGGTGGCGAGTCTATTGCCATTAACCGGGCACAATTCCGGACTCTGTGCTGCCACTGAGAATGACCTAATGGAAAAACTGCCCGGTCCGGGATAGTAGTTGTATATCTAAATTGATAAAGGAGACTTGAAAAATGATGGACTCGAGCGGGAGTCGAACCCTCGACTTTCCCCGTACAGTGGCCCGCGAGAGTCGCGGGTTCGAGTCCCGCTCGTATCCATCATTTTTCAAGTTTCCTTTATCAATTTAGATTTAGGCTTAGCATGGGCAACATGCAAAAATGACACAAAAAGTCATACAAGTAGTTGTATATACCAGTAAAACGTTGCTATTCATTGAATATGTATATACCTACCGTTATAGAGAGTACCTACCATGGTTAGTACTTATATTTTACATACACATAGGTTATGCTAAAGTTTTTTTTCAATAATTACTTTAACCATCCACGTTTCGCCAGTTATGTTATAGGCACCCATGTAATAGGGGGCGAGTCAATGCGATCACCCGGGCACAAATCCAGACTCCGTGCTGCTACTGAGAATTATTTAATGGAAAACCCAGTAATGCTTTGTCTGTCCTGGGATTGGAACCGAGGATCCCATCAGTCGCGATTAACCACCACTTGACCAACAAGTTTATCCTTATTTTACTTTAATAGGTAACTACTAAGATCTAATATTTAGAATTAGATACTTTTAAGCTTTATGTAAGTACGTAGAAATATACAAAATAGACCCAATCGAACCTACACTACAGCATTACCGATCTTACGGTTTTGTGTGCTTTACTTATAGGCACTAGTGTTCAGTATCTACAAGTAAAACGTTGCTTTTATTTTACTAATATTTGTTATTAGTTATTTTATTAAATCCTAGGCTTATTTAATAAGGTGGGTAGTTTTATAAATATATAAGAGAATACTACACTACACTTCTAGGAACCTACTATCCTTTTTATTGCGTAGTTCTGATTTACATACTAACAGATCGGGACGTTGCAATCAGATTGAAGCGAGATCGTAAAGAAGATTACTTTTACGGTTGCCGTTCCATATTCTTGAATGCGGTGTAAAAAGTGTCCATTTCAGCTTCAAATTAAAATAGCACCCAAATTTAATTTTCTTGCTCACTTCTTTAAAATTTATTCTGTAATAAGCAGCAATGGTAGTCGTAAAAAAAGGATCCAAGAGAGAACTGAGGACATTCCCCTCATTAAAATGATTCCAGCTGGAAGCGGAACAATGTTAATTCGATAATTATGCAAATTTCCAGAAATAATTCATTAAAATTTATGATGAACATACAAAGCGGGATTGGCTGCGTCTGAAAGTAGCCATATTTCCTCAAAGTTGCAGTGAAAATGAGGAAGGTGAGTATTCAAGCCTTTTAAGGTTAGTAAAACGCGAAGTTAGGTTAGGTTAGGTTAGCCTATAATTAAATCGTAGTGATTCACATTAATGGACAGATAATTACTTAGGTACTATGTCTGGAATATAACTAAATAAATATTGTATTTACCTCTGTAAGCCTATGGTACTTAGTAATTGCTCTATACGCGTAACTAATGAACCTGTCGTTATGCCTTAGGCCAATGAATGCAGATGGTGACACCGGGATGTTTCTCGATGGTATCTATTGCATTTGCTTGCAGGTGCAATTTACGAATAGTAATAACAAAAACAATGTTTGTGGTTTACACTTCTTCCGAGACTAATAAGGTAAGTTTAGAAGCATTTAGATCGCAAAGGAAAACATTTTTGACAGTTAAGGTTGGTCCCTCATCTGATAGGATATACCTAATTAAGTTAGGGGTAACCTAATTTCTTATCATCATCATCATTAAGAAAGGTAATTTAGGTAGTTGGTAGTTACCTACCGTTAATTTGTACAGTGAACCTAAATGATAATTTGAACTGTTACTGTCTATTAATATGAAATTAGTGTACTCTAGTGTTTTTTTGAAAACTCTTTCCATATGCCTACACGTATATACATTAGGTAGGTACCGTACGTATAGTACATATCTAAAGTTTTATTTGTAGGTGCAAACGGTGCGGTCCCATACTCGCTGCGGCTAATGGGACTTTGGAATGGATGACGTCGTCGATAACGTTCTCCCTCGTGTCTGGTTTTTGTGTTTTTAGCTCTAATTGCCCAACTTTCTTGCTAATAAATTACTTGGTTTCATACGACATAAATTACTACGTGCGGTGTTAGGAAGTCGGGTTCGTTTTATTTACCTTTATATATTACCTACTTATGCCTAAATAAAACGCTGTTTTGTATGGCAGCTGCTTGATCGCGCTGTTTGTTAGGCGAAGATGATAACAGAATATTAGATGAGTCCATGTTACCCGTATATGGGTCTCGTGCGTAAAAGCAGAAATTGTAAGTATAAAAGCTTTCGAGAGCAAATGGAGTAGGTTATTGGTACCTACCTATACCTAGATGTTTCCACAACAGTTACCTCTCGGAAGGGTCCGGTGTCTCGAGGGGCCGAGTTCGGACCTCCTTGTACTCCACAAGGATCTTGTTACGTATTTCGTACATAATATAGCCGTCACTTTGTTGTGGGACCATAAGAAGTTTTTGAGGAACATCATAAAATCATACCGCCGATCGAAGAGTGGATAGATAATTATCATCAATATAGTCATTGTAATTAACGTACGTGCTACGTGTTTATAAACCGGGTAACCTACTGATAGTTTGGAACATTACGACTACAATTTGACATAAAGTATGGAGTCAATTATTCGCAACTACTGTTCTATCTACACGTTAATTAATTATACAGAACGTAGATTAACGAACAGTTCGTAGATATATTAAAATGCAGATGTAAGTAAATAATAGGGTTTGTTTTCGCTGTGGTTCCGTCAACAACAGCTTTAATTCGAGTTTAATTAAAATTCACCCGCAATAAATTACCTCCTTCCGGACAAGTTGCATTTCACAATACGCGAACATATGGCATCATTTGTATAGTTGGTTTGAGGTTGCACGACGGTATATTTATAAATATTGTGTCACACGTAGTTTTGAAAATAAGATAAGTATGTATAGATGTATAGCGATACATATTTATTACCTGAATTTAGTAGAAGACTATAAAACGTCGCTATCGCGGGATATCGACACGCCCCCAAGGGAAATAACGAAACAATTTGCAATGGAATTGTAAACGTATGTATATAAGTGCCAAGAAAATGTTATCTGGGAGACACTTTCAAATCTACTCGTGTGATGTGCGTCCGCGGCACACTTGTTCCGTATAGAAATTCGTTTACAACGTTAAAAGCTTTCCATTTGCTACGAGTTTGTAAGACGCCGTGGATAGGAGCTAGGTAGATGCCTTGCTCTAGTCACTCAACATATTAGCTGACATAGCTTATGCTTGTTAGAGTGTATGAGTTTGGTTTTTCAATTCCAATGCCCCATATGTACCATTTACCCATACATCAGACCCACTTGGAAGACCAAATGATTGAAAATGGAGTCACAATAGCAGGCTGACTTAATTAGGTTATAATAATTTATTTTCTTAATATACCTTGCTTCGTAAATGGCTAAGCATTAATTACTTTTCCGTTCCGAAATCCTATTGTTTATAAAAATCTCATTACAATTTGTTTTGGGGTAGTCCCCGTGGGTACGCTACGGTATGAAGTAATCAAATCGTTAGATATTTAAGATATCTTTTAAGCAATGATGCGAAAAATAACGAAGCTTAGGTAAAGATCGCCCTGGAATTGCTTATTTGCATCAAGATGAGAGAGAATAAGGAAAAATGAAGTGTTGAAAAAAGCCTTAAATTGTTAATTTAGTTGCGAATTCATTCTAATAAATTACACTTAACTACTTATAATCAAATTTATTTTTGTGTTACGTCCACCAATGTCTTATTTAAACGAATAAATTTGGCATATTACAAAAACGTATCTTATTTCTCAAACAGTGCCTACTTATAGGTGTATATTACCTATAGAAATTGGTAATTGAGTATTGTTTTGAACGTAAGTAGCCTTGTCATTATTTTTCCATCTTTATTATACTCCATAGCCGCCCCTAATAAAGGTTTAAAGTGATGCAATGGCTCCAGCGCTACGTATAATACAATGAGCAGCTAAATAAAAAGTTCACTAATCGTGAGAAACCAGTACCTAGAATGGGTGGCGGGTGCTCTTTAATATATCTATACTCATCTATGGATAAAATGCTTTCCAATAACGATTCAATAAAGACTTCCGACTCCACGTAATTAGCGGAGACCTAATAGAATTGTTCTTCAAATATCAATTGCCAAGATCTATATTTAGTGAGCGGAAGCGCACTTTCTCGTGCAGTGCGACTGTGCGACGTCTCGGCCAGTAAATCAGGCGACTTTCCTCCGGGTACACGGGACAGGCGGACACTGGCTCGATGATTGGGCACTTCCTTCCGAAGGCAGCGGCCACACTGTCGTCGTACCGCGCCTCTGACAGCTGCCCCTTTACCTGCACTATCACGATAGAGGAACTGGCGAAGCTTTAACAGAGCATTTCAGCTATTTATAACGTGAATTTTATCGGTTTTGGTTTTATTCGGTAAACTTTAATATTTATTATACCTACAAGCTACATCAGGGTAGGAAGCTACAGATTTTGAATCCTACTATCCTATCCTACTAATATTATAAATGTGAAAGTTTGTGAGTATGGATGTATGGATGTGTGGATGTTTGTTACTCTTTCACGCATAAACGGCTGGACCGATTTGGTTGAAATTTGGTATGTAGATAGGGTATACCCTGGATTAACATATAGGCTACTTTTTATCCCGAAAAAATGTCGCGGGTAACACCGCGGGGCGCAGCTAGTCTTCTATAAACTCTGTTGCTCAAAAAGTGTTATCCACAATGTAAGGTCTACACTGTTATAAAATGGTATTTTAGCACATTTTTCACTTTTGCACAAAGTTCCAGCGTATTCAGTTTAGAGGTTTCAACAAACATATTATATATAAATATTCTCATTTACCTATTCTAGTAGACAGATGAGACATAGAAGGTAATTCTAAACTTTCAGAACTCAGGAATACTAGGAGGTACTTAAATTGACGATAATGTCAAGAGATCGAATAGGCTCAACTCGATAAATCAAAGTTTAGAAACCTGTTTTATTGGTGAAGCTTTTGAAATAATTCCCAACATCATAGAGACCGTAATCAGAAAGTGGTAACCGCAAAGAGGCGTAACCTATCCATCTTGGTAGACAATGGCTTTATATCTCAGTCGATCTAGATTTATTTAACTTATTGAACAAGAAGTGTTTTTGGTGGTACCTGCTGGTTAACAATGGGCTCCTTAAGTTTATTCCATGAGGTATGCAATACCCCAAAGATTCTCTTTGACTACTATTGACGAAAAGACACGCCAGGTTAGGTATGTTTTTATTTTGTATATGTGAAATATAGTACGCTGCACCTGAAAGCACAGTGAAGACGGAAGATCACCAGATTAAGACCGACCTGTCTGATCGGTGGGAGTAAAAGAAACTAGAACATGTAGAAACTACAGTATAGTTTCAACATGTTTGCAGAAATGGCAGAAAGTTATCAGTACAATCCATATTAGCGCAAACATTGATCATCAAGAATGCGCCATCAATCACGGCAGTTCGCCCAAGATTTTATTTACGTACCGTAAATTCTGATGAATGTTTTGCCTTTGATAAAAATACATAGAATGGTATTTTTACCCTCAAATTGAGGTACTTCTATTGAATTATCGCACCCAAGGAACAAGTAGGTAATTTACGCGTACATTACCGTTATATAATGGCATAAACGGATTTACTCGCAGGTAGGAAGGTACGAAGGTATTTGTCGCTCGGACGGCGCGAGGCGGAGCTGCGCGGCGCGGCAGCGGTGCGGCGGCCGCAGGGCGGGCGAGGAGACAATCTCGGCGATGGCTCATTCACTGCTGCAACGAGCCGAACAGAGAATTGAATTGGAAGCAAATGTGCCGTACGGATACTGCCATCGAATATAAACTGAACCACTCCCGAGTAAGCGGCTCTGATCATGAAATAAAGAAAGCCTCAGAAATAAATTTTACAAGCGCCAACTGATTTCAAATTGGCTAATAAATATTGAGAGAAGTCTTTGCGACTCATCGCAATTATAATACAGAAGATGAATGATTACGTGTTGTGTTATGTTTATTATGTTAGTAGATGAAGACAGGCGGAAGAAGGGTATGTAATGGGAGGAGGGTGACTCAGGATGTCGCTCTGCCTGTCAGCTCGCTGACTCGACTTCATATTAAGGTATTGCTTGTTTATGTATAGGTACTGTAATGAAACGTTATCTTTCTAACATCAACAATAATTAATTATACTTTTTAATTAAAAACGTTTTGTTCTGATTAGGTACTAACTTTCCCATTTAATTCTATACACACGAGTACGTACGTAACGATTAACGACTATATATGTAGCGGACAAGTGATCAGTACCGCGCTGGTATGTAAAACAGATCTCTTGATGTGTGAAGATACCATAAAAGTGTTAAGCGTTTCTTTTATATTCCTAAAATAATAAGTGCAGATAGTACATTGTGCAGTAAGATTTTATTCATCCTTATTCAGTTAGCAGTTAAGGGTAAGGTCCGGGATAAGAGGTTAGGCAAAGTGTTATTGTATTCTTATGTTCATAAAATCTAACTAGGGTTCCTTTAAGTTTAGAATTTTGGCCAGTGAATGAATTGCGCATCGGTAATGTCTATAAACCCAGGTATTTATGAAACCAATGAATTGCAATTTGTACGAGATGGTTATCAGTGAGTCGGACAGTCATTATTAACGTTTGCGCGCATGTCCGGGAAGCGGCAGTGGTGGCGGTGATTCCGGAGCGAGCTTTAACAAACGGCTGCGTGCAAGCCGAGGAAGATTCTGCGGGCTGCTTCATTTCCGTGCGTGCGTCCGCGGCTATGGCCCTATTTCCTCCACGCTGATAGTCTGTTTACAACCATGGTTCCTTCGAGACTGTCTCTGCATTTATATAAAACTCCGTAAGTGCAATTATATTGCATGTGTGGTATTTTAAAATTTATTTGACAGAACAACGTTGATAGACTTGAATTGTAACTGCATGTTTACCTAACCCATTGTACAAAGAATTCCTTTAGGCTATATATAGGTACAAAAATTTAAACATATTAAACCAAATTTATTCTTCTTGATTGAAATTATATTGGTTGTACAACTTATGTAAGTATCGATGAAAGAAATAGATGGAAGTAAAATTTGAATGACATTTCAAATAATATACTTACGTAGGTATTGAATTCCAAGTAGAGGAACGCCATTGAATTCCGATAATAGATACCTATTTCAATATTCGTTCGTCTCCGATTGGCTCTATCTCCTATAATCCACAATCTAAATTGATCAGATTTTCCATGACGAATGAAATTTTATTTTTAAATAAGTCGGGATACGAATTCGTTTCGTTCGGAACATAACATACATATATAACATCACGCCTGTATGTCCCGAAGGGGTAGGTAGAGATGTACATTAGTAAAGTACACCCACATTTCGCCAGTTATGTTATAGGTCACAATGTAGGGGGCGAGTCTATTGCCATCAACCGGGCACTAATCCATACTCTATAACACTGCCCGAGCTGTGATTCGAACTCAGGTCCTCGTGCTTAGTAGTGGCGCTTAGCAACCACTAGACCAACGAGGCAGTCTTAAATACATAAATTTAACATTAAGAATAATTCTTGCCAAAAAAATATTTTTGTTGAAACTAAATATGCCACTCTACAAAGAAATAAAAGTGAAAATGCTTAATAAAGTTTATTTATTTTCGTATATAATCACATACAATAACGAAATGAAATTAAACTCAACAGAAAACAAAAACACACATCAGGTGGGACGATATTTATTTTCATTTTGAACCGAGAGGAGTAATGGACGAGTTTCTATTGCTAATAAAATCTCTGTGATTTATGATCGTACGTCGCGTCGTTAGGGAGCGCTCATTAGAACTCGACCATCATTACAAATCCCACTGCGGGTTCTTGTATCTCAATGACTCCGACCAACAGGACGCATTAAGATAGCGGTCTTGGTATGTGATTTGCAACCCTTCCTTATGTTATACGAACATGTTATACCTTGTATCTATAACCATAATATTAACGAGTCACGCCCTAAATAAAACATGACATGTTAAAACAATGTTTGCGTTTTTCTCGATGCGAATACGAATTCTGACAACAAAATTTGAATTTATGTTAATATCGTCATTGTTACCCATAAAATAAGCATTAATTTATTGTTCTGTATACTTTTTACACTGCGGTGTCTTTACTAATATTATTAATGTTTCAGTTTTCGCGTTTAGGTATTGGGTACTCAATCACGCCGTAAAGGCAGAAACATTAATAATAAATATCATGTTGAAACGAAAAATGCATCGTAATATTCTGCTATCACGTTGTAGCTTAGGCAGAGATGTAAGTATAGTAGATTAATGTAATGGAAGTCTCTCGCCGTTTATAGCGTACAATTTTTAACCCCGAATGCGATTGAACTTCCCAAAAAAATACCTTATTCAACCTGGAAATCGAACAATATTATTCGCTGGGTGCTGCATTTCGGGCTACAAGGCTCCAAGGTAAACTACATTTATTATGATTTAGTTTTGTGCAAGAAGAGACCCTGTCTTTTGAAAGGCACACTCGGGTACAACGCGAAGAATCTCAAGTGAAACGGGATATAAGCTGGGAACTCTATGGCTGCACTATTGAAATACAGTTAAGGATAATCCTATGATAGTAGCACTATATATAACAAGTTACTTTCATAAACATTTACCAGCCATGTTTATGTTGAGTATTTAGGTGATCAATAAATAGGTTTTAATATAAGTACCTACACTCTACAGTCACAGAGTTTGCTAGACTCTGTTAACTTGGCATCAAATGTTTTAATAATAAAATGTTTTTATTTATGGAAAAGTTGTAAAGATGCAATTACACGGAATGTTATCGTGAGCTCGATAAGTATCACGGTAATGGATTTATATTTGGGCGGGTGAGCACTCGCTGGTTTGGTTCACTCGCATTTTTATTACGCATCGTTGAACCGTTTTTGTATACATGTGAGTTTTTGTAAGAATGTCGCATATGTAATCTGCAAACCTAATATCTACAGCGATGACTTAAAATGAACGTATCCACTACGCAGTGTTACGACTGTAATAAAAAGACGGTACTTTAAACCAAATACAATGGTAAATACTAAAACAATAAGAGGTCAAATGAAATGCTGTATTTATAATCTTTATCCAAATTAGTACATAAATAGAAAACTGTGTAACTCTTTAGAACAAATAGTGTGCTCGTGAGAGATTTGGCTTTAACGTTTATATGCAAAAAGAGAGATAGCTAAAATTATAATATGTATAATATTGGTTACAATCACGTCAATTACTGCCGAACATTTTTCATAACATTGGCGTTATAATATATAACTGTACAAGTCTCTAGTACTGTAGTTACCCTGTATGTTTAATATGGCTAGAATTTGTAAACAGTAAATAATTCAGATAGCTATATATATAAGTATAATTTTGATTCTACTCGGGCAAGTAATTCTCACTATTATAAAGACTGTAATAGTAACACTTATAAACCTATTTGTATAACTCAGATGTGTCTGTTGTAGGTAAAGGTTTTATTCGAACCTAAAGCTGATAACAGTCGATATAAAATACGTTTCAAATATATATTTAAGAAGAAGGTTTATTCTGAAACTGTGAAGCACATAAACCGATAACGAGTTTTAGTATTCAAATAAAAATAAGATGTTTACTGTAGAACACTAAACACGCCCCGTGGCTATAGTTTCGGAGGAGGAGAGAACTAAAGCTTCAATAGCGCTAAACAAAAGCGTACTTACATACAATAAAGAAGTCAATGTGGAGATCTAAAGCGGACATCGGTTTGTTGAAGACCGCCTCCCTTTGTGGACGGTTCCATGCAAGTTACTATGCCGCCTACCGTTTAGCAATGCCATTACCTTTCGATCGAATGTGAAGTATTCTGTAATGAATCCTCTTGAGTCGAGGATGCCCACTCGGCCCCTATTCTAAAGAAAGAGTGCATTACCATCGTGAGTACAATAACGGTTCATTATCTGACCTGCTTTTTATAGGGTGATAGGTGCGTGGGCATAGACAAGGGTAAGATAATATATTATATCATTTCGTTTCTATGGCCTATTACGGCCGATGACGGTCCAATATTGGTTTGATGATAGACAAACGAGTATTTGCATAGCGCAATAAAAATTAAAGAAACGTTACATCATCTATTGTAAGCTGCGCTGATCCAGTGAAATATGAAACATGTATGGGAGCTGGCAGCGAGCCAGCTGCTTGCATCACACTAAAACAAAGGGTTTCATATCAGGAAATTGTTCCTAGAACAATAGCAGAAAATATAAGCCTGCTTGTAATACAAGCTCGAATATCTCGCACTTGTAAATATCATTGGAGACACTGATTAGTGTACACGCATGTGGTCTAGTGTGGGTATTAGGAGAGTTTTATCGGTTTAATATTAAATAGAGCAAATATAATTTTATCGTATTTGCAATATTATTAATTCATGTTTGGTACAATAATAGTTGAATTTTCGAATATGTCTTTCAACGCTGACATTTAATAAGGCTAAAACGTTTTTAATTATATGTTCTTTACATTATAGTATACCACAGCCGGTTTGTAGTCATAGAAAAGTATGTGTAGCAAGTAATTGATATTACCATTCTTTTGTATTTCTGCTGCGTGGATATAAAAATAAACAAATGTTCTGAAACGTTGGTTTTCCCCCGGGCAAATAGCATGAAGCAACTGAGGAAAACGGCTTTTATTGGTACTGGTAGGCGAAGGAATAACAAATAGTCAACACTTGTGCACTATTGCAATCTTTTAAGCACGGTACATATTGCTATAATGGTTGCAACCGGTGCTCCTACGTAATAGACGCCTTGAGTTATGAAGTAGGAACACGTGTCCTTATTAATGTCCTAACTCTGTCTGCTCATGACTGTAGCACTTTAGGCTACGACTAAGGTACATTCGAATTGTAAATATAAACAAATGATTGAGCCGAATATAATATTAATCTAAAAATACTCGTAACTATGTTTGAGTGGAATTAGTATAGGTCATAGCGTCGTTTGTATTGAGTTAAGAGCGTCGCTATCCCGACGAAGCCGCCAGTTGGCTGGGGGCCATCCTGTGGACCAGATATTTTTATTGCTTTTTACAATATAACAACAAAAATGTCCGTAGAGGTCGTTACGTATTGTAAAATGTTCACTTCGGCTACGAATCATTTAATGCGTTAGAACGCGACGATACTTCAATCATAAAATATGGGAGAAGTTATATTACAAAAGTAAAATTGTTTATGTTCCACTTTATAACTATTCGTTCATTGTATTGTAAGTCAAATAAGATAGTTTTGATGTGGGCAAAGAACTCGTTTATATGTAATGTAGAGCGGCTAGCTAGTCTTGTGCTTTCTTGCTACGGCGTAGTCAAGTGTAGAAGATGCTACGACAGCAGTGTAGCACTCGTAACAGACTACTTGTTTGTACAATTTATTTCTCCCCCGACTGGGATATGTTTGACTGCTGTCTGACACAGAGCCAGTTGACAAGAGCTTTTATTTTAAATAGCCTTTAAACTTCGCTCTACTGATCGCCTGTGACATGAACAGAGTAGGTACTAATACAATTTCAGTTTAAAGTAATTCTTTTGCCCTACATATTTTTATCAAACAATGGATAAAACAATGAGTAAAAGGCAATGATTAAGTATTGGCTATTCATTGCTTAATTGCTATAATGATTTTCCACGGTTGTATTTCCAATGGCGTAGACAGAGGTGTGTTGTTGCATATATACATTTCAATATACCCATAACATCTGTCAAGGATCTACAAATGACAGGCACAATATGTTATGTCAGCATAACATATTGTGCGAGGCAGGGAGTGAAATCAGATTAAAATTTCAACCACCCAGAGCTGAATACCTTCCATATTGCTTTCAGTCCATATTCCATAAATTCCATAATACATACTAATATTGCAAATGTGAAAGTAACCCTGACTGCGTATCTGTTACACCTTCACGGCTAAACCGCTGGACGGATTTTGATGAAATTTCGCATGTAGAAAGTTCAAGACCCGAGATAGGAAATAGGCTATTTAACCTGAGTGAAACCGTGGGCCAAAAGCTAGTACCTTATAAAATAAATCAAGTAAACATTTTCAATACGTACTACATATTATAAACGCTTTTATTTTTAATACAGCGAGTACGCTGTAAACAGTATAATACCGGAAGCCAGGCGTGTTCGAGTGTAAAAGCGGTAACCGGTCATGATACCATATCTGATTGCCATATTTCTTGAACGGAATCTGGCATGCAGCTGAAATAAAATTCAATATGAAGATGAATCTTTTAGATTGAAATAGAAAGATATTCTACGAATAGTTATATTTACTGAAATAGTATATGAGTGTACAGTGCTCCAATGCTTATCTGAACCAAAACGCATTTCGTTGTTATTTATACTTACTATAAATACCTACTCATAAATGAGTCAAGAATAAAACAATCGAGAGTATTTCTCCAGCTGATTAAATTACGATAAATTGAGCCAATAGTAATAGAGTATCTAATTGGTTTTATCTGATTACAGAACTTAGCGTTGCTTTGGCATTTGGTATTATTAACAATACCTTTGCCGCGTCATTGAAAAAAATCAAGGTCCCTCCAGGATATTTTAAAGACAATCACGAGGTGTGCTAAAATATGTAGAACGATTAAACTTTACTTGACTAAAATATAGATTAAATTAGATTGGATAATGATGCAGGGATGTGAATCCCTGCAGCATATTGCAAATTGTAGTCAGGTATTTATTACATCTTCGTCTGTAGAATTAAAATGTATGTACATTGTACAGTATATTTGCAGTTTATGATGTTAATATGACAATGCTCATGATATACATACCTTACATAATACTTAAAATTCGAAAATAAAATTTAGTTACTGCTATCGCCGTAGCAATGGGTTGCAATCGTTCAGAAAACTGTAATTCGACGAAATATATAAATCTGTAGAAATTAGAGTAGTGGGACAAAAAGGACTTTAAGCAGTAACACGATCTGCTCGCTTGAGATTAAACTAACCCGAAACTAGATGCGCGTTACTGTCTCTAGAGCTGTGTGGGTGTATATGAACCTCTATGTGTCATTAACTTACTTAAGTGACTCGAGGAAGCTAAATCAGTCCGCAGTAATCTTTATCTGTCGCAAGCAGTTAATGAACTTCTGTCAGATAACTGCTGCAGCAACATCAAATTGAAGTGCAGCTTTAAACGTCGCGGTGTCAATTTATGACATTTTTAAATTATCATACAAAACCAGACGTATTGCCGCAAAGCCATAGCTTCGGCGACTTAATACGGTTTTCCAATAACATTTATACTTGGGAATGTAATAATAAAATGAAATGGAAATCAGAAACATACTGACCTCTTCGAAGGGGATTGGAACCAATTTTCCCCGCAGAAAAGATCTTGGAAGGTCACGAAGTAGATTTTATTATTGTCATACAACATAGAAGGAGATGTGGCTGTCATCAATTGTGTGCTAAATATGATAAGGTTATGGTCCCAGAAAGGTAAAATGTAGATTAATTTATTAATAATGTATTTTTCCTACCTACAGTGTATACTACACAAGACATAATGAACTTATGCGTATAGAATTTCAAACAGACACGAATATGATACCTATATAATACAAATGATTCTTCGTGCTGAATATTAGACGCTTTATTACGTTTACTCCAGCGCGTTTTAATTGAGTAGACAATAACATCTTGTCAAGGTCATGTAGATTGCTCAGCAGAATTCATGTCAACTGTCATATCAGTGCCTTTCATGTTATACTTAGTGAACCAGAAAATGTGTTGTAGAATCAAAAGCAACAAATATTATATTTTATTGTATGAAAGAAGTCATTTTTGTTGTGTCGCGTGCATGAAGAAAGACGAGGGGATGGCTAGGCAGAGCTTTCCATTTTATTCTTGTCTGCGTAGATATATAAGGGCGTTAGTCGTAATAAATGGTGACGTAAAGATTTAGCACGTTCACTATACTCGTTCATGTTGCGGAAAGATATAGGAAGTAATGGTATTTAAAGATAGTATTGTATGGAGCTCACTCTCTGATACCGTTCAATGATTTATATGTCTTATTCACAAATGTTGTGGAAAGATTTAGTCAGTCACTCTATCCGGTTTGGTTACGACGAGGTTGAATCTGAATACAACGGCATTCGAAAGTATTTCTAAAGATTTTATAACAAAATGCAGCAGAACAGAACTATTTAAATATAAATATATTCAATTTATTTTCATTTTCGAGAGACACGTAACATTTGCACGTAAATATGAAATTAAGATTTTATATTCATTATAGTTGTGATAGTAGTTAGCATAGGACTTAAAGTAATTCAGTGGGTTATTGCCGCGCAGTACAATGTCATCTCAGGCCGGCCTCTAGGCCCGCGCCTACTTTTACGGCTCACATAAAACTTTATAGGTTCTTACACCCACTTTATTATGTGTTAAATATATACACTCAATTCCACTATTAGATCTTATCCATTTATTTAATAAATCGAGTTGGCTTAACGGCCATCGCTATGTTTAATTAGCTCTCGGTTAAAATGTGTCTCGAAGTAGAAATATTGTAATTGGGTCCGCAGTAAAACTGATTGGCTGTTTTCTGGGTCGGATTATTCTGAATTTTTAAAGTTACCGAGATCTTCGGCCCTTGTGTAATTAAACGAGTCAACATAAATCTGAGCAAACGAGACGAGCGGAAGAGTCCCCGGTCTGCCGTAACTCTGTTAGTGGAAGCACACGGCCGCCGCACTCGCCGCGCCCGCCGCGCCCGCCGCACTCCATGCCATTATCGCGCTCATCGTTTTACACTGTAATATAATTTTAAGAAAAAAACCACTTCCATGTTCTATTTCTTTACTCTGCGCTGCAAGCTCACTGGTTATCAAAGGACAAAGGATTGTTTAATTTATTGCTTCATTGTATTTTAAATTATGTAGTAGATACGTAACATTAGTTTGAGAACCTAAGAGGTGGTAATATTTAGTTTTTCGGGTCATGTTTAGGAATATAATGTAACAATAATAACCTGTCAGTGTTCCACTGCAATGCATTAATATAAATTGAATAAGGCTATAAATAATATATTACGTTGCTACCTGTATAGGCTCGCCACCTATTGGGACCTTAAAACATAACTGGCAATTTATGGGTGTGCTATATGTGCACCTCTGCCTACCCCTTTGGGGAATACAGGCGTTATGTTATGTTATGATATGCTTTATACTCTTTCTTTTTAGTCATCAAAACAGGCTAAAATGGTTCATTGTGTAAGACTACAGTAAGCATTTTATGCAAGAACGTAGGTATTCCCTCGAGGACATTAATAGTTTCAATTGTTTGTGACTGACAAAGGTGACTTAGAAAATAATAAGAAATTAAATACGATTAAATTTGATCAAATTGTTTATTTCGGAGTAAAACATCAACATTAATGTGCCACATGGCCTTCTTATAGCAGCTCGAAAACGCCATTTGGACGCTCAAACGTGGACAAATTTTAGAGACCGTGTATACTAAAGGACTGCTTTAAAAATTAAAGAGAAACTTATAAAAACCAGCGTCGTGAAGTTCAGAGCATGTTACAATCATCTTTAGTCATAATCTGGTTATGACACATATTTATTAAGCACATTAAAAAAACATCTCTTTTAGGTATGTCAAATTGTTTTTATTTGTAAAGTACGTCTCCACGTTTTAATATAGGTACTATAAAAGAAGATAAATAGAATTTTACTGAATTGACTGCTTTAAAAATTAAAGTAAAACTTATAAAAACCAGCGTCGTGAAGTTCAGAGCATGTTACAATCATCTTTATTCATAATCTGGTCATGACACATATTTATTAAGCACATTAAAAAAACATCTCTTTTATGTCAAATTGTTTTTATTTGTGAAATACGTCTCCACGTTTTAATATAGGTACTATAAAAGAAGATAAATAGAATTTCACTGAATTGATTTGCAAAGATACACTTCAGTCGTAATGGCCTCGTTTCCAATAGCTCGTTAGAAGATAAATACAAATAAACGTTTATAAGTGATCTTACTTGGTAGAGGCAATGGATTTACATTCAGTATTTTTTAGTAGAAACGGTATAGGCGGGGAATAGATTTCTTCATGTTGGACTATGCAAGATCTTAAGAAGGCAGTATTCTTTATAGAACTTGTTAATTACTACATCACGTTCAATTATGGTATTATATCGTACTGAGAATAGATCCTAATACTTTATTGATATTTAATTAAGTATAAAAATATCACATGATATTTACACAAAGGGAAAATTTAATAATTGATGGAATAAAATGCAAAAACGGCATAAACAAAGCTATAATAATTTCTGAACCCAATGTTGGTATAAAACGGAGCTGAAGCAGCGCAGATTACTGGGATTCATATTTACGATAAGCCAACTTGGATATTAGAATTATGCCATATTGTTTATTTAGGGTCGTATTATTAGCTATTTTACAAAATTTCTAATGAACCTTACCTGAACATTTGAGATATTTATATGATATGTACGGGCAGCTCCTAAACAGGGAGGAAATTAATGAAATTTTGCTTTATAATTTTAAGGGTTGAGTTAACCATAATCATAAAATAACGTATTAGGTTAGGTAGGTACTTACCGTTTAACAGCGTACCTAAGATGTTTTTGAGTGACCATTGGTACCCAGTTATGATTATTTTATTGACGACTGAGACTGACGACCTACTTAACTGGTGAGGAGTCTAACTTATATGTTACTATTAGATCCAGAAAACTAGGGTTACGTTATCGCCGTCAAACGTTACTGCTTCGTTCGCGGTAGAGCGTATTATAAAAGTGAGATGCTATTTTTATGTCCACTGCTACATTAATAATTTCTACGAAAATTGTCAATCGAGGTCCTCGTGACAATTTTAGTTATAAAACTATGTCAAACAGATTCCTGGCATCCTGTTCTTTGAGGACCCGTTTGGCAGTGTAGCTTATCCGTAGCATTTTCTTTCAATGACCATTGGACATGGCAGTGGCAGGACGACTAATGCAAAGGCGCGGAATGACAAAAATGTATCCCTCGCTGTCCGACCTGTGTCACTCAAGATTTTCCTTTAGACCCTTTATTCCGGGCCAACTTACAGAAAACACGCAAATCATCTTGGGGCACGTAGCGTTGTAATATATTGCTGAGATTGCGTAAATATTTCTATGTCATTAAAACGTTTAACAAAACATGGCGGGCATCGCCTCGCTGCTGTCTTATTTAGGTTTAGAATTGGTTAATAACGAATTTCATTAATTACATTTCATGATGTTTATGTCTTGGTTTGTTATAAACTAAAACTAGCAGAGGCAGTTGCAATGCTAATCAATGTAACGAATGAAAGAACGTGGCTGGGATACAGAGTGGCAAGACGATCGCAATGTGGGTCAATGATATCGTCAAGACCTTTTATCGTTAAGACCTGGACAAGATTTACTAAACATAGAAATATGACGTTCACGTTAAAGAGGTGAGTAAATTCAACAATTTTAATTGTGCTGATAATTTAAGATATTATATAATAACTAACTGTTGCCCGCGACTTCGTCCGCGTGAATTTCGTGGTATGAAAAATAGATGTTGGCCGATTCTCAGACCTACTCAATACGTTCACAAAATATCATGAGAATTGGTCTAGCCGTTTCGGAGGAGTATGGGAACGAAAACTGTGACACGAAAATTTTATATATATAGATAACCATCATTAACTATGTAATAATTAAATAGCATATTTTTGTACTTGTCGAATAAAATGCGATCATTTTTAATGTCGGTACAATATTTCGAACGTGCTGCATCGGCGTGTAAGGCTAAGTTCAATAATTGTCAGTGGCAGACAATGATATAAAGTCGGAACGGGCAATTCCTATCACGTAGAGATTATATGAGACATCGCCAGACCAACCGCAAATGAAGAAGTTCGCCTACACGTCGATGAAACATGGCTGTTTCTATTTCTGGAAATTTATCCAATCAAGACCGAGTTGGTCATTAGTTTAGTTTTGGTCTGACAGCCGACGAGTTTATTACTCGCCTACGTAGCTTGTTTTAGCTTGACAGATCATCTCGCCTGAACAAGTTATTACATAATACTTAACAACACTTTTACCCAATTCTGTAGGGGGTTATCTGTAGTTACAGGTTAGTGATTTTGGTTTTATTTCTTTGCGTTCTTCTAGTGTATACTTATAGGACTCTAATATTATCCAATTATAAGGTATAAGGAAGTCCCAGAGTTGTTGATTTATATTGCTCATTTCATAGGCTGTTTACTGTTGACGGTTTCTAAGCACGATTATTATTACCTCCTTACGTTAACATAACACAATAGCGCAACTATGAACTTAATTCCTTTTTACCGTAAGGGAATATATAGACATGAAATTTACATGCACATGGACCTAGATTATGAAAAAAGCCTTACATTTATTGCATACTGCGTGATTGTCAATTCATTAAAGTATTATGGGTTATAGAAATAAATACAGATATATCCACGTGAAGTAATCAGAACTGATGGCCTGTATTAACCAGGGTAGTGCAAACGGCACGCGAATGCAGACGGGACATATTTATCAAGTGCACTTCTGTCAATGATTTCATAAAGCAGCCGGTATTCGGAAAATGGGTTTCTGTCAGAGGCAACTTGGACGCGTTCTCATTGTATTGCTGAATATACATATTTTTATGATATATGGTCCATTTCTCATCTGTCGTGCTAGTGACTATAGCCAAAAGAAAAGTTTATAAACTACTAGGTTATGCTTTACGCGATTACTGTGGAGGTTAGTCATGAAATAGGTAATTAGGTAAATAAAAGTTCACAGAAATTCAAATTTCTGAAGTTATTCTTAAAAAAGTAAAAAATTTACTTTTTAACAACCCCTGCTTTATTTAGTTTTAAAACGCACTTACAACAGTACGCTATGCATTATACGTATACAGTACACGATTTCTTTGAACTTAATTTAATTTGATTTAAAATTGGAACCAAACCTAATTGAATTACACAAATGAATGTTAGTCCATTTAGTGACAAATAATAATTTTCTCTTGACATTTGGACCCTACGAGTGTAACGTACTTTATCAAAACCCGTTTGTTCAATGACATGATTAATATTTTGATTTATTGAGACAAATAATCAAACTTCGTGACTTTCACATTGATATGGGGATAGACCGACACTACAAGGAGAACGGGAAAAAAGTTTTGTCTTGTACACCGAAGTGTGCCAATAAGTGTGAAATTCTTATATAAAAGACAAAAGTATTCCCATCTGTTAGCGGGCACAACTTGCTAATTAAGGCGTTTGTAAAAAAATACATAAACGGAAATCAAGGAAAAATAATAAGTAGGGTAGGAAGTAATTTACTGCTTTATGGCACCCCACCGTCCGTCCACAAGAATCTGTTTGCGGTCTTAAAAACAACATGTAAAAAATACGAATGAATAATTCGAAATTGGCTGGAAATTGCTAAGCAATAGAGTGTGGCGGCGACGCGGCGATCCGTCGGAAACAGGCCGGATACCCAGCGTGAGGGCGACGCGGCTCGCGAGCCAACGACGGGTTAATCAGTTCCTGCGGGTGCCAACATATCACCTACCTACACCGAACCTATGGGCTGGTAGGTAATCACATCCTTCAACGAACGTATATTGGCCCACTCGAATCTTCGTATATTGAACGGCTCTTGAATTGCGACCTGCTGATTCGATTTATTTATTATTTTCTTCGTTACGTTAAATGTCACCGATAAGAGTAAGAAATCAAGTAATCAGTAATAGTAGCAAAAAAGACAGTTTCGTTGATTATTTAAAAATATTATTCTATTTAGTACTTGTGGTTATTACCGTAACCAAGTCTTTGCTATAAGGAAGAAGAGATGTTGCCGGTTATCTTTGTCCCTTAAACTTGACTATGATATGAAATAATATGATATGACTGACTCAGATATGATATAAAAGTGCTAAAGTGACGATTTTGAAAACCGGTTGGTTATACATATTGAAACATTGAAACTATCTACACATAGCATCATCCTGCCTGTTTTCACTAAACTCAAATCCTACTAAAAATTATTTACCGGTCTCATTACCGAGCTGGAACATTAAAACTATCCCATTAACAATATTAATGCGAAGTTAGATTTGTAGTTATGTTGTTTTAAGTTGTGTCGAGCAGACGACATCGCGATGTCGACGGAGACCGTTTCAAGTATCGATAAGATATATTGAGAAGCGCCCGGGGCTGTGTCGGCGAGTGCAAAAGCAAATAGGATGTGATGTATCTACATGTTAATCTCTACGATATACTCCGCTTTGATGTGTGAAAATAACTTGGAATTTATCGCAGAAATCAAATAAGACTAAAAGGCCTTTTTCCCCTTTTATAATTTCAGATTATACAACAGATGTCTTAAATTATTTAGTTATTGATGTTAATGATAGTACCATGGAACCTACAATTGGTTTATTGTATTAATAATGATGTTAATAATCACTGCTTGTTTTATAAATTAAACAAAGCGTGGTTAAAAATTAAAAAAGAATATTAATCTTATTATTCAAGGTTACAATTCTGCAATAAGTTCAACACTAATGTTAATAATCCGACTTCAATTAGAGCATTAGACAAACGCGGCGCACCTATATGTTTGCTACGAACGATAACGGTCATAACCATTCGGAGGGCGGGTGTGTGGCACGCAGAGCTCTCCTCGTTCGGGTATAATCAGACGGGCAGCGAATCATTTGCGCGGCACTGACTTCATTTGCCAGTAATGACCTGCGTTGCCTCTCGACGCCGACGCCCAATCGTTTTCCCAATATTTTATCCAGATATTCAGAATCAAACAGCAAGTATACACCAGTCACATTTACGCTACAATCATTTCATATAAGCAGAATAGTATCTCTATATCTGAACCGACGAATATTACGTGTATGTTTGCTACAATCATTCCGTTCCTAATAATTTGTTATTAATTACATATCAACGTATTGTTTTGTATATAGAAACCTTAACAAATACGGACCAAATAACTTGCTCTCATATTTCTATGTATTGGCAACCACAGGCGATATCAATAAATGGAAAAAATCGGAATGGATTGATTCCGGTTTGCGTGCGTTCCGTTTGTCACGCTGTTACATTGCCACAAGGAAGTCCTTGTTCCTGTTTTTTGTTATGACTATATAGATACGATTTTATTGCTGAATTTATCAAAAATATTATTTTTATTTACTTACGTATGGTATATAAAGTTTCAAACGGTCCATAAAAGACATAACAAGAGCAAATATTTTATCAGTCTTCATATTTTGTATAGCGAAAGATAATTTTGAATTATATTATTATCTTTAATTCGATTCGTAATTAAGATGTCATTTAAGTATTTCATGGTTATTCGAACAATCCGCAGAGTTTGAAGGAGGTAAGTCCATAATGAAATTTAATGATTCGAGAAAGGGAACCTATCTGTGGGATTGTCGCTTTGTTTTGCCGTCAAGCGCGCAATTAGATTACGACTTGAATAAATACAAACAAAATAACTTTGAATATTTCAAAGAAAGATGTTTGGTGTATGAAATACAGGTACAGTAATTAGTTTACAAGGAAATAAACAAATCTCATATTATTGTAAATATAAGTACGTACTGAATATACCTAAAAACCCCGTGTACTCTACAAAGTCAATCTTCTACTTCTGAGTTAGTTCGGCACTCAAGTTTCAGCATTTAAGTTTTATGCGTAGGTAGAGAACACGGGAGTGGAAACAGCCTCCGGCGAGGACGGCGCGGGCTTTCTTGTCAAAAGATCAAGTGGCATCAAGCTTACGTAATTATACAATTATGAGGACATGATAAAACGTACATTGTCTTGAACTTAGTTTGGGGAAGCTCATTCACAAAAGTAAATATTCTTTTCAGTTTAAGCACTAAATTTACCACACCGCTCCGTGTAAGCCTAAATTTAGTCCGACATCGATTGGGAGTTCCACACTGGACGATCGCTTTCTATGCACGCCATCGCTAAGCTTCCTTATAGGAACAGAATGTTCAATCTATTCATTGCGCTCGTGTCCTTATGGAGTAAGTTTGTAGAGTAGTCAATCTGCTTGCGCTATCGGGAAATTGGCACTTTACAGGCATACTTTCTTTGCGATGTTTTCTTTTACTATGTCAATACAATATTAGAAGGTAATCACAGTTATTAAATGTGTTATTTTACTCTTGAACATATTGCAAGAGAAATTCCAGATGTAGCAAATTATATTGAAAGTATAACCTTGCGTTGCGATTTCAACAATGCTGTGTTGAAATGTAATGAGAATGAGACAGATAATAATAAAAACTGCAAGGTTATCGCTACAGTCTAGACAGATATTTACACAAATAAGTTTCTGTGAAGGTGTGTGCTACGACAAAGTGTACAACTGTACATATAGTACCCATAGCTTATGTGTATACTTGCCTAAAAATAATAAATTAATTATATAAAAGGTATATCAGTAGTGTTTTGGCATGGATTCAGCGCAGGTCGCGGGCATACTGCATTGTAAGTTATGCCAGCGTGCATTGAATAACACAATGGAATATACATCTTCAACGTATTGGCAACAGGTCCTTCAATTTATCAAATAAGTGCAACATCGACCTAAAGGTATTTCAACATTCTTAAATAATCGACTTCAAACTGCACGAAAATAGTGAGGACTATTTGAATAACTATGGGTACGAGTGTGTCGTGGAATACATACCTTGCGTTGGTAAGTCGAGAATGTGTTAGACATTGTATAATTAAGTTTGACTAAACAACCGTATAATTGACGGTTTTGTTTAAACCATACATTCGTAAATACAAAAGTTATTCATTTGTTGGTAGATAAATCTATCAATGAATTAAGTTGTCACTTGTTTATTTAACTCATAGCTTCTCGTGATTCAATTAAGCGGAGTAGTAACAAAATTTGTGTCGTTATCGGAGTCGTCTTCTTGTTTTGCATTAATTAGACGTTACGCGAAGGTTTGAAAATAGCTTGTTTGTAAAAATAACTGTTCGTTTGATATTTTCAGACACCAGTCCACATAATACCAGGTTTATCAGCTTTAATTACAGTTGGCTGAATATAGGGCGGCTTTATGAACGAAACTAATTCAATATTTAAGCCTGGTAATGGTTTACTTAAAAGTTAATATGATAAAACGTATTATCTATCCGAGAGCGGGTGTCAGTCATTATTTGAAGATAATTCAATTGTCGGAGTTAATGCTGAAAATTGTCAAGGTAGCAGAGCGTGCCCGTTTGAAATTCAAGAAATTATGAGGAGCGGCGGCGTTTAATCGAAAAGTACTCTCCTTTGATCTTTGTCGAGTTGCCGTCTGCGACGCCTCCGTCTGGCGTGTTCGTGCTCGAATGAATAGTGGGTTGGAATAAGCTCTAGCAAAAGAGACGCCCCGTGCAAAGACTCCAGTAATTTCCTCCGCTATGCAAGATTAGCAGGTCGATGCTATGTCACCAACTATCACGCTATAGATATATAGTAGATAATCCTAATTTTAACTCAATAAATGAATAAACCAATATGCCAGAATTTACATTTAATAGATAACATATATCAGTATTCATAAAGTACGCACATTAAAATGTACAAACTACGACTTAATTTGGGGTTCGTAAAAAGTTTTTGAATTATCTCTGCGAAATCATGTGTATATCAAAAAATTACGCATAGCGTCAGGTAAATGCACAAATAAATCAAGGCAATAAATAAAGTTTTATCTGAGTTATGAAGCCTCTGGGAGAACAAATTTATGCGTTTTTTTAACTCAAAATTTGCTCATCAGAATTGGTCTTGTGAAAAAATTCCACTTTACTTTGAGGTAATTTTGGTTTTTAGATGAAGAATATACTGGCTCGTATTTTTCTGAATGTCGTAAAAAGGTGACTAATGAATAAAGTAAAGGGGATGGTTTTAGAAACATCGTTTAGAGACTTAATAAAAGTATATTTATAAGCGTGCTTTGTCATCTTGTACAATTTTGTTTAGGCTCCGTAATAGGGCCTGATTTTGTGTAAACTTTTAAACTTTTGTAGGGTTATGGTTACGCTATAAATCACAAGTCTAGCCACTTCCAAAGATTAATTTACTGTCACACTTTAAAATGACTTGTTGTATGTATAAAGACTGACATATGGTATGAAGGGTTCACAGCCACAGCTTACAATCAGTAAATATTTATTTTCCCCAGAATGCTAACATTTCCATTGATACGTAGATTAATATACGTTTTGTGAGATTATCCTGCCAAAGGTCATGTTCATGGATTCCAGGAAGGTCTGTTAGAGGTCGGAACTAACATACGTAGATAGCCATAGACTTATACGAGTGCGGACTCGTTCATGTATGAAATAATGAATATGGAAGAAACAAAAGGAAGTTATGAGCGTACGATGTGGCCGTCTGCGGTTCTTCCATCAAACATTCACATATCACAGTTTGAGTTTTCATTATTTTGATAGCCTCGACTTATATCATCTTTGTTATGCATACATACGTAGTTAAAGGAATATTCGGGTTTTGTATGTTATCTCTTCTCGTGAAGTAACATTGACTTTTGGATATGTCGGGAATTCTTAATGAGACTCTTTTTATGTCGCTTTACATGTTTACATGTTTTAGCTTCAGTGTTTATATGAACCATGTAGGACTAATTGAGCCAATCACGTAACAGTGGCATATTTAACATGTTAAGTTAAAGATGAAGTCTTTTCAACATAGAATAACGAGTTGCTGGATCTTTGTCATAATTAACTTCTAGACTGAAAGTACGCTATACGTAACTAAGACCTTATGACAAATCACTGTTACTGCTGAGCATGTCGCAGTCAGCTATTTTCCTTACTCTACCATAGAATAGTCTAACAGCTTCATACGAATACAGACAAACCTTTACCTAATTTCGAAAAAAGCCCATTTATTATTTGTTCGTCCATAAAAAGATAGATGGAGGTATAAGCGATGTTATCAGTGTAATGCTGTCAACAAACTGTTCTGGCAGTGCTATCGCCGCACGCATCTGTGTCGGCCAATCCTAAAGATTTATAGAGGCAAAGAAAGACTATAAAACTTACTTTATTATTCCATCAAATGTGCCGCTGACTCAAACACTTTCTGGTTTCATATATCCATACATAGAGCATAATGTTAAAAACGAAATTTGATATCGTACTTGAAAAATGAGGTCATTTATAAATAAGGTTACTAAAATATTAATGTTGTTAACGCATGAAAAAGTAAAAAAATATAAATAATAGACTTCAAACCTATTTATGAAGATAAATCACAAAGTTCGTTGTTTTACATAATAATGTTTTGTTGCCAATCTGTCTCGTAGCCGTATCGTAGCTGGCGTAGCCCCTGCTACCGTCAGTGTTGACGTAGCAAACATTTAGCAGTCTACGATCCGTGGCTACGCGGGTAGCCCAGCTTGCTCCGTGCCGTGCTTACTTTAACTTATTTTTATTCTATTATACATTCCTACTTTTTATAGGTACTAATTTTGCTGTCGATTTCTCCAATAAATCTTTATAAGTTAGTAGATGTATGATGTTTAAAATATTAGAAAACTTATGCATATGCAGCGTAGTTTAACTTTAATACAAATTTTGCTACGGTCATTATTGAGATTTATGATAATCCCAACTTGCGGCCTAAAAGTTTTGCGCTTAGTCGCCAAAATGAAGTGTAAATAGTTAATTTTAGATATGAGTAAGCATTCGTGAATATAAATCATACCAAAGTATTTTCGTTTGAAATACGATGTTAGGTGAAACAATTATCGATATCGCCAGGTATTCGAGGCTAATACGCAGTAAAGCCTGAACGAAAAGATGAGTGTGAATCTTACTTCATTAATATTCATGGGGAAATTATTGCTCTCATTGTCTTCACCGTTCTACCAAACGAATTGGGGCCCACAAAGCTACATAAACGTGCCGTGATAAAATACTGGCAATTACATTCTTATTGTATTGTGTCAACTCAAAAGCTTCGCAATCGAGCGATCGACGTGCACGTGGGAATATTATAATTACTTCCCTGATGGCGATGCGGCGGTCTTCTTTATATTGCTGTGGGTTTGTTTAAGGTGTAATATTTTTGTAAATATGTCTACAGTTTATGATTGAAGTAGTGGAAATCTCTTTGTTTAAGTTATCAAACGGACTTACCTTTTGTATTTAACACGTTCCGTTCCATATAAAGTAATAATTCGTGAGATATACTAAATGTAGTGTGTTGTGTAAGCGGTTGGCTGTACGTTGAACGCAACCTACATTTTAAGTTGGTTAACTGTTTACCGGAGAACGAAAGTTTGAGGGATTAATTATGTATACACGTTTTACCTGGTTATCGCGTAACTGCATGCAGCTATCGTCCTACATTATTTAAATCTCAAAAGATGTGAATGTTGATGTATATAACCTAAAAAAATCACGATACAATATAAATAAAAGACAGATCGACTGGTGGTTAATTTAAATAAATTTGTTTCCTATAATAGACTTTTATAAATTGGCCCTCCAACACAATACTTGTTTGTTTTTTATTTTCGGAGCTCCGTTTATTATGGAAAGCGATAAATAAAATCGGTAGCTGATTCCAAATACGATGACACTTATAAAATGAAAGTGGAGAGATGAGTGAATAGAAAACCAATTGTAACCAAAAAACTGATAGAAAAATGTAAAATGAATAACGCAATCCTTTCGTGTTTAGCTCGAACATAGATGGTGTCAAGTGGCGTTTTTCGGTTGGCGTGAAGCAAATCGAAACAATTGTTGTTACAGAGTGTTGTGTTTGCAAAATAAATGCGTGAGATAAAGCGTTCGGCGGCGGCACGCGACGCATTCCGTGTGCTTGTTTCGATTCGCTTACATTTTTTGTACATATTGCTTACAAACATTATGCTGGAACGTAAACATTCCACCATTTGAGACGCGCCTTATTATTTCCAAAGTATCACATTGTCTATCGGAGATAGGAATGACAAACAAGTGTTTTAATAACAAACGCTCTCAACTGACGTCTGACATGTTAGGAACATTGATGAGCGTACGCTAGCTGCTCATTAGTTCTCCTTTACATATTCAAGTGTTAAGACACACTTGCATGCGACGCTACTTAATTTACTAAATGTATGAATGCATTCAATTAAACCATCAGGCTGTAGTCTGCTTATCCGTCGAATACTGCACATTGTTACTCTTGGTTGCTCAGGAACTTGATGCGTGAGCTCTAATTGTAATAGTAACTATTCAATTAATTCTAAGCGTAAAGCATTATAGTTATGTGATGCATGCCACTATTTACTCGAGGAACAGGTAATATATATTATGTAGTTATAATAATAATAAAAGAAACATTAAATAAATAGCGATGAAAACGTAAAATATGTTTTGAAAATACTACGAGGCAAGGTATGCGACACAACAAGCCGAGTTCGTGCCAACAACTCACAATTTATATTTTGTAACTTACTTATGCACGCGGTCACGGATTTTGTGAAAATTTGTTTTAAAATAACAAATTTTGGTCAGTGTATGTGGGTATTGATAAGCTTTAAAACTCTTATAGGTTCAAACTTAGCCAATAATATTATTATACAATAATAAATAACCAATGTAATTATTAATATCCTTTACACCTTTCCAGTTTGTTGTGACCAATAATTAGCAATTAACTTACCTTCTTTTACATAGTAGGACTAATAAATACCGAGAGGCGAAATGTGAGTGTGCAAGTTTCCCTTTCCGTTTCAAGGTGTTGATTGTTGTTGTTTCAATTGTACTGAAATACACTTAAACAAAATACAAATAAAATCGATTTACTGATTCTTAAGATAACCTTAATACAAATGAATACTTTCATATTTTTTTAGTAGACCAACAAATGGAACGAACGACATTACAAATTGACAGCTTTTGTGCGACACAGCTTTCCTGTATTAGCGCGCTTTATTTGAATGAATATATTATTCATTTGAACTCTTGAATAAAATGCTACTACGTAAATGTTTGTTGCACGCGAGAAGATAAATATCTCATTTATTTTCTTTTTCTTCTGTGAGTTTGATATTGTCTTATACCACACTAAAAAAATACCTAAAATATGAGTGCGGAAAATTGTATGTCGTTAAGTAGCGCGACTGGTGATCGGCTGATGGTTAGCGCGGGGAGGCGCGGGGGGTCGCCAGCGCCGCGAGTGTTTGCCTCGCAAACAGCGCGCTACTCGAGGAGGCGGCAAATATCGTCGAGGAGCACTCTGCGCTGCGATACCAGCGTTACAGTTATAACAGCGGCAACGCAAATATTATCGCCGTAAAGTTACCTTTACGACATGTTAAATTAATACTGCTCATTGCCTTTTACCGTTCCTACATAAAGATAACGATGGTATTCACTTATTTAGCATAAACCTAAACACACAACGGCGCTGTACCTTTTATAAATACAAATATGCATTACATTTTTTTCATGATGTTTTAGAAAGTGATGTGAAGTAATTGCTTCTAAGAAACAAATTTGCTAAGAAATATAGAAAAGTAACAAGAATAGAAAATAAATGCAGTTCGTGGACACCGAAATAAACTCAGTGATGTGTGGCTGTGAATCAAACGTGCATCACTCGCGCGCCGCTGGTTAATATCCAATGCTGTTTATTGATCTGGAGTAGCCTAATGTGGCTGTTGTCATCCACTTAGCCGTAAATCTATTGAAACTACGTCGCAAATGATTCAGATATACGTTTATTAACTTGGTCAAAAATTAAATCGAAATGAAAATATCTGTTTATGCGGTTACGGTAACTTACGAAACAACGTACGTAAACAGTTTAATCCGATTTGCACACGATGGTAATTGTTTTCACGCGTGAAAAGCACGACATGAGGAGTCCATTACTTTGATTAGTTTTATAGATTGATATAAAATGCGCATAGTAAATATATAGGTACCCTGGCGAGGTGTTAAAGCTTTTATCTATATTTATTGATAGCTATCGGGTTCTCTGATGAACTGCGAAATGTTTTACTTCCAGCTTCAGGAAAATTACACTTTTCCTTATACATACATTTGTATATTGATATATACATTATACAAGAATGGTTTCATGTTTCATTTGTTCGTTCTCATAAATTATATTTGAGACGATCTCGCCACCCGTAAATGAAAATGGAAGGCAATTTCTGTCGTTAGGGTTTTTACGGTTATTTTCTTTTACGAGTTTACCGACGAAAGTCACGTCATTTTTAAAATAGACTGGTAAATTAATTACTCTCCCATCTAGTTGGTCTTCCTGTTTTCTAAAGCTACAGGTGCGAAAATAAGGCGAACTTGAGATTTTTTCTCGTTGAGGAATTTAGGTCGTTGCTTTTTATAACGCCGTCGAATATAGCGGTGTCCCAAAATATGAATCACTTTATTTATTGTGTAAGAATTTTAGTATAAAGAATCTTTGAAAGGTATGTCACTGAAGCCAAATATATTTTAAGATGAAAGAATGAATATAAAAAAAAACAGTAAAAGAAAACCAATAAAAGTTTTTTTATTAGCTGTCGTTGGCCGAAACACCTGTCATATAATGAGTTTTTTAGATATTTCTGATATTATCGGGGAGATTTTCTATAAATACGATTCTATAATTAGGTGATAATGACCACATAAATGATTGATATTGACAACTTTGTCAAAACTTAGTCGCTATTCTGAGGTGTTTCTAGTATCGTGTACATAAGTAGGTACGATACAGGGACACTAGCGCACCACCCAGATAAATCGATTTGATTAATTTCCTTATCACATCTTTAAAAACTTAGGTAGAGTCAGTTTACTTTGAAAATATATTTAATAATGGCATAAATATCTGCAGTATAAC
Source organism: Abrostola triplasia (assembly GCA_946251915.1). Taxonomy (NCBI): domain Eukaryota; kingdom Metazoa; phylum Arthropoda; class Insecta; order Lepidoptera; family Noctuidae; genus Abrostola; species Abrostola triplasia. The sequence continues at coordinate 6,387,135 of OX276423.1, forward strand.
ATATAAAACAACTATTAGCTTTCTCTGCATAACAAACACAATATGTAGCTAAAATAGTCTGTACAAATCTACGCGTAACATCAACATGAACAATGTATGATATTAGGCGCACACAATGAACAAATTGAGATTTATTCGCCAACATAAAAAAGAGAGTATCATTTTACGATTTCCATTTTTCGGTTCGCATTGCTAAATATAAAATGTTTACCATCTCACCTTGTAAGCTAGGCCAGCTGTTGCCTCGAACATGTAAAAAGAGAGCGCTGCATATAAAGTGGGCCTGGTCACGATTCAACAAAGATATTGGAGGTCCCACTTGCCGTTTTGTGAGAACTTTACGCGTTATTCTAAAGCTTTAAATAACACTATAAAAATATATTAAAATTAATAAGTACCTCCGAAAGGACGAGTGTTGGAAAATGTGTTTTGTTTTAAGTGAATCGTGTAGTTTTCTGTTCTATCGTTTTTAATTTTTTTTCGTTGTATACCTCGCCCCACACTAGGAATTTCTTCTGGGTCGTGGGTGCGTTTTAAAACATGAAATATCACATACACAGACACCCAGACTCGGAACAAACAAATTTTGCTCAGAACGGGAATCGAGCCGGCAAGCCTTACCGCAGCAGTTAAATCGCTGAGCCACTGCGCCAATCAGGTCGTCAATATTGATAATTGTTTTATCATGCTTGCTAATAACTTCATGTTGTTTTTTTAATATGAGCACGATAATTTGATTATTTACTTGGAAATTAAATAAGTTACCAGTCACCAAAAAAACAAGTTACCAATTGTCATTTATAAAACTTGCATTTGGGGCACAGTTGAATGAGTTTGCATATTTGAGATGAACAAAAGACTGTAAGATTGATGTGGAACGAATAATTAATTAATTTGAATAATAAAGTGAATGGCGCCCGACATGCCGTTGCGGCTAGTCAGTATGTCAAAGAAGGCACTATTCACCATAGTTTTCTTGTTGGCACTTATGTTTATATCATACAAATATCATGATATCATAGCCTGTATGTTCCAAAGTGATGTGTGTCACACAAGTTTAAGTTTTAACTAAGTTGATTAAAATGGCCTTTTGTAAGATGTGACAAAGCAGTGAGATGTCGAAACGATATAGAAAGGCCGTTTTTAGGTTTCAGTAATACTTAGATAATCCTAGTTGTTATATTCAACTAATATATTATTAATCAACTAATTAAGAACACAATATTTAACTGGAAAAATCCTTTGAACGTATGTTTATTATGACAAAATATTATTACTGAAAACGTAGATAAGCCTTATACTTTTTATTAGCCTGATAGTAAAAGAAAGTGGAATGGTAATTTTCATAAATATACGAGTGTGTTTTATTAGACCGTTTATTATACATCGTCAAATGAAGCAGAGAGGCATCGTGACAAATGTAATGAAAACCAAAGTACCACACGCTTTACATTTCCTTATTGTATTTTCATGAAACATGCATAAATTAATCGCGAGGACGTTAATATCCCTGCATGGGTTTGATGAAACCATATCCACTTCTGTCAAGGGTTAGAATAGCTATTTAATGAGTCAACATCCGGCGAGCGACGTGTCTAAATTAAATGACAATTGTGCCTTGTTTGAAAGCAGCCAGGTAACAGGTGTCCTGTTTAGTCGGATGAAAAATGAGTTCCATGATATATCTCTAATTCCTTTTTTATTTTTGCGTTATGAAATACGACTAGCGAGTTACGTAACGTTAAAATGTTTTTACTTATTAGGATCAGTTTTAATACTGAAACTCTGTGTACTACTTAGCTATAGATCATTAACAGAAACAGTAAAATATAAACTTGTAGACTGTTTAAATTTTTTATCGAATTGATACAGAATTTCAACAAAAATTTATATTAACCCTTACAATAGATACCTTTAATTATTACATTGGCATTATAGAAGTTAAAAGCTAATGATATTTTAGAGTAATTCGGATCGTAATGAAAGACTATACAATCTTTTATCCCCTGAACCTATTAATAATGTTATAAATGTAACAAAGCTTTATTATTTCCTAAAATTGTTAAGTAAATCTTAAACATGAACTTGGGTACTTCTCAATTAATAACGAGGATCGGAATGCTCTGTCCGGTCGGAGAGATACTTGATAAAAGATTATCGAACGAAAGGAAAACAGTGTTCATATTACTGCGGCTCTAGGGTGTCCTTTCATCACGTTTTATGTACTCCTTAGGCAGTTGAATGGAAGTTTTTTCTGGTTTAGTAGAGGTTTTTGTCGGAGTAATGCGGAGGGACGCGGCGCCTCCCGCGTGCCGCCTCCCAGCCCCGATGAATATTTTGTGATTTTTACGGGACAGCTGCTTTGGGATATTTATTTGGTCAAACTTCTTGATTAGGAATGTTTCCGACGGTTCAGATGTGCTTTGAAAACATATGCGTACTGCTTATGAGCAAAACATCTTATGTTTTATGTACATTTGCAATCGTGTTTGATTAACTATACATTATTTTTAACTATTGGTCTTGTGGTACTAAATTTAACTTCTGAGATAGCGTGCAACTTACTACCCTAACACTTTGGAATCATCATCATCAGTCGGAAAACGTCCAGTGTTGAACAAAACCCTCCTCCTTAAAACGATACACTATGTAATAAATCAATCAAAATTATCAAATATTCCAATGAATAGTAATCCTAAGAGGAAATTGAAATAATCATCACACTTGGTTTAATTATCTTGGTTAGAAATCTTAGCATATCTGCATAGAGATAGATGCCGTCGTACATCCATTCAAACTTAATAATAATATTATTCAGACTCGACAAAACTTCAAAGTACTTCTTGAGTGAAGCAATCTGCACTCAGCCAGGTTGCCAATCAGACCGTAACGTATACCTAGGACTGCTTCATTAATATCCTCCTGCTATAGTAGCATCTATGTGTATTTCGGGTCGGCGCAGTGCGTAAGCTATACCGAAACCAAAATATTACCTATCATCATTATTATTCTCGATGTTTACATGTTTGATTGCCTTCATTATTTGAATATTGTTTACCTTCTCATTTGTATGTGGTTCAATAGAAACACAAGATTTATATTAGAATTTGGTTGCAAACGAAATCTTTGGAATGCGGAGCTTTCCCGAGGCTGATTTGGAAACTGTATCGGTGGAGGGAGCGGTTATCGGGAGCTGATTGAACGCGCAATAAATTTGGATTGCTTTCCTACGTGTAGAGCAATCCTATGACTCGCGTATCACGCTAATACATAAATAACTGTTACTCAGATGTATTTACTTTCGATCTAATTCTGGGAAAGGCCAAGTCATAGTGTGTAAATAAATAAAACAGTTATATCTGTATTCTGTAACGTAATAATAGGCACGTGACGTCCTGAGGGTCGAGCGGGTTGTGATAGGTAACATTGACGGTGACAATGCTTGAGCCGAACCCTCGGCTAGTGAATGGTGTATCTTTGCCTTTAATATTGAAGTGAAGCGTCATTGTTCGTTAAGCTGTGGTTGAGTTTTTACTATATATACTTGTATGTAGTTAAGTAAAAGATACGTAATAAATCCTTATAATAAGGCGAGTTTATTGCCTACTTTGGACCATGCCTGGAACTGCATCTTAGCGTTTTATGATTGACAGTTGCTCTTCTAATAACTATAAAAACATGCTAAAGTATGTGCCTATGTATTACAAGGGAGTTGAAGCAATAGTTTCATTTGTGTGTTTCTGTAACTGGCACATGTCGCTCTTACGTACCACGAGCACATAAAAGAAAATGATAATGAACAGAAAGGTGTCTGTGACGGAATTAACCATAGTCGGGACTGAAACTACACACACACACACACACGCAGCTGATCGCAGCTGTTGTTGGTTGGGAATATGATTAATCTTACAATGTAATTAACCATCATAAAACCTGAAAATCAAGTCGTTGCTCCCTCCCACTATTTAAAAGGTAAAACATAACTCAACCTTTTCGCGGTGAATATTATTCAAAGCACATATCGCTGTGCTCAATGCGATATTTGGTACATACTAAACCAATATGTTTATGACGTGGATAAACTAGAGGATATAATATCGTCGAATCGGCAAGTCGAACAGTCTGGTGCTTTAAGTAGCAAGACGGACGAGGTTCGCGTGTTTGAGCACTTTCCAGTACAAGCAGATGTATGTATTCCGTGTTGTATTACCAATTGTTTGCTGTTCTTGACCAGAAGTAAGGGGGAAAAAAGTATTGTTACATGGCTCATTGGTAATGCAATGTTTTTACTCAGATCAAAACGGCAGACGTATCTATAAGATCTATTTATTCGATTTCCGAATAATAAATATTCAAATAAAACATCTTCAATAACTTACATCTCTCAAATATAATTTACAGCTAGAAATAAAACAAAAAGCTCATAAACTTTTTGTGTAGCTGATGTATATATTATCTCAAAGTTTTGATTTGCACTTGACTAAGTGGTGATTGTGGAGGTGAATTCAAAAAATCAAGGCTTGCGAGAGGAGCCTCTGGCTGGTGTGTGTGCGTGGCCATGTCGCGCGCACGTGGCTGTGTAAGTAAGGGCGGCCCCGACGGGCGCGACAGTGGTTTGGGCGGGGTGTATCGATCTCCGCGGGGCGCGTGCGCCGCGGCGGCGGGCGCGGGCGGCGGCGAGCCGAGCGGACCGCCGCGTGCCACCCGCGCACTGCCGCGCAGTCCGCAGCCGGCCGCCAGCCAAGCGACTGCCGACGATACCGCCGCGCCACGCGCGTAGCTTCTGTCGCAACGTTTGACATTCAACGCGCGACAACACTCGTACAACCTCAAATCGCCTATCTCACAGGAATTGCTCTAGTGTTATCACTTCGAAACTATTGGAAACTTATTGCTACGACGACATTCATTAATAGCTTCACTTTAAATATTTTAAAAAGTGATAAACTTTATTTATTTACATACTTTGGTAAATGTCATAAATTATATCTAAAAAACAGTAAATACTGGAAAATATTTGAATTTAATGAATACTTAGTGGTGTGGTGTAAAGTAATAAAAATAAAGTGCATGATTATCTTTTGAAGTGATCGTGTTTGTGACTGAAAAAAAAACAGACGCTGGGAGCGTTGCTCACAAGTTCACGGGTCGTTAATTCGGCAGAAGAGAGAATCCGAAAAAAGAGGTCTCGCTTACGTCCGCTCATCGGAGTGATAAAATTTATGACAAACGGTAAGGAGCGTGTAGAGATAAGGGTTGGGTGCGTTATCTGTGCGGGCGGCGGCGGCGGCGCGCTCACGTATATCAGCGCGTGTCGAACGCAGCGGCGGTGTTAATTACAGTCCACCATCAGGAGCCGGAGTCTCCATTCCTTATTCTTATCACACTACAATTACATATTGCCGTCGTTACTGTCCGCTGATAACTGACCCTCTAGTAATTTAGTTTAAGGATAATTTGGTCTTAATAGTTAGCAAGCTCTTTGGACTTCGAGTAATTTTTCCTTCAGAGTACGATATTGTATACTATTTCAGAGTTCCTATTCAACAAATTCGTTTGGATTGATAATAGATCGTACCTGCAAAGGGCAACTAATGTAATGCAAGTTGCTAGCAATTGAGGTCTTCGGTAACATCGTTCTTCGTTATTTAACCATATCATTACAAATATCTTAAATGGGCATTATGTTTGTTTACCTTGCCTTGGGACTAATATATAGAGTCCTTTGTGTACGTACCTTCCATCTACTGTCTCTTCTCTTATAAATAATATGTTCAACGTTCACACTTGACGTTTAGTGCTGTAAAGAAATAGCTAATTAAAACCGACTCGGTACCAACTTACGTGTCCCTGGGCCCTGGGTGTCGGGTGTTGGGTGTTGTATAAAAAGAGACCATTCATCATCAAGTAAGTTACCTACATATTTAACGACGTACATACACGCATACTCTAAGTACTACCAATTTGTCAAATGTTAAGTATTTCGCATTCCCAGCACATTTGCTTTATACTCATAGCAATTCTATTTTGGGTCCATTTAGCTTTATGTCACACAGGAAAGGAAAATGACCTTTAGGCACACTCGTAGTACATTTTGTGTTGGTAAAGGGTCTCGTTCAATAACCAACACTCGTTAGCCTAAAAATATTCGTGGGCGAGGGGTCCTGTCGAATGTCGCAGGTTCAAATTTGCGTGAAAATTTATAGTAACGTCGTATGTCTTAGCAGTCTTAGCGAAATGTCTAGGATTGTGGTGTGAGTGTGGCCGACAGAGCCCCTCGACCTGCGTACGTCGGGAACACGACCTCGGCCGGTGTCACAGGACCAAGCTGACCTTTTTAGCGGCTACATCTTTGTTCACGTCATTTAAATTAATCACGTTGTTCGGCCGCTCTAACGAATTTTAGGTATTATTACTAAGTATCTGCAAACGTTCTTCACTTAATATCGAATAGAAATATTTATTGTTAGCAAACACTGCTTTACAGTTTTACTATTTAATTATATCGCTACTTCGAAAGCTCTGTTATGAATTTATACGATAAACATATTCGCTTTGGTTACTATAGATGCCTCCTTCTACTTAGATACTAACTACACTCACAGCCCAAGTATCTAAGCATAGGTATCTCATTTTACTTTTATTTTCTACAAACGCTTAAATGCAAATGTACTTTTTACCTTACTACGCAAAAAGCTCATAAAAATAGAAAGTTATTAGTTTATTCAATTTTTGTATGCAATCTTAGGACTTCGGGTGCTGCAATAAAACTATTTTTAACCATTCATTCACCTGTAGGTTACTATGTTACATATACACCTAATAGCTAGTATACGATGAGAGCGAATCAGTTGAAAGGGTATGCCAGGATCGTTATAAATGTAAATCTGTTGTCCGTGCCTACCTCTCTGGGAAATAGGCATGTTTATAGGTATGTATCTAATGTGAAGTAATTAATTTCATATTATGTGACGATAGATAACATACTTATTACAGTTTTAACACAAGATATAATACGTCTGCACAAAGGACCTGAAACTAAGCTGCCTAAACCTTCTAGAGAGACGATATTCCTAATAAACCTAATAAGGCACTGGGACAAAAATCTATTTGAGAATCCCGTTTCGGTTGAAAAACTTCGAACAATAGAACGCAGCAGCCATCGACATAAAATACCTCATTACTTTTTATAACTTGGAGAAATAAAAGAGAGGTCGCCCAAGGGAGCGGCGAGTTTTCATCAGTCGCGTACAGTATCAGTGTGAAGACGTTCTTATATTCAGACGAAACCCCGAGCATGTCCACAAAATAAATCGTCCAATGACGCCCGCGGTTCAATTTTGTGTGAAAATTACGAGTTTAGGTCCGTATCTCCAGAAAATTTCGCCGAACAAATAGATAGAAGGACAAGGGCTCGCCGTGATTCGCGTCACGTCGCTCACGACCACAAGGTACTTTAAAAATTCGTTTCCCGACCTTCCGGCAAGTTCGTATGCTGCGGCTGTGACCCTTTTCTCAAAGTGCTGCGACCCAACGGTTCGTGGTAAAACAAATTAGGAGTTTTACTTCAAATGCACTTAATTAAATTACATGTTTACTAAACAAGTTGCGAACGGAACGATGTTTTCTCGTAATGGTACTCGAAATACATGGCAGATATAAAGCAATTACAGACATTAACATTATTAATTACATACCTAAAACGTCGTGTGACCTCGGGTTTAACACAGATCACTCCATCTTTTCCCACGGGTATCATGACAGGCGACTAAGGGTTAACATAAGATAGATTAGCAGTAGCTCTACCTGACTAATATTTAACGTCATTCTGCGGTGACCAATCTGCCTGTCCGGGAAATTATCAAGGGAATGATGCTTGCGTAAGATTTCTTGTAAGAACCTTTGTACAAAACGATAGTTGCTTATTGTGTTTGAATCGCCTGATTTACCTCGACTTATCATAATATAAATCTGTGTTTGCTTTAAAAATGCGATCAGTGTTACGAGCCCGTCTTATTGATCATTCAATCTTCTCTCATGAGGTTTCAGTGCGTTATTTTATTCAGGTCGTGAAGCGAGCCGTAAGAAGGTGTTAAAGAGTGAATTGGCAAAAGGAGCGAATGAATGGAATATGCGAACAGGTTGGAACGTTCGTTCCGATCGCCATTCGTAGCTGAATAATGAATGCGTCAGGGCCGATAATACTCACCGTGGCTCGGCCACCCACCCCTACGACACATGCTTCGCTCGAATAGGTATCTACTAACAATACAACACGCTGACTTATTTGAATGCCCTGCAAACATTTAAGATTAACCGAGTATTTGTTACGCAGCAGAAAGGTATTAAGCAAAGTGTTTTATACCCGATTATGTTAATATGCGTAAAACGCAAACAAATCTGGTAAAACAGTAGGTGATGTATAAAAATTATGATAATTATTCTGAAAGCAAAAAGTCTTTATAAATATGTATGTCACGATTTTAGGAGAACTTTTATCGTGCCTTTTTAGTATTTTTAGGTACACTTTATAGTAGATACGCGTGAGAGTTGGTTTTAAAAAAGGGATTGAATTTATTTAAAACATTCTTCGTTACCGTTTATTTATGCTTTATTCATCCAAGGCAACATGTTGCAAATCTGAATAATATGCAATCTTGAATCTCTTAATTACAGAACAACTGGGAGTAGAGCTCGTTACTGCCTTTTAAACGTTGCATTTAAGTTAAACTCTATTAACTCCGACGTATTATGGCATTAAACGTAATAGAATGAGTCGGTAGTGTAAACAGGTGACAAAACAGCGCTGGAAGTGAAGTGCTGAGAGCCACATTATGCCAGGCTTGTGTGTCATTAATTTACAGCATCCATTATGCATACTGCGTTTTAACTACCTGAATAAATTGTCCTAAAACACGGCTTACGTCGTGCACTGCACTTAATCTTGTCTACGCAATTGACTCTTCAACTCTTATTGCCTCTTTATGTTTAATGACTAGGAAATGTTGTAGACTGCAAGAGATTGATGTTTGCAATGAGACCGTCCGTTAAACAGTCATATCTGGAAAAGCTTTGGGATATCCTTGTAAACAATGAAAATGTATTGAAGTTAAATAAATGTAGCATGCTATTTCTAGTGCTTTTATATTAGTAAAATGCTATGGCAGTGGACTTGTTAATTTTTTTGGTTTTATAGGTACCTATCTTAGTCAGATATAAACTGATACCTGGATCCCATTGTAAAGTTTCAGTTAACCCGTATAGAAGGGCAGTAACAATAGTCAACGTACGACAAGAAATGGGTTGTCGACTTATAAAGTAACGTTCGACATGCTTATTTGTAGAAAAACTTTTCCGTTTTTAGGTCAAACAATGAATGTGGTTGTGACATGGTACTGTATTGAATAAAATATAAATATTTTTTGAACGTAAACTTTCACAGTATCTCGTCCTTGTGAATATTATGTAGCTATTCATTCGAGTCACGCGTGCCTCTGCTGTTTATTCACATTCGCATTGGCGTCCGTAAATAATGGGGTAACTTTTCCAAGTCACCCGGCTCTTGTAAGACATGCTTCGATAACCTATTTACATTAAACCATGTATTTTTACATCATTAACATGCAAGTCGTTCGTTTTTTGTTGCAAGGTGTATACTGGATGTCAAGTATCATACCTACATGTTGCAGCTATGCTTTTAATTTTTATTGTATACAATAAACTACGTAAAAATGTATACATTATTTATGATAGCTTTAAAAGTTTCATCGAGCTAAAAATAACCTCACTATATACACCTGGGTAAAAATCGAGAAAAATATAGGTTTAAAGAAGAAAGATGGGACTTTTGTCCAGCAGTGAGATTAAGTGTGTGTAAATCAATTAAAAACCACCTTGTAACAGATTTTGTTAAAATGATGTCATTTTGTTTAAAATAAAGAAAAACCCATTGCCTAATTCTTAAAAAAAAATCAAGTTGTTAAAAATGTGTTTTCATAAAAACAACAATTTATATTGTGGGTTTTGAATTAACATAGTACTTTATGGTTTCGTATTTTCTTGGTTATAATACAACCTCGGTTCAGATCCGAATACCTTAAAATTGTGTCCATAAAGATAAGAATTTTTGCGACTTCGTTGCGTTAGGCTCGAGGTTCCCTAAAAATTTATGATCACATTTCATGACTTCGTAAGAGTTTTGTTGGTTTTTCTGAAAAATGTGATATCCGATGTCCTCATTTAAAGGAAGCTGTATAAATTGTTGGCAAAGTTGAAGCGAGCTATTAAATTATGCTACGCACTCAGCAGTGCTACGAATTCGTAGCAGTCGCGTAGACTGTGTTGAAAACTCATTATACTAGAATTAAAAAGTTACATGGAGTCAGTTTTATATAGACAATAATATTGCTTTTCTTAACGTGAATGGTTTCATCGTCATCATCAGCCGGAAGACGTCCACTGTTGAACAAAGGCCTCCTCAGAACGCCACAACGAAAAACATGAATGGTTTACTAGAGTATAATAATAAATAGTACAAGGATGAATGGAAAACAAAATTATTGTCATTTTGTTAAAACGACCATAATCATAACAAACCACAATAGTGACATTCATTCCCCTTGGAGTTATTTTTTAATCATTTTTGGTTAACAATACAATTATGAAAATTTTCGTGAATTGCGGTTTTATTAAGGGCCACTAAAAAGGGACGGGTTCTAATTGCTCTGAATAACGTACACATCGTATGTATAGCTGTTCATCGGTAACTGGAATGGTGCTAACCGAGTGCTAGCCCTTTGTCGCTTTAAATTTAATTAAGGGTTTGTTAAATAAAGTACTTTTTAAAATAAGAATATTTTATAGACACGGTATACAAAATATTTTTTCTTATACATTAATACCATGAAAAGTACAGCCAAACAGATTTTTCTCCCTAATCTGCTCTAGTAAATGGAGGCACTTTAATAAATTTTGTTAAAACAATTGGAATAAGACGCGCTGCCAAGGTTAAGTAACGCGACAATCTGTGATTTATAAAGTCACATTAACATTTGACCTTAGTAGGCATTCGTAAAACCAGTGGAGCACGAGTCGAATGAAAATTCCGTGTCTATTTTCAAGCAAGATTTTTACTTCAGTTGAACTGGGCCAAACTGCATCGTAGTTTGAATATACACACATAACATCACGCCTGTATTCCCCGAAGGGGTAGGCAGAGGTGCACATATAGTACACCCACATTTCACCGGTTATATTTTTAGGTCCCAATGTAATAGGGGGCCAGTCTATTGCCATCAACCGGGCACAAATCCAGATTCCGTGCTGCCACTGAGAATCACCTAATGGAAAAACCCAGTTACACTTTGCCCGACCCGGGATTTTAACCCAGTACCTTGTGCTCGCTGGCGACCACTAGACCAACGAGGCAGTCGAAAGTTTGAATATTCATATCTTACTCAATGTAGGTTGCATCATTCGTCACAACTAATATCACTGTAATGCTTATCCCTGAGTTTCGGATCCACCACGTGTGTAATAGCAATGATGGATATAATAGCACAAAGGATGTGTCGAAGTCCTCGAGTTGCTTTGTTGAGATTAAATTCTCTAGACGCCAGTAACTCTACCGACACGTCATGTGGTACTGGCGATGCTAACATTTTGCCCAGCGGTGCGCGCTCGTCGAGCTCTTCAGAAGTATACGGCAGTAATCACGACGTCAAAATTATGTATGTAATACGAATAACGGGAACGAAGCTTTGTATGAACCTCTCTACAAGCACAGTCTATTAAATGTATAGGGAACTGAGTCAGTTGAAGTATTATTATTATGGCACCCGTACACATTATCCCATGAGAGGGAAACGGCGGCGGTTTTAAACGTGAACCCTTGTTTTTGTGACGAACACTTTCACATGGAGCGGAAACAATTTCGTTTTCTGCGAACTTAGTAATTTCTATTTACTCCGCGGTTTTCCTGTTGTTTTTCCATAATTTTGTCACAGCTTGATCGTTTTACCAAAAATATATATCTATATTTAACGACCCGAAGCGGGTGTGTTTTATGAGGATCGTTTATGGCGAATTATTTTCAGTTGTTTTATTTCTTTTGACTCAATGTCTTAATAATGTCGATTAATTAAACCTTTTTTTACGTAAACGTACATACGACTTATACTAAAATGTTTTTTTTTATATAATTTAATATAAGACTGTAGATTTATTATGTTTGTATTGGAAACAATGTATCTATAATGCCTTATTAGTACGATATTTGCTCTTAGTATATCTTGTGTCGTGTCATAACATGCACACAATGTACAAGTATATTATCACTTGCCCGCCGCTGGCTATCGTAGCAGCCAGCTTGTTAGCAGCTGTACTTACATATGTATGTATCTGTAATAATAGCTAGCCGAGATTATTAAAAAACTCACTGAGAAAAACTATTAAGCATATACACATTTTTACCTCCATAGCGTTATAAAACTTTTTCTCAGTACTTTGCAACTATCAGTGTACCGAGATAACAATACCTCTTCTATCTGTAATTTCGTATAATTCGCAGAAGCTTCTACAAGCAACTGTTGCAGAATTTATTTATTATGTTACAGCGTTGTTCTTATATTAACGAAGCCCCCCCACAATATTCTATGATAATTATTGTTTAGGATGTTATTCGCTTCAATTGTGAGAAGGTTGCTTTTTACGCACTATTCTATATATACTACTCTTGCTCTGCCCAACGATGAACACAAAATACAAGGCCTTCCGCCAGTATAGGATATTAATCAAGATTAAGTCTGACTTTAAAGAAACATTTTTATTTTCTATAGAGATACAAATTTCAGTATTTTAACACTCCACGTTCGGACACAGAATCGCTTTAAAAACAGTTTCATCCTAGAGTTAGTACAATATTGGTTTTGTTTTGGTGTGAAATCCGCACCCAAACGAAATCAAATTATTCTATTTATGCTCAGCTTTAGTGGGTACTTATTTGGAAATAATAGATACTTGTGCCATTTGAATAGTTATTCATGACTTAGTGTGCAAAGTGAGCAATTTAATTTGTTTCCCGGGACTGTTGCCGTCGCCATAGTTTGACAAAGTTCGTTGAGAATTCTACGTAAGTAGGCCAATTGATAATTAAGTTTTATTTGTTATGAGAGTCATTAGGAGAGGCAATCTTGTTAGAACAAAATTCGAGTAAACTTTGGAAGCCTATGTGCGGGCTCGGGGTAATTACTGACGACGATGTACATGTTTTACCTTTACCCAGTCTTTTAACGTCCCGTGTTACTTGTCAATTGTGTTTAGCGCGGTACATGTGTTCACAAATATGGACCTGTAAAGGTTAAACGGTGTTTAACCTAAAGCGAAATATACTGAAATAGAGTTTTTATTCTACGGAACCATGTATGTGAAATGGAAGAGTTCAAAGAGATGAGTGAGCTTGGAGATAGGATGGATGTAATTAAAACAGTATGAGATCACCACTGTTAAAGATGAATAGTATGATAATAAAGATGTATAATATCCAAGTACTACGTCATTATGTTCTGTTTATCTTTAGACTAGACGAGAATTTAAAATTAGATGATTTATAATAATAATACCGTCTTATTTAGCTAAAAGTCTGAAAAATATATTATTAACGTCAGGAATTGAAAGTCCAAAAAAATCTGCGGTACGTTTTAAATTGTAACGTCCACAATTCAATATTGTCATTGTACATGTGTGCCGAACCCCACGGAGAAAACATTCGGGCTGCTATTTATTTAAGTCTGAAATTTAAAAAGCAGTATAATTTACTGTTTACGTGAGGGTTTATTTGTGTTTTACTACTGTAAAAAATGTTTTTTTGGAAAAGGGACAAAACATACTGTGTATTACAGAAAATATTACAGGTACCAGTGTATATGTCCTGGGTTTGCGAGTCTACTGAACGAGTGCCGGCGTTTATGACCTATAAAGTAACGTTTCAGCTTCGTTCATTTATACTTTATGGGTTTTTGTAACTGATAGAGCACATCACGTTTACCTGCTGTATACGACATTTCCATGGTAATCATTTTGATGCGCCATTAATGTTTAGTGTTTACTATTCAATTTAAGATCGATTTAAACACTGACTTAAGTCTGGAATGGACAACTTTTATATAACTGTTTATTTGCCAAACAATGACAACCAATTTTTTTTCGTAATATGTTTTCAACTCTTAATGAACCATTTATTGGGTCACGGTTACATATGGGGAAGGAACCAACTATGATCATCTCGCTTGCTCACTAGATATTGTTTACTAGTGGAGAGTACGAAGTTAATTACGATATGTCATCTGTAATAATACCTAATACCTGGCTCGCCTACGCACCACCACGTGTACAAAGGCTGATGGTCTCTTCCAGACTTACTGGATGGCGCAATAGTGTCTATTTATAAGGTGTCGACTGACTCTCACTCAACTCTACATATAAAATTAATGTACCAAAAGTAGTATTTTTAACCATTACGACCATATGTATCACTTTTCAAAGTTAGTGGCATAAATGCAGGTTCCCATACAGTTTCAATTATGACTTACTTCCATTAATTGCTTACATTATACAATAATTGCTTAGGTATTTAAAGGTAAGCTAGATTCGTCGTCACCCCTTCAATTTCTTTTACAAAACAGTCCGTAAGTATTTTCATTACGAGAGATTTCAGGATTTGATGATGTAGTTGCATGGAAGTAGAGCCTCTTATCATGAAATATGACTTCTAACCTGATTGATTTGTATGCGACAGTCTTCGATGAATCGTTGGCAGTAGTCCTGCTCATAAATATCGACTTAATCTCACTAAATATTCCAGAAGTGGTGTTCCACCGTGTTGTATGAGTCAATACGTATGCTAGTGCTCATACGGCGCGTTGTAGAGCAAGCACATAAACGTTATTGGTAACATACGAGCGAGGGGCGAGGCAAGGGGCGGGGGGCACGGGTGGCATAGCTCGCCATAATGTGGTTTACTTTTGCAGTCTCACGTCCACGTGATGTTAAGTGATGAGTGCCACATACCAACCCTCTATATACCTACCATACGCATCGAAATGTCTTCATATTGGAATTACAATCGATTCAATGTTGATATCGCAATGGCATTATGTATGCGAGGCGAATGGTACCTACCATTTTTCTTTCCTTTCTTTTGAGTGGGGTATGTCGCGGTTATGTTTCTTGTAAAGCGTCTTTTAAGCCTGTGGCGAGTGACGACACACGTTTTGATCTACGACCTCTATTTGTAGCTGTAGTTAGGAATTGGAAACGCATGATTACAAACGGTGACGAAGATGTTTCAATTTAGTTCACATCTAGAAATAATTCATCCCGACACTTAGCTATACATTTACCAACAGGTAACAATACCTATATATCATTGAGGACATCCCAAATGGTCTTGCTTCTTCTTCGTGTCGGCACGTCATGCAGTGTTGTAATCATTGATTGGTGGACAAGGATGGTTCGCCGAACGTTCAAAGTATCACCACTAATGGAGGCTCACAATAACAACGCAAAAAAAATGCATAGGTAATATTGGAAGGCGTTCATTCAATACCTGTAACATTTTAAATGTAATATCCTATAGTAGGGTAAGTTTGTCTACCTTATATAAATGTAAATAGAGTAATATCTGCAAACAATCTTTGAGGGGGCTAGTTGTGGAGGCTCGGAGTGTCCTGTACTTTAGTCATTTAACTTGAATGTAATTAATGAACTGACCGTCCGCGGCGAGCCACTTCTTGGTCATTAGTCAAGTGCTCACTCATTACCATACTAACGGTAACATTTAGATAGGTAAGCACTAGAAATACATACAGATTAAATCCCAGATTGTCTGCTTATCGTCGTTTTAGAGATGTATTATTTAGATGTACTTTATATTTCGTAGGCTTAGCTGTAAGCTATGAAAATGGGGATGACAAATATGGGTTATCTTATTTACTATTTTTAGATTACCAGTTTTAGCCTCAAACGGAGTCGGGTGACTCTTGAAACTTATAACAATTAAATATCTTTTAAGTACTGTTTATGGTTTCTTGGCATATATAGCATATATGTATAGATAGACTTAAACCTCTTTGACGTGACTACATAATTAATTGTTCTCAATCTGAGTTTCCAAGAAATACAGCTGATGTAGTAAATGTCAACAATAAATTACTGTATGAACCACATGAAAGCGGAATGTGACGGAGCTGTGCGGTTTGCTTACATATACAAATTCAATGCACAGGTATTGTAACAATCAAGGCCTTATTAGGCATATCTGACGCAATCAAATGAGTATGCCAGTATAGTGAAATACCGAGGGATAACACGAATTCATGGTAGTTATGAAATATTACAAATACGTTATCCAACTGAAACTAATATTCAGTGACAGTTGAATAGTGTAATTGGTGAACCGTCTATTCTAATAAATAAATAAATGATGCTTCATGAACCTGAATCTAGAAATTTTACAAATAAATATGTAGGTACTTACAGTTACTTAAAGCTGTACCTTATTAAGCAACGCTTAATTACATACTTAATTAAGTAAGAAAAACGTTCCGTTATTCCGTGATATCCCTTATTTAACGATATTCCAGTATCATCAATTGCCTGCGACTTATCAATAAGCAGATTACTGTCCTAATTGGCTGTTCTACACATTTGCCTTGCCTGTGTAACAGGCACTATCAATTTGTTCCGGCGGCAGATAATAAATATTTTATTATAGCCGCGGACGGCGCACGTGAACCGCAAAATAACTGTTACGGCGCTGTTATACGGATAATTTGCAAATATTATCGTAAAACCGGTAATGACTCCTGTTACAAATCACTACCATGACATACTGTTATAAAGTTGCGTGCTACCATTTGTTGTCGATCAAAAGTAGCACAGACTAGTCTTAAATTATACCGTGATTAAAGTTAGGACGTTTATTAATATCAAAGGGCCTTGTATCACGCAGAATTAGATTTAGTTTTAAGACTGAAGTTATATTTTACTAGTACATTTTAGGTATTATATCTATATTAGTTAAACAACCTTAAACTGAAAACGGTAGTTATAGTTATAAAGATTATTTTGAAAAGCAGCGCGACGTGAGCTGTCCATTGCGACAGATGGTAGAGTACCTACCAAACCTATCTATTCAAAAATTAACCACATGTTTACTTTTCTTTTCGTGATTTTTTCGACCTTTCAATATTCTGCTATTCTGGGCAGAGAAGAATCCAACAAATAAAAACTATGAAACTCGTTTTCGAATAATAAGTGTTCTAACAAACCTGACTTTGTTTAATATAAATAGATTAACGTATCTAGCTATTTCCAAGTTATATATTCAAATACGTCGTCGGTATGAGAGCTGATATCGGGGCTCGGCCGACAGAACATTAATTCTGATGTTTGTACAGTAGCGAGATGATAATATTATGCGGTATTGGTCATTGGTACGCTATAGTTATGTGAATTGGTTCAGTGAGTCGTCGGCTCAATGGTGAGTGGTGTCGCAATTATGATAGCGCGTGCAGCGTGTCGGTGCGGCAGCGTGGCCAGGCAAACAGCCCCGAGGTATGTGTACCGCGTACATTAATTGACCATCGCACATAGAGTACACCAGATTAACTCCTACAGTTGGTTTTATACTTCGGTTCAGTTTTTTTTGTATATTATGAACGCTATGTTTAAATAATACATAAACTCTACGATCCAAAGGTGTCCTTTATCAAAAGGTTTTATTTATACACCCATATTTTGTCGCTCATTATTATTTGGGTCCCATGCTGGGTAACCTATTTCCATTAATCGAGCCCAAATATTAGGTTTGTATTTTGCGAAATCTGAATCAAGAAAGAGCTTATAATACCTATATTCATGAAATTATTTTAACAAAGTATAATACTAATGTTGCTGTTAAACTGTCATAGGTAGGTAGATATGTATACGCTTTAAAATTCTCGTGTACTTCAAACACAACTTTAATTAAAATAAGTAAGAAATTTTAACCAGTTCAACAAAAACAAGCAAAGTAACCCAAAGTTTTCATAATTAATTTTTAAGTTTGTCAAATTGTTTGAGAATTAAATTATATCGGGAAAGGTTTAAGTTATTTTTGGCGTTTAGGTAACAGTTACAAATTGCTAATTCGCGTTTTGGCCTCAAGAAAAAGGGGAAGACAGGGAAGAAGGACATACATTTTTGTGATCCGCAGATGTTTGTCCCGAGTATGTGAGTTTGTGTATGTGATATTTCATGTTTGTGTTAAATACCCAGTATTCAGAAGAAAGTGACTGGTATTAACTAATTCACAGCTGTCCCAACCCTCAGCATTCAGCCGAAAGACTTAGACGCTGTTTATAGTGATTCGTGTTAAGAAGGTTTAAAGGCATAACATCATCGCTGAAAACAGCGCTGTCCAAGGTTTGTTGTCTACGTTCTACCCTAAAAGTCAGGAGTTACTTACCTTGTCAAGGCAAGCGTCCAGTAGCGGAGTATAGATATAGGTATGACGGTCACATGGTCGCTTGGAACATGACCGTGATGAATGACGTTAGAGTAAGACATTGCTTGCCGTACAAGATACATTGAACTATTGTTATATCACATCGCCGGGTATCGTGTATCATGAATTCCTACGAATGGGCTGTGAGTAATAGATTACTCATTGTGGCCTACAAACTAAAGGTATTCTTATATAACTCTTGCCAAACGTCTTGATTTGATTCGTGCCTTTTTTATAGAATCACATATGATCACGGGTCGAGAGTTGTTCGTGAATAGCTGGTAGCTTTTATTTGGAAATTATCTTTATTGGTTTACCCTATTTGTTCGTCGGCTGTTATTCGGCTCCAGTAGGTACAATTGCCTTTCGTGATATTTATGATGTTTGTGATTAATACGAAGCACTACAAAGACTTATGTATAATTTTGTTATAAACAATAATTCTACTTAAAGTACCTATACAATAATCCTAACAGTCCCTATGTTACATTAGATTTCGTATCTAGTAAGTGTATGTATGTTTTATGTCACTACATTGTACGAAATAAAAGTGTGGCTACATAAGGCCTCTTGAAACAGCTGCGCAAAAACCTTGCTTATTAACGTAAGTATACGTTACGTTAAGCTCTCGTTGTTCTTTTGTCATTACCTTACGCGCCGCGTAGAGTACAAAAACGACCGCAGCAAATACCGTGTAAAACAGAAAGCTTAGGATGGCCTAGAAAATTTGCTTATATCGATTTTACATTACATATAGCCAAGAGGGATTGAGTAGATTGTGAAATGGAAAATGTTTTTAACACTTCAGAAATACCCTAACAAAATTAATGAAGTTGAAGAAAAAAAGTGACTTTTATTTGATACAAAAAATATTTAGTATAATATATACAGGAGTAATGAGAAGAGTTTGAGATGAATTGAGAAGCTGACACGCGTCGATTGGTCAACGGTGGCGCCATCCAGAGCGGGTGGCGGCTCGCGGTATTATGTCCGAGGTTACCATCTTTTGGGGTCACGGGGCCTGCGAAGTAATTAATAATCAACTTCAGATGACAAGAACATAAATATAGCTAAGACTACGGATGGATGGATTGTTCTAGCACCACTTGGCACAAGTTAAGGATGAATAAATAAAAAAGTACGAACTATAAAACGTAGTAATTTTATTATAGCAGTAAAATAAAAAAAATCCCAAAGAGTATCGTATATTTTTATATTCTTTAGGTTTACGAGTGTGTGTCGCTAAGTAGTTTTCCGTGAGGCCTTTTTCAAATTGCTCGAATTTAGTGTGCATCACGTGTGTGCGTTTAGATTTAATTGCTGAATGTAAATGAATTACTTTCGTATGAGCTGTTTATACAAATACATCATAACACATACGCTTTTTATGTTATTATGGGAACTAAAAGAAAGCACATCACCATATTTTGTAGAGGTAATCAGTAAACACAGTACCTACATTGTAAGTCTAGAACCCAGTATGCTAGTTCTCACATTATTACCGTAAACAATGATATCCTCCTATGGCTTTTACTCTAAAAGGTTTTTGCTAAATCTTCCAACATTGTCGCAATAATGTCATGTTGTTTCTAGACGGCCAAAATCAGTGCATTTGGCAGAAATGATAATAGCAGAGTGCTTGCATCGTGTTGGTCTCAATGCAGATACAATGTTGTACGATAACCCCTGGGAAATGTTGGGCGGTCTATTCACAGCCGAATGCTAACAACATGAGTCTGTTGTAGACCTAAACTTGGTTATGTACGCTTAATGACTGGAAATTGTGATCTTTGAACAAGGAAATCAGTAGAAAGGCACGTTACGAAGTGTGAATAACATTAATTCTAATTCACAGCGATCCACACCGTCCGACAGTTTAATCCAACACGTTATTTTCGGATTGTTTTGCTGGGGAGATAAGCAGGCACGTCACGTACGTATACAGTTGGAAAAACTGGAGGAGTCTCTAATTAAGCTGGCTGTGGTGCTCCGGCGGCTGCCCGAACACGAAACGACGCGGCCCGAGCTCCCACGCGGTACACCCTAACCGAAGCCTTTCGATAATCAGCTTTAATCGATCAACAATACGCTCACATTCAATCCTAACCTTTTGTTATCGATGGACAAAAGGCTTTTGAATAAGGTTCTAATCTCATTATGCGTAAGATGGTACGTTAATCAATAAAATGTTAATGTGTATCCTCTCGGAAAGATCGTTTTATTACAAAAATAACGTTTATATAACCTTTTCTTTGAGGTTTGTGCTTGGTGATTTTGAGGCTTTACGATTTTATATTTATCATGCTTAATAAATTATATAAGATCAAACACCATTACACAATATGAAAATTGTAAATACTTTGAAGGATATAATGCACAATTAGGAATAGATCTTCAATAGTTTGCATTGCAGTTTACAATTGGGCTGAAAACTAAATATATCATATTAAGTAAATACTACTACGACGTTAAATATCGCTGGAGTTTTATAGGTTTTAAATGTAAAGAGACAAAACCTGACTACCGTCCCTTACGTGGACTGGTGACCGCGATAAAGATAATTAATGGAGTCTCTATTGGAAAATACTTAATAACGACTGCATTTCATGCAAATGATACCTACTAATGAACAGCCCATATTTTTAGCTTTAAGTGGCGTTTCAATTTATAGCTGAGGATGTATACAGAATATTAAAGAACGGCTCCTTACGTAATTTACTTTCCTACAATGAAGGCGATTATATTGGATGCTTATGAAATAGCTCATGAATTATAAAATATACTTATTTAAAAAAGATTGAACATAAAGTAGGTGTTAGGAGATTGTACATGTGTGTTACCCTAAATATTACACCGAAGAATAAATATATACGCAATATTGACCCTTATTTTTCGATTTTTGGTTGCTTTTGTACATGTATACATGCGTAGATTAGTTCACATGTGACGCAATCATAACTGTTTTAAAGGGTTCTGTTTTTCAAGTAGATACGGCGATTATCTACATAAAGTTATATTAATAACTTTACACTTGTAAATCAATTGTGATTAGAATAGCGGTCATCAGCCTTGTGCTTTCTAAGTACCTATCTAAAGGGGACCTCTAAGAGCGCCGCAGGACTCTTAAGTTTGGTTCGCATTATCTGGTCAGTCACAAGGGGATCAACTTAACTATAAACTTTCACCCTGACAGTGTTTACTGGTGTGATAATAGGATACGACTACTCTCAATTGGGTCCACATAACTGGTAATTAAACTAATGCTTCACTGTTTACTATAAAATGGCTCTATGGTCTCTGCCTATCAGTTCACATCTTACTTTGAAGTTATTGCTATCTGTAAAAATACACGGAAAATAAAAACAAAATATCTGTTATCAGGGGTCGGCACAATGCCATAAATATTAGAGATAAGAAAGCAACGAGTATTTACGTTGTAAGGATTGTTAAAAGTAAAATTTTTAAAATTACGAAAGCTCTGCAGCCTGGGGTGAGGTCCTGGGAGATTTCCCGGATTGAGCCTACAGTGTTATTGGTTTTTATGTCAAGATAGGCAGTAGCAGTCGAGAGATGAAAAATGAGTCTGATAAACATTAATAGATGTTTCCTATATTACGTGAGACTTACAATCAACCGTGAAATATGAATCTCTGCGTACATTGTTATAAAACAAAAAGCACATAACTCTTTGGCTGTGATCCGGCTGCCAATTACACGTTGAATAACAATAAGTCATATTGTAGAGCGTGCAATCGAGCATTATCAATTTGTGGGGATACGTGGCTGACAGTAGCGGCCGGCGACGCGGCGACGGTACATTTGTCACCGTGATTAAATGACGTCACACACAATACACCCACACCTCGAATGGGTTTTTACTGACAAAATGTTCAGCAAATGATAAAAATCTACCACAGTTTGCTTTTACTAACTTAAAAGTAGAAGCTCTATAATATACGCGTATTATTCTAAGACCACTTCGTATCGATGCTTGAAACGAAATAACGGTACTTTTACTAAATGAAATAAAAGGAATACAGAAGATATGGTCTTGACTAGATTTATTATTTAACTAGCCAGCATTATTGTTACATGAATCGTGTACTTTCATGTGAATTTATTAAGAAGCTGTTATTTTGATATAGAAAACAGACACTCCAAATTTGTTTATTCGTAGATATAATAGTTAATATATTATTGTATCCAGGAAGAGGCGTTTCGCAAAGTTTTAAAGCGGGTACATGCCGGGAAAAATAGTTGTGCAACTAAGTCAATACTTAGACAGGTTTCTCGCTGAGTAAGACGAATAGATTAATGGTTTCACATATCTCTTGTGCCATTCACAATAGAAACCAACTTTCTGACAAAAATACTTATACAGAGCTATTTCGCAATCATTCGATTCTTCGCTCCGGCCGTCTGACCCCAATTCACTTTAACCCAAAGTTAAATATTTTCTGATCCGCACTGAATACAAACAGCCACTCAATTCTGCTAATAAGATATCTGAATCGTAGTGGAAACGTAGCGGTTAGGCGTAATTCCGTCAATATTGGCAAGGGTTGGCAGGCGCCACGACACAGCGAGTTTATTTTAAACTGTCAGGTGCGATAATAAATTACAATAAGTTGAATGGCCTTCCTTGATTTCCAAAGCGTCCTCTCCTTTCCTATTTGTTTACAAATAAGTAAGAAAACAGAAAACAGTATAATCTGGTAGTAAACTTGACCTAGAGAGAAATGAGTATTTCTCATATAAATAAGCTTGTGATTCACTTGTAACACAATATTAAATTTAATTTCAACTGTCGACGTAGACACCGTGCTAAAGTAATAAGTGCATACGAGTACCGTGGTGCCGCTCCACTGCGCACCACTTGCCGCTGTTACTGTCACCTGATTTTCCGCATGGTAACAGGGCTCAGTGGGTATGTAAAGTCTGATCATTATAAGCTGAACAGTCTATTTGCCTACTGAAGTATCATTGTTATTGGCATGTGAGTACAATTTACTGCTCACTTTCAAGAGCATGAGTATCCTTACAAAACAAAATCTTTAGAGAAATAAACGCAATTATGGTATATGTATTTTTAACACAGTCAAAGTTTAAGTTCAGAACATAGTCTTACCACAAATTTCACAAAAACAACAGCGCTCACATTACCATATAACAATTTGGTTCATAATAAAATGATTTGGTGAGGCGACACGTACAGCGAGCCCACAGTTTATTACTTTAAACAAACAAAATTAATAAGGATCTCCCAAAATCCGTAACTGAATGTTGATAGACACGAAGAACAATTCCGTTTAGAATTTCAATTAAGAAGTTAGAGATCTATTAAAATTCAGGAGAGCGTTGTGGGCGCGAGAGCGCAGTGAGAATGCGATTGTACACAAATAGCCGTTAGTGTTTGGTAAACGAGTTTGAACGTTTATTAATGAGCGAAGATTTTAAACATGCTTATTATAAATATGAGTAGTCTACCTGAGGTAGAAGTAACTTCAGTATTTTAGAAAAAAAATCAAATTAAGGAGAGAACAAGCCCTGACTGAATTTGAAATCCACCATCCACTCCGTAGACCGGCGCGGCGATATAATCTGAAAGCTATAGCCTCCTAATAATGCTTACACCAGCTTACCCTTTCAGATTGCCTCCCTGTGATTTATTGACACGAGATAAACGGTTTGTTTAAGAATGTGAACAATAGCAAAAGGAAAAGATCCAAGAAACAAGTTTAATTTACTTTTTATACGTGTTTCTTACACCAGTGCTATTCCGGTTTCAAGATAAAGACTAAGTTTAGCTAACAAACATTTTATATTATTTCTTTCGAAATAAATTTGAGACCATTAAAATCTTAAGAAGAAGTTTTTAAGAACCTTTTTATAGGTTGTGACTTATTTTATGTCCCACGTGTACGGCGACCTAGACTTTACGGCTAGCGATTACTTCGGGTAATGATTTCTGACGCCAAACCCGAATCCGATGCTAGGAATTGGAGTCGCGAGCCATCTCCTGAGAGGCGACAACCCTTTTCAGCGGTCGTTACTTTTTAGCTGTAAGTCGCAATTCCTCAGGGAGAACATTTACATTTGTTTAAAATGCTGGTACGTTGGCAACATTTAATTTCGTGACGCGACGCGGTATACATATTAATTTTTTGCAAGCCCGTACTTTAATGGAGCCGTTGCCAGTTAAATAGATAACTATGTATATATATTTAATATATTTAACTGTTTGTCTCATTGTATGTAGGTGTTTAGAAAATAAGCGGCTTTATTTTTCATATTCAGAAATACGTAAACAGCTGCTATCAAGTTCGCTGTGTAGGTAGAATTTATTTTTAGCTTCAAAATATCTGTAAAACCTCTACCCTACTGAATTATTTTGATGCTTAATTTTTTAGCGTTTTTGTAATATTTTATGAGTATAAATCTTGGTACGTTCATAAATGTTTATGACTCCATGAAAATAAGCAAATTTAATATCGTTATAATATTGTGTTATGAAAGATAAA
This sequence comes from Abrostola triplasia, assembly GCA_946251915.1. NCBI lineage: Eukaryota > Metazoa > Arthropoda > Insecta > Lepidoptera > Noctuidae > Abrostola > Abrostola triplasia. The sequence goes on from OX276423.1 coordinate 6,412,200, forward strand.
GTCTTTGTCAACATAGTACTTAAATTATAAAGGGTCGCTGTGTCTAATAAGGTCTTAGAAGGAACGAAGTTAAATGAGACAAAGGATTTTAAACTTTCTGACTATACGAGTAGTAGTTAAGTAAGTAGGTATTTCAAATACATTATTTAAACTTTAAAATATTTGTAACAAAAAAATTGTCTTCATTAATAAATTGTCTTAATAAAAATTGTAATAATTAATTGTCGAAATACCGCAGTTAGATAAATTTAACATTACATCACGCTTCTATTCCCCGAAGGGCTAGGTAAAGGTGTACTTATAGTACACCCCCGAGGAGGGGAGCCTGTTGCCTCCGTTCAACTACTAAGAATTACCTAATGGAAAAATCCAATAACACTATGCCTGATTAGGGATTCGAACCCAGGACCTCATGCTCAGCAATTGCTTTTAAACCACTAGACCAACAGTAGTCAGTTAGATATTATTTACAATTAAGTGACCAAAGTTAATTAACAATCCTATACATACACAAAATTCTTTAAAAACATGTCTGTTAAAACAACGAATAGCAAGAGCCAAAAAAAACATAAATTAGCAAGACAAATGGCAGAATGTTATTTAGGATATTCCGTTTCAGCTGGAGAAATTTTCATTTTCTGTTTCATTAGTAAAATTTAATCTTATTACGAGGAAGGAAAGTGAAGCGATATCTTTAAGGAATCCTTGTTACGAGTGCGGGGAAATGTTTCATGTTTCTTTGCTATTTCGGAGTAGAAGTTATGCTGAAATTGAAAGTACTTAGCTAAACTCGGGATAACTTTTCCAGTCTGACGGTAAACACACGTTACAATTAATATACATACCTACATACTTCACATGAATTAACTAATAAAGAAAAGATATTGGTGTACATAAGTTAAAATTTTAACATTTATGGCAATCTATGTAACGCATACGCAAATTTAATGCAAATCAAATCTATTTCCAAATGAAATAGATTTGAATTTAAGTTAAGAATAAGAGAGACCGAATACTAAACTATTGTTTATTTTTAAAACTAGCTCTGGGGGACTAGATCAGGTGCGAGCACAGAGGGATAATCGGGTTTATTCTGGAGGGTTTTAATGAAAGCCATCAGTCACGCCACCGCCGTCGCCCGGAACACGCCAGCTACCATGTACCTCTTAAGCTTGGTTCCGTCTCCAAGATAGCAATCTATATATTTACTACCGAACATTTAGCTTAATGAGCTTTGTCGACATGGCCGGTGCGGTATCAATATTGGATAAGCTCGGATAGGCCAATCTTATCAGCATTATCTTAGATAGGATTGGTTAGCCGTTTGTGAGTTTTTCATTAAGCAGGATTTAATAAATATTCCGTTCAGCCTCTAATGTAACTGGCAGGCTAAAGTGTTTTGGTGTTACATGTTATATATTTATAGAACGACTAAAACTACTTGATACTATTTAAGCGTCAGTAATATGGCAAAATTAGCAATTAGCAATTTGCAGCGCTTGTGCACGTCTAACATTAACTGGTAATACATTTCCAAGACGAACAGCGTTGACAGTAATTTAAATTTGTCAATGAATTTGGTGCAGTGTGTAGGTGTATTCAGTGCTTGATTTTCTGAAGATCTCAAGAATCTAGAGTCACACGAGGAACTTTAACCATCCCTGATTAACATGAGAAGAGGCTTAATTAAAATTTATACATTAAAATTGTGACATGAAATTGAATTAAGAACATTTGAGTCATACTTTTCAAAAAACATTGCTGCTAATGTATGAAAAGGGAATTAGTACACGTCTGTACCCTTTATTTTCTCAGCTCTACCCTACACTAAACACCACCAAGGCCAAATCAGCATATTTCCATTCAAGGCAGTCTAAGAAAATACACTTTCATAGACAATGAAGGATCATAAGCAAAGATAATAGAGAATGTATAGCTCAATAGCGGAGACATCCCTATTCCTGTGACCAAACAAACTCGACGCTATTGTCGGTAAAACAGTTACACTTCGGATGGCCCCGGGCGATTTTTCCTAAGAAATATCTTTCCTTATGTCAGGCGTTAAATGGGTTCGAAAGATATTCCCTATTGTTTTGTTTGGTTCACTTTACTGAATTGAACACATATAGCAACTTATATTCTTGGAATACAGATTTATATTACGCAACAAATACTTCATTTATATTATTTAATTATTATAAAAACATTAATTACAGGTAAACTAGGGTCCATAAATATACAGTATGTTTGATAAGAATTTACCTAATGAATACAAATTAATAGGGACCATCAACGATCAATTTTGCTTACAACAACTGTTCGGTGCTATTTGGGTAAATCTTTTAATAGGTCCTCAATTATCTTTGATGTCTGCGACCCTTTTTACCTTTGACCCGCGCTTATTCAAAGGTCCTTTACTGTCCGGTGGTTTCAAAGTGAACTATCTCTAAGCTAGCTTACCCTTTGTGTGACTAGCTGGTAATCCCGACATTGCTTGGCTTAAATTCCTATTTGACAGATGTTTTTTGGTCGCGATGAGTATTTGTCGTACCGTACTCAAAGTAATTGGTCTCTCACTCCATCATTCGTACAAAAAGGAATGCACGTAGTTCTTCCTCAAAGTCAGTGTTCACAAACGGGACACCATGCGTACCATTCTTGACGATTTGTTAGAACTATGATGATGCTTATGATTCTCAATGTTCCGTTAGAAAGGGTCACATCATTGTAGACAGAGATATATATCAAAATAAAGCTTTATAATGAAATTTATTATGGTGGAAGCATGTTTTCTACTTATCCGTATCTTTACCTACTGTCAATAAATGCCACTCTAAACTAGAACTATAACATATAGGTCAGCACTCAGCAGTTTTCAGCGTTTATACCGCCTTTATCTACTACTGTTCAAACTATCTTATTTCGTTGACGAGCGTATTAAACATTAAAATAGCAAGTCTACTTCAGGTATCAGACAGAAGACATGAGTAATAAGCATGGCTCGAACCTAAGCTTGCTGAGTAACTTTAAATGTATGTTCTAACAACTGTAAGTATCTGAGTTTCACTGAGAGTTTTAAACACACTCGGCGATTGTCGATAGCGTGGAAAAGCTTGCACCAAAGCTCTAAAGTATACTATACAGGATACAAGATATATCCACAGCGTACGTAGACAGTAAACGGTATTGTGTATATCTCTGTTCGGACATCTGATAACCCCTATATGTCCAGTTTCTGAGACATTGTTGTATTTCAAACTCAGCTAGTTTATATATTTGTCGAGCTTAGAGGAGTACTAAGATGTATTTGTATTGTACACCTTCCATACTGTCACTATTAGAGTTGCTACTAATGCAAGGAAAAGTTTGGCTATGGAAAACTAGAACGGCCTTACGTCTTTAAAAAACGTGTCACCCAATTTGTATGAGTTGTACGTTATCATTAGTAGTCGTAGGTATTGATAGAACGTAACAGTACCTACGTCTAAAGTACTACTTTAGGGCAAAATAGTCTTTTTAACAATGCTTCATTCAGCTATTTCTTATATAATCTTTGGGTTTGCGTTATTATCGATCTTTTCTGTTTATATTGATAGGAAGATATTACGAAAAAGTTCAATCGAGGCACCAAATCGTTTCAAGCCAGCGAAGCTTCGGTTAAGTTACCCAATCAACATATAAAGTGGCTACTCAGTAAATGGCACTTGAATCCAGTCACTAGAGATAAATGAATGTCACTGATTAGATACTAAAAGCTTAGTAATCGATTCTGCTTTTCGCCGGCCTAAGCTAATTGTAGCACTGTGATGACGAACAATTATACGTGCCTATTACTACCTGTTTAGTGAGGCAAAGTGTCAATTACCTACAACGATATGCTACTACGTGCACTTATTGTAGCAGGTGTAGGTATGTCAGAAAACATAAATGTACCAAATAGTCCATAAATGAAACTGGAGTAATTCAATATCAATAGGACCATGAAAAATAAAAAAAGTATTTGTAAAAATAAATAAAGAAAGCCCCTAGCGACCTGAATATAACCGTGATATCGAAAACCGAACTGTTTTTCCCATTACGCTTTCCACAACAATGACAATAAACTATGCCGCGATGGCTCCATTCCGGGTGTTTTTATTTTTTCGGGCTACACTTACATGCGTGGTCGGTATTATTTCTGACTTTAACGTACACGGCAGACGATCGTTTGCGCAACACAACTAAACGTGTTCCATGCGTTGATTTGTCTCAATGGAAGTCATCTATGTGGATCGGTACATTAGTCAGTGGAATCGTTGTCAAAGCAATCACACGTTTTTGGTGGCAATTGGTCGATGGCAACTCATTATGTTGCTCAGTCGTGCGCCCTGATAAACAGTAGCTTCGGCGTAGGTCGCGCAGCCGCGGCCGTATCGATGCGAATAACGGCCACCAGTAATTACCCACCCGGATTTTATTTCCATAGATAACATCAACTGTGTCCACAGAAAACAATAGCGGTATTCGATTAATTTGAATTAAGCGATTATTGACGCTCCCTCCTCAGCATCTCATTATTATTTAAGTATTTTTATCCGTTACAGCAGCATTATACACCTTTGATACGTGTATGGTTACAAAAGGATCATATGCCTAAAGTGTCAAGCATACCTCCATGTTGATAATTACCATTAAATATTATTTATAGTAATAGTAAGTGGAACATATAATTTCAAATACACCTAACCAATAAGACAAACTATTTGGTAACTAAAAAAGAAAGAAAGAAGCAGTTTATTGGTACAATACACTTACAGACACATATTACATAAATAAAAAATATATATACAATTTTTGTTCGTACAAGCAAACATAGATATGCGTTAAGAGGTCAAAATGGTATATATATCTTTTTAATGACTGGCAATATTTAACCGCCTTCAAAAAGGAGAAGTTTCTATGTTCGTCTGTATGTACAATTTTTTGTATCCTTGTAGCACTATATGATGAGCGAATAGGGAATATCCGTTTAAACTAATTACCCGTCACACAATGTTAAATTACATATAAAAAATACATTAATTACTAGTTACCCGAAGTATATTTAACAACAGTAAAATAATAAATAATGTAATTGATGTACAAACCAATTATATCTAGAGGCCCAATTAATGGAAGAAGCGTCGCAAACATGAATTCGAGTGAGAATCATTTCGAATAATTGTTGTAATTAATTGTTAAATTTTCATTAACCATTTGTGTTTGCCTTACATTATAATGACATTGTTTTATTATCTGTGAACAACACCCTTACCATGAACTCTAAGAGCAGGACAGTTAACGTTGTGGAAGCGAGAAGCTAGGGGCTTTTTTTTTGCCCAGTTCATGGCAATAGACTCATCCCCTAAAACTTTGGAACCTATAACATAACTGCTATAAGGTGGAGGTGTACCTCTGCACGCCACTTCATGGAATCTAGGTAATTATGTCAATATACCTATATGCACCTAGAGTTAAATACAGAACCTAGAAAAAGCTTACTAACGCTAAGTAAAACAAACTTGAGAACAAAGTAACAGCACATTCATTTCATTCGAGAATGCAGTAATGCAAAACTAACTAAATATAATATAACAATTAGCAAAGCGTCAGGCGATACAAACTTACTCCAGGAATATTCGTATTGCAATTTGCACCGTACCTACCCCGCAGGGTGCTGCGGTAACACTCGTTGTAAAATGTTATGTCGCAACGCGAAGCTGAAACTTTGAGCAAAATTTAATCTATTTACAGTGATGAAGAAGATAATGGAGTACGCTAAATGTGACGGCAGATTGCAACGTGATAAAACTTCACACAAAAAAGATCAATATTCCCTTCATCGGCTTTTGTTACCGCGTCCCCGGCAGCGGCGGCGGCGTGACGCCTGTTTTGTGTTTTTTCTATTGCATCACGAGCTGTTTCAGCTGTGATGAATGAACGAGAAATGTACAAAACTGTTATGAATTCAACATTTCAACTATATTATTTTTACTCCAGCGCGATTAATAATTTTCGTATTCGACGTAGAAGTGTTATATATTTGCTATGGCATATTGAAACATCTGATGTTATATATACTTACGTAGGTGTGTTGCGTATCCTGCTGAAAATAATTGAAAAGTTGCCGGAATATTCAATCGAAACCGCAACTTTGCTGTTGGAAACTTGTTGTTTATGTCTGCCAATGGGGTCCAATTTTGCGTGAAGTTAAATATACATTTGAAAATCGCAGCAACAAGCCGCAGGAACAGTGTGGGCGTAGTGCTTGTATTGTGATATTTATTGCTATTGTGCGGCCTCCTCTCGTATGCGTAACAATACTCAGCTGCAAATACAATGATAGGATTTGCTGAATTGGAATATATTAATGAATGGTAAGTAAAACTACATTTAACATATTTCGCAGAAATATATTCGGTTTCAAAGCATCAAGCTAAACTTTTATACTGTAACCGAATTTCAAATGTATTTTAGGTCTCTTTTTAAGGTTTTATATGAATAATCAATTGTCTACGAATCTCTTAAAAATAAATAATATTTTATATGTTTCTTATACCTAATACAATTTTAATATGAGTTTACGTTTCAAAGGTTTTTTAATAGTCTATTTTTAGTAGCAATAGAAACGTAAAACAAAATCGATGTGTACAGAAAACAGCATGGAATGAAGCTGTTTCAGCGTCTGTCGGGTTATTGGCGCTCTGTGCTCGGGGCACGTAGCAAACTGTTTCGCCTGTGACGTCACCTAATTTAGACAACTGTCCTAAACTCCACTCTACTAATTTGGCGCGATACTGTTCGGTGCATGACTTTGTTCCTAATTGGTTCAACGTAATCTTCCTCAAAGATTCGATAAATATATCGAGTTTCTTATTTACTTATTGATCAAATTGTTGTCCTTAGATGCTCTCCAGCCTAAACAAACATTGATTGTATACCAGCAACCAAAAAATAAAGGCTTTTTTCCTCTAAAAGCCTTGTTAATGGCATACAATCGAAACTTAATCAGGCATAAGACCTTTTGAAGCATATACCTACTGCTTGGTGGAGGTTATATCGTATATGAACGAACGACAGCTTTGTATGTGCGCGTAAAGTACACGTTTATTCAGTCCTTTTTTTTTTTAAATCCCTAGCGCGGGTTATAATTTGCGTAGATATACTCGGTGGGCTTTTGATATGCCTGGCCTGAGCATAGAAGGGTTACATCTAGTGAACGGTTATATGGGATACCTACGTCAATGTTCTTTGAATGACTTTGCGTAGGAAACGGATTGTTTTTTTAATTAAAAACCTTTGTTATCGTCAAAAATAATCAACTAAGAAAGAATGTACGTCAGTTGCACGATAATATTAAAGTAAATACTTGGCGCACAGCAAAAGTCATTTACGTAGACGGCGTAGTCGATACACATAATGGAGCTACGCCGTAGTAACCAAGTCGTAGCTCTTGGATTTTCAATTTATACAATTGTACATTGTATAAAAGTCGTTGACACTGTTAGCAATTCTAAAAGAATATGAATGCTATTATATTACCAAGACATCCACGCACTACGAGCGTTAAAATAATTATTTATAAAATCTTTATTCTAAATTTGAGGTCCAATCTTGCGATACACCACTAAGGTTCAAATTCAGAAGATATTTATAGTAGGGTTTATATTGTAAGAAATATTATAATATTTCATATATATCTAATATTTATGACACTAACATTAATGTCGCGGCAGAATTCGTATATATACTGAAATGATTTAATGCCACTAGCTGGCAACAAATAATAGAATTTTCAAAGCACTACTGGTCTCCACGGACATTTTAAGAACGCACAATCTCATATAAGTTACCCGAGTTTTATTTGACCTTGCCTAGATTTTGCTTCACATTTAGTTTAAGCTATATCGTAAGCACTCACAGGGATTTAGAAGTTTTATTTTTTCCGTTTATCCAACGAGAAAGAAACTGGATTACATCGAGCAGGTAGGTGCTTAGTTTCAGTCATAAGGATTTGTGCAAAGTTATACTTTTTACACCTATATATACTATTTATTCAGGATTTTCCTGGCTTACTTCTTACAAGAAGTTGTTGTTTGTATATAATGACAATGACTGGGGCCGACGGCTTAACGTGCTTCCTGAGGTCCGGAGGGGTCACGTTATGAAAATGGACGGCAAGCTTATCTTAACTTTGGTCGGTTTACCTGTGCGGCTAATAATTATTCACAATATAAATACAACTATGATGTATACTAGCTGCGCCCCGCGGCGTTACCCGCTATATTTTTTCGGGATAAAAAGTAGCTTATGTGTTAATCCAGGGTATCAGCTTCCTTCATATGAAATTTCATTAAAATCCATTAAGTAGTTTTTACGTGAAAGAGTAACAAATATCCATCCATACTCACAAACTTTCGCGTTTATAATATTATAGTAGGAATATATCTGCTGATTATACAAACAATATCCCGTGTGAGGCTTAAGAGTATAAAAAATAAATCTTTATATAGTCAATTTTAGACCTGGTGACCTGAAATACAGGCCCTTAAAGCCTAGCTTAGGCACCAGTCTCCCACAATATACTTACTGTATCTTTTAATGTGATGCTTTAATGTAATTTAATGTGTATTGTGGTGAGAAAATAAACTATTATTATTATTATTAATTTTGGACTAAAATACGTGATTAAAAAAAATATCAAAGCGTTCTCAAACCTTACCTAAGCCGACGTTTGTAAATAAAAAATGTGATAAGTTTAAAAAAGCGATTACCTTTTAATGCCAAGTACAAGTGTCATAGTTACGTGGTGTGCACATGAGCAATTGCGCATTGTGCAAGCCTGTGCAACGCACACGTTTTATACGATTGTACATTGGCTCCGCAAACACTTCAGAAGGATTTTTTTTCTACAACTTTCTTTTTATTTCCAAGCTTTTATTTGTCTGTAGCGACAAGAATATAAAATATTTTAAGATGATACTCTTACACGGATCGTGCAATACCTAAAAATCTTTGGGATTTTAAAAATAAAACTACATTTTAGACCGGTCGTTCCTCTAAGTAGCAGAAATAGTCGGCTACGTTGCTGTAGCCTTGCTGTGGGGAATTTATTTCTGTATCCGAAATTCATATTTTAATGCGTACAATATTTTTATGTTGCATTTCTAAACTAAAGCTGATCAGTTGTCCTTCGTTAGTCTGTTATAAAAAGGTACCAAAAATTTTTTTTATTGTAGTTATATAAAGTAACGCAAGTTTAATGTAGCACATAAATTTTCTTCTAAAAGATACGCTGTAACTCGCGCAAATTAAGCAATTTTTTTATTTTAGTTCTATTATAATATAAATCTTATTATCTTCTAATCTTTATTATTATTTAAATCTAAAAAGGATACAATGACATCGGTATATTTAATAATATAAACATGTGTATTACAAGCAACAAAAATATTTAAATAAAATCTCGGTGAAAGGTACCGCCGCCGCGCCGCAGGTTCAGGTAAAATCTATTAACTCTTCAAGTATTACCTTTTTCCATAAAAATATTAAATTTACTAAGGTTCGTAGCCTATCAAGATTTATGCGTTAGCAAACTAAAATGAAATTTATTTAAAGATAAATTTAGATGCGTAAGCAAACCTTAAGCAAGATAAATCTGTAGGTAGCGTTTAGGGTCGGGTATAGAAGAGGCTCAAAGTAATTTTATAAGAAAACTTTAACATGGTCTTTTGTGTTGAAAGATTGTAGGCACTTAGTCTGATCTGCGATTATAAATTCATTCGCTAAAGTATATTGAAATTGTGATGTTGCATTTCAATAAAAAGAAAATTAAATCGGGACTATTTGTCACAATGTTATGATGTCGGTAAGATGGTTGGAATGCTACTTGCCTAGGTTACACAAAAAATGTCGTGACAAATGTGCGTTGGAATGATTAGACAGAAGCGACACTGATAAATGGCATTGTACGGACGCTGAACATCTGTTATTCACAAGAATAAGATAAATACGGTATGTTTTTGTAACATGAATACTCGCCACTTTTGGGACTCATTGGACACATAAAACTTGCCTTGTATTGTTTTGGCTTACGTACTTGAACAGTTTTTTAATCACGTAAGAATGTTTCATATCTTTTTAATCTAAAATCATTCCATAAAACACATAAAATTTAATCATAAAGTTATTACAGTGAACACAGTGGCTCTGGTGCTGTTGTTTAATATTGACGTAGGACAGATTTACTTAATCGAGTTTAACTCGGAGCTATTGTCCTCTTTGTTCTTGTTTCAAATGCGTAATATCTTGCAAATAAAAGAAATCTGCTGCCTGTTTTATTATTTTCAGTATTTTTTATGGTTAATCCCAAATAGGAGTCGCCCGTCTAACATAATGTTGACGCTAACATTAACCGGAATTATTATTAAAAATATGTACCTATAATGGTGATGAAGGAAAGGCTCATAGCTACGCAGCTAACGCGCAGAACAATCGATTTGCGAAGTTAAACCGTGCTTGCCGCCGTTAGTCATGTGATGGGTGACCGTTTTCTCATATCGAGACTCCTCCGTGCTTCGGAAGGCATGTTAAGCTGTTGGTCCAGCGCCTGATCTTTCTCTAGACATGTTGGTCTGCCATCCTATTGGACTATGAGAGTGAGGGAATACAGAGTGCAACTATGTTTGCGCGCATATTTGTGTTCATTTATTGCGTAGTTGGCTAGACTCAGCTGAGACACGCCGCCGTGACCGAAATTCGGTCAGGAGAGCATTATTATTTAATGTTGATAAAAAATTCAATATTTCATCAACATTATCGTTTCCTATATAATTATATGATAGTTTTAATCGAACAACTGTGTGTTAGCTAAAACAATTTTAGCTTCGAAATTTTCAGGTTAGGAATTGTGTCTAAAGCAATTTTCTATTACATGGGATCGATACTGGATTCGGAGTATAACAGACCAACTCGGTCTAATACATTCGGGAATACAGCCAAGATTATGTGATGAATAAAGTAATTTCATACATGTATAAGGCACCGTATAACCACAAGATGGAGGCACCTGACCGCTTTTTCGCTTCCCCTCGTAGTTTCACAACACTCAACAGTCATTTGCATTGTTGTAAAACTTTATGGAAATTCTAATAAACTTGGATTGTCATTCAAATCTTATGCCTAAAAGTTTTTGCGGCTTTCTTGGCTTTGCCCACGATAAGCGACGTAATTCTTCATTATTGTTGAGGCTTAAGTATGTTGATGTAATGCATTTGTAATAAATATTCAATGGTGAATTATATACAATGCGGAATTGGTACTTTCTTATTGAGTTAGAAGGTTCATTTGATTCATTATTCAATTCATGGCGTATTAGTCTAGTGGACTGTTTTAGGCTGATCATAAGAGCAACAGCTTTTACTAACTTATTGAATACAATTTTTAAGAGTAAATCTATGTTTCCGAGTATATTCACCAAGACGGCTTTTGTCATTACTATCAGTTTTACCTCGGTTAACACAAAAACTCTTGTATTATTTTCAAACAAAGGCACCGTGGTGTCTCCGTTAACGAAGCGGGTCTAAAGATAATTAAAACAGAAAATGCATTAGCAGATATTGTCTGTAGCTATTTACGAGAACTCCTTATGCAATAGCTTCGTTTACTTTTAAATACTCCACGAAGTGTACCAAACAATTTTCTTGACAACTAACATTTCAACGTGGTCCTTACCGACCAAACTTTAAAAGCAAGTTTACAGAGTTCCCCATGAACTTGTTTCTGAAGTAGGTTATGGATGTTGCGTGTATGTATGTTTGGTATTAACTTAGTTACGTGTGTGAACGGAACTTTAGCATTTTGTAAGTACCTGTATGAGACCTTTGCAATGACGCTGACAAATAGATTGATGCAGCAGACTGAGTGGTGCTGTACCCGGAGATTTTTAATTTGATTTTGAGCGTTTATGCATGGCACGAGTATGTCACGTACAAATATCCTTAACTAATCTAATTGTAGGTAGTTTTAGAAATATTTTTCTATTTACCTTTTAGTAGGTACCTACCTACCTACCTACCTACCCTGAAACGAACCTACGTAGATTTGAATTCTATATATAATGTTATTTAGACGTTTAATACGTGGTTATTTATAACTTGTTTTATTTAAATTAATCTTCTGACTTTAAACCATCCGTAGAGCAAATTGCACTCCACACGTGAACGCGCGGAATAGATTGCTATAGAAGCAAGTATGGAACAGCGTTTTATTATTTTGTTCCAGAAAGTCAGAAGTAATAGTTTTTTCCCATTAGTTAAATTACGAATCCGATTGACTAAATGAATTCACTGATTCGCCGACTTAGGATGAAAGAGGCTTAAAACGGAACAACTATCGGAGCAGGTAAAACATACTATTATAATTGTTTTTGTACAAAAATAAATAGGAATCCCTACTAGTATTATAAACGCAAAAGTTGGTATGTATGGATGGATGTTTGTTACTCTTTCACGTAAAAACTACTGAATGGATTTTAAGGAAATTTTGTATAAAGGTAGCTGACACCCTGGATTAACACATAGGCCTTTGTATCCTGAAAAAATGTACCGGGTAACACCGCAGGGTGCAACTAGTTTAAAATAAATTACAGTAACCACACTATTTACGCGTAATGAACAAATGTACAAAATAAATTAAATCGAAAAACATGCACCACAAACAAAAAGGAATTTGTATTAAAACTAATCGTTCGTATTCAGTCGAGTGAAATCCAACGCGGTGAATAGTGTGTCCAGTTTTTATGTGGTGCGGTTAGTTCACGCCCAACTTGACACGTGTCGGTACCTATATCTGTCGTTCAGCACATTTTTGTTATTGTGTTGCCGGAACTTTACAGCTGTACATGACTGTACGTGTGTTCTCTCATGTGTATTGTGCATTATGCAGCTAAAATTCGAAAGAAATACTTCACTGAAATCTGGCAGATATACAAGTTTCCAGTGGTTATGGGCTATCATTATTTTCTACTATGTATTTCTTTCTTTTAACAACCCTATAACCGTTCGAGTAATACGTGCTAATTGTGTTGCATCTATGTTCTAACAGTGTTATCACTACCACTAGAGCTCTTAATAGACTGGCATTTTCACGCTGTTGTACTTTCCACTCTTAATAATCATTTAATTTTATTATGTGTATTCTGCTCGTATAAATAAACAAACATTCAATAAAATTAGCCTGTTAGCTTCTAAAGTTACCTAGAGCCATTAAGCGGGGGCAGAATCACGGTACAAGTTGTTCTTAATAATTCAAATATAAGTTACGACTCCTGAAGTCGTCATTGGCGTCTTGGGCACGATTACTTAGACTACTTAAGTCCTCGCTGGCATTTAAAGGGTTAATAGTAATTACAGCTTTTAATTGTTTTTCTCATCAAGTTAAATAAACTTTGTTTTTTATCCGTCTGCTTCGCAGTTAAATGGATGTTTCGGTTCTGAAATGGTTTTATTAATTGGAGGCTTAGCAATTGGCTTCTCGTAACTTCTAAAGGGTAAGGTGTTCATTGGGCTATGCCGTTACATCGGCATCGGGTGAAAAACTTTGTTCCAGTGAAACATTTTAGTTTTTATTCGAAGTCGCACAAAAGGAAAGCGAAATATTTGCTGAATCAACTTGCTGTGTATTTGTCCGTTACATCGCACACGGTTTTTCGGATAGTTTCATAGGTGTTTTTAAAGCTGATGTAGTCAAATTTTTCGTATACGAAACCATACCTAAGAGATTTTTATTTTGTTAACCATTTTTAAAAAATTTTTTTTCATGTACCAGTGACCTAATTTGTTACGTACTATTAGCGGTGTTACGTATAGGACTGATTAAAAACTAACTATGACTGTTAATAACACCGTACTTTATATGTTATCACCTATTATTTGTATTTAATTATTCACCCAGACAGAAATTTCAAACACCTCAAAAATCCTTCTCAATACATATATGGCATGATCGACTCGATTCTCCTTCGAACTAGATAGACATTCGTATTTGTGAATAAGCGTGTAAGGGTCAGTGCGGCTCAAACTGGCTTTGTTAAATTGATTTTACGTGTATTGCGGACTTTGTCGGTCCGCTCACTCCAGAGTAGGGCGTCTGGGCCCGGGATGGTAACAACTACTTGGGATTTACTAAACAATGTTTTGTTTTTCCGATTTATTTACAGTTTGCTCTACGCTTTCGCATAGAACACACTTCTAACTGTAAAAAATCATTTGTTTGCCTATTTCTTACTATTATTGTTTCTGTAGACAACAGAAACAGTTAGAGGAACAAAAAGTTTGTCCCCGAAGATCAGTAGGTTAATAACTTATTTACACAGATGGTGCCTACTTTTATTTGAAGTTTGAGCAACAGCTCACTTTGACCTTTGTCGAAGTTAGTGTTCAAGTGGTACTTTTATAATGAATATTTACGTCAAAGAGAAGGCAACATGTTTCGGCAAGGAGAGGTTATATTAATAGCACAAACAGGTTCCAACATGATACGATGATTAACTTTTAGTTTAGGTACAAGACCTTTCCGAATATAAATTGACATAATTTGTTGACCTAGGGCCAGGATAATATTATGTGTAGTCACGTTTTAATTCATTAGATAGCCCTAGCGTTGGACGGATTATATTTACTTTTTAATATTGTTCACTGCGGCTAATTAGTAAGTTCACTGGCTTCTCATATATTTATCAGGTATATTTGATATGTTGGGATATCAAACTACACGTAGGTATGCTACTAAATTCGATTAATTTGTCGCATTATTACGTATACCAGTTTTAAGTTTCTGTAGCCTGGTTGCACAAACTAAAATGTACCTACGACTTAAAACAATGACAAACAAAATCTCAGTCTTACACGTGACTCTAAAGTAAGGTAACCGAAGTAGAAACCTTAATCAATAAGACCTCAGTATCAATAAGTTTAGTTCTCGCTGAAACTACGCTTTCACGTAACCCATTTGACAAACTGTAATTAGTAGAGCTTGTGACATGCAAACGTCGTCGAAAGTCTTTGTAGAATTTACAATTTCCCCAGTGGCTGGCGTAGCGAAGGTACGCTACCAATATCAGACATCCAGTAATCTGGAATAATATGACATTCGCTGTGTGACTTCATTCTGAGAACATGGATTGTCTCGTATCATTGTTATATTAGGTATAATCCATTAGACTTGTCTTTTGTTTCTTAAAATGTATACTTAATATTAATAACTTTTTACAAAACAATTACATTCTTCACTGAAATGAATGTTATCATTAGGGACAACGGTGACCAGAGACTGTCATTATGAACTAAATGAATATTGCAAATGATACTACAGGACAACGATATTGGACATTATGATTATGAAGATCTTTTATGCGAAATACTCGTCAACGACGCGGACGGTATTTAATTGTTTTTTTGGCTCGTTCCAAAAGTGTAGAAGTAAGTACTTTCAACAATGAAGTCGGTTAAAAACGTGGCAATTAATTTCAATAACAACTGTTATCAGATTTTGCCAATATATACACATGGCGCCGATAGTGATAAGAAAAATAGTGAGTTCACTGACAAAATAGGATTTTAACGACTATACCAAGTGAAAATCTGTGGTCTTGGTCTATCTCTCTGGAAATCAGGTGAGCTACGTTAATCTGAGATTAGACTATATTGAAAAACAACGTTTTAGGATTAAGATCTGGTAAAAAAATCTATAAACAAAATTATAATCCTAATATCGCAATCTGTGTAAGTTACAAAAGCAATTTTCCATTAAATTTTATGAGATACCCTGTATAATACAGTAATTCCGGACATAGGGTCCATAAGATGAGGTCGCCTAGTTAATCTAGTTTGTGCGGTGGAGCGGCGGAGGCAGCGGCGTCGGGTCGCGGCCGGAGGGTGCTCGACTCGAAGAGCAGGCCTAGCACAAATAGCCTCACATTTCTTCCCACAAGCCACTCGAGCCGACAGTCGATATCGACCGACAACCTTTATGAGACAAGCACCGGAAAACCTGTGTCACCATGTTCGTGCACCGCATTACCGACACACATCACGCGCGATTACCTTTCCAATTATTCCAAATTGCATGGCTTTAAGTGCCCTGTTGGCTGTTTTTATCTTTTCCATGTTAATGATATTATTATGTTTGTGTGGTACCGTTTTTATTTAATTGTAACTAGATAATTTTGTGTTGCGACACAAAATTACGGTGACTTATTTTACCTGATACATACCGATTAAAGTGTAGGACCACCTATTACATGACACCGATTAAAACTGTCTAAGAAAATGAATGAAAAAATGAGAGTGTGTAATGCACGTCTCTACTTACCTCATCGGGAAATACAGGCGTGATGATATACCTACACACAAATACATCTATTTCCAAAACTTGTAATTGTCATTGTTTTATTTATTTTAGTTGAGTCTGCAAAAGTCACGGCTTTAACGCTTATAATATCGAGGCAACATGTCTATCCATAAAGCATCAAGGATTAACGTCTACAATAGGAATGGTCGTAAGCGCCCGGCGCGGTTGGATGGAATTATGTAAACGGCCGTTGGTTTTGAGATTTGATTAATAGCACTTCATTTAGAACAGCTATTTCGCGGAATTCTAATGATATAGAAACTGGTAAAAGCAGAAATTTCAGAATAAATTGTTCCTATTAAATTAACGTAGAGTGGCGGTTTAATACAATCTGTATCCAAATTTGTGTATTATTCATTTGAATTCTGTTATTACTCTGAGTAAACTTAGTTGTAAATAACTTGGATACTTACATACATCAAGTTGCGAGCATTTGTAAGGGTTGGAGCAGACAGACTTTGGCTAGCTACAGTAGACTTTTTTACTATAATAACTTTCGTGAGTGTTATCCATATTATTTACTATATATTCCGGTTATACTCACGGGTGTATTCGGGAATGCCCGACTAGTTTCGGACTCGACCGAAGCCGAACTGTTCGGCTCGCGACTCTGCCGCGTAACCAGCTCATGAATAAGGGCTCCGGTCGAGTCCGAAACTAGTCGGGCATTCCCGAATACACCCGTGAGTATAACCGGAATATATAGTAAATAATACAGTAGACTTGTATCGCTTACGTTAAGTGAATTCGAAAATTCCACCAAAATATAGATACCTATATTAAAAAATACGTACATAAAGTCACGCCTGTTTCACAGAGGGGTAGACTGACACCACGGATTTCCATTTGCTACGAACCTGGCATATTCCTTTCGCTTCATTCACTCGCATCACATTTCTCATACACGCTTGTCGGGTACTCCTCACTTGTCTCTTTGCAGAATATCTCCAATTTGGTCCAAGTATATTCGCCGAGGTCTTCCCCAAAAAGAATAATGAATTATGCTAATGAAAAAACTGAAAACAATCCTACATTATATCTGTATCTACATAATGTATGCATTACAGTTATTATATAAACCAAAACATGTGGCCAGACTGAGTTATTGCATCCTTTCTAATAACTGTATAGAAATATCATTCTATGTCAGAACGTGTACCTTTGATTTTATTATATTTATTGGAAATCACTTATTAAAATTGTCAGGTTGAATTAATTGCAACTTGCACTTCACTTATTGTTTGTGGAGTTATTCTGATTATGTGACTAATGACTATAAGAAAAGTCTCTTTTTGATCGAAAACTATGCACAAAGACTGCAGCAAAATTTAACGATCCCATCCAAGTAATGAAAAGCTTATTTTGTTACACAAATAATAAAAGCTGTATAAAAAGGAATGATTTATGGGTCGCCGATGACTAATCGTTTATTATTTTATAGGAAAATTGCGAAACTTTCTTGTTTATGTTAAAGCATTTCGCAACTAACCACTAACACTAGAATTTAAAACGAAGCGAACTTTGCTATTAAGAATTCTGGTAATAATATATTATTAGTACGTTGTGGAATATCTTCGAAGGCAAAATACTTTGTTGGAGTTTTAGAATCGAATATCGAATTTTGTGGAGTCGCACTGCTTTAACACCGTGAGCACTTATATCTAGCCTTGATATATGTTAACATCAAGTAGTATCGTATCGGTTGTTGCGGTAAGCTTAAATCTGCCGAGGTTTAGCGCTGTGGCGTCCATTAAGATCCGTCGACAGTTAAAGTTAAATCGGGAGACGCTTTGAATTTTCATCTGAATTTACAATGCAAATTCGGATAGAAATTGAGGTAGGTTTTTGAAAATGTTTTATTTCTGTTCATAACTTTATTATGTTCGCAAGGGAATTGAAAGATTATCAATAAGTATTATAAGTTGCGAGCGGAGTTGAGATTTATTATTTTATTTTGAACGACTGGACGGCTAGCCTTATTAAAGAAGATTTAGAGTATTACGGTGTAGATATATATAATTTGAAGTTAGATTTTATTTTATGAAACGGTAACGTTGAATGTGTACGGCATTTAGATTTATATAAGTATTTCATATAGAAAGCATAAATTATTTTTGCCGCTTAGTTGCCAATTTCCCATGACTTATATAGGTACCTACTCTATTTTATTCTGTGCCATGACCAAATAACATGTTCTTAGAATAACTGAATCAAAATCTGCTGATAAATAGATCTGATATTAAATCTCGCTATACGAGAGGCATATGTCAAGCACCGGACTGAGATAGGCTGATAATGATGATGAAGATAAACGTATTGAGTTGCAGTATCTTAATGATTATGAGGCTCAATTTGAAGTATTTTGGTGGTTTAGTGAGTAGTGAGTCCAAACGTTCTGGCTGCAACGTGTAAGTAATCGACACAGAGTTGATCAGCGGCGCGTGTCGGGTGGAAGACGAGCGTGTGCCCATTAAAGCTCTGCGGCGGACGGCGGCTCGTGATTGATGACGTCAATTCGCCACTTGTCCAGCCCAGCCCGGTGCCGCGCCACCCGCTCGCTTTACCGTCGTTATACCACTTGCCACGCTCCATTCCGGCTAATTGGACATTTTATAATACATTTTGTCACAATACGATACCGCTGTTTCATAGTTTGAGTAAAACTTTGTAATTTATTAAATTTTATTTATAGAGATGTATTTTGACGGCCTCGTAGGTCTAGTGGTCGCTAAGCGCGAGTGTTAAGTGTTACTGAGTTAGCAGCACGGAGTCTGGATTAAAGCCCGGTTAATAGAAACAGGCTCGGCCCTTATTAAATTGTTACCATTCACATAACTGTCTAAATACTATGGTATACTCCGCGAAATATTGGCGTGATGTTATATTTATGTTAGTGAAACATATAATATTAATCAACATTAACGTCAGTACAGCGAATTTAAACGACAACATGCTTCAATATTAAAAACACTTCATTATTTTGCTTTTAAGGTGTTTCATACTAATTATTTTAATTGTAGAGATTGTCTTAATTAATGAGACCGACGTTACTTTATCATTTATAATGTTACCTTTTGTATTTATCAATGAAACGACACATTTTCCCCGAAAATAAATTAGTTAGCACTTTGTGAGCACCTGCGCGAGGAGTTAGATAATCCAACTTTGCACATTGGAAACTTTGGGAAATTAATTGGGCCACCAATTACGAATGCGTGTCAAGAGATCGCAACACGTAATTTCGGTATATCTTCTTTGTAGCAGTAATCTTGACAACTATACATATATAGCGGGCTCTGATAAAAACGGTTGATTAATACTGTTTTCGACGATATATTTCAACCCTAAGTACTGCCGAGTACTCTGGACTCGAAACCACTCGGCAGTCGGAGGCCGCGATGTGCTCACGAATAATTAAAAAAAAGTGCTGCAACACTAATATTTTCATATGTACCTGTATATATAATAAATATCCCTCTATCTATACCTTCGGCAAATACAGTATGATGTTAAGTTATAAGGGTACGTCTGTCAAATAGTTAATGAACATTTTATTACGTACACAATGAGCTTCTCAATCTCCTATTATAATTATTTGCGGCTTTTCTGACTGCTATCCACAGGTACAAGAAGCAATTATTACACACACACACACACACACACCTGTCTCATCGGAGAGTTAGGAAAGCTGATTGGCTTTACGCCACCTTACGCGCATAAGGACCTTAACAGGGTTATCGTATGACTGCACAGATAGAGCCGGACCACATGAATGTATTGCTTGTGGTGTAGCACGAAGATACTTCGTTACATCTCTTGTCACCTTAGTCCTGGATGGTATTGTGTCCTGAATCGTTTTGCTGTCACGTTTGGCTTTTCATCAAATGTCGTGCTCTTATTATATATTTATAACATTTAACCGACAGCCCTTAAGATACGGAAACAGAGTCGTGTATTAACGTAGACACCTAATAAATAAACAACTATTCTGGCAAGCATACATTGATAATATCTTCTTCTTGTGCAGAGTGTCTCTTTATTTGAATGTAAATCTGTGTTACTAACCAAGTAGTTGATTGACATCGCTTTCAAACATCGCATTCAACGACTTTCGACAGCTATCACAGAATTGTGTTGTGATATGGACTTATTGCTCAGTGAACAAGAAAACAGAATAAAGCCACGTCTTGTAAGTAAGTACCTACATCTGCGAGCTTTCGCATCGTCCGGTTGGAACAATATTTTATGAGTTCTTGCTTCATTAGCCATTAAACCCAAAAGTTTGTTTTTGTTATTACGGAAGAGGAGTAATTTCCTTAAAATTTTATTCTAAAATCTGAGGTTTAATAATATCGGTTATAACCTTTGTGTATCGGCTGAGTAAGCAAGCGATCGATCACAAGTGACGCCGGGAGCGAGAGCTAGGTAATCGGCGTGTTATCTTGAGCGCAGTGTGACACCAAAGCTCGATCACGCTTAAAAAGATTAACATATTACCCGCAGATTGATGCCGACATTTTAGAAAATAGAACGCTCAGATTTTAAACCTCCACAATATGCAATTAATAACAGTATATCAGTTTTCTAATAACTAGACAAGATAGAAGAGCTCGTTCAGTCTTTAAAATTGGCTATTACTGTAATGAAGTAAGCACGTCCTCCGTGCTAGATACGTTATAAAAATCCTTTATTGCAATTTTTGGCAGTTAAGCTCACCTACTATTTAGTATTTATTTCTTGCCAGAGATAATAGGGATGTTGATGGGATCTAAATACAATGAAGACCTAAGTTACTAATTAAGTCAAGTTATTTGCTAAAATAGCCAAATTACTTGTTTACGAAAGGCGTGGGTGGTATTTACATTTTCATAAAGTTATTCCGTTCAGATGAGAGCACCATTTTAATTATTTAGAATTTCTTGCGACAAAACTTGAAGTTTTCGAACACGGTAGGTAGATACTTATCATTATTAAAAAGATTTGTATCGAATCATTTTCACCACTTCCATAATACATACTGCGTTTGCTGATATAATTCCGAAGGTCGTGTTAATGTTGGTAACATTTAAAAGATTCATGAATCTTTATATATATATATTATATATATATATATATATAATGTCCGTTTCTGGCTGTTTTGAAATATTTAAGTGCTGGCCATTCCAGAATGTCTATGACTTTTATAGTGCAATTATGGCGTTAATGATACTGCCAAAACACTAGTATTTATTAAAATATTTCGCATTAAAAGGTCAGCGGTGACATGTTATCAATGGGCTTGCAGCAAAATACGGGGCGACCACAAAGCTTCTGCATGTCACGCGGGTGATTGATGGTGTATCCCACTTGCTTGCTGTTCTTTGTGGGCCACTTGCGCAACAGAACGCGCCTGTAAACACCACCGCTGTGTCACCAATAAACGTCTGCTTTTATTGGTTCGCGACGTTTTGAAAACTCCATATTTATATCCGTATTTCATAATTATTTATTGTGACTTTTTGGCAACTTCCAATTATTATATGAGGATATAAATTATATGAGGATCTAATTTAATGTCCAACAGATACGACAAATTCCAACTGGTTGTAGTATAGAAGAAGTAGGTATCCAGGTATAGGTAAACATAAGGCATACTCATCCGCACGGTATGAACTGAGCACGCATACAGTTTGCTAATGGCTTTGCATACTTGTTAACGCCAGCTGTGTTGCTAACGTTGCATTGCATTCTTTTATTGAGGAAAACGGCTTCGTTTCGGGAAAAAGTATTTACCCAATTCTAACCATGTTATGTTAGAAACATTATTAACTATATTGTATTGGAGTTATTGCTGGTTAATTTTTCATTACACTCAAGTCATGTACCTACTGATTTTACGTAGGTGTATAATCCAGTTAAACTCAGGTCGGGAACCAATGAAATCTACATTTGTTTGTTGTTTCAGACTTAACCACACCCTATGTTGGATGCCAAAATGGCGCGACTTAACGATGTCTTTTCGAATAACGTTCTTCATTTGAAACAGTGTGGTTCTAGCATTAGTGAGTCACGCGGCAATATGCTTTTTGCTGCTTGCCAGAAAACCAGGGAACAATCAGTGTGTTTTTAATTAAACAATCGGTATCGTTATTTTTGTAGTACCTCAGTACCTTATTAACTAAAGCTCGTTTCAAACGTAGTTAGATTTTGATATACCTAAATCAATATGGTTTATAACGAAGAACAACGTATTATTACAATGGACTTAAACACTTTGTCTCGTAAGAACCCATTGAATTGTGTTCACATTTAATTGCAATGAAAATCAGTCTTTGGTTACATAAATGGAGCGGAAGTGAACGTCTGCTCGAGTCCCGCTAGTGGTGTTCTGGTGGGGCTTGCTACGGAAGCGGCAAATTTCGTTTAGAAACGCGACGTTGTTGTCGTGTTTGTGTTACATTAAATTACAAACCTCGGTTAGGTCTGTTAGGCAGGTAAACATTTTCTGTTACCTTCTTTAGTCGCCGCGGCCCAGTTTATTCAGCTCATATTTGATTAAAACTGACATTCATGAAAATGACTATATCTATAATTAGTTAAGGGCGTTTAGTCTCAATATATTATGGATTTAGTTTACTTTGTCTTTCTGTTAATTAACGAGTTGTTATTTTGTTACAGAATGATCAAATGGTCAAACTTTGCAAATGTTTTGACACTACAACACAGCCATGATCCGGGTAAGTGTTTTTAGTTTCCCTGTAGTGAAGCAGTGTGCCAGCCAAAGTACTATTTAGAAGATGTGTAACAGTATGTAATATCAGTGTGCGAGGGCGCGTGAGAAGGGTGTGTGATGAGCTGGAGGCGCGTGGGGCGGTGCGCGAGCGCGAGTGCGTGGCGGGCCGCGTGATGCGCAGCGGCGCGCGCGTAGCCGGCGGCGCGTCCCCCGCGCCCGCGCCCGCCCCCGCCTGTAGCGCGTGATGCGCGCGGACCGCGCCGCGCTGCTTGCGTGGCTCGTCTGCTGCGCGGCCGCGCTTTCCTCGCACAAGTACAGCACGCGGGTTGTCAGGACCAAGTACGGACCGCTTCGCGGGATCGTCGTCCACTCGCATCCGCAAGTCGAGGCGTACCTCGGCGTGCCATATGCTACACCGCCTCTAGGTAGTCTCAGGTAATATATCTTATCTTATTTATGCGTCAGTAGAAGACAATATGTACTTATATAATATCGTCTTCCATTACTTTTCTGCATGTCGCCGAATATGTGCTTAGTAAAATTGTGTAGTATCAGGTCTTGTCATTAAAACGAGCATGTGATCTATAGATACATGCCGCCTGTGACGCCGTCGCAGTGGCGGACGACGCGGCTGGCGGATGCCTCTGGGCCGGCGTGCCCGCAGGTGCCGCCCGCCGCCGTGCCGCGCGACGACGCACTGTTGTTGCACCCGCGCGCGCGCATTCGCCAGCTAGAACGGTTACTGCCCGTGCTCGCCAACCAGAGCGAGGACTGCCTCTACGTGAACCTCTATGTGCCAGTCAATGGTAAGCGCGACAGGCATCTATCACGGTGACCTGAAGATTATTGCTATCTATAATATTATGTAAGGAAAGCTTCCAACAATAACTGCTGCAGGCTAACTGTATAATTTTGTACTATTTAGATTTAGTTTGAATGTCGTAATGTAATAATAACATTCATCCGTATATCGTGTTTATAGAAATATGTAATTTAGGACATGCGACTATATCATAACTATAATTTGAAAACATAATACCGTGGAAAATGCTTCTTTGATGTACTGCTTCGATTTCCCATTATATTCAGCGAAAAATGTATCTCTAATGACATAAACAGAACCACAAATACTATGATCAGTAAGCTATATGTGAAACCTCCGGTTAATCTTTCTAGGTATATGTCTATATGGCATTGTATGTGTACACCGTAGCTTTTGTTTCCTCTTTTTTCTTGTGTAGCACTTGTCTAATAGAGGCGGACAATGGTATCAACATAATAGAGCGGCCACGGCCGAGGGCTCGCGCTGCTCATTAATCCTTGCCAGCGGTTTATTCATATAATTTATTCACGTCATTTGGCAGTTAATTCACTGTTCGTTAAACATGCCGCTTTAAAAATGTATTATGTATCTAGACAGATCATTTGTAATCTATATACCTTTGTAAAATAGCAGTCCAAAAACAAAAGCACAGGCTTTGTTTGCGAAAGTTTGTTTTTAAATTTTAAGAGCAATTAGACAAAAATTTTAAGAACTTACACATGTTTTATAGGAACAATTTGCTGAAAATGTATTTAGATTTCTTGTTCAATGTAAGTAAAGCATATAAGATTAACAAAACTACCATTTTATTTTGTTCGCGCATAAAAAGAGGCAAATATTCTGGAGCCAACAATATAGATAGTAAATATTACCGAATTCTTCTTTCTCCATATAGACCATTAGAGGCACTTAGTAATTTGTTCTGTTCTGAATTTACAAAAGTAGATACTTCATCTCCTTAAACTTCGTATTGTTTGATTTCTAAACATGCATAAGCTACTTAAATAATCCGTTTACCGAACGCCATTTGCAAGGCAATGTTCCAATTTTCAACGTGGCAGCCACAGTAAATGCACGATAGTGTACTGTTTGTAATGCTGCTGTGAGTGGATTTTGTATAGAGCAACTGTTTAGTGTGCCCACTGCGCTATTGGAATATCTAATCAGCCATTCAATTAACTAAAAGTCCTTTTGTATAACGCTATACAAGTTCAGGTACTCAATGAAAGGTGTTTTTCTGAAACACTTTTAAAAGTAATACTAATAAGAAAGTACTTAGTATTGGGACGTGGTCATTCATATTCCCAAAAAACATAGTGTTCGTCTTATATTCCTTGAAATTATATCTAAAAAATTAAATACATTTTCCAAATTACAAGCTCGTAAGTATTTACTTACGAAAATGTTCAAATAAAATAAGTCCATTGGTTTTTACACGGTGCCTAGTCGTGAAAGTACTTAAACATTGATGTTACATACCAGCGATATTTTAGTCGGGATACCCCAATTTAAGGGGTAAGTTTGAATAGTTACCTACGTCTAAGATTGACACGACCATAATTTATGCACGTTGGTTCAGTTGTAGAGCACTTAACGCTTCAAAAGTTGTAAGTAAATACGTACGTCAGCTGTAACATGTAGTGGATGAGAGAAATGAAAGCAAGCACTTACTGAAGACGCATAAGATGACACAGAAGATGCTTCGTTGAAGAGGAAGTGGGGAGGTATTCTCGGATAACTGCGGAGGGTGTCGAGGCCTCAATTCCGTAGTGCATTGCAGTGCATCCTGCCCCCTGCAAGCAGTGCGGAAGTGAGGCTGAGACACCCCTATTCAACAATTCAAGAACCGTCGTCGATGTTTTGTCATCAATATTGTGAGTATAATAGATACCCGACTGCTATTGAAATAGTTCTCCACCATTTTAGTACAATGTTTGTGGTCATATAATGGTTTGATAAATGCTCACTACTTGTCTATTGTGAGTCATTTAATATGAAGCTTAGTACATGTTTGTGGTGCTGCAAATTATATTTATTCGTGTGAAACGTGTGTTGCCTATAAATTGTGGGAGTAGATGTTATTATTTAAAACTACAGCATATGTGCAAGTGATTTAGGTAAATAGTTTTATTTGTAACGTGTTATAAAGTGTTTCTTTATTAGTTTAATTTAAAAGTATGTCAATAGGTGATAATATATAATAAGCTCTTCATTTTTCCCCAATTACATGATATCTTAAAATGATTAATTAAGCATTGTAAGTGTTCGGTATCACAAAGTAATTTATGAGCCAAAAGGAAATGCCTCTTCCATGGCGATATTAATCTGGAGTTTTGATGGTGTAGTGTTTCACGGGGGATGTTTGCGTTGCGCAGGGGGCGAGGAGGGGGAGGGTGGGGGTCTGCCGTGCTTGGTGTTCGTGCACGGCGAGTCGTATGAATGGAGCTCGGGCAACGCGTACGATGGTACCACGCTGGCGGCCAACGGCAATATCGTCGTAGTCACCATCAACTTTAGGTTAGGTGTATTGGGTAAGTGATAACTAAGTATACCCCGTTACCAATGTTTGCATATTATTAGCTTTTTTTTTTTTTTTTTTTTTTTAGTTAGCCTAATTAGTGTCCCACTGCTGGGCAAAGGCCTCCCCATTATTTCTCCACAAAACCCTGTCCGAAATTATTAGCTTAGTTTTTAAAAATCTTGATGTTATATACATATAATCATATAAGACGACTGGAGATTAATTAGAGAGAATGCATTCTATCTTGTAGTTCTACATTACTTTCATAAAACATTGCTATACTTAATCATGATCGATAGCTGGATTGAAATTGAGTTTCTTGGATAATAAAAACACTCTTTTATACATTTTAATAAAGGAGCTTACGTTAAGAAGTATTTAGCAAAGCATGCTTCAATTCTTTATTAGATGGCTTGAGCTTATTACAGCTGTAGTGGATCGTTGTTAAAACAGGCTAGTTACAAACAGTTTAAAAAAACCTAGTTCGCTATCTTATCTCTTTGAAATTAACTTTTTCATTTGAAAGGATAGTCCTTTCGTTCCCAATCTGGGTATAGCAAGCTCACACTTGTGGCCTGTTTAGTTCTGTTACTTATTCTTATATTATTTATGAATCTTTAGATCAAACGTTCCAGTTCCTATATAAATCATATAATAGGAAGATACTCGGATATCGTAACTATCAATCTTCTATTCTATCAATCATTTTCAAACTGAAGTCGTATTTCATACGCTTCCATACAAAGTTTATACTGACGTAAAACGAAACAAACTCTCAAAATCTTATGAACGTGTTATATAAAGGTATAGGTACCCGTATTTTATATTTTACAGTTGTGAGCGACGTTTGATGCAGCTGTAAAAAGACTATTTGGAAAATAATAAAACAAAATTTATTCCGCTTTTTACTGTGACGAATATAATTTTTCCTCAATGTAATCTTCCTTCTCTGGGACGTAAACTGAAGCTATTATTATTAAGTAGAGAAATGTACTGAACCCATTGTGCTTTTAAAACAAGTACAAGACGTTTGTAATTAGGACTTTTTTATTATTTGTAGACTGCAGACATGTTTGTTAGAATGTTCGTATAGCCTGTAATATTACTAGCAATATAGTTGCAATAATTGTAGGTATTATAATAAAATCTAAAGTGTAGGCTCTATTTATTTTACGTTGTAAGCTCACTACACGTGTTTATTAGTTTGTATATCCCTACCAATACGTTGGACTGTTTTTTATAAAATTGTTTAGCATTTCACCGCTTGTAGATGTATTGTAACAAGAAAGTATTTAAGAAGGCTTTTAGCGTCCCGACAACTTAAATACTTTGTGTAACGAATTACTAACGCAATAACGTAAACAATAAATGAAAACAGTTTAGACATAAGAAGGACATTTCCATTTATACGTCAGTGTGTGTGAACTGCGCAATAATTTGTTTCGTAATGTAATGTCCAGTGGCTGTCAAAATCGTATTATTTACTAAATTGGTGTGAATCTTGTTTCATTCTTAAAAGAAACTCAAAAATAAGAAAGTGAATGCAACATGACATTATTCTAAAACATAAATGTTTCAAACGTTCGTTATCCAGTTCACTATTGAATATTCTGACTGATGTGATAGAAAATATTGATTCACTTGTGAACAATTTCTGTGAGAGGACACTTTGAATAACGATGACACATCTGGAAGATTGTATGAAAATATGTAAGTTTTCGTATTTACATAAGTGTCGCTATCCACTGAAGTGTTTCTTCGGATAGGTGTGTGTGGTGTGCAAAAAAAATACATTATATCATAATTTATTGAAGACGTTTCTTACTGCTTCCGGCTCTTGTTCCGCCGGGCGACAGTGAAATATTTTGCATTATGAGGCACTATTTCTCAGCAGCAAGGCATAGTCGTAATGTGTATTTATGTGCGCATTTTATACTTTGGAATGGTTTATATTCGTGTAAGATTAACGCTGGTAATTTGTCACGTGTTGTTTATACGGTTTTAAGAGGTGATTGCTTGTCGGCAGGTTTTTTAAAAACTGGTGCTAAGGGGTCGGCGCAGGGTAACTTCGGTCTGATGGACCTGGTGGCGGGGCTGCACTGGCTGCGGGAGAACCTGCCGGCGTTCGGGGGCGACCCCGAGCGCGTCACGCTCATGGGACACGGCACGGGCGCCGCGCTCGCCAACTTCCTTGCGGTGTCACCCGTCGCGAGGGGTACGGCTTGATTAATTTAAATATCTTTTCTAATTGTCAGCCCATATAGTCGTTAGAAACATGTTTTCTATTGGTCATAGATGTAGCTACGGACATTCATTGTTAATGGCATTTAATTCTAATCTTACTCGGTTTAGGTATACGAAGGAAAAATGTGCCGTATGTCCGGTAATTAATTCACAAAATAATTCAAAAGTTGTCACGCTCTGAAATACGCAGCTGTACATTATTCACTTTATTATATTAGACCGCGATATCCTAAAAAGTCATAACATAAAAATTAATTAGAAATATTTTTTAATTAACTGCCAACGCAAACGGGATGGGTTTAGGCACGGGTGCAGGCGCGGGTCGCTCACGTGCGTGTGTACGCGCGTGGGACAGCCATTGTTCCTAATTATACCGCTCCGGGGCAGATTTCATTATTTCGTGTCACCATCCCGTTTAGATCCTCCGTCACTTAATGCGATTAAAAGGGTCACATCAGACATGCACAAGAGAGAAGCTTCCTCAGCGTAATTTAAAAATAAGGTCAACATCACACTTGAGACTATTCTGCAAAGTTCTATTTTATTAAAGAAGACGGGAACGGAGGACGAAATAAAAATGTTTTTCTTTAGAAGAGATTTCATTATCTGGGTGATCCTTGTTCAAAATGACAAAATTAAATTAGGTTATCTGTTTCAGAACTACTGAAGCGCGTCATCTTGTTAAGTGGGTCGGGGCTGAGTTCATGGGCGTTGCAGAGGGAACCGCTCACGATAAAAAGAAAGGTACCTTTACGTTTAAGATTATCGAGTGTGAGTATTGCTTTAAGGAAGCGAGAAAAAAATGCTCAAAAAATTAAGGGGAGCTTAAATTGGGGTCAAGGCAGGCTGTCTTGGAATTGACTTATCAAATTTAAGGGCGGGAAACGTGGAAATCTCTTCATAATTTCACTTTAGTTAAGAGCTTTATAATTTGTTTTGTATTATCAGGTGGCGGAACAGACAGGATGTCACGGTGATTTATTGGAGGATGATTTAGCGCCTTGCCTGCGTAATAAGCCGCTAGCGGAGTTGCTGGCAGTGCGGCTGGACCCGCCGCGCTTCCTGCCCGGTTTCGCCCCCTTCGTAGACGGCACTGTCATTGTTAATCCATCCGTAAGAACCTTAATCAACCTTTTGTATTCAATGTTACTTAAACCAAAGGTTTAGTAATATAGACCAACGAAGCTGATAATATTATCTGTTTATTTATGGATAAAATATTATTGAATGCAAACGAAAAGTACTTTTTGACGTATCAAATATTCAACCAATAAATGCACATAATATTACCTGTAAAGTATTGTGCAAAATATTGATGCATACATTTTTTGTACTATCTACATTTATACTTATATCCCACAAACACCCTGTCATGGAACCAATATCAGTTTCTCGCCGAGATAAGCGACTGGGCGGACATTTCCGTCCGCTAAGACGTCTTGTCGGTTTAGTCCGTTTAGTCTCAAGACTAGCTAGTTCACTGAGAGGCCCGATGACGGAGAATTTCGTTGAATTTTGTGCGATTCCCCTTAACATCCAGCTATTCATCGCTAATGAATGTACCACCCCCGGACGAACAACCCTTTTGACGAAATTAACAGGATGCTTTCGTTAACAAATTGACGTCACACCTGCGTTATACCTAGTATCAATATTGTGACAAATATGAGCGATTGAGCGGTCTGTTTTTAATTGTTTTTGTTCACGTTTTTTAATGTTAAGTATGTTTTTTTTGTAACTTTCTCAACCTTTTTAGTTAGAGCCCTTTCAAGTGTTTTTAACTTCACGATACTTTTTTCCTCATTATATATTGAACTTACAGACCCATATTTTTTATTATCGCTTGGCCGCACTTTCTCAGGGGTTGAAAGGCGCAAAGTACACGTATCCCCATTTCTTTTACAGAACATTCACAAAGTTTCAATTTAATAGACCTGCCCAATATTTCCTCCATATAAAGGTTAATCCCCCTCGGGGGACGAATTACACAAATCCTTCGTGCGTGCTCACGTTTTTTGTGTAAATTTTGACCATTTGTTTTCTGGCCTTAACAATACGACACCAGCTAAATGTTACATAATATTTCAGTTACCGTATAAACAATTATCTATTCACAATAACTTAAAATAGACGATGCATTTGACTTCTCAGTTGCACTAACAATTGGCAACTGCCATACAATTGTTCATTTACATTTCTGCCGACCAGATAGCTCGAATATTCCATCGCCTAGAATTTCACATGATTGTTTCAGTTTGGATCGCCTAATAAAAGCTTACCTGACGTTTACTGCATCGTTGGTCTACCATTTCGACATTTGCATTTGCGTATCGATACATCGTAATTCAATATCTTTATTTTATTACGATTTAGTGTAATTTACACGTATAATAATATTTTTTCAAGTTTCCTTTATCAACTTAGATTCAAGCATGGCATGGGCAACATGCTAAATGACACCAAAAGTCATATTAATTTGGGTTGGTATTGTTGTTTTAGTGATTTATAGCTGTAAAGGTATAACGCTAAGTTAGAAATCATAGATTTCAACAGATAATACCTGACGTCACCTTGAAATTCGATGGATGCCAGCATTGACTCGATGGCTCAGTTGGTAGAGCGGCGCCACAGTCCGGCGAAAGTCATAATTTTTCAAGTTTCCTTTATCAATTTAAAGTAAAATAATAACTAAAATATGGAATATATTTTCACCAGTCGCAACTGCTCTTGCCGTATTACAATTTTTAATCTAATATGCTAGTACCATTCTTTTCCGTTTTATATTAGTATCGTTTAGAGCTCTTTTCATTTCACAAGGAAAGTGCTTTTATTCCTGACTCTTATTAAAGAATATTACATTTTATGTTGAACATTGTTTCAATTAAATGTACAAGACTAATAAAAGCCATGTTTGTTTATATTTCGTTGTAAACATTACAAAGGAAGCATGTACCTATACCATAGTTATACTAGTTTCATGTTACTTATTTTCTACAGTAATGAAAAGTTTCTATGATTTAGGTATTTAGTTAATATAAAAAACTTGTACACGGAATCAAAACTAGTTTCACGAATTATAAAGCAGTTGCGACTTGAAAGTTAGTTGTTAGTCCTCATTTGCTTGCACAGTAAACGGTGCAAGCTTTATACTGCCAGAGAGTATACAAAGTTCTATTGAGTCATTCGCGGAGCTCGTCCTAGTGTCTCCTTTTACAGAAATACGCTGTACGCAAAGGTACAGTTAAAATATCGTCGCTGTTATCTAAAGTAGTAGCTCTCAAAAGCGAGTTTCCCCAATAAAACCCTAAGTTAATTGGAATATAATTAATTTGTCTGCGAATTGTTCTGACGGTTATATAAATGGGTGAACTGAAATTCACATTAAGTAGAGTAGTTTCAGCCCAATAAATCTGAACCACGGTACGATTAAAGGTACAGAGATAGAGCGGTTGTAACTTCATGTAGGTAGATGGGTATAATTTTCTGAAACCAAACTAACACATGTACCTACTATTCCCTCTTTTTTATTTAAAGTGTTGAAATACTAGGTATTCGAATAAAACTTTTACAAGATTCGATATTTGTTCTGTGTCCGGGTGTTTTTGTTCATATAGGCTGGGTGTTATATAATTATATTAACACTACAATGCAATACTAGTGTTTGCGATGTCAAATCATTTTCTGTACAGGTTGATCTAATTCGTGCACTTGGATCTACCTCTACGTTTTCTCTGCAGTATAAGCATATTGGTACTGCCTCAACTTTAATAGAAATATTTGCACATCTTGTTGTAGATTGGGTCCTATGTATCAGTTTATTTGAATTCTTAGATTTTTATTTGAAATGATGACGCTGTATTTTTGTTTGAGAAGAGTTCTTTGCCAGATAGATAATTATAGGGTGTTATTTTATGTTAGCATATTCTGAATATGTGTCTGAATGGTTGGTTTTGCCAGGCTCCTCCGCCGACTGACAGTTCACGGCTAGGCGCAGGCGCGGCAGCAGTGGCCAATGCCGCCGGACATGAGCTCGCTGACTTTTCGCACAGAGAGCTGCTTTTTGGATTAACAACCACCGGTAACAAACTCCGTTTATGAACAATGAAATCTTGCATATATTTTACTTCTATATATTTCTTTATTGGTTACGTTATAATTAGATAACTGTTGATAAAAAATTATATCTATTAAAACACTGGTATGCCTAATTGTGCCCTTTTATATTGTGTAAGATGAATTACATTGTTACATTTATACGTTTGTCAAAAAACTGGGAATACCCGGCTTAACATTTATTAACCAGGGAATTCCGTTACGTAACTTGGGCCGAAATTAATCAAAAGGTAAAGTAGAAGACTTCGAAGAAAGACTAATTTTCACTTCCATTCTTAGAAACTTATTACGACCAAGAAGCAGCAAGTCTCATTGACTTAATAAAGGCATATTACAGAATAGTTTTACAAATGTGTATGTGAGATAGGTGCTAAGGCACCTAGATAGATTTATAATGTTGTTGTTTACACCTAAACATCACATAAATAGTAATATATCAAGTGGGTAAATAAATACTTACAGGTGTAACTACCACCAGAAATATAAGTATACTTCAAAGTATAGAGGTAATTACAGTTGGAATTCCTTCATATCCAAATAATAAGCAGCACCGTACATTACACGGCTGATATCTGTCGTAATTACGTCTTCATTTAAATTTATGAATGAGACTATTTATTTCAATCCTCACTGTAATCCGTACAAATGAACGATCTAACTTAAGCAGGTGTTGGGCTCTGTATTGAAGGTATTACCAGCGATAACATACTTCGGATAAAATTTAATGAGGGTTTTGAAGCGGTAAATGATAAATAAATGCAAATGAGAGGCATACCATTCCTTGCAGAATCTTACCTGGAATTTAACGCGCAAGACTTGGAGTTTGGCTTCAACGAGAGCCGGCGGGATCGCATTCTTCGTACATTTGTTCGCAACGCCTACTATTACCACCTCAATGAGATCTATTCAACCTTGAAGAATGAGTACACGGACTGGGACAAGCCTGTCCAAAACCCGCTGAGTGTTCGCGACGCCACGCTCGAGGTGAGTGACACTGCAGATTAATGTTTAACACATCGTATTAACGTTGACAGGGCAATGAATTACTCGTGTACCTCCTGTAAGTACTGCTTATTATGTTATATTATATGTTTTAAGCTGCGTTATCTGAGGAAATATTTAGATAGTCATGTGTTTTTATTATTTAGGCAAATAAAACCTATTTAGCCTTATCATGCCTATTAGCGATAAAATGTATCTATATAAAATAACGATTGAATATTACAACGAATATGGAAACACTTAAGCACACTTGTGCCTAAAAAGCCTCTTTTCGCAGACAAAAATACTTGAAATATCATTACGTTCGTAATTGGTAAGAGCTTTTAACATGGTGAATATAATAAAATAAATAGAAACAACAACGTAATATTTAAAATGTACACAAGCATGCTTGAATATAAGATTAACAGTAATGGCAATAAACTCTCCGAATTTCAATAGCAGAGAGATCTTTATTTCTGAAGATTGGAAGAACAAAACATGATTAGCATCATCGATAGTGAAACCGCTTAAAGTTGATACCGGGCAGCTGAGTTGACATTAGTCGAGCGGCGCGCGGTCTGGCCGAGGCGCCACCGCCGCCGCCCTCGCTCCCTCGCGCCTCGGCCTCACTGACGATCTCAATTTAAGCCTCAAGTGGTTTTCGCTACTCACCGAACGTTCCTACGTCGTACAAAGGGAGTTAATGACGCCGGTGCACGGTGAATATACGATGGGAACGTTGAAAGGCTTTATTGAAAAAGACTTGCAACGCTAAATGAGATATTATAATGACGACATTGTTATGATTCAACTGATGACGTTAACATTCCGCTGTTTGTGGATGCTTTTCGCAAAAAGTTTTGCCGCTGACACTGGAAATGTAAATTCAATTCGTTTTAATACATTTCTGCTACCGACGCTATTTCAGCTGCTTGTTAAGATTATTAAAATGTGGTTTTGAACGAAGAAAATGTATTAAGCTTTTCTAAATGCTAATAATACGTATTTCTACTTGTATAACATTTTGAAGCTTGCACTAAGACTTTTCTTAAGTTAAACTAAGTTATTAGAAGCTTTGACAACTAGGTATTCATTTTAATAAGTTTATTAATTAAAGTAAACGCACTTTTTAATTTTGTTTTTTGTTTGATATGTGATAGGGTGGAACTACGTGTTTCTCTGTTATATTCTCTCTCTATATATATATATATATATATATATATATATATATATATAAGTAGATAGATTTGCCAATGAGTTTATGTATTAAAGTTTTTCATATAATTCAAAGGTGTTAAGTGATGGGCGGACAGCGGCACCTCTGATCAGACTGGGTTACCTTCACGCGCTACGTGGTGGCACTACGTACTTCACACATTTCCACCATCTTTCACAAGACAAGGATTATCCTCAAGTAAGCTTCTAAACTCTTATACATTCACAGTGTGTTCATATCGTAATCAACATGCGCGCTCAACATAAAACAGTTTTTGGCAACACCTTATCAACTGAGAATGGTGGCGCAGCGACTTTCTTTAGCTAAGTTGTTAGTCACTGTTTATGTCGCTATATATAAACCCTACTTGGAAAAGATTTAGTGGGAACGTTGAATGGACAAACAAAGTGCTTTTATTTATACCTATTAGTTTTATATTCTGTGTTATACTGGATTTGTATTCCACATTCCAAACTAAGGTTCTAAATATAAGAATTAAATCTCATATGTGAAAAATTAAACACAAATATTTGTATACACAAGTCATGCAGTAAGTTCGTGTTGATAGGTTTGCGGTTGTCGAAACGTGTCGACGCACGTGTGGTCGCGCGGTGAATTGGACGATGTCACGGTATACACCTGTTTGTTATCTCGACAACCCTAGTACAGCATCCGAATGGAGTTATTATAGGGGTTATGCGGGCTTTCGATGCCGCGTGCCGGTGGGGGATGGGATAGACGAAATGTAAAAGATTGTGTATTTATTTAGGTCATGTTATTTTCATGTGTATTACAAAGATTGAGATAGATGAACAAATATTTGGGATACCAAGTACACGTACCAAAAAAGCTACCTATTTCGGTCCGTGTACTTGGTGTCCCGGTATTTCGGTAAGTATGTGTATTTGGCTCCCATAAAATTGAATGAGCAGTAGTGACTACTCATCCAATTTTTTATCAGATTTTTTTACCATCAAAACCCGAATTCTTTATTTGTTTGTTGTGCAGAGGCCGGGATCAGTTCACGGGGAGGATCTTCCATACTACCTAGGCGTGCCAATCTCCCTGACACACCATCAGCAAAACTTCACGCAACAGGAGCAACGCGTGTCCAAACTGTGCATCCATTACATCGCGAACTTTGTCAAGAATGGGTAAGAAATCTAAAAAATATTGTCAGGTTAGCGGCAGTTTTTAGGTAGGTAGGTGGGTACTTATTGCAACAGCAGCATAGGGGTTCTATTAAGTTGTGGGCATAATATACATAAAAAACAACCAGCAGTTTCAGTTTTGTAGGTAGGTATAGGAAAAAAGTGCCATAAAAGGATATCAAGTATGTACCATCGCCGAGTCAATGTTATTTATAGGTTAATGTTAGTTCTGGGCTTATATAGGTAACTGCCAATATAAAGTGAACCAACACCCTCAAAAAATAAGTGATAACATAAAAAACGTAATGTAAAGTAACTAAAACGTTGAATAAAATAAAAAAATTAACCTTGGATCATCATGATCCGTAATTAAATTGCTTTTAAAGTCAATATTATGATAGAGTGGCTCAACTAATGCCTTATTTTCGAAAACATATTTTTGTGTGATTTACATTAACTGAAGTTGTTTGTTCAGAGTTTGTAGGTATAAAAATATCAAATGAAATCTAGAGAAAGATTCGGTATAAACTATAATTATTTTACGCGAGAGCCGAGCGAGCTAGGAACAAAGCAAGCGCGCGTGGTGTGGTAACTCCCGGTAGCAGCAAATTTCTTATTTCTCACGTAAAGCCGCCAGTGTCTGTAAACATATAATGTGTTAAAGAAACAAGGAGTCTTTCATTATTCACATGTCTAGATACTGGGTCGCTTTGCAAAGCCGGCGCGAGAAGTGATGCCACATTTGGATTACATATTATATTATGTTTGCGTAAGCAACCGTGTCCCTACTCACATTTGTAAACGTGTGTTTTAAGAGATAGATACCGCTGAATTTCAAAATAGTGTAGGTATTGTAAATGATATTTTCACGTTACATTATTAGAATATCGTTATAGGGTCATACAAACAAAAAATACATTTTAGTATATAGTTACTGAGGCCTTCTGTAAGGGACCCTGATAATTTAATTATAGTTTTGCAGTATCGTGTTTTGTCAAATAAATGATTCGTACGATAAAGGTTTTTTATTACGTGTATTAAATTACCAATTCTCGAACCAAAAATAATAACATAGGTGATAATGGAAACAAAAGAATGACTATAATTGGATAGTATTAAAATAAAACCAAACGGCCTGGAGTTACACACAGCTCACAGGCTCTAATTACATTATCGGTTTTCTCGTTAAAATATCCTTATTTTTAAACGATTTGGAACTGTATGTAGATGTGCTAAACTGAGTTACCTGCATGAAGCCCGAACTAAGGCATGTACCTAAGTAGTTTTTACTCGTAGATAATGTATTATTGAAATCCAATGAAACTTTGCTTATCTCAATTTTACAATTTCAAAATTGAGAAAAGTGACAGAATCGTTCCAAATTATATCACTTCTAAGTTTTCTCTACGCCTTTATTTTATAATTTGTTCCAAATGGTTTTTATTTAAAAACAAACAAATTGAATGTTAACCCTAACATGATTGTGTAAACATTTCAACATAAAGGTAACATTAACCGTCAACTATTTTAGTGGGATAAGTTAAGAATTTTGTATGTGGTCAAGGGATTGAATTTTCAATTAATATAATTTGTTTTAATGGAAATTAATTGTTGCCGAGTGCCTGATAAAACATTATTTTCAATTGCTATATTCAACTGAAGTTTTTGTTAAGGGTGTTAGTAGAGCCATATTCTGATAAATTGTTGTAATAAGTGTGCTTAGAAGTATTGTTTTTTTTAGAAATCCTAATGATCCTTCGGCAACGCCTCCTCCAAGTCCAATGTTGGGTGAGACCCCTCGCCTGGGCCCCGACCAGACGCCTTACTGGGACACGTACGACACCATCAACCAGCTCTACATGGAGATCAGTGCGTAACTGTTGTTTATGTATTTACCAACGAAAAACTTTCTAATTAGTTTACGAATACGCACTTCAGTGTTACGCATCCGTAGTTTATGGACTATTCGGATTTTCCTATATAGCTCAACTACTCGATGTCGTAGCTTTATATTATTTACCAAAATATATGAGGACTCAAGGAAGTTTCGCTTCCTCAGTATATATGTACAAGATTAGAATTGGCAAACACAACAACATATATAAATACAATTAGTACAGATTACGGTATTGTGTCCCTAGTAATGTTGAGTTGGTATTTAAAACTTTTGGGTCGGTCGAGTGTACCGCGACCCGCTTGACCGTTGTGGTTAGTGTTTGGGCTCATTTGTTTCAATTCTCTGTGGAATTGGGGTGGCAGGTAGTAAACCGGAGATGCGCAGTCACTACCGCGGCCACAAGATGTCCCTGTGGCTGTCGCTCATCCCGCAGTTGCACCGGCCCGGCTCCGACCTGCCTGACGCCGCTATGCGACACCATCACTTTCTGGATAATAATGCCGATTATTATGAAGGTAACTGTTTTATATGACATTTCGTTTATCTTTTCCGTAGCTATGCAGGAAGCAGATAATTTCATTTGTCTAAATTGTCCACCAGGTGCGGTGAGACCACAGTCGATGTCGCGCGCGCACGTGCCACACGTGGTAGAACTGGAGGGCGGCGCACGGGCCGGCGCGCGCAGTACGGTGCCCCCGCGCGCCGCACCTCCCCGCCCCGCGCCTGCTGCGCCGCCCTCCACCGAGTGTCCACCCAACGCCACGGCTCCACCGCAGCATCCCGATGACGCACTGCTGCGTCGTCTCGCCTCAAGCCACTATCAGTCATATACGGCTGCGTTGACAGTCACTATAGCTGTCGGCTGCTTTCTCCTCCTCCTAAACGTGCTTATTTTTGCCGGCATTTACCACCAACGTGGCTCACGTCCACGTCGCTCCAAGGATGACCTTGCTGAAGCTGGCAGTTCCTCTTCATCAGATAACTATGATGGAAAACTTGACTATGAGGTTCGTGCATTTGACGGCAAGGGATTCGGGTTTGAGTGTAAGTCGGCGCATGTGCCTCGTGTCGTCGGCTCTAAATTCGACCTAAGGACGTTGTCTGACTGTGGCGAGCCGACATTTGGAGAATACAGCTGTTACGATGAGAAACATCGGGCGGCGCGTAGCTCAATGCCTGACGTGAGCGTTGGCAGTGCAATAGAGGCAGGCAGCGTTGTGTGCATCGACACACAGAAGCCTGACATCCAAAAGGTTGACGGGCGGCCGAGCGACGCCGTCGGCCGCACTAGCACGTTTGAACCACGCGTTGTCGATAGTTCAACGCAGGTGAAGTTCGGGCCTGACACGGAAGGTGCGTGTGAGGCGGGCGCGGAAGGTGAGGTGGGGCAGCGCGCGCCGCCCGCACCCGCCGCGCCCGCGCCTCCTGGCATCATGAAGAAGCGTGTGCAGATTCAGGAAATATCTGTATGAGGGTTCCTCGACGCTGCCGCCGAGGTCGTAGTCAACAAGCGGACTAAGTTGTGATTTGTGATGTAATTTAACAGTGTACATAGAACAGTGTGTGTACTAATTACGTGTCTGTGTAAATATAGTTGTATCTAAATAAATGATTAGTCAGTGCGCGCTAAATAGAACCGTGGCTCGTGTGACTTCTCCGCCTTATGTGTACTGAGAACTGTGAGTGTTATGTAGTGTGGGTGACCACGTTTTCATTTTCCCCTCTACTAGCTAGTGGTCTGGGAATGTAAGAATATTATAAGCGGAAGTGGTGATAATTCGAGGTACTTATACTACTAAAATGGAGGACCTTTTTCACATTCTGCCATGAATAGATGCCGCCGGGTGTTTGGTACATCAATGTCTTTAAGCTCAGTGTGACAATCACTAAACTATCCAAAACGCATTTGGCTAAAAATGTTGTATTTTATCGCCTGCGATGTACATATTCAATTTTATGGCCTAGTTACTTAAGATTGGAGATATGGTAATAGTGTGAAAGGGATCTTGTCATTCACTATTAATGGCAAACTTGGTTCGGGCCCTACTGTCTGCCTATCTTAGTCCTGTTTATATAACTCGACACAGATGTTATATAAAGTTGCCTTTTATGGGAAAAATATGTCAGTTATAATTATTTCTATTGTCGGATAGAATGAAGGAATTGTAGGCTCTTGTGAATATATACGTATATGATAAATGTGAATATAACAATAAATTAGTGACAAAAGACTTGCAACAAACCGACATTAGCTGTACATAATTATATCAAATGAAGTGTTTCAGGTATGTAGGGTAAACTAATAATAACAATATTGTTTATAAAACATCGCATACGTTGTAATTTTTTGTAAAGTTATTTTAGGTGAGGTGTATTGATTTTGAGTAGTTTTTGATAAGTAAATATTGAAAACTTATTACTTAATGGACGAGTACATAACAGCTTTCTGACCTTATATACCATGTTTATTCTAAAAAAAGAATTAAATAGGTAATCAGGGTAATAGATGACGTTGTCTACGCTTTTGTCCTCCAAAAATAAACTCTATTCAGTATCCCAGAGATTTGTAAGGCAGGTAAGTATGTCCTTATCGTAGGAGTATAATTTGTGAATGGAACAATTTTCTTCGAGCCAAACATATATTTGGATATACATTGAAAAGATAGAGTTGTCTATTCAACAAATCACCAATTCTTTGTGTCGATTCTGCGTAAAATACGTCTCTTTTATATTACTCTGTTACCAGCGGCCGTGCGCTAAATCCATAAAATGTATAAATTGTTGACGATAAGAAATCATAAGTGAATTATGTAAAAAGTGGAAATACTGAATCATCAGTTATTATTGATATTCATCTCGATCCAAACTAGGTGCCCTCTCGTACTCGTCCATATTTTTATCTTCCCAGGAATTGATGATGATTAACTAATGGTGAGTGACTATTACATAATATTTACGCCATTTTCCGCATTGTGACAAAATGTGAAATGTATTTAAATTGAATTTAGTCAAATCGTCTGTATGTAAACTGGAATTGACTGTTAATTAGTAAATTATGACTTAACTCTTTAACTTTTAATTGTATAGATATTTATGATTGGTTAATTCACGTGCCAAATATACCTACTATTATATAATATGGAAATCTGATTTATTTTAGCTTTCCCGTGGGATAACGGGTACTTGGACGCCAAACAGGGTCCTTTGAACATAAAACGCACTGTTTTCGAACAAATTAATAATAATGTACTGAAAGCATTATTAAATTAATATTTAAATAATTTTGTAAGGATATATACATAATTACATACATTCATTATGCAACTTTATAAACAATAAAGATCGCATATAGGTATTTGTTTGACATTTATTGTTTCCCAAATTTTATTATTTGAAAACAGATTAATGAGAACAAGCATTTTAATAATATTTAAAGTTATTTTTAAGCTTATTAAATTATACTATTATTGTGATATTTTCTTGAGCGAGTACCCATATAATACTCGTAAGTAAATAATTTAGGAAAATGTATCAATGTGATTTTCACAGCGATAAATGAATATATTACGTTATCAAGACGAAGTTTAGTAAATACTAAATAAAAATATAGTTTGACATCCTTAGAGGAATTGTGTAATTAAGTTGTTATATCATTTATATGTTTAGTATTGTTGTGATATAGTTTTATGGATTTGTTAAAATAGGTATTTAATTAAAATAGTGACTTCAAACTGTTGCTAACTGCATAAACATAAAACATTTTGTTACAATTTGGTGTTTAATGGAATGCATAAAATATGGTGTCGAATAAAGAATTGAAATTTAACTGTCGTTTATGTTTTTCCAAGGAAATCGTCGGATATC
Source organism: Abrostola triplasia (assembly GCA_946251915.1). NCBI lineage: Eukaryota > Metazoa > Arthropoda > Insecta > Lepidoptera > Noctuidae > Abrostola > Abrostola triplasia. Next base: position 6,454,153 of record OX276423.1, read on the forward strand.
ATAGAAACTCTGTGTTTCTCTGTTCAGATAACGCTTTGTGATATATTTCATTATATTACGGTCATTCATATATTTTTCTAAATGAGAGCTAAAACATATGAATATAAGCATCTACATTTATACTGTAAAATTCACTGAGAAAGATTCACAATGAAAGATACAAAAAAATGTACACATTTTTCTAACAACTTACACTTTATAATAATGTTGAAAGAAATTCAACATCATTATCCCACTGGAAATAACTAAGCCGCCAAGTGGATAGATTTGATTGAATTCTAGTTGTTTTACGGTTTTAAGTACTTGTTCTAATGTAGCTTAACCCTTGCGGCTTGTTCACACGTGGGTAATTTACAAAGATTAATAATAAATTAGACTAGAATAAATGAAAATGCCGGGTAAAGTACAAGGTAGAAAGTTAATGAAAGTGCTGATTCCCGGAGCTGGCGCCGCGTGATAATTCATTTAGTTCATTCGGTTACTTTGCGACAAAGCGACGTGGTGTGTTTGGAATTGCAGCGCTCTAATTTTCCTCGACACTATACGGGCAGTGATTAATTCTCGGCAAACCAACTAAATTCATTTCCAGCATTCAGCGAGATGTATGACGAGGAGTACTGTAGGTCGCTAACCTGAACACACTCGCACTTGTTGCTTACTTACCACTGAAAATACACACACATGCTTCAATTAGATAATATGAATAAATTAGTTAATCTTATGAAAAGATGTTGCATTCTCGTTTCTTGGACGTCTTCGTTACAGACGTCGATTAGGCGCACATGTACCTAAGCTTGTTATGTTCGCAATATTGGAAAAGTTTACCGAAGAATACAGGATTAGAAAAGTTCTAGAAGGCACTGAGACGACGGAACATAAACTTATGACTGTGTATCTAAAGCCAACTTACGAGCTCTCCTGAGTTTTGTCAATGTTTGTTTATTGTTTCATGCTTGTAACAAATTAGTTTTGAAATTTATAGCACGCGGGGATATCACGAATGGGTTTATGGCCATTATGTTAATTCAAATTATTCTGGTAATATTTAAATTCATAGAAGTACTCATCAATTTTCAGCTTGAGGAAACTTGAATTTATTCCGAAAAGTTTCGCGTGTCTGAAGAAGGGAAACTTCGTCTAGTAGTTATTTCAACTTCAAATTCTTCTCGGGATAGTACCCACCACAATCCCGCTTTATTTTAAGAGCTCGTCTTGTTTTGTTGTTCAAGTTTCTACAACAACACAGCGATTTCGAGCACATTGTTAAATGTTGTTGTAATTGCAAATTCACCTAAACAAAATAATCGTTTTACTAAATGATTTATATGAAGCTGCCTTAATTCTCATCAGAGTTACATTCTACTGTATACAGTAAAACAACAGTAGGAAGGCTTATGGTACATATCCATGGTTATGACTTCGTTACCTACCAATTGAAATAGGCTCACTACACAATGTAGGTACATCATACGTGTTAGGATTTTAATCTCTCAATTGATTTCGGTGCAAACAATCCAACTTCCATTATATAAACAAGCACTGTGCCCGCTGGCGATAAACATTTAAATATACCAAGTTACGACAGAATAATTGCGTTTCCATTTGGATATGTGAGCGAGTCCAGCTTGTAACGAACGGGGAGAGCGAATGAAGCGGACCGCGAAACCTTCAAATTGAATTTTAAGCATCCAATTTGTTTGCGCGGTGGTGCCGCCGGTGCCGGGTTATATCAACGCGGCGTCGTCGCCCACCCAGCTGGCTGCCGCGCTGCTGCGACCCGCCGCGCCGCGCCGTGCCTCCCGCGAGTTCCCACACTCGTAAAGCGATTTTTGCTCGCCGCACTGTGACCTCGAAAGGGATTTTGATAAATGATTTATGCATCTGAATGTGGGTGCGCATAAAGTAAAACTATGAAATGTATGTAAATAACTAAAGATAACGCTTTCATTTGGACTGAATAATATTTGGGTACAATCTCATTAAAATGTGGGGCATTTATAAATACATATCAATGTCTGCTATCGTCTAATTCTATAGTGACAACCAAAACAGTTAGTTATAATGATAATGATGTCTAATTCTCGATGCGTTAGATTCTTTCATGTACTCGACTAAATAGGTCAGTGAGGTAAGCTGGGTATTTTATATTTCGTGGAACTATTTCACGCTCTCTTGGTATCTCGATCCAATATCAGTTATCTCCAATTCTCAAATTCTCTTCACAGTTGGGTGCCGGCGCATTAAATAGGAATGTGGATCGCAACCAAATGGTTTGCTATATCATTAGCAGATGGTACGGAAAATTAATATCAGGCTGCTAGATAAGGACACCACATCTTTATAATTAGAAATAACAGTGCCTACTGAAACCATTGATTAAATTAAAAATTATATGGCATAAAATGTACAATGATGGAGCACTAACACAGTCAAGACTGTAATTGACTCCACAATGAAATACGACTCCATAAAAAAGAATTCAGAAATACGTTCCTAAATATAGCAAATGATTAATGAGAAGGGAAGGCAACCAAGATAAAGTGAACTTCAGATTCTTAAGATGTTTACTTAGACAGTCTACAGTGCGTTGGTGAAAGTTGTTGTGGATAAATACGCACACTAAGATCTGTATAAATTGTCCTATTTATATACTAGCGTCTTGCATCAATTTCGCAGGAATCGAACATTTAAAAAATCTCATAAGCTACAAAATTTTTGTAAAACATTTGGTTGCTTATTTGTTTATTTTGAAACATTTTATTTTATTTTTATAGGGTCCTCCAAATACGTCAAGCTACCAGTAACTTTGTCTAAATATAACTGTACAATAGTTCAAATTACGTGTTTCGTAATATAAGCAACGACAGTTAGCACGCAAGCATTTTGAGGCAAATTGCTGGTTAAACATTAATGTACTTTCCCAAAATACTGGTACGAATACAATAAGAGAAACTACAAGTGCTTTCCAACTACGGTTGAGACCGTCAACGCCTTAAAATAAAGTTCTGAAGAGTGGCCGAAACATTTGAATTTCAAAAAAGCTTTGCTTTTCGAAGTACCTAAAGACTTTTGCTACCTAGCGCTAGTTTAGTTCTTCACTAATTAAGGTTCTTAAGCAATTACACAAGATAGATGTACCGAGTTCTTGTGCATTTTACATTGACCGTAATAACGTTGAGTAAAAGCTTAAACACACTTACTATACATCGTAGTTAGTCTATGTTCTTGTATTAAAACCTAACTGTTTTAGTATTATCGCATCACATTCAAATATTGACCTTAGCACACGTTATTAACCCTAAAATATTCTTTGCATTTGTAGTGTTGATCCGGTTAATCTTTGAGATTTTACCTTAAAGAAAGGCGGTATAAAGGCAGCTATTATGAGCCATTTCCCACCATACGAGCAAATGAGGCTGTGTGCAGGTAAGAAAGCGAGGCGGTGTTCTGCTCGCATTACATAATTCACGCCTCTTCAAACACTCACTTTTATTTTACAGCTTACGCGCGACGCTGTGTGATGTGTTCACAAATTTGTGAGTAGATATATTTACAAAGCGCGCGAGAAGTTTATTGCATTATTTGTGTTTTTTGTCAAGTGCGAGCCCCTCGCGCATCCATCCGGTGACCTCGCCGTGCAGCGCCCTTATCTATAAAAATAATTTGATAAGCGGAAAACTTTCTCAACTTGTTTGTTTTCCGTTGGCGATAATAATTACAAAAACGGTTCAAGTATCATTGTTACAAAGGTTGTTCCTTCAAATTGAATAAATAAACGGCTAAGTAGGGAAAATTTCGACGAAGTTCTATAAAAGGTTTCTTCAAAAACTCGCGTAGCGTTGTACCCAGGTAAAGTAGCTTTTCTGTAAAAGGAATGAATTATTAATAACATCTTTTCTTTGATTAATTACTTAAAATACAGAATACAATTCTCTAACAAAGGTAAAATGACCACGAATTAAATTTCATGTATCTACAAAGGCTGCAAAAGCACTTAATGAGTTTAATATAGAACCAGAAAGGCCTGACGCGACTTAATGTTACGAACGGGAACGAAATAGGTGCTCCTTAAAACCACGAAGGAGTGCCTTACTGAAACAGCTCTGAGATTTCTTTCGCTAACAATGGATACCTAGGAGTTAATGTAATTCTAAAGATAGTATGAAAGTATGATAATTTTATCACGTAATATTAATATTTCTGTGGATTAGTATGCGAGCGGCGACTGCAGGTGCGCTGAAAACTGATCGCGGCATACGCCCCTACGTGATGCGCCTCCGAGGACTATGAGAAGCCAGATGACCGCTTTATCGTCTCAATAAAATTCTTAGCCATTATATAAAAATAAAAGATCGCCATTTCGCTCAAAGGATAAAACAGAATCTCGTGCTTGAATAAAAACTGTCAATTTTTCATGACTCACGACTGACGATTTACGACAGTATAAAATCGAATTTTCTTGGCTATTGAGTCTACTGTTATTCAGTAGGTACCTAAGTTTAAAGCGTGCATCTAAAGGTTATTAAATAATTTCGCACAGACTTGTTTAAACTGGTATAATAAAATTGCTTCTAATACTAACATCACTAAGTGTTCAAACCTGATTTTCGCGTTCGCATGGTTTGATTGGAAGTCGACGACATCAGAGTACTTTCTATGAAAGAAAAATATGAAGTGTGTTCAAGGGATTAAGGGATGCGTAGCACAAGTTATAAGAATCTACCGAGGAAAAGGTTAAAGCTTAATGACATTCGTACGCTGTAGGTAAACAAACTTTGATAAGTTGTGAGTTTACTCACTGCGTACAAACGTTGGAGATATTTGGCAAATATTGATATATTTGCGAACTACGTTAGGGGCGTGGGTGAGGCTCGCGTTAGTGCTACGCTGAGCTTGATAAATGGAAAAATACGAGCGGAACGTACCTACATATAATTGTAAATGCATGTACTCGTATATTCAGTTAAAAACTAACGTGGCATGTACTAATCCTAATATTTATGGTTTCCAACTGGTATAGGCACTGATTTACTAGAAGAGATAATGTTTAACTTAACCTTATAATGAAAGTTAAAAAATCTTATAATGTAGCCGTCGTTATAAGAAGTGGTTTTTATATGCGTAAAAGTTCTGTGGTCTTTGTACATTAATTAAATTGTTACCGAATTAAAATTTGTTTATGGAAAATATTAGTATCATATTATGTTTGTGGCTATATGTATGATTATACTTACTAGCTGAACTATACTTGGTCTTTCTACCTAGGTAGAGGGTTTCTTTACATCAATAATACGGTGTACTCAGTATGGTGATTTATTCATAAGCTAATGTCTGGGGGGAGCGAATTACATTCCAACTAATAAAAACTATGTAGATTACAGTTCTATTCTCCTCGGAAAAGAGAAATATGAATCATGTAATTTATACTATTTGGTCATGTCATTACCGTTGGTAGTGAGTTGATGTTAAAAATGTGTTTATAAGATTTTTTCAAGACGTCTCACCAGTTTCGATTAAGGAAGCGTTTAAGTCATTTGTTGCTTTGAATAAAATTTAAGAAGAACTTAATAGTCATTCTTAATAGACTGCCTCGTTGGTCTAGTGGTCGCTAAGCGCGACTGCTGAGCACGAGGTCCTGGGTTCGAATCCCGGGTCGGGCAAAGTGTCACTGGGTTTTTCCATTAGGTAATTCTCAGTGGCAGCACGGAGTCTGGATTTGTGCCCGGTTGATGGCAATAGGCTCGCCCCCTATTACATTGGGACCTATAAACATAACTGGCGAAATGTGGGTGTACTATATGTGCACCTCTGCCTACCCCTTCGGGGAATACAGGCGTGATGTTATGTTATGTTATGTTTTTAATAGTCATTTTTTCTTTATGTCATTTTATGAAGATTATGACGATCCGTAACTATAAAGTGGCTAAGCATTTGGACTGCTGTTTTAAGGGTTGCGGGTTCGATTCCCGCACGTAACAAAAATTTGTGTGATGTTGTTTGCCTCGATTCTGGGTGTTACTGTATATGATATTTCACGTTTGTGAAACGCACCTACGGTACAGGAGAAATTTGTCCTGTAGTGTGGGGTAAAGTTATGATATATAATTATTTTTTTACAAATTACAAAGTACAGTAAGACCAACAAAAAATATGACGATGATGATAAAAAATATAATTTGCTTTAGCGCTTTTCACTATTGGGCTTCATTCAATGATTAAAGTGTTCAACAAAGGCCCTTCCACGAAGCACTATTCATTATGTTGGCTGGGTGCCTTTTGCCCAACCGTGAAAGAATCTCTACTAAGAGTTCTTGGAACTGACACGGACTTTATTAAACCAAACATTCATAACATATAGTCACGTTTGGTCCCCGAAGGGATAACCAAAAGTGTTGTTATTTATCAGGAGTAAATGCAATATTTTTGCCAATTATCGAAAGTAATACTAAACCCGCATAGTATTAATGGGAAAAGACTTTTGCTTATAGAGTTTTAGTTTAATAAACTATATACCTATGAGCTCAAAAACAATGGATTGCAACTAAAAGAAAACGAACAAAATAGTATGTTAAATAAAAAACAAAGTGTTTTGACCACGTATAAACGATATTATTATCTCCATTTTGCACCTCTGAGTCTTGGATTTTGTGTTGACTTCCCGTTTCATTTTTGACATTTTTGTATCTTCCAGAATCATGTGTTATATATTTGTTAGTCAGTTTAGATTCTCAATAACATTATATCATAATTAAAATTATCATCAAATTACAAAAACCATCTTATAAATAGGGTTATTAACTTGGTTGACAAAGTTATAGAGCTACTAAAGTTATAGAGCTGTCTCCTACCTGGAAATCAGAATTAATAATTATTGTTGTTAATACTTCCCCAATAAAATAACACTAGGCAATAACAATAACAATAACACTACTTGTCCGCCGAATATTTGGTTTATAAAAATAAAAGAGCTGAATATTGATAATCTACCTCAGCCGAATTACATGCTGAATATTCATTAGTCTTAGCCAAATATCAGTATTTGATCCTGTAAGCAACTCATTGTTATTCCGAATGTTATTTAATTTTATTTAAAGTTGCGAACGCTGTAGGTTCATAAATTCGCTTTAGTGTGTACCTGGGAACAATGTTTAGTTTAAAAAAATCTATTATGATAATTTTAACTTTTCGAAATTGCGCAGCATTCGTTAAAACTTTAGTTACAGCGGCGAATACGTTTTTAACGTAGTTTACACATACCTCTCGGATTCCATTGTAAACCTTTGTATAATTTCTGAGGCAAATCGAGATACTACATAACTGTTGTGCGACAGCAACAGTAACTTTGTATTTCAAAGGGTTTTGCCGCATTTACAGAGTATCACATCCGTTTGTTCAACCGTTCATTTCTAGGAAGTAATCAGGGTTTTGAACAACTTTTGTCTGAAAAGCAACATCTCATTTGCAATAGTTTACCTGGATTTCAAGTCACGGCTAGTAAAGGTAACATAGACCGTACTTTAATATTCGTACACATCAGGTGTTTTAATTAAACTTACGTAGGCAAAGTTGTTTCACCCCCATTTATTAGTTCTCACATAAAACTATAATTTGTTTCTGTTTTCGTAAACGTATCCACCAGTGCTTGTATTCTCCAATTTATAACGTGCTCAATGCTATAAATTGTATCTTCGGAAAAACTAGGACAGTTATAATTTTATCGCAAAAAACTGATAAACAAGAATATTATTTTTTATGAAAAAGAAAAAAGTTCATAAGAGCGGCTCGCGAACAAGCCAGAACCCCCGTGATTAATGATGAACACGACACCATTCAATTTAATTCCAGAAATTCCTGTCCAATAAGATAAAAAGGAAAAGTTTTATACCTTTTTTATTTATTTTAATGAAATCCCTCACTTTGTCGTGTCGAAAGGTACATTTCTTCAATTAAGATGTAAGTATTAATGATGGGAAGGTCAATGAACAGTTTCGTTAGAAATCGATCGAAACTAATTTACCCAATTAATTTCGTTTGTGGAAATATGAGTCTAATAACGAATAATTTTTGATTAACAATCTTTATTAGTGTATCTATAGAAGGTTCGAAGTAATTGGATGGTTTCTGTTCTGTACTTATATTCGTCTGGGAAACATATGTTAAGAACAATTATTTTACAAATTTCTGAGCGTCAACCACATCGAGAGTTCTCATTTTTGGTGAGACCAACCTTTAATTGCAATACTGTTCAATAGGAATGTTGCAACTTTTTACATATCGTAACCACGAAAATAAATCAAAGGTATGATAAACCTTTGATTTATATAATAAACGGGTTTCGTTACGCAATAGGCACTATACGTATTCATGCAGCGGACTAATCTACACATTTGAAGACAAAATAATCGCGTCTACGCACAAGAAAACCCGAGCACAGATAAGTAAGCAGGTCACATAATTACGTGTAGGCAATAGTACCCATCCCTGTCTTTATAAATTGAGGCTCTGACTCAGCTATTTCGCTTCATCAAGCTTTTTCCACATGTGGGCGTGTGCTTACTATCTTGAAGTTATGTGGCAGTTCAAATATAGCCTCAGCCTTAGACGTGTATTTTATCAAAACTTGCGAATATTGACGAGTCCAAGGGTGTGTAGCATCTGCGCAGATAGATTGAATGGTTTGATGGGTGACCGTTTTTTATTTTAGTATTACATAAGTAATGTTTATGTAGATATTTTAGGATGTTAAAAACACATATGTATGTTTCTGCATAAAGAGATTAGCAAGTAAATTTAACGCAACTTAAGATGACATCGAGCAGTGTAATATCATCTTAGGATTGACTTCGGTTCTAAAGAATCATCGTTGAAATATTTATAGTACAGCATTAAGTTTTTCGATTTACATACATATGTAGTATATTCTATACCATAGCTTTCACAAATACCTTCATTTTTATATATTATATTATGTACTTATCTAAAATACTGAAATTTTGCTTTTCGTTTAACGTCGTCTCCATTCAAGCGTTTTCATGTCAAAGTAACCTTTTGTATAGTTTACCGCCATTTGTACAGAAAGATAACGGAAAAAATGCGTGGGCTTGGGTATTGTTCGTATAACATAACGCTAGTAATCCCCTAAGGTGTAGGTAGAGATGAACTGTTCTTTGCCCACAATCCGCTGAAGACGTAGACGTAGTCTGTTATCATAGCCAATTCCGTATTTTTTTTCAGGAAATCCTAATAACATTTTGCCCGCTTTCGGAATTTGAACGAAAGACTTTCTTTGGGTAGTGGAATGGTGGTTATTTTTTACATCTCTTCATACATATACATATATGTAGAAGGTTTATGAATAGCTAGCCTAAAATGATAGAGGATCATCTTCTGTCGTCTTGACATGTGCCATTGCTCAAGCCGTCGTTAAAAGGAAAATTCCATCGATTTTTGAGGGGTTGACTGACACAGAGTGCAAAATGTTATATTCTACCAATTCATAGTTTTATTGATGTTGTTGTTTATTTCGCCAAATAGTAACGAGCAAGTAAAAAATTGTTTAGCTTGGTTTAAAGTAATGTCGACATAAGCACTCCAAATAACACTTTCGGCTTAAGTTATAACACATCTCCACGGTTGCGCTGTAACATTTTATAGGCGTCGATTTTACTTGTCAATTGTGTAATAAACTTCTGTCTTCAGTTCGTATTTGATCTAAGCTCACTCCGTACGAAATTGTCTCTTTATTTTATCGCTTTATACTTAAAATACCACTTTGAGACCCGTCTTCTGGTTTCCAACAGCGTAATGTATGCATATGAATGATAATTATGTACATGAATGAATGTTAAGAATACTAAGCACAGCCCTATAATTTTGAATTGTAACATGTTCTTTTAATCCACTCCGGTATAATTACCATTTCAAATACAAATGCCGCAGCAAAATATACGAAATATCTTGTTTACTTTGTAACACAGCGACAGCAAAACATTCTTGATTAATTTACTTACATACGAATGTATCTAATAAACAAGATTGATAACAGTCGGCAAAACTTATCTACTTACAGTAAGGGAAGTTGGTAAACTTTTATGGAAGGACTGAATATGGTCATCTTAAGTTACTTTTTAGAATCTATTAGACACCAAAGTTATAATATCGAATCCCGTGGCAGAGCGTCGTTTACTATCACTTAACTCATTTTTATATTCGCCATTTTGGCTTGCTCGCTGTCCCAGATTCGCTATGAATACAGAGTGGAGCCACCCATAATACGATACATGGCCTACTTTAAGAGGGATTCTCGGAGCCGTGTTAGTTGTTTACATTGAAGTTACGTGTCTCGTGCGTTTCTAGGTACATTGGATCGGTACACTTCATATATTTGTATTTTTCCATCGAGCTCCGATCGACACGTTGGAAACGAATTCTGTTACATATTCGCTGAATGGTTTTATTATGCTGGATGTATGTAAGCATCTTTAGGATGTGTTCACTAGAGTGGAGCTGGAGAGCCACTGGAACATGTCGACAGAAGGTTCGTCGATACCTGCGAGCGGAGGTACCATACTGATACAATGTCGAATTTAAATTTGGTTTACCGCAAACCCGTTTCCTGTTTCCTTACTTACTATGTGGTACGGTTTACTATATGGGGTAATAAATAGCTGAAACACTGCTACTCTTCATAGCAATACAAGTGAACTTCATGAAATTAAATACATTATATTATACCATTTCGTTATATTATTATACTATTTGTATGCCAACACCTTTTTGTGTTTAAGGCAAGCATACAAGTAGTTTGAACTAAATAATATGCCTAAATAAACAATGCTTAATAGGTACCCACATATCATCTGCCGTGATCAAGATTCGAACTTGCAACTTGACGCAAATCTCAAACGCTTCAACGCTTAGTTGTTGCATAAGAGCCTGGACGGTTTTATGATATAAATCTTGATAACATTACTCGTTAAACAGAAGAAAAGCTCAGCTCTTTTCAGATTACTATTTACACCGAAAAGAGTTTTTAAAATAAAACATAAATCATCCACTGTGACAGCTTATCCCAATTATCTGTCTGTTCGGAGTTATACTTAGTTAAATTATGAAGCTGAACTTCTTTACAGGAGCATAACTCTAAGCGGATGGATAATTGGAATTTGTCGTAGGTACAAGGTAACAAAAATGTTTTTTCCACAAAGCTTTATCATTCGTATTTTTTATGTCACGACCTAGTGGGTTTTTTATATTAAGTACCATAATATTTTAGGAGTTGAACATGATTGAATGTCCCGATTCACAGCAACAATGATCGTTAAAGCTCAGAATGCTTGTAAACCAGGTAATAATGTCGGGATCGCTGTAAATCGTTACACTTTATAGGTGCACTTTATTGAATAGTGAATATCTGAAATCCAGCTTGGGTAGCAGTGGGCGACCGCAAGCAGAGCAATAAGGCGCGTGAAGCGGTCGGGCCTTGTCTTAATTGTCAATAACCGTGAGTCCCGGCGCGCCCGAGCCTTCTCCCGCCGAATAATTAACGAACTTCCGCGATTTTCGAGTTTGTAAATTGCCTCATGGTCTCGTCGACCCGCGTCCTGGTTTGCTGATATAAATTATGTGCGCAGAAAATTAATCTTAGTGATTTAAGAACACCCTTTATTCGCAGACTTCCATTTAAATCGTATTCTTACAAAGTTCTCTAATGGTAAGTTTCAATATTACAGGAGTGTTACAGTAAAATTACTCAGGTAACTGTAGCACAAAATAGATGGGTGTAGGCGGTATTATTAAAAATAACATCGACAGGTATCGATAATGTCGTCGCTCAGTGATTTTCTTGAGAGGTTTAGAAAATAAAATCCTGATGAAAGGCGCCAGCACTCTTTGACATTTCATAGATATATTATTTCCATTTTCAGAGACATAATACAATAAATATTAGCGTCGCTTCTCTCTGGTTCGTTCGAAGTAATTTGTTTGTGCGGAAGCGTTCCGATAATTACGTTATTGGAACACCTCGTTTGTAGTACTCAATAAATACTGTGTGCGTGTGTATTGTATTTAATTACGGCGACATTCACATGACGTAACTTTAGTACAGAAGGCAGCACTCGGCGTGGAGAATTGTGGGTTCTGGTGCGACTGCGAGCATAAACAGAGAATTTACAAGCCCACGCCTTTCATTAAAATGTAAACAAGCTTCCATATAATTCGTGGTACGTAAATACATCAGCGGGGATCACAAGGGCGGGGTGCACACAACGTTACAGCGGGAATGTTTTATGGTCAACATTAACCGCAATACGGTTGACCCTGAAAGCTCATCTTCCCGACATTAAACGTACTGAAACCAAAGTTTTAATACTTAAGGGCGTGCGTAGGTACCATGTGATATTTAATATAAATAACGTTAGGCCAAATATCTCATGTTATCGTACTGACGGTAAAAGAAAAGAAAGTGAAATGTAATGTGAAATACGACGGTTCTATTTTATGTACCTAAAGCGAAAACGTATCTGAGTAAAAGGAAAAAAAGGAATATAAATTAATTACATTTTACTTTTTGTAATTGGATAGTTCAAAAGGTCTGTTTCAGTGTTATTGTTTAATTAACTATTACGCTGTTAGTACCTTGTTTCTGTTCAGTTCGTTCTGAGATTCAGGTACAAAATGCCCGCTCAGAAGCAGCTGTATTTATAACCTAACTTACTATAGGATATTTATAAATTAAATGTCTAAAATTAATTAAAGCATTATAAAAAAGTATAATTGTTCGTTCTTATTAGTTTCTTATTCATTATTAAATTATTGGAACGTCTGAAATTTCGGATTTCTGACTAAACTATCTATAATCGTAAACCAAATAAAAGTCTTATTCGTACAATTACACAAGATTATAGCCGTTGTTGGACTAAATTATACGAAAAACGCATTATATACATTTCAAAATCATTTCTACCTATACTAGTTGCTGGTCATATCTAATGCATCTTAATGTAACTTCCCTGGAATCTCGTATTCAATTGGTATGTTGATGTTATTGGCGCTTATGATATCCGCAGAACATTAAACCTATTACATAATCATTGGAACATTTAACACCTAGTATGTGTTGCAATTCATATTAACATATAATAATAGGTGTTTACCTATGAAACTGCCGTTCTGCAGTACTGGCTAGCTATTTCAAATCAAAATGTGTTTTGTTTTGCTAAGAATTCTAATTTCGAATTAATTTTATTTTAATAACATGAAATTCTTTTTTCAAAATCAGTAATTTGGTTTTTGATTCGCGTAATGTTTTCATTGCATTTGAATCTGTTTCGTCATCATGGATACGTTAAAAATGTGAGTAATTATGGAAAATGAGTACCGCCGTGGCAGCAACGCGGCACAAGCGGCACGCAATATCAACGATGTTTACGAAGCGAACACTACAAACAAACGCACCACCTGTTATTGGTTTGCCCGCTTCCGTTCTGGAAATTTTGACCCGAAAATGAACCACGTGGTCGTCTGAAAACTTTGAGCGACAATGACTAATTATAGACGATTGTGGAAGCTGATGATACTCAATTTACGGCTGGATTAGCAGCAGCTTTGAACAATAACATCTAAACCATATTGGTAGTTGTGGGAGAGCAAATGGGAGTTCTACGACCTCAATGATCGCCAGCTCTAATACGGCACTAAAATGCGCGACCACATACTGTACAGCAGATGGTCTCCACGTCATCCGCCATACACACCTGACAGCGCCTAAAAAGCCAAAAAATTCAGATGTATCGATTGCTTGGGTCATTACTTCGATCAATAGAAATAAAAAATAGAGAAAAATATTATTACAACTTATTTTATTAAAAAAACGTCGGGGGGGGGGGGGGGGTTACAATCGCTTATAATATTATTCTTCGATTAACAAGTCAGTAGTTAAGTCATGAACAAATCAAATCAGATACCAAATAAGTAACAATTCTTGATCAGTTAACTTTCTAAGCGTGGTCGTGTCTCAAATGCTAAATTTTTGTGTACCTAAACCTATTTCCTAATATAAATACTATGCAAAATTAAAGGTACATTTCGACGTGACGAAAAAACAAACGGTTTAACTTTCGCATTTTGGTACCGGTTAGAATTATATAATTTTATCATTTACGGAATGTAAACTGTGCAAAATCGAGAATTAAAAACAGGGAGGCTTTATGAGCCTTACCAACTTAAGCTAGCTTATAAACTGTGCCAATAATTCATACCGCACAGTCCTTTATTAGGCTGTACCGAGTTTTACTTAGTGATCCTGGTAAGTGATGTATGTTTGCTAATCACCTGTTACTACCGAAGGAGAAGGAGAACTATTGATCGCTCTTAATTCATCAAATAATAAGCCCCTCGGTCTGTAGGGGGTCGAACCAAAAAAACCTTCACCTTTCACCATCATCATCATCAGCCGGTAGACGTCCACTGTTGGTCCACACGTTGTGTGTAAACAAAGGCCTGCCCATTCAAGGGGGGCGGGGTGATCCCCACGTTTGGCGAAGCGGCTTGGGGATCACAGTATTGGTAGTCAAGGTATAGAAGTCACTGGAAAGGGGTTAGTCAATTCTAAGCACACGGCGAACTTAAAACTTAATACGATGATGTGACCTAGTTTCATCCAAAATTCAATACTTATAGGTAAAATACTAATATCAAAAAATTATATTGGCGGCTTTGAACAGAGTGGTTCCTTACCAAAGCAGCTTTCAATATTTTATAGAACAAACATTTTATCATCTAATCTTTGTATCGACGTGCTGAATATGAAACATGATTTTAGACTTCTTTGCCGAGTTCCTACGGCACTATAGCAGTTGTGATTGTTTTTCAAGACGTAGTAATAAGGTTTCTGGAATTACGTAACTTACACATGCGCACACACATTGCCCATATATCGTGGTACCCTCGTTTGGTTGACCGAGATAATACGACGACATTTTACAACGTCAAGTGTTTGCTTCTTTCACGTTTATTAAATTATTCATAAATATATGTTAGTGTTATGAGAATCATACCCTTGTAATATGTCGCGTGGTTTCCTCTACCATTATTAAAGGTTCCGGAAATATAAGTCATATTATATATTATTTTACCTCAAAGAAATGACAATTTCAATGTACGATCAAACACTTCACAGGTTTTCCGTTAGTATTGCTCATTGATAATTTCCTGGAAAGCCAATGCATTAACTGTTATTGGCATATGAGTCTCATAAAGCGCTCAACTTCCGACGTGAGGTTAAACTGAAAGGAGAATTGAAATACCGGCACACTATACACTTGCCGTCGGTTTACGTACCGTGATTTATTTATTAGCACAATTTGTAACATACTTGCTTAAGGAAATGTTAAATTTAAAACGACGATTATAAGATATCGTTCAATATAAAACAACAGAATATTTTTTAAGTAGTCTCAGTAAAGTCATTAGTAGCTGCTCTTAGATTAATAGAATCTAAAATTTTTAGTTTACGTAATTATAGGTCGCACTATCACACTGATATCCGCATTGTGTGCCTAACCCGCATGACAGTACCGGGTTCCACTCGAGACTGATAACACAATAATGAGGGTCTGTTTCGCAGTCCACTAACTTCTATGACGGGAATTATAACTACTCCATTGTGTTCAGGGCTCCGACCCCGGCGTAATGTGGACTGACACTCAAAAGAATTCCAAAAATATTTCCACGTTCTACACGTGACAACAAAGGCGTCTCCTAAAAGGGTGGTCGCACAGTTTTGATTTATTCTGTAAGTTTCACCTTGGTCCTAATAGTTTGAAGTCTAGTGCAGACTGTGGAGTTGCGTTGTGTTCAGTCGGATTCACGTACCCGCGTGAGAGCAACTGTGACAGCACTGTATGTGAATATCAACTAATTGTATATTCAGTTTGTGTGTGCATTCTGTGCAACTGCAAGATTACAATTTGAAACGCATGAGATAGTTGCTCAATACAGTGTGCATCAAATTTTGGTAGGGCGATGAATTCGGAAGTGCTGAACGAAGCACTAAGTAATTGAGATGCATGTTACAGCAGTATTCACTGTTTATATAACACATTTGTTACTACAGTTAGTTTAAGTAATTGTTACATTCCAGGCGGTGATGACGCCTGTAATAAACGTTATGTGTCGAGTTTTTGTACGTAAATTACCTAAACGAAAAAACTTAAAATTAATATACCTAGTCTTCTAAGTATCTACGTACAGTGAGTACACCCGTAGTATGATATTCTTCAAGGATTTCTTGAATTAAGTCTTAATCTTTACACTATTATTCTCTGTTAGGTTAAGCTGGAAAAGTCCCTACTCGCAGATTATAAACTAAAATATAAATACTTTAACATTCTCGCCATGAAACAGAACACGTACCATGAACACTTAAAGCAGGATATTTTCCGTTGTGGAAGCGAGACAGTGCTATGTTCAGTATAGTGCGGCTCTCGTTTCCACAACGTAAAATATCGCACTTAAGTTTATGGTAAGGGCGTAGATCTTATATTTATAGGCCTTGAAAACCGTTATGTAGTAGATGAAAGCCTCTAAATATATTATTTATTAGTCACCAAGTAATTCACTATTTTTTATACTTATCTTTGTTGGTCATGATATTCGTATGGTTTGACTAGTTGAGGATGTTTTCACAGCATGTTGTTGCTAATTCAGTTTATTTACACGCCTGTTTATTTAGAATGCCTGAAAAAGGAGCCCTTGCTTGTCCAGTAAAGCACGAGAAGAACGTAAATAAAGTCGTTGATACGATATTCATAGAGTAGTTTGGTTATCTATGGAACTATTTTTGCGGCAACCATTGTGTTTTACTGAGGTAGGACACTAACAGAGGTAGCGTGAATACGTATTGATTTATTATAAGATTGTTGTACTATCAGTCAAATATAATATCATATTTTTTTTTAAACTGTAACTAGGTGAATCTTTTAAAATCTAATCATACCGTTATATTCTTATATTTGTTTTAAGTGAAATTATGACATATAGTTATAGCTATACTAGATTTTGCCCGCGGCTTCGCCTGCGTTAAGGTGCCTATGTCCTCTCTCGGCTCTTAAGCGTTCTGCATGCCAAATTTTATCATAATCCGTGCAGCGGTTTGGTCGTGAAAGCGTAACAGACAGACAGATAGAGTTACTTTCACATTTATAATATTAGTATGGATGAGAATCGTACAGATAGCAACTGTCTCGAAATGGAACGTTATCAGCATTACTGCCCCCTTACCATGAACTCTTAAAATGATGTGAAAGCGAGACGCCGCTACTTGCAGTGTAATGTGGCTTCTCGCTTCCACAACTTTAACTGCCCTGCTTTAAAAGTTCATAGTTAGGGGGTAGATCATCTTCTTGTATTCATCGTATTTCACATGAAAATGGAAACTACGTGGCGAGGCATACAACGTTAGAAGTTCGACGAATACACACGTCACCACCCGGAACACGTGCACTGTTGAACAAAGGCCTCCCCATGCTTGGCAAGCGGCTTGGGGCTTGCAGTATTGGTTGTGAAGTTCCAGAAGATGCTGCTGCCCATTTTCTGCATTTTCCCTTGGTCACTGCTTACGACACCCACGGGAAGAAAGGGGGTGGTCAATTCTTCGCCGGAAACCACTCGGCACAAACACACACAATCCCTTAATAGTCTAATTAGTTAATTGTATATTATACATGGGATTCTTATACGATTTGCCTTCTAATTGAACACAGCCGGCAAATTGTTTTACACAGTTGTCTACCCTCGTCACACAATAATAAAGTGTACCTGCTCGTAAGTTTAATTTCGTATTGGCACCGTTCGAACCGAACTACCTCAAATCGATACATCACGCAACATTGTTTCCCTGACGATTACCTGTCTAAATGGAATTGATTTCGTAATTTGTATTACCGGGTATGCCAATTGCATCATTGTTCCGGATTTATGCGGATGAAGGGATATAACGAGTGATTCTCACGTAAATCCCTCGAAGCTCATGTTTGTAAACTCAAAATCAATACGAACATTACTTGACTCTCTTTTGTTTTCCTACATCGTACAATTTGCTTAGAAATTTCCCTTCAATGCGATGAAGAAATATATCGAATGTAAAATGTTGTTTATGGTTTAATGTATGAGCTGTCTGAAGATTTATGGAAACCAATTTTATGGTTTACTAAGTAACAGTCTTTAAGACGTAAAATCAGCCGATATCAAATAAATCTTCAACAGTGGCTACAGACAAATACTGAGATACAGTATACAGTCTAAGAATAACAAATTGACGCGTAGCAAATCGGCTATCTGTGACAAATAGCCTAAAAATGTATCAGCTACGTCGTAGCACTAACGTAGCCCATTATTTTTGACTGTGGTTAATAACGCAATCTTTGCATGGAACTTCGAGCATATGTCAGGATTGTAGGCATGTACACTACATACAACTACAGCTATCGAATGGAATATATGTGTACCTAGTCTGTAAATTAGTATCTTAGCGTCTTAGCTATAATTATATGATCATATTATAAATGCTCCATTAATTTACAAACATGTCAACGAAAAAGTAACATTGCATCACATCTGTATTCCCCGAAGAGGTAAGCAGAGGAATATAACACACCCACGAAAAAGTATTTTATTCAATTTAAATTCTGTGGTTGTAATTTGCCTTAAACTGTATTAAACTTGAGGCCGCCAGCTCTCACTACAAGCCACAAGTACAAATAACGACGTGATTGGCTGGAGGCAACGAGTGGGGTCACATCAGGTACTGTCTACCCGACTCTTAGTTACGCCGTAACTACATTATTTAGCGAACTTTATATTTAGTCTGTATATTTAAAAAACAAATGCCGAATAAAATATGAATTTTATAATAAACCCAAGTCAGTGACCCTAAATAAGGGTTGATTGCTACGACGAAGTATTATCATATTTAATGTTACTGCAGTGAGCACTAAGCTTTTATATTTAGATGTTATGATAAATGCGAATTGAGCGCCGCACAAAGAGGTATTTATGTTTAAATTCGCGTGTGGTTTGGCTTGAGTCACTTAATCTGGCGCGGCTTAGTGCCTGTACTCGCCGTGACTCACTATAAATTATTGTCTTTGTGTTTCACTTGTATGAGGGAGGATAAACTTACGACTTTCGCCCTTTGTGGGTGCCGCTCAGTAGCTCTAGTACCTAATAATACGAGTATTTTAGTGCTCTTATTTCAGAAGTGTATAGACCATGATGTGTTGATGATAATGATCCGGTAATAGTTGTAAGATGAAGAAATAAGATTACTACATTACTACATAGCACGAACAAGAGAGAAGGCAGGATAGATATCAAAGGTACAGTTTTTTTAAGTAAAGGTACAGTGTTCTTGCGTCTATTCATTAGGTAGAGAATTTTAACTTGTATCATTATGCTATTAGTAGAACTTCATACTTATATACGTCAAAGTATATACTTCTTCTAAAGAATAGCGGAATAAGCTTTTTATAGATATTGTGGATAAATAGCTAACATTTTTTATTTTCCTTATCAGATAATTTACTAACAAATTACCGCTACCACCCACTTTGTAACTTAGGTATACTAAAAATAATATCCGTACATATCTGAAAAAGCAAACAACATTGTTAAATATTTTACGTAATAAGGCGAGCTCGGTTTCGTTCACCATTATGGATGACCTTATTAAAAATCATAATCTCGTAATTTTTTATAAAGCTTGTATACCTACAGGAAAGCCGCAATTTTACTGAAGTAGCAACATAACGAGCAGCGTAAGTTAAAAGTCAATAAAGGATGAGTAGAAAAGCCGTAAAAATCTATCTTTATCTTGCGAACAAAGGCAGAAGTGGGTCGCTAGTTACAAACAGTTAAGTTGAGGAGTTTAACGTGATCTAATAGTTACCACCTTAGACTCATAAGAGCGAATGGCAGTAGTTCGCAATGTTATCATGATTAATTCATGTAGCAATGCCTTACCAAGTCGCCTGCCGTTGGATGGTTTAAGTGTTTGAACTGTTGGTGGAGTGGACCCACCAGAGAATGATGGACGAGCTAGTTGGGACTGAAAATTCGTCAAGAATAAAGTACACGCCACTTAGAGAATATGAGCTGGCCATAACTCTAGTAAACGAAGGACGGACGGATCAGAACGATCCGCATCGGGAAACGTAATGGAAGTGACAAGGGTTTCCTGAAATGATGGAAGAAATTCTGAGGGTTTCGGTGGAGAGGTGCTTTTTATGAGTTCCAACTAGCAATATGTATCAGTCGCTAGGTTATTTCAACATCTGTTATGTGTCCTGCTTTATTAACTTTACTTATAATCTTTACGACTTTACCGATTTGCAAAGTCGGGAATATAATAATTAGCCAATACAAAGCAAATGAAATGCGTGAGCAAACACGGGTCGGCTGATTGTCTCGGGACTAGTATAGTGTACAGAATTTACTAGAGGATACCATAATAAGCTTAAGAAGTTTAAAAGCTGTGAAGATATCATCTGCAATATTTACTAAGTGTTACACAAAGTGAGCTAGCATTTGCTCAGCTGCTTATGTTTAGTCTAGCGGCGACAGAACAAATGCCTACTTATTGCAGTTCACGAAAAGTAATTATTTCGTTGTGTTGAACCCGTTAATCCTATAGCCGTAGTTTGTTTCTACGCCTAAGGGAAGGAATAAATGAGCCCATTGTCCCAGAGTCGAGCCCAACCCATTTAAAGATAGACAATACCCATTGTCGTACAGTCAAATAATCCTAAATTTGTTGGGATGTCTTTCTCCTCTTCAAAGTTTCCAGACAAACCGAGCAATGAACAATTCAACGCACATCCCTACGAGTTTATGATTTGTTGATTGATGTACGTAATATTAATGAAAGCTTCATAAGGCATCTTTTGTATTATTTAATTAAATTAACTTGGTAGGTACTATAATTTTAATTATTTCCGCTAAAGGTATTGTGTAACAGCGATCAATAAATATGTTTTATACAAAAATAATTAGTGAGATTCTACATGACCTAAATCGACACATCAAAAAAGTGACATAAAAAGTGCGAACTGTCTGAGATCGTCATGACACTATGAACTAACACGTAAAGACAATTTTATAGCACAGCTGAAACTGCGCTCGTAAACTTGAAAAGACGCGCACTACACGACGCCTAAGTGAATGTTTGGGGGTCAAATCTCGCTCAGGGTTCCTACTCAACTTAAACTTTGAGTTAATAACACGAGCGTTGTTTGATCTGAATTTCAGATGAGTAGGTATTAAAAATTCGTTTCAGTGACAAAGAAAAATACACAACAAAAACGTACGAAGACGGGAAGTTTTACGTGCGTCTTTAGGCCGTCGACGTTTTCATTTCTGAAAGTAAGCAGCAGATTGGACGTCAACTTTTCCTCTTTTTCCTTTCGTGACAGACAGTAGGTATACAACTATACACAAAGAACTCGCATCTTTCGATGAAGAGAACTTTATCCATCTACCTGGAGGTTTCATATTAAAAATTTACTTTCGTTGAAAAGCTAGTAAAAGTGTACCTTCCTCGTGGAAATGTTTCTATACCTACTTTATTTCTTTTATTATGAGTTTTATCTGGTATGGATGAATTTATGTAATATGTTCAGATTGGAAAAAGTTTTACACAGACTGAAGGACGACAGTTGATATCTAAGTCATGTTCATTAAACCACGCATATTTTGAGTAGGAAGGTGAGAAAATCTTTGTCATTTTGTAAACTTCAGGTCTACTACTACTGAACTGTTCGCAATAATAAGATTAAATTACAGCCTTACTGAATTGCCAATAAAATGGAGATGGGATGTACTAGTGATGTTCATTTTGCGACAATTTGATCACGGGCGGTCATTTACCATAATGGATTGCGCCAATTTTCAACACTGTTAAATTTTAATGGTAGTATTATTACTTGAATTTGCGCTATTACATGAATTCCGTACTAATGACAGTTAAAGTCTCACTGTAATAGCTACACTAAAGGTGAGAAAGACGAGAGATGGTGATATTATCATATAAAACACCCAATGAATTTCATAGCAGCTCGCGTCGATTGACTTCGCCGCCATTTCCAGGAGATTCAACCAAAACATTGCATTGCAATGCATATTATCATATGTGTCATAAACATATTTTTAAATGAATGTTCATTTTATAATATTATTTACTATTTATGTGTTTTATTCCTGTGAAAATTTGGGAGGTCCCGACTAGTTTGGCTCGCCAGTCAGCAGCGTAACCAGCTCATGAATAAGGGCTCTGTTCGAGTCTGAAACTGGTCGGGCATTCCCGAATATTCATATATAAAATTAATATGGATAACACCCACGAGTTTAGGAAGTTATTTCAGTACATCAATGTATAATTACATTTAGATATTTATTTGTATTCAAACAATTTAACACGCATCCATTACTTAAATAAAATCGCATTTGCGTAAAATTCAATAACATAGGTTTTAACTGGTCTATCAACAGGGATATTGCTATATCTATGTGCAATAACCCGACACATGGTATAAACATATTGTTTGTTAAATAAATATAACATTGAAACGCATTTAAATACATCAAAATTGTCGTTCAATTAAACTGTGACTAAACTGAGTTTCATGATTATATTTCTATTCTAACGTCATTATAGTTATTGCATTTTATACTGGGTAAATAATATACTATTAGGTCCCTATATCTTTATATATGTACTTCCATTATGTAGGATAAAACGTCATTCTTAAGATCGTGTTGGAAAACATAACATAACATCACGCCTGTATTTCCCGAAGGGGTAGGCAGACGTGCACATATAGTACACCCACATTTCGCCATTTATGTTTTAGGTCCCAATGTAATAGGGGGCGAACCTATTGCCATCAACCGGGCACAAATCCAGACTCCGTGCTGCTACTGAGAATTACCTAATGGAAAAATCCAGTAACACTTTGCCCGACCCGGGATTCGAACCCAGGACCTCGTGCTCAGCAGTCGCGCTTAGCAACCACTAGACCAACGAGGCAGTCAGATCGTGTTGGAATCAGGTCATTACGCGTTATTGTTAAGATGAGAGATTAAAATGCATGCGTCGTCCTCATACTATGGAGTGTCTGCCGTCCATTGAACTGGTCAGCTACACACTGCTAATACAACTGAAATATAAGAAAAATATTTACTTATATGACGATTAACTTTTGTGGTCATCAATATTGCAATGCTTATAAATGAAAAATCATAGGGTGCATAGTATAAGGTGTAAATATGTCTGTTGATCTGGTAATTTAATGTTTCGATTAACAGTGTCAGTCTTAAAAAATAATGTAGAGGGTTTTCAAAAAACGATTATACATTGAAGTTAAAAATAATAATTTCAGTGAATACAATTATAAGCCATGAAATAATACTCCTTTCTAGATTAAACTTCATTCCATTTTCGGAGACAACGACAAATTATTGACAAGTGAATTTCTGGCGGGTACGGAATCTTGGAGGAGACGGTGGAAGGCGAAGGAGGTGGCGGCCGCCGAGCGCGTCGGTCGTGTCGGCCGCGGCGGGCGGGGCGCGCGTGCATCGGCATAAGCCTGAGGCGCAACCCGCGCCCGGCACACATCACCACCGCCACTCCCTGACACTCGACACGATGTCTACGTGACCGCGCAGACAGCTGCACTAATCTCATTCCCGAGATGTGTAAGAGCCGTGCTAAATACGGTTACAGAATACGACCTATATTTTGTAAAACAGATTTTACTCATACATATGTATAACGTAGCTTAAAGACAGATCAAAAAAGATACGTGGTAGTCAGGCATATGATAAAACAAAAACCACGCAATGCGTTTATTTCAAACCACTGAAAAATTGTTACAAATACTACATACATTGTTAAGGATCGACATAAAGCAATTTTTTATACGAATTTCGCTCCTGGTCACGTTCGAAAACACTAATGCACGAGTACAACTTTTTCAGTGCCCCTTTATCGATGACAAAAAGACCAATGCCGAAGTGAGAAATAAATGGTGTCGATTCGTGCTGTTTTTGTATTCAAACTTCGTCACTAAATCAAAAACTACTTTCTGAACAGCGTATAAATAAGTTCAAGATATGTTGTGTTATAGACATGATTAGTTTTCTCTATCCTTGTGTAGTCCTAACCGCAGTACGTAAAATGTTTTATTCCAAAAGAAATAAAATATTTCTGCACAGGCTGGAGTATTTATTGAGTTCCGACCTTTCGCAAGTCAAGAGCGGCATCCGGGTGATGAATGATAAATACACAATCATATTCGGATGAAGGATTGAGCCCTTATTTGTGTTGACGAGCTGCTAATATAAAATGTACATATTCTCGTCTGTTTTAGTGGTCTGTATCATGGCCTTGAGGTTGTTTAGAACTTATTCTGCTAAAATCTGTCGTAAAAGAAATCGTCAGATCAAAATATGACTGAATTAACAAATAATATTTATTTGGGAAATTAAAGTTTCAACAGTTAGCAGATGTAACGGCGCCGCCCGAAGTATAAGTAGACCAATTAAAGTTAGACACTCTTTTTGTAGCAGTTTATAATATTATGTAGAAATAAATTAAGCACAGCTAATATGCTGGAAATTTTTATAGGTAGTTATAACTAAGAAAATAAACATAAATAAAATAAACATTATAATGTTTATTTCATTAGTTTGAAAGCTCCCTTCACTGATAATATAATCTTCACTAATAATATATTTTAATAGTGTGCTCTAGGAAAAGAAAATTCTACTAGTTCGTAACTCTGTGTTTTGCATTGAGGTGGTAGTAAGTAGAAATTATTTTTCTGTAGCAATGAAAGTCTTAAAGTGTATTTGTAGTACCTACAGTATTTCAATTGTACATTGCAACAATAATGAAATCAAGGCGGATCTACTTCGTAGAAGTGCTTTTATTACGTTGTGTTACGCTAGGTTTGTGCGAGCTAGCGTAGCAAGCGAAGTATGTAGAGACCATATATGCATAGTGGAGGACGGTAACACTGAAACTAAGACTTAAAACTTTGTATGTACAGTGCACCGAGTATTATATTACATGATACTATAGACACCTACTGGGCAACGCATAACATAACATAACATCACTCCTGTATTTCCCGAAGGGGTAGGCAGAGGTGCACATATAGTACACCCACATTCCGCCGGTTATGTTTTAGGTCCCAATGTAATAGGGAGCGAGCCTATTACCATTAACGGGCAGAAATTCAGACTCCGTGCTGCTACTGATGGACACCTAATGAAAAAACCCAGTAACACTTTGCCCTATCAGGGATACGAACCCAGGACCTCGTGCTCAGCAGTCGGCAGCTACATGTCATACGTTATGTTTATCTAGGAATGTTTAAAGCAGTCCCGACCGATGGACACACATCTGTTATTTAGTGGTGCAGCTTAGTACCGCATTTGATGTGCAACTGGCCTTAAGTGACTCCAGATTCGTTTGTACCTTTACGACCTTTACCCGCACCTGAACGAAAATGGCATTTCATTTCTATGACAATATAAAATATGCGATGACGGAACAAAATCGTGTTACATTGTCTCTGCGATTTATGGCACAAGGAAGGTGATGCTGTTCAGGGTACTGTAGCAACTACACAGGTTTTTTTTATATTTGGTCAAGTCGGTTTGTCACGGAAAAGTGCTCTTTTCGAAATATTTAGTTAAAGGTAAAGGTAAGAAAAATCGTTTATTACACAAGATTCCTTAATGCTTCTTTGTATCTCATCTAATATATTGCGCATGGCGGTATATTTTTATTGATTTTGCAATATCCTGTCAATAGACTTTTTTCATTGTATTTCAGTATTTGTATCGATTGGGAATTATTGGAAGTATTGTTAGTAGTCTGAAAGGTTAAGAGGGCGATACATTTTTCTTAGACGTACTTGGTAGATATACCTACATGTTCTTTGTTCAAGGTGTACTGGATTAATTGTAAATGAATTCCTTTATAACCCATCAGGTGGAAAAAAGGCAGTTTTAATTAAGTGAATAGTTCCTAGTCCTGATTTGAATTGAATGTCGAGACGCCTGATTCAAAAGGCTTCCTAACAATTGAGGGCTTTGTGCAATCACCTCAAATGACTTTCAAAGAAAGAATTTTATCATCGACCGAGAGAAAAAGTGTTTGAATATTTATATACCAGGCGAGGGAATTTAATATTTGACGTACGAAGAGAAAACACGACGGAGATACGCACCTGAATTTCGTGTAAGTTATGAATCGAGTGTTGTGTTTTGACGAGAGGCGTAAGCATTAGCAATATTTCATGATTATCACGATAGTGCTGTGACTGTGTTACTTAATACTTACTTTAACCTTATTATGGTACCTATAATGCAATATACATATTTGATTTGAAAAATATGAACGAATAATGTGAATAAACATAATTCTTAATATTGGATATCCTACAGCTTTGATTAGAAAGAAACTTGGAGTTAAAATGCAATATACATACATTTGCGGTCTTGCAATAAAAGACAATAAATATAGAACTTGTGAGTTGCTGGGGAATGTATTGTAGCTCTCAACACAACAGGTGAAGGTATTCTTTACTCAGATAGCTACTCACAGTTGGTAACCTTTTACGTGGGTACCATTCGTTCTTATTACACCTTGCTACCTATATGGTTTTCACCGACGGTCTGTAAGAACTTTAAAATTCTTTACGTATGTTGCTTATGTTGCGGTAGCCCGGAGGATTACAGTACAGACGAACTTCCCATGAACAAGGTTTTCAATTCAATCCTCCAAAGTGAAAGTTTTATGAACCTCATCTTTTTAAAATAATTATATGAAGCCACAGTTTGACGGTAACGGAAAATATAACGCTGAAATCTGTGTTTAACAGTCTGAAATCGACAGCATATAAATAGATATGTATGGTGATTAACGTTCGTCTGTTTTAGTGTAATAAAGGGGTTTTGGTTTGAAGTGGAACAGTTACAGGCTGGTATTATATTCCTAAGTTTGAAAATAAAACAAAAGTCTGCGCCGACATGAAACAGAGAAAATGTGTCGAAAAGTTGGAGAGTTGCTCCATAACGCTTTACAACGTAAGATATCATATTAATTTCACGTTTTCAACTTTGTTAAGAATGTAAACAGAGTACTGTGCGAACACTCAAACAACAAACCATTAACGTGCTCGTTTCTCATCGCAAAGTGCGGAGGACATTAACTAGGTAGGTCTAAGTGGCAGTGTTGGCGTGTCTCAACTGGTCTCAACCAAATCGTTCGCTCTCTAATTTACGTCCCAACTTTGGTGACACGTGTATTTTATTGATTTGGTCTTCTCGTGGCAAGCGAGCTCGGTTAAGTGCGTAGCTTTTTGATTGTGATCGAATTTTGAACGTGAGGCAGTATGGTAAGAGCGTGTGCACAAGAGGCGGGCAAGTGAGTGAGCGAGTGAGTCTTGAGCTACAAAGAAAATTAACAATGGTGACAGCTTCTGATCTGTGTGAGGTAATCCTACTATATTTAAGCAAGCAAAACCGGTACGTACTGTATTGTTTTTTTTAAATATTGAATTAGGTCCACAGCCTAGTTGACGTACCTACTTAGGCAATGCTTCATTATCATCAGCCGGAAGATGTTGAACAAAGGCCTTCCCTGAAAGCCACAATGAATGACAATGCCATTACCAACTGCTAAAATACAGCTACATAACAGATATTTACGATTTATACAGCGGTTTCAAGACATTGTATTCATGGCCAGTCTTATAATGCATAACATAACTTTCACAATACTGTCTCTGCACCATTTTGTAGCTGTTAAGAGGAACAATATTTTTGAGCTAAAGTCATATTGTGAGAAAGTTTTGTGTAGAAATATTAAATATAAATATATGGCTTATTTTACAAACTCAAGCTTGTACAGTTAAGAAAGAAGCTTTTGCTTAAAATGAAGAAATGGACTGTTATTGCTACTTTTATCTCATATCATTTGATTTGATACATCAGAAAGTTGTAGAGTTAAACATAGAATATGTAAGTACAATATTTCGGGATAAAACGTTGCCTATGTGTTAATCCAGGTTGACAGCTATCTCCATACCAAATTTTATCAAAATTAGTGTAGCCGTTTGAGCGTGATGAGACACTCACAAACTTTGCCTTTATTATATTAGTGTGACTAATAGCCATTTCATTTATGCTTTTGAAGTATTTGCATGTATAAAACAAAACAGACAAACATATTTACTGAATATTAGAAGCAATCAGTTGCGTACCCAGCCTACCTTGCCTAGCTTAAGTATTAGTAAAAAGTAAAGAGTAGTAAAAAACATAAACAACTTGGCGTATTGTATCATTTCAGTTAACATTGCAACGCTAAAAACGTGAATCTGAGAAAGTATTTGCTAATTCTTCCACCCCATTGAAATACGCGTGAAAATGTGAGAATTATTTTTCCCTTCATAGGAATGCTTTCCGCTCCACATCATATACGACTCAACTTTTCGGGACGTGTGTATACCCCTAACTTAAACGCCTCCAACGAATTGGGCAAATGTGATGTCGTTAGGTTCATATTATTCCGCAGAGTGTCACCGTCAATAGAGTTACACTAAATGCAATATGGCGGATACTATGGCAACCATTTTATTCCATTATGTGGCCGATACATTTCCTGTATCAGTTTTACGAGTACTTTTTAACTTGTTACTGATACGCCATTTAATATATTGCCCGGAATTATTGGTATGAAATTACATAGGTAGGTTCAATATGAAAATATATTATGGACTTATGTTCTTCGTATCCATTTTTTTACCATATTGCCTTGTGTTGTTGTAATGTTATGGCTGTTATGTCGTTAATAAGGTTGATTATGACCTGATTTTTACACGGTACCTAATTACTTTTGTACATTTTAACAAGTACTACTAAATTTGGGTTTTTATGAATGAGGTGATAGCACACATAAGTTTTTACAATATTCATTGAAATACGAATATAAAACCTGTATATTTTTGTTTTACTATAAAATACATGTCTGTCATTACACACATAGGTATAGAAATTTTGCACTTAAACAAAATTACTTAACTAACCTAGTTACAACCAGAATGTCTACGAAGAACGTATCATAATGAAATAAAGCAAGTATCCATTAACATTATAGAGAAACTAATTATGTTTTTGACCTCTCTAGTAAGTTACGTGTCGTGTAGGCAATGAATTACCAGGGAGTAGAAAAAATGTAGGAAGCGTAGCGCGCCAAACATCCAATCAAGTAGAAATACATTTAGGAGAGACTCAGAAACAAAATTGCTCGGTCTCCGTTGGGCATGATGCATGTCTTAATAATGACTAATTGTTGGCGAACCTACATCTTATTGTACGTGAGGCTTTAGTGATTAAACCGGTGTTCTACGAATAATGTAGGAGCAAATAATGACAGAGAGTGGTAACCATCCTTCAGTGTTTTGACTATCCCGGCTAGCCAAATAAAGGTTTTTTACCAACTGGTGGAAGAAGGTCTTCTGACGCACGGCCTGGCAGTAAGCCCAGGGTTAAGTGCCACACCCTAGCTTAAATAATACGATCATAGGATCGTGTAAAATTATTATATTAAACTAGTTATTTGAACTTGCTTCCTATGTATTTTAAAAGTTAAGCCAAAGTAAGTAGACCTCAATCTAGACATCAGCATGAATTTATATGGTTGGAGAAAAAGTCGGGAGATGTAGGGACTTCTAAAATAAAAATAAGTTACCTAATGTATGTACGTGCGTCGTGCATGGTGTATCTACATAAAGATATAACAGCGACGGTAACATAAAATGTACTAGTATATAATAAGGACTACCTGGCGTTTCAATTTGACATAATCTTTCATCAGTGTCCCGCAGCCAGCGCGATCTGCTTCCTCCAAATATGTTTGCATTTTATTTCAACGAAATTAAGATTCGCGGCGCACATCCCCTCGTACGTCCCTCGTTCACCCTGCACTCGGTAACTCAAACGCTGTGCAATTTTCATCCGTTGCAGATAAGCAAAGCGATATATCACATATTATGACGCTATTTTCAGAGATAAACTGCACAAGTTTGTACAAATTGTTTTAGTGGTGGTCATTAGTACTGCACTGTAATAATACGATTAAGATTCAGTTGTTATTTGAATTTGTTACATACAAAAAATACCTTAGAATTCAAATCTCTATGTACCTAATTGCATGGTCTCTAAGTGCCATTCTTGAAGAAAAGAATAGGTCAGTAACTCGCAATTTGTTTGTACCCAGTGTCTGCAGTACAAAACTATTTTCACCGCAGAATTTCTCCAGTTATCTTGCTCGAGTGCGTTTCAACAACACAAAAGACAATCGGCTAAGGATATCTGTAATGTGTCTGAGCAAAGTAAAATACCTTAAAATGAATCATTTGTGTCGTTTCACTTGAAAGATAACTGAAATAAAAAGGCTTAGGATTTTAACTACACACGTCTTGCTTTACTTTGGTGATAAAAAAATTGTAACCTTACGTACAATTTGTGTGATGTCACGAGATTCAACAAAAGATTTGGTTTTTTATATATTGAAAGGCGGAAATTGACTGAGCCCAGTATTATGGCATTATGATTGAAGCTTACAAAACTCAACCATTCCTTCAGATTTCGTAATCCTATTCACTGTATATTATTATGAATGTTAACTTCTGAGGTGATATTATAGAATTATTTAACGAGACATACATACTGGAGATATAGATAGATAGTGTTGATTTAAATGCCGAGTTATTATTATTTTCTTTTACTCATTTTCCTGCTTTAAACTTTTTTGCCTAGCATGTCTTTTGGCGTCAACGCTATGATGAAGTACGTATTAGAATTAAAACCTCTTTATAAAATATAACGTTTATGTAAACCATTAGGTATATAATGACAAACTGCTGGTCAACGCAAAGACACATAAATAACCATAAGAGAATAATTTATTAAGTGTGGACCTATCCCCGCAATAAAGCCGTATTTTATGGTCTACTGCGCATGTATCTTAATTAATTTAATAAAAGCAACTCCACGTGAAACCTAGAACCCAACTCAAATACAAAAATATATGAGGTACACCTGTATCGAACCCAACCTCTCGTTAATAAGATAAACAGCGTGTGGTTTTATCCCGAAATGTTAACAAACTACTATGAAAATAGATGAGATTCCAAAACAAGGGCTCAAGTTCTGTGTGATTAAAACTATTTAAGGCCAGTATTATCCTTTCCAATAGTAGCTTTCGGCTAAATGTTTCCGATAAAATATGGATTTCAGCTTTCTATTACTACAGTGTTTATTGATTGTAAATATACTGTTATAGTCTTTACAAAATGTATTTCAGCAGCTACGGTTTTTCTCGGCCTTTGGTCTTGCAAAATTGATTTCATACAATATGTATCCCTATTTAAAAACCAATAATGTGAAGTAAAAAAACATAACCGCCTTCAAAAACACGAACTCAAAAATGAAAAATAATACTTCACTTTACATAAGTCAAGTTGAAGTCCACCTCCTATTTGAAGTCGGTACAAATATATCACTACGCGTAATGTCTAAAGAAAAACATGTTTTAAGTAAAGACATTTCTCGTGGTGTAAGTTTACTTCAAGTAATAAGTAATATCACTAAGCCTATAGAGACAGCAAACAGTGTTAGTTGTGCAAATACCGTAGCTTGGGAATAATACGCATGTACGTTATTTTAAACCATTACCTCCGCCATTTAATTAGCATATTATTTGAAGAGAGCCAATTCTATGTGATGTGTCGCACAATGAATTACATGACCCAATAACGGCGTTGACGACTGGATGGGCGTACTGGTTAAGTAATTAGCTTTTTCAACTGACTTTAAGGAGGTCAAGGCCTGCACAAGATCGAAATTGTATGATTTAAAGGCCTCTGGATGAAGGCCACTTTATCTTGACTCCTTTAAAGCTATAGCTGTGCCATTCTCGTCTTATTAAAACGATCTACATTCACCGATGCAAGTCGACTGATTGATAAATAACTAAGACAATGTCCTCTAAGCCACCTGAAACTATATTACATACTAGCTTTGTCCCGCGGTGTTATCCGCTACGTTTTATCGGAATCAAAAGTAACCTGTGTTATTTTGATATAGCTATATTATTGTAAAGTTTCATTAAAATCCATTCAGTACTTTTTACGTGAAAGAGTAACAAACATCCATCCTTACTTAAAAACTTTCGCGGTTGTAATATTAGTAGGGATTACTTAGACAGAGACGGGCAAAAGATGAGGTATGGCATTCTTAGCTTTAAGGTTGTATTTTATTCGCTTATTGGTACATGTTTCGTGTCTTAAACTGTTGAAATTATGTACATTTGTAAAATTAAACTGGGCATACACAATAGGGATTAATGCTTCGTCAATTGCAGCCTGATATGAAATGTAAAAAAATATTGGTTAATGGCGCGAAGGAACAGAACGAGAATTTGTTTCACTTTTTTATGGTAAGAACTTTACTATTATTTTTTTGTGCAGTAAAGATAAAAATATTTATTCTTATGTATGGTAAATATGGAAATTTGTCGTTTATTGTGGCGTTCTAAGGGGGAGGCCTTTGTTAATCAGCGGACGGCTTCCAGCTGATGATAGGATGATGGTATGGTATTGTTACCAGTCAATATTAGACTAACGTGTAAGTCCACAACTGCGGTACTTAGAACCTATAGAAAACATATATTTTGGTTTAGGTGTAACAGTGATGTGATACGCAATTCTGCGCACGTACATAATTAATAACCGTGGGATAACATCGTGTATGGTCTCGGCATCATCATCATCACATCAGTAGCGATATGAGGGAAACAGACTGTCATACGGAACGAGGTCACCGCTGAAATCCACACGGATGGCTCGTTATAATTGGTAACGTTGTCACTGTTTCTGTTTGTGGTCTCATTTAGGAAGATTCTCATTCATATGACGCGATGGAACAATCGTGTAGAACTCAGCACAAATGGACTGTCAACTACCTTAGTTTTGCATGTAATTAGCTGGTCCTAGTATAAGCGTTTTGAGGGACAACAGCCAACAAACAAACGCATTTCAAGACCGTTTCAGTAAATGGTCGCCAGAGATAATTTTATACAAATGTTTTAATCTTTTGCAATATTTCGACGGATTTGATGCAGTGTCGACTCGGAGACCAATTTGGGAGGAAATAAAAATAGATTGCACCATTAACCATTATTACCCGCCACAAGTGGACTCGGGTTTTGTGTTCCTATGATACCACTCTTGGCAATCTGATAGGTGATCGCAGTTTGTTGTTTTTAGCACACTGGAGGAATCTACTGCAATCCCCTTTTATGACTCTCTTGGGATCGGGGAGATAAAGGGTGACCAATTCTCTGTCAAGTAGGTACCACACTACTAAAATATAACGTACATGCTAGAAAAATACATGTATATCTAACTACTTTATCTGTATTATTAATCACATTGTTTGTTTTCGACAGTTTCAGAATATTTAGTGTCTACAATAAACTGAAGGAGTTAATGAATGAATAAGATATAGTTTTATTATTCTAGGGCAGACCGTAACTCCTCAGCGATAACGAGACCTCTGTCTCATAGCTATGTTATTTACGCACTTGATTGATAGTGATGAATATTCAGACGGGCGGCGCGTCGACAAATCCCGCTGTTTTGTCTATAGTGCCCTGTTCTACTCACACCTTCTGGGATTGCAACATAAATCTTTGTCGAAAATGGATACTTTGCTTCGCATCATTGCCCTTGTAGTCATAAATAATACCCTGTAACAGTATTACCAGGGCCGGATTAATCATTAATCTCCAGCCTTAGTGATCCCGATCGAAACAGATGGCGTTGCTGTTTAATTGTATTTTGGAATTGCCAATACACCGAGTCAACCGCTTTTTATTTCAATTTATTGGTGTCGTTTGTGTTGGGGTAAGTTGTGTTTCTTTTATTTCTATGCTAATCTGAGGATCGATTACTAAATTTGTTACAGACGATTACCTACTTTCGAACTTGTAACTTTACATCTACTTGTAGTTTTTTAAGTCTTATTCTATTTTTAAAGAAGGTTTCAGTTCGAATTCTTTTTTTTCTCAATGGTGTGAAGTCGCAGTGCGAGCGACGTGTATTGTAAGGCTGCGTATACACTGGTGTATGCCAACGTTTACTAATGAACTAGTTTCATACGGCTTGCGATGAATGAAGTGATCGACGCATCTCGTACACCATCATGGACAATAGTGTAGACACAGCGCAACGTAACTCACAACGTAATGTTATGCAAATTGTTCGCTTGCGCCGTGATAAGAGCGTTACATAGTAATGCTTGAGCCAAACTGCGCTGGCCATCTGCTGGTTTTTGTGAGTACACAATGGCCAACGTAATGTTGGTTTGGCTTGTGTTCCGAACCAGCACTTACGGTATGTTAATAACTTCAATGTGGAGTTAAAATAAATTAACCTCGTAAAGTAACGTCGTGCCGGCGCCTTATTATGCTTGTAGTCACGATGTTAGTTCTAAAAATTTAATTGTAATTACGTTTTTTTATCTATAATATGTTGCTTTACTGAAGTACAATTTTCAGTACTTATATACATTTATTATTTGTAAAACATTTGTTAAACAACGCATTTATAATTTCACACTAAACTCCTGACGTGTGGATATCGCTCGAACACGCTCCAGGAATGTTTGCGCTTTCATCGATGCGGGAAAAGTTGGAATACTTTTCCAATTCATTCCACGGTCGATCAGTGTACTTGCCGTCACCTCATAGTATTTCCTCAGCATTTAGTTCACTGTCAGTACGAGCTCATAAATCCTTTCCAGACCTCTACTTGGCAAGGACTCCACTTGGAATCCTACCAAATTTAAATATCCTTTTCGAAATTATAAAGATCACATTACGTATGACAAAGCGTACTGCATTGTCTACTTTGTACTTAACAACAACAAAGGCGTTTTACTAAATGGCGTCACGTAACTTATGACAAAAAAACCTGTTAGTAAACAACGCCTTCACAAACTAACGCAACCTTACAAAGAAAACGCTCGCACTTGACAGCATCGTTGTATGTATATTTTATGTGTCCACAGTAAGTTACCGCACCGAGTTTAGAAAATATTCAGAGTAAGTAAGTTGAATGGTCATTCAGTGCAGACAATACCGTGTCTTGGGACCCGAAACTCGGTTTAGAAGTGTATACTCCAGATGCAAAATACGGCAACAAGAGATTGGAGGCAGCCTTTGCGGTTTAAGGCGTTTTCTCATAACGTTTTATGTCGACAATTTACCGAGGTTTAGCCGGAGGGATCTGCACAACAATTTGTTTGAACTCCCGCTTTCTGGGCATCGTAAATAAGACCCGACATAGAACAACGCAAAACTATCTAACACGTACATTCGGTGCAGCATTGGTGTAATAAAATATTTTATTAGATTTTTATATTCAGTTGGTATTACAGTGCCTAGTAAAGCAAGTTTCTCATTAGGTAGCATTTTAGTGTTCTAGGAGAATGGTTGGTAAAACAAAAGAGGGCCTACCTAGTTTTATTTTCGTCATAAAATATTTCACTGAAACATTGTTGACGGATTTCATTTTGCATGCCAATACCTGACATGTTGGATGAATATACTGATATAATATATGACTGTATTTTATAAGGTTTCAATTTCATGTCTCATTCCATTTAATGGACACTCGAGATTAAAGTCATATAAATCTCGGGGCTTTGACGTGATTTATATTATTGTGTTCACATGTTTTTAACAAAACCTAGGTATGTCCCTACTTATATTATAAACGCGAAAGATTGTATGGATGGATGTTTGATACTCTTTCACGTCAAAACTACTGAACGGATTTTAATAAAATTTCATATAGAGGTAACGGACACCCTGGATTAACACATAGGCTACTTTTTATCCCGAAAATGTAGCGGGTAACACCGCGGTGCGCTGCTAGTTATAATATTTAATATACTTAACTAAATTTGTTTTGCTGACGAACATACTAAGCAAACGTTATCTTAATTAATGAACGAAGATAAACAAAATTACGAAATATTGTGTTTATTTTATTAATTGAAACATTGTTACATTTTGGACGAAGAGGGACAAAATAGCGCTAATTAGAAACTGTAATAATGTTTGGATAATTAGAATCAACCCAAATGCTTAATAATACCTAAATTATTATTGTGTTTTCCTTTGCTAATTTATGTAGATACGAAAAAATTCGCATGTTTATGTTATTCTAAAACATTCTTTTTTCTACCAATGTCATTATATCTAGGAGAAAATATTTAAATAACACTAGGTATATACAAACCCGACAAATCTTAAGCAGAAATAAGATTTGTCGACATGGTGGGTGGAGTGGCCGACAGTCCTAAAATACAGATATTCAACTATATAGTGCAATTTAATGTCATTGACATATCATATACATAAATAGACAGTAACGAGTTTAATTCCCATCTACCTAGAGGATTTCCCCTTTATCAGAAGTCTGTGCACCCATATTTCTCCGCTCTCCATATTAAGTCTCAGGTAGCGAGCCTATTGCCATTAATCGGGCCCACAGTCTTAAGCTGTACTTGTATTAAAGCTGCTAATTAGTATTATAGTTAACTAACAGCCTTGGAGCGCTAATGAGTTTTCTTGGCTTTCGTGAAAAGCGTGTTTGTGTCGTAACCCCGAAAGTATACTGAGGAGAACGTATATTTCTATCTCGCGGAGTCAAACCAATTTACGGTGACAGCAGAGTGGCCGCTACACCCCGGCTTTATTTGTTCAACGTGTTTCTCTCATGAACGTGGTCGGATAAAGCCAATGTTCTCGCCCTGTTATATGCGGAGTTTGGTGTTAAGTTATCCAGTATGAAGGCAAGCATGTAGGTAGGTAATATGTATTTATATAGGTACAAGCTTTTTTTCATTCGGCATTAATTAAAGAAACAAATAAATAGTAAAATTAATATTTTCCTGAAAAAAGTTGTAATTCTGCGTAGAGTACAGATACATAGAGTTCTTTGTGATACCTCAACTTATTTTTTTGTTCATTTTCTGCAAGTACAAAACAAAATAGTATCATAAAAAAAAAACATTTTATTTATATTCACAATCTTTCTTTTAGTCTTATAATTAGATTACAAGGCAATTAATATCACAAATTGTTTGCCGAGTTGTTAACAAATGACGATAAATCTCGGCTTGAAAACCATAAAATTAGAATCCGTGTTTGTAACTTCAATGAATGATAGGCACCTCGCGAGTTTTATTGTAATTTGTTGTATTTTCATTAACTTTTTGAAGTACGCTGTCGGTATTTGTCGTTTGTACATTTTGTTTTGACTTTTAAAACTTTCGTCTTGCCTCCGAGTTTCTTGTTCAAATTAATTTAATAACACAAAATTAAATATTGTTTAGAGTTAGGAAGACACTTTAATATTATTTGCCGTATCTTTAATTTCAGATAAGATGGGTGTGACATTTGGATTTGCCTTAAAAAGTCTAACAACATAACCTTTTTCTGCTTGTATCCAACCTTAATTAAAAAAAAAGATTTTTTATTATTAGCCTTCTGGATTATGTATATTTTTTAAATTTACTTGGACTACTTCTTTTCGAGATGATGGTTTTCTGATTAAATCCAATTAATCCAATACATAGTCAAATCTATCAATCGATTGCTCTTTGATTAGCCTCCCATTAGTTGCCTAAATCAATGCAATTCATGTTGGTCACAAACACGCACAAGTTTGGAAACACACAATTGGAAAAAATCCGTCAAAAATGTTTACAATATTATTACAGCTTGTAGGCTATCAATTAACCTGACTTAACAATAGGTATCTCGCCTATGATCTCCCTTAAGAAATGGTACATGTTTCTATTAAAACAACGTAACAAATTCAAAGGCAAAAAATGTTTGATTTTCGAATTAATTAATTTTAATAAAGTGTACCCAAGCGTTGGAAAAAATTACGCAATACCTTTTTCCTTGTAAAGCATAACACTAAATAAGGATAATAAACTCATATTTTAAAATTAAATCGCGATCTCGGCGAAGTAAAGGTAGTTAAAAAGTTTTATCTTGAGGAATAAAGAGTCCAGTATCGTGTTGGAGGCTTGGCGGCTGGCACTTGTCTCTGGGGCCTGCTTCTGGAGCGGCACCGCTTCTGAAAGCTATCCGAGCTAAATTGCACTTTCTGGCTTACAGTGTAGTTGATACATTTAAACTGTTCTTTAACGTGGCTCCTATTACTTTACTTCGTAATGTGTTATTATTATTATGCATTCAGTTTACATAGTAGATTAGGGACTACTCTTTCTCAACTTAGACTAATTAAAAACACTTTTTTTATCCTTTCGTGATAAACTTGACTTCTTCATCATCATCATCATCAGCCGGAAGACAGCCACTGTTGAACAAAGGCCTCCGCTTTAGAACGCCACAATAAACGACAGCTTGCCATTTGTATCCACCGGTTGCCCGCAATTTTGACGATATCGTCAGTCCACCAGGTGGAGGCCTGCCAACTCTGAATCTTCCGGTTCGTTGTCACCACTCGAGAACCTTTCTTCCCCAGCGGTAAACTTAACTTAGAGTAATTAAAAAACACTCATTTTTATCCCTTCGTGTCATCTTGTTAATCAGTGTTGGTTTATAAGCCTGTAATTATGGAATTGATTCATTGGTTTCATTCACTTCAAAAAATGCCACGGATTTAAATTTTTAAAGGATCGAAGATAAGCTTTATTATGAAGATCCATTCCAAAATCATGCAATCTAAAAACAAATGCCTGTTTTTGGATTAATATTGTTAAAATGTTTATGATTTAATTCTATAAGTGACTTTTTAAAGATAAGTCAATTAGCAAGAGCTTTTCCGACCGCCATCTTTTTAAACTTACAGAATAACCTTAAATTGAACAGATATTTTGAGAGGACTTTATTTCGCTCACATAGATAGATGTAACGGAAAATGGCCGCCGTACCCCGGAGCTAATGACGTGACAAAATCCAACTTGACTTAGAAAATTCTCGGCTCTGTGTGGTATACGTTGGTCGTTGTTACAACTTATTAACTTTCTTTTCATGTTCAGATAGCTTTCTAGGGCCCATCTGGGCCTGACCTTACTTATAATAGAATCCATTGTTAGCTCATTCATAAATACCGGCAATATTCTATATTTATATGGAATCAATTTATATGTATATAGAAACACGCTTGTTTCCCAGAGGAAAGACTGGAAGTGTAAGCGCCTATTACATGTTACGATCAACAATAAAAACATAAAAATCTATGTAGGTACACTGATACATACACACTTTAATGAAATGTGTGGACGTCAAGTCAACATAAATCTTGCTTAGGTACAGACCTACCCATCACTATGTGCCTGGAAATTATATGTTAGTTTGTCACCAAAATCAATTATTCTGCATTAGCTGAAGCATAATAGTTGGTTTAATTTAGCTACAGGCTATATATATAAGTTCTTTATAGATACCATTACTTACTTGACTATTTAACTAACTTGGAGAAGATGAGAATGGTTGTCAGTCGTGAGTGACAACCATTCTTATCTTACATTTTGTATGCAAGAGAAGCGATGCGTGACGAATGACGATACTATATGTTTTTGATCAATTATCCCGTTATTATTTACGGCTTGAGAGATATCAACCAAATTTCGTACAAAGCTGTAATGAATCCTGGATTAGCGTACGGTATATGCTTCACTGAAAACTAAGAACAGTTAAGCGGATGAAACTGCGGCCATAGTTTGTAAACCACTTAACTGTACAGGCCTTTGTCCTTCGGTGTATTCCAGCACGCACTTTACAGTTGAACATTGTTATTCCATGTCTTTTTGTACGGATTGTAAATTAAACACAAGACATAATTACATACCAGAGCCACGTTGCTATGATGTAAAATGAGGCGACAAGGTATAATGGAAACGTGAAATTAATCATCAAAAATAAATGGTACGTTTTATAATTATCGTTTTCATTAATTTGTCTACTGAAATCGAATAATCAAGAGCACTCCCGCCGTTCCAATTATTACAATAATCACGTACAAACACGAGCCTACGACTGGCCGTTATCAAAATTCATTCAGTTGAACGAATCATTGATTATGTAGTTGTTATGTAAAACATTTTATTATTGATTTCGTGATAAATTCTGATCTTTAACTTATTCAAAATAATCTCTTCATGAACTTATACATGATTTCATTTTTCATACATTCTTAATCGGCATCAAATGGGGTAACGCAGATGTGTGAAACCAAAGTACATTTCTAGTACATTGTGGATGCTACCACAGTCTACGGATTACAATATTGAGTACTCTCTATAAGGAGCAAATCGCTCTTCCAAATCTGAAAACCGGGACTGATACTGGGAATTTCAGAAGGAAAACCCGAGTACCCTTTCTCTTAGATAAGACGATAACCACCGATAAGGAACCGACCAATTAAATGTATTTTAGATTTAGTCGTGCCGAGACTGTTGAATACGGTAGATATAAATGGTATCCAGTTACGTGCCCAGCGGCAGAGAAACGAGCGTAACACCTTTACGGATGCTAGAATAACTGATTACTCACAACATTTAGATTAGTCATTTGCGACAGTGTCAACATTTAACGATACATTATGTAGTTACTTAGCACCTCACAATGTAAATAGGAAATAACGAATATAATGTGACTGCAATCATATGACTTCAGTCAACCTGGAAAAATGTATACATTTGCAATTGTTGAGAAGTGTGTACCCTATTTGTTTCAGGCATACTTTCAGACTCCGCCACAGCTTCGCGCTTCGATGTTCGGGTCGGTTCTGGATCGGCTCACATACACTTCACAACAGGTCTCACTATTTTAATTTCGTGTGACACTGAGGTGAAACTTTTGGATGAGTTTTACAGACTTTTTAATTATTTTTATTTGTTGGGCTGTTGATCGAGGCTTTACACAAATTACATCCAAAAATAATTTATAAATCTTGAAATGTATGGGAAAACAATGAATTCATTATTTTTTAATCAAAATTATCCCGGTACGGAACAGGAACACAAAATTAATCCCTAAAAATACTTTAATACACAGAAAATCAACCGCGATTCAATATGTCTCTTATCTTTATGGTATTAAAAAACACTGACGTAGGAAAAGGAAAGGATGAGAGAGGTGTGGCTACCTAATCTATGGTTTCAGGATGCCGTCAATTTCACCTATAGAGGACCGTAACATAATAATGAAGGCGGCCGGCGTCGACGTTACTAAAACTTCTTATAACCTACACAGAATAATAAAGTACTGGTACCTGTTTGTTACGTCATTACACTAAGCCTTTGTTCTTCTAAATGTTAAAACCTGGGTTGTTTTGTTTTTGCTATTTATATTCAAAGGATAAACGTTAAGTAAGGCACTGTAGTAGTCTCCAGGGGCAGCAAACATGACGAGGAGTCAAAGGAATTAAACTAAGTTATTTACGCTTTACGCCCGCCCACAATGACACGGAATACAACAATGACGGTGCCGCTTTGTTTTCGATTTTTACGATTTCCACTTCGTTTATACTTTATTGATAGTTTGACTTTTGTGGCATTTGTTCGGATATTTATTCTGTTTCTATTTTAATATAGTTATGAAAGTAGGTACTCATGATTCAGGTCAAAGGGACGTACAATAGCTCCTTGTTATCACTTTATTTGACAGACGTGGCGGCTATGTAGGTACTCGTATCTTTTGTGCGTTATATTGGATGACCCATGATCTCCAGCAGTAGAGAGGTACTGTAAGGCCCCTTTCTAGTATTTATGGACAGAAGCGAAGTGGTCTGATAAAGTATGAAATAAGTGGTATTGCTGGGCTAATTTCTTACATTCGGTAAATAATTATGTGCATCTGTAACTGATATACTTATTCGACAATAAGAGTATGCGATAATCGAATTTACCTGTAGGTTGGCAGTTTGAGATATTGCGTAAGAGGTAGCACATGTACAAACAAACGCTAGAATTATTAGGGTCCGGGCTCCCGATTACCATAAAGTTACCTTAATGTATTGTATACGATACGCACCTGAATTTCATATTTGGATTGGGCTTTATTTCCTACATTCGTAACATTATGTTACTTATGATATCATTCTTATTTCTATTTCAACGTTAATTTGTTATTACGATCGTGATTAATTTAATGTAACGCCACAGTCTGCGATAGTTATCTCAGTGAAATTAATATGAAAATCGTGCAGATTTAATTAAATTGCGTCTCTCCGAATGTCTGTGAACTCGAGTGAACTAACATGCATAGTCTAAAAGTTTCGGTGAAGGGCGATGGTCCACGTATGTAAATCTAAATG
The DNA here is from genome assembly GCA_946251915.1 of Abrostola triplasia. Taxonomy (NCBI): domain Eukaryota; kingdom Metazoa; phylum Arthropoda; class Insecta; order Lepidoptera; family Noctuidae; genus Abrostola; species Abrostola triplasia. Next base: position 6,496,650 of record OX276423.1, read on the forward strand.
ACGATTGTTAAGTATGTAAATGTGACATTACAATAAAAATGCAGTCATTTTCAGTAACATTCGCAAGCCTTAACGACATATTACCCACCAAGGGCCGAGGGTCGTTTTGGTGGGAAATGGTCACGTTTATGAGGGGCATAAAATAAAGAAAACCTTCTCATACTTCAGGCAAATCCTTTATGGCACTAATAAGAAATTATAATGGCTGTGTGATCCAGCGCAGACTCTACATATGGTGCCTATTAATAAAATTAGTGTCGTTTGCGTAATCTGCTTATTATAGTCATTATAACGGCTATTTTGCACCTATTATAATTATTATCATAATATTATGAGTGTCTGCTTCGTCTGTTAAAAGTAGGAGCGAATGTATAACTCACATTTGAGTAGGCTTTTTATACCGTCTTCTTTTCATGTTTTTACACAAACTAAAACAATTGATGGATAAAAAACGCCTGTTGCTACTTGGATTAAGCGACACTTATAATGTAAGTAAACTATTTTTTGCGCCTTAGGCGTTATAATGTCATGATAAAAATGTTGGTACGAAAGAGTTTATTCTGTATATTATTATTATCATCACTTGCTAAAGCCTATTACGATTACTTTCGATCACAAACTTTGTGATCGCTTATCGCGGTTGGTTACCCCTTGTCAATCAACGTAACATTCTAACTTATAATTGAATTATTCGATGTTATAGGTAATTTGTAGTACAGGATTGTTGACATAACAACTATAATAATATAATATTTCTACGAGGAGAACATTAGACATTGCTGCTACCTATTTTAGGAAAGAGCAGCACTTTTCTATACTAGAACTTGTATTGGTTCTTCGTTATATTCACGGATGCTATCCCTAATACCATTCCAGCATAATTGATTGTAAGTACATATTAAGGTGTATCTCAGGGTCGCAGCAAATGGAAATCCGTGGTGTCTGCCTACCCCTATGGGAAATAGGAATGTCTTTATGTCTATATATGTTTTGTATGTATATAAAGCTATTCTAATAGATTATTATCGTAAACGATTTTCCGGAAGTCCTTTTGAAAAATAGTTCCTAAGGTTTTTATACCTACGAGTATTTTTTATGTAGCTCGTCATGTTTTTAGTTGCCTCTAAACAACAATGAAACAAAATAAATAGTTTTGTTACCAAAAGGTTATTGTATTTAATTATAATATTCTACTGAAGAGGTGTAGTTTGTATGAGGTAAATCTATTCAACCGCAACCCAGACACGAGCCTGCGTAAATATTTATACTCGGCCGCGTCTAATTTACTTAAAAATATAGCGAGTGTTACAGTGGAGTAATAAGGAAAGTAGCTCATAAGAAGTGTTTTTGTTTCATCAAGCACCAAATGTGGGCCCAACCACATGAGCTTTGCATAATACGGCGAAATTGTCTGCGGTGAGTTCAAGGGAGTTTTCAAAATTGGAAAAGTTATCTCATTTGTGAGAATAGTAAGTGCGTTCTATATTAATTGAACGCCTTTCTTATATTTGACTATTATCTTTTGTTTAATTTAATTTATTTATTTTTTTAAGATCCCTGTATAATATAATATCTAAGTGTTTTTTTTTATTTTTATGCATCAATTTTCTACCAGCCAACTATTGGACCGCCCAAAGATTAGCATTAAGAATTCTATGCTCCTCGTAAAATTGCATAATATAATACAAATAAATAAAAATCTCTTAGCCAAAAGCAGTGTAATATGTCAGCTTGTCAGCTGTTGTGATGAATATTCGCGGAGCATAACGCAGTCTCTCCTCAAAATCAATTTATCTTCTTGTTATTAAGCTGCCAATCTATATACTTGACACACACATTATGAGCCTGTTCCTCTTGTGTGCTTTTACTTTCAATTACGAGTTACACCTTTTAATACTTACCACGATCACGCCTGTGTAATATAGTGATAGGTAGAGAAATAATATTTTTAAGTAGTAGATAAATTCCAAGTCCTGACGACAACTACTTTCTTTTAGTTACAGTTCTGCTGTTTCTTCTGGTTTTCCAAGTCTGAAAAGTGTCTTCAGATCACTCAATTAAACTTTTTCTTACTAAAGTAGCAAATAATAGAAGAGGAATGTGTGGAATTTCGTTTTCTATCAATCTTTCTAATTATTTATTACGATTGACCCGGGCTCGTACATCGTTCAGTGAGGTTATTTATTAAGAAATGTCATAACTATCCACATGAACAACTAATTTAAATAATAGCACACAAAGGAAATTCGCGTCCTCCGCGCGGTAAGTAGGTCAAATATATTTAGAACGAGATCCGTTATTTCCAGTGTAGTGTCAAAATAAAGGCTTCCAAAGAAATCTGGCATCGGGAAACTCGTGTGAATGTGACCTGGTTTGTGCTGTTCCAATTGACGAAAATTCTGCGAAAGAAACAGGTTTAGTGACCGGACTTGGCAAAGTGCTCGCTACTTATTTGACCCGGCGCGAATTAATGACACTGTATCTGCCGACAAGCTCGTTTTGATGTTTGTATTATGGATTCAACATTAAACAAGTACTATTAAATTAAAAAATTGCATAATTATTTTACATTTATGGTTATTAGAACTTACCTGTAATATTAGCCGTTGAGATTGTACCTTACTATGAGCTTTAAAACTTTGTTATGAGCTTACATGACAAGTTGTCACCTGCAGTGCAACCCCGCAAGCATTGTTACCTAAGAACGTCTAGCGCACTCAAGAAAATCAAGTTTGCTACTGTCCTTGACTGGTCTACCTCTAAAGCACAACACCTGTTTCTTTGCGAAAATTGGAAGAGGCAGACAAGTTGGAGAACGGACTTTATTAAGTCTTGTCATGGTTAATACTATCCTGCATTTTGAGTTACTTTGTGTTTTTAATTAGATATTATGGTGCCACTCTTTAAACCTTACGATAAGGCTTATTATTTAAGGACCAAACCTGAACCTTTAAAATACAAAATAGTCAAATATGCTGTCCTAAAAGAAGTCATGCGAATGTATCAACAAAATATGTACCCACACATACCTATACAAGCTTATGGATTGCATCGAAACCCTTTCTTAAAGTCTATCTATAAAATAACTCAGTGTAGGTGGTAGGAGCTTGTTTATACCTTTGTGACCAATTGTTTTAAAGTATTTTATCGGCGAGTTATTTGTTGCTAAAATATTATTGTTGGTGTAATTAAATTCTATCAATGAATAATCGTTATAAATTATTCTAAATTTCTTTGGCTTTAATTACAACCCGTTGCTAGACCAGTATAGCCCAAGGACGGCATTTGCGCGAAACAAATAGATAGTTAAATGACCTACGGAGAATGTAATGTCAAGTTACGTCGGTAGATCATGTCTCGGAAGTTTTTAAAGGGTTACATTTTATTGTAATGTAAATAGAAAATGTTGTATTTCATAATTATAAGCCGAAGGTGAACCTCATTAAGGTACTTAGATTAATAATGACGGTCGGCCTGTCCCAACTTTGTCTGTTAGTTAACTTTTCACTGAGTAAAATTAATTGAGAAAATTTTCACTAAATTTGTGTAGGCGAAACGTGATAAATTTCTAAAAGTTTAAAACACCTGTTTCGGACAAATATTCTACAACCTGTCCATGTTGGTAAAGTAGAAATATGTGAACGATTTGTAGACCATGTTTCCTGCCACTGTAATAGATAAAATCAAATAATAATGTCGTCTGTTCTCACCCGGAAACACGGCGACCAACAATCGACAATATCTCTGATAACATCACTCGATGCTTTTATAGTTTGGTCCATTCACTGGACCTAACTATGCTTCGTAAGTACGTGAGAAAAGTATAGAACATTGTGCAAACATACTTTGTTCATCATTAAGTTGTGTACTCGATCTAAGGACCTCACTGGTCCGGACTCAGCCTCTTGACCAGCTCTTTTCTCGTAGTTAATTACTTTACAAAGTTAATCAAAACAATTTCGCCGAGCCTGCAGCAGTTTTAGACAGTGTAATTACCGAGCTTATTAAAAGAAAAAAAGCATTGTTAATTAATTATCAGCGCCTATATTTTTTGTTTTTCACAATGCTAGTCGTGTAAAATTTATACGTTGACGTTTGCTTGTGTTTTATCAGATAATTTATGTACGTGAACCGTCTATCTAATTGAAATATAATTAAATTATCGACGCTCACAGTATAAAATGAGCCAACCTCTAACATAATCACCTCGCTGGAATATAATTACGGAACCAATATACATTATACATACCTGTAGTACCTATATACGAATATCTTAGTCGTTCATGTCCCGTTCGACTAAGATCCAACGGATTGGATTTTAGCGTTTAGAAATAGACAGCGAGTGGGATTTCCACGTGAGTTGATAACAAGGTCGGAGCTATCCCACCTACGCTACGGTCTTTGCAGGTGCTACTTCTTTTTTAGCGCTGCATTTGAACCCACCTGACCTTTGATGTTGAAACTGTGTATTTGGGGAATATTTCTCAAGTGTACGTTTTATGGTCCGGTTTTTGAATATACAAAGAATTTCGAGAGTCGTGCCGGCACTTTGCTGGAGCATCCTCGACAATGGCTTTACTGTGTTAGTGGTATGCACGAAGTAGATTCTAGGTACGTGTGTTTTGTTTGTGGCAATTTTTGATGTCAAGTTGTGACCAAGTATGTAGGTACCTATAAATGCAAGTAGAAAAGAATACAGGCTATTTGTAAATTTATTTTCTTTTCATTAGATTTATATTTGAAGTCACGTTTAAAAAAAATACCACCACTACTTTTATAAATAGTTATAAAATAAATCACATTGCACCAACTTATAAAGAAAAAGATCTAACAAGTTTCGTTTAGAATAAAATTTCGTTTGGTAAATGTTATTTGCGACAAATAAGGGTCATTAGTTCTACTTAACTCACTATTCGTTCGGAATAATAAAGTTATCTTCGTACACTTTTGCCACGGGTAATTTATTTTCTGATTGGTCCCATTGATTTAAGTCGATGTCGTATTATTAAATGTAGAAACTTTTTATTGCAAAATTGAACCTTGAATAGTTATGCGAGTACGGTTTACGTAGGTTAATATATCATTTGTCGTACTAAGCCATCAGTTCAGTACTACTGGCTACTGCCCATTCAGCATTGAGCAGTGCAATCACTCAACGATTGGCTCGAGAAGACGATGTAGCGCTGTGTCTACAATTTCTATGTTTAATTGATCAATACTAAGATGAACGACCAATAGAATAGAGACATGAGTAAACTGTTCATATATCCTCATAGCTCATAAACCTATCCTCTTTTTTGAAGTCGGTTAAAAAGTCAGGGGCAGATTAATCCTAAGCATCACTAAAATCGTAAAACAAAAACCGCCTTTAAATAAATACGAACTCAAAAGTGAAACGTAATATTTTGTTCACTTCACTTTACATAAGCGGAGTGGAAGTCGATGCTATATAATTTAAGTCCACATGTCTGTCAGCGTGAAAAAGGTTGTAGGGAAAAAGCTAAGCAGAAGATAAAACTTAGACAAGAAGAAAAAAGTGGCCTCAAGTTATTTCCTCACCTCATATGCCAAAAAGAAAAATAAGTGGGTAACTTCTGAAGCAATTACTCAAAAGCATTCGAATAAATACAAATGTCGGCCGTGTAGGTACTTACATAAAAAGTTTAACGTCCCAGCAAATATGTAATTCCAGCGGAAAAATGTTATCCGTCGTCGTCGGGAAAATGCTCATAGCCGCTAAAACTTCTTATATTAAAAGGTTTTTTTAATCTATTCAGAGAGAATTTAGAGGGCCGTTAGTGTCAAAGCGTTGCCTTCACTCCTTTCAAGTCTTTTCTTGTGATGCCGAGAATGTTATCGGAATTTTTGGGTATCACCACATTTCATGCGCGATAACAATCACTTTATACAAGTAAGTACTTTGCTCACCACGACGATTCTGCAATATTAAATTTTCATATGAGTAGTTATGTTGTGACCGTAAATCCTCTTTATAGCGGTCAGATAACTTTACCAAAGGCATAAAAAATATATTGTTTAGATTTTTGACAGTACAATTTATTTGGACACTTATTCATGAATAAAAAATGTAACACTCCGATCCACAAAGCCGAGTGCCCACAGTCTATCCACAGCTCTGAGGCCGATTAGCTAGATTCTCAGCCGAACTTAAATTATTTTTTTCTTTTACCACTTATTTACATAGCGAAATTGTGTATCCATCAAAAAATTCACAAGGGCGCCTTCGAGCTGTGTGGCTCTACTGGTACTTCTCAAATATGATAACTATATGAATTTTGTCCTAAACGACTTGTTTATATCATACGTAACTATATCACAAAAATCGTGCTACACTGCATTGTGGTTAATTAATTTTAGTAAGTAAAGTGAATGAAACACAATGCACTTTATTAAAAACCACTCGGCTTATCACCAAGTCAAATTAAGTCTTTTCTGTTAACATAGGTTGCTTTGCTAATAAACTTTTCAAAAGTACGTAGGGACTGAGACGAGTGTAGATTTAATTAAACTAATAAATGACCACAGTTCGTGTGGAAGCACTTATCTGTCTGGAGCCCGCAAGTCCGCAAAGTGAATCCTCTTAATTGCACACTGAAGTAATTGGAAATCTTCACCACATAATATTGGACTGCCCTCTCAAAGAAACTAACCATGATCCGTTTATTAAGATTTTAACTTTTGATTAAATTAAAGGTTTTTCTAACTTATATTTGTCTACTTTCTTAAAAAAGTGTCTTTCCTAAAGACAAATTCTTATCGGGGTTTCTTCACGCAAAACGAGCTGAGACTGAAAACAATTTTAACAATTTCTTCCTTATGGAATTACTTTTCCTCTTTTCTTACTCTTAGTGTATGCAAATAATTATGATTCATATTATAAAGGAAGTGCATATTTAAAATCATTAAATTTCTTAATATCTACATGATAACTTGTTTTAATTACGTGAATATTTGAGAATACCCGACTAATTTCGGACAGAAATTGCTCTAACGGAGCCCTCATGAGCGGGTGACGCGGCGGAGACGCGAGTCGATGCCGCCGCCTATACTTGTAGTAAATTAAATTTCTTTATAAAAAAACGTCCGGTCCACTGAAGTGGGTAGGGTACTGAATGATACCCATATCCCGCTTAACGATTTAAACTAGGATATCGTTTATTTCGATAGCCAACAGTTTCTAGAGATGGTGTAGCCGGATATCGGCTTATAAATCAGGCAGTGTGCATCCGGGCGCGCGTCGGCAATACACGGCACGGCGCGGGGAAGCGCGGTGAGGTGCGGGGAGGTGCGGGGCTGCACAGGAGCGGCAGCGCGCGGCACGGGCGGCGCACGGGTGGCGCGCGGCGAGCCACGGCTGCGGGCGGCCAGCCAGCGCCGTGTCCGACATCCTACCTGCGTCGTTGTTAAACAACTATTTGTAGCTACACCGGAACTGCTGCTACAATATTTTGTATGTTTAGAAAATAAAAAGCGCAAACTTGTTACTTGCTTAGAACGCATTTTAAAGCACACTAACTTGCAATATTTTTCTATGAACGTATTCTTTATTAGAGTATCTATGCATGTTGGCTACATCAAGCTTCAATGCAAGCATTTAGGTATTTGTGTTGTTATTCATTAAGGTTAAATTACAGTTATGCTTATCGTACCAATATGTACCCACTAATTACAATGTAAACTACTATTAGTGCGCAGACAATAATTAAGTGACAGCTTCGATAATTAATAATTTATTCAATACGCCTTTATTATTTTAATTATGATAATGAGCTTCCAATTTTAATATCTATAATATGAAGCGAATCAGAACTCGTGTAACGTATACTCGGAACTGAAATATTGATATTGTGTTCACGTTTAATAATGGTAAGGGGAAATCATTGTAATATGATTGGCTTCATTCTTGGTATTACAAAACATTAGCAAACAATGCCTAAATCGTGTTTATAATGATAAATGGTAAGTGAGAAATGCAGAATAAGTTAACAAAGAAAAGCGAGCATGAAATATGCAGACGTGCGCAACACAAATTGCGCTAACTTGAGAACGAAATGTAAAACTTGAACGTTGCGGAGGCCAAACGCGAGTCAAGTGTGCGCCCGCTCTGTAAATAGGACGGACAGACTTGGGCGAGTGCGCGACGCTAACTCGCCTACAATATTATTGTGTGCTGCTAACTAACTTGTTTGTCATTTCAAACACAGGCATGACTGGTGTGCCGCGGTCCGCACGAAATGCCTCGAGGACCTATTCGGTCGGTTTACTTGTGGTATGCTATCCTTGTGGAATACGATGTGTATCACTTTGATTTATCTCGTTTGAACTATAGTGCAATGTGAAAAGTTAGCTTTCCTTTGCTCGTGTTGTTTTGTGGTACATATTATCCTGTGTTGTTTGATGGTGATACCATATTTTATCAGGTAGGTAGGTATTATAATTATGTCAGACATAGTAGTCTGTACAATAACTCTGTTTCTAAGGATGTCTTAAATAATCGTGATTAAATATTATGGTGCTTTCACATGGCGCGTGGTAGCACGCGCTGCACCGGCCTGGACCAAGAGCCACGCGCCGTGGAAACTACTGAAGCGCCGCCCGTCGCAGCCGCAGATAGTATAAAATGTGCTAGAACGCGCCGCCCGCGCCGCAGCGCGCCGTGGGAACCCAGTACCATTATCGGCATAGTATTCTGATGCATACAAGATTATATGCTTCTAGCAGGTTCTATCTTCGAGTAGCTACTTTTTCCTGGATTGACATTGTCATTTTTATGTACAAAAATCCTTAAAAATAAAGATTAAAAAAAAAAAAAAAGCTACTTTTTCCTATTAACTTAATTTAAGGTACAATGTAAACGTGAACGCCACGAAACCTGCGATACACAACACCCTTCGCTCAGAATTCACGCACTACAAATTAATTGAACACTAACTTCTCGACCCTCAAAATCCAGCTGGTCTTCACACGCAGGTACTCCACGATCTCCTCAGCCTTCGTGGTGGTGTAGTCGGTAGGTACTCACTCATAATGACGTGTTAATTGCCAAGTTTAAGCATTTTTACTGAAGCTTAAGTGTCTTCGGTCATATTTCAGCGACATGCTCCAGTGCAACTTTGTCTTACACAAACGTGTTCTACTTCTTAACACAATAATAATAGCGTCGACTTGAAGGACTTTTATTGGAGTCCATTCGGCACGGATTTAGAGGCTGTTATCGCCGTACAACCGCAATTTTACCGTTCCTTATGCGGCTGTCGTAATGTTTTCAAATACTCTTAAATTACCACATTTCACACGTTATGATTGTCTTTCGGACTCTTATTGTCGGGGAAATTCGACCCACTTGCACCTATCTATATATATCCTGCCTATAATCATTATTATAGTAAGCACACATACATATATATACATATCCCAACCGTATTCGGCCACACCGACGTGGGATTTTTACTGGTGAGAGCTTCGATGATGTGCTCTCAGGTGGCTGACATATCCGATTTTTGCTTTAAATGTACATTCACATAGCACATAACATCATGCTTGTACTCCCCGAAGGGGAAAGCAGAGGTGCATAGTACACCCACATTTCGCTAGTTGTACTCGTATTATAGGTCCCAATGTAATAGGGCGCCAGCCTATGACCATCCGGGCACAAATCCAGACTCTGTGCTGCTATTGATGAGAATCTTTTATTATGTATTGTGTTTTCAATTAAAATGAAGACCCTGGAACCAGGAAAATTTGAAATGGAGATAAAGATGGTGGGGACTGGTCAATAAAATCGGGATAATAACGTTTGTCGCATCTTCCCCCTCCTCTTCTTTCGATGAAACAGAATTGTACTCTTAATCTGTTCTTCTTTGGACAAAACTCGCAGCATGTTTTATTTAATTCCTTTTGAACACCAATGAAACAATACCCCAGCAGGCCGTCTTACTTTCAATTAAATTTTACGATGTTTTAGCACTAGAGCGACGGTAAAGCTCATTACTCGGTTTAAAATTTCGTCGGTTGATTATTTTAAAACTAATCGTTGCTTTGATATTTCGTGACCTTATTTGAGTTTGATTATAATTACATTTGGGGTACAAAACAAGTTTAATCATTCTATTATAATTATTTCGTTCAATGGTGTAAAAACCTTTGACTGTATTTGAAATGCTTTGATTTTAGTGAATTATTTTGTTCCTTTATTTCATTAGCTTTAGTTTTTGTTTTATTAGTAAAACATAATTTATTAATAAACAGCTAAAAAGCTATTCTCGATTCAGAGTAACTTCGCTGTAGGCAACAAAACAAAAATAAAATATTCTTGGTACATTGTAGTTAGAATGTAAACTTATGTGAGTTCTATCATTATTAATAAAGTTATCTCAGCAGGAATAATAAGAAAAATAAATTACGGAAATGAATCTGCGGGTACGATCTGAATCCTTACAACGGTACCTTACTGCATTATCTTTTGCCGGGCGCTTTTGCGTTCACTCTTAATTAAAAATCCTGCATCGCATTCATAATATTGTGGTTTATCTTATTACGAGTGCTTGCGTGTAGAATATTAATATATGAGTGGGATATGCATACATCATCGCAGACAGAGGTTCATCAACATTCGGCTTGCCAATGTAACCTCGGGCTGAAGCTCTACGAGACATTACCCAGGCATCATATTCGCATTGTGACGTCATCCGCCGCCCCCCGTGAAATCTCACCCGCCGTCTTGCCGCTCATTGTACCCGTCCCACTTTTTAATCTGGAGACGTCGAATAAAAGCACAATACTAAGATACATCTTGCTCGGTATTTGTTCCTCTTTTAATCAACGAGTACTCAAATCTTTATTTCATAATATCTATTTTCTTTGTTGTGTCATCTATTAGTTTCCATTTGATTGCAGATTGTCGATGACATCTAGCGAAGAGCAGATAACAAATGATACCAGGAAAAAGAAAAACTAAACATCGCATATTAGCGCCACAATATTAATCTAAGGACGTCGGCAGCGTTGCGAGTCGACACCACATCTTCTGCTGTAGGATTGTTTGCGACGGGGGGATAAATCATGGCTATATTACCAAGTCAGTGTGTGGCAGCTCGTAATATATCAAGAGGCATAAAGGAGCTGCTCGCGGACGGCGGAGTGTTGCTAGAGTTTCCACCTCATCGTAGTATTCGCGTGAGTGGAATGCGCTGCTGTCGTGAGCCCACCGTTCGGACAATTGAGATGAATGTTGCAGCGAGCCGGAGCCTCCCGGGTCTCGGCGGCCTCGGCCTGCGCGACGGTGGCTCGGCACGCTGGAGATTCATACTTTTATATTTCGCGTATTTTGCATTCTTATAATGTTAGGAGAGTCGCGGGCCAGAGCCACAGTTTCGGTTGTTGGGTACAAACGTCGATTGTAATCATTCTGTACACACAGCTGAGTTATTAACATGTAGGAGGAACTGCGATGAGACAAAGTTTTTGCAGAACCATCTGTATGTGAGCGAGCGCTTTGTATTAGCAACAAAGCCACACCGGGACTTGCATCGCTGGAGCTTTTAGGCGGGTAGTTATCGTGCCAACCACAAATGCGAATTTACGCTTTGCATTTTGAAAAATTAAAAGCGACATTTTCAATGCAATTGCGAGCGTTCTTTCCGCAGTCGGCTCGGGTAATGGCCACTCCAATCCGAAATTGCGCGGCCTTTTTTGTTGCCGACGCTTTCGTAAACACTCATTTGTACCTACTGTTTACAATACTCTTCACTTTTACTTAATCACAAGTAAAATGTTCGATTCTGAAATGTTTAATCAACAAATCTGTAACACTCAAATCGCTTAAGTTATTCTAAAGTTGTTTTAAAATTAAAGACAGATCAAACTTCATTTTGGATTCTTGAAAATGTTGAATCAATTAAACTTTTGATAATTTATTTAACTGAGCCTAATTAAATCGTATTCTTTTAGTAATAGTCGAAAATACAGTGTTAATAAGTTTTGTGAAACCTCAACACAGATAACACGGAGAATTAAAAAAAAACTTGCTAACATATTTATTTAGCCATAGATCATCACGCCTAACATAATGTAACACGTGCAATATTAAAATAATAAGGTTGGTAAACGTATAATAAATACTTAAAGCAGTACCTACTACAGTTAAACGGACCGTTAATATTGCCCAAAAGAGAAATAAATATCAGCTACAAGCTTTAATTAATTAACAACATAATGCAAACAAAATTTACTTCGATTTTTAACTGTTATTTTCACCATAAAATTAAAGTGCTTACAATCAATTTTGTGGCACCTTCCATAGTAACAGGGTAATGATGGCAATCAGCTTAAATACGCAATTTAAATAACCAGATGCTGGTTCGGACTGTTAAAGCTATGGCACACTGTCCCAGGCATAGTCTCAGTTCGCAAAAAAGGACTTTACTGTCATCTTACTTTGTGTGAAAGTGCCTTGGCAATCGGAGGCAAGTTTTGTGAATTCTTTGACCATTTTGGGTGCACAGTGTGATGTGAACCTTACTATGTCTAGTCGGCTGCCACTCGGCAGCTGGATTTTCGGGCTTGCTCCTCTTAGCATGTCAGTGTTGTCATCTCTGTTCACTCCTTATGCGACTGCCGCACGTTACCAAGACCTTCGGTCTCTTTAATAGCTACTAATAATAAAAGCAAACGAGTATGACTTGTAACAAATTGCATTATCTGCCGAAATGGTCCTTGAAAAGCATTCATGATGCCGCTTCGTAACGTTAACTCTTTTCCGTTTTGATCTTTTCAAAATTGAGTTTGTAAAAGCGGATCGGGCCGTTGTGTTCTTACGAAAATTAAGTAGATTTGTCTTGTTACTAATTGGATTAACGTTCGTGTACCTACTTCTCGGCACGTAGGTTTTCACACTGGGTTTCATTTATCATAATGCTATACTAACGGAGGAAAGAAGCTAATGTTTTAAGCTATTTTTCCGTCAGTGACAATTAAAAACTACTCAGCTCTTTTTATAGTGGAACATTAAATTTATCTTCTTAATTTTTTGCAAAGTGGAAACCTTCAGTGGGGCAAGAGATTAAATTAAAAAATGGCATAAAAAGGTGACTTTCCGGGCGAGGCTGCATTGCAACGACATTAATTCAAAAGTCGCCGCCTAGAGCAAATTGTCAAGCTGAGTGCAGACCCACTGCGACTTATTCCCCAGCCAAGTTTAGAAAGCTAGATAACTGTGACTGTGAACGTTACTTTAAAGTTAACATTCACATAAAGTACCAACCAACATGTCTGCTGCTGACCTGAATATCCACAGTTATACATTCAAATATATTTAATGGTTTGCCATTCGTTTTGCCAAACAGTGTTCTTACCTACCTAAAATTGAAGTAGTTATAAGTTTATTTAGTGTATAAATTATTATACAGTGATGTTATTTGCATTTTGCAATAATAATTTTCCACAGTATAAGTGACTTACCTCGCAATTAAAACATAACATAACATGACGCCTGCATTCCCCGAAGGAGTAGGCAGAGGTGCACATATAGTAACTACACTCACATCTCGCCAATTATGTTTTTTTAGGTCCCAATGTTGCCATCATCCGGGCACAAATCCAGTCTCCGGGCTGCTACTGAGAATTACCTAATAGAAAGACCCAGTAACACTTTGCACGACCCGAGCTTCGAACCCAGGACCTCGTGCTCATCAGTCGCGCTTAGCAACCACTAGACCAACGTGATTATGAACGTTAGTATCAGGTAACCTATATAACTAAATGATATTACAAAATATAATGTTAAGTTTTGATTTATAATTTACTTAAACAAAGTTTTGTTTTACGACGTATGAAAACCTACGGATTTATTTTGTATTCCAAACAAATACATTTTGTAATATTTTACAGACGAAATGATTTTCTTTGATCCGTTCGTCATCCTTGCGACAATAATTTTTGACATCTATAATTTATACGCGGCGGGATCACTTATCAATGAGGGAAAAGTAGCACTCTCCTCCCTTTGATTACGGCCAGGAGTACGGCTTTTTACAATGTATCTTTTATGCTGTCCGAGGATAGGGAAAAATACAAATTCCTTTATAGTTAGGACAAAGGCACTTGATTGTAACGCTTTGAGTAATATCCCTTTCAAATAACTGGAAGTCTCCTCTTGAGAAGGATTACCTCAATCAATACCGTCACGGAGTAGTCAGCATGTAAAGTTACTTATAGCGTTGGCACGGCAATTCGAAGTCACTCAAAGAATAAAGGAGAAAGCTAAAAGGAGTTTCAATTTGGCTCGTGCATTCGTTTACAGCTGGTGTAAATTACAAGCTTACTTATAGTTTTATTCTAATGATAATATTGTTCAGTACGGGGATCGAACACACGTTTGTGGAAAAATAACAAGGTTTTCTGAAAGTCTTTAGTTTACAATCTCACACCATGTGAGAAGAAGATGAGTGTGACAAGCAAATCAGTTGACATTGCATTCAGAGGAAAATCATCTGTATGCATACGGCCTAAGAAAAAGCAACAATCTGATTTAAGTTTGCTACAGAAAATCGCGGCGTTTCTGCAGGTTAGATAACTTGTTTTATTTTTACATTCCTAAAGGAAGTGAAAGCAGAAACATTGTCGGTGCTTATCAGGAAATCAAGTTATGGAGGCGCTCGTAGGAAACGAGGCTATGTTTGTTTTTTTAGATCTATTTTATCCTATAAAGTTCGCTTTACTGACTATAAGATGTGACAGTGTGCCTCGATTCGTCTTCGGGTAACTCCAAGAAATGTAGGTAAAATAATGATTTCCATCACTTACGCGAATGTTAGACATTGAAATAAAACTAGGTTTACGGCATTGTGTTGGCATTACCCCGTGACCATGAATGCTGTAAAGGATTCAAAACGTCGGGACCAAAAATCAATTAAAAAACCGCGATAAAATCCGTAAACCTAGTTTTATTTTACAGACTTGCTTACACAAAAATATTAATCAACATAACCTTTTCTTTTAAATAATATTAATTAACCTTTCGCGTTATTTTATGAGGTTGTATCGTTTTTTAGACAGGGATTCTAGCTTTAACTCGATCATACGATGTCTGCAAAAGTAAAAAAAATCCTGGGGGGATTAAATTTACCTACAACTAAGGAAAAGTTTGTTTTCTTTTTAATTCTATTTATTTTCACTTATATCTATTTAAACAAGTCTCACAGTCTGAGTGTTTGTGTTTTTGATCGTTAAGTTAGTTGAAAACCACACGTCATGTCTGGTCTCAATCAGTCTCACTACTTTGCAAATAAAGTTATGAAAGTGATGATGTAATCTTTTAATTAAATCTCTCTTTCTTGCAATGTACGTAGACGTGCACAAGTGGTGCACATACAAATGTTCGAACTTAAACTAGTTAGATTTCTAATATATTTGAGGTTTGCTCAGGGAATAAATGGATCCCTACGCTACTTATACATATAACTTAAATAAACCGTTTTTGTATTAAATACTTAAATTTTGGTACACATAGATATGGACAATAGCTTTTAGATCAAACATCAGTATAAAACAACTATTTTACTTAAAGTTTATAAATACAGGACAATAGTACAACATAAAGTGGAGAAGTTCAAACAAAGACGAAGTAAATCAGATACAATCGGAATCAATTTCATACATTGACAGAAAATTGTATCCGCCTTGCAACTTACAAAACTGTTAATACAATGTTATGATAAAGTAGTGCTGCGTAGCTATAAATTAATTTGGCAGCCTTCCAGATCCAGCTTATTGATAGTGAAACTTATAGCGACATTGATTCAAATCCGCCGTCATACATTGAGTGAAACCTGAATAATATTGCACGTGCAAACAAACAAAATAAATTCTCAAATGTATTTTCCTGCTGACGTCAATCTGGTCTGTCATACTTTTATTTCTATTTCCTAGAATATTCCATTTCAAGCCCTGTGCATTTTTATGTATTAATAAGGTTTCTACGAAGTTTTATTCGCCGCTTCATGCGGTAAGCCCTATAAGATGCTTGTGATAACATTATTGAATTCTGAGAAGCAGAAATGATTTGCTATCCTATGAAAAGCTTATGTTGATTCAAAAATACGGAAAGATAAAATCGTTCCAGCCGTGCTCCAGTATATCACTTTCAGTAATTCCTCGAATAGTAAGTAAATAGAAAAGCTCTCACGACAAAATTAAATTCCATACTTGTCGCCAGCATTCAACTGCACCATCTGAACCGCTTTCGGCGCGCATAAATCTCATAAATCTCTTCTAATAAAAACATTCTCATTCCACTTCGCATTGTAAGAGTAATATTAAAGTTTTGACAATCCTATTGGTACGTTGGCTAATACTAGGCAGTCTGCGATTAGGGATGTAAGTTTTGTGTCCGTGCAGATCCAAATGTGAGTTATCTTGTTATCGAGGTTTTGTATTGATATTATATAATAGAGAATGTATGTAGATTTACTGTCGTAAAGTATATTTTATTCCCCATTGTTTTAAGTAATAGGTACACGTATATGTTTATACAGGTGTCGTATTATATACGCTTTCTTCTGCGAAATTTCCAAGATTCTTTGCTTTTAAAATAATGACACGAAATTTCAATGAGAAAATCTTTGAACTATACAAAAAAGTATTACTACAGCTATTTTTATAAGTACTTGAAAATACTTGAATAACAATAATGAAGGTATTTTTTGGAAAGTACTAATTCGTAATAATCATTCAACTGGCAAAAAATACCACTACGATGAAAGTACTTTCTTTTGCAAATCGTGAAGAGAATTGGTTACATTCTTCACTTACATTTAAGATTCATCAGGTTCGCTTTCAATAATAATGCTCCAAGTTCCACGCTCCTATCGTATCATGTATGTATAACGCTTGGTTTCTAACCCAGTTAGATGACTTAATCAAATCAAACGAGGCTATCTGGCAGTTCATTGCATTTATTCTGGTAAGTTACATTTAAAATTGCCAGTCATTTGTCCCAAGCCCTCGTTAGTAGTAAATTAGACTAATTAACCCCTGAGAGAGTAATAACTGTTTACCAACTCCAATTACAGTATTCGGTTCAAATTATTGAATTGGTAACGTATTAAACGAAAGCAATTGTTTTGATCGTACTGTTGAACGCTCGATGTGATTTGCTCTGACGGGTTATAGGGTGTTAAAGGCGTGTATTGAGAAGAAATTATGTCATGTTTCATTTCATATTTGCGGTAAGTATCGGTTTTTTGTATACAGTTGTTATACATGTCATTTCGTAACTCCATATGCAATTGGGGTAAAAATATATTATTATGTACAATTATGTAGCGTATATAGGTCCACTATATTGCCGCAAGGATTTTTAAACAGCATGTAGGTAGTTACCTACTTATACCTGTATCCAGCTTTAAATAAGGAAAAGGAATTATCTCTTAGGTATGAAATAACATGAAAACGCTATCAGTAAAATGTTACCGGTTTTTTCACAAAATGAAAATGTTTTCATTCAATCACATCGCTAAAAGCACTTTTGAATTATTTAGGACTATCGTGGATTCTACTAAAATAAATCGACTGGGATGTTACCTGATTTGTAAGAATAACAGCGACTGTTTTTGTAAGGTTTTGATTTCTCTATTGGTATAGCATTATGCTGATACAATAGAGCTAAATGGCGCTATTCGAGAACCAACCTAATGGATATAAATAATATTTTTTTCTAGAATAGTCTCTAAAAGTCCTTTTTGGGGCAGCGTGGCGCCAGTCTAATCAAACACGGTTAAAAGTAGTTCATGTGGGATGTAAATATCTAACATATGAATAAGATCTTATAATATTGGTGGTGCTTGTGTATATTTTCTACGCTAACCTTGTCCAGGTTAGCGTAGCACATTCATAAGACAACCATGCCAATTACTGAGGTTTCTGGAATACTAGACAATCAATATATACCTATAATATACCTACTGTCTAAGGCAGAGGTTCCCAAACTTTTAGGATAACGGAGCACCCACCAAATATATTTTATCACATAGAATTCCAAATTCAATGATTACAAATCAATTGGTCAGTTCCCACTTTCAGAATAATATTTATACCAACTTAAAAACTAGGATATTAACGCGGAATTTTGGTGACTTTTATATGGAGCCCACTTTAGGAATGAATGATCTACTGTCTAAGGTACAAAGGAGTAAGGTGTAAAGCCGCGAGCTTAGCTCATTGTTATTGGCATATTTAGTTATACCGCTCTATATAGCCACTTTATCACAATTGATTACTAAACATTACAACAAACGGTTTTACCACAATATTATCGTCTCCAGCTTTAATAAGCCTTTTTGCCTTATACTTTATAAATTAAAAGTACTCGTGTACTTTATACATTAAAACATTTATTGAAGGAAAATATATATCAAATGGAGCCTTTGAAATACAGTGAATTGTCATCATTTAACAAATTCCGAGAACTTTTTGCTGAATACAATTTGCACAGTGCAATCAGTAAATGTTCAGTGTGAATGTACTTCGGAGAAATGTTGGTTTGTACATTTATAAAATATTCACATTGTGTATACCTACGTATTTGTACCAGACAGATTACCTTCAGATTCAGTGCGATTATATAGATATCCGTACCTACGTGTATATAACGTCATGTACATACATTTATGACTAGCATTGATATTTATCAATGATGATTAGGTAATTAAAGTGCTAGAGGGAAACAATCTTCATGTAGCCAGATTCCAATGACACTGACACTAGCGAGAAAAGTTATTTGCTTGTAAGTTACCTTTGTTTATGATTAATTTATATTATTGTGTACCTACATATTTTTATACAAATATTATATATAATATTTTATACAAATATTAAATAAAAGTTTACTTTCCCTTCATAAAATATAATAGTGCGAAATAGAAAACTAAGTTTACTTTTGAAATATTTTACTCGCATTTGTTTGTTAGTAATTAAGCATTTACAAATAGTCAGTACAAATAGTTTTCTACAGTAATAAAAAAAATGTCGAACGTGAAATATTTCACCGCGGCTGACGTCAATCACGGCTGGATAGGTCTAAAATAGACGGGATAAAACAGTGAGATTAATTGAATTCTATTTCAGCTCAAAAAATATCTGCCTGCCATAAAATATTCAGAAATATTTTTGACAGACCGAACCCACCAACGCGGTACGAAATTCGAAAATGGTAGTTATTATATTTTGTAAGAATTGAACCAAATAACATTAGATTTCATGTAATGAAAAGTGTATTGACAACTTCTCGTATGACCGGATCGGATTAGAAAACTCATCCTTTCTAGTCCGCTAATAATAAGTTTACATCGAGGTAGTAGGGAAGTTCCATTTCTAAACATAACATGACATTACGCCTGTATTCCCCGAAGGAGTAGGCAGAGGTGCACATAATATACTACAAGCACATTTCGCTACTTATGTTTTAGGTCCCAATGTAATAGGGGGCGTATCTCTATGAAAAGAGGCCTTTCTAGTGAGACAACTGTTTTAGGTCGGTATCATTAATAATGATAATATAATAGTTTCACATAATCAACGATACCTATGAACATAGGTACTACTTACGTTTATAAATAATATCCTTTCCTTAATCTGATACAAGTGCTTGCAGTGAAGAAAACCTGGACTTAATGGTCTGTAATCGCCAACACGCAGCGAAGTAGCGTTGTGATTAATGTTTGTTCTTTCTCTGTATGAAGCATTGGCTCCGTCTGCAGTGGAAGAGTTCGAGACCTTATATCAATACACTGCGCTCGAGTACCTGCTGGTGTAGTTTTATTAGCAATGTAGAGTATAACTTAGCAACTAACCCGGGACTGATGAAGTAAAATTTCGGCTTTACGAGTATTCCGTTCTAGTTAGTTTCCCATGCTTAGTAAAGATGATTTTAAAGCCTTTTGCGTGTTAGTCGTAATGTCATCTTCACATTCTGCTTTTCATCATGCATTTATAAAACTTTACTACTCGTTTTTAAGAAGGGTAATCAACTCGATTACGGATCTTTAGAAAATGTACACAAATATCATTTGCTCGGATATATGGTTTAGTTCGCTCGAATTCATAGTACTGGTACCTGGTACATAATATCGAACCAAAGCGTCGTTTGTCCAACTCCAAACGTTTCTGGTTCGCAGAACTCGTAATAAGCTGAGCTCCATTATGTATCATACATCCAAACGTACGCTTATCTATGGAAACTGTTTACATAATTGTCAAAGTTAATAATAATATTATTAACACCGTTTATACGTGGAAGGTCACAGAATTCCAGCAAAGTACATACGTGTTCACTTCTAATGACAATTTCAGAGCCAGTTCTAGCTAAACATCAACAAACGGTACTTTCTAGGACTTCTGTTATACAATTTAATTTGCATTAGCAACGTAACAACCTGCTTTTAGCTGTTTCGCTTGGTGACGTCACAAAGAAGTCGCCTAATTACTTTATAGTTTATGGAAATTGCGACATTATTTACTCAAGTACTATACTTACTCATGAATATTACATTATTTAACTTGAACGATTAAAGTGTAATTGGTAAAGTTTCGTAATAAGCAAAAAGACTTTGGCTTTAAGATACAGCTACTAAACTACCTCAGTGAGTCCGTAGATCGAAAACAACTAGTTCTCAGAAATAAATCTTTCGTGAATTCTGATTTTAGTTTCTGTTTAGTCTCTTAGGAACAATTTTCATTAAGTAAATAACGTCTAGGTTGTTAAAATGGTTAATTAGAACGTTGTAGCTATAAGGATTATGTACTACACATCTGACATGACATCTACATGATGACGCCAGGGTCAGTTGACACGTTTTAAATAGACACGAACGACTCAGACAGTTAGTATGGTATTGACCCTCAGCCTGGTAACACGTGGTTCTGCTTAGTTGAGCCAAGTATAATGTATGTAGTATTTCTAGAGTAGGTACTGAACACATAAAATTATACTGACCAGTAGCTAGTAGATACGATTTCCGTTGTGTCAATAGATTTTTTTTATAGAAATAAATCATTTTAGTTACGTTTAAAAAATGTAGACACTAGCTGTTGTAACATTTTTAATAATGTAAGACCAAGCCTAACTGAAAACCAACAAACAATCAATAGAACGAAGAGTTAGAAAGTCAAGTGTTCGTATATTCTGGTAGGTATTCAATTCCGGAAATATGTGCGCTTCCCTTTCATTTCTTGCTTTTAATATAATAAGTATGCGTCCCTACTTTGCATTAAACGGTCAAAGAAATGTATACAACATTTCCTTTCTTGTTTTTATTTCAGAAATAAGATAGATAAATGTTGAGAGCCTCTGACCTTTGGTACTATATTTATACTTTTTCAAAGTGTGCCGGTGGCTCATAAAATATTAAATCATATTTATTTTCTAACCACAGCATTTGTATACAATTATCATAAAATAAATACATAGTATTAGTTAATTGTGGGAGACTGGTGCCTGTATTTATTTGACTACAGAACAAAAGCAGTTTGGTGTGCTTGGTATGATTAATTTTATTCTATAATGCGTTAGTAAATGACGAGATACGGTATGGTTGTTATTTTTCAAAAACCTTTAACAATACTTGGTGAAATAATACTATAAAACAAAGAGACATCTTATGAAAAATATCTTTCAAAATAGCACTACAGAACTATTTATAAATTTCCAAAAATTGAAACAACATAATATATTTACTCAAAAGAACTCTTAGTATATAAATTGAAATAAAATACACAATACGCCTGCTCTCCTGCTTGTTACTCGGCAATATACAGAAATATATAAAATATGTATTACTAATTTGTTGGTATACAGGAATTATTATATTAAAACATAAATTACACGTTGTAAATGGAATCTACAATATTTGCGTACGTAACTGCTAGGTTAAATGCTTGTTAATCTCTTACTCCGTTTCGGCTTCGTACTACAAAAGTCACGGACTATACATAAAGCATCGTTTTTAACAGAGTTCCAAGTGCAAATTGGTTTCCGATACGGAAATCAAACTAGGGGCCCGAGCTCAAACGCGGCCGCTCTGCTACTTTAGCGTTAAGTCGTCAAATAACATAGAAAGTGGCATAAATGAATTGGATAATGCGCAACTCAAATGGCTGCCAAATCGCGATGTTATGTCGCCAAGAGGTTTAATAGCGTTATAAAAACAGATTTCAGCGCCAGACCCAATTGAATTTTGCATACGGCTAATTAAAAGATCCTGCAGATAATCCAGTCGGTGGCCAAACGCTGGCTTATTCATATTTGGCCCTCTTTACACATGAAAGGGGTCGTATGTAGCGCCATCTAGGTGGTTATCTTTTTTCAGCAAAATGGTTTACTTCTCGCCTCTATTGAGAAGGGGATCCTGGAGGCGACATCTTTACAAATTTTGTGTCGTATCGCCGAGGGACGGAATAGTTCTCGTTGTAACGCCCGCCGATCGGGCTCTCCGAATGCGACTCCAACTTGAATAGCAGATCCAGTTTGCGTTATCGAGTAAAGTGTAAAATGTATATCAATTTACTTCGCGATTGAATCGTTTTTGGCGGAGCAAATGAAATATACAATTGGCGAATTTACTTCTACTGACAATCACAATAATTATAATAAGGGCTGAGGGGGCAAAAAGGTTTTGCCGATTGCTGACCTTTTGAAGAGTTTAATCAATAAGTCCTCAAGAACCAAAGGCGTATCCTTCATATCCGGATACCGAGAAGGTATTTTTTTATACGCTGTAATTCTTCTGTACAATAGATATTTTAATTCAACTTCAGAACTTAAAACGATACGTTTAAAATATTGGCCTACTACTTATATGGCACAATAAAACCCCTGGAACAAACGACAAGGCAATTACCCCCTCAGATTAAAATTGCTGCAATACAATGTAATTTAAACAACTTCTATGATTGAGTGTACACCAGCTGTTTGCAAGAAAGCTAGGCGCTAAGATATGGCCTTATTTATAGCAATATAATATCAGCAAATATGTTGTCTTGCGCATAACTTTAGTAAAATTAAACTTGAATAGTATCAATATGTTACTTCCCAGTAGGTCCTGAGAAACGGACCCTGCCGCTATCGTCTCGTAGCACAAATAGTCGGTAATTATAACTTTAGGACTAGCGATTACCCTAAAGTAGTTAAGTCTAATTTGTGTTTAAACGGTGTAACAATGTCGATAGGGAAATAACTTACATACGAGTATATTACGGTTGAAAACTTTGTACAAGGTATTATACAATAGCTATAGGTATCTCCATATCCACTTAATATTTAATTGTTTTCGCAAAGTTTCAGACAACATGTGAAGTTGAAGTAGTAATATAGTAGAAGGATTTAATCAAAATATTTGCCTTTTTTATGGTTCCAGTTTTGTCAAAGGAAATAATTCACAAGCCGCCATTACCTATAGAAAATATTAAAGAACGTGAGAGGAAAAGGAATGACACTAAGTTAACTAAGATATGGTATTTCCAAAGTTATAAGTGGCAAGACCGATTCCGTTCTAATGAACCGTTCATTCGATCTTTAATCGGTCTTTAGCTCACCAAGTTCACAGGTTCTACTAGCTTGCCTAGCTTTCATTTCCAGGAACTACGGAAGGGCATAATAAATAGTATATAGTCGTGTACAGTTTTAATTTGTTCCCCGTGAATATGAATATGCACGCCCTCGCCCCCTATTACAAGGGACTTCAAACGTTATACATTCAAGTACGAAATGCGAAGTTCCTGACCATATAATATACAACATTCTTTGTTTGTTATAACAAAAGGATTAAAAACACGGATTACATACCCAACATCCGCACAAAACGCAAAGCTTTATGAAGTGGAATACGAGTACTTTCGTGGACGAATGAAATGCCAGAAATATAAGCCAATACTGTAATAGTCATATTTCATGGCTTTTCCAAACTCAAGCATTTTCGGAAGTGATATCGCCGATATATACATAACATTCCTTGTCTTTAGCATTCGCAGCAACCAATATTACGCTAGCTCATAAAATTTCATTAATATTCATAGTAAAACGCGCAGAATTCATTTTTTTGACGTTGATTTATGTGCGGTGCTGGCGTGCATGCACTGTTCCCTCAGAGCTCTAACAATTGATATTGTCAGAAAAGCGTAAATCGCGTAAATGGTATGATATCATAATTAAGACCAAATATTAGATTTTTATTATAAAATAAGCAGTATTAGTATTGTTCATAATTACAATAATAATCTCAAATCCCTTTCTAAGAGCGAAGCCTTTGTTCAACAGTGGACGTTTTCCGGTTGATGATGATGATGATATCTACAATTGCTTCTACCTGATTTTCTATATCGACAGATTTTCCGGCAGTTGCAAATACTCGTTATGGTTTTTGGATATACCACTTAATAAGAGTAGGTTAGGCTCACATTCTACTCAGCCTAACCTATATTTCCACAGGTCTCTTGTTTAGATACTCGAACATAGGAGATAGACTAACTACTGTATCAATGTTTGTGTAGGAGCTCTCCAATCATATTTAGTAAAACCAGGAAACTACATGTAATACCCGGTAAGATTTGCAAACCTACTACTATGGTAATATACTTCAATCGCTATGTCAAAGACAAAATTTGACGAAGGCAAACCTATACTATGCTCTTGGCTCTTTTTAATCAGTTTCAATTTCGCAGTATCATAATACATTTCCAAAAAATCTACATTACATTCGTTTCAAACAACAAACTAGATACGTAATACTATATATAACTAGAAACTATAGATAGTTTAAGAATATGTATCACCTTAGTTTAGTAGCTATTGGTATCTACGTGAAATAATCACGCCATACTTAATACAACTAAAATGAGAATTAAAAAGTTTGTTTTTAACATTTTCGGTCAATATATCACGACAAAACTAACACTTTACCGCTTCGTAGTTGTTGTGTCTGGTAAAAAATAGTGCAACAAATTCCTTAGCAACGCTTTAATCTGTCGCAAGCTTAAACGAGCTGGTATTTTTATCAGGTAGTGATAAAGTTTAGTTTATTTGTTCGGGAGCAAGCTTGTTATTTTTCATTTATACTAATACTAGTTTCGCCCCGCAGTGTTACCCGCTATATATATACGATTAATACATAGGCTACTTATTATCGCCGTTTCGGGATAATAAGTAGCCTATATATGCATCCAGAGTGTCAGCTACCTTCATATGAAATTTCATCAAAATCAGTCAACCCGTTTGTGCGAGAAGAGGTAACAAACATACAAACTTTAGCCTTTATAATATTAGTGTGATTCTCATTTAAAGTTTTTTTTGCGGTAAATATTTAATGTTTATATGTAGAAAATAAGGTAAGATAATATGTTATTCTGTAGGTTCAAGCACGTGACGGACAGATTTGATCTGCTGTCTGTTTATCCCGTAACACATTTCCCTCTGAATAAAACAGGCAATTCACCGTATTCACGAAACAAAAGGGTTTGTATGGAACATGCATCGCGTTTTACTACGCGTTCCACAACATTAGTATTTTTCAGAACAAAAAATTATGTTCTCATTACGTCATTTCATACAGTATTTGATTGTCATTTGTTAAAATTGAAAAGATTTATAAGTGTCTATAACAGTACCTATATCTATAATATGACAACGGTTTATTAAGAAAAAAAAATGTTTTGAACACTGCAACTGATATGCTGTCCTTCGTATTATTTGGTAACTTATTCTACATCTAATTGTGCTTCATCGTAAGTATCTAGTAGATTTTTTACTACGGTATTTTATTGATACTTTCATCAACAGACGTAATAACGCATTATTCTGTAAGGGTACATTATATAGCTCTATTCGGCTTTATATGAAAGATTATATAAAACTACGAAACTACGCATTCTGTAACAGTAATCATGTTAACATAAATTATAACGTACCTGCTCATTTAGCCTACGTAACTACCAAAGTTTTTAATGTGAATACAGTTTGCAATCAAGTTAAACTTAAGATTGCCGTTTGTAGTTTAAACTAATGTAAATTGTGTGTGTCTCCGAGGAACGCACGGAGGTAGCAAATTTTCCCGTATGCGACTTCCACTTCCTTTGAATGATTTGCCAAGTTCTCGTACTTATACGAGACGTACTTGTACGCGGCGCGTCGTAGCGGTAGTAGACTCGAAACAACTCGGAGCTAATGAAATACTGGTACGAATACCAACTAACGGAGAGATGTGGTGTTTATTAGGCGATTGAGGTGTGAAGATTTCTGTAGTCAGTGCCTAACATAATCTTTTTTCAGCGTGGATGTATGTGCAATATGTACTGAATATACATAAACTGCTTCGTTGGTCTAGTGGTTGCTAAGCGCGAGGCCTGAGTTCAAATCCCGGGTCGAGCAAAGTGTTACTGGGTTTTTCCATTAGGTTATTCACAGTAGCAGCACGGAATCTGGATTTGTGCCCGGTTGACGGCATTAGACTCGTCTATTACATTGGGACCTAAAGCCATAACTGGCGAAATGTTATGGTTTTGGGTCCCACCCCTACCCCTTTGGGCAGGCGTGATGTTATGTTACACATAGATCAAAACATAATTAAAAGAACATTTAAATTGCCGCTGGAAAACTGTTACCTCAATACATTGAAGTAGGTAGCGGTTAGTTTACCAACTGCAAATAAGTTTATTCAGATTTTTTTATGTGATGTATCTAGAAACTTACGGTTTTTAGATTTATTCCTTTACTTGTGTCCAACCAATGCTTCTTGCCAAATTTAATGACGCCAACTGAAATTACCCTGTAGGCTTGGAGAGTGAAAATTGTATAAATTAATCAACAAAATTGCTCGTAACAAAGTGATCCTATAAGGGTTTCTTTTTTCCTTTTGAGGTACAGAACAGGTCAAATCATTAATATAGGTGAGGTCGATACATTTAATTAAACCTCCTATTACGAAAATGTAGGTATTCAAATTAAAAACATATTTTAAACCGCGTCCCTTTTGAATCTAAAATTATTCATTAAGTTTGAGTCTTTTAGCTATGTGTACTGCATAATATATTTTTTCAAAAACAATCGCTAAAAAGAATGCTTCTCTTCTTTTTAGAAATGTGGTTAAAACACTTTACACCCGAATTAAATATGCGCGCCAACGCTAAATTTAATATGCACCAGGTTTTATGAACCTTAATCACATTACATGTTCATTAGTATTATAATTATGCCTGCCTCGTTGGTCTAGTGGTTGCTAAGCGCGACTGCTGAGCACCAGGTCCTGGGTTCGAATCCCGGGTCGGGCAAAGTGTTACTGGATTTTTCCATTAGGTTATTTCCAGTAGCAGTACGGTGTCTGGATCTGAGCCCGGTTGATGGCAATAGGCTCGCCCCCTATGACATTGGGACCTAAAACATTAACTAGCGAAATGTGGGTGTACTACCTATATGTGCACCTACTGCCACCCCTTTGAGAATACAGTCATGATTTTATATAAAATAGATGTATATCATATTAAAATTTTATATAAATTTGGTATTATTGTCTGTTATCAAATGTTAATATTTTATTCCGTATCTTTATTACAGCATAAAAGCGGTAATTGATACAAGAAATTGTAGCCCCCAATTCCAGGACCCAAATAAGTTTACATTAATCTGATATCTGACAACAGATTCTATCAGAACTGAGTTATGATAATAATTAACGAGCTTGTATTCCAAGAAGCGTAAGAAAACCGAATTGGTTTACTGTTGCACTCTCACATTTCACCGAAGGCAGAATTGTGTTATTGGTAAATTCGAAACAAGGTTTGTAATAATTATACGCTTTCATAGGATCCGAACGATCTTCGTATACCGAATAGGTATTCCGAGTTCGTGTAGAGTTCTCTTCTGACTAAATTAGTGCATATTACGCAAAAAAGGCGAAATGGGCATTCTGAATTTTGAATGAATTCATAATTGTTTGCTTAGTAAGGAGTACAGACTAATCCATCCGAGTAAATTGCACTCGGACGTTACGCCGAGGAAACCGTAAAATAAAGTAAAAAAACTCATCTTTATAATTTCGCTTTTTTAGACTTCCGCAATCTAAAAAGGAAAGCGTAACCGTAATAAGATCGCTCGTTTTTCTGTCATAGTCGATTTTCTGTTTCTTGATAAGGGTGTTGAGCTGAAATGCTGCGTACCTACCTAGCTATACAGATTGCCCCGTCCATAATTCAACAAGTTGAGTGATGAAATATTTTAAAGTGATTGCGATTTAAGATGTACCTACAAGACGTAGGGAAAGAGTACATCATCAGATACATTGTTAATCTAAGTAATTGACGTTATTGGAGTCATAAAACCCTTTGGTGATTAAATAACATTTGAATCTGGTATCTACTAAAGCAACGTCGCAAACAATGGTACAAATAAAAAAAACTTTTGTAATTAAAACAAAACTGCTGGCTAGCTGTTTGTGATAAAACCGCCTTTAGTGCTTTCATATAATATATGATTTTTTCGGAACAATGAGCAAACGTTATTTTTCTGCTATAAATAGGACAGTGGATACTTATTGTACTGAAGGCCATTGTTATATAATTCTAGTACCATAAATAATATTTTTGATAACTGCTAAAATGTTTAATAGGACTAAAAGAAATAAAAATTTGTTGGATTTTTCTAAAATGTTTTTTTTTAATTTACTAGTGTACGTATACGTAAAATAAAAGTCCGACCAACTTGTCCGTTTCCGCATTACTATATGGATTGGTACATCAGGATTGAAAAGCTTGCAAAAACAACTCAAAAATACAATCATAATACAAATGTTGGTACATATTTTCGAAGTAATTAGAAGTTTTCGACAAGTCAAATTGACGTTTCTGGATCGTCCCCGGTCCCCGTCGTTGATATAACAGTTAATTTCCTATAAGCTATCTTAATGAGCACTAGCTGCCTAAAACTGTTATAGACCTTAGCGAGGGTAATTTTAAAGCTTATATGGGCTTTCAACTCACTCCGGGTAAGATCCGTAACAGTTTTTGGCAGCTTATTATAAAAGGCGTTCGGTGTCTTCTAGAAATTATTAATTCGTTTTTGGTAACCCTATTCTCAGTCTTAGTAACCTATTAAATGTCTTATTACTTATGATGGCTGGGGTCTGGAAGACAGAACAAAAATTTTGAAGATTTATAGGATCATAAGTGCGTTTATATTTCTTCTAAATTGTGCTAAAATAGTCGTTATAGGGTACCCCAATTGCGCGATCAATTTGTCTTTTTTTAAATGTTGTAACATGGTTACTTATTCTACACTATTTTACTCCAATTAATGACCATATTTATTTGGACAAATCGGACGAAATCGGAGCATTTCTATAACTTTTTTGTCATTTATTTTTAATCGACTAATACCACTTACGCGAATTCGACTTACGCGGTATTCAACGAAAAATGGATTATGAAGAATTAGTAAAGAAATTAGAAATTCTAGGGAAAGCTGCAATCTTTTTATGCTATACAACATAACGTTTTCGCCGAAATAATATATTAGCCGTTACCCACGGCTTGTCATCATAAGAAAAAAAAATTTTTTGATATAAATTAGCTTTTAATAAATCATCCTTTCTTTGATTATACTTCTACGTTTTTCGGATTATTAAGCAAGCAGTTATTGAAATCATAATCAAGATCCTTTAGGTTTTGCGAGGAAGAGATTTTAAAAAGATAGCAGTATTTGTAGCATTTGTGTTTATTAAAGTAATCTCAGTAATTTAAAAGTCAACATAGGTATTATAATTTCTGTCAGCTTGAGTTCGACTAACAATTGAGGAGTCACGAGTTCGGCCACAGTTGGGCATTGCGTTAACTTTGGATCGCAGCGGCCATTAGCAAACTGTTATCTGGCTTATTTGGAGTCCAGAATATTAGAATGTGGGCTGATCATTACAGAACATTTAGCCATCATTGGTAGTCTCCATATCAATTTCAAACAAGTGAGTTAAAACGAGATTTCTCCTGTATAATACAAAATGCATAATGGTTTAGCGTCCGTACAAATATGTGTGGATTATACAATCGTTTTTATACAATAAGTATTTCTGAGAACCGGTCATAAAATACGTTGTTAAAAATAATGTTGAAGAAAGTTACAATTTTATCAAACTGATGGCCAACTTAAGTCAATAAATACACCGTATTTATCGCTGTAAATTCAGCGAAGTTATAATCAAGTAGAATTTCGTGTAGGTCACATCAAATGTAAGATTTGATAAGTCAAACAGAATGTTGAAAACGTTTATGTCACTCCATCTCCATGCATATTATATAGTACATGACTATGAATAATTCTCGCTTAGTTAATTTCACAGCCATGATTGCCAGACTCCGATGTCAAACGACGGCAACAATTTCGTTTAATTACAGACGTAACAACTTGCAAGTTATTTAAACTGTCTCCTTTAACAACAACGATCCTCAAACTACGCAAGAACGAGTAAACTGTTGCTCTTTTTAAATATACATAAATATACCTGCGAAGTTTCTCGTATATTTAGCGTTAAACGTGACTTCGAACGGTGCCAAAGCAATTATTGTTGATACTCTTTTAGTTCCGTCTTCTGTTATGAGTCGTTTGATGTTGGCTTAAAGGTCCGTATTCTTTTGGGTGTCTAATAAATTACCTAAAGCTACGGTTTGGACTACGGCTCGTAGCAGCGTAGTATGCGGCGTAGCCCGTTTTGCATTCACTTATTATACATTTTGACACTTTAAGTATGGTTAAGTGACTGTAGCGCTTTGTAAGCAACGTTAAGTCAGTGTTACGAACATTAGTGTTTGTCCACACAGGTGTATGGTATAAATATTAATTATACGTATTATAGAGCGGGTACAAGTACGAGGGATATTTTATATTTTAATTCCATAAGAGCTTTTTCATAATGGACACCTTGCCATTCGTCTTAGTGTCAGGATTGCGACGCGGTCGGTGCCAGGCTTGGTTGGTTCCGCGGTTATACGCCTATACCTGCACGGCACAAGGAGTGCAGTAAGAAGAGTGAGAGCTATTCTGTTACTAAAAGAGCTGCCTACGTGTTTATAAACGAATGTAATGATAATGAAAAACCGAAACACTATATACTATTTATTTTTTCCGATACATATTATATACCTATTTACTAATCTTTGGGTAAACATGTGGAGTTCCTCAGTTTTTTTAAACTGATAATCCATCTACCCAAATATATACTTAAACACTCTTCTTCTTCGTATCGGCATGAGCCAATAGCCAGATGGAATAGGTCATGCCGTGGTAAAGAGATTGGTCAAACAACAAGGATGGTATTGAGATTGACCGTCCAGGGTGACAACCTTAAGGATCGTCACTCGTGGAGGTTCTCTACTTGCACACCACTTACACATTACGGTATTCAAACCTATCACTTTTTGATAATAAAAGAAATACATAGCTTTTTGGTGAAACTACGAATACTGGAAAGTTTAGTACCCACATATTTAAACACAAGTCGTACCCAAAATTGGTTATGGTTATATTATTACTGAATTTAATATTGATGTCATTGAAGTAAATCCTCTTAATTAAGACCGGATCCTATTTTTTCGAACATTTAAATATTATATTATATATGTATATAAATGTTCGAACAAATAGAATGTACATTTAATTCAAAATGTCGTTATTAATAAAATCTTCTTAACGTCCAGTTTGGTTTATTTGATCATTACTTGTATAACGTTTCAATAATAGAGTTTACATCGTTACTGGAAATTTTGTTGAGCCATCAAACCTTCTAATATAATATTTGTTTGTAACATCTATTCAGACAGCTATGTAAACACTATTCCGTATATAACACGTTTTATACCTCTGAGATGAAACGCCGAAACAAACTCCGAGGCCCGTCTCTTTTAAAGTCCAAACATTTCTCACCGTACATAATTATGTGAGAACAATGCGGGGCCTGTGGTCCCTTCATATATTTACGTATACCATTCTCGTATCAAGTTGTCGACTTAGTACAATAATAAAAACACACAATTAAGGTCCGAGGTATAAACAAACGGCAATCTAATATTATGACGAAGATAGATGTACAAATAACACACAAATCTAGTGTTGATTTGAGAAAAATATGATCGTAAATAATAATAATGGAACGGGAATGAGAGATAAAAGTAAGTACATATTAGCTCAGCAATTTGTAAGAGTCA
This sequence comes from Abrostola triplasia, assembly GCA_946251915.1. Lineage (NCBI taxonomy): Eukaryota > Metazoa > Arthropoda > Insecta > Lepidoptera > Noctuidae > Abrostola > Abrostola triplasia. Next base: position 6,528,900 of record OX276423.1, read on the forward strand.
ACCGAGGTAAATGAGTTACGACGTGTTTGTAAACGAGGGTCAGCTGTAAGAACAAGGTACATATATCTATTCATCATAACGCTCTATCAGGCTTATCGGTAGAGCCTGGATTAATAAGAGGTTGATTTAGTGTCACAATATTCAGAAATGTTACTTACTAAGCCTTTCATTTCTTTATGTAGTTAATTTTTTGAACTTTGATTCCACATCATACCGAAGTTTTGTCTTGCATATCGGTGGCAAATCTATAGTAATTTTAATGGGCCCACATCAAGATTATCGCCTATTTTAAAGCTCTTTCTTGGTGACACAGGTTATCCACCAGAACTTTTAATAGGTATAACGCGCAAACGCCATAACAGCCCGCATTTATTTTGCGCAATCGATTCGTCCTGTTACCGTTACTTCACTTCTGCAGTGAGACTAGTTCGGTATGGTAAGTTTTAGATTTAACTTGTCGCCTTTGCAACTAAGTTTCCGTGGTAAACTTACTGTTGGATGAATGCAACTTACCGCTATACATAACCTTAAATCGTGGATAACATCTATATCAGGCGAATAATAAAGAGAAAGTAGTATCAAAAGTTGTCAAAAGCATTACACAGTAATTTACTCATAACATCACGCTTGTATTCCCCGAAGGGGTAGACAGAGGTACACATATACTACACCCTCACTTCGTCAGTTATGTTATGGGTCGAAATGTAATAGGGGGTGGGACCTATTGCCATAAACCGGGCACAAATCCAGCCTCCGTACTGCTACTAAGGATTACCTAAAAATCCAGTACCACTTTGCCTGACCCAGGATTTAAACCCTCATGCTCATCAGTCGCGCTTAGCAACCACTAGACCAACGAGGCAGTCCCCTAAAACCATAAATTAATGTATTTAGGTATTAATATATGTAAACATTACCATGTTTGTTTTACTGCAGTAATTGAACATGGGATGTGTTCCAACTGTAAAAATGTTATAGATAATGTGCTCGGTGATTTGCCATAAGCTGCTTTAAAACTATGAATATTTTGCCAACAAGTTTTGCGTTGCGCCAGGTAATGCCGCCATTATCGCATGAAGCAGACTTCTTGTGCAAATCCACAAACATTTAAACCGTACTTTACTTACCATAATACTACAGATTAAATGCGTGCGAAACGCTTGTGAAATAACATAGTTTATTTTATTATATTAAGAAAAATAACAGTTAACAAAACATAGAATCTACACACACTATCCAAATATACAAAATTTCCATCTGTAAAATAACACTTCAGCATAAACAGGGTTGAGATTAGTCGAAACCTTAAAAAACTACAAATACACAAATTGAGTTTGTTAACGAAAATTAAACACAGGAGTGATTAAACAACGTGAATATAACCCGAAATGCATAGCATTATTTTAACGATGAAAACTCCATAAATATCCTCCGCGGCTTACCACTCTTGTTGAATATCGTAATATTTGTTATTTGATATTCACATTTCGAAGAATTCGGCTCGTGCATTAATTACCCAATCAGCACGTACGGACCGCCACAGGTAAACGTTAAATCATTTGAACATTTTTACCATTTAAAACAATATTTCAGCTTTATGAATTATATTTTTCAATCTCTGTTTATGCGTAGCTACCCGTTTGCGAAGCACTTAGCATTCACCCGGTCCGACCGGTTACTTTATAGACAAATATTTCACTGTAACATACGAGCCGCGCAAATAAAGCCGAGCATTTTTTCTCTACATTATTTTTTTCCTCTGTCCTTTGAAGTTGGCACTTTATTTAATGCTGTGTTAGTTCTTATTTCTCCACTCAGTGCTACAAGAGAATACAATATATGAAACACCTTAGAGCTCTACAAGAACCGCTTACGTATAAAATTATTGTCGTACGAGGCTTTCCACAAACTTATTTCATAATTTTAAGTTAGCCCGCTACAGTTCATGTTATTGTTAAAATATACATTGCCTTGGAAAACTGAGTAAGACTTTAAGAGCCATTTCACAAAATTTTGACGTTCGAATTTCGGTAGAATTGTCATGTGTGCGTGACACACCCACACAAAAATAATGCTAACAGTGTAGCGCAAAAAACGAGACGGACAAAAAAATCTTGATCGTTATTACAATATACCTATCGAGATTTATGAAAATATTTTGAATTCATTAGTAATTTGATCATATTATTTATTTGTTCCTATTTTTTAAGGCGGTTTTAATATTTTTTATTTCACAATTTTTAGTGATGCCTAGGATTCATCCGCCGTAGACATTTTGAGGATTAGTATTTGAAATCCTTACAAAATGTTCCCTCTAACGATATCTCACACGATATATACTATTAAAGTGGTAGAAGGCACCACCTCCCCCTCTTTTTTTCTAGTTTGTGGCGACAATTACTTAGGCAATATTACTTGTAACGACAGTTCTGCTATGATTTTATAAGGAGTTCAGTTCCATATCTCCAAAGATCATCATCAGATCTACATGAAATTTCAATGGGACTATTTCGAAAGAAACTACTTTCGAACAAAAAAAGAATTTTGCAAATCCATCGTTAGATAACGGAGTTATGCCCGAACATACATAAAAAATATATTTAAACATCCGAATTGATATCCTCTTCCATTTTTAAGTTTTCAAAATAAATATACAAAGGCGAACTTAATACCTTAGGCATATTTTACCAGTCGACTTTAGAGCGATATGGAGACAAATATTCGGTAGATGCACATATCGATGCATGCGATGTGATTACGTATGGCTCTGAAACGTGGTCGCTAACGGTTGGCCTTTTGGACAGGCTCAGAGTCACTCAACGAGCTATGGAAAGAACTTGCTCAGGGTTTCTTTCCGCGACAGGATCCGGAATACGGAAATTCGCCAAAGAACTAGGGTCACCGACATAGCTTCCAGAATATGCAAGTTGAAGTGGCAATGGGCAGGCCATATCGCTCGAAGAACCAATAGCCGCTGGGGAAGAAAGGTTCTCGAGTGGCGACCACGAACCGGTAGACAGCGTTGGCAGGCCTCCCACCAGGTGGACTGACGATATCGTCAGAATTGCGGGCAGCCGGTGGATGCAATTGGCAAGCTGTCGTTCATTGTGGCGTTCTAAGGGGGAGGCCTTTGCTCAACAGTGGACGTCTACCGGCTGATGATGATAACGTATGTATATCGATACGCTAAATTAATAAACATACGTACATGAAACAAAACAATACATATCAATACAATACATACATTTAAAGTTTCTTAGTAAACATATATTTATTCACATAAATTGATGTTAATTATCTCTACTATTATAACTATTTACAACTAAAATCTAATACAGGATAAAAACAATATATACAAAAATAACAAGTAAAAAACCATCAAAAAATTCATACCCATCGATGTCAACCGGTAACGTGCCCAAAAGACTGGCAGCATTGCCATGTTGAATGGCAATGCTAATTCTTTGGCCAAAAAATGAACCAGCCCTTTGGTCACATGTGGAGTCGACTAAGCGCTTTGCTAACTCTTTAAACAAAGCGCAAGTATTCGGACCCCATGGCCCAAATGTTTTAACGCCCAAACGGATCAAAAATACAATTACCTATCAGGCTATTGTATTTCCGTCATTTGAGGGTCTCCGCAGCAGCAGCAGCAGTGCCAGCGCAATACATACATATATATATATATAAAATTAGTCTGGAGATAATGCTGCAAAAGTATTTGTGTGAAAGTAAGCTTTGACCCTCAGCTTCAAGGAGCAATTACTGTTGCACATCCTGATTTCGGTGGAAACCATTAGGGTGAATTTTACGAAGAAGATGGAGTAAATTAAAACAGAGATCTATTCCAGCGCTTTAGGAGACACCAAGAGATGGGATAGGATGTAGACGAGGATATCGCAATTGACTATATTGAAGGTATTGGAAAAATCAACTAGGGCTGTATTTTTAGTATCTTCTATGCCTGCCTTAAAGTCGCCAATCGCCTGGCCTGCAACCGGACTGCAAGGGGGACAAGAGGTTATTTTGGTTGACTCTTCGTATATTCTCATGGACATAGGCCTCGAGCACTTTAGATAGGAAAGAAAGGATAGCGATTGGTCGGAAGTGACTGGGTAGAGAAGAGCTCGATATTTTAGGTAAAAGGTGAACGAAAGCTTTGCGGTACAAGGAGGGGAAGTATCCGGTATCCAAGGAGCACGATATTATGTGTGTGATTGCTGGAAGAAGGTGGTCAACTATTGTGACGATCATTCCGCGATAGACGTTATCACAGTCTAACGCTATGGATTTGATGGAGGATGATCTTTTTGATTTCTTCCTCAGTGACTGGAGATATGTGCAAGGGATTCATGTTGGGACGCGGGAGACCATCGACATAAGCAAGTGTCTGAGGTTTGGTCTTTTGTCCAAAGTTGGGCTAGTGAAGAAATGCGAATTGAGATCGTCCAAATCAATGGAATTCAACCGGTCAAATAGTGGTGATTTGCCAATACTGAGAGTTTCAAGGAACTTCCAGAGATCGGCAAAAGTGGAACATAAATAAATGTAATTTAGAATATGGCGGCGTTTGGTATTGGATATTACTTAATTATACCGATTTCGTGCAGCTTTGAAAAGATTCCAGTCCTCATCACGATCTTTCTTGAATTTTCAAAAAGCGCGATCCCTACGCTTTATGGCCAACTTTACACCATTCAAAATCCATGGCGCAGGTGGACGCTTCAGCTTTACCTTTTCAACCGGTGCGTGTATATCATAAAGCTCGATGGTTTCCCGGTTAAAACCGCTAACCTTTTCGTTGACCGCGGGAGCCTCCATCATAGGTTTCCAGTCGATTAGAGAAGCATCTGAACTCAGTTTGCTTACATTGATTCGCGCGAAGCTGTGCATGTACATTGTACAGTACCTTGAGCTTAGGTTTATGAGGTTTGAGGATATACGATAAAAGTATAAGGTCGTGGTGAGAGAATCCAGCGGTGACGAGTCGGCCATGAGAGGAAACCAGGGAAGGATTGGGGGTATTAATGAAATCGAGCCGAGTGTGCTCAGCTACATCGTTGTGGTGAGTGGCTTGAAGCAGTACGACGAGTAGGCTGGCAGAATCGACTATGTGCAGGAGTTTGGAGGATTGGGAGGTATGCGGAGTAAGGAAGTGTTGAAATCTCCCATGATGATGTGGTGTGCTGGGTGTGCATAATATGAACCTATCGATTATAATACAGTTTCGAATGCAGTGGAATCGTTACGGAGGTAAATAGCGGCGCCACCCCTTCCCTTACCGACCTTATAATTGCAAATAAGGACGAACTCGAGCAGGGGGTAGAAAGTAGATAAGATGTGAGGTTTGTGCAAAATTTCCGAAATCAGGTTAGCATGAACGTTGGCTGGGACTACTTTGCGCATTAAGGGGTCAACATTTTTGGCAACATTTTTCGCGCAACTTATAATTCAGTGTGCTGCTACAGAACAGAAACTTACGTCATCAGATATAATATCTGATTGGATGGTTGCTGAATATTAATCAAATAAAATATTTTAAAAGAATTTAATAACATTTTATAATAAACAAAACCGGATGAAAATAATTCGTAGAAAATGAAAACGTTGTGGTCGTAGTATAAAAATGGGTTTTTAATACGAATTTTCGTAATTCAAAATTTGAAAAAAGTGACACAGGTCCTGCCTCTAAGGGCGCTCGGGCCCGACTGATCGTTCTACGTTTGTGCATTGTAATTTATTGTGATTTTGAGTGATATTGAAAATGGTATTATATCTAATTAAATAAAGGAATATTAAAAAACATTCTATTAATAGATTTCCCAAAGAGCATAGTTCATTATGGCATAATTTTAAAAGTAATAAATACCTTTATTTAAACCAAAAAGTCGCGATAAAATTACCATATAAAACCGTGAAAACCGGTTTAAGTATTTATTTTTTTATCAATTAAAAGTGTTATTAATCGAAAATTTTCCACCGTATGTTACAACAAAAGTATATGTCCTATGCCTACTGTATTTTTTCCATTTAAATTTGTTTATGTAAATGGTAGAATTTGAAGCCCGAAAATGGCTCTGCGATGGATTTTCAGAAAACGTGTTGCGGGAAATAGCTCACCACACAGCAATCAAGTTATATTTTGAAAATCTAATTCTATTTGTAACAATGGGAAAGATTGGTCTACATTCTACATGTATTTAGAAATTCCTTAGTACTACCTAAGATGGTAAATTTCGCGTCCGAAAATTCAGAAAACTGTCAAAAAATGTGAAATGGCTCTTAAGCACACTTATAATAGACACCGCTATTTGTCTCGGTTCTAAACAAGCGCAATTTGGCGTTCGACTTACAACTTAGTCTGCGAGTTAATCAGTTAATATTCCAACAAAAACAAAGACGTTATTTTCTCGTCTTTGACTGACTCCTTCTTAAGCTGTTTCACGTAAAGAACTCTTTTTTAATATTGTCTTAATACGGGTAATTTAATTATTGCTCCCAGACAGCATTAAAAGGCATCGCGGCATGTTCAAAACGATAAAAGCTAGTCTTCTACCTAAAATGACGTGCATTTGGCAACACCAGACAAATATAAGTTAAAGAAGAAAGGGAGAGCTTTTTATACTGCACACGCTAGTTATAATAATAGAAATATATTTTTTGTAGTATTGGTATCGTTTATATTGAACACTTCTGTATGATGTTATGACATAGGTACACAAACACCTGAACTCTAAATCAATATCTGTTGAGCATACAAATATTTGTCTCGGACCAGATATAACGGCTAGTTCCACAAACAGGAAAAGGTGTGAAAAACTATGTAAGTCACTAAAACCAGAACCACTTATTCGGTAGGCAGATATTATATTCTGTGTTTGTTTACATTATTATGCCCATCACAAATAATTTCACGTCATGGAATGAAACTTATAGTTAAAGAAATATTTAATGGGCTTGCACTAAGTGACATGGTTTCAGCTTTTGAAGAAAAAATAATCTATTACTGAAATGTGTAATAGTCATTGATAAAGGTCAAGGAAAGAAGAAGGAAAGGGAACGTCACTGTATAAACTCGAGCCACGCAGTATTCTTTGTATGAAACTCCCTACTTTAAAGTAATAATAATAATGAAGGAGATAATAAATGTATTTATTTTTCTCTAATTAACAGAAAATTTATTCTAAATTAGACGATTTATAGAGACTGGTGTCTGCAGTATGTAGAACCTATATCACAGATCACCTGATAGGTAAAGCACCCTAATCGGATGCGTAACGTAATCGCCTCGCCTCAGGACAAGCTCGAACCGGCGCGGGAGCTGTAAACGCGGCGTCGCCTAGCAGTTGCTGAGTCGACGTATCAGAGTAGCTGATCTGCTTTTTAACGTGCTTATGTAAGATTGGCGCCTGTTTGAAATCGAGGCGAAAGGCGGTGACGATCCCTTTCCGATTTCATATGTGTGCTATGACCCGAAAACCATTATTCATTTCACTAATCAGTCTTACCTAATCATTACCTATCGATAGTTATGATGTCGATAACAAGGGAATTAATACAACACTACAGGTGAGGTTAGGATAGCCTTAGATCAAAGTTTAATTTACGTGATGAGTTACGTAATTACTAAGGTCATTGTTGTGATTACACAAGACAGTAGATTAATAATTATATGAATCTTACGATATTCACCTACCTGTATGCTTACCAAGAATCGTAGTTACTATATTTGAGTCAGTAAAAAATGGATACTATTTACATACATATGTTTATGTAACTAGTAACCATTGTTAAACATAATGCGCAAATACTTAGAGCTTACACAAATGATAAAATATTTAACGGATGAGAATAAAACAACGCAGCTAGTAAAGGCTGCTATCTCAGTATTACGGGCCAACAACGCAATGCTTTAGCGTTGATATTCTGACAGCGAAAGCTGATATAAAACGGTACACGGACAGTTATGATGTATATGAATATTATAGTTTATTAAACAGGAAAACCAAAGTAAAATACAGTACAACCTCAGTATTCTTGGCCCGATGATTCTGAGGTTGTAATGTAACCTTTATTTAAAACCGGGATGCGGTACAGGCAGTATCTATTAGTAGCCGAACAGTTTTATTTTCATACCATTAATTAAGGAACAACTTCTTATGCGCGCAACATTATAGCAGAGCATGTTGATTTGTTAACGTTATGTTTTTATTATGAATATTTAGATATAAGTTTTAACTATATTATTTACTACACTATTGTATTAGGTTGTATCTACCTGTAATGATAGATTAATTAGAAGATAGATAAGCCTTAAATATACTCAGATCTCCATTTGTACGTTTCTATAATTTGAAACATGTGAATTGATGTTTGTTCCTTTCAATTAATTGACTTATGGTTTCTTAACACGTTAAGCTACTTATAATGCTATACTTGTGGATATTAAAGCTAATAAAAACTGTTCATTAATTCAAAAGGTCGTAATAATAAGCAAAGTGTATCTGCTCTTCGTCAAGTATTGTATAATAGTAAACATACTCTTCACCGTGACGTTACGTATCATAACAGTGGATCCTGCACAAGTGTCGTTGTCATTGCTCATTATACAATAACAATGATACGACTACCGTAATTATGAGCATCTGTCTATGAAGGATGATATTATGTACAGCTCGAGTGGATGCTTCCATGAGGAGCTGAGAGCCCTCTGCCCACAATTTACACAGAACATTATTCGGCGATGTTCAGAGCACTTGTCTCGAACCACTTAATGCTATCTAAAATTGCCTTAATGTTGTTCACCAACCCTGATTGAGCGGAAGAGAATCAAAAAGTATTTAATGTCCGATACAACCGCCTTTCGAGCTATAATTTGTAAAATGCTCAGCCAGTGCTAAACGATAGCTGTTACTTGCTTACCATTAACGTTTTATTGGCTCTTTAGACTCGTTCCGGAGTTGGTAAGTTAAAAAAGATTAAATCGATCAACATACCTAATCTTACGTTAAATATTGGTCATTAGATTTCTTTTGAAAAATAATAATTCTAGCATTCTGCCTACTGCTAAATCTAATTGTGCAATGATAAAGTACCTAGTACCTACATCTTGATCACCAAGTTAATACCGAAACAATTAATCAAATAAATGATATATTTTTTTTATAAATTGCAATAAAAACGTTGAAATTGAAGTATTGTCTCACGGAGTATTGTTCATCCCGATGTTTATATTGCGTGCAATATTTCGAACTTTTTGCTCGGCTGTAGTCACGACCAATCTATCCGTGACCACTGTAACGGATCCGGGAGAATAAATACGTGTAACGGAGAAATAATGTTCTATTTCAGCGCCAACATGACTCTGCATAAATGTTCAATAGGTTTGCACTAACCGACTTATTAATACTCAAATTGAATTTTACTAAATGTTTATTCTATTTAGTACGATAAGATAGTTACGCTTTGTCGAACAATAAATATTTATAAACGAAGACAATTTTATATTAAGTGATTGGTTCAAATAGGTCTATGAACACTGTTACATTATTTTACACATTTATTATACCTATACGTAGTGATAAGGAATTGTACGTTTCTATGCAAAGTATAAAAAATTCCTCTTTATAACTTGTGACAAAAGGTGACTGATAACTGCTTTATAGCCGTGACCTCTGGTCTAACAAAAAAGAGCTTACGCCGACACAAAAAGGCAAGGAGGCTTTATGACATTTCTATCTTATATTTTACAAGGATGTTATGTGTTGTTAACAGATGCTTGAACTTTAAGTATCCGTGACATGGCTTTATGTCCACATATCCCAAAGTGAAACATGGCTCTCGGGCGCCGTAAATACCAGTAAAGTGTTCGTATAAATATCCGCAATCAACAAAAGTCACCCACAAAGATATTTTTTCAACTTCGCCATTAACCAAACAGGAAAATTTGCTGATATACTTAGCGAGTAGTTTTAATTTGTATTTACCTTCTTCTTTTGAAGACGGGACGGTCAAATAACTAAGAAGAAAATAGGTTAGAAATACAAAAAAGGACAAAAAGCTATTCGAATGGACCATTAGAGGTATTACTGCTCTTGTAAAGTAAATTGAGCGAAAGCTTACGTTTAGGCCGGTTACGTGGTTCGATTGTGATTTTTTAGCGCATTCTGTTTTTGTCCAATAAAAATAAAATGTGACTTGACTGACAGATTTCGTTCACAAAGAAGAAACAACTTAACATCTTCACGCGTATTCCCCGAATAGATATGCAGAGGTTCAGATAATTTAGTATCCTCATTTCGCCAGTTATGTCATAGGTTCCAATGTAATAGGGGCGAGCCTATTGGGAACCGGGCAAAACCAGACTCCGTGCTGCTACTGAGAATTACCTAATAGAAAACCGCAGAAACACTTTGTCCGACCCGGGATTTAAACCCAGGACCTCATGGTCAGCAGTCGCGTTAGTGATCACTGGACCAAGGAGGCAGTCGAAGATAAAATAAAATATTTTAATTCGTTAATCTTGTTGTTGTGTTATTTTTCTGTTGGAAATTTGTCTCCTCTAATACAGAGATCCTAGGAGAGCTACGAACAACAGTGTGAAGGGCTCTTGGTTAAAATGTATAAATGCTGGGTACTAAAAATCTCTTTACTTATCTTTTTTATTATGTTTAACTGGCGAAATGTGGGTGTACTATATGTGCACCTCTGCCTACCCCTTCGGGGAATAGGTACAGGCGTGATGTTATGTTTTTTATGTTTTATTATGTAAAAATGTGTTCATCTCACCAAACTGCTCGATTCAGATTTGATACGAAATGTTTGCCTTGTTTGATTTAGATGTCTGGAAAATAAATCTTACTAGATACTCGTCCAGTCGGATCCAGCATTGTACCCGATAACTGTAAACTTACATAAGTCTTGCCTTATGTATGGATATTATCTTTCATAACACGTTTTTGTTAACCCTAGAATACTAACCATCGCCTGCGAGGCCGCCACTCGTAACATTTTTCGTTGTAAATCAAAATTGCGAGGCGATAGCGGCGTGTGCGCTCGTGCCAACTCAGCACCCCTCGCGCTGCGTTGGATGGCAGTCGCGCGTCCCGCGGGATCTTACCGTTGGCGAGATATTGACCTCTAGATCGCCTGACAGGCGATCATTAGTATTAAAGGTAACTTATTTTTGTATACTGGTTTTCAGTTTTTGTGTTTTATTACGGAATGTTTATATAACAAAATGATTTTAATAAATACTTTATTTGCAGATAAACATGGACGACAAAGATATTAAAAATATTTTGTTGGATGTGGACTCCGAGAGTGAAACCGAGGATAATTTGATGAAGATTTTGTCAGTACGTCTGAATAATGTGAGAAGAAGGCATGAATGCTATTATTTATGTTATTATGTCATTATTATATTTTTTTTATTTTAATTGTTTTCAACTATTTTTGTGTTCTTTAATTATGTTATTGGTGTACACTGTTTAATTAAAGTAAATAAATAAATAATCTCCACATTGTATTGACTGTGCTTAAAAATTATAAGACTGATTTTAAACTTATGTGCCATAAAAATGTGATTGTTAGAATGTTTATTTTTGTTATAGTTTCAAAGAATGGTTCTCAAAGAACGTGTTTGTTAATTTTTGTTCCTATAATTATTTAATTTTTAGTACATTCGTTATTAAATACTAAATGTCTATGTCGCCAAAGTAAGTGAGATTACTGTTAAGTTTAAGGCTCAATTTAAAAGACTGATTGATCTATTTTCAAGAATTTAATAATATGTTTAAGAAAGGCAGAGGTTAACCTTGTTATGGTGATATTTTTTTTAAATTTTAATAAAAAGTGTAAAACAAACTTTCCTGTTTTTCTTAAGGTAGCCTCCCAAGCGATCATTAGTATTAAGCAGTATATAAATTATATTAGTATTCTAGGGTTAAGCATACTTAAACAAAAATAAATTTTCTAGGAGCTTTATGATAGGTAGGTATGTACATATATACCTACACGATAAACGTGAAGATGATATTATTTTAATGTGCCTCTCGATTATTTCTCGCATTGTTATTTACATCTGACTTATGATCTCTAAGTGAATGCAACGTGTGGTAAACCTTATTCATATGCCGCAAGCATAGAATACGTACAGAATATTAGGCTAAACACAGTCATCAAAAGCCGCTCAGTAGTTCACAGGGACGTGTACACAAACAGTTTAAGACCTCCTTTTACATCACACGGCGTAGTCTCCATAAACTAAAGATGGAACACACTCAGCCTTTACTTGTATACTCCCGGGCTACTCCACTTGTATATTGTTGTATGTGTTAATACGCTCACGGGTTTATCTGTTTAACCCTTCAAATCACCGAGGGCCGTAAAATAGTCTATTTATTTTGGACAAGGGAGTCATCAAGTACTTTTTTGTTTTCTATTTTATGAACTTGGCAGTAAAACATCCTAACTCAGTTTACCTTTATTACATTACTCACTATTTTCTTTCCTTTTAAATGATAAGGATATTTTGACGTGAAATGAAAGGAAGTGAAAAAGAGAAACCATTTATTGGGCTTCACGATACACCACACAAAGTCAACAAGGAAAATAAAATAAGTAGATTTCAAATAAGTTACTTTGGCCTTTGTGGATTAGTGGGTATTAATTTATCAAATCTCAGATTCGAAGACATTTTATTTTAAAAGCTGGGCTTGTTATTTAGCTGGTTATAAAACGATTCAGTTTTAGAACGACGAAGAAAATAAAAGAAAACATTGTTTTTACTAGTTACGTTGCCGTCGCGTTAGAAGTGAAATGTACGTTTTATCTTTATTTATTTAACATGGCCCTTTTATCTTAAAAGGAATATAATTTAAATATAAAGCTATGCAACCTTCAGTTTTTGATTAACAACATCTAACTAGTTTATTGTTAATTAGATTTCTTTCGAACTCTTTCGTAATTGGAAACATACTTACACGTTTATATTTATTCGCCGACGATGTTTCTTTACTTACGTGGCTCGAACCCTTCTCACAAGTGAAGTTCTCACTAGCGAAAGCAGATTTAATTAGTGTTGTTTGTACAGTTGCGCGGTGCTTGCAAATAATCTGAGTTTAGCTTCGAGCGCCGAGCTCGCCACACAACACAATACCGCCTTCCTTTTTTGGCACCTATTCATAATACTCGTATACTCGTGGCTAACTCTTAATTTACAACTAGGCGCTAACTAACTATAACTATATTGTTGTTAACCAAAGGCAGCGCCGACGACTTTATTTATTATATTTAACTAAAACGATTACTTTTTAACGTTACATTTTCAATAACCAGTTTAGTATTTGAGTAAAGTAATGTCAATGTTAACTGAACTTTATAAAAGGTATTGAAAAAAACTTATTTTTCACAGAATATTTCACAATACTTTCAGAAAATATACCCGTTGTGGCCCGAACACAATAAGTATCGTCACCGTTTCCCGTTCGGAATTCAAAATACCTGATAACATAAAGACTTTATAATAGTCACCCTATCGATGATAACATCATTTCCTACTTTTACCCTGCAAGCCACTCTAGCTAAGTAGACATTTATGACAATGGCACCGGCGTAATAGGTGCTCTTGTCACATTACATTTTCACTTCATGAAATATATCCACAACCCTATCGCTCCCAGCACGCATCGAGTTCCTTTTCATAGAAAATTGTCTATTTATCTAACAGTGTTATCTTTGGCATTTCTTGAATGACAAAGCGGGGCGGCTCAATAACCATCCAATTTGCATAACCTAATTTCTCGTGGCTGCGTCAAATTGCTGACAGATCTCAGAGCCCGCACTCCGATCATAATGGATGGGACGTCGATTCCGATAAGACCGTATACTGACAAGAATATATTTGGTAATTAACGTACGCCTATATTACAATTAGAATCGTCGTCTGGTCAGCTAGGTAATCATTAATACGTAGGTAATACAATTATGTAGTAATGACCAAAATAATAATTGGCATTATACTTTTTTTTATTTGGACTATCTGCTACATCGTAAATGAGTTACACACCTTAACAACTTTGTGTGTTACACCAGCATCAACGCGAATTCTTATTTTTATCTTTAATTAATAGAGTATTAAACATCGCTTGTACATAAGGATATAAAAACAAAAATGTGTAATTATGAATTTGGTACGAACTTCGAATGGAAACGTTACGAAATAAAATTCAAATTAATTTAAATTTGGAACGCCCGACGTGGCCACAAATCAGTCTATCTTTTTTCCTGTCCGACCGGCCAGTCTCATTTTACACAGACTGATGCAGACCGCTGATAGTTGTTATGGTTACATTCTGCTCCGTCCCAAATAAAGTATAAAAAGTTAAGAATCTTTTTTGTTTGCTTATCTTAGCGTATTCTTTTTCAGGGTTTAGGTGCCTATTTTTAAAAACCTGTCCAAACTTTTTATTGTCTAACTGGCATTTCTATTTATACATTTATTTAAAGAACGTTAAATAAAAATCGAATGTAACTTAAAAGAGAAATATAATTACATTGTAGATAAAAGATTTGTCAACAATAACACCCGGTGCGCATCAGATTTTCTGAGCTATAGAGCAACAATTACTTACACTCTGCCACTTATAGGTCTATGAGGTGGCTAGCCTTTTGCAATTTATTAGACCTACGTTATCTACTTTCCTTTATGTTACGGTGGGTATTTTCTTCTTGGTTATAATAAATAATATAAAACTACAATAAAAAAAATGATTTTTATATCCAATGGATTATGTACCTAACTGCCTATATTTAAAGAAGCCTTGCCATGTATGTAATTGGCAGCTAGTATACTCATTAATTGTATATTAAGGTTATTATCAAAATAATATCGTGGCAAGTAGTAGACGTAAAACAATATACGATAAGCAAAAAAACTCGAATGAATGAATTTCATTGTTCGATAAATCAGTAATAAGAATAGTTCATTGTATAAGAAGTTACAATCAGTGCATTGATTTTTGAAACTCACAGGATTCAGTGATTTGATGTGCATTGATTCGTAATATTTCGCGTCGAATTATAAACACTCACTTACAATCCAAATCTATTTTGGTTACGAGATTTGATTTTTGAAAACAAATCTATATACATAAAAATATATGCGAGTATCCAATATATTTGGTTAGGTATATTGCTGGTAAAAGCTACTTACTTAAAGAAATACAGGTTTAAAATCCAACATCAAACAAAGTAGGTGCAAGTCTTGATAAGATTTAGTTAGAAATTCAGTTTCTGCTTTAGCTTCATGTTTGCACTTCACCTACAGACTGTTCGAAGGTAATTCGCAGCATCTACCAAATCGCTACTTAGGTAAGTAATTTTGTTCCAAGATCAGAATACCTATTCTTAGTTAAAGTATGCAGAAGCAGATTAACTTCAAATTGAACTTAACGTTTCTGCTTGCCGTTGGGTTCGTTTAGTGCTAAACCGTAGTTATTAAGTAACATAGTACTAAGTTTAAGTTACGAAGTTTAAATCAAGCTGAAGATAAGATTATCAAGTCAGGTCTAATCTGAGGAACTTATGTCTTCTGCTGTCCACGGACTGTACGGCAAATTGTATTTGTTCCAAGCTCGATTAGTAGTTTTCTCTGTTAGGTACCTATAGTACTGAGGTTATAATGAAAAACATTTAGGACCGCCGTGTGAGGTATTATCGCGTGTTTCAATAGTCATAATTTGGCACGTTGCGGTTGGACGCAACTCGGATTACACGTAGTGATTCCACTCTGTAATGAAGCTATCAATTGCTTTTGAAAACCAAAATTTCGTATCACGCGCAATTGTTGGACATTTAAAAGCAGCATTGTCCCTAAAACGGTTGTTGGAATTTATGTTATAGTATAATGCAATATACATACTCGTGCATGAATTGTAGATAACACATGACACAAAACCGACACTGTTATTGTAATAGCAACAAGCGCACCAATGACGACGTCGCGATCCTGAATTTCAATAGGTCATTCAATGTTTCATTTATTCATTCATTCGGTTATATATTCGAAAGCGTCGCGTCCTCGTATATTTGAACTCCTAATATAAACAGTCCCGGAGACCCTCCAGTCTTTACAGATAGATTATTGTCAGAGGAACGCAAAAGAAACACCACACCACATTTTAGGATGTTATTAAAGAGTCTGGGTTTTCGGCTAGTTGATAGCAGTAGGCTCGCCCTCTATTACATTGAGACCTATAACATAATTAGCGAAATGTGGGTTTACTATACCCCTCTGCCTACCCCTACAGGGAATACAGGCGTTATGTTTTGAATGTTTCTGAAGATCGTGTTTGCTATAGATACCTACCTAAGTGTGTCGAACCGCTGCAAGATAATTATAATTTATGTACTTAACGTTAAACAGGATAATATTTAATTTAATATGAACACGGTCCTGTTAATTAGCGGAGGTATGAATACTGCTGTTGGTTTTGGATGAGGTGTTCCTACCACTATTGATGTATGATTGAATGTCGGATGACCAGTCGATGGTCATCCGACATTCCGAGAGTCTGATGACCAGTCTATTATTATGATACCTGCAACGTTGAGTAACCCGATTATCAAGCGTAGGTATTCCTTTCCAAGGAAAAAAGTTCATTACATTTTCTTTCAATGGTGTTTTTAGTCTATAAATTTAAATATGGAAGATTATATTCCGATAGGTTACATACATTGAGTAATTGTCATCACTACTGAGTTTCTTAAAATTGTATGATTCTTTTTTCTTTATTTCTCTCACAATGGGGTACATGATTTAAACTAATTCTAGATCTTAATTAGAACACATTGCGAGAGCTGGTGCCTATTGTAGGTTTTATAAAAACCTGTATTACAGTTCTTCTTAGTATCCTAATAAATCCTATCATTGGCACAGAAGTTTCCGTTTTGAACGTTCTAGTTCACATATCGTTGGTCAAGAAATCTGTATTCATGTGTTAGCTGGCAGTAAATTGAGTGCGTCGTGACTCCGCGAGGTAGGTTTGTCAGGATTCCAAGAGGAAAAATTAAATTCCTACAGACTACCAGCGCACCCTACGTGCACTCACGTTGCCGTCGGATCGCGTGGCACAGACCACGTAACACACAGAAGTGACGAACGATACAAAGTCAATAAAATGTGAAAATATAGGAATTATAACGCATTGCAAAATGTCGTTTACACGTTATTGTTTAATTAAATTAATTGTTCTATATTGGTGTTAATTGTTGGTAATTATTACCAATGGAATATTTTTGTTAAATCTTAAACAAGAGTTTTATGTTAAAACGATACCTATCTTTGGATACACTACTAATTATTTTAGTTTTTACACGGATTTCATAATGTATTTATTTGACGTTACGAAATCACTGTAACATCTAAAATTGAATTCCTTTAGCACACTAGCTATGAAATCATTTTGTTTTTTTACAAATAAAACGCAAAGTCGTTTCTAGCAAACGATTCACTCCAGTGTGCCAAGAAAGTTCAGTTAATAAGCTAACACGGTAATCTATTAACTCGGCCGACTGCAAAATAAGTATACAAAGAATTTAAAAGACTAAAATCTTCAGCAAAGTGAGCAATATGAGCAGCGGCTCAAGGCGACTCATTGTAATCCGGCTTCGTTGTGCAGACACTTCTTAATATTCTTTTTGTAATGCAGTCAAAGTGGGGCGGCGGCTTAGCGTCCGCTGTAAGTTGTAAGGCGCTGAACAAAATTAATGGCTTTCCTAGCGCGCCTGCAGGCTTAATGCCGCCGACACGTGATGCACTGCCCGCCTCCGTCTTCTATCACGGCAGAAAAAACCTTCCTACAAGTTTGCCGTTAAGAACTTGGTAAACTACAAGTTTTAAGCGAAAAATGCAAGTAGCACGTCAACTAAAGTATGCATTCGTTTTTTCATAGAAGAAGAAAAGTATCGGAAGTAGAAAGTTGTGTGACTTGTGTTAGGTACGTATCTATGTGATGTGTAGGTAGGTATAATTATATTTATTATCACAAGAAATGTAAAAATATGTAGTAGTTCAGTTCTGAGTTTTGTGTGCATTAGGTAAAAATCTTGCAAAAAAACGTTAGCAGAAGTCGCAGAAGACATTACTTGGTCATACGAAATTGGACCAAAACGGAAATCGGGCTTGTGGGTTTCGAAACTTATGTACTCAGCCAATACGCCTCGCGGCGTACTAAAGTTCTAATAGACATTAGACGAACAAAGCCATGCACCACATAGTACCCAGTCACGTTCACTAACTCTACACTGTTTTGCAGCTAAACACGTAAACACTATTATTCATTTCATTCAGCCTAATCCAGCTCGGCTTTACAATGGAAACGTAGAACATGCAACACTAATGGTAAGTATGAATGCAGTTGAGTGATGTTTAAACAAAAAAAATTATAGTAATGAAGGTAATTACCAAAGAGGTAGGTATAGTAGCCAGTGATAAAAATTTTAGCATTTCATTTGAGAGCCATTTTTGCACCAAATTATATTGTATATAAAAAATCACCAGTCGCCACTGATATTGTTGTACGTAAGCGACATTTCTCCTGCCAATGCAAGTTCCATGTAATAGGGGCAGAATCTAGAACCATATTAAACTGGGCACAATACGTTTTGAAGAAAGTACGTAAGACATTTAAATCCTCATACTGGTACTACTTCTTCTTATCGTATGGTTCATGAACAACCTGATGTCAGAGTGCCTGTAGGCCTCTGACATGGCTTTACACACCGTTGAAAAATCCCTCAGGTGTGCTGGTTTCCTCACGATGTTGTTCTTCACCGTTTTTATCAAGTGATAAGTAATTTATAATACGCACATGAATTCGAAAAGACATTGCTTTGCCGGCCTTGATTTGAACTTGCGAACTTTGACTTAGCAGTCCAACAGTCATACTATGTACCTACTCGGCTATTAGTGCTCATGCCAGGTGAATTCTTATAAATCTGTAATTCCTGAAAGTAACCCTTATGACAATGAGTTAATATTTCATTTAAAGAAAATTTCAATGACAAAAGGACAAAATCCATCAATATGAACAATAATATTATGAATAATGTATTGTATTAAACGTCATTACAGGTCGGCTCTGAATGTCCATTGTTGAAAAGATTGACCCTAGGGAGAATTCTGTTCGCTGCCAAATATGAATCATCGTACTTACCAATCGAATTAATAAATGACAGACAACTGATACAGAATAATTCAGTTACATGAACCGATTCAATTAAATATCATATTAAACAAAATTTTTCAAGTTAAATCGAAAATTTAAAAAAAATGGTATAAATTATATTTATTCTAAAGTATGTATAGATAGATGTTTTATTTATTTAATTATGTACAAGGTATCATAAAACCAATATTTAATTTATTTAGTTACCAATATCACTTATTCTCGGTACCTGTTATTTATACCGAATACTAATTACAACTGAACTTGAACATCGCATGAAAATGTCACAGAAATTGTACATGGTCATATAAACCCTCTCTCTCGTAACAGCCAGCACACATGCTACACACGTTAGCGGGATAGCATGCATAAACAGAGCCACAACAACTATAGTTTTAATGCTACTAATATTATGGCAGATAGTTTTAGATGTTCTACATAGATTTTGTAGAGATATGAAGAGATGGCTCCAGATTAGCTGGAACACGTATTTCCAAAACTTCCAGCATCAACTAAGGTCTTAATTGTTCTTGTGCCTGTTCGTCGTTTGGTACATGGGTTGGTTCGCTAGTGTATACGACTGTACGTGCGTGTAGAGTCACACGTTCGCCGGTGTCACTGTAAAGCTGTGCAGTGTCTGGAAGGTGTGGCAGCGTTGTGGTTTTTAAAGATCAACGCTCTGTGTACAGATGCGACAGACATATTATTTCTTGGCACATTAAAAAGATATTTGCTCTGCATTATCTCAGAATATTTCGCCTTGAAACACAGGGTATACTTAAATTCGCACACAAAATGCTGTAACTAACTCGTATGTCTATTCAGAGTTAAAAAGTCTGTATTACAATGTTTTTTTTATACATAGTTAATCTATTCAAATATATGTATATATTTATGAAATATAGGTGTATATATAAATAACTATAAATAGTAAATGGATAGTTGCAACTTGTTTTGAACATTATTTAGTTAAAGCTTACTTTAACTTATTAACTAACTTCCAGGTAGACGCTATCCGGTAACCTATTAAATCTAGACATAGTTTAAGTGAAGCTTCTACACTATTTCCAACCTTAATGTACACATTGTTTTAAATCTGTTCCATCAAAAGCTTAATGTGTGTATTTAACGTGGTAATGTTGTCAGTCTTTTGGGAACGTTCCCAGTTGACATCGATGGGAATCAATATTATTTGTTGCTTTTGTAAATATTTATATGTATATGTGTACTTTTTTGGGTTTTAATTTGTGTTATATTTGAGTTGGAAATAATTGTAAAGTATGTTATATATGTTTGAATGAACACCATTTAGTATATTAAGTTTTTAAATTAAATCGTAAATAGTAATAAAATATTATCTTTATAAGTGAGTATTATTGAAACAAACCTAATTATAATCAGTTGTCACTTCTATTATTTGTTCGTCAAACCGTCAAATTTACACGCGGAAAGCGAAATATATACTAATAATATAGACTGTTAAATTATTCAAAATGTCGAATGTGACGGATAATTACATTCACAAGTGTCCTCATACCATTTTCATTATGTTTTATCACGCGTTGTTTGAAGAACAAATATATCTGACATAAAGTTTGCTTGGCTGGTGTGAGCGACTATTCCAAACGTCCGAAAAATAAAGTTAACCTTCTTCTCTGAACTGGAACATGATAAGCTAAAGTATTGTACCCAGTTGCTTGAGTTCACAAACGTTCAAAAAAGAAAAAGTGCATATAATATTTTATATTATACCCTCTTGCCAAGTGCCTTTTACTGGATATCGTAAGTAATAACTCCGTCTGGAAAAAATGCGCATTTTTAATGCTTGAACTTGTCCTTTAAATCTACAAGTCACTGAATACGTCTAGTCCTAATCATAACATTATGCAAAACATGAAATATAGATGATAGAGATTGAATGGTATTTGACGAAATGTAAAGTTTAAATGGTCATCTACTTACTTGAATCATTGTATAAGAACCTTTGTTCGTCTCCTATCGTGAACGCTTGACTAACAAGCATAAGTTTTACGGTATAATCCTTAGTCGAGCAAAGTAGAATGTTCAGTAGAAGGCCAGAGGCCAACCCTCTTACTTATACATGATGCCAAAAATTACCAATTCTTAAGTCTATTGACATCTCTATTCCAAAGAATAAATTATATCTATCACTGACCTGGGCAATAATTAGGGCTTTGATATTGATTGCTCGACCCGGGATTTACACCCAGGACCTCGTGCTCAGCAGTCGCGCTTAACAACCACTAGACCAACGAGGCAGTTTTTAATAAAACATGATTGTGTTAATTAAATGAATGTACTTATGAAATTGCCAATACTATCCAAACAAAACTAAGTCTTAAACAAACATAAGCCTTTAATCCATAGCCGACTGCAAAGATTGATTGATTGATGTGTACTTTCAATCACTTTAAGTGTATTGGATTTTCAGTTAGCATTGCTGTGCAGTTGTACATCGGCATTTGATGAAAAAGAACTACGATAATGCGATTAGTAAAACATCCTCGCTGTTGGGTACTCACGTATGAACATTTATTTATGTGTAGAAAATTCTTATTTCCAAAATATATACACTTGAAGTTGTGAACAACCTGAAGATGACGGGACGGCCTTGATTCCTGTAAGAAGAAATGGACTATTGCAGCACACAACTGAGCGGAATGGAGGAAGGAAAAGGAGGTCTTTGCCCTGCAGTGGGACGATCATGCCTGCTATAATAATAATAACACCCATTGCTTGACCTAGCAATTAAATGAAGACGACCCGAATTGGCAGCCGCATTTCCGATACCTTGAACGGAGACGGGATCAAATCTAATACTTCTGAAATTAGGTGTGATGAACGTTCTTTTTCCCATCTACGAAACACGGAATTAAATCCATTCAGTATTGGCTACGAGATCCGAGGGGGACGTCACTACGCGAAGGAGATTTGATTTATTACATCAGGAAATATAAAATGGCTCTCATTGTAATGTTAAAAAGCTTTTTCATCGCAGAAATGCGACACATAAATGCAGACATGGCTTCTCGAATCTTCTCTCCATAATTGATTCTGCCTTGAGATATATTTATTTTTATTGGACTACAGCAAAGCTCATGGGAGCTCGCTTTGTTTTCCTAGTTTTTGTTTTGCTTCGAAACTTGTACATAGAGTTATTACAATAAATCAAATACACTGGGAGAATTATTATGTGTAAGTTGTTTTGGTGTTCCGTAACATTGAGTGTTTATGAGTGTTCGGCAGTTCTTATAATTATGAATCAAACTTTGGAATTAAAAGGAGCTGTTGTATGTTGCTGCGATAAAAATAATGTTGCCAAGTTGTTAACCTATAGGACTAGTAAGTTATGTAGTTCCTAATCGTTTTGAATGTAAAGCTTTAGCCTTGGGTACTACTTGTCCCTTGATAGATTCCTACGAACTTACATTTTATTACATCGCATCAAATCTGAGCATTTGTTAATGTTAAACTCAAGCCTTTTTATTTTATAAACGTAGGTATTATTAATTATAATTATTGATTTCCAAAGTAGTAAAGTCATACTTATGAAGCCTTAAGAAAACTGTACAAAATAATGTGGTTTAACTTGGTACCAATATACAATAAGGTCGCTAGATATTTGATAAAAATTAATGCATGGCATATTTCATTTTATGACAAATTTGTAATATAAAGGGACCGAGGAAACCGCCGTCCGAATTCCACCCACGCGTCGACATTCGGTTACAGTGGTATTTATAGCCGATGATAAATATACCGCACAGAAATAATAACTACCTGAAACCGTTTTATAAACGACATGATTTTATGAATTTCTGACCACGAATTTATACCAACGTAACCATATTGAGCTTACAATAGCACTCGGTACAAGTTTTAATATACACTTTTCATATCGTCGATACATACGCCCGCTCCCTGGGCAGCCAGCCCGTTACGAACATGCTGACTGGCCGCTTGTGCCCAAGATTTATAGAAACCGCTGCCAAATGTGTACATTTATGATGAAGCTAGATGAAACCTCAAGACAGCACAACTACACCGGACCGCTTACGACTCTTACTAACAAGAAATGACGTACTAAGCTCTAATATTAAAAATGCAACGTTGTGGCTACAAACAAACGTCACGTTTTCGTACATCGCTAAAATAGTGGGTTAGAACGTGAAGTGCGCGGAGTTTACGACGCAGCCGCCGCGACAGATCAGGCCGCCCGTAAATTTTGCTGGTTACGGAACGACGGACGTGCCCTGTGTCGTGTGAATAATTGTGTATCTGCGTTTGCGTGTCACTGCACCCCTAGATTATACAAAACCTCTAATATAAGCATATACATATCTTAAGAACAATCAACAATCGATGCTTCACGTATTGTTCTCAGACAATATAAAAAATGAACTCCAATAGAATGGTTGAAAAAAAAATACAACAATTAAACCACAAAAAAAAACAAAATTATCTAATACCGTATTTACAAAGTCATTTTATAAAGTTCACCATCAAATGAACACGGCAACTCCAAAACAGCTTTAAAAGTTTCGAAGTCATCATACAATTTGGAATAGTAGGTACCTACACTAAAATATTTTGTTATTTACATCGCCATTGTACTCACAAGGTAAAACGTTTGAGCAAACTCTGTTAGCCAGATCTGTGTGAAAGTTTGCGGTAATAGGGCAACTCTTTCCAGCGCGTTATACGATTTCATCCGCTCACAGTTTTTGAACTCACTTTGGTAAAACAGTTCCAAAATTACTCTCGTAACTTTCGTTTATAGACTAAGAATAGGTAATGAACACTGGTAAATTAATGAAATATAACGACTATCTCGGCTCAGCCCGTATTTGAATTGTCTACCGAGCCAGATTTATTAAATTAATTCGGTTCCCCGGCACTAATTGTCTTTTGTATCAATTCAATTGGAGGATTAAATTTGAATATTGCAAAATAGTTCTAAGTGTGTATCGACCGTTACGCGCCGATATGAGTCATTGATATGTCGATTACATATTCATAATTATTACAACACAGTACAAATTAACAGTAATTAACTAAGTTCATTAACTTCATAGGTAGTTAATATACATAATAGATATCAGTAATCTCACCTCAAAATGTGGAACCGATAAACGTTATCGACCGGCATTTAAGCCGTAACTTCAATAGCTACAGTAGTTAGTGGAGTTAGGCTAGTCGTTAAATTCCCGCAAGTACTTTGTTTCACTAAGAAAACTAAGTCTGACTTAGGGTTGTTTCTAGGTACTCGATTCGGAGGCCTCAAATTTCCGAGTAAACTCGAGAGCTACTTGAAAATGCCGCACTGCAGTGCCTTTATCATGTAAAGATTTATACGTTTAACGAGATTATTATTTTATCACATGAATCTAAATACCCTTTATTTCCTTATTTATTTTGTCATTAATAGATGCGTATATTGTCTCAAGCACTACACTTGAGATAGTTATATTTATAAGATAGTGTGTTTCATCGCAGGCGTTTAGAGATTACTCACTCGTAGACGTTTGTCACAAACGTTTGTTTTGCAATGTATTCAAAACAAATTGATATGTTTAACAGCTCACTAATGCAGTTATTATAGTAAAGGTGTGCTATCCAAACACTATTCGGAGTAAGTGCGTACTTGAGTGGCTCTTAAACGTATACATCGGAAATTATTTAATTGTAATTGTCACTCTACAAGACCGTCATAACAGATGCACGACTCCGCCGGCCTCTGCAGCGTTCCTTTTAAAAGTTGAGTGAAATAAGTGACCGCTAATTGGTCCTTTACCATGTTTATTCTGGCCAGTTTGTTTTAAACAGGGACTTCAGATTCACAACTTCGGTTGTAAAATTGTGTAGGCACCTAATAATGTTCACGCGAAACCTTCAATTCAATATAAAAAAATTATTTGACTTATACATGCAACGACATTAAATTATTCATTAATACTTTTTTGAAATGCAAAATGTTACTGGGTATTTATTATTTAGGTAATTCTCAGTAACGGCACGGACCTGGATATGTGCCCGGATGATGGCAATAGTCTCTCTTGCTATTACATTGTTAGGTATGGGTATACTAGGTATAACATAACTGGTGGGCGTACTACACACCTCTGCCTACCCCTTCAGGGAATATAATATAGGCGTGATGTTATGTTAAGTTAGTTTTTCCATGAACTCAAACGCAAAAAAACAATTATCAACCAGACAGGCACACATTGTGAACGAACTCACGAGACTCAGATAGGTACCTATATATAATTATGTAAAATTAAATAAAAGATCTGCGTCATAAATTATTTTACTTAATAATACAGATAAGAGAAATATTTTGAAATACAATACACACGTGCGCTACAATAATATACAATCGGCTTTGCGGAATCTACACAATCCAATTTATTTATAGTTCTTAGAACTGAAAAAGGTTAAAGCAAGAATCATATGAAAAGATTCTTTTAGTCGGATTTCTCTAGAAGATATAAATCTGTTAAGCTGTTTGTGGTTCGCCAATTCGTCTTGCAACGACTCTAGCTAAAGCTATCACCTGAGGGAGATGTAATAGTTGCTAGTACTTTGGAATATCTTACCTTTGGCCTAACTTACATGACCCTACTTTCTACTTTGTACCAAATCCAGGTTACCCTTTGTCCAGAGGATAGTTTCATAACAATATTAACTTTAAGTTTTAGATAACATAATCTAAACAGGCGAAATATAACAAGGTCAAAATACTTGGCATCAACCATTTATCTTTACTTTCTTTTGTTATATTAGTGACTCAAAAACAATTCTTGATGTAAAGCTCTTCAAAGGAGTTTTAGCATTATGTCTAAACAAATATCAGCGAAACATTTTAGAAAAATAAAGCGTGAAAAGGTTTATGAATTGTTCTGTTCAAAATTATTACGGCAAGACTAGTTTCATTTACAGATTAGATCGCAGTGCTATTACTATAGAATACACAACGTTTCTTTCTGTTTACTGGCAGACTGTTTAAATTATTTCAAGCCGAGTGGTATCCGGCCTAGAATTGACCACACCCTTTCGTCTTGTCGTTAGAGGCGACTAAAGGGAAATCCAGAAGATGGGCAACAGTGTCTTCTGTAACTTCACCACAATTACTGCGATCCCCAAGCAAGCGGCCAAGCGTGGGGATAATGGCAACCTCCCCGCCCAACAGTGGACGTCTTCTGGCTGATAATGATGTTTAAATTATATCAAACATAGATAATATCCTTGTATATAATAAACACAGGTTCTGTAACTATATATTTATGTATATTTATGTGAGAACTTTATATAAGACGAGTTTGTGTAACGGTATTGAATTTTGTTCACTGTTTCAGTCACTACAATCGATCAAGTTACGCTTGATACCACTCCTCCATTATTTACTGCAATGTATTTCCAGCTACGACTCCAAGCCAAGGTGTTCTAATATATCGTTTCTATCCGGTAACACTGTAAACATTAAAACTATTTGTATCTAAGTAATTTATAAATAGTCTGCGTCGTGAATGTTTTGAATGAAATTTATATTCTTTCAGTTCGGTGGTACCTAGAGATATTAGCGTGGGTTAACGTATATAAATGTAGAACTGGAAATGTAAGATCGTTAACAATGCAATTCTTGCACCGAGTAAGTCGCTTACGGTTCGTTAGGCATGGCTTTTCCCCAAGGACCAATTGCTCAACGCAGAGCACTGCAGCACAACAGTATGCGCTCGCAATAATATACTTGTAAACGGAATTTTGAAGAAATCCATTTTTTCCTCCAGTTTTCCGCTTTAACAATAAGTTCTGATGCCTTTAACGATTTGCTTTCGCAAGTTCGAAGGCTTTGTCTAGAGGACAATTGAATCACATTTGTCTCGTTCTGTCTTATAATCTTAGAGAAAATTTTCTCTAGTTTTATACAAAAGTTTTGCTTTAAAATGTTTGTTATAAATTCGATTTAATGCTAAAATTTATTTACGTAAAATGTATGTCCATTTCGACTAGAATTATTTTGTTACATTGTTCCGATAATGATATAATCCAGTTGTCGACGTTATTTGAGAATAATTAAAGGTTTATCGACCCAAATAAAATTTGATAGATAAAATTGCAAAGGCAAGGTGTACTTAGTACAAAAATATAATTGGGGACGTAGCTCTTTATTTATTGAGTCTATACGTAATCTACTAAAGGTATTTAAGAATAACACATTAATTTTGAGTATAAAACGGGTGTGAATTTACTTAAAGCGATTGCCATCCGTCATAATAATTATAAGGATGTAGGTGTACAGGTGGCTGCGCATACCATAAGCAATTTCGTAGTCACCACACTTACTGGTAAACATGGAGGACCCTATACATCATCATCAACCTCGCGGCATAGACATATAGAAGTACACGTAGTAGGTATACTACAAGATGATATATGAGCCATACCAGTACACACTGGAAATAACCTTAATAATTCCACGAATATTTAAGAAAGGTACATTAAAAACACATTAACTACGTGTAATATCTAACCGAAATGTTCATTCCCCCTCCGCGACTGACGTCATATGAATACTTATTGTTTCATAGCATCATAGAATATTCGAGAATAAGGAACACTTTTATTCTCACACTCTGAGACGAAGCTAAATTTAATTTAATTTTACGGGACACGTTTGGGCCGCGCACTGTCATGACAATAAAATAGCGTCCTTCCATACAAAACGTCACTGTATTATTTTAATGCCTTTTTTTTTTTTTTTTTAAAAAAAAAACGTCGCCCCACACTAGGAATTTCTCCTGTATCGTGGGTGCGTTCCACAAACATGAAATATCATGAAATAATGCCTCACTGAAAAGTTGGGAATTTATTATTACAACAAAATATTAAAATATTTATATAGCCGTGACAGGTACACAGCGCGTGTTGACGGTTGCGCTTCCCTAGCTAGCGTCAGGTGGGCCTAAGCAAAATGTAAATAGCCCTGATTATTCGCTCTCGACATTTTGCGTTCGTTTAAGTCAGCGGAATAAAAGGCAATGTACGTTTCACATTTAATTTCAGCCGTTGGTGGACAGTGAGGCCGCTTAGCTAAACACCAAACATTTTTAAAAGGAAAAGTAAACCTCGCCCTTACTCATCAATAACATAATACTATAGAAGTGTATTGCTTGCTAATCAAAAACATACTTTTAAAATATAAAATAGCTATTGTAGTGACGAGACAGTAGTATGGTAATCGATTATGTTCATGTAAGGTCCTGCATCTACTATATTATCTAATCCGCATCCGCTGTAATGCTTTGAATTGATCGTTTTATTGATTGTTTCATTTTGATATAACCTTCGGTAATGTTCTTGTTCAGAAATTAGAGCGCTTCCAGCGTTAAGAAATTAGAGAAATTCCTAGTGTGGGGCTGCGTTTTATAAAAAACAAAAACATCTATGACCGATATTCGGTCAGATAACTATTCATTCAGAATGCCATGGAGAAACAAACCCTTTTAGCACTACTCAGGTAGGCATTTCTCGAACTTAAGCCCACCTATTATTACATACTTGCAGAATTGTTGATATTCTATTAGGCGGGAAGGAACGACATCCGCGAATAATTAATAAAAAAAAATAATAAAAATAAAAATATTTTATTGTCAGGCATCTAGGCCCATAGGGTGTTAGTATTACATTTCTTAAAGACTATGTTAGCAACAACCAGGAACAGTAAAAAAAAGAAAAAAGACAGTAAAAAAAAAATAACAAATTAACAAATTACAGGAAGGTTTAACAAGCTTTGTTGCCAACGTGTAGCTTGATAAACCTCCCCATTGTAGGCCCATCCAGCCTCTCCGCAAACACCCTCAGAACGCTGTTGCTGCTTCCCCTCACTCGGGATATTACTGAGGCAACTTTCTTCCGCATTATCGCGAAGTAATCGTCAGTGTGCGCATCGGCGAACATACCTGACGCACTACAGTAAGGTGGAAGCCTCAACAGCGCCCTGAAGGCATTGTTGTATTGAATGCGCAGAGCATTGTCTGCTTTCAGGGTGTGGTTATCCCAAAGGCTGCTGGTATAAAATGTTTGGCAGTATTAATGAGTATTATTAATCTTTTAACAACTTTACAGTTGTGCTAAGATAAGTGGTTTATTAATTTAGCTTATCACTACTATATAGGTGATACATAATCTGAGTGTCTACGAAAACAAAAACGCTTTCTCACTTTATGACGTTACTAAATCTATTTATAATTAATTACATAATTATACTTTATAATTAAACTTGTTAAATGATATTTAGCCTAAAAAAATACAAAGCCGATAAAATATTATGATATGATGTGTTATAGGTATCCGGATTTAAGTACCCGGCTTTCATTATCAACGCGGTGTTATCTATTAATTAAAATTAACTACATACACCATAAAAATAGCAACTGGTCACTTCCTATACATAGTTACTATAATTCGATTTGGGTACTTTAATAATATAGTTACCGGCTGGCCAAGTCGTGGGAATGGACCTGCATATTGGCCAGCATCACCACGAAGTGGCTACCCACCGCCGACCGCCGACGACTAGGCAGACCAAGAAGGCGATGGAATAATTAAGATACCATTGCGGGTCTTTTCCACCACCCAGAAATTTCATGTAATAGAGAATTGGGTAGTTGGCAACATTAACCAACAATTCCAAGACGCTACTTCTCCAAAAATGCTATATTTAGCCCTAAAAACTTACATGTTTAATCAAGTAACCGGTAACATCACAGGTTCCTATTGCCATACAAGATCAAGATCGATGGACGAAAAGCGTTTCGACAACTGATAAAATGTATGTCAATTGGCACAATTTTTTTTTTACTAAGCCTGTGCTATTTTATGTGCCTATAAAGAATAGGTTTAGTAAAAAAATAGTTATGCCCACTTCTTACTTGCCGTTGAAATTCGTCTAAGATAAGTATCACATAAATATTAGAATCGAACCTCCCAACATGTCTTTTGGTAACCCTACCCTTTTTAGAAATAAACAAACACATCGTCGACACTACACTTTGACAAAGGTTTCTTCCACGAAATCAACCGTCACCGAAACTTATGTTTGGTTTCCTGAAACAACGTTTTCAGCAAGTAGCGTTATAAGTTCATGCAATGCTCTTTATATAAATATTATGTTATTCTATAATAGATTTACTGAATCTTGATTAAACTTTTTTGTCTCTCTGGCACTCACGATCAATTCCAATTTGACAACCTTTACTTTGTTATGTTTAATTTAAACACTAGGCATGAATTTTTCCTTTTATATGTTTTAATATGTTCTCATACCATAACATTTATTATATCATTTATTAACAGAAGATAGGCATGTTCGTTTGTTTAAAAATATTAGCACCGACTAGTGCTACGACTATAAAACATAAGATTATGTTAATGGCGATGAATCCTCATATAAAATACATATTCGAAAATTTAATAAACACTGTATTTACTTGCGTAATTTTAAATATTAACGTAAAGACATTGAATTATGAAAATGTTTACATTAACTGTATAAATTTGGTAGGTTACTGAAACAAAACTAAGAAATTAAAAAGGCATAGTGCATGCTGCATATTCTGGTACCAATTACTGTACTTTGTGTTCATAGAACATTGTCGAATCCTGCCACTTCGACGGTAGCTACATACAGGGGGTGCTTATAGTGCAATAATGGTAAGTGTACGGCGTTGTAATTGTAGTGAATGGTGTTCCGCTTGTGGGCTGATGGTAATTAAAAGCGTAGAGAGAGGTTTCAGATGATATAAAACAGCAGCACCAGCAATAAGTGTTACAACCATCCTTTCTTTTGTTGATAAGCACTCGGTTATCGAAACAGTAATAATAATAATATAAAAGTTAATTACAGGCCTCTCTCTGTATTTAAGTGATTAAAAAATATTCGTGTCGTTAAAAGTTCAAAGAACAGACAATCCCGGAACTTTATGGAGCGTATTAAAGGTATAATCACTTTTTATACAAGAAAGTTTGAATATATATCCGCTGGATTGTATTGAATACTATTCTATGTAAATGAAAGTGAAATTATGTGCATAAAGTAATAGGTTGCTTCTAATAAAATTAGCATATAAAAAGACGGAGGAAAGATTCGATACAGTATGGGCTATTTCAGGCATATTTTGCTTAACTTTAGCAGAGGCTTGAAGACATGAGTTGGGTTTCGTATGTCGTATAGTTTCATTCCCTAGAAGTATGTAGACTCAAGAGGCTACGCCTAGCCTACTAGAACAACGTAGGACTTTCTCGCATTTGTAATACAGGGTGTCTCTATTACACATAACTGTTGTTTTGTTGAAATAATTATTACACATGAAGTTTAATTAGGACTTACGTCTTTAATAGAAATTGAACTTCACGGATCGGACAGGAATTTTGTAACATGTTTTCAATCAAATTATATGCACAGTATGTATAATAATAATAATAAAAACAGCCTATAACTGTCCCACTGCACGGCAAAGGCCTCTTCTCGTATTGAGAAGGATTGAGCATCGATCACCACGCTAGCTCACGCAGCATGTATATCATTTAAATCAACATCAGTTCCTCACCGTTAGTAGTCCCGAATCGGGAATAATCGATTCAAGATATTAATTAAATGATGTGTTAGATTGTGCATTTAACACGAGGGCCCTTCTAACGCCGACTAATCCCGCAAACTGTTCTACATAATGTATTCAATTTAACCAACAATGATTGGCTCTGTGCAATACCTATCATCGTTGTGCATTATTGAATAGCGAAATTTCTAATCTAATTATAGGATAATCGAATATAAATATAGTATAAGGAAATTTCAGATTATAAATTGTTTATAAAAAAAAACTATGAAGATAAAAGTTTAATTTCACCCTTTAACATAATAATTTGTAGCTCATGTACCTACCGATTGTTTATCTATTGTACCTTTGATATCACCTCTCAAAGTGTAACTAGTGCTATAAAACAATATGAATACACAGATACACTTCGCGTACGTATCGTGAAGGTATGTTTTATTTGTGTTCTGTTGTGACTCACAGCCAATGCGGGTGAGGTTGAACCCGATAAAATATCGAAAAACCTAACCTGTGGATGCGCTTGTAATTGGTGGCGGCTTCCACTTCCGCACAGCCTCAGCGCCGGCACCCACATCCTTTGACTTATCGGCAAATAACCACACCGCTTGTATTGGGTTTTAAAAGT
Organism: Abrostola triplasia; assembly: GCA_946251915.1. Taxonomy (NCBI): domain Eukaryota; kingdom Metazoa; phylum Arthropoda; class Insecta; order Lepidoptera; family Noctuidae; genus Abrostola; species Abrostola triplasia. The sequence goes on from OX276423.1 coordinate 6,561,395, forward strand.
TACTTATGTACTATATAAAACCACCTCTTAACGAAAATGTATATTTTATTAAATCCGATATATTTTTAACATAAATAAGAATAAAAAGGTACGGACTGAACCCAATTTTGCTAAAGGTTAAGAATTAAGAATATAGTGTTATTGTTGCTATCGCAGTCTGTCGGTAGGGTTAACCTTTTGCCTGACAAGTCTTCATACTTGTACCATATGCATTTCTTGATGATTACCCGTAATTTACAGCCCAAATGTCTGACAATGGATTCGTGAATATTCAAGGTGTAGAGTTTCTCCAGCGAACGGATTCTACAGTAGTCGATGCCGTATTTATGCAGTTGTGTAAACTTGCGCGATGCAGTATTCAGTGACGTCACTTAGGGGCGCGCATTGACTGAACGTGTGTTGTGATTGTTATCTTTGCCTTTTTATATAGATATACTTATTGAGTAGCAATAAGTTTATCTATTGGGGTGCCGATCCTCTAATGTAAAATAAAATATGTTCTGATTAAATTCCAGAGCCCGTCAAACAACCTAGTCATCCTGTAGTAGATAAAAGCAACATCCAACAATCGCCCTCACAACTTCAACAACATCTTAGTAAATCTTGCCACTATTACCCAAATTTATATTCATAGAGGCAGTCCGTCCTGTTACTGTCTGGCCTGAATAAACTGAGTCACTCAACAGGCTATAGGGGGCAATGCTCAAAGTTTTGCTAAGTAATAAAATAGTAAAAGGGGGAAATTCGTGATAAAACCAAAGTTACCGTCATAGCTTAAAGAATTAGTTCAGCCACATTGCTTGTAGAACCGATAACAGCTGGAGATGAAAAGTTTACCGAGGCGGCCACGCAGTGGAAAATGTTACAGAATTCTGGATCAAAGACGGAACTGTGAAGAGCTTGTGGCGGAACTCTTTGATGCTATTTAGAGGAAAGGTAGAGTATTTGCAATTATAAAAAAATATTAGGAGGTATAGATATAATTATTATATTAGGTACCTACCATTAAATAATGCTTCTGGTTCAAATTTAATAAACAGATTGACCCATCCATAAAATGAAATGCACATTCCAATTTTTTAATTAGGTACTTCATAACATCATTTTTGTATAAATAAAATAAAAATAAATTACATAATATCCTTCGGATTATGTCTGCCATGAGTATTTAGATTTAACCTAGGTCACATCAAACTTATTTCATGTTGCCAGCGTCAACAAAAGACAGATATTTTCATTCTAACGACAATGCGACAAAAAATTTCAATGGTCTAGTGTCGCAATCAGCACAATGTAAAACTCTACTACATATTGAAAAATCAAAGCGAGGGAACTATTTTCAAAATCAATAACTATTCATGCGCCGTGCTCGGTGCTTATACAAACATTATTCGAGAGCTGAACTCTTTGATAAATAAGAATATTCTTCAAGCCGACGTCGCGATGTCTTTACGTACCGCAAGAAAATCCCTTGGAACAAATCGACGACCGACCGCGGTTCTATTACACAACCCTTGTAAAATGGTTTAGCTCGCTCAAACGAGCCGTACACTTTTAAAAAACTTGCAAGGGTTTGCGTCTAATCGAAATTATCTTATAAGAGGATTACTGTCTTGTTGTTTTGAATAAAACATTGTCCGCGCTTCGAATTAACTTGGATCTTTGTAGTAGTTAAGTAGATAGGTAAATTTTTTAATGTCGGTTAACCTATTCCATTGGTCCATCGAATCAATGTCAAACTAATCTATGCAAAGATTAAATCTGCAATATATAGCACAGCAGTCAATCTCTTACCCACTACATTAATCGGGTTGTTATTTAATATTGTGCGAATAACAGTCTTCACTAGCCATTAAAAAGTATACGATACTAATGTATTCATACTTGAAATACTGTCTAAGAACTCGTGTACAGCCATCTAGTCCAGCATTACAAAGATTTATTGTGGAAGTTAATTGCAAAGCCTGGAAATCTTTGAGTAAAGGCCATTCAGCTAGATGAGTTAAAAAATGTAAACAAGTCTCCTTTCACTCGGGTTTAAAGCGAGCGCGAATCAAAGGGCATACCCACTCAAATACGGCACCGTTTGATGAGGGAAATGTAGGGGAGCTGCCAGGCAAGTACTGTATCAGAATTTGCACGAAGCTTATTGATTTCTATTTTAAACCTGTAAAAAAAATATGTTCATGCCTTGCGCATATATTTTTGCCTGGTTAAAGTTTATACAACCTTAATTTGCTTTCATTTCTAAGAAATATTCGAGTATAAAATATGAAATTTTAGGCTTTTTTGACATTCAAGCAAAAAACTTATAAACTTGCAAATTGAGTTATTAAACAAAATATTACAAAAACAGCTAGAAACACAGTATTACCTTTATGTAATACAATGGACAGGGCAGGGGTTAAGAATCAATAGTTACCAACATATAGCTTATTAGCATATAACCTGATAAAAATGTAAAAAGTTATATTTAACAAAAAACTCTAGCCGCACGGACTTTAGGATTTCAATCAATACTCTTTGTAAAATAGTATTTCATGTCTTTTTAGACGAATGTTAATTTCCATTTGCCACGCTATTTTAAGTCAGGTTTAAAAGCCAAATATGACTACACTAGCCTGTTTCAAAAGCATAATTATAACAAAAAGGTAAGTATAAAAATTGGAATATTATCGCTTTTACATTCTTTACTTTATAAAATTTGAGCAAATCTAGGAATATAATAATTGCGCTTCTGAGAGTACTGTTTTAAAAAAACGCATAAAGATAAGTATTCTAAAGTCAATGGCAGCCCACATAATGTTGCCATTTGAAGATCAGATTAGCCGCGAGCTCTCCGTCGCCTCAGTAACGTGAGAAGCATTTTTAACCAAGGAGTTCATGCATGTTAAATATGCTAAAGAGGCCCTCTATCGTCAAGATAAACGATTCCCTTCTTTTTCTTTATTTTTCCTAAAGCGAAAGTAACTTCTCGTAAACGAATGCACACGTCATGGTAAAGCTTAGTAGTGCATATATTTATTTGAGTAAAAACGTTAAAGTATGTTGAGTCCCTTGATTTATCAATTAATTTAATTTGCTCAGTATTACTGATGAATACAATTCTGTAATTATACAATATTCAGTAGGCATATTCTTTGCGTTACAATATTTATTTACCTATCGCTTTTATCCTGGATCAGAAAACCGTTACTCCTAAAGTTTAACCCATACCCTACCATATTATCATAATATAGGCTTAGATTACGTATTTGTCACAGCCCATACAAGTCCTAGTCCAACACTTGTCGGTGGAACTCTTTATTGCGGCCTCACATTTTCCCTACAAGACGCGTGCGACTTCGTGCTTCCGCCGCAGATCTTTGGTCGGGTGATGAACTAACTAAATAAGCATTCGTCTTCTCTAACAAACTTTATAAATTATCCAGCAATTGATTACATTATTCTTTGAAGTTACCAGGTAAAACCGCGAAGAGTTATGGTCACGGAACTATAATGTCATCTTTACACATGTTTTTGTAGAACTACTGTTTCAAAACGTCATAGTTACATCTAGATTTCAATCACTTTATCCTTAGATTCTGATTTTTGTCCAGTGAAGTAAATGATACAGTATAAAATGTTCTTGGACTTAATATCGCAGAAACGCAGATGCAATTTACTTTTATCGTAGCACGACACTTCGCTTTACGTGTTAGGTATTCTTATATAAAATGTTCCTAGAATAGATATCGCAATATCAAACATACTGCAACCTATTAGATAAATATGAGAATTCTTGGTATGTTAAATAAAACACGGTAGTTGAACAGTCTCCTTTATGTTACCCAGACACATATACACTATTTGATACTTTTTTATTTATCAACAGATACACAGATGCGCCCATCCAACTATTCGTTGGTAAACCACCCCCTTTACATCTTAGAAAGACCTGTGGATTTCAAAGCGGGTTGCCCTCAGCTTGTCTTTCAAAAGTTTACTACTCCTTTCATATCTCCGCTTTAATTTCACAGCGCAATTTATATGCACTTTGTAGCGGTGGCCGTTCAAAAGCACTTCACCGCACCGTTTATTCGTGGAGAGTGCTACTGTTAAACGCCGTTTTTTCTGCTGAAGAAGAGTCGTTGATGACGGCGTTCATAGTTAATGAGCAGCCAGTATCCGGCGGGTGTTACTGCGCAAATTGCCCGCTCTTTAGAGGCTCGCCGGTTGCCAACTCGACGGGAGCAGGTCTAGCGTGAAAGACGTTTCCGACCGTACGTTATTGTTTACCGCCGGAATGACTTCCTTTTGCTGGCGCACCTAACGAACACAGAGTTTGCAAGTTGTTGCAGCTGCACAAACATATGCCTTTTCTGTGTGACACGAACAAAATATAGCCATCAATGCGGGGCTCTCGACGTTAATAGCCCGTTTTGTGAGGCCGAATAGCTTCAGGCTTTCAATACGTCAAGTTTTGCCAATGTACACTATGTTTTTTTTCGTTCGTTGAAATACATGGCATGTTGTTTAAAAGACTTTAGATGTAAAATGTGACTTGTGAAGTATGCCTGGGCAGTAAACTCTCACACACGCAACACAATATCTTTCAGAAGCACAAGCGACTGAAAATCCAAAAATAAAACATTGAATTTGTGCCAAAGCCAAGTAGGTTGAACAAACATAGATGAAATAATAATAATATGATATTTCAGAAGTGGAAAAGATTACACTAATACGTATAAAGTAACTTCATAAAATAATACCTTAAAGGTAAAATAGGTATGGACTAGGTATCAATTATAAGCAATGTCTATACGTACTAATGGGAACGGGCATATCAACCACAGGGTCATGGCATGATGAATGGTCGTAAACTCATTCATTATGAAACACTAGCATTTCAGCCACATCGTGCAGTTGTGCTCCGTTCTAGCTCACTGGACAGTCATACTAGAAACTTAGCAAGTATACTTTCCAGTAATAAAACTAATCTATTTTCTTAATAGCTTAGAAATTTTTCTCTTATAAGGAATGAGATTATTGAATATAAAATTTATGTATACTACTAGATAATTATTAAAATTACGATTTGATGAAAGCATGTCAGCGAATCCGATAAAAATTTAATTATCTAAAACGTCTCTGACACTTATTAACAATCCATATTAGAAAATCGTGTATGTACATTCTAAAGACACACTTGAATGTACCTATGCGGTATTGTCGCTGTTGGAGACTCTTAGCATTAGCCAATCTATACCTATGTAAGTACCTATATGTCTTATAAATTCTATGTAGTTTTTCAAGATGCAAAGTTTTAGGCCGTTTGAGGAAGTCAATACTGTGTCCAAATACATAAATAGTTGGCATTGGTCGCACAGTCTTATTTATGTAGATAATTTATAATCAAAATGAAGCTATTAATTCTGCCACACGCTTGCGCAATCGCATACTCTAACCCAGAAGGAAAACATCATATTGCGTCGATCGTAAGTTGATGGCATGATAGGAATAACTTGTATCGATTATATAAACCTGTCGCAATTCTTTATATAATATAAAATAAATTAGCTTAAAATTAAATAGTCAAAGAGAAAACTGACAACTATATTTCACTTAATGTCGCACTGAATAATAGTTTTAAGAATCATTTGGTCCCACCATAAAAAAACACGTTAGTAAACACCGTGTAAAATCTAAAAGCCCGGCAAAACTTAGATGAAAATAATATGTTTATTGTTAAGTTATGAAAACATAGTGGTCGTTGGCGCCGAGGATAACGTCGGACGTACGTCCGGCATACACGTTCGGTGTTGAATAATTCTTACTGGCTTATTTTCAAACTGCATCGATTGTATGCCCACATACTTGTAGCATCGGCATATTTCGACGTCTAGTGATTAATGTATTTTCTATTATGGCAATTGTACGCAGAGCGCATGCGACGAATAGTATTATTAGAGGGACGCTAAACGAGATCACACGGGTTCGTCGGTTGGTTTCAGAGTCACCTAGTTAAGTGTCCGCGGTGCTTTCAACGTAAAGTATGTGCTGTCCGCGCTGATGTGCCTCCGTGCCGTTTAGTGTGCCTTCGAATTAATTAAGATTACGTGAATGTTATTCGTTCTTGAATTGTGTTCAGGGTCAAGGAAATATGACCGCCAATAACTGTGATGTTGGTAAGTGTTTTACTAATTGACTAAGACTATTAATTATTTGTTTTATTGCCCTGTGACAATAAAGTAAATTCTTGTTGTAGCCATTAACCCCTATTAGACCAGAAATTCGTTCGAAATAAAAATATATTCGTAAACTCGTAGACTAGATCTTGTAGACCTTTTTTTTTCTCTTATTTGTTACTTTAATTTTTTATTTTATTTTGTATTCCTGACAACAATAAATCATTTTCTTTCTTTGTTAGATTTATGCAATAAGTACCTAAGTAAGTGCTAGTTAAATTTTTAAAGAAAATAATATATACAGTTTAATTATATTCAATTGAGACTTTAGCAAGTTAGAAATGGTAGTCATTATCTGCTGTTGACGCTCTTCATTATAATAATACGTCTAATTCAGCCCACTTGAGACAGTTAGGTTTGAATAGATAACAATAAATTGATGTACATTCCTGTGATCATTGAATATTTTAATGCTAACTGCTTCAAACTAGTAACTAGTAGTTTGTATCAATATAAGAGTGATGATATCACTGATTAGATAAAGATTAGTTAAAATACAATTTGCCCTGCACACAACAAATAAAATTGTAGTGCTTGCAGAATCATTGAAGCGCTAACAAGAGTTAGTTTACTTCGACTATAAAGTTTTATTTTGCTCCATCAAATGACGTATAGCCAGCCTTATCTTAGAAAGCAGTAACCCTTTCCCCTGGTATGCTGTTATGTTTAACGAGTTGATAAGCAGGTGTTTCTACTCTCCTACATTCACGTACAAATAAACCTAAGAAATATTCGTGTCAACAACCTTGACGTCAACTTCATGAAATACAACATTTTTCAGTTTAATAAATATGGCTTTCAATTTGAACGGGAGTACCAAAGGTATTGTTACATACGAAAATATACGATCATACTACAGTTCTGTTATTTCCCGCCTTCAAGACGCGCCGATCTGGTCCCGAGCCAACTCTGTCCTGATCCTCTGAAAAATTCAATTCACCATTGTCGAAGCTTGTCACATATGGTGTTTCACACATCATGGGTGTAGGACAAAATAGATCTTACAAGCATTATGTCAGCACGCGTATTTTCTCTCTTGTCGCGGTAAAAGTAGCTCTTCTACTACATAAGTAGATAAGTAGTCTCTAAGATATGGTAGAGGGGTTGTTCCAAGCCATCAAACATCCTCACTAATGAAGACTGTAATATATTTCACTATAATTAAAGCTCAAGCTTAAGATACTTCGCCTTAATATATATTAAAATGTCTTTATTAGGTACTCAAGCCTAACGCTTACATGAAACAAAATATATATGATTATATTCTGCTGCTGTAAAAAAATTAAACTAAATCATAAAAGCTTGTATTATTATTTAATAGTTTTTTTCTATTATCTATCTATATTAAGTATTGATAGACCACTACTATTGTATTCTAGTAATGTATCTTTTTCTCAGCCTATCGCGGTCATCTATAGGCCTCGCCAAAGTTGCACCACAATTCTATTAATGTATACCTACCTACATATGTTACTTAGATACATGTTTATAAAAATAATAATTATAAAAATAAAAGTATTAAACTTATATCTAACAATTCAACTAAATATAGAATCAAGCACACACGGGTAGGTACTTTAGCACGTGCAAGTTTTATCAACAATAGACCATCCACTTAGTAGGTTAATTGTCATTATTATTTTATAACACCGACTGTTATTTTATAATACCATTTCACATTGAAGTCAGTCGTAACCATAAAGGTAATTCCCATTTCAGTATCATTTACGTAACAGTTTAATAAAGATACATTCCGATACATATTTTTCTTGTGCGACCTTAGCATTAATTCCAAACTTTTCTCGCCGGCACCTCGACAAAGTTATTAATATAATTTACAATGCTTTTAACTGGTCATAACATTTGTCCCGTATAACGACTTTTGTTCTACGACTGTTTGGACATAAGTAAACAAAATTCATTTCGTACGTCGTTTGTCTTCTTTGTTTTCTTCTGAACACCACATTTCATTTACTGTTCAAATTAGATAAATATCATTTGTTGTTTCAATAAATAATTTACAGGATGTAAATGAATACATGACAGTGATATTATCACCTAGATTTAGAGCTTAGATAATACATATAAGAGCACCTCTCGGTACTACCAAGACACGAGGCTCCATGCTACACAAAGCCACTTGAACATAGCCTGTCATTTGATACTGATGCATAATGCGTTGTTGCATTTACCTTTGTCGAAACGCAGGTGTAAGACAATAGGTTTCATTGTGCTAAACATGTAGTAGACTTCTGTAAATAAAATATACAATTTATTGAATAAACCTGCACAATTCAATAAACATAGTTTAATAAATAAAGCATCTAAGAAGATGAGTTTTCTGCGATTCAGTAAGTCTATAGTCGAAGAGGCAGGACGACGATTTGTAATATAGGACAGCTAAATGTGGCTGTATGCTAATCAGTTAATATCAGCGATCTTATTGAAAAGGGTAAATAAATAAAACGAAAATGATGAAAATATGTGGCAGTGTAAATGTAAAGCAAGGTAAGACATAGAAATACACTAAAGTCAGTTTTAGTGACTAGGTTGACTAAAATACTTCTATTCATGATTTCTTTCCAAAATCAAATTATAACAGTCTTACAGACTACGATAAAACTAATCATGAATTGAATAAAGCTTGTAAAAAACAATAATTTACAGCTGTCGGAACGCATGTAGGCCGAGAATAAAATTTTACGGACACTTGATTTTATATATGCTTTTCAAAGAAAAACGCGCTGTATCAGAATCTATCAATCAAATAATTAAAATCGTCGACCGTCTGGCGTGTAGTAATTCAAAATATAAAGTAATGGGTATTTCACTTCTAGTGGTTCTATGTGCAGTACAAAATAACATCAAAGCAAACAATTTGGTTTTTTGAAATATAATTCATTTCTCAGTAGATTTAATTTCGCAGTAAAATAGTTACTAGCAGTTATATAACTATTTTCATTTCACTTTAGTATTAAACAAAATGTCGTGGTGGCCTAGTGGTTAACATACCGGATTTGTGAGCACAAGGTTGCAGGGTCAAACCCGGGCAAGTATCAATGTGACCTTTTCAATGTTATAAATACTTCCTTACTTATTCTAGGACACCACTGACTAACGGTGACGGAAAACATCGTGAGGAAACTTGGATTTAATTATCTGAAATCGCCAACCCGCAGTGAGCTAGCGTGATTATCAATGCTTAATCCTTCTCTATACGAGAAGAGGCCTTTGCCCTGCAGTGGGACAGTTATAGGCTGTTACTATTATATTAAACAAACAAAACGATTATTTGAATTACGTTACGTAGATACCAAAGCGTAATATCAAAGTTTTGCATTTTAATTTCAATGTTGATTGTGGGATTACAAATGTTCGTAAAGAACTAGTAAGATAACACTTTTGTTTTAGTAATAATTCTGACCCTACTAACTTCTAACCCGTTTCGGTATTACCAACTTTAGGTTGGTTTTCATAAAAATGAACTTCTGTCTCGATAACAGTTAGGCTATACAAAGGCTTATCAACAACTTAGCTGAACTTTCAGAACAAATGTTTGATACTTTGAAAAGCTCTTTCAATCTATTCTGATATGTTTTAGATATTCAATTGGGTTCTACCAAACTTAGATAATTGCTATAAAAGTTCTTAATTCTTTCTTAATGAGTAAAACATTAAAACGAACCTAGATTATATATACGTAGTATATATATAGTAAGGTTAAATAGAGCTTGTTTTATATTTTTCTCGTAATCTCTAGGATTTTATTACCAGTGTTCATACTGCTAAGAGGCACCACAATACTATAGTTGAGTATCGCTCGAAATGCTAAGCTTTAGTGGGTCTCGCATATTCGCGTCAAATAAGCTTAACTCTGCCGTATGTACTGCTATGAATTCCTAATTTATTCTATGTTAAATTATAAGATCTATATTTAAATTTTTGTAGCAATACGAGAGCTTTAAAGCGGTTAAGTTCATATTTTAAAACTACTTTTAATGTGTCTCGTGATAGAAACCTGTTCAAGCACACACAACAAAAGTAAACAATTTATCATTTGTATTCCGTATTATCACAAAATATGTGTGCCGACATAAATATTATAGACTCTTTTGATAAAACAATGATGTTCATTTATTCATACAGGCATAAAACAAAAAATTACTTGCTACCGGCCTACAGAATATGAGTAACTCAATTAAAACTCAATATACACGTGCTTACAATGAAATCCCAAGCGACATTCATAAAGTTAATTTTAAATAAATACACGTCCTTAATAACACAGAAAATAAACAGTTTTGATGAAGTTTCAGATGACACAGATTTAATAAGTAATAATATAATTTGAGGGATTCTTTTTATTCTTAAGATAGGCACACAATTATTGTCTAAGCTGTCGAGAAACGATTCTTTTTATTTCGAATATAAAAATTTGTCAGATTTAGTTGAGAATCGGTGGGCTTTGGAAGCTCAGAGGACAGCTTTTGCCCAGATGTGGGAATCTAAGAAAACATTCTTAAGGCAATTTCCTTACATTATAGAGTAACGGTCTACGATAACTTGTTTACGAGTGTCATTAACTTTATTAAAAGTGAAAACTGTTACATTTCAGATAAAAATGAAAACATCAGAGGGACTAATGTGACTACATTTGACCTCGGATCCGCCAAAACGTGAGTAAGTACTTGTATGTATATAATTTTCCGTTCACCCTCCTTCCTAATCGTGTAGATCATTATTGTCAGATTATTTTGGGCACATATTTGTAACGTTTTTTGTTACAGTGCCCATCCTGAGAAAAATGAAAAGAAAATATTCCTCAGAAAGATGTTGCTTACGCTACCCTCTGTTTCCGAATTAAGACAATACGTCGGCGTTTTTCTGTGTGGTAAGTATACGCACAACAATATTGATAATATAGATTTTAACATATTATAGTGATAGGATAGAGTGTCTAATACAAGAACGATTAAATACCCACAGACTTAAGTGTAGATTTCTATTTAACACGTCAAATATGTAAACAAATCGTCAGTAACAATACGACAACAAACAAAAGATTGAAACTGGGTTTATTTCTTGTCATATTGAAGATTCTAATAATGGTTGTAGATTTAAAGATTCATTGTGTTAATTAAGAGAATTTAGTCATTTGGAAATTGAATTCAAATGAAGTATACACACCAATATAAATTGCCAAATTATAAGGCTTAGTAATACGTTTTAAATAGACCCAAACCAAGATATATTTTTGAAAGGTCATAACAGCATTCTGAAAATAGATTGGTGATTGCATTATGTTACTGCCATCTCTGCGGCATTTCGTTTAGGTCTCCATATCACAATTTTAACCACAATTATCTCGCACGAGCTTCGGTAATTAAATGACCGGTGTCATTGATTCGTGGCACTGATCTCCGACCTGTAGTTCACGTTGAGGAATAGAGCCACCTCTACCTGTGTGAAGGTGACGTAGAGATTACAGCGGCTGAGTGAGCAGCCGCATTCGTCTGTGACGTAATGACGTTAAGCTGCGGTCACCAAGCTCCCGGGCAAGCGTGATGCTCGTCTGTTACATATTCCTACATACGACAAGGCCTGCTTTAATTCACTTTAAACGTGGTCGTAACTGTGTCTGTGGTACAATTTACAAACTTGCTTTCTAATAATTATTTATAATAGAAAGTGGTATGTACAGTATTGTATGCATTACGATGTGGTTGTACTTTTTTTTTGTTTGATTGCATCATCAAAAGTAAAGTTCAGTGATCAAATTAATTGATAAGTGTATAAATACTTACAATTAATTATCTAAAGGTTTAACCGCATATAGCTTAGATTAATTTATTATAGTTAGAAAATTCTAATAAATTATCAACTCCCATCTATGTTACTTAACATAACATTAATTAACCGTGTTATAAACAACAAACTAAATATCTAACATCCACGTAATATCTAAAGCTGATTACATATTAAACGTTAGATCGTCAAAGCATAACTCGTGTGCAAGTTTGTTAATCATCGGATATAGGCACCTAAAACGTTGTCACCAAGTCCTTCACCGCACAAGATAAACTCAATTGCAAGTGGCACCAAAGTTAGCTCAAGCCCACGTCCGTACACTAACGTCAGGTTAACGATCGTAATAGCACGGTGGCCACCACATGCAACAACCTCATTATACGAAACGTTACAGCGCAGCCACATCACATTAACTACAGTAAACGCTGGACCGTGTGCATATGATATGGAGATTAATATTATCTCAAAACAGCATCAACATTATTTTGGCTCTTAATGGATCCTAAATCTAAGTCAAAGGAATGATTAACCTACAGCAGTTATACATGTTTTATTTTTGTTGCTCTATTTTCCGTTAAATACACACACAATACAATAAAATGATATTTCTATTTATGGTTGTGTCTTCTATACGATAACCGTTGATATTATTTAGTCTCAACTCGCTGCCTCGTTGGTCTAGTGGTTGCTAAGCGCGACTGCTGAGCACGAGGTCCTGGGTTCGAATCCCGGGTCGGGCAAAGTGTTACTGGGTTTTTCCATTACGTAATTCTCAGTGGCAGCACGGAGTCTGGATTTGTTCCCGGTTGATGGCAATAGGCTCGCCCCCTATTACATTGGGACCTATAAACATAACTGGCGAAATGTGGGTGTACCTACAATGTGTGCACCTCTGCCTACCCCTTCGGGGAATACAGGCGTGATGTTATGTTTTTGTTTATTATTTAGTCTATAAACAAGTTTCTGTTAAAATAAGATTTGTATTTCGTTTTATTTAATTAGTATTAAAAAGGTTTTCATAAATTGTACCAAGTTGCTACTTCAGTTGATCATCAATTTTATGTCATATAGTCAATACCTACTAGTCGCAGATAAATGCAACCTCTTCTTAAAACAAAGATTATTTGTGAATACATTCTTTATCTCGGCGTTATAATTACAACATGTTCTGACAACAGGCCTAGAGGCCATTGTTTTATATGCTTACTCTATAGACAATCGGCATTATAAACTAGTCGTCTTCCATATTAAAAACAATTTTAACTTGGTGCATTTAATCAAAATGATAAGCATTTTGTTTTACAACCTAATAAACCCTGTCCATTGAAAAATTCGATATATTTCACATACTTGTAATTCTGAGTTCAACAGAAATCTTAGAAAATTAAGGCAACTTTTATATATTCGAACTTAGCTCAGTGACTTGTTTTAATAGACAAAATTACAATTAGAATAACGAATTTAATTGTTTCACATTAAACGATTTATTATAAAGAGCTATCGTGTTCAGCAATAATTTAATAAACAGGGAATTATAGGTCCTAGAAAGTCTTCGGGCACAACAGTAACTTTATATATACATAACAATATGTATATATATGTATCATACTTGTTCACCTGCTTAAAGCTTGTTCGTTACTTAACTTCTTCACTAGGTGTTGGAAAGTCTAAATACTTATATCATCTAGAGAACACTTTATCTGGCGACGGATAGATCTTTATAATATTTTGTCCTATAGTCCCAAAGTATACTTATCTACTTTGTAACAGAAGGTATATACTTATTTTCACGTGTCGAGGTAACTTACCGTTAAATGTCAACGTAATATAACGACAGGTCAACGAGGTAGCTGAAGCTTATTTAAAAATATTAAATTCTGTACTCTACATGAAATTTTACCTGCGATATTTTTGGCCAATTTGATGCTAAATGCATTAAATTGGCTGTAAGGTATTTGTATTTTAAAACGTTTTATTTATTACTGTAGAAATTATTGGAATATAACTATCATTTGAAATCCTATTGAACTGAGTTCCTAATGTCGTGGTGGCCTGGTGGTTAACAAACCGGATTTCTATGCACAAGGTTGCAGGTTCAAATCCGGGCAAGTATCAATGTGACCTTATCAATGTTATTAATACTTTCATAGTTATTCTAAGATACCACTGACTAACGGTGACGGAAAACATCGTGAGGAAACCTGGAGTTAATTATCTGAATCGCTAACCCGCAGTGAGCTAGCGTGGTGATCAGTGCTCAATCCTTCTTTATACGAGAAAAGGCCTTTGCCCTGCAGTGGGAAGTGTGAGTTACAGGCTGTTATTATTATTACTTATTGAACTAATATAAAGCAGTGTGTAATTTAGTCGTAAAACACTAAATACAAGGAGATAATTTAACATATTGGTGTAATACAAAATGATTGTGATTGATGATTTTTAATATCTTTGCTATTTTGGTAACTTATTGATTGTATCTCTTCATTATACGTAAATATTTTAAAACGTCGCTGTCCCTGGAGTTAAGGATCTATTTCTTTCCATATGCACGCCCAACAACTAACACCGAGATTTGAAACTAATATTTCCGGATTCGTCAAATAATTCTCCTATCAACACTTAAAATGCTCCATATTTCTTGTTAAGAATTAATTGAAGTACTATTACTTCATCTTTAATGTTAATTAAAAGATGAAAAAAACTAGTTAAGTCTCTTTTTAAAACAATATCATAACCTACCAGCAAGTTAAAAACAACAACAGTTGAAGAAAAGTAAGGTCTAATAGAACCTCGCGAGAATTAAAATCTTCAAGCTTTCAGTTATTCGAATAACCTGCAGGTATTGCAAATAAATATTATGAGTTTATAAAGAACCTTTTGAGGTACGTTAGCGAATTTTACTGCACCAAGTGGCACTGCACATCCACCGGAGAATTTCCGTTCCCGAAGGCTTTTGAGGACCCACATTTCCCTGCTTATTCAATTCTTGCTGAACACAATAAGCTTTTTATAATAAAAAGTTACGAACAAACCAACTTCCTCCCTTGAAAATACTCATAGCAACCCAGATAGCCATTCAATCGATATAATAATCCGATAAGCCGACTTATATGTAATTAACTCCAATGTATCGGTCCAAGAATTTCTTTGTGTCGTATACAACTTTGTATTGTCAACAATGTGTTTTATTGCCGCAAAATTTGAATGAATGCTGAGCCGATTACATTGGCAATTGGCATTCTGGACCTATTACGTATTGTCATTGATATGTACAATGTACATAGTATGTATAATACGTCCGTATTACACTGATCACGTTGTCTTGCAATTGAAATTGTAAATAAATGCCTCGTGCGACTAGTGTGTAATCATAACAGTACTATAACATAATTATGTTGACGATCGTGACAGACTAAACATGACATGTAAACTTTAGATTGTAATAGGTACCTATATAGTAGCATCCATTATTGAATTCTGCTGCCCATACTATTTAACACAAGAAAGTATATCTGTCTGTTAGTTACCTGTTCGAAAAGAATAGCTTAAAAACTTAAAAGTACCAAGTCCTACATGTATATAAGTAGGTATCTCCTACTTTTTAGCCCGAATATACGCGAGACGATTTAGGAGATTTAATAAGATATAAGACAATTGACAAATGCTTAATTGCCTCTTCCATAAGTAATGTTCTCCAGACCTTATTTCGGTCACTGAGGACTATCTCAACAGAAACTAGTCGCAAGACAGATTATGGTGACAATTGTGTGGGGAAACACGGATAAATGAAATTCTGTAATAGTCACTTTCAGAATGTTGCATTTCTGCATCATCGTTCATAACAAGCGTGAAGGTTATCATTGTAGTTTTATATGACTACGGTCAATGGGTTGTAAAACACGGCCCATGTCGCCTGAAGCCCTGTCTGCGAAGTAATGGAAAAATCCTGAGTACCAGACATTACATACATTACTTTTATTATTTTCGACCCTATTTTATGTAACTGTCCTATCTCTGAAATATTTTCAACCGAGGATAGGCGGGTTATCATCGAACACATAAAATTGGAACGTGCTTTTATTATGCCGCTATAATCTCATTACCTGTTAACATGAAATATGTAACATTACAATTCTCCTACAGAGATAGTTACGCTCGAAGGAAAATGCCTAACTGTGGGGAATCCCACTGCGTGAGTCATCGAAAGTTGTCGTAGTGAAATCGCAGTAAATAACCATACTCTTAAGGACAGTATCGGTACTTAATGGTACCCAGTCACTGCACTGCTATTGTTGTAAATAAATTAACTACTATGATAGGTACAAACTTGTCGCAGATACCTAAGTTTTATTTATCATTGCATTTTTGTCTTTCGTTACCGGTTGACATCGATGGGGATGAATTTTTTGATGCTTTTTAACTTTTTATTTTTGTACATATTGTTTTTATTCTGTATTAGATTTAAGTTGTAAAATAGTTATAATAATACATGGAATCAATAAAAAGTTACTATTTTAATTGATTTTTTTTTTTGTCAGATTTTTTGTGATTTACTTAACAAAAATCTTTTTGGACATATACTAGCTTGCATGACCTTGTCTTTAAAGTCCACATAATATAGAAATTATATAATCATATAGTAAGTCCCTACGGTTAAATAGACAAGATCAATTAGAATGTTTAATTAGAAACATCACATGGAAGGATCTAAGGATATGAAAAACAGGATAACGTGTTATAATTTAAAGATAGGATCGGATGTTTGCAGAGATTTACAGCTTACGTATTTATCACGATTATACAGATGAAGGTTTATTTTGGTTTATAAGATGGAGAGATTAAATCACTGAAGCCCGGGATACGTAGTTAATGAATATTCATCATTTCTAGTGAATGCTCCCATTTCCCTTGATAAACTGTCATGACTATCCACATGATATTAATATATTATCCCACAAATATATACAAACATTGTATATTAATTACTTCGATTCATGTTTGCACAAAGGCTCGTGAATTCGTTGTTATTAAATAGCATAACAAACATTTGTGCACGTGCTAAACAAGTTTAGGCGGATTTAAAAACACGGACAATAGTCAGAGTGTAAGGCAGAGATCATCGCACGAACGCCAAACGTACAAAATTAGATATTTCTGTGGTAATTTCAACTGGCGACATTTGCATATTTTATTAAATAAATTAATAAGTTTCCTCGGTTGTGTTCACGTCACATTAATTTGCTCTGCCAACAATAAATTTTGGAGTCCAGAAATGGCATCAGACAACAGCTGGATATTACGGCCCACGCCGCTGCTAAATCTTAATATTACGGAACCTAATTCTAAAACAGAGCGAAAATTTAAATACCTACCTACTGATATCTCCATGTAGATTACATATTTACTGTTAGCTAGATTTCAGACGACCAGACAACCGTTTCGGCTTATTGTCTCCTAAAATAGATATTTAATTCATTGTACTTGTATGAATGTGAGTCATAAGAATGTTTTTGTAAAGTCAAGAGTGACTGACCGATTGTTAGCGAAAGGAATGTCATAAGTAACTTATGAAATACAAAAGAAAAGTAAGCGACTAATGGTCAATTACTCTATAAAGTCACCGACCTAAAATAGTCGTACAAATATCCATTTACGATTGAGGCCACATATAAAAGAATAGTAAAATTATTGTACTTTATGCACATCGAAATTCGAAACCCACTGTCATTAACTGCATTTAAGACTTCATTTTAAATGTATTACAGGCCCTTATTAAACGTAATCAAGCCCATATAATATTTTCCTTGGCGGAAATTCAGCAAAGCCTCCATTAGAAAATTATAACATAACATGAGTTTAAATTCCCTGACGAGGTTGGCAGAGGCATACTGTATAGTAGGTACACCCACATCCAGCCAGTTATGTTATAGGCACCAATGTAATAAGGAGACGAGCCTATTGCCTTCGACCGGGGACTAATCCAGACTCCGTGCTGCTATTGAAAATTACCTAATGGCAAAACCCGTAACACTTTGTGGGTGAAATACCTACCTAATTATAAAATTATTCGCTTATCCCTACTAATATTATAAACGAGAAAGTATGTAAGTATGGATGGATGTTTGTTACTCTTTCACGTAAGAACTAGATACTAAATGGATTTTAATGAAATTTCATAAGGAGTAGCTGACTGTCTGGATTAACACATAGGCTACTTTTTATCCCGAAAAAATGTAGCGGGTAACACCACGAGGCGCAGCTAGTTTTAAATACTTTTGAGTTACTAAAAAGTAGAAGTTTTGTATTATGGTATTTCAGGACTATCCCAGGACTACAAAATAAACTAGTTGATTAAAATAACTGCCGGGGGCACTGTGATAGAATTAATAATTATATGAAAATAATTTGTTTAAACCCACATTAAACAAGAATATAATAAAGACTAACTAGACTTAAAGTAGACTAACTACTATAATAAATATGCCATTTCTAAGAACTCCAACTTAATAAAGTCGTGTCATGCATATTTTGTTTAGTGATCTAGACATAAGTATATATAACAAGGTATTCACAGATTAGTTTTCCGCAAATACGTCAGTGGCATTATGTCCACAGTGGTTATTTCTTTATTATATTCGTTTATCGTATCTTAAATACGATACGTGGTTCGATCATTGGGCTGCAAGTCAAAGGTTGCCAGTTCAAACCCCGGCTCGCAACAATGTCGTTTTGAATTCATGTGCGTATTTTAAATTACTTATCAGTTGCTAAAAACGGTAAAGAAAATCATTTTGAGGAAACTGGCCCAACAGATTTTTCAACGGTGTGTAAGGCCATGTCAGAGGCCTACAGGTGGTTTAAACTTCGACACCAAGCTGCTTATCAACCAAACGATAAGAAGAAGTGATAATAAAAGTTTCTTCTAGTTCCGTCAAACCTTATCCAATCTATAACACCCAACACACATAAAGTGCCTGTAGCGGTGTAGTAAGATAACTTACGCTTATATAAAATGAAGTAGGTTTATACCTGTAGTGAGAAATACTCATGGATAGTCATAATATATATTTTATTGCACACCATATTATGTCACTCAACTCTAGACAATGTCGTTAATTGTAGGGTAGGCACAATAGCGGTTCTATTACGAGGCATTATTTTAAATTGGCCTACAGTAGTCTTGCTACTCACGTCCGGTTCATACGAATATTAGACGACCATTTATAAATTTATATGAAACGTATGACAACATGCCGAGTGGTATCCGGCCTAGAATTGACCACCCCTTTCCTCACTTAGGTGTCGTAAAAGGCGACTAAGAGAAAATCTAGAAGATGGGCAGCAGCGTCTTCTGTAACTTTACCACCAATACTGCGATCCCTAAGCCACCTGCCATGCGTGCCTGCCATTATGGCAACCCACCCCTTTTAAGGGGGAGACCTTTGTTCAACAGTGGAAGTCTTCCGGCTGATGATGATGTTTGATAAGAGAACAACAGCCAATCTAAAACAGCCCTAGAAGATAAATTACCTTCTAGATAACCATAATTATGCGATGTTAATGTTCGACAAGCTTCTCCGAACCCTGGATACAAATGACTAATGAGGTTGAATTTTCAGGGTTAACGTTATGGGGGTCCTCATGGTTCGTATTCAAAGATGCGGTGGTCCCCAGCGGGTACATGTTCAACATGGGCGGCGTGGTAATAGCTGGATACATATTCGGGCACACGCTAGAAAGATACACAACTGTCAACCCTATAGTGGGCATGACGTTAACAGGCGCACTGTACAGAAATTTTGGGCCACCCAACTTTTTACAAAACCCTGTTGTAGATGTCATTGATTTCCATTTAAGGTAAGATAGAGCTTTGATTTTTAAATGGTAAAATTATATTATAACATCTAAAAATAGAATTAATGAGAACGCAATTTTTTTTTAACTTAGTTACTGGTGTTTTTAAACAAGAAAGGTCCATCAAACAGACCAGTCCTTTTACCATGAACTCTTAAAACAGGACACTTAATACGTTGTGGAAGTTAGCCGCTACGTGCAGTGTAATGCGACTATACTACTGCTACTATATAATACTAGACTATACTTTAAGACTTCATGAGCAGGATCTGAACTAGTCCTCAACCCTCAATCAAATAAAACCATATTAGGATTAAAACTATAACGGCAGTTCAATGCGGAGTATTAACTCATTTCCAAGGCTATTAATTAAAAAAGCTAACGTCTCACATAAACTGTATTACCACAATGACATAAACAGCACCTGAACGGAAGTTTGTTAATTAATTAAATAAATTGTTGAGTGTAACGTTCAGCTTTCTTGATGACGTAATAAATGAGTCTGCTTAATTGATTCGGATCTTGCCACATCGTAACTTTGTGACGTATTATATTTTGTATAGGTACTGTGTCTCACGAGATTTGCCCTAAAATTAAACAGTACTTTTAGTTCAATTTACAAAACCATAGAGCTTAAACTTCTTTGTACTCGTACTTTAATTTATTTTGATGATCTTATTATACATTAGCGCAGTGGCTAAGTGATTAGACTGCTGCGCTAAGGGTTCGATTCCCGCACGGGGCAAAACTTTGTGCGAACCACAGATGTTTGACCCTAGTCTGGGTGTTTGTGTATGTGATATGTCATGTGTGTGAACCGCACCCACGACATAGGAGAAATTCCTAATGTGGGGTAACGTTTTTTTTTTTAAATAATTATATACGAATACCTTAAGTAAATGTGACACACTTAGTGTATACTAGTTTGTATGATTATAAACCAGTGTTTTTATATTACTTTTACAAAGGGTAATATAATTGTATGGGTACGTTTTTAGTTAATTGGATTGAGACAAGCTATTATCACCTTTTGCTATGGCACGTTCTCACCTTTCAAAATAAGTGATATGTACTCACATTAATTTTGCTAATAGAAGTGCCTACAACACGATGCTACTGTTTGGAGGACGCCATTAAATTAATTACTGTACGCGGTTGTACTTATTTCCTCTCCTGACGTTATTATCTACGTGGAGGTAAAAAATTCGGACAAACATTCCAGTTAGCCAACTGCCTTTATAGTTAATTAAGCTTTCGCCTTTAATTTTTTCTCACTTTGGTCATTACAGTGAGTACCTACAGAGAAAGGAAAAAGTTTTTTTTTATATTATGACAACCTGCTTGGCACAGTGGGTTCGATTCTTGCACAGGACAGAAAACTGTGTGATAAGCAGATGTTTGTCTCGAGTTTTGATGTTTTTGTATGTCATATTTCATGTTTGTGATTCGCACCCACGACACAGGCGAAATTCCTAGAGTTGGGCGTGTTTATGTTGTTAATAACAAAATAATTTTCTTATGACTATTTGATCTCTTTGACAATTGTAATAAATAATATTATACTTATCAGATGCGCGGACATAAATTAAAAATACATTTTTATAATGATATATTAATTTATTCTAGGCGAGTTTACCCCGTAATTATCTTAACGAAGGGTCCCTTGAGTTGGAACTGGGAATACATTAAACATAATTCAGTGAAGGTGTTCTCACTGGCCACTCTGCCCTGGATCGTCGAGTGCTTATCTACAGCTTTCTTCGCACACATACTCCTCGACTTTCCTTGGTACTGGGGTAAGTGCGATTCAAAACTTTTTACTTCCTAACGAACTTATTAATCCAACCCGGGTTAACCGAACTACACGTACCGAACTTTCCGCACGAAAATTGGCTAATAAAAATCTCAATTCTTTGCTTGATCCTGTTTACTCCACTAACCTATGGAAAAGCTTTAGATGAAAAACCGACAGCACCGGTTATTGCTTGGCTCGGCTCAGCGACTTCATTCACACAAATCCCTATTCATCAGACGACAATTGAACTTCGAGAGCTAAGTGTCGGGAATATTGAATAACATAACGCTGAAATATTTCAAAGAATCACCGATGTGCGAGTATGTATGCACAAATATTTGAAATCGATGTCATTTATGCTGATATCTTTGTTTTCCACAGGCCTTCATCTAGGTTCCATTTTAGCTTCTGTGTCACCTGCTGTGGTTGTACCAACCGTGTCTAGTTTTGATGCAAGAGGTTTAGGAATCAAAAACCAGATAGCACTATTAGTGGGCAACGCCGGTGGCCTCGATACCGCCTTCACAGAGGGCATGTGCGGAGTCATTAACAGTGCCATATTCTACCCAGCGCCACTTGTATATAGGATAATAAAGGTAAAGTATAAAAATCATTTTTATAACCAATACAAGCGACTGACATTAATTTTACAACACAATTTTATCGTTTATTTTTATAACTCGGGCTATTAATGTGAATCGACAATCTGCAATTTATTTTACAAGTAAAATCCTAAAATCATTATATTATTAAAAGGTTATTAATATAAAAGCAGAACGCTTTATATCGCATATTTTTTACGATTTTATTGAATTGATTGATGTCTTCAACAATAAATCAAAAAAAAATATCCTTACTAGACTTAAATCGTTTCCAAGTAACACTCAAACAACATTATCTTTAAAATCGAATCGTGTTTGTCTTAAGGTTCAATTTGGGACATTTGTGTATACCAAACTTCTGTGTTCATTATTTCGCAGGGTTTGCTGGCTATATTCGTGGGGATCGTCCTCGGAATATCCTGGGGAGTGTTATCAGACAGTCTACCGGATCACGGCGACATATACGCGCCAACTATACGCAGCCTGCTCATTTTTGCCGGCGGTCTATTGTTGACGTACGCTGGTGGATACCTCGGCTGGGGCGGTACTTGTATGTATTTACCTGTTTACCTATTATGTTATTCTTTCAATCTTTATGGACCTGAAAACTGTTTTGTGACTGCTTTATATTTATTTTGAAGAATTCCTTTTTTAGTAAATACCAAGCTTACACTAACATTACCGATTTGTAAGTAGTATTTTTATTTGCCTTATAAAACAATTAAATTATCCCGCGACGTATTCATAAATGCATTGTTTAATGTTATTTATTACATAAGCTGCATATCAATGGCACTGTAAAATAAGTATTTTTGTCTTCATTTTCATGTCATCATCATCATCGATTGTAAAGATAATAGTATTTGTAATGCAAAACAGTTATCTGTGTTTGATATTGCTACTGTATTTGATGAGCTTACCTGAATAAATATAGACATAAGATAAAACTGTATGAGTTCACTCACGTAATTAAACGAAACATAGGTGAGCCCGGAAACCTGTGAATTCCCATCGGTTCCTTAATCAGTCTTTGGGTTGCTACAGGGAGCATTTGTTCACACAGCAGACCCTCATTAATTTTTGTTAAAACCTATCCCTATAATATATCATCTTGTTAGTGTAATACTATAATCATGCTACATAATATATCTCTGTCTATCTATATACAAGAGGAGGAAAATTAATAACAAGACTCCTTTATAGATTTTGCCTTGAGAGTACCTCGGACGAGATTTCGTCGATACTACCTTTGAAACTGAGTTGCACGATGTAACTTTAACAAGTAACCGTCCATTAAAGCCACGGTTTACCATACAAAGCCGTAGATCTGAAGTTACCGGCAGATTGTATAATGCTTTGATGGTGTACTCGAGTATTTAGGAAAACCGCTGACTGACTTAAGTGTATTCCACAACTACATTTCAGTAGTATGTAAATAGGTTATGCCAAAGGGCAATCATTAATTCGACATTGCCGTACTCTTGTAACTGAGATCTACCCGTCAAGGGGAGCCACCATTTATAAGAAATCGGTTTATGCTTCATAGGTAATAGCTTAAAATGATCTGACTCTGACTCGCGACTTTCGCCGTACCGTGGCGCAGCTCTAACCTACTAACCGATAGTGTCACTGCTCGCACCCATCGAATTTCAAATTCCCTTTTAGTATTTACGTCTTCAGGGTGACGTCATTTCATCACTTTTCAAATTTCCTTTATCAATTCAGATTCAAGCTTAGCATGGGCAATATGCTAAAATGACTCCAAAACTCAGGTAATAGTCTGTCGGAGTAGTGTCTTTGCCGAAATGTGACGAGACACATTGTTTGGTTGTAATGTTCTAAAGTTCCATCTACCATACAAGACTGATTAATTAGGCACAGCGAAATAGGAGGAAACCATTAACATTTCCGTTTGTTTGTTTATCAATGTACATCGCAGATTTATTTCACACGAGTTCCATTATGACATAGTGCTACTGAAAGATACGCAGTATGACTGCGCTTCAGATCTTTATTATTTGATACCCTTTTATTAAAGTTTTTATTTGTGTCGTAATGTTTCAAGCTTATAACATAAAACACCGAAGTATGTAAATATTTGTACAAGAAAGATACATTTTGACGAAAAACCTATGTTGATATAGGTTTATTTACTTAGATCACATAAGTAGTAATTTCAACTGTTTTATTTTTTCATAACCAAAACTGTAAATATTAATTGTATAAATATTTGGATTCCGGTTACTAATTCAAACGATTTGAATTAATTTATATGGATTGAAATAATATCGTTTAATGGGTTAAACGATATACACTTCATGAATTGAATTTGTTTCTGCATCATTTCGACATGAATATCAAATACATAAACGTCCAAACTGAAAACTATTAAGTATTTACAAACTGAACACAGGGTTCAATTTCTATACGATATAAATTTATCGCTCCACATATATTAAATGATTAAAGCAGCGTATTGCAAAGGGAACATAGTTTTATATATAGCTACGACGCTATTTTTATACATATCTATATATATATATACTTACTTAACTAATACCTTTTTTATTTGAAAAAAGTCAAAGTCACTTCTTGTATTATAACATAAAAACCGACCTAAGAGTATTCTTGTGTTATTTTAGGGGGTCGTGGTAGTGCCCGTGTTTTTCCTCGCCAGTTATGGAACATTATTTCCCATACAGGTGCTGCAAACATCAATGGGAAAAGGGGAGCTTAACCCACTTCCAAACAAAGTTATGTGGCTTACGAGCTGCCGGCTATTATTGTGTTAAAAATATACGAGTCTTCAGAGTTTTCCTAGAATAAAACTCCGAACGAAGGTAAACCGTGAGATTAACCAACGTCATTAAAAGTCTGAGCTCTTAATTAAATTAAATTAATCACGAAATAAAAGGTCCACTTCGCTTCGTTACGCGAACCAGAGATAATTATAAGTAATTATGAAGAATCCTATACCGGATATCGACCAAGTTGTTCATGGAAAATATTGGGATTATTATGTAAACAAAGGTATAATCCGATCAATATAAAAAGATATCATTTATATATTACCTATAATAAAAGTATAGATATGTATATTCATAAAACAACAAACAAACAAGTGGCAAAATGTCGGCAACAGAAATAATTATCTTACGAAGTAAATATACTAAACATTAATTATAATATTACGGAAATTCAAACGACGTTTATCTTAAAAAACATGAAAGTAAACCATATAATCTGACTATATGCTGTATTTAATTATATTTAAAGCAATCTTTATTGCTTTGCCTCGTTGGTCTAGTAGTTGCTAAGCGCGACTGCTGAGCACGAAGTCCTGGGTTTAAATCCACAAAATTTAATAGTGATTAACTTAACACTAACTGTGCGCGAAGCAGACATAATAGTTAAAAAATAGCCATGCCCCATATGTGGGTCATTACACTGGGAAAGGGTTAACTTGGTTTTCCAACTTTTATAAGATTACCTATATGAACTTTAGTATAAAATAATAATGTTTTTTTCATAACGTATGCTTGGGATTCATTAATTCACTTAATTTCGCTTTACGTGTAGGTAGTGTATATTTTGCTGGTGCCT
The DNA here is from genome assembly GCA_946251915.1 of Abrostola triplasia. Classification (NCBI taxonomy): domain Eukaryota; kingdom Metazoa; phylum Arthropoda; class Insecta; order Lepidoptera; family Noctuidae; genus Abrostola; species Abrostola triplasia. The sequence continues at coordinate 6,587,284 of OX276423.1, forward strand.
GTACTTCACTGGCTTATTAAAAATGCCGACAGAATTTGCTTGGCGATTTTCCGTGGATGTTATTAGGTTAGTAACGCAGCACAGGGAAAAACCGATTTTCGCATATTAAGTTTTTACGGTTTTGTAACGAGCATATTATTTTAAGTGCATGATAAATATATAACAGGTCTGTTCCATAATTTAATTCAAATAATATAACATTGTCGAGTGGTATCCGGCCTAAAAATGGCCACGCCATTCTTCCCGTGGGTGTCGTAAAATGTGACTAAGAGAAAATGCAGAAGATGCAGCGTCATCAGCTGTAATTTTATAACCAATACTGCGATCCCTAAGTGTGGGGATTATGGCAACAACCCCTCCTTTCTAGGGGAGGCATTGTTCAACAGTGGACGTATTCCGGCCGATGATGATGATGAATATAACATTTCCTTTTTAAGACACTTGACGCAACTAACTTTCGAGTTTAACGTTAAGTTCGTATGATTTAATAAGTTTTCTCCATTGTTACCGCATCGTAATTGTCTCGTAACACATTTGCGGTTAGTCCCGCTATGGTATGGTCCCGGTATGGCACCCTCTTAAAATACCTATCAAAAAGTCCCGCTATGGTACCCATCTTTTAGATCTACGTTAGACAATAGAAGGTACAACTGAAAAGAAAAGTGTATCTATAAATAAATACTTTTAGGAGTGTATCAATAAAACGTCTGTTTGCGATATTAAATCAGTCTTTTATTAATTCAAAATATTTATAAAAAAATATCAAACAGTAAAACGAAATATTAATTGCAATGTAATTTTTAAAATAATCAACAATATTAATTACCAATAATCAACAATAAAAAAAATATAAAAAATCCACATCTCAGAAAAGTATTACTGTAAATATTATAAACTACAAATAAAAACAACATCCAGACATAAATATTAGTTACAAATAATCAACATTGAGAAAAGGCAGTAATTGTAAATTTATATAAACTACAAAAATAATCAACAACCAACTAGACAAATATATTAATTACCAATAATCAACAATAAAAAAAATATAAAAAATCCACATCTCAGAAAAGTATTACTGTAAATATTATAAACTACAAATAAAAACAACATCCAGACATAAATATTAGTTACAAATAATCAACATTGAGAAAAGGCAGTAATTGTAAATTTATATAAACTACAAAAATAATCAACAACCAACTAGACAAATATATTAATTACAAATAATCAACATGGAGAAAAAGGCGCAAATTGTAAACATAAACTACAAAAAATAATCAACATCGAGAAAAAGTATTAAACATTTTAATAGGCTAAAAACAAAATTAAAATAAACTATTTTTTTAAATGTTCTGATCGAAATGTTGACTTTGATATGTTAATCAGAAAATCACCAATGGAGATAGCTTTATTTTCGTAACTTTTTGTTAGCTTTTGAATCTGGCGGTCGATTTCTATACTTGTTCTTTTTCTTGAATTTATAGGTGATCTTTTTAGTCGAAAGCTATAACAAAAATCATCAGTTATTTAAGTTAAGCTATATTTTTTTCAGTAACCGTCTGTAATAGAAGGCGACAACCAATAATATCTACCAAAATAAATAAAATCAAATCCATTTTCAAATTCTTCTATGTACTCGTATTATGTAAAAAAATATATATCTGCTTTTAAAAATATTATATCTGCTTAAAAATATTGTCTAAAAAATACAACTTACTTGGCTTGTTTTATATCAAAGTGACATGTGTCGTTGCCAATTGTTTGCAGAAACAATAATAAACTGGGATTTTTTCCAATAATTTTGTTGAATCTGCCATTCCATGATTCCGCCAAGTTAGTTGTTCTATGGCGTTCATTATGGCAACACCAAATGAGGTCTGGATATTCAAGCCACTGAGTGACAAAATAGTCATTGAATTTGGTCATAGCTTCATCGTCGAAACTGAAAAAAATACTTATTAAACGTTCGTACTTGTAAAGCAATGAAATTAACAGGTCCTTACTGATATTGTTGTTCTTTACTTTTTTGCCATATAATTAGAGTTAAGTACTCAAACATCATTTTGGAAAGTAACCAAGATATTATACCTATTTCCCATTATATGCAGCCAGCCGTCTTCAATATCTTGTTTTGGCAAAAACGCCAAGCCTATGCATTGCTTAACATGGTTCGAGGACTCTCCGTGTTCCATGAGATTTAAAGATTTCGCTTTTTTGATAACGTTCTTTTGAAAATGTACGTTACATCCATTTATTTTGATATCAGGAAAAATCTTCGCTGCTGCATTTATTACTCCTATTTCATAATCGAAGGTAAATTTCGATGGACGCCATTCAGGCAAAGTTTGTTTAATCAATTCGAAAACTTTTTCATAAGTTTTCCCTTCTTTGTTTTTTAACAGAATATAAAATAATGGTGCTACATTCGTGGATAACTCAGTGCTTCCCATGTCTCCATGAATGACATAAACTTGTTCGAATGGGTTTGGGCAGCCGTCGAAAGTGCCATCACCAAAGTAATGCGTTACACATTTTATATATTCCTTTACTTCTGTCGAGGAAAATATAATTATTCGATTACAGTCTTCATTACAATAATCAGCCAATACATACTTATTAAATTCTTCTGGTATTATTATTTCTTCCACATTCTTAAATTGTGTTTTTGGTACGTTCAACGACTTATTTCGGTGTCTGTATAATACTGTTTTTAATTTTTTATAGTCAGGAACATTTCCTGTAAGGTGTAACCCTTTGTCTTTTAAGTTACCCATGTGTTTTTCGAAAATTTTCTGTACTGATCCGTAATTTGAATTTACTTCTTTTTTGCACTCACTTATAGCCATTTGAACTTCATTGTCTTCAAAATGTGGCACGCACTGATCACTGTGTTTATAATCTTTAATTATTGTATTATTGGTATTCTCAATAGTTATATATCCACTACATTTAATACTATTTCTCCTATTTACACAATGCCAAGTACTTGAATTTTTATTTTCTCTGCGTTTAATATATTTATGTCCGGCACGTAATAAAGTTTTTCCACCGCGTCGACTGTCAATAATTATTAAATTTACACCACGTGAACTACTTGACCCAGACATTGCAATAGATAAACTAACAAGCTATCCTAATTACTCATATCGCAAAAGTACAGCTGCAAATAGCAAACTAAACCCGGAATAATACTGTCTCTCTCTATTTTCATAAAAACAAAAGGGAAGAGCTAGATACGAATTCGAGGAAGGGCTCGTCTCTATTGTTTTACGAAAAAACCGGTTGGTCAGGTAACTACCTGAAGTGAAACGACAATTACCGAGCGTGATTTGTTTAAAAAATAGTATTAATAAATATTATCTTGCTTAACTATAATAGTTAAGAAAAGATATTTTTTATTTATACTATTTTTTTCTTAACGCATTGTATAACTTTTCTTTACAACAGTACCAAAAACTGAAGGGTACCATAGCGGGACTTTTTGATAGGTATTTTAAGAGGGTGCCATACCGGGACCATACCATAGCGGGACTAACCCCACATTTGCCAGTTGGAGTGAATGGAAAGTTCTCGTAGCAATTCTGTAAACGAAAAGTCACAGAATTAGTGTTTTTAAGAACACTTATTAACAATACTACTAAGCTAATACCACAAAAATCTTATAACAGTTTAGATAACCATGGACGTGCTTTAGATACGCAGCTATTAAATACCTACGGTCGAAGTTGACATCTCTGACATTCCACGAAATTTCATTAAACTAAGGACAATTAATTTAATCTATGCAGATAGGTAATCCCTAATTCGTATTGATCAACTTAAAGACATCTGCGAGTAGGTATAATAGGCTAAGGTGCATATTGGTACAACGAATTTGTTTGTGCTGAGATAGATGCAAAGCAATTTTTATCTACTGTGTGGATACTGCCAGACTCGGCTATTTATGAGAGAAAAAGGACCTGTGGGAATCGGCTTATGGTCTTTCTCTTCCTAGAGACCCTAGATGGAACAAAAACCGGCCATGTGCGAGTCGCACTCGCGCACGAAGGGTTTCGTACCACCATTATCTATAAAAACGGCAAAAAACACGTTTCTTGTATTGTTTGTTGTTGATAAATAACAGAATATTTATAATATATTTCTGTTTATTGTATTTGTTGTTATAGCGGCAACAGAAATACATCATCTGTAAAAATTTCAACTGTCTTACTATCACGGTTCATGAAATGCAGACTGGTGTCTAAGTAATGGGGTCCCGTTTTACCCTTTGGGTACAGAACCCCAAAAACTGCACAAAAAAATAAATCCATATGGAAAACCCCTACCCCTTTCGTCTGCTGCAAGTAAAGGGATGGATTATGTCAAACAATATTCTCTGAAAAATACGAACTATTTCAAGAGGTGGATTGAACTCATAAAACACGAGACTCGTTCAGCATTTGTCTCAACCTCGAAATCAACTTTCATACTAGGTATTATATGTATAGTGGCCCTAAACTGTGTTTACACTTATTAATTTAGTTAGTTAACAATCATTAGAACACATAACTTACTCAATACTAACGTTGTCCCGCTTACTGTAGCAGATTCCTAACTAATTGTAATCAAAGAAACTTCTTAATTGGAGATACTGCTCAACTTTCGTAGCAACAATTTAATATAATTAATGAACGATCGAATGAATTGTTCCGTGACGCTTGTATTTCTTAAAGGAGTATCCAGAAGTGTAGTCACTGATGTATTCAATATTGTTTAATGGTGATAAAAAGTCGAGAAAACATATTAGATTTTGATTGACAAGATTGGCACAAGGCCGCGGCGGATGGCATTGTTTAAGAGGCTTATACCCAGCAGTGGGATATTAAAGGCTGTGGATGATGATGATGATGACTAGATTTTGAAGCAAAAATAATATATGTTAAAAGAACAAAGAGGTATATTGTGTCGTCGAATGATTTCAAACCATTGATGAGAAAGATTATATTGAGATTTATTAATCGGCGTATACATTTATCTTTATAGCTTTAAGACTTAAATTGAAAAAAAAGAAACCAATAAAGTAGAATGGATATTTTTGTCGCCGTTATCGCATGTTTCAATATATTTTTATAACTTATCTCAGGGCTTCAACACTAGGTATTCCCAAATATCAAGGTGACCTTAACACAAAGGGCCTGTATATAACCTGCGATCTCTCCGAATACACAAAGTGAATCTTTGTCACATACCCTTTCCCAAATTATTTTTGGGTTCGGCAGTTATGAAGCGACGCGAGGATTTGGCGTCGCCTGGGTTATGAGCCCGACTCAAGTAAATGCGTATAAAAAAGGAATTTCACTCATCGTTCGTGTGCGCTGCCAACGTTGAAGTTAAGAAGTGCCTTCAAGAATTCCGCCGTGAAATATTACCGTACATATCAACGGGAACATCTACTCTATGTTTAAAATTACTCCAATCATTTTAAAACTTTTTTTGGTATTCGAATACCGAGTGTAGGTATCCCATCACTTACAATAGATACTTTGAAACTCAATGCTCTTATATAAATATAATATGTTTTTCATCGCAAATATGGGAAGCGCATAAAGACCTTAACTTAGCAATGATAGCGCATTATAATACTCAAATATTATCAGTGAAAATATGAAATCCGAGCAGCATATGACTGAAGACCCTGACTCATATCACATATTTACAAAGCTTAATAAAGTGAAAGACGTAAATAACATTTTTAAGAAGTTTAGAATTGGAAGAAGGTTGATGAAACAATGATTGCGTAAACTCAATTGCCTTTCACAATCTAATTTAAATTATGAGTCACTTATTCATAATATAGAAATATCAGAAGGCGAAGATGGAGAAAAGTACATAAGAAAGCAATGTAAGGTTATTTCATAAAAGTTTGAATTATTACGTCAAGTCATATCAAGTTTTACATTAACCCAAAATTTGATCTGCGTGCCTAAATATATCCTCGAGATGATTCATACCGCCTTCCAGTAACTTAATCCAATCGACGCCAATGTCAAGATTTTGATGAGGCTCAATGATAAATTGGTTTCATATTCGCTATTTTGTTTTATATCACCAGAGAAAAAATATTTTTGAACAATATCCACTTACGACTCAAATCAATTTAAAGTACCTACTTATGTTAAATTCTGGTGAAATTGTCAATCAGTATTACCGAAATTAATATTCAGTACTGCAATCCTATGAATGCTTGCATTCAATGAACTGCAATTTAGCACATATAGAGGCAGCACATGAAGTCCACGCCATCGACACATTAATTAATTCTCGCATCTTATGTTAACCTTCGTTTCATTTAACCTCAATCAAACACAATAATTTTGTTCGAGTTTCTCATGATGCGATTTAATTTTAGAGATTCCTTCGACCACAACCAAGTTTTTATTTGATGGAGTATTATTAGTGTTATCACGCACAATATTGTGTCGGTGCTTTTATGTGTTTTTTAGTCTCATATTGATTTCCGCAATCGAATTCAGCAGGCGCAGATGGCGATGGTAGTGCAAAATGGACTTGTTCTACAATATTAGCTCAGAACAGCTGAAGATAGACAGAACTGAATCTATGGAATATGATTTTTACAGGCACAGGCACAGAGCTCGACCTCATGATACATTATTATTTTTTGGAAAAAATATAAACTAATAATTTATATTATTGCTAAGTCATTCAATTTTAGTCACAGGATGGTAGACTAAATACAAGTCAATCACCTATATTCTAGGGTTTAACTGTTTGTTACACCGTGCATCCTAACCATATACGTAAATTATCGTCACACAAAATTAACGAGATGTTTTGTTGCAGCGGGTGTGGCGATCATGGTATGCGCGGGCACAGCGGCCACGCGGTGGGCTCGCCGCGACTGGCCCATCACCGACAACCCGGTCTGGGAGGTCTACAAGCTTCTCTGGAGGATATTTGAACCGATGCTATTCACCCTCAGCGGGTATTTTCTAGATGTACATATCGCTTTTACGAACTATTTTGTGCGTAACATTTAGTACAAAAGGAACGTACGTATATTCGATTTAGTTCTGACTTCGTAGCGATTTAAGATCGAACTTAAATTTTTACGTTCAAGTAGTACCTACGTATTATAAATCTTAATTCAATTTATTCGTCATTTATATTACATTAAATATTAATATATTTTAGAACACCCGGTATATAAAACAGTTTATCCTGTTAGTAATTTCATTAAAATCGAATTCGCTTCAAATAAAAAATGAACAAACATTCGTGGAAACGAAAAAATTTACCAACTAACTCAACGACTGGCTTGATTGGTGTTAATAATAATTCCTGGAATAACTTAACTTTTGTTTTACTATTTGAAACCAAGCAAAAACTGGTCCTTCGAAACGCGAAATAAAACAAAAGTTGCGGACAAATGCCCGTGTGGTGAAGCCGCCAGAAATTCTATATACTAAATAAAATATTTGCATTTATTAATTGGTAGGTAATATGAGTACGGGGTTCACCAATGCCTAAGGGATAATTTCACTAAACTAATATTTGTATAACCTACTAACATTTGCTTTGAATCAGGGTATTAATTATGCTCATTCAATTTGTGTTATTAATTGCAGGCACAGACATAGCATGGATAGAATCAGTCAAATAAATTATAGTTAAAATTAGGTCCTATTTTTACATGATTGTAGTTCTGGCAAATGTTTAGCTACTCCAATAACTATGGCTAGAATATCAAAATTGTAATACAAGTGAGAAGTTTATAAACCAAAAAATATGATGTTTTAAAAATTATTATCACTTCCGTTAGAAATTGATAAGACTAATAAAATTACAGTGGTACAGTCAGCAAGAAAAGTAGCTATAGTTTTAAATATTTAAAAATAACTAGGCACTATTTCTGTTGCCGATCGTACATTCATAGTTTCATGGATACTAATTTGCGACACTCATAGATTGAATACCAGGGCCTTTTAAGGCCAGGCCCATTAAGGCCTTAGGACAAATGAGGTTATGATGATCTGCAACAATTAAAATGATATATGTTACATAAAATGATGATTAGTTACGTTTTATGTCTTGTTACTACCAGTAACTGTAATATGCACTGCACAATGGACTTTATTGAAAACTGAAATTCTTTTAGATATCGCAAATAAGTGTGAAGGAGCTGTGCTTGATCCTGGGATGCATCTGCTCGGCGCTCGTGCTCCGGCTGCTGACAGCGTTCCTGGTGGCGCTCGCTAACGAGCTGTCGATCAAGGAAAGTCTTTTTATTGCCGTCACTTGGGTACCAAAAGCCATTGTTGAGGTACGTGATTTTTTTTATTGATAGAACGTTTCTTATTATTATATTTATTAAATACTATTAATATTCGTCTTTATGTTACAATTAAACTATTCTGATAGGCATTGTTTTAGCCCCTGCTACTAATAGTTAGTTATTCTACTTCAGGTAAGTACTTCTTTTTCATACTTTTTTAAACTATACCTACATAAAGTAGGTATAGTTTAAAAAAGTATACACATCATAAGTACATTAAAAATGATTCACTAAAATAATTATACCATGTATCTATTAATAAAATAATTACAGCGGTACAGTCAAAACCAAAAGTAACTAAACATTCAATTTTTTATACATACCAACTATTAATATAATATTGTTATTTCTTTGCTATTATGTAGCATAATATTCTTGTTACTTGCATAGAAACCCTTTAATTAAGTTACAGGGTGTCGTGTCATTTTGTTGTGAGTTATTTAGCGCAAGTTCTTAAGTGAAGAACCGAGCGTAGGTGGTGACTCAAACTCAGTTGTCTTACTTAAGTTGAAGGAAATAAATTAGAAGTAAATACCTAATAAAGGATTGTCTATATTTCCTCGTCGTCCCAAGAAAGTGGTACTCCTAATTTACTTCATTCACTTTACACGAAATAAAATAACAATTGGTGATTCTGTAATTAATTCTCTTTGTTCATTTGTGAAGGCTTTTCAGTAAAATAAATAACGATATTAAAGTACAGTGTTAGAAGAAGAACAACGGTCAACGACTAAGTATACTTTCGTATTTATACACGCCGTTTTTGTAATGATGAATCATTGAAGGTATTTATTACAATAAGTAGACTTAATTTTAGGACTGAACTAAACTGGAACGAATTTTAGAAGTTTATGTGATAGCATTATAATACTTAAGTACATACCCAGTAGATCTAATTTACAACAACAACAACATATCATCACGCCTGTATTCCCCGAAGGGGTAGGCAGAGGTGCACATACAGTACACCCACATTTCGCCAGTTATGTTTTTAGGTTATATAATTTCCAGTGTATTCAATATGTATTACCTAAGTATTACATATAATATATTGAGATAGGTTTACTGTTACGTATGTTTACCAATTAATTACACAAATTAAACATTGTTCAAAGGATTTAATAGTAGAATGACTGTTATTAATGACTCTACTCGGTCACCATCCATCATCACTCGACCAGTGAGACCTCGGGTACGCGTCTTTGTCAACTTCCTGTTTTCCTCAGTCATATGCTCCGCTACATAGGACCAGATACATGCGAACAGTAGCCACGGTTTTAATTACCATTTCATTGCAAACAAAAAAGAAACAGGCAAACGATAGATAAATTGTATTTGCTCTCATACGCGAGTTGTAAAAGTCATCTAATGGAATAGTGGTAGAACTAGAATGGTGTTTACTGAGAGAGATCATTACTTATGCACTCAACAAACTTTTCATCGGTTACGTAGCTACAGCTCACACGGTTCAGAACGTAAGTAGGTACACACATTATATTTTTCTCTGTAGACCTATACTATTACTTGTACGTTTTCACATCACAAACCAAATGAAATACGGATTGTACAAATAAACATCGGTTGTAAAATCAAAATAAAACAACAAAAAAGTTAATAGCATAACAGTAAACGTACCTAATTTGATTGGTCAATTATTTATGAAAAGAGACACGTTATAAAATTCAGTGTGAACTTCTCGGGGGCGCCTAGAACCGCCCGCTGGCCTTCAGCCTCGATATCGCTAGCAACATAACTTTTAAGTGATCTTTTCATTAACGGACGAACTAGCCCGACAGTCGACCGACAGACTCCAGTTTAATTCACTTTGAGTCTTCCCGGCACCGGTTTTAGTAATTTCGAGCTTGTTTACATCAAAGCTCTGACGAATATAGACTTAGAACTCTTTGTGAAGTAAATATTAATCTAAATGCATTGGACCTTACCGCACTTAGTTCCACATCGTCAATACACATAAAAAAAATTGGAGAGTCTGTTTGTTACATCAAAAAAACAGTTTTTTACTTAATGCTTATAATAGTATACACGTAACACGATACACAGCAAAAATGCGATTTTTTTTATCTGTCTTTCCGTCTCTTGTTCCGGCTAATCTCCGAAACGACTGAACCGATTTTGAGTAGGAGTGTTACTGGAAAATTGATTGACAGCTGATTCGAAGGTTACGGCTTTTTCACGACAGAAGGATGGATTTAGACGGGATTTTCACGGGTAAATAGATGTTATAAGGAGCACTTAGGGTTCCGTGGGTTAAAAAAACCCTTAAAATTGTTAACAATATCAGATCCAATTATGTAAATCTGCTTACTGCTGTTATGTACAGGTTTTTTAAAGCGAAACCCGCGGGGTCGAAATTCCAGGCATAAGCTGGTATTTATAAATGGTTCACTAACCTCGTTAAAATCTACTTGTGTAACTCTCTTTAGGTATTTCCAAAGCATTGTTATACAGACGTATCGTTAGGCCAAAATAAAAATTTACGAATCAAAGAGAGTATAAACAGACAGTCCAGAAACAGTACGACGGATAAGTACATTGTACAAGTCGTAAAGCACTTACTTGGTATTTATTGGTAAAATTTATTTTCCTTGCTCTCTTAATATCTTAAAGTCCGCAAATCTCTCAAGTTTCATTCGCGTAAAACATAAATTTCTTCGGAATCCAAAAACTAAACGATTAAAGATTATTCTAATTTATGAATACTATCGTAATTTCAACCCTTTACCTAATCAAGTTACTGTCTCTGTCGCTCTATAAATTTCTAAGGCCTTATCTATACATGATAGATGCTTGAAACTTGACCAAAGTAACCATTGACAAAGTCATCAAGAAAATATCAATAACAACTGGCTGTCTTCTGTCAATGAATTAATGCTAAGTTCAGTAACACGTTGCAACGTACGTCTTGTATTATTTTTAAACGTTGCCCACACTATGAATTTGTCCTGTATTGTGGGTGCGCTTCACATGCATGAAATCTCAGATACACAAACACCCAGACTCAGGACAAAAATCAGAACGCATAAAGTTGTGCCTCCAACGGGAATCGAACCCGCAGCCCTTAGCGCAGTTTAATGGCTTAGCCACTGCGCCAATCAGGGCGTGAATAATGCATTGTAAATTGTAATTGTAGATTATTTGTTTACAATGAGATGGTTTTGGAATGAGTGATACAAATGTTTATATTTACGTAGCAATGTAAAAACCATTATCATTTTATCAAATAGACATTATGAGTTAACTCCAAAATGACCTAAACGTCTGTGTTGATAAATCTACTTAGTAAGCACACGTTCCCCAAGTCAATCTTCCAAAGAGTCTGCGTAAAGAAATAGTTATTACAGTTGGTTCGAACTAAGAAAGTTCAAACTGCCTATATCTACTATAGTAGAACATCTCCTTTCACTTTACTCCGCCGCACCGCCCACGCAATAATGAAAATGAACGATTTCACTCCAAATAATTGTAAAATCCTATTTCCGTTCAGTAACTGTCATAAATTGGTCGATGTCGTTAAACGTCGGGATTCTAAAGCGTGATAAAGTCGTCAAGGCATCGCTCTTATTGTTCTAAGAAAAATATTTGAGTTTCTATTCAGATTTCAAAACTTTTCGACTTAAATAAAATATTAATGTAATTATAAATTGCTTTTTTTGTATAGTATCGCCAGTCTAGAGTCCTTAGTATTCTAAAACGACGTCTCTTTCTTTGTCTTTAGGTATCGTTGAATATGTTCTGTCAATTTACTCAGCTGTATCAAATATTCACTTAACTCCAGAAAAAGTAGACATACGAAGTCATCATGATATTCTGGTTAATTTTCAAAATACAATTATTGTTTATTAGCAAGGATCTGCTTATTATGTTTCACTGTCGAACCTAAACAATGATTCTGCGTATTAGTATAGAAATTTTACCAATTTCCCGCTTCATAATAGAAAATCATCATCCTATTTACAATGCAAAACTGTTTAGGTGTTTTATACACAACGTATTTGATTTACGATGAAATCCTAATTCACGTTATTTATTTCCGTAATGTTATACGTGATATCGACAAATTAATGATAATGCACGCACTAATATAGTATTGTTATGGTTTGTTTAATAATGTGAGATATTGCTTATAAATAGAGACTAATAGAAATGTTTTTGTTTGCTAATCCGTGCGCATGTTTTACCTTTATAAACTGGTCAAACAGGGCAACTTAACTATTATTATCATCGTCCGCGGCCCGACTTCACTCACTGCTGTGTATAGCTTCCCTTTTTGTGTGCCAGTCTCCACAACTCTATGCCAGCCTCCTCCAGGTTCCACGTGCTATATCTACGATGTCGTCCGACCATCTCTCTGCTGGACTGTCATTATACTGCATAGATAGATGAAGGCATCTAAAATAAAGAACCAAAAAAAGCTTTGATTTTATCAATAGAAAACACGATAACCACACAATTATTACAGTCATTCAACTGTAACACTAAAGTTGATTTCTAAAGATGTTACATAGTTCAAAGTTTACTCTACTCTTATTTCTTTACTCTCCTAACTTTTCTAAGTCTAATATTGATAGACGTTCGTAATATTTAAATTTAAATTCTGAACGCTTAAAACTATTGGATAAGACGTCACTTTAACCTGTAGCTCAGAAAAATGTGAAACAAAATGTTTATATGTATATGTATAATCGTCCAGTTGAATATTTGTCAGAGGTCCGCATACCTATCTATCGGTTAAAGTAGGCAAGTCACGTACATTATAGTAATAAAAACTTTATTTCGGGTTTATAGACCTATAGAAACCTAGTACAATAAAAACCTTACCTAGCTAGCCTAACATAATTATTACGTACGCTGTTAACTTTAATAATGCGCTACTTGAAGATACTTTTACTCACTCATACTAAACGAACTCAGTTTTAAACCTAAAGAATTACCACGTGTTCTAGCTATCACCAACTATTTAAATTTATAGAGCCATCAAATTCGAATGTATATAAACAAATATGTAAATTTTAAAAGTTTTTCTCTAGGGTACATTTGAAAGTCCCGACGAGGGCCTATACTTAATCGGTTATACCGCATCCTGCACTTTTTAATTGCATAGCTCAAATAGACGCTGAAGAAGGAAAATTTTGACATTTAAACTTACAATCTTCTATGTTTAAGTAGGACAGGAAAGATCACAAAAGAACATGCTACCTATACACCACAATTAGTTGGTATACCTACATATGTACCTAATTCAATAAACCACTGTTTATATCGTGAAATTCTGCAATATATTTACGACACATATATCATTACGTAGAGCAACATTTACAAACATTATTCTGCAATATGAACAATAAGCTGAAATTAAGCCGTCATTTAGATATAGAGTTATGCAGTATGCTACCACATACGCAGCTATAAACTACATTTAGTAAGTAACTAAGCAATTTATGTAGGTACCTTAAGGGCCTAACCACCGGCCAACAAATGGCTAAAGGTGGAAAGCCACTAACCAGCTAACTGACTTATAACCTTATCTCACTAACCTTAGATCTTTCGACCTGACAGAATAATTCGTAATGTTATTGTTACGTACTTGTGTCAAAACATAGAGGTTAGTAAGATTAATATATTCCTGTATCCAGTAGCAGTAATCAGTAGTACGTAAATGCCTTTCGAAAATAAGCCAAACAGGAACGTAAATACTAATAAGAAATAAAAAAAAAATATAGGTAGGTACTAGTCTTGGTTACATATTTTGACGATCTTGCACTCTTTGGCCGAGTTTTTAACATTAAATAAGCATCTAATTAATAAAAAGGACACAGGTTATTAAAAAACGTCGCCCCACTACCAGAAATTTCTCCTGTATCGTGGGTGCGTTTCACAAACATGCAATCACAAACACAAACACCCAGACTTGGGACAAACATCTGTGGTTCGCACAAAGTTTTGTCACTTGCGGGAATCGAACCCGCAACCCTTAGCGCAGCAGTCCAATCGCTTAGCCACTGCGGTAATCAGGTCGTCATGCACTTACATGCAAATAAGTTAATTATATTATTAATCCTAAATGAATTCCAATTATAAATTTATCTAATAATAATATGTGTACTGGAATCACAAAATTTGTCGCAATTTATGTTATGCGATTGACTATGTCACGTCAAATCTGATATCGATAATATCCTTTTTACGGATATCTATTATATAAAATTGTCGATATAAATTGGATGGAACGATAGCCGCGTAGTAATCGAATCCCATTTCAACAATAAATATTTTATTTGTTTCCGCCTACAGACTTATTGTGGTCAAAAGTATGGTTGTGTTTGAGGTAATAGATCCCCAATAAAAGGCAAATCGTTGACATATTCTTCTGTAAAGAATTTCAAAACAATAAAATAATTTACAATGCCCGAAAAATGGTCTTGTGATTGAACTATATTGATAGAATCTTCAAAAAGAAGAGAAAATAATATATTATCTCGATTACCTGGCTAACGCTTCATGGAATCAATACAAGTATTACAACACAACGGAAATCTACACAATAACCGTTTTTTAATAAAAAACCTTACCTTTTATGCCTGCGAGTACAGTTTAATCTATACGATATTGTTGATTGTTTGGTTTTTTGCACGCATTTCATTCTTTTCCTGCTAATTTATTTCGTGTGAACTCACTTTTATGATACGCTCTCAGTAATTCTTACCTATATGGCAATATAGTTGCTTATCAGAATCTGAATGCAATGGACGCTGAACGATGCATATATTTATGATTGTTAGCAACAGGTCCCGGAGGTTGAAATTCACATTCCTTCAATCAATGGAGACAATACCACCACTAAAATTCGCGATCTGAATATGCGGTCAAAATTTCAAAATCCGCAAAATTACCTCTATACTCGGCAAACTCGTCCAGAGCCATTTTTGAACGGAATATTCCGTACGAAACACAGCGAGCAGTTCATGTAATATGCGAAAATGACATTCGACCACCGTCGTTAGCTTTGACGCGGCCGAACCGAGTCGATAACTCGATAGGTGCCTAATTGATTTAACGGAATCGGAGTAAACTACACGCTGCAGGAAGGCTGGAAGCGTCTTCGGACAAAGCATATTCTGTGGTTGAGCTGACCCAACACTTAATTGTCCTTTAGGGTTTAATGGGACGATCGGCTCGCCCAACTAAATTAAGCGGAACGTATACGTTGTAATGGAATGTTGTTTATAATTGCTTGGATGTGACCTCGTTTGTGCTTTATTGATAGATCTGTTCAAGAATTAATAAAGCTCGAATTTCCGTACATACCAATATTAATACCTTACCCCGGTAGGATACATACCTATAATTTGTTATTACCTTTCATGTGGATTTAGTTAATTAGTTTAGATAGTTCTCAGAATAACGGATAGACCCTAATAACGTAGGTACTATAAGGCCCAAGCGCCTTTTTTTGTGAGATTTGTTATTTTTGTTCATATTATTATCTTGAAACTAACTGCTTACTTTTAAGCTCTCTTTTTATTCTTCCTACGACTATCATCTACTAGAATAATGTGTCCGTCTATAGTAAAGTACGCATTATTCTAATTTTATCATTAATAAAGTAAATTAAAGGTAGAGCAACATTTAGCCGATAATGGTATTAAGTTCATATAATGAAAGGCAAGCCGTTGCCAGCCAATGTCCATTGCCTACAAGGAGTTAGCTAAGGTGAGCTAATCGCATACAATTAAAATCGACGTCGTATATAAGTTTAACATAAGTCCATACAAGTTGGTTTTAACTAAAATGAAATGTTAATGCCATAAAAGTTAAAGTGTAATATTACCTGCGTAGTACTATCAAGTACAAACTGTCTAGTTTGAACTGTAGTAGTCTGTACCTAAATTTGAGTTCCATCTGAAAGAAACTGAAGGACCGACCACAATAACGATGTTTGGTTAGATCATTAGGTGATAGTATAAAAAATAAAGGTTCCTTTATACTGTGTTAATTAAACGTCAAACCTTATCAATCGTGATAATGTCTAAAAAATTGTGAGTTAAACTTAGCAAAAAGGCACATAGACTAAGGAGCTAAGCCTTAAAAAATTAATACTGATTTAAGAAAAATATCGGAAATAACACGTATGATTGTATGTATTGAACTATAATTTGCAGGCTGTCCTCGTGAGAGTAGCAATGGACTCCCTGTGGGAGGACGCGACTGCGACAGACAGGCGGATAGCCACGCAGCACTCCAACATCATCGTCATCGCTGTGCTGATCACCTCCAGCTTGGGCTCCGTGCTGACGACGGCGCTCGGCCCCGTGCTGCTGTCGCAAGACTCCAGGGTCGCCCCCGAAGGTAGCTTTTATATCGGACATTCAATTTCATATATCTAATATAGTAGCTTTTACAAAATAATCATCTTAATGAGTCTAGTTGGGATGTATAATTTTGAAGGTTTTTTTTTATATCTAATAAATTTGCCCATTTAATATTTTTAATCGAGCAAACAAATAAAACAGTAAATAATACATAGTAGAAGGCAGTGGTCTTTTACAGCTCGCTAATAATATAAATTCGCGCTTTGTTAATTTGATTGTAGAATATTTAATTGAATGAAGCCGAGATAATCTGTGCGGTGTACCTAAGACTTACGCTAATACTCTTCAAGTAACCGAGTGAACACTATGCATAGCCCATAATAAATCAACCTGGACGCTGGACTTTAACAACCTGTAGGAAACTAGGTCTTCACAGAATAATCTCATTAATGCACGGGAAAGTACACGCTGCCTGGTCGGACTATCTCATATACCTACTATACCTAATCTTTCAGATGCCTTTCACTTCATTATCGAAGAAAATTGACATTCAAGGCTCGCACGGAACAAAATACTTATTTATCTTTTATTAAGTGTTACTATGCTAGAAACTTGGGAGAGGCCTACGTCCAGCAGTCGACCGCGATAGACTGAGAGATGATGTTAGAAAAATATATTCGATTTTATTATTAATAATAACATTAAGAATATTTAGGATTTGCGCAGTTATTAATTCGGATACTAACACTACTTTCTCATGAAAATATCTTTTTTATACGGAACAGTACAATGTAATTTTCCGTCTAATTCGTTAGCATAGTATGAAATAATGTTTGCTACTGTTAAGGTTCATTTGACATAAAATAATAACATTTCAGCTTACGTAATAAAAACAAAAGGTACATACAGAATAATGCATTCTCGCATATACAAGACGTAGTCGGAGAGTGTTGTGTTGCATATCTCAGATAGAGACACCTGTTTCAGTATTGCAGGTAATGAAATTGCCCCCTGTAATATCAATGGCTACACCAGTATAATTTCATCGTTGAGGCTTGAGGCAAGTCTCTACAGGACTGAGAATAGCAATGAACATAATGTTCAATGGTCACGACTACAGCCGCATGTTGCGGCCACTGCACACCAAACTACAAACACATATTACCCGTGCCCCGTGCTAAATTATAATAGTTTTGCCATGCTAATATCTCTTTAGAGCTTGCTTTATGTAACGTTCTCGACTGCGACGTTCTAATATTATTTCCGAGTTTAATTTAATGTATCTACATTTCATATATTTCGGTATGTTTGTAGTTTTGAGTCTGATAAACATATATTTTGTAAATTAATTGAAATTTCTATATTAAATGTTAGAGCAATAATTTTCAAGTTTGTATTATGCAAAATGATGACCGACTGATTAGAATGTATAAAGTTACTACCCTACACTTAGTGTATTTCGCGTAAGTTTTTAAAACAATTTCAGTCTATTAAAATGTACCGAATTTATATGCAAATTATCTTAATTCGTGTAACAATAGTTCGAAACTACAGAATAGTGACAAGAACATATATAATCGGCTGTTTATCGCAAGCTGCTTACCGCACTCCTAATAAAACCTAATCTTTATACAAAGCCAGACGGAATATTAAACAAAATAATAATATATTTCCTGCATGAATCAATTCAATTTTATAACATAAGTTCATGGAAACAGCTCATTATTTAGATACCGTTAAGTCCTCCTTAACTTAATCTAAATTATCGTAGCAGATAACTTTAATTACCACGACAGTCGAGATAAAGTGTATATTAATAAATGCTGTCTAAAAATAATTTATGAGGATTTTTATAGGTTGTGACGTCAGGTTTATATTCGATAAGGGACCGTACGATACACTTTGGTCGATATAATCAAAACATTATCACATACTAAATATACAATGTAATATGTCTAACTGTTTTAGCAATAATTAGATACAAATCCATTTTTATTTTTACCAAATCTTGTTTGATAATCTATTGTTTATATTGGTTTTTGATATGCAAAATAAATTGAATGACCATGACCCAACTTAGACTAGCTTTTACAATAGCTATGCCAACGTCATTAGAGTTTGCAATGCATTTGTAGTTGTATAGTATTCTTAAGTCTATTCTCTTTTATTTATTTACTAACAAAAATGTTTTAGTTATCTTCTTCCATTACGATAATCGAACCTTTGTCATTTATGTCTATCTTACATAAAAGTTTACGGCTGTCACAATTTAATATCAGAAGTCATAAACTCTAATATGAAATATTACATTTGAAAGTTTATTAACGTTTTTACTAACGTAGCGTCCAAGGGCCCAACAGTACTCGATGTAGGTTAATATTGTCACAAAAGTAGTTAACCGATCATTATATCTTTCTGGTAATTTCAACGCTACACTAGTATATAAAAATACGACTCTAATGTAGTTTTCTATCAGTAATTATTCAACATGAATATATTTGTAAACTGGTATTACATGTTGTAAACCTGCTAATACATCTACATTTTCCGAAACAGTTGACAATATTAGGTAATTAGTTTCATTTCAAATATATACAAGTGTCGATTATTGTTTGTTTTCAGATTTTTATCGTACACAGACATTGTCACCGCCTCAGACATCGAACCTCGTCCGACGGAACAACACGCAAACCACCCTACAGTATATAGACGTTCAATAAATAAATTAAAATTATGTAATATTATATTTCTGTGTAATTATTTCACCAATTATTTTTGTGTACCAGACATACATATGTATAGCCATAATCATCTTCATCAGCCGAAAGACCTCCAATGTTTAAAAAGTACTCTAATAATATCAATTCTTAATTCTGGAAAAAAAGAAACAGAAAATATTAACACAACTCTTAGTATAATATAGTAAACAACGACTTGGTCCTTGGGTGAGTTTCCACACCAGAGAGCAGTCGTGTTTCAATGGTGCTCAGGAGGCTGTGGCAGGTGCCACACAATCTGCTGAGTAGAGAAGCAGAATTTTGCGCCAGACTGCAATAAAGTCCAGATGGCTTTGCGCGTATCAGCAAACATCGCTGACGCATTACACGAAAGACGAAGCCGCAACAGTGCCCTGAACCTATAGCTGCGTCTATTGATTTTCGTTTTTTTTTTCAAGATGACCCAAAGTCTGTTAACCTATAGTATTGTCCAATTACAAGCTCGTATACTAGACTTCACTTCAACGACCACGATTGCGACCTCAAGGTCCATCAATTCAGTCAAAGGAACCCTTATACTTTGAAGTGGAATTAAATTGAAATTTAAAAATGAGTTGATTTTCATAAAGTGGTTTGCATTATATGAGGCATTTCTATTCAATTTCAGTAGCGGCTTAGAGGATAAGATTCATAATTGTAATAGTTTCGTGAAAAAAACATTAAATAAATCAATAAAATTGATTTTGATTGTTTTCGGTGGGAAATATTAATAGATATGATGTAACGCAGATCGAAATTAATCAAATTGGATTTACGCATTAAGTAGGTGTGCCAATCACAAATAGTCTTACAAAGAATCATGGGAATCATATTCGTATAGCCTTTTGTAACACTTGTAATCTCCAAATAAGGTATTATAAATACATTAAATCAATCTATTCATAATCATTATAGTCTGATAAAACGGAATATAGACTTGTATAAAAATGGTATCAAAATCTACCTAATAAATGATGTCATATTAGGCTACGATCACAATATTTACTACCATTATGGAAAAGTTTAAAATATAGCTATAATTTTGGTCAATATCTAATCTAATCTGTCTAATAAAAATTAAAACATAGCTGTCAATCATAGTTCCCTAATAATTATTGGTATTATATTAGGAGAGCCTCCATTACCCGTCCTCCCGTTTGTATGTATGTGAGTTTGTTGAGGTGAAATCTTGCAATCTAAATTAGACCCACTTTTCGAGATCTGATTGAAATGAAATTTTGCATATTTAAATAGGTTTGGTGACGATACAATATTATGGTACTTTTGAGCTGATCTGATGATGGACTCAGAAGATGGTCATAGGAACTCTCTGACGAAATGAGGCAATCCGACCGTGTTAGGTTTGTTTAGTCTATCTTCACCAGTACTTTGAGTCTAGCTGGTTGAAAAGTTTTTAATAATAACTTATTTGTATCAAAGCCATACAATTACGTTTAGACAAGTAACATTTTTAAAAACGTAGTTGACATATGTATACTTTTCTCTTTGTATGTTATATAATAAAATTCTACATAATATTGAAGTTTTCCAATCGTGTAACGGAACTTTACTAATCAGAACAAAACTATTTTACGGACATCTTTACGGTAAAATTCTATAGATCCAACATATTCTTATAACTTTACAAATCAACATGGAAAATTACACTGCTAACAATTTACTTAATCCGGCAATGATAAATAATTAAATTACAGTTTATTTAACATTACTATAATGATATTGTAGACAGACTAATAAAATCGAATTATCCTCATAATATAACGTGATAAGAATGACTTTACGAGTAGCAACAAACATACAATGTCGAAGTAGGCCACAGGCTTAGACGCGAACTGTATCATAACCCATTGTTTTAGGACCAGTAACTAACGAGTATCAACGTATACATGAAGTACTAGCTGCGCCCCGCGATGTTACCCGCTATTTCATCAAAATGGGTCAAGCCATTTGAGCGTGAAGAGGTAACAAATATACAAACACACTCACACCCTTTCGCCTTTATAATATTAGTGTGATTCTTATGAAATTTGTACCTAAACATCATCAACTGGTAGTCGTCCACTGTTGAACAAAGGCCTTCCTCTAAAAGGTGAGGTTTACCATAATCCCCACGCTTGGCAAGCGGCTTAAGGATCGCAGCCTTGGTGGTGTGGTTACAGAAGACGCTGCTGCCCATCTTCTGGTTTTTCAGTTAGTTGCCTCCTTTGACGCCCGCGGGATGAATTCGGAAGGTGCTATTCTGGCTCGGCAGTAGTTGTTTTATATAAAAGGACTCTAATTTATAAGGAAATATGTTCTAACCACTCGACGCCTTGTGAGATTTATAAAAAATAGGAGTTTCAGGAGAGCGTCAAATCTATATAAAATTATTTATTATGACACAACAGGTGAGGCAAAAGCTAAAGAACTAGACCACCAAGGATCCTGGGTTCGATTCCTTCCTTATAGTAAAATATATTTTTTACGTACTATTTCGCTTAAGTGAAGAATACTTTCATAACTACTAGGTATATCTAGAAACGTATTTTAATACTGTGAGGACCTTAAGAAAACTCATCTTTATTAATCAACAAGGCCCTGCAATTGATGTCCTTAAGTGTAAAAAAGCCTTGCGTTTTATTAATAATAATTATAATTATTTATGTTCAGCTTCCTCATAAAATACTTGTGTGTAAACGCAACGCCAGTAGGTCGTGCATTCCCAATGCGTTGTGTTTGTATCTATACTTGTAATCAGACAGTTTAGAATATCAGTCGCAATCTTTATTAAGCAGTGAAAATTACGTAGATACGTAGCTAAATGATAATAATGCCTATTTATTGGTTCGGCGTGTGACGTTGCCTCAGCCGGCAGCTTCGTGCCGCTCGCCTCCGGTCGTCGGACTTCATTCAGCTAATACCTTATGAACCATGTTCCTGTCCCCCATTGTCTGTGTGCTCTAAACGAGAATTTTGTGCCAATTTTTGGGAAATATAAGTGAACGCCGCTTTCATTATAAACCAAAATGCCAGAAAGTGAGTATTTTATTTTATTATTTAATTAAATATCAACTTGGTGTCTATGAACGGAAACAATGCATGCACTTTTATAAATTTAACCAGGAGGATAAAAAACAAAATTTGAAATTAATAATTGAGGTCTAAAGCTATAGCTATCATTATAAATATGTTATACCTTGTTTAAATATTTTGGGTAAGTACCTATATTATCAGATTGTTTTTTATAAACCCGTTCTGGTAATTAATTGTCTTGTCGCAAATAGAATAAGTGTCCGCATCTATTTGAAACAATAAGATCAGAAGGATACATTAATTACCGCTTTCATACTCGTCAATTCTGTATCTATGTGACTACATCAAACACGTTCAACGAAGATCACTTACTACTTCAATAGCAATTTCATCTAGTATAATGTATAATTTTACACATAGTCTACCAATCAATAGCTCCAGAGAGTCTCTTGGTCTCGATTCTGCTCCCTCCAACATTATTCAACTTATCGGTTCGTCTAATTAAGAAGCCTTAAGCCATTTTTCCGTAGTCCGTAGTTCGTAACATAGTGACATTCTAATTAAAATGGATTTTTCATCTCAGAATTCTAGGGATACGAAAATAAGCGCATTTTTAGGAAATTTTAATAATTTACCTATAACTTCTTTCTACGTAGGTCGATTCGTCATTTAGGACAATTTTAAAGGTCCTTGTAAAACATCTACATAACAGTCTTAAAATTGTATTCTGTCAGTAATTCAGTTCGCTAGTCTTAATTTGTAATTTGCCGATTCATTAATACGGTGACATAAATATAAGAGCCATCAATCCTCATCAGTTATCACCGTAGCGTGTTCTGTTGACTTCTCATGAGCCGTCCTCACCATGACCCGACATAAACTCAGTGGCGGGGTAATTATCTGCGTACACCTTTATTTCACTATAGTACACCTATCTTGTATTATACTGTTGTTCATTAGTCGCGCTTGACTTTTTGTCAATTTGTGTTGTGCTGTGTACCTACTTTAGAAAAAAATCCTCCTATACTCTGAATATTACCATCTGCTATCAAGCGTGGTAATCACATTATAAGATCTGAATCGATTACTGTAGTGTTATATCAAGCGGACCTTATTCAATGGCATTTAGGGGTAACTACGATATTTGACGTACATACTTACCGTAATAATATAATATGTCTTCAGTAAAAATCTAACTAACAAATCCACGATACATCCCAACACAATAGCCCAAACAATTTTAGTTACCATATTTTACAATAGTCCTGCACCTTCTGGGGAATTTCATGGCTGTTCATTTATAGAGCAGTTATGTGGTGTCTCTAGCTGGTGTCTCAATAAGATTAAAGTTCTCAATGGGCCTCTACGTGTTGGTTCTGTGTCCCTACATAAGCCTTTTAAAAACCAGGTATCTTCCACTTGGTTGATAGCTCCAGGAAATCAAATGATAACACGGTGTTGGTTTTTTGGATTAAGTAGTTATAAATCGGTTTTAATAGACAAATCACTAGGTTAGTTTAAGCTTATATCAGAAGGATGAGCTCAGTAATTTAGAATTAATCTTTACAATGATAATTATGTATGTAGGTATATATCATTTTATCATAATCATATAATCCTTAAAACTACGAGTAATGATTGGAAGATCCCCAATGGGTAAGTACACCAGCAATTAACGGAGGTGTATTGGGTTATCATCAGCATATCAGTAGTAATAAAATACGTCGCGGATTAACATAATCTTTATATTTCCACAAGAAGAAGAAAAATAGTATGCACAAAGCCATTTAACCCAGGGAGTCCTGAGACGCTTCCATTTCATTCTAAATAATTATTGCGCAACTTGCGCCAATTAACTATTAGGTACCTATGGTTAACTGTTTTAATTTACTAATTTTTCTACTTCGCATACGTCTAATTTCCATTTTATCAAAAACTAGCTTGTGCCTCTATAAATACAAATTTTACATCAATCAGCTATTTTTGTTATCAACTGACACTATTTCCATATTTTCCAAGTTAAATTATGTTCAGAAACCGACAAACATCCTATTCACATGAATAAACCTGTACGATAAACACGTTCAAGTCCAAGGACCGGCCAACGCGACGCCGGTGATGCCGGTTGTAAACGTTGCGGTGGCCGACTCCAGTTATGGTACCCCATTGAATATCTCCGGCTCACTTTGTATATTGACTGAGAACATCAGACTAAAGTCATTTCTACAACAATTCCGAACTTTACCACCGACACTTTAGCAGAAGGCAAAGTGGTAGGTATTGCTGTTGTCTATTCTAATTAATTTTGTTGTTGGCTCCAAGACAGTTTGGTTCAATAGAACCGGCAAGCGACATTGTTTCGTGTTGTCTATACAGATCACTGTAAATCCGTGCGTAGGCAGCATTTAATTACTGTTTTAAGAATACTTTAATTGTCTTTATGAATCCTAAGTTTCACTTATAAATCTTGTAAATTTTGGTAAGTGAGAAATTGTTGCTTTGCTCTTATGGATCACGTTTTGCACAAGTCTATTTCTTGCGCGGTTATTGTGTGTACTCTGGTACACTGTTGTATAAAATAGAGGATTAGGGTGTGGCAAACAGCAGCGTAGGTGTATTGTATTATATAAAGTTAAATAGATAAATAGACCAGCGTCAACGTCTGCTATTCTGTTCTCCAAGCGTGGTTATTCAAGCAATTGTCTTAATAAACCGCGTAAAAGGAGTTCTAATTAATGTTATTACTGTCGACAACCTTACTAACATCTCTAGAGCAAAACTTATACTAATTAAAATTACATAATAATAGTAACGAGCGTTCAGAGATGCCAGTCAATCTTAATCAATTTGATACTTGCTTATATCTTCATCTACTTAATTTAAAATAAATGGTAGCTGATTAGCATATTTGTAATGTAGAAAATATAAATAGCGTCCATTGAAAAAAGGCTAGTATTGTATAATATTCGAAGTAAACATTTTGTTTCCTTAATAATAAATGATACAACATGATTATAATTGGATATAACTTAAACCTTCACAAGGTTGGTGTCAATTTTAGTAACTTACTTGAATAGAAAACGGTTTGCGTAACTTAACATCGCAGAAAACCTGGTTAGAAATATCAAAAATACTTAATTTAGTGTATTTGTTGCTCGTATCGAAATTTTCCCGTTATGACTTGAGTTATTTGAGTTGATTATAATTTAAAATGGTTGATTAAGCTCACGTACTTTTTACCCACGATTCATACTATTTTTTTTATAAGAAAGACTAAGTATGATGTCCCGTCAACGTCCACGTCCAAATAGTATTATGCTTTATGAGCGTAAATTTTTATAACCAAAATATAGAATGAAATCGTTTCGAAAATGAAAGTGTTTGCGTATAATGAATAAAGGTGTGTCCGTGAATATGTTTGAAAATTAAATAAAGCACTTAATGAGTCGGAGATTACTAAAGCTTATCTCGCGTAGAGCGAAACCATGTCTTCTATCTGACTCATAATACAGGCGGTTGAAACTCTGACACCAGGTTGTTTGTCAACCATGCGATAGGAAGGATCTTACTCATACATCTCAGTTTTAGAATATTTATCCCTTGACAATCTATAGCTAGCTTTTGCATTCTTTTCACAGTTAGATAATTATTTAAACAAAAATTCTTTACTTCTCTTCGAGGAAGGCGTAATCTGTTTGTTAACATTTTATTATATATCATTAGGTGTATCACGTCAATACAGTACTTCTGGTTATGACAATTTAAATATTTGTTGTGCCAAAAACTTGTTAACACATGGATTGTGAGATAAATTTGCTGTATCAATAAACACTGACTTTCACGTGCTGATTTGTAGACGTTGGATTAGAGTGTAAACGTTGGTCGGCCAGTTTAACTTGTAAGTCCTAGTAATAGGTGGCACTATACTATTTCAAAGTATCTCAACCACTTAGGAACAGAGATTGGTCACTGCGAAGCTTCAGACTATTAACCCACCACTTGTACGCTCGAAGAACTAGAAAAGAAGGCGCCGAGACTACTCACTGGCTAAACGCTGGCTGTAATAAAAACAATTAATACTACGAAACGTAGAGTAAGAACATTAAAAATCGTAGTCTACTTAATGCAATGAATGTCAATGAACCATAATACTGTCGAAAATAATATGAATGTAATCTTATAAACTTTTTGTGATCTAATTTCTTAAGGTCTTTTATACAATACTTTTTTTATAATATTCTCAATGTCGATGTCCAAGTCCACGTGGTAGGAAAACAATGAAAACGAAGTTATTGTAATAAGACTGTTATTATTGAGATTACATGTATAAGAATTCTGGTCATTTGGTTGATATCAAGTAATTAATCGATTTTGGTATAACTGTGCAGAAGTTTGGTAATTTTACTAGGTACGATTACCAACCTCCACTCGTAAGTCGCTGGTGATAAGCCAAAGCAACGCGGTCAAATATTTATTCCGTTTCTCTGTAGACTAAAGTCATTAATCTTCAGGATTCGGTAATCGTTACATTTGTTTAAAATTTCGTAATGTTTGTGTATTAGATTTCAGTTCTTTGTATTATCTGATAATCTTATTTACATACCAAACCACACAAACCATTTTTATCCTACCGATTTTTTTTGAAACGTAGTTTTATTTCGTAATCATTTTTAAGATAAAGGAATTAAGAGTAGCAGTAGTAGCAATAAAGATTAATTTAACGATATGTTTAATAGTTATTTTGATTACATACCTACATTAAAAGCATTCGATATCGTCTGTTGATTGATGCGCAAAGTATCGACAATCACTGTAGCACATTGAGTATATTGATCAACCAATACAAGACTGTTTCATTTATTTGTTCAATATTCAATAAAATATCTGTAGTCTTAAATGAACTACGCTGTGAGATTCATATTCATCTTATTAATGAACATACACACGCCGATATTATAAAACGTAGATATATACTGAAGCGATTTCCATGGAATGTGTTAACGAATTTTAAAACGAAATTTAATTGTTTGAGTGATAAATGTGGGTTCAAATTGAATGTGTTAGGATTTACCGAAAACATTTTACTGAATATGAAAGTCCTCGAATTTGCAATAATTTATTGAAAATGTTGACGGATACAACAGTTTTTATATTTACAAAATTTTCATTATACAAGTGGCATAAACAAATGTAAAGTAAGCAATTTTGATCCTATGAATAAATAAGTTGTCTTATTTTCAGATAAAAACGCAACAAAGGCCTTAGATAAGGGTGTCTATATTGTACACAACGATGACTTTAAAACGTAAGTAAGTACTTTTTATTGTGAGAACATCTCATTAGATTGCAGTATCCTATTTATAACAGTATGAACGAAGACGACACATTATTAGTAACGATACCGAGCCGTCAAAGTACAGTAATGGTAGAATCTACGTGAGTGTATACTACGACCGTATTAATTGAGCCTTTAATTTGTGTTCGCGTCTAATTAAACGTTGTTGTTTGCCGTTTAATTTCAGAACACCCGAAATAACGTTCAATTATAATTCAGAGAAGAATATTGAAGATGACGATGAGAAGGAAGATACTGCATGTATTGCAGCAACGGGAGTTATGGTTCATTATTTCCTATTATCATTATTAGGTAAGCCATATTTTATAGTGTCTCTTAGTGAGTCTAAAGGGATACGGACTCATGGGTTGAATCGGGACCAACCTTTAAAACGGATTTTAAAGTTAAATAATTTATAGTGTGTGGTAACCAAAGTCATCGGTCTCCTTATTCTGTTGTACTTTTTGGTCACGATTCAATCATGAGTCTCTATACACCTAGTTTAATGTTAAATTACTTCACGATTGTAAAAATTTTTGTACATTATTGAAAATGTATTGATACAAAACATGCTATAGCCATTTAGTTTAATTGACGACTCAGTTCAGCGCAGTTTCTAAGTGATTGGCTCGCTGCGCTACGGGATGAGTTGTTAGTTAAACTGGACATAAACTATCTTAATCATCCAAAAATCAATCGTTAATATATTTCACTGACGTGCCAAAATTCATTATAATTTGTTAGCTTCTCACATGACTTTATGTGTACCTACTTTATATAAGTCAAATATACCTAATACATTTTTTACTGGCATCTAACGAGGTAATAACTAGGTACTAATAGCAAATATAATCATGTGCATAAAGCATATTTGAAAAAGATAAATCTTTACATAAGTTCCGTAAATATTGCGATGATTTTTCTAAACACCAAAATGATTACGTATCTAAATCTCTAATACAGGGTAGTTAATTTACAAAGTGAAATTTAACATACATATTTGCAACAGTATTATTTATATACCTACCTTATTTTAATCGATAATTTAGATATTATGTGTTATTGTTACTTTGGAGTGAAAACATTTTATTGGAAAAAACTTTTTATATTTTTCTTGCGGGTCTGTCTCCAAACCATATCTCCTAGTAAAATGCAGCTCATTATTAAAGGTTTAGCTACATGGGGTTTGCTATGGTGTGCGTTTGGTGACGAGTGGAGTTGGAACGGCCGCTGGTTCAGGCCGGCCGTCGTGGCCGCTATAGCCTGGGCCACCGGCGAGATCCTGCAGATGACCACCTCGCTGCCACCGCTGCTAGCTGCCATCCTGACGGGCATCACGGCTCGGAACATCGGATACCTCGATATGCGGCATTACACTGAAATTGATGGGTTTATGAGGTAAGAGAAATATTTTTTTACTGTGATGATGTCCCAAAGTATATGAGAAAGAAAACGTAGGGCGCTTTTGGCTTCGACGAATAAAATATTAAGATAGAATTGTGCAGTTAATTTGAGTTTCTTAAAAAACACAAGATTGACCCGTACCTATTCATCTACTTCTAGTATATATTCTTCCTTTGCAAGTAAACATTTGCTTTAAGACAATAATGGTTTACAGGAAAATATACCCCGTAATAATCCTGGGTAAAGGATCCCTTGGCTGGAACATGAGCTATATGAAGAAGAACTGGCGACAGGTGGCTTCGCTTGGCGTGCTACCCTGGACCGCGGAGGTGGTCACACTCGCTGCCTGCATGAACCTCCTTCTCGGCTATCCTTGGCTGTGGGGTAAAGTACCTTTTACATATTCACTAACAATTTGATAATTTGATTATAAAATTTCATAAAATCTAGCATGTGATAGCAACGGCTTTATTGCATATCGTAACTCACAGGCTGAGGTATTATTGCTTAGGACCTAATTAAAAACAACTAGGCACAATCCTGAGACATTTTATAGCTTAATCTACTAGAAATTAATTTTAATCTAAACGTCACCAAAGTCATAAAAATCGAAAACAATAGTAGTTTTATCAAAAATAAAACCTATCTGCAAAGAATACCTATTTAAAATATTTTTATACAAAAATTGCACGTCGAGAAAAGATTTCAGGGTGTAGGTTACTAAGGGTTACATGAAAACTCACTAGTAACTCGACGTTAACACCCGGTCTGCACGAAATTGAATTACTTGAGAGTCGTGTTTCGTCGGACGTTTTGATAACCTCGCTCGACCGCACCACGGTCCACGTGCAGCCCCTTGAGCACAGGTGTTTGTTGTATGAAAAACCCTAATTATCATCTCTGTTTAGTTAACCTGTCATTGTAGTAAAATTGTGGGAAATAGAACACAATGCTATGTAATTAATACAGTTTCTCCGTGAAATGGATCAACGTGATCACGATAGGTAGGTACTATTACTAAGTCTCGTTAGGTTAGTAGTTACCTACTTGTGCGATAGTATGCAAGTTAATTACATTATTCACCCGTAAGTAACGGATACTGCCGACAATAAACTACCTCCCCTTACAATCTTGCTCTTAGCCCGTGACAACAATCGAGTCGAACTCGCTTGGTATACCTTGAAAACTATAACTATAGTTACTTCTTCGTGTGTACTACACCTACTTATAGGTGCAAGCATAAAGACTTATTTATCAGAATTCATATTTTAATGGTAGGTATCATTATACGAGAATATGACATAATATCAGAATAAGACCTAAGAATACGTTGCTTGTGTTTAGAAGTGGCTGCAAATAATAATGCCTTTTAAACTGTTCTATTATTAGAGAAACGTGTCACACATTAATTCTGATAAATCAACGCTCCCGTCCGTTATTAATATGTCCAACCTATTAGCTGGCAGCGAACAGACGCGGCAAATGAATCAAAAATCAACGGGAACCGGCAAACCGCCGCCTAACTTACGATAAAATACGAAACACCTCAAACCTTGTAATAAAATAAATTTTGTCACGAACGCTGAACACAATGGAGCGCGATGTGTGCGCGGTACAAAGCCAATTCAATAAATTCTGGTGCGGAACTCGTATTGCAAAAGATTTGAATGCATTTTCGCTGCATGACGTGGTATGAAACGCGGAGCGGCACAGCGGAGCTGCCATTGAGACGCGCAGCAGCCGCCGAGCCTGCCCGCAGCCCACCTACCACTGCGTGCGCACACCTGTAATTACACGGCCCGATTTCCCGGACAAAGCATCAAAGCGAAAAGTTTCCTGCGACGACTTTTGTTTTATTTTCGCGCTCTTATTTACTCTACCCCTATGTATTTCGTGTTACATCAACATGCGTTCGTTGACAGTCAAATGATTTTATTATGATATAGTTTTTTATTGTATTTGCAAAGATTTACCGCACTGCGTATGATATACATTGATAAACATTTCTGTCTATTTGCGTTAACAAATTATAGTTGTTGAATAATAACAGTGTTCGTTGAAGCTTGACGTTTTAAACGTAACGCTTCGATGCAATTATTTGTCGACGCAAAGAAAAAGTGTCAAGGTTCAGTTCAATGATAGCACATTGATATTTCATGCTTTCAATCAGAAATCAAACACGTTTTACCTTTATCATACAATAATCATCAACCGACAAAGGAGAACAAGAATAAGTGGGTATAATTGTGTTATATTCTCTTAATATAATAGCACATTCTATTGTGAGGTATTTTATCACCTAATACTACTTTACACGAAATAATCTTAACGTAAAGATATTGTATACGACAAATATTTGCACACGATTCAAGACGCACCTACGTAGCTGAGATAGCATCACATATATTATTGCACAGCCTTCTTGTGCGGTTGGAGTGAGTCAAAGAACTAAACTAATCACCAACCAGAAGGGATTATATTTTATTGTGATAAAACATCAGTAGCTACGTACTATATTTAACTGGATTATATTTAATATTTTTATATAAAAAGATAACTGAACATTAAATATAATGCGATAATGATAAAAATGAAATCTGTAAAAAAGAGAACATGTTTCTAGCAGTGGGGCATTTGTCCAATGTCCATCCCACAGCTGCAAATGACTGTAAAAGCTAAGAAACAGTGTGGAAGTTAACATACATATTTAGTTTAGAAGAAGGGACGTATTTCCAAACATAAAAACCAATGTGTATACCACTCTGCTTAGTATATCACATAGGTAAATGTCGCATGCCTAACGTGAACTATTCTCTCGTCAGGTTTTCTACTAGGCTCGATCTACGCTTCAGTGTCATGTCCAATCCTGATGCCAACGGTACAGAAACTGACAGCTGGCAAGAACCTGGGACAGAACTGGCCCCAGCTGATATGCACCGCGGGTGGCACAGACACCGCTCTCAGTGTCGGCGTGTTCGGAGTCATCCACAGCTTCATTATGTACGACGGCGATGACGCATATCGATACATTAGGGTAAGTGTTGCGTTTATGTATTTGGTTGTGGTTTTAATCGCGCATTAGATCTAGAATACAGATTAGCTACGTTTTTTTTAATGAAAACGTCGCCCCACTCTAAGAATTTCTCCTGTGTCGTGGGTGCGTTTCACAATCATGAAATATCACATACACAAACACCATGACTCGGGACAAATCTGCG
This sequence comes from Abrostola triplasia, assembly GCA_946251915.1. NCBI lineage: Eukaryota > Metazoa > Arthropoda > Insecta > Lepidoptera > Noctuidae > Abrostola > Abrostola triplasia. The sequence continues at coordinate 6,619,695 of OX276423.1, forward strand.
GTTCGCACATTTTTTTTCCCGTGCAGTAATTGAACCCGCGTCCCTTAGCGCAGCAGTCCAATCGCTTAGCAACTCCACCAATCATGTGGACGTGTGTGTCCGTATATTTTAACCATACCAATAGAATGCCATGCGGGGGGCAGAAAGAGAAACTTCACGATTGATTGATACAGGACCTACCGGTGCACCCTGGGTGCAATCAATCAAGCTCAAACTCGATGGGGTTATGTTGTTTTATTACATAGATGCTGTGTCCACCTTCCGGCTTCATCATGCGATCAGGTCTTTGGAACCATAATATTGCACCGTCACTCAACTTACAGTACATGAAGTTTCAGCTCAGTCAAATAATGGGAAGTAGGTCTAATTTAGCTTACAAGTTTGTATTACCCACAAATAGACAACGGGACAGGTGAAACTATATAAAAGCTTATAATAAAAGATCAAGGAAGATTGGTTTATTTAATAAAGTAGGTGAAAATATTAAATACTAACTAGGTAATGTCCTACGACCTTTAAGGCGGAATGCATTGACGCGAATCTTGACGCACGTAGTCCGGTGACATCACGTGGTATGGTCCCACGTCAGTCACGATACGCGTCAACGCAGTGAATACGCTTTCTAACTAATAATGTCTACTTTGCTTTTATAATTTGAATTTAGTACTACTTCACGCCTTTTACGAGGGCGATAATGGCAACGACACAGTTGTCAATCTCATGTACAATCAATTGCTGACTAAAGTTTTGTTCCAATTATTTGAAAGCCTTCCACTTAGAGCAACTTAACGTGCCATGTAAATGATGATGATGAACGCCATCTCTTCTTTAGTAAAAAAATCAGCAAAATTACTTGACAAGATAACATAGAGTACGGTTGTTATTAGTTTTAGTGATGCCTCTCAAGTTGTAGTGGCTTACAACTTCGTTAGACAGCGCTGATGCATAATATACCTCTATAATTATACGTTACCTCGGCATAACTTGAAACGGAGCTAGTACACGAACAAGTTCTATGCTAATATCACTTTACATTCTCGTCTTTATGTATGTCGAAAAGGTTACTTTTAATGAGAAGCGAGTTTGCACTTTAAGCAGCACTTGTTTGTGACGTAACCTTTTTAGTTTTATTGAACGCCAAAGCCTTTGAGAAACCGCTCATCAAAGACTGCAACATCAGTCGGTATTTATTTGCAAGATAAAGTGTAGCGCACAGTCGCACATAGTGAATATTCCGTTGGCGATACACGAAATAAGTTGAGCGGCGTATCTTGGCTGCTAGTTTACGTTGTGTGACTTTGCAGGCGGCGTGCGCGCTCTTGTTGGGCGCAGTTGTGGGCGTCAGCTGGGGCAGTCTCGCCAAGTTCATGCCGCGCTCGCGAGACCCCTACGTAACGGAGTTGCGGATACTCTTCGTGGTGGTAGGGGGCCTGTTCGCGAACTTCCTCACGGCGCACTACGGATGGGGCGGCACTGGTGAGTTTACTTTGTTTTTTTATTCGCAGTATTAAGAAGTATAATTTAATATATAATACATATATGAAAGCAGAAAATATTTTAAATTGGCTAGAAGTGAGACACAAAAAATTTGTTCTTGATGTTTCCTTTTTAAACGTTGGCCCATACTACGCATTTCTCGGTACCGCGAACGCGATTCAAAAATAACCGTGCCGGTAAATTTCACCCGCTAAACCACCTAGAAAGAAATATCTGATTGACCCAAATGTTCGCCCCTGAAAATACTGCTAACGGACTAAATATTTATAATTAAGTATATTTTTATACGCTATCTTTATCTCATCCGGAACACTCTTGCATTTCCTACTGCAACCTTCCTTATATAAATATTTGATTGTCTCTATCAACAGCATAATCACAGTTAAATACGATATTCTCCACCGTTTGTTTAATTACAAGGTATTCTTGACTGAAACAGTTCGTTATTGTCATTAATCCATATAATATGCACTCACCTAATACATTTTTTATACATATACTTATCGTGGTTCCGGAACTCAAAACGCAACGCAACAAACTGAAAAAAATACTAACAAAAATCCATTATTTGCATATCAATAAAAGCATGGCTTTTACACAGCATGAAATCTATGCTTTAGTAGCCAGTTATTAAGGATTAACTGTTCCTGAAACGATCACGACGACGAAAATTATTATTATATTAAACCGACTCGGGTATTGCTGGTCATACGACATAAACGCACTACATACTAGACAACCAGGTATTTTTCACGATCGCAACTACATTAACACGTTCGCTACGAGCGGCTCTAAAAGCTTTGGGTGTAGTGAATTACGTGCGTCATTGTGTACTTCGCCGCGACAGTAAGAGGTACTCGAGCTCTACACTTGTAGGAAATAGCGATTCCGTTGCACCGTAATCGTGTTAACGATGAATCGCGCACACCACCTTTAATTGAATTCAGGGATACTGATATTTCTCACACACAGCACTATCGTTTCTAGCGTTTACTAAAACACTAAAATATTGTTTAACTTTGTGTTATAATCATTTGATCGAAAAGAGAATAGAGATGGATGTTAATTAGTCTAGTACAGTAATATATTACATACAGACGTAGAGCTAGGCCCGTTTTAAGCAGAGCCCACTAACTTCTACTTGACCTTCTAATATCTTTAACCAGTATTAGTAGTATATAGGTAAAGGATGTAAAAAATAATGTATATTTCGGTCTAAAGTATAATAAGCACCAAGCATCTAAAATATACGAGTAGGTATACTACATCTATTGTGTTAAGCAATTTGCTAGCCACAATATACGAAATTCCACAGCCGTTAACCCTCCTTTACGACCCAATGATACATTATCAACTAGCTTCTAGTGCACTCGCTATTTCTCGTAGACTCATTGTGTAAGTGTATGCTCTCATATACCAATAGAAACGTGTAGACATGCTATACTAGCTCTATACTAGCCCAGCTTTTATTTAGTAACTCGTACTTACTATATAATTTATAAGTAGGTACTATTTTTACTATAGCTATCATCAACGTAATTATTATACCTAAAAGTATAATCTTTGATACCACTAGCACACCTACGTTGACTACGTGTGTGACAAATTTGTATAACGAGCTGTGTCCGTGACAATTGGTCAGCCGGCGGTTGTAACGAAGCAGTTTTCAAGGGTCATTAGGATAATACTGCAGTAGGTCGCCTTTTTGCATCCAAAGGGAAACGAAATTTGGAATTATTCCTTGTATGTAACCCACAAAAGGTTAAATAAGCAAAGCAAGATGAAACAAAATTATAAAAAAGATGAAATAATACAAAATCATTTTATTATTACGAAGTTAAATCTTCAAACATTTTTTAACAAGATTTCAAATAAGCTTTACGAGTGATTTTCAAAGGGTGACCTCAATCTTTCTTTCAGAATAAAAATTAAAGGAAAGTTAAAATAATTTTACACTTAACATCTGAGGTTCTGAATTAAGCGATATACATTATACCAACATTACGTAACCTTTATCGTGTATTTCCTACATAAATTGGCGATATGAGGGTGTACTATACTCCTCTGCGCACCCCTTCGGGGAATAGAGGCGCGATTTTATGTGTATGTGGTATTCAAATTGGAAATTCAATATTGTCCTAATATAGAAACATGTTACACAAACTCACAAAGTATTTTACCAAAAATATTTTAGTTCAGTTACTGCATCATTTCCTGTGCGCCAAACAGCTGACTTTTCCCATGCACAGCCGGGTATTTGTAACATACATATTTCATTCCAGTGATTTAATATCACGTGGAAACATATTGTGGAATACCACGCGACAGTAGCTCCTACTTTATGTTTACATATAGTACGTGCATAGATACGATATATTGTTATACGTGTCGTTTACTTAGAGATAATAAGAGTAAATAGTTACGAAACCTTTGCCAAAATGTGTGTTCGCATGACTGGTCACCTGATAGTGAGTCATTATTGTATACTTATTATACATAATGATAATATTTAATGCACATATTGGTCTCATTAACATGTCTAACAGCACTTATTGCTTTCGTTATTTACTTAATACAACATGAAACTAAAATCAGATCCGGAACTTGATATTGTTCATTATGTATAGCCATACTTCACCCACTGCTGGGAAGGTATATTATGTCTCTTGCTTATGCCATTTTCATCGCACCTGTACCAACGTCCTGTATATACCTAGGTTGATAGGTTCTAATCGCCCTAACAGCAATGTCATCTTCCTAATACTCTAAAACCTAATAATTCTTCTCATTCCTGATAAATTCCTCATATCAATCTCCGCACAATCCATTGCTCCTTCCCCTGGTAATACTTTTAAGACACTAGCAATGTAAATGTGAAATGTATCTTTAAGTCTACAGCCACGATTTATAAAATGCGCTGCGCTAGAAGTGTTACTGCAGCAGCGCTTTGTTCAGTTACTTTATTTGTTACATTTTATCTAATGTTATACCACTGAAGTTGGTCCTTATATACTATGCTCACTGTTAGTTGTTCAGAAGCAAGAGTGCTAAGCAGAATCTTAGCTTAGTTCCCCTGATCCATAAAATTAGTGCACTTTTAGCTAATTAGGGAGATTTACCCTGGACGAATGTGCTCTCAAAAAACTCAACGGCAGGCGCCATGAGTCTGGCACACTGCTGAACGCTTTCCAAGCGAAGCCATAAAATACACCCACATCTTGTTAGGAGCAAAACTTAATGAACTTTTAATCCGTTTTACATAAGTATGAGTTGTGCCTGTGGTGCATATTTATTATTTTGCTTAACTATAAATAGTTCTTGGTCCGTAGATTAGCAACATTAACTTACAATGAGAAGCCGAGTGAAATTCCTTTAGCATTTCTCTATTCTGTAGGGGCAATGGCATGGCTGTAATTGCAATCTTACCCACAAATATGATCCTTTACAAATATGGGATTTAGTAATGTTTTACCGAAATGTGGATGTCTCAGTATACCACAACATACCCCTTACACGAGTTCAACTACTATAATAAACATGCAATCATTTCAAATACGTACACTAACCGAAAATTAAATATAAAAACCAGAGCTTTAGTTAACAGGAAACAAGACAGTTAAAGATGGATGCTTCCGCAGTTTCCGGTCTATTTCATTTAAAGACGTTTCGAATGGAATAGAAGGGAAGCTTTAGCTCCGATCCTCTTTTATTATTCCTGATCTTTAAGTTATAATTTTACTGTCAAAGAGATATCACTCTTGGAGTTCTGAAGGATTATTTGAATGAAGGCTAACCACTTTCATGAAATTGTCCTTTCAGGTATAAGACTTCCGATAGTTTGAATCTTGGCATCTTGTTACATAAAGCCATTCCTATTAAAATTTTCTTGTTAAAACTTAACTATTCACATGCCACAATCAAGTATTAAAACAAAATATATTTAGGATTGTTTTACTAACGTTTCGTTAACTACACGAGCATACCAAAACCAAAAACCATATTTGAATGCTTAATAAATGGCTACCTTCTTGTTGAATTTCACTGTAATCTAACCAAAATTAAAGTGAGTACTCGATTAATTTTGCAGGTGGTATAGCAGTGTTGGCGTGCAATGCCACAGCGGCGAAGCACTGGGCGAAGGACGGGTGGAAACTAAACAACAACCCGGCGTCGACCGCGTACCGCGTCATGTGGTCAGCGGTCGAACCTGCTTTGTTCGCGTACACTGGAACCTTTTTCGTGGTATGTATATTGATGGATGATAATTTGTAGGCTTAACGTAAACACAACAAAGAAACACTAATAATTATTTCTTACTAACGCCTCTAAATCACGGTGAAACTGTATTTCCCATGGATCGACGTATTATTAATTCAACAGATCAAAAATGTATTGTACCGGACTGGAAGTCTCGGGTTTCTATGCATTGCTTAAGTATTGTATAAAATATCGGATTTATACAGATTGCCGGTAACATCGATATTGATTCAAAAATAATTCGACCTTATTTCTTACAAATAATGGGTTCACGTCCAGGTTAATCTCATGTTATAAGCCTTAGCGTCATTATAACTATGGGGTACTATTTAATTTTCGTAAACTTTGTAGTCGAAATAATGAGGTATAAAATATTGTTTGACAGTCTTACTTATTTATTTATTTTGAACATATTCGTAGATACTGTTGAACGTTGAAACTCCGAAGTTGCGAAATATCTTGATTCTCGTAAAATCGATTAAAAATGATATATACTCATTCTAATAAATAAATTGTAATGAAAGTTATTTCTAGATGCACAGTTTGTACGCTTATATTTTTGTCTAAAGCAAAGTAATGAACAGTAGATCTTGATTTCAAAATATTGTCAGATATTTGCATTGTTTTATGACCAAAAAAAACCCTTTCGCATTGCACCTAATCTCTTACAATAACAACCAACTTAATCTCACCCAGAACTACGTTCTACCAAAAAGATAGCATTTATTAACAGTATAAATCAAGTACTTTATTGAATTATTGTCTCTAGTAGTCATGGAATTCAAATTACAAGGAGTTTCACATTGTATGTTGATTTTATGATAACAATATCATACAGTTATATAACTGGTATAAAAGTTAAGAATCTAAAGCCGCCGTAAATTGCTGTGTGAGTATATGCTACGTGTTTTATTGCAGCTGAAATCGTCGATATCTAGGGTTATGCTGTTGGGCTTCGCTATCTTGTTTGTCTGCCTGGCAGTCAGACTGATCGTCTCGTTCCTGGTGTGCTCAAAACTAAAGCTAAAGGAAAGATTGTTCATTTGTTGCGCGTGGGTGCCGAAATCTATTGTAGAGGTACGTATTCTTAAAATCTTAGTAGATACTTACTTAATTCAAAATAACACTAAATGTGGGAACACGAAAATTGGCACGGTTAAAAACTAACGAAATATCAGTTCCTTGCTTGGGTAAAGTCTTCGGGTGTCCCAAATCTGGGTGTCTGAACTGGAATAGGAAATTACTAAGAAGGGGGAAATTACCTATGAAAGGTTCCATATAAGCGAAGCGATATGACAACATCGCAACTGTGCAACAGCCGCAACCGCACGAGCTTCAATTAAAAATATTGACACTGATGTGACAATCAACACATTGAGATTATTCGCAAACTAAAGTGAAGACTTGGTCATAATATCTGTCACTTCGGTGGCTTTCGGAGCTCAATCCTACATTTCCGTCGACGTGAAGCCCTAGGCCACCAAGTTTGTACATTCTCTAAAATAACACTGTTTGTGTTTCCAGGCGGTATTGTGTCCGGTAGCGATCAACGCGTTGATATCCCGCGGCGACCACGATGAACAGAAGATGGAGTACGCGGAACATCTGATGAGAATGACAATACAAGCCATACTAGTCACGACACCTATCGGTTATTTACTCACTAATCATTTAGGACCCATCTTGCTTAAGGAGAAAAATGAAAAGTGTGAAAAAGGTAATTATTTTCACGCTACTAGCTAACCCGTATTGATGACCTGTCTCTTTGAATTGATGATGTGAAAGTTGACAACTCTGCGATTTATAAGAGCCTCATCTTACTCATAGAAATTATATTAAAATATTAAAATGTTGTCTTAATATATCATTTCACAATAACAGTTTGTTGTCATTGGGACATGGAAAGTTCTTGCTTACAAATTCGTTTCATCCGACATAAAATGAAACACATCTGGTAATTGGAGATGTAGCTCTTAAACATTGTTTGTTCCTTTTGTTTTAATAACCTAATATACATGTTCTTTAAATATGATTTAATTATTTCTGTACCATACCTGTCATAAGCACAGAACGCATGGAACTAAAAAGAATGTACTGTAACCATTTTCACTTCGGTAAGTGATATTACGCATCGAGCAACATAAGTCGTAGTAAATACATACTTACATATATACTTACCCATAGCATTTAGTACAAATACGTTACCATGCAAATAATAAGAGAGTAAAGAACAAAAAGTTTAAACTCCGATATCGGTTTTAGCAGGAACAGTAAAGAGAACCTATTGTATCGGCCAATTATATGATTCTGCAGAAATTGCGAAAGTCAAGAAAGGAAACGACTTGTTAGCATGTTTGTTGGCACAGAACCAACAAAAACTTCAGCGTTATTGCAATCTTTAAACCGATTACGCTACAGCGTTTTAGTTGATGACGAAAAGTCGGTTCCTTTAGAGAAAAGCATAATAAACTTTTAAAACGACACTCAAAAGTTTATTGGACTAGTGGTTAGGTTTCGAGTTTATTTTTCATGTTCGATCAAATGCTTGTCGGCTTTTCCATCAGCCAAATTCATATGCGCTGAAATATATTTGCAGATTGAAAGCGACTCATGATGATTTCGGAAATTGTCCGAATCAATCCGTAGAATGTATATGTGATCTAGCATGAAAATAGTATGCCTTCATCACATTGCGGAAACAGCCTAAATAGGCACACAACATAACATAGGCGTAAATGATAGAATTTTTGAACATTGTTTTCGCAGTAAAACAATACAGCGACATCAAAAACAGATAATGAATATGAAAATATATATCTGTCATAGTGTTACATATATAAACCGGTATTTGTAAACCTCAAAATAACAATTAGTTTCGGAGGCAGGTACTCAAAGGTTTCATCTTACTAGAGACAGACACAATTACACAAATAACAATACGTTTCTCGAGTATGGTAATTATGACAATCATGATTGTTTTCTCTGAGAGTTTGAGAACAATATTTTATGTCCTACTAACATCTAGCTACTAATTAGAAATGTATTATAAAAAACTATTTTGGTTATCTTTGTATTCTACTTATAGATATAATAATTGACGACGAATTATTTCTTTGTTTCAGAATCCGAATCGTAATAGAAGATAAAACACTAAAGGATCTCATTAATGAAATAGATTATTTATTGTGATATATAAGAATCTATGTTAGTTGTTGGCTTGTATTACGCGGCTGCTAATCTGCTCTATCACTGGTCATTGGTCAACTGGTGTGCAGACTGAGATTGAATGTCAAATGGAAGACAGTTATATCCATGTGTACTCGTACATCACATTGAAAGATTTTGGTTTACTTCAGCGTTGCGGAGATCAAAATGTCGCTTCGCGTAAAATTGGAATCTCGCCATATCATGCATGAAAGACAGTATTGCCATTCTGTAAAGTAATAACCGACTTCAATAGTTCAATAATACATATCTACTGACAGCCGTAGAACCTGCATGTGCTTATAGATATATGTTGAAATTTTCATCGTCAGGAATTACATTGTCTATCTGGAAATGTCGTTTGGCAATGATCGCCAAACATTGGTTTTAAGACATACTGGCGAATTGAGATTTCTATTTTTAGAAGTCGTTATTGAATGTCAATACGAATTTACCTAAGAAAGAGAACAGCAGCCATCGTGCCAATTTAATAGTAAACTTAACAATAATCTACAAACCAAAAACGGTCAGTGCGCCTTCACACGAGCGTTTGATGCACTTCAGCTGCGTGAGCGGCACATTGTCGCGGCGCGCGGCGTCTAGCGTCTGCGCTATGAAACGCTAGTGTGAAGGACCTTAAGACTTAGATATGTCTAAGTTAGCTAAACCTCTGATATTGAAAGGTACTTATTAAATTATCTTGTAAAACATCTAAGTGTGTTAAATAGTTAATTTGGTGAGAATAACTATACCACTTTCTCGAAATAATTCAGTCATTGAGTTTATTGTAGCTATAAAAGACATTTGATAATAACTTGTATACATAGTAGACTAGTAGATATTAATTAAGTATTAATTTGTAAAACATGTAAATAAAATATTTTAAAGAGTTTATTTGTTATTTTATACCTTTGTGGCGTAGAAGGTACCTTTACAACGATAAATAAGTAGCATTCTAGAAATATACTCGTATATCCCTAAGTGTATTTTATGAATTATGAATCTATGTACACTGGTCAAAGCAGGCCTGCTGTTAAAATTATCCGTACCTCATACAAAGTCTTTACAAATTTCCTTGCGTCCCTGACAGTGGCGCAGAGGATATTTGTTATGAAACTCACAAAATAAGAGCGGCTAGAATTCAATCCCCAAGCTGAACATTCAGTGTTAGATAATTCATAGTAGCAGCTTGAGACTGAAACTGGTTCCAACGACTATGCCTACTGTTTACAACCATTTCGTAGTTTAGAATCACACCTAAAAATCTCTCACATAATTATATTGATATAATTTACATCTTGATATAACACTAACTTTTGCCAATGCCTGAGCTCTGCCGCCGTCAGGCCATACCAGCGCGATGCTACAGATATTATTTAATATGACATGACCGACGTCACTAGAAGGGGTAGAAAGGGTCAAGCACCCAAGATGGCACTATACACTGACCGAGACTGACACTGCACCGGCAAAGTAACTCGGACAGTCTGTTACAAAGCAAGGGTACTTCCACTCCGATAGAGACAGGGATTTGACCTAGTTTCGTAACGGCCCAGCGCTCGGTATGCGCTAAATCCTATATGAAACAGATATAACTTTTTATATAAGAAACCACACAACAACTACATTACTGTAATGGCACAGATACACACATTAGGTATTTGCTAAAATATGAGTCAGATATTGCGAAGGATAGAGTGGTTTGGAAGAAGAAAGGGGAGGCGTTTGCCCAGCAATGGGAAACGAAATTGGCTATGAAGAAAAATGAGTACCTAAATCTCGGTTTAGGTACTCATTTTTCTTCATAGCGCATAGCGAACCCATTTCAATTTATTGGTCATAATAATAAATTATTCGCCCTAATCAAAATCATCCGCGACTTTGCCTCCATAGACTAAAGGAACTGAACTGTATTTTTATATAAAACATAGTACCTATTATAGGCTATATGTTATTGCCCCACACACAATTTCTAAGCAAATCACACCCGTTGCTCTCAGCTGTGTGAGTAAAAGGACATACATAAGTAGTACAAACAATACACGGCACGTTAAATAATTTATAATAATGATTCTCCTTATTTATTTACTGTTTAAACAACATAAACCGTTATTAGTTTCAAACTATAGTACCTATAGCATGCAAGCGCACTAATATAGAACAACCAATAAATGCACTTCATAATGTCGAAGATTTGGATGTTTATTACTCTATTTCACTTTAACGACTAATAGGATACTTAATGTAGAGCGAGAATATAGCCAGTAAACCAAACACAGTAAACCTGGTACATCTAGTGTTACCTCGCAAACTAAATCTTAAAACACCACAGATAAGGCACGTTTTACACGTGCACGCAGCGCTCTCTGCCGCCGTTTTCCTGTACTACCAAGAGGTTTTCTCTCGGTTCTGCGTAGTTCAAGTCTAAGAATTTTACTTGCCTCACTTAGTGTAGTTGTTCGCTAATCTTACGAGATGGCGACGTTGTCATCCATTTTTTAATGTCTTGTTTGCAAAACAATATTTTGTTTTTATGTTACCATTAGTTAAATGTTATTTTTAAGAAATGAATATTATTATGTTATAGGTGACCGTACCTAATAATATTTGTTTAATAGGTTCCTCAATAGGTACTTTTTGCCCATGTGCATTTCCATGCGTCCAACCGACCTGTTTTAGTAAGCAGTTAGTCGGGTTTGTTAATATACATGAAGTGCATTTGACTTAACCGTGGAACTAAATCAAAGTATAAAATGTCTTAACAAACATAAAATCCGGCTGTGTTATTGTATTTTTCTATGTCATTTACAATTATTGAGATGTGCATTAGTGTTAATGATGTCGAGATAGCGACCCATCTAATAGTGTTATATGAGATCCCTTCAATTAAACATCGGAGATCAAACAAGCGGTACAGGAACGCGGCGCGCGCACGCTGCGCCTGCGCCAGTCCGAGCGGACCCCGGCGAACGCCCGTACACCGCCACCGCCACGCTCGATCACTTCATCTCGAAAACGTAAATACTGAAACAAACGTCCGCAATCGCTGCACCGTCACCACGCGCCCGCGCCGGTTCAAGGACTCTACGTGACCACCTCGAGGTGCTAACATAAAGGGCCTTTTCTGTCACGTACCCGGGCACCTGATTTGTGTATTCTTTTTTATCACAGCTCTTTCACCTTCAACGCAAATATCTTATCTTGGCGCAGCTTCCGATACAATTTGTTCTCGACGTTAGTGAACATATCGGTCAATATTTGAGTGAAACGTGAAGATGTACTATGATAAATATTTAAGATGAAGACGCGCGATCGACGAGCGAAGCAGGATTTCCGGGGGAAGCAAGAAAAGAAGGGAGGGAAACCGGAGATATCGCGCAGTGGAAAGCGCTCGGCGAATACAGCCGAAACAGCGGCGGAGGCCCGCGAGCGAACCAAGAGGTCCGGCATAGAGGCTGTCAAACTGCACCTGAAGGTGACCGGCGACCCCGGAAGAACCTCACGATCTGCTACATCGGTACGTTACAGTGATATTTTAACACACAGTGATTCCATACAAGTTTTCATACCTTCATAGCCTTCATGCTATAATCGTTATTAAAATTTCAAGTCTCGGTTTTTATAAAATGAATCTATTAACAAGTGAGCATGTTTATATACAAGCAAACGGATCAATTCAGCAGTCCTCGTGATTCTGACGTATCCTCGGTCAAATGTAGACAAAACAATCAAATTAGCGCTTCCATACACTTGTTAACTATTAGTACAACACACGATTGTGTACCATAAATTATATTACAATCGGACCTAGCAAGATTGTCATGTGCTGTACCTACTTAAATTAAAAAAAATATATTTTAAACAAAAATTACACAGTCATGCTCTACTTTTAGCACACGATAAATTTAGAACAGATCGGTCTGGAAAATGTTTACCTTAATCATTTTATGCAAATAGTTGGTAAATTGGATAAAGCTTGTATTAGATACCACTTGAGACTTAAAAAATATCGTACTGTTGTTTTTTGATTACTTTAATATTTTTTAAATGGTCAAGGGTAGATCATGTCAATTTGAAAAGAGTGACCCTATTTTTATCTGTTTAGATAAATAACAAATACAATTACCTTGCCATTGACGTGGAAACCATGTGATCCATTTATCACATTTACCAAGATCGTGACAAACAGAGATTACCGGCCGATACTGAGGCTTAGGCTGTTATCACCTTCAGGATGACAAAAATATTAATATTTTAGGCAAATCTCAGTCACCTAATAGTACCAAAATTAATGTTGATTTAAGCAAATACAGCTTTATATTTAGTAAAGCAGACCGTAGTTTATTTGTAATGTTAACACATTTTCTGACAATTATCGAGAATTTCGCTAATCGCATTATATTATTTGTTGAACTGAATGCCGGTACACATAGCAACTAATCAAACGCCTTCAATAATGAAATGGTAACACAGTATTGAATTCATATCATTCATACTAAACTTACGTGTGCCAATGGAATGTAGAATAATTACACATTAATTAATATTATTCAAAACATTCGTTTGTTTTATCAATAATAACAAACTGGTCACGCACACCTCCTTTGATTATTTTATAACGTGATACAGAATAATTAGTTAAATCTGTAGTTCGCCGAGTCATTTCTAGAAAATAACAATAAACAGAAGTACTTATTATCGTGATATCATACTTACAAGTACTTGAAGGTCCTTATTGATCAATTAATTCATTAGCTTTTATACAATGGCATCCGAGGAAGTTACACTGCCAAGGATAATGATAGTACTTTTTTATATAATATTATACCATTTTTATAATAAATAATAATTATTATTTATTATAAAAATTCATTTGTAGGTACCTTTTTTCTTCTTTTATAAATACGAACAAAATACTTTTCTTGAATTATAATACAATATGAAATGTGCACTCTAATGAGAAAGATGCGTAACAGATGGTATAAAATGCAAAAGTTATATTTAATTGTTCCCTGTCCAGTGACCTACAAATATTGAAGCATCTGATATAGTTTCCTAGACAGTCAAAGTGCAAAAGTACAAAGCCAGCTGATTATGTCCTACAAAACTGTAGCCCATTCCCAATTCGTTTGAAAGTCATTGATTAAATTAGTTAATTGGAGACCGGGTCGATGTTGTAATAAGGATAAATCTCTAATGGTGGCTTTTAATTCATCAAGCCGAGTAACAAGATGTTTATCGTCAAATCGTTCGTCAGATCTGCCACTTATGGAGGAATTTACGGGGACAAGACAAACAAGAGAAAGCAACTAAAGAAATTGTAATGCTCAAAATTATTTGTAAGATTTTACGGGGAAGTAAAATAAATAGTCAGTTCTGTAGTCTTACATTCACATTACGTAATACTGCAGTCACCATTAGCATGTAATCATAGTGCATTTTAATCATACCATAAAAGTCGAAGAAAGTAGAGAAACCTGTCTAGCGCGCTATCCAATAGGTAGTAGAAACGTGTTATGTGCCGGTAGCGTTAGGATTACTATATTTTTCCACTATTAAGATAAGATAACTCTTCGAGGCTTCAACTGGAGCATTTTCCTGTTTATTACAAATGGACTTTGCCATGATTCTTCTTAGAGCGTTTTGTTAAATAAATATTTAAGAGAACCGAAATATTAACATACTAAGTGGAGTCGGGTTACCAATTATGAACTATTCTGCAAGACTCGAGTTGTGACGGTAACGTTTGTCGTAGGGCATTTAGGTGGGTATATTTCTGATATTTAGACATATATTTGTTTCTTTTTTATAAATACGAGAAGGTATATTAGATGATGTGTTATCGAGATACGCCTGTTATTGTTTCGATTACATAACAAGGATACGTTAACCCTAGCTTTAGATTACAACTATCTCTAGATTTATTTTGCCTAACAAATTCTAGAAGCTCCTTGTCAGATGATAAGTTAAAGTGCTAGACTCGCACTGCGATGTAGATTCGCTTTAATTAGATACGCGCTAAACACGTGTCTGTGAGGCTTATAAATCATATGACGTATAAATCTAAGAGATTCTGGGTATTTCTGCACGGTGCATTATCATTAGCATTTGTGACTGCACCTGATCAAAGATATTATAATTAAGTGTATATTATATATGCCAATTTATGCGGACAATTGATATCATGGCTCTTATTCAACTAGTCCTCTGATGTAATGCTTTGATTGCATCAAGTATTTTTAAATTAGGTATTTAATTCTACTCGGAAATTCCTGTGACTAAAAAAAAACATAACAACATAACATAATTCCGTTCTAATTACTGTGTTTCGGTAAAGGCCTAGTGGATAACGGATTAATTAGTACATACATAGTTGCAGGTTTAATACAGACAAAATCTATTCATCGATTGAACTTTTTAAGGTCATATATATTATCTAAGTAATTCAAACACTCATGCCTAACGTTGAAAGAATACATAAAAAGATGTAATATAATCTGAAGTCGGCAACCCGCATCTAAGTAATAAATGCTTGTCCTTCTCGGCATTGAGGCCTTTGCCTTGCTGGGCGATAATTATTGAGAGATATTATTATTATATAGCTGTGTACCGATAGCCTCAATGTTCCGGTGGTGACTCTACTACCGAAAAAAAAAATCTGGGATCCATTAAACCTCATGTGGGACAGGAAACAGAAAATGCCATGTTCTGTTATTTGCATATTTGGGGTCACCCTGGCGCACATAGGCTACTTGACTGCCTCGTCGGTATAGTAGTCTCGTAAGCGCAATTGCTGATCACGAGATCCAGGGTTCAGCTCCCGGGTCGGGCAAACTGTTACTGGGTCTTATCATTAGGTTATTGTCAGTAGCAGCACGGAGTCTGGATTTGTGCCAATTTGAGACCTAAAAACATAACTGGCGGAATGTGGATGTACTATACGTGCTCCTCTGCCTACCACACAGACGTGGTGGTATGTTGTGTTTTTATGGGATCACCCTAGAGCATATAGGTCTAGAAATGTCATTAAAGGCCGAGAATTCAAAATTATACCCATTACCGAAAGTATTACCGCAGTTTGATTGCAACACTGTTATGTCGCTCAAATATATTTTGGTCGTCAGTATTTGTAGTTAGTATCTAGAAAGATACACGGGGTAAATCAATTAGATGTTGTATGATTACCTGTATGACGACTTATTTACTTTATTATCGCTTATAATCAGCTCAGTATATCTTGATATCTACAAGAACTCCGTCATGCACTGTACTTGGATGGGACCTAGGCATCAACACAATTGTTGAGTATATTCCGGCTACTCAATTATGTCACACACGTCAAGAACAGCTTTCAACTCAAAAGGTGTTTGAAACAAAGATGTAGTGTTCTACGTGTGAAGCACTGATAACCGAGTGGTATGACCATATGACCGTTGGACTACCAAAACAAATGTTGCAAGTTCAAACCCCACCACGCACCAATGTCTTTTCGAATTTATGTGCGTACTATAAATTAGTTATCAGTTGCTAAAATGGTGACGGAAAACGGCACACCTGAGACATTTTTCAACGGTGTGTAAAGCCATGTCAGAAGCCTACAGGCGATTTAAAGTCTAACACCAAGTTGTTCATCAACCATACGATAAGAAGAAGTAGTAAACGTCATTTAGATACCTCATCACCATCATGTGAAAAAGTTTTAAACAGAATCAGTCGTTTTATTTAACCTTTCACGTTGGAATGAAATGACTATTGTAATTGTTCTGTCTACTTCGTGAGTGCCGTATTAAAGAATGCGTTCACAGTAAACAGCATTGTTGCAGTAATTACCTATTGGTACAAATTTGTATCTCCCCTACTTTTAAACGCTGTCCTTAGCTTAACGTATGACCCGACAAATAAATATTTTTTGGAATGTGTCAACATAAAATTCTGGAAGACTTAGTTCTGATAATCCATTATTAACGGGTTTGGTTTGGTTTTGGATATGATAACATAATGTTTTAAAAAAATCGTTGAATTTGTAACCTAATAGTCAGTTATAAAAAACCTAACTACAGGACTGATACTGAAGTTAGACTTTTTTTTTCGCGTATTTTATTTTTTATTTAAGAATGCTGTCTTTATTTTTACCGTGTCATCTGAATGACACAGTAAAAAATAAAGACAGCATTGTTACGTTATTGTTCGTCATAAATACTATATCGATGATGCTGGGAAAGTACAGATTGTATGTCAAAGATCTGAGAATCTACCAAGAGTTACAAAAGTGAAAACGTGTAGTTTGCAAATACGCGGGTTAGGTGACAGTATTTTGGAAAAACGTGTCTGGGAAGGCCTTTGTTCATCAGTGGACTTTTTCCAGCTGATGATGATGATAATTTTTGATAATCATATTTTGAACCGAGAGAAAGGACATACAACGTCGTATTTTCTACAATATTATACATTATTATTTAGATTATAATACAGATTTTAGCTAATCGCATTAACTCCACAAGACTTTAAGCTTGTTGCCATGGAAATAACGTTTTTAATAGTAAGTGAAGCGGCATGAAAACGCAACTCATGGTAGACTCACAGATCCCCAATTTACATGACATAGACATTTTATATATCTATATTCTTGATAATAATTGATGACCGATAAGTTAATACGCTACTTACGCACAGCTTCACCTGCTACCTATCTCATTCTTTTCCTAACAACTGTTTTGATAAACGGTAAAAAAAAAATTCAATAGATAAATACGTCTTGTGATCACATTAAATAATGCGATAAGACAAGTTAAGTAGTACGAGTGGTCACACTCGTCAGCCATGAGTACGTCTGCCATAATCGGCGGCAGCACTTCAGATAAACCATTCTGTTACTGGACATCTCACTTTAGGGTTACAGAGAATTTATTAAAACAGAAAGTTTTTTTTAACACACGCGATTTGCATGAAATAACAAAATAAGAAGAAGACATTACAGAATTATTTGTATCGGTAGATAAGTAAACCATATCCACTTTCGCACTATTTTATTTACCTTTCCGATTTGGTAGCTGGAGCTACGCCGATAGGGATATGCATATAAATTCATTGCCATTTTTCATTCCCGGAAAACTGGGTTCGTTTCTCGCAAACGCAGTGCTTGTAGTTTATTTATCATTTCCCGTTGCATATAATAATATGCTAACATACAAACTTGTCACGACACTAATGTATTACTTGTAGCGATGTCGCCAAGGGTGAAGTCTCAGATCCGATTGGTCGAGTAGAATCATCGAAAACAGAACATATATTTAAAAAAAACATATTCAGCCTTACCTCCAATCTAACTATCAACAAAATTTTACGTTTTTGTATCACGATTTTACGGGTTAAATATATAACTATGCGAAGTTATTGCAGCCTGACGTCCATACAAATATGTAATCGTCTGTCAGGCTTTTTTTACTAGGGAGGGTGAAATGGGCTGAAGAGTTTTCAATTTACAAAGCACAGTCGCACGCCTATATCATAACGTAGCAGGTGCGGCCAACATAACTGTAGGTCACGTGAAGTGCGTGACAACCGTCAGCTATTAACCCCTGAACATGATAAAATAGAATAAGCCTCGTACTGCGTCCAGGTAATACATACTATTAGTGTTGATGGGAATGTAGAAACAGGCAATGTACAGGTATATGAAAGCAATTTAACCGCTTATCTGCAGCGCGGGTCATAAAACTCGCCTACTGCCTACCATTGCATAACTTCAAGTTTTATTTGAAATAACTGTTTACAAAATGCGTTTTTAATTATTTTTCTATGTAGGACAAAATAATGCGATAATTTTTAAAAATACCCAACCGTGATTTTCCGTAAATGTTCAGTATCTTTCCTTATTGATTACTAACTACCTCTATTTGATGTATCTCTCTTCTGAAGGGTCATTATCCTCTACATGGCACGTATGTATTATAATAATAGATAAGATCATAGTACTTGTTATATAGTATACCAAAATACATTTAAATATTTGGTTAGGTCGTGTACCTGTGCATGGGACTACGCAACTGAAAGATCTTAACATTTTCTTTTACGGATCGATAAATTCACATTTGGTTTTTCATTCCCAGGGAATTACCCATGTTCGCTTTATCTATAGACTTGCGCGGAACCCATCAAATGCAACTCAAAATACTTGTCAGTGGAAGTAAACAAACCCACTTCGATATGGCATCAACACAACTCACGTGATAAGGAGACAATGTGACTGCCACTTCAATCTGTCCAGCCAGTTTAAAAAATATCTGATTAATGCTGTCATTCGCATTTGTTTGTTTAAAACGATCATACAGCCAGCTTTACCTGTTAGTTGAGTGCCACCATTGTTCAGCGATTTGTTCTACATATTAAATGTGTTGTGCAAATAGTTAGTAAAGTGAACCAACATACATTAATTATGAATTAGTTTTAGTAATTTTCTCATTGCTAATTACTTCACGTAACTTAGCATCGCTGGTGTTAATACGATAATTGATTTTGCGGGACGCGTGCTGGATTGCACTGATTGCTTAACTAAAGGTATGTTATGTGTGTTATCTATGTGACATGAAGTACTTAATAGTTCATATCTATGCCACTAATCCTGCGCTTATTCGAGTAAATGAAAGAAGTTTGCCAGGATCGTAGCAAAAGGAAAACCGTGGTCTCTGTCAACCCCTCTGGGAAACAGGCGTGACTTTATGTATGTATTTAAAGACAAAGTACATATAAGATTATTTATTCTTTTATTTAGCACCATTTTCATAGAGGTACCTTTTTTCGATGAAGGATTAATTTCGAAATAAATTAACAAAAATCCTTATGTCTGATGACTGATTTTAACCGTACGTTACCAACAGTGAGGTGGAGCTAGTTACTCGTTGAAGTTAATAGTGGTTTTTTATCAGTTACGGTCAATCTTCTTAGAATTTGAAGTTTTTATCTGATATGTTAATAAGACTGATAGTATCATTCGGTTCTTAATTTTTAGACGTAAACAACAGCTTATGCTACACTTAGCAACATGTTTCCTGGGAGTCTCTCGTCCTTTAAGACCCTTAAGATAACGGAACAGACTACACTCACGACTAATGGAAGTCCTCAACTCCCAATTGAGAACTAAGCCTATGAGTTATTGTCGCTCACCCATTACTCAATCGCAAAACCTATTACGCCTAATCTAGATAGATTTAATTGGGAATTACGAATGGTTAAGTAGGTACTCAAAATGCAATCATTGATGATTAGATGCGATATTATGACCAATATCTACTATTCGTTAACCTATTGTTATGACACGACGACGCATTACTATAAAACATAATTATTATGTATTTACGAGCCTTCGATCGTTTTAATATCTATGCTTAGGTACAGACATTGATAATAAAAGTTGTCTAAAATAAACAATACTGTTATTAACTAATGACGATACCAACATACTTACGTCGTGGGATTCCGAGAGTAACTAGTCATCATTTTCTCGTCTCATACAATTTGCATCAACACAAACATAGAGGAAGAATAATTCACATTGCCTTAAAATGGTATAGAAACATTATATACATAACTATATCTACTTTTCGGACATCGCAACTTGCGATGCTTTTTTGTGCGTCAGGTCAGACAAACCGCAGCATCATTTAAATAAAAAGACATATACTTTTGTCTTCATCCCAAAAATACTCATAAATAGCTAGTTAACGTTAGTATGGTAGATACCACTAAACCCAATTGTTTCGCTCGGAGACGAAGCACGTATCGTCTCCTTAATTTTCCTCCTTCCGCTTTACATATTATTAAACTGGTTAGCATCATGTGATTACTTCAGTTCTTACTTCCCAATCAAGTATCTAAGTTTCGATACATATGCTCTTCTGTAATCGTAATTATTGTTGCTACGTTGATACGTAAGGTTGCAGCACACATATCAACCCGGAAAGGGATCGTCACCGTATGAACTCGAGCCATGCAGTATTCTTTGAAACTCCCTACTGCAATGCACACTAATCGGAATCGTAACGTAATCGCCTTGCCTCGGTACATGCTCGAACCGGCGAGCCATAAGCATATGCGTTGCCTAGCCGTAGCCGAGTCGATATATCGGAGCAGCTGATCCGCTTTGTTTACGTGCTTACGAAGGTTGACGCCAATTGATTTGTTTCAAAATTAAATATCTCAGTTTGGGAATACGGGAAAGTACTTTCAATCTCCTTCATAAACCTACTTAAAAGGCTTTCCTTTGAGTGCAGATTTACAACTCACTTACAAACGAGTAGAGGTCTAGAGGACACTTGTCCTTCAGCTAGGTATTCTCCCAGGCTAATGCATCGTAATGAGTAACGATAATATTTTTCATGACCTAATCAATACGGTATGTACCTACTCACTGGTACTTTGATATTCAACTCTTGTCAAAGCCTGTAGATAAAGTATCAAGATTACGATTACTTAGAGGAAACAAACCATGAAATGAAAATAGTAGATTGCCTCGACACACAACAACTGGAATACAAACCTAAAAGACGATTATATAAAACCCAGTAATTAACAGTAATTTAATTCCAATAACACATGTACATAATTGATAAAAAATGGGACCGTCCGATGTAAAAAAGAGACAATGTCGGTCTTATAGATATAGGTATAGATATAAGATAAGACATCTAGGGTTGGAATATCTCTTGGATTTGCTAAACAGTTTTTTAAAGCAGTTGTTTATATTTTAGTAAATGGCGCTTTCCTTATAACTAAAACCTCTTTACAAGGGCGATCCCACGGGTATGTAAATGTTTAAAGATGTGCAGTAGTGGATTGTCATGATTTTATCATTAACTCATAACAAGTATTGTATCTGAAGTGTACACGACGGAGAGAATCCATGTTAGTATTATTAATAGTCAGGCTTTACTATAATGTAATTAACGTATAAATATTTAGCACATTTTGATTTAGTACCCAAGTGGAACCTAAAAGAATTTCTGCATTGCTTAATCTAAGACTCGATTTTATTATAATGAACCACTTAGATACTATCTTTAAACAATAAGAAGCTAGCTTTAAAGTTGGTATCTGAATACACATAAAACCAAATATAACATCTATTAATGATCTGATTTCAAGGACCATTATAGTAAAGGGTCGTCTATTAGTCCCTATTAATATTTGAGTATGAGTTTAATATTTCATGAATACTTAGTAATTTCATTTGGCTCTCACTCAGGGAATTTCATATGTTCAAACGACAAGGACGTCGCT
This sequence comes from Abrostola triplasia, assembly GCA_946251915.1. Lineage (NCBI taxonomy): Eukaryota > Metazoa > Arthropoda > Insecta > Lepidoptera > Noctuidae > Abrostola > Abrostola triplasia. The sequence continues at coordinate 6,641,928 of OX276423.1, forward strand.
CGTTATACGCCATCTTAATGTACCGTCGCAATATCACAAGACGAGATTATGGTAAACGTATCAAATTTACATATAATATGTTTGCTCATAGATACACCATGATACGTTAACACATGTAAATAAGGAATACAGCGTCATACAACGTGGTTTAGAAAAATGATGCACGAAGAATCCTGCAAGTTGTTACCGAGCAATAATCGTCATCATATGATAGCGGCCCGTCTATTATCCATGGGCCACGGACTACTTGGAAATTATATTCCAACTATGTAAATACTTATCATTTACCATAACATGCTAACGCAATGATTTTAATGCTTCATCTCTATTGTTTACATGAGTTCTGTATAAAACTGATGGCAGCCGTGGAAATGCAGCAGTAGCGCCCAAGCTCCAACGTTTTCAACTTGTTTTCCGGGTACAAAGCGGCCAGAATCTCGTGACACGATAAAATTAACACTATCATCATAATAAGTGAAACAAAGACAATCCTTTATATGTGCCCATGAAGCTGACGTTAATTGTTTAGATTTTTTGTGTACCGTCATTGCCGTGTAGGTGTGAATGCAGGTTATCGATTCGTGATCCCAAAAAACGGTTGTCGAATAAGAAAAAGACGTGAGTTGTTGTCGAGTGCCCTTAGTCGGGGTGAGCACGTAGTCAGCTGACGAGAGAGCGCCCGCCGCTGTGCCGCCGCTGAGCCGCCACCGGCGCGGCAGTCCGCCTGCGTCCACACCCGCGCTGAACTCTCGCCTCGTCTTTACCCCTATCGGAAAAGGTATGCTCTCGTGATTCTGGGGTGCGACAGTGATTTCCTGTTGACGTCGTGTGATATCAGTTAACAACTCACTTTGATCAACTATTTATCGTGCCTATTCATTGTTGCATGTATCTGTGAAGTCATTTACAACATTCGATAATTCATTAAAAAGCGTTTGCATTAGTATTTGGACGTTGTAGTTGATTGGTGGTCAATCATGTGCAAAACTAGAATATCTGCGTAGACGCGGTGGTATGTAAATATTTTTTATTGAATAATATTGTATGTACCTACATATCTATAAAAAGTCCTACATAATGCTATTTGGTTTGCTGGTCAAATGTATGCTTTATATTATTTTTAAATATTATCTTAAATTAATGTAGTTTCCTTTGAGAACTTTAATTCACAAAGCTGTTCAATAAAATTATTATTGAAAATAATTTACTAACCTACCAACATATTATGGATCGTTTTGTTATTAACTCTAGCAAATAATATTATTATGGGTACCTATTTTATAAATAAATTAAAGTTTTATATTCGCCCTTCACAAGTTTTATAATTTTTATAAATAAGGTCGTATGTTTGATTTATATATTTACAAAGTTTATTTATAATAAATTATTCCCGAAGCTATAAGTAAAAACGAACTTATTTGTGGACTAGTTATTGATCACCGGACTGCCAGTTTAACATACCACTTGTTGAATCGCAGTTTTGGATGTAGTGATAGTGTTTCTTAAATTAAAAGATGCTTATAATATAGAAGCAGAATTAAGAAGTAAAATAATAATAGAAATAAATAATTGATCACCAGCTTTGTTGAATAGTGGACATCTTCCGGCTGATGATGATGATGATTACCGGACAGTACTTACACATTGTATAAGTCCTAAAAGTTTAACATTCTCATAATGTTTTTATTTCATACTAGCTGCGCCCCGCGGTGTTACCCGCTACCTTTTTTTGGGATAAAAAGTAGCCTGTGTGTTAATCCAGGGTGTCAGCTACCTCCATATGAAATTTGATTAAAATCCATTCATTTACAGTTTCAGTAAAATACATGAAGGTTCTCAGTCCGATAATAGACGCTGAATTACCATTATTACGTAGATTTAGGGTGCAAGTAGAGAGCCTCCACTATTGAAGATACTCAAGAACCTACGTCAGGCGCATATTTTTTAAACAGCTTATTTTTGAATTCAACAAAATTTCAATTCTAAATTACTATACCTGACGTCACGCACAATGGCCCAATCAAGCGGCTAAGTGCCCAGCTGAACTAAACTAAACTACTAAACCTTACGTCAAACTTTTCAACAACAAGCAAATAGACAGTAATTCGTGTATAATTTTATACCTACATCATGGAAAACTTAGACTCGTTGAAAACGTGACTACCCTTGACCACAGCAACTGTTGCAAATCTTACTTGATGTTTGATAAAAACTATGGACTGTATTTTTACAATACATTTTACTAAAGCAAGAAATTAAAGAAACTTATCTTCGATCGACGTATTTTTATAATTAGCTATTACACCGATAAGAACTACTGAGAACGTAACACATATCTGTATCGTACAACAATAATTGGGTTTCACTCAATTTGCATGAAAAATAAGTTATGTTTTAACGTCATTATTTCTTATGTTGCAAACTCTTCATAGGTAGGGAGACCTACAAAAATCTCATTCTTTTATTATTTATGGCACTTGACAGTATACATAACAAAGCGGTATTTTATAAATAAGATTGTTACTATTGCAAAAGTTACATATACAGGCAATTCTAACAGAAATTACAATTACATTAGAACAGTAATTATATAGTTGTATTTTTTAAAGATTTCTCTAAAATATTAAAAAAAAAATCTGCTTAGGTCCTGAACATAAATGCAATTCAGAATAAACTGTGACAGACTTCCTTTTACAACGTTGATAAACTTTATCCGATATTGACATCAATTCCACAACGCATATGCGTATCTAATCACAAGAATTTTAAAAATACTCTGTGTAAACTAGTGGGGGCATTCCCGAATATTCACGTGAGTAAAACCGGCATATGCCATAAATAATACTCTGTAGAGCCATTCTAAGCCTTTTACATTGACATTTTTTTTAACTTTTTCCGTACGAACAACATTAGAATCTTTACGCACGCAAAGGAATTACTACTCAACGTACTAAGAAATAGCTTTCAATATTAAAGTGTAAGTGTAATAATTAAATTGTAGTAAAGTGTGTGTATTACAAAGATTTTTTCGAGATACTTAGTTGTGGAAAATATCTGTTACAAAGTAATTTTAAAATTTTAACGTATGATATGAATTTTTTGCCAGAGACGGAATTGACAAGGACAGCTAATAATGTAGACAAGTAGGTATAGGGTATCATTCCAACCAGTTTATTAACAGAAATGTCGATAATTGATTAAAAATTATGCCGCGTTTTCACTAGAGGATATGTCGCAGACACATATCGCCCAACATTCACGTCATTACGTGATATGTCTGCGACTTTGTGGAACAATATGCGGCATTTGCCTTTTTCACACAGCCTAGTGGTGAATAGTATGTCGCCAGAGGAAGTTAGTATTGTTCAGTGCGACTTTCATACAGCAACACGCGTCCTCACAATTCAAAACTTGCCAGGCGACTATCGAGGGACACGGATGTCGCGCAAGTCTACGCTAGTGGAGCGTCGACTTGCGACAAGTCCTGCGACCCGTAGATGTCGCAAACGACGTTGGGCGACATCGCGCGCGACATGCAAATTTCGTGTCGAGCAACCGAGTCGCGTGACAAATGTCACCTAGTAGATAAACGCGACTTTAAGCGAATGCTAGTGTTGTCCCCTATAGGATTTAAGCTCAAAGGCAGAACCGGCAATCAATTCTGACTCTTTTTTATATATTTTGTTTATTAGTCATGTAAAAAGACAACATATTTTGGGTTGCTTATTAAACAAGAAACCACCTAGAGAGTATCAATTTAAGTAAAGATTTTAGTGAACGGCAAATACTCCAAACAAATGATTGCTGCCTGTTGTCGACAGACGCTCACCAAAAAACATACAAATCACAATGACATACGGTAACTAACAAACATGATCTATCAGTTAAAAAACCTGGCACTATGAACACAGTGTGTAAATGGAAATTATACCAATCATAAGCTGTTGGATCCTTCAAGTGTCCTGGGTTGAGGCAAAAGTTATTCTAGCAAACAATTCTCAATAGTTTTAGTACTTGTATTTAGGAAATCTGTAGTATTACTCTTCGTTTCCTTGCAAAGCATGTTAATCGGTTGGTTCTGCACATGAATTCTTCTTTTCTTTTACATCATAACCGTCGTATTATGGAATTGAGGATATTGAGAGAAAGTGCACCTATCAACCTACGATAATGCAACTTGTGCACTCCATAGTCACCAGCCGTTTCTACTTCTTCTTCGTATCAGCATGAGCCACACGAAAATAGGTCATGCCGTGGTGTAGAGAATCTAGAGATTGGTCAGTCAACAAGGATGGTAGCGAGGTCCGTCCAGGGTGTGCCGGACTTATTTAAGTATCGTCACTCGTGGAGACTCTCTACTGGCACCCCTAGCCGTTAGGACCGATATACAGTCAGGAGGACATCATTGTGTAGTTTCCTTGTCACTTACGTATAATTTTAATAAGCAAAACTTTATTATGATTAGAACGTAATGACGTCCAAAAATAAAAAAATCGTTTTTTTATAATATTGAGCTATAAATATATTATCGGTAATACGTAACATATCAGTAAATAATAAAGATTCTTTAGTGTATTCCGATTATGGGTTATAAATAGATAAATAATGTATTAATAACCGCAGATAAAGATTAAACGGTAGATAAGTTCAATTTATAGCATTATTAATCATATTAATCTATCCGACATATCAATATTATATTATATATTGGTATTTAATTTGATTGTATAGATAAGTACCTAATTACTTTGCAGCTTAGGCAGCCAGAGATAAGGAACTTATATACCTACTTTCTTTTCAATGATAATTATAGTAAAGGACAAAATAATCGATTTCAATTAAGTATGACGTAAGCATTCATTCAAATTAAAACTCGAAGCACACCTTGGATCGTGTGAGTATTTTACATACATAAATCTCACATACATTAACACCTAGGCTCGTATAAATTAACAGTAGGACTCATTAGGGACTCCTACATACACATTCATCAGACGGATCCAGCTGTTGATTTTTCGATGCCATACACCTACTTACTATTTTATTTTGTAGTTTATTTTTAATAGCTGCCCCCTTACCATGAACTATTAATGCAGGATAGTTTACGTTGTGAACGCGAGTCGCCGCATTACACTGCACGTAGCAGCGCTTCCACTTCATAAACTATCCTGCTTTAAGAATTCATGGTAAGGGGGCAGGTATTAAAAATAAACTACAAAATAAAATAGTAAGTTTTAACGTTTTTACTTATCACCAACGAGAAAATACATAAAGAAGAAGAATCTAATAATCATGAATTCTACTACAATATTTTTCCTTTATCAATTTAAATTCTACTATATTTTGAATTTACCAAGTTTTTGGCCGGTGCCGCTATTCCCCCTCTAAGCACCACTAACCCGGACGTAACTAAACACTTTTCCATATTCTAACATGCAAATGAACCAATCGACTAGTGACACACTGCGAGTAGCGGATGTGCCTTTAAATTTAAAACTATTTCGAAGTAGAGTCACGCGTCACAAGTAATAATATTACCTGCTTGCCTTCATCGGAACCATTTACTAATGTATAATTTCACATAAATGTTCAGGAAAAAAATATCCTCTTATAATTATAAAGTAGCTCTGCCTATCGGTTTGTCTTATCACAACCAAAAGAGTGAACTGAGAACGCTTGAACTGTAGAGATTTAGGAAAGGATATTAACTATTTTTGTCCCGGAAAAGACGTGATAAATTCCATGCATCAAATTTGCTAACTAACTAGTGCTAAATTACATTTATCATATCCCTCCGATCATGTTAAGGAATAATATGCTGAAAAGAGTAAGTAGAAAGCCAGTGACGTTTCAATTTCACACGACACCACATCCAACCATAATCAATAAGTTTCAAAGGATTAAGTCCGTGCGTCGGTCTGCTCATACGTTAGCGCTAATCTGTACCGGATTGCGAATCGTTTACTGAATATATCAGCATTTTCACCGTGAAAAATGATTCAAATAGGATTTGAAAATGTCAATTCATTTAGACTATTAAAACTTGTGAATATAGTGTGTAAATACAGTAGTTTTAGAATTAATGTTTACATCATTATATCTTTTGCTACAATTTTTGTTAGTACAATAACAAGAACAATACAATGTACGGTATTAACTAAGAGAACGATACCTTAAAAATCTTCCAATAGTAAGTCATAATATGACTTTTCTAATTGATATTACCTTGGGAGAGCGACCGTCACGCAATCAAAGTTACGTATCTCTATACGGAATAGGAATAATAATCACAAAGGAAAAGTACAAAGTTGTTATATGATTCTCATTATAGCCCTGGGTCTAATTATTAATCTAACAGTTCATAATATCATAAGTCATCGTTACAATATCGTAAGGGCTAACTTAATTATGAGTAGGACAACTGATCGCATTTCTATTCGTTGGCTCGTCTTTACATCATTGGCCTTATACGTTTATATTGTATAATTGAGTTCTGTGTCTCAGTGTAATTGTGTCTTAATTGATCCCAATGTTCCCCGATTATTCATGCCATCATGGCAGACACATAGTTTTAATATCACTCTGTTGAATTTGAATAAGTGTAACCATAGGAAGAACACAACGGGAGTTACCTCGACCTCAATTCTCATGGTAAAAACTTAATATTACGCCTTGCCCAGAAACCTAAATAAGTAAATAAATAAAGAATGCTCGTGTTGCAAATATGTATGTATTTGACACATGTTTGTGAAATTGTATTGTCGGGAATGTTAGACGTTATTTAATAGTGATTGTGATCCAATTGGCATGGATAGGAGCAGGCGAGGCGGTGCAACGACCAAGCGGGTTGGTTGAGAGTATCATCGCGTAGTAGTGGCATGACATACCTAATCGACAGGACGCGAGCCACCGTCCTCATAGCAATAACCATGCTCTATTAATTGTTGTTTATCAAACACTATGAATATTTCGAGCTGTTGAACATAGTTTGCCCCAGTGACAGTGAAACTTATCAACGCCAGCAATATGGTCTGTATCGTTTTATCTATTGTGTCTCTGTGCTTGTTATATATCTATTTGTGGTTTGTTTCGTGAATCACATGGTGTAAGATTGTCTAACGAACAAAAACTAGTATGTAGGGATATGATACTAATGGTATGTCACTTACTTTTTTTGTTGACACAATAATCTGTTAACGAGGAAACAATAGCTAGCCGCGTGTTTACTTTTCTAGTGATATTTTTTCAATTGTTACGGGCCATAAGAATCACACGAGATCTTTTGTATAGCAATGTGCTGTCTTCATTGATGATGATTGTTAGCTTTTGTATACAAATAAAAATATTCCTCACTATAACTTTATATTTGTTGTAAATAATTCTGATTATTTTCTAGTCTTTTGATTCAGAATTATCGAGTATATGATACGTGTCTATTAAAGTGTTATATTTCTGCATATTTCTGAGTGAATGTGACTGTGTAGCGAGAATAAAAGTGAAAGAATAGTTCATAGAGCTGTGACAAGATTTGAAATATATTTTGTGTTGTGGAATTTCAATAATACCTATCTTTTTGTAAAACAAGATCACAGGACATTTCTTTCGACTTTTAAAAGTGTACCTCGCATTCAGAAATACGAGTGTCTACCTATTTCAATAGACAACTAGGAGAAGAGACGTTTATTACATTCCAATTGAAACCTGACACAGCACAGACTCCGTGAAGTGACCCCATTGTGACTTTCAATGACATTTATATATTATATTAGAACGTTTTCCTTTAGGACAGCCGACGTGACTTCTGTCTAATACATTATATACTGTGAATTAATTCCATTTTTAAGGTATTATATACCCTTTGAAGCTTCACACACAAAAGTATGTATACATTTGAATAATTAAGATGGTAGTAGATAATTAAATAATATTAAATTACTTAAGTTAATACTAACAATATTTTAGTGGATAATAATAGCAGATACAGTTAAGTTTTATTTATAGGATGCTTCCTTGACCCTTACAAAGACCAGTGGAAGGCAGAAGGAAAACGTTTGTTAATCTCAAATCTGTCCAACAACGACAGGAAAATATATATTTCACAGTTTGCCACCATCTATTTAACTGGTCCTATAGGTTTTTCACTTTGGCTCTAAATGTAAAATAATTCCTAGTGACCACATTAGGCAATCGTCAATTGCCAATTGGTTGGCCTTCTATTCCGTGGCTAAGGTTAAAGCTAAGCGTAAGATTCCCGCTGGGGATAATTTGTTTAGTCTATTAATACCTACAACCTATTAGCTCCGAGTCTGGGTGTTACACGAGGTAATGTTTGTCAACGCATTTTTTTTAAAGACCGAAAGTCCTTGAACTGTTAGTATTTAAATCTGTAAAATGGAAGCAACAAATTAATTATAAATAAATATTAAACGTATGTAGTAGCAAATAGATTAGGCTGCTGCCCCAAATCAGGACTTTGGATCAGGATAAGAGAATCACTTAGGTATTAAAGCTAATAAGTAAATTGTAACTGACACTAAAAGTTTCATGATACTCGAAATAAATATTTTATTATTATTATAAAAACTTCTCTTCATTAATTCATAAGTTATATTTGATAAAACAATGGCATAAGATTGTCATATATTAGAAACCTCAAACGTTTTATCTTGAAAAGATATCCACACTACATTTTCCGTAGTTTAGCTTTTATAGCCACATATAATAGTGTATGTACATATTTCGTAGACTGTACATTTAATCAAGTAACGAAATGATTTTTCTACGTATCGGTATATTTTTCTTTTCGTTATTTTCTGCGTTTTCCCTGAAGTAATAAATATTATAATACATTTGAAGAGTATGCTCGAACTAGGAAAAAATATGAAATACTTACCTATTGTGTACAGACAAAAATACATTATTATTGTGTTATTGTTCAGTAATTTTGCACTATATTTAACCTTTATCGTCTCTGATCACGAGAACAATAGACGTATTAATAGTAGGTGTGTAGAGCGAAACAAGTACCTACTGAGTGAAATTAACGAAAGAAAGAAAGAATTTATTTGTTAAAATATAGTACAGGTGTATACATTTTTGTTAGTTTCATATATTCTAACGTTTGCTATAAAACATAACATCACGCCTGTATTCCTCGAAGTGGTAGGCAGAGCTGCACATATAATCCATTATACATATGTTTTTTTCGGTCCCAATGTAATAGGGGGCGAGCCTATTGCCCTGAACCGGGCACAAATCCAGACTCCGTGCTGCTACTGAGGATTACCTCCGTTTCCGTTTGCTATAGATACGCTAATTATCAAAGTTTGGTACTAGACGTAGATCTAATACGATGATGATCAAGTCGCATGAAATTCATCAGATTGTCAACCCTCCATTTATTCGAACTTATATGCAATTGATATTATGCTAACAAGGTTTTAATTACTGTACTCACCGTTTACCGGTAACCTTTCTCCCAACTGTTTATAAATACTTAGGGGCGGTAGTTAGTGAGGAGTCGTAGCTACGTGGCTACGTGCAGATCGGTGGATCTGCGAGGTTAAGCTGTGCTCACCGCGGTCGGTAATATTTTATAAAAAAAATATAGCAGGCAAGCTTATATTTCGTCACCGATTTCTTCTTGGAAGTGTACCCTGACAGATTCTGAATTTATTAGAATTACTTCCTCCTCTTATTGTCTGCGCTACTAGTAACATAATTAATTTATTATTATTTTTTGTAATTGAATCAATGTTTTTATGTCGTAACATGGCAGTTAGGCAGTTAGGCTCGCGACTCCACCGCAACACCAGCTCATTATTGGTGCTCCGTTTGAGTCCGTAACTAGTTGGCATTTCCAAATGTGTACGTGAGTAAAACCGGCCGTATAAATTAGTATATAATAGAGCAAACATAACGAAACATTTTGAACTGTACGATCTTACATGCACTAAACAGGAACTTAACAATTAAACGTACACTAGCTTAAAATTACTTCAAATTACTTGCTGCAATCACCAAATGTTGAGTGCGGGATTCATTTATTATTTTTGTATACTAAACTTATAAAAATGTATACGATAAAAACGTTTAATTTACACGGTACAATATATATCTCTACTGTATTTGTATATCATTATATTACAGCAATACAATTACTAATATATTTTATAAACATGTTTTATGAGCTTAACAGATTAGCCGCGTAGTATTGTCGTTTCACTTATACGATAATCTATTTTAATGAACACTTAATAGTAACGGTATATTGCTATTGTTTATTTGTTTAATATATGTGACTTTGCATTTGTGATAATCACTTGCATATGAGTCGTGAGGGTAAAGTTAGCCGCTGCCCTCAAGCCACCATTGTGCTAAACATATTGATGGATCGGTAAACACTCTCATACTCGAACCTATATCGATGTCCTTGTGTCACATGAAAGAGATTACAGCCATAGTGTTCGCATTAACGTTATAGAAACATAAACGGTTACTTTTCACAGCGAACAATCACTATGAATACCCATTCAATAACTGACTTATGGAAAGCAAAGAGCCATTTAATTAAAATAAACAGTGAATAACGTGAGAACAAGGAAATATTGTGTTCAAGAGTTCAGGATGGTTTAAGGTATAATTCTATAATATTAATCTTAAAACATTGTGTCTCTTTCGGACGCTGATTAAATTTTCACACATCATTTCGCACATGAGAAATACGAACTCATTGTGTTACAGTGGCTAGATGTTCAGTGCTCTAAATTGCCTTGTTCACACCTTCCATTCAGGGACTTATCTTAGAGGCAACGTATCTTTTCGATGGTTTTATAATTACTAACTAAATAGTCAGGTGTTATTTAACACCATACAAAATAAATAAATTATGCTACTTGTTCAGCGTATTAAGACAAATTAACTTTAATTTAAACGAAGTCTAAACATTCCATACGTCGTGTGTATTAGCAATTACTGGTGTTTCGTTTGAAAGAATGACTACAATAATATGAATTTACTGCTCTTTTAATGAGCTATTAGTTAAAAAGAAGCGGCTTTGTTTTTATTCATAGTAATGTTGTTTGAAATATTTTACATTGTCTGCTTGCGTGATGCCGAGGTGCGAAATGCGGGTACACGTCTCATCTTAGTTATATACCATATGAATACCACGGAATACTAGTTTATCGCGTACTAAAACCGTAATATTCTTGCCCACACTCGTACTTTTAGACTTTCACCATTTTTTTTCTTTTCGTACCAATTTTACTTAGATGGGTAAACCAAAAGACCTGCTTGATGAGGCTGACTATTATATTAACCATGATTAAACAATATCATGATGCCTTAATTTATGGTTAAGTAGGTACTAAGTGACACGAAAATTAAAAATCACAAAGTTGATAACTTTCATCGTCAGTCAAGTCATCGTATTAATATAAGTAATGGTCTTAACGATGTTTCCAATAAAAACACACAAACAACAATAAACATATGGACATGAAGCAGCAAGCCTTGATGAATAATGACTCATAGTACCACTACGTTTCCAGATGACTGCTCCACCAACTGTGATAAAAAACTTTAAATGCAGGACACTCGTAAATTCATTGATACTGTAATCTACATCCGTCAATGTCTAAGGAAAATATCTCAACTACAATTTACAATTTGTATTCAACACAGGAAACTCATAAACGATATTCATAAAAAATAAAACTGAATACTTGGCCTCGGTGACCTACAGCGTCACAAGGGCCGGCCATGCCGCCTCATGGCTAGTCCACAAAGGCCATTGTCCTTTACCTTTTAATTAAGACCTCATACGTCAGGTCGATGATTGGGTGAGCAATCCGTTTAATTGTTTGGAAGCGATAAGCGTTACGAGAGCGCGTGTCGTCGCATACGTTCGTATGAACATGATTGGAAACTCGTGGTCGCCTTCTCGTGAGCGATCATGTGATTGTGATGAGACCACTTAAGCAAATAAACGCCGCTGGTGACACCCGCGACCGCTGCCTCCCAGCGGGAATTAACTTAAGACACACTCACCTAAATAACAAACATGACTCGTTCCAAATATAAAGAGTATTACTTAATCGACTTAACAACAAGTCTGTGCTATAGCAGTTGTATAGCAGTTCACATGATTTTATGTAATAAAGTATGCACGGATTAGTGGATCTCTAAATATGCAAGTTATAAAAGTGAAATAAAATTCCTTTAATGCTATCGTCCATGTGACATTAAGTAAATACAGATGATGATAAATTAAATACAGATGTTTGAGCGCGGCGCGATATTTATGTTTGCTGTTTCTATCTTGCCGGCGACCGTTCTTTGCACATAAAGACCCCACCGTGCGCTTAAAAAATGTTAAACACAATCCTACCTGGTTTTTCCGAATTTTGGGGTAATACGTAGATGCCGAGAGGGATTAAGAAGAAGATTAAGCAGTGGATTTTTGAAGGCTGTGGATGATGATGATGATGACGTAGATGCCGAGAGGGGAAGCAAGTATACCTATTGCATTCTAATCGGTGAATGAGAATTGTAAATAAGCTGTACTTAAGAATCGAATGTTCGTCGCTTTAGTAGCTCAGCTGTAATTAATACTAATATTATAATTGTGAAAGCAACTATGTCTGGCTGTCTGTTACGACTTCACGACTAAACCGGTGGACGGAAGTTGATGAAATTTGGCATGAAAAAAGTTTAAGACCTGAGAAAGGATATAGGCCACTTAACGCGGGCGAACCCGAGGACAAAAGCCAGTATGTACCTACTTTATAAATATTAATATCACTTAGGATTCTCATGTAACAATGTTCACCGCCACGATATAATACAATGATTGATCGTTCATGGAAAGATTTTCCTATCTTGTAAATCTGTATATATTGTTATGATTTGAAGTTAAGATTTGGTTATTGACATAGATATCTACTAGTGATTTTGTTCTCCGATACAGCTCATGGTTAAACCTCTTGTCTATGACTTGATGTCTATCTTGAAGGCTTATATTACAACGCCTTCATATTATGAGATCTTGATAATATTAGACAGTTATAACAGACGAATTGCAGTTTAAAAAAAATACAGATACGTAGACAAACTAATTTTCTCTAATATTTAGACTCAGGGCTCTAGTAGAGTCCAATTCAAAAGAAGAAAAATACATTAAAGAGAATGCTTAAAATTTATACAATAATTTTACACTTAGACACCTAGACTAATGCACGCTTAGGTACAACATGTAATTTATCATTAACCCTTTCTCAGGGGATAAATTGGAATATTGACTAAGAAAAGTAAAATTGATAAACAAATAGATTTCATTTACAGAAATCAATTTAGTGGTTCTGTATGTGATTACATTATGATGAGATAAAATTCTCAATCAATAATTGGGTTCTAAAATATGTAGTATGCGTTTCTCTACTTACATGCCAGTATTACGAATCACCAAATTTAAATTCCTTAGTGTGAATTACAAGCAAATCCTTCTATTTGATTGGTATTAGAGAGTACCAATAATTTTATTTTAAATATTTCAACTGGACGCGCATGTCATCAAATTAACCAAAAAACTAACTGTAATTAAGAAATTGGTAAATAAATATCATAGGTATAGTAAACATTTTTTTTTAATAAAGTAGATTACAGATTAGACCATTTAACTTTTATCATCGTGTCTTCATTCGTGCCTTTATATGAGTCTACACACAACTACGAGACAAAACGTACGAAAATCATTGCGAAGGCCCTCACAGTACTACCAACGTTAACTAAAGGCATTCAAAAATCATTTTCTTTTAAAAAGAAAAGGAAATACTCAAAGCCACCCGAGACTCCGCTCTAACAGCGCGACCAGACTTCCTCAGACTAAGAGTTTCACAACACAATTTTCTTTTTATTGTACCTCATTGTGTTGAACAACGAGCCGTGCAAGCGCACTCTGTGCACCGTCTCCGACGAATTAGAACTAATTGGGAAATACATAACCATAATTTAGCATCACAATAGCAACAACGAACACACTTAAGCGTCTGTGATAATACAATATGGTTGTGATAAAACAAGTTATTAACATCGTTCAGTTTTTCATGTCCTCGCAACACATTAAGCCGTCATCACTTAGAACTTATCTGTTAACTTGCTGGAGGCTTATTTGCTGAAACCCTGAAGCTGAAACGCTACTTGCGCGATAGTTCAGTCCACTGTCAGACATTGACCGGCGCGGGCGCAGCTTTTTATACGAATATTGCGCGCTTTCTAAAGTTCACCCACCGAAACGTAGGCGTAGTAATTGTTATCCTGAAATGGACAAAGCAGCGAATATAGGGTGTGTAATAAAACTTTTATTAATAATAATTTATATTTTTGTTCTTGAATAACTTAAATTGGTGCATTAAAATATTTTAGTGATAGAAGTTAGTATAGTCACATCATAGCGATACAAGAAAACCATACCTATTAAAGTCATCATCATCAGCCGGAAGACGTCCACTGTTGAACAAAGTCCTCTCCTTAGAACGAAAAGTAACCGTTAATAATTTTTAAGCAATCCGGAGACATGAATGTTTTTTTTTTAACATATTGGTAACAATGTAATGCCGAATTTTAACATTGTAGGTACTGAAGAATTGATTGCGGCTTTGTTGTTAACACGTTACATGTTTTAATTCCTTAAAAATCGCGTCTAATCTTCTAGCTTACATCACTCGTTTGCATGTCCGTCTTTACATTAAAATATAATAATAATAAATTCTTCAATTGTTTATCATTAATAAGCATTTAATTCTACAACAATTAAATACTCCTACTACTATCTGTAAATTTCCCAAGAAAGTTTTGATAATTTGTATCTTGGAAGCCTACGTTTTCATTCAATATGCTTTCATTTATCACCATCATCCACAGCCTTCAATATTTCATAGCTTAAAGAATGTCATTACATACACACAACGTCACGCCAGTTTCTCAGAGGGGTAGGCAGAGACCATGGATTTCCATGCCATAATTCGGTTGCAATAGAGCATTATTATTTTTTATATATGTTTTACTTAAAACTACATTTTTGTTTAACGATTCAAGTATCCAACAATGTATTATAAAAATTGTGTGAGTAGATTACTATTAACTGTGATTAAACTCACCACCTGTAGTGTACAAGAACTATTCATACCTGGTAATTAGCCTAAGCTGAAGGCTATTGTGACCAGGTTAACTCAAAATTTAATTAATGCCATTTAATTAATATATTGTATAATTCGTACGCCAGCTATGCTATATGGCAGTCCATAGTGATTACTCAAAAATAATGTGTTATCTTGATTTTACCTGTGCTCACAAATAAATGATGTCTATACTAAGCTTGGTGAGGTAGTGAAAGTACCCATAAAAACTAACAGTGGTGGATGACTACGTAGAGAAAAACATAATTATAGAAACAGTCATAAAAACATTTTACAAATAATGATTGAGAGCTACTTTTTAAAAATAGTTAAATTATTTAGTGAGTCACACCCTTTTAGCACGTCGATAAGAGCTTCATTTTACTTTTGAAATTGCATCTTATACAGGTAGATTAAAAAAGTCCAAAAAGTGTTTCACAAACTGTATTTGTCAATTTTCTTATCTGAACTGTTACTTTCAGGTTCGTAAGACGAGCATCCGAATGACTGCGATAAAGGAGTATCCTTTCGACTTGAGCGACTTGAAAAATCAGCCGAGTGTCGGTGGCGACAGCCGGCCTGCGCAAGGGCAACCAGTTCCGCCCGCGATCAATCCGCGCATCTCCGTGTCCGCCCTAGAAGGAAAGAGAAAAGTTTCTATCATGGCCGACGAGTCAAGCAAAGACCGGGAAAATCTTCCATCTGACAGGTATTTACCTACTTTACATATTACGATACTACGCTTAATGTCAGCCCGCATTTAATGACTAAATAACGCAATTGTTACTAATGCTACTCTGGCTCACTTCTCGGGCCATGAATCTTATCTATTTAAGATCTACCTTAGATATTGCAAAGACAATTGCAAGTATTGGTTGGGTCGATTGCAACTGAAATAAAAGTCTCTCTTTCTCAGCCTATCGCAGTCCACTGCTGAACATAAGCCTCTCCCAAAAAATATTTCGACTTAGTCAATCCATAGACCACATTAGTGTTTATACTAAAAGTATAAATGCGAAAATAAAAACTCTATCTGTCTGTAACTCTTTCATGGTTTAACAACTGAACCAATTTCGTCAAAAATTTGTACAGAGTAAACATATCTAAACTGTAAGATCTACTGGTTTTATGCATATAAATTTAATGGTAAGGTAGTTACCACACCTGAAAAGCGCAACTACGGTAGAAAATGTATCATATATAACCTTAACAACTGAATGATCGAATGAAGTTTAATTTCATTACAGTCACTATTTATATTCTATGATTAAATATGTTTCTATAGATTGTGACCCATAATATTAAATTTTCATAAACTGGTAGGCTTACATTAGTATTGATTAGGAACCTACATATACGAGGGTCAAACTGAAAGTTCTTAGAACTGGCCACTTATAAACAATATAATAAAAAAATAATTCTAAAATTTGAAAATAGAACTCTTTGCCAATATTACTGAGTATATATTTCATTAATTTGTCATTTGTTTTACGATTTGGCGGCAAATTGAAAATTGTCTGTGTCACGTCAACATGAATTTAACACGAGAAAATTTTCGTGCAATGATTTTTTATGACTTTCGATGTCATTTAAGTCAACAAGAAAGTTATGATAGACTACGATTGGCCTTTCACGATGAAGCCCCATCTCGTGCGACAGTTTACAACTGGTTTAATGAGTTTAAACGTGGTCGCACTAATCTCACTGATGATTTACGTGAGGGACGGCCTTCTACGGCGACGACTGAAGATAACATCTGTGTTGTGCGGCGTATGATAGAGACTGACAAAAGAGTGACCTATCAGCAGATTCGGACAAGCTTAGGCATCGGTATGAGTCAAGTGCACAAAATCCTCCACGAACATTTAGCAGTCAGGAAGCTTTGCGCCCGGTGGATACCTCATAATTTGACTGAGGCTCAAAAACTCCATCGTGTGGATTGGTGCCGTAAAATGATTGAAAGATTTAACGGAGGTGACTCAAATGCTGTGTTCGACATACTAACAGGTGACGAAAGCTGGATTTACTGTTATGATCCTGAAACCAAAAGACAATCTGCTCAGTGGGTGTTTCCTTTCGAGAGGTTGCCAACTAAAGTGAAGAGAGATCGAAGTGCGGGAAAAAATATGGTGGCCTCGTTCTTTGGAAGGATAGGTCATTTCGCAACAATTGTGTTAGAGGATCAAAAAACAGTTTCTGCAGAATGGTACACTACCAATTGTTTGCCACTTGTCTTGGAAAAAGTTCGAGAGAAACGACCTCGCAGTAGGATCCTCCTTCACCACGACAACGCCTCGTCGCACACCGCTAAGCGAACGATCGACTATTTGGCGACATCAAACGTTGAATTACTGGGTCACCCGCCGTATAGCCCCGACCTCGCCCCTTGTGATTTTTATTTATTTCCAAAAATTAAAGAAAAACTTAAAGGAAAGCGGTTTATGAATGCTGAAGAAGCGGTGGCTGCGTATCGCGATGCCATTGAAGAGAACCCTAAAGACGAGTGGGCAAAGTGCTTTTCCCAGTGGTTCCATCGCATGCAGCGGTGTATTGACGTGAATGGACAATATTTTGAAAAGATATAATAAAACTAATAACTGGCTAATGTAATCAGTTTTTGATTTTCTAAGAACTTTCAGTTTGACCCTCGTATATGTACCTAATGAAATAAGTTGTAATAATAACTAAAGAAAAATATAGTCCTGTTTTTCGGTTCAAAGAAGAATTGGGATTTCCTTGAGAGTTTAGATAAGTTTCTAGTTTTAGTCCATGGATGAGTTACGTCTAAAACTGAAGTAATTTAAATGGTCCCAATGTAATAGGCTCACCCCCTATTACATTGGGACCTAAAAACAGAACTGGCGAATTAGGGGTGTACTATATGTGCACCTCTGCCTACCCCTTCGGGGAATACAGGCGTAAAGTTATGTTATGTTAAAACTGGTGTTAATCTATTACAATCCCCGGCGACGTTTCAAAACTGAATTTCGGCATTTCAATTCTACTTTAATGTCCCAAAAAGATAATGCTTTAAGTTACCACTAACCTTGTGACTTACAAAATATTTTGAAACTATTTACAACATAAGCAGTTAGTTGGCAGTGCAAATACGCGACCAATAGTATTGCATGATGTTTACTTACTATTAAAAGTATAGCTACAGGTAGGTAGCGCCACCTGTAATTTCGTTAACGAACTACAACAACTCACTGAACAATATCAACTAGTATACCGAGTACTCGATGGTAATTGACAGTTGAATAAGTATCTGTGAAGAGGAAAACTCACAAGTTGACAACAAGACAGATGGCGCTGTGTGTTACTTATTAGAACTTATTTTACTTAAAAACTTAAGAGAACTGCCTTGACAGTGCGTGTTGACTGAAACGTTACTGCGTTTTTCCTTTACATAATTCTCAGTAGCAGCACGGAGTCTGGATTAGTGCCCGGTGAATAGCAATAGGCTCGCCCCCTATTACTTTAGGACCTATTACATAACTGGTAAATTGTAGATGTACTGTATGTGCACCTCTTCCTACCCGTTCAGGGAATACAGAAGTGATGCTAAGAGAACTACCTATATAAACCTGTTTGTTCAAAAATCAAATCATATATAGACCTTTACCTTATTTATTTTTTAAATCTTAAGCTTTCTAGATTCTTTAATTGGCAGCATGATTTATTATAGTTCGGATTTATACAGTAGTACATAAACAAATCACGCGCGTTATGCCCAAGGGGTAGGCTAATGTTTCACTTTGTAGACTACGCATATTAAGTATGTAGGTGTGTATTCTTACGTAACTGATAATTTTCTTACTTCCATAATATTATATTATGTCGGTAATTATGATTAATTGCGAGTATAATAGTCAAGTTTACTGTAAGTACTTACCGATAACTCTACATAAAAAGCGAATATAAGAAATATGATCGTTTTTTTTTATTTACTCTATTATTTACGTACGTAATTAATCTGGCGAAATATGGGTGTACTATATGTGCATCTCTGCCTACCCCTTTGGGGAATACAGGCGTGATGTTATGTTATGTATGTATGTACTTAATCTGATTATCATAAACTTACCTATTATACAAAAAACTGTCTTGTATGTGTAACGGTTAATAAGCGTCACTGCTGAGCATAAGATACTGGGTGTAATTCCCGGAATAGGCAGTGTTAGTAGATTATTCCATTAATTAATTCTCAGTAGCAGCACGGAGTTGGCCCTCTACTTCATGCGATTTATAAGTTATAAGCAATAACATAACTGGCGAAATGTAAGGGCCACACCTCTACCAACACTTTCGTGGAATACAGGCGTGATGGTTTGTTGTTATTTACAAACACAATATATATTTTAAAATATATGTACACCGTTTTGTTAGAGAACAACCTAGTACAAAATTCTATTAATAGTTTTCGTGAATAGATTAGATACGATATTCGCGAGACCGCAAAAAATACCAGTCATTAACCTATCTATATAGGTAGATCTTATATAGTTCTGGAACCGAGAGATTATAAATTAGCAGACCAACGGTATCAATCTAGTATCATTTACATCATCCAGTATTCACAACTCGTTACGAGCTTTTCTACCGGAGAAGACCTGTTTAGCCTTTATTAAATCAAACAAGAATAATTTATTTTAAAAATACATTTATGCAACACCTTTAATTTTATGGTATGCCAAAAATAAAGTTACTTTAACATTCAGCCGTATTGACATTACCTAACACTATAAAAGTAGAGCATAGAAATACAACCACGCCCTTAATATAATAAAAAAATACTTGTTCAGAGCCACGTAAGGTCGTCACGGTAATTTTAGAATATTTATTAGTATCGTACAAAAAATATATTTTTATGTAAACTTATAATACGTAAGTTACATTTTACAAATGCGATCGTTGAAGTCTTTTACTCTTGACCTAATATTGTAGCGAACGTGCTTATTCTAATCGCACGACATCGCACCTCCTTTGTGTTAGATAATGCAGAATTGAAAACGTTATATTACTTAGTGAACAATATAACCAAAGTGTAAAACGTCTTAGTATTCAGTAATACATAATATCTAAAACCGTAACTTGATGATTAAGTCATTATCGCCGTCCACTGTGCGGGAAGTAGTTACATATCGTTTACAAAGCCAATAGATATTTGTTTAAACTTGAGTAAAGAGATTAAGCTCCACGCATAAGCGATGTGTTCGAAGTGCTTCTTACAACTAACTGTGCACCTTTCACTAAAGTGCGACCAGCTCGTACCCTCGGAACATACACATACGTATAAAAAGTACAGTCTCTTACGCTCATCACGTGATCGTTGTTTGTGAAAGGCATAGATCGTGTCCAGCTATTGGAGAACCCTGCTGACTCATAACATATCCCTTTGTTGTCTCTCAGCAACAGCCACTGGGGGGGATAATAGAGGTCATGTCCGTTGGCCGCTTCCAAGACGTATGTAGGTATCACATGACTGGCGTCCAAACAATATTGTATTGCAATAATATAATAGATAGGCGTGGTGTAAAGGTGATATCAAGAATCACGTGCCTCGACTCTCAATTAAATGTTACTGCAATTATATTTTTGTGTGGTCCCGTTATCGAGTTTATTTTTAGCTTACAAAATATGTGAAGCGAAGAATGTCTTTCACGTCGGGTTTTTTAAATTGAGCGGCGGCAGTGATTTGTAAAAATATTCAAAATTTTTAATCTTGACAACCGTGAAAATGTAGCTATTGCACGTTTAGCTTATTTTACGTTATTGTCAGCAGTGAATGAAAAGCATTATAAATAACTAGAAAACGGCATCTTGTTTTAATAGACAGGGAATTTATTTTTTACTTCACCTCTACAAGGTACTAAAATTACTAAAAGATTAATTATTCAGTTGCGAATATAACATACTGAATCTATTATTGTTAAAGAATTCATTTATTTAAAAAAATCAGTTTAGGTTCATATATTTATTCAGATATAACAACAATATTATTAATAAACAGTTTTGAGTTAAAGTCCTTGATGAATAGACAGGATATAGCCGTAAACTTCTTACTCGCTTTGTTTTTATCGTGACCAAGCAGAAAAAAGGGGTTATATAGTACCTACTCATAATATTCCAACATTTATTTTGGCATAATCTATTTTGCCAGCAAGCCTAAAAAATAAGAAATAAGCATATTTCTTAATTATTTTTTACGGTGAGTGTGCATGCCATTGTTTAGATATATAGAATTCGTGACGCCTGTTTGTCTTGTTGGCGCAACCAGCAGAATGGCAACCACGTTCTGTTTTCCACTTATATACTGCAGGCGACGGCTCACAGAATTAGCATAAGACCTTTTCATAAACGCCCCCGTAATCATTACGAGAACGTGAATAAATTATTGTTATTATTCTGCAGTCCAAAAACACCTTTTCAATTGATCATAAAATAAATTAAAAGTGTCAACGTCATTCAAACAAATTGTATTCGCATATCCATTTCGTGAGTTGTTCACCTACGAAGAACATTGTACTTAATGAAATGTGGAAATAATGTTTTAGGAAAATTTTGATAATGATTTTGGTTTACAACGTGATAAGTTTATCTGGTTTATTTTTTAAACTAACAGATTATTGTAAGTAATTGTTTAACAATACAATACTGTATAATCTAGCCATATTATACATACCTATTACCTACATTAAAACTAGGTACAACATATTTTATGCACAAATAAAAAAATATGCTTCGTATCGTATTCCTCCTCATTGCTGTCAACCGGTGGGGTGCCCAATAGGCTAGCGGTATTGCCATGTTGAATGGCAATGCTAATTATTTTGCCGAAAACCAAGCCAGCCGGCTCTTTGGTCTCGTGAAGTAGTGACTAGCCGTTTAGATAGGTCTCTAAATAAGAGACGCGCACTTGGACCGTTGCACCCCATGATCCGAGTCTTTCCACCCCAAACGGCTCGAGAAATATAATTACCATTACAGTTATTATACTTCCGCCATCTGTCTCCGCAGCTATCAGCACAGTTGACAGATATTGCATCCCACACCAAAGGCCTACCCAATTTTCATCACATCAAAGGCATACAGTCTGGTCTCTTCTCATCGTTATTTACCAAGCCATTCGGCTCTAATTTAGCTGTGATGCCGGGTGTTACAAGAGCCCAATGAATAATGTCAATTAAATTTGCGTGCCGCGGTATGCGTCCAGCGCTCCTGGCGCAGGACTGGCAATGGCGCCCGAGGCTGTTGACAGTTTAACCAAAGTGACACTGGCGAGGAGCAACACCCACCCTGGGTTTACCTGAACGTAAACTGGTGGCGATCCAGAAAGTGTTGTCGTCCAACATCGTTCCTGCTGGACGACGGAAGTTTTTGTATTTTCATTTTATTGACTAGGAGAGCAACTATCTATGTAGTTGCTGCGGTAATTACGTTTATGCTCTTTTTAACTTTTTATACCTATCTGCTTAAGTATTAACTGTAGTAGGCATGTGCTACTTACAGGACATTGCTATAGTTCGATACACAATGTCCCAACGACCATTAGCAAATTAGTAACATCTGAGCGAAAAGATCAATGTACGGTAAAGATATGCCAACATGATTCATACCAGAGGAACATTATTACTATATTATATTCTAAAAATTAAGATGAATTTCGATAAATCAAGTTTAATTTCTCAAACATCCTGCAGTTGTGTATTGATCAATCATTAAATATTAAAAACCTTTTAGTATAATCAATTAAAACAAAACCTTACATAACCTTAACCCTTATTAACACGTACAATGCTGCACAAGCCTGTAAAAATAACTGAGCTTATGATAACATGTGCAATAAATAAATAGACTGGAAATGATTAATAGGAAGCCATTGTGATCCCTAAAATTAACGTAACTTGATGGTAAGTAGTCGATTTTCACCGTAAAAGCTTTGAATACTTTATCCACATAAAATGCTCTTAAGTTTAAAATGTCGAATCCTTGTAACGCCGCAGCCCGCAAGTTATTGTGTCATAAACGTTCTAGGTTTACCAAAAAGCAAGACATGTTGACAATATTATTTTTGTCAAACTTAAAAGAACATTAACTTGGTGAACACAAATATTGTTATGATGTAGTCATTCGTATGTAACATTTTTAAAACATCGTCTGACAGCTGTTTGAGTATGGTAAGTTGTAGGTATGATCAATTCTATTCTTGCTACATGGTTCTATAGGGCCCATGTTTCCTCTTCGTTATCACTCATAGTTCTAATTCAAGATATTTATAACTATTTCCTCGTTACAAATGGTGTTATATTTCCCTTTATTTGGTTATATAAATGAACTGTAAAAATAAAGTAGTTAACTACAATTAAGTCAGTCTCATTTTACATAAACACCGATGATGTAAAAACTAAATAGATATTATAATCATTTATAAAACATTTTGTATTTTACTTATTTGTTATAAGTGAGCTGAATGAGTGACATACGATTATTTACAAACACGTAATACTTATGGACGCGTTTTATATTAACAACAACAACTAATATTGCTTTTTGCCATCGACACGATAGAAAAAAGCGGAATAATGGACCCGTTGGTAATACTAAAGTTAATTAGAAAGTGACATCTTTTAGCTTAGCTTAATTTACTTAAATGTTGACTTTTGAAACTGGCTAAGTTGACTTATACTAGAAATAATAAGGAAAAATATGCATCGCTTAAATCAAAATCAAATTGGAAGTTAGTAAAATTTTTTAGGTAGCTAATACAAAATTAAGTCAAAGCGTGTTTTTATGTAATTATATAGTAGCATATTTTAGATGTTGCCGGTAGTCTCCAGACACTACTGAATCAACAAAAAATAAAATGAACGTACTACTCGAGTTTTCATTATGTAGGAAGTTTTGAAAATTTCCAACAATTTAAGCAATTGCCGTAGTGTTTACGGCACTACGGCTGAAGTTATTGAAGGCGTTGGATATAATGAGATGTCATGCTTACAATATTCCGATTGAGAACCAGACGCGTATAACAAAAGGTTCGATTCATGTAGTACTCAAGCAATTTGTTTCAGTCACTTATTCGTTACGGTCTATATTTACAGAGGAATTATTTATTTTAATTACTTAACGCACGAAATAACTCGCACTTAATATTCATATTCAAAACAAGCTCTAAGTCAAAAACATAAAAATACTTTTTCACAGTACCTAACGAGACATTGTACATTAATCCATAACGAAGTGAATAATTATGCTTACTACACTAAATACATGTAATACATTAAAACTGCAGCATTTAAGTACTTATAAGTCATTCGTGTAAGTAATGATCAAAATGAAACAGCTTCAAACCATGATCCAAGACTCTACACGTAGGAGGTAATTAGACAGCGGTGCAGTTTATGTACCCTCGTTAGTTCTGAGTATTCATCACATACCTATGTAGTTATCGTTAACAGACGACATATAAAACCACATGGAACAAATCACTTGGCTGTTTTTAATCGCGATTGCACACATTGTATCGATGCGTGCGGAAGAATCGGAGGTAGCGGGCTGTGCGGGCGGCGCGGGCGCCGCTGTTATACGAGCGTTGTTTGAAATGTATAGTATAAACACGGCCGCGACGCCTCGGGCTCATTTAGTCACTCATCACCGAGTCTGCGCCCCGTGCAATAGTTCTCAACGCATTTTTATGGCAGTGGGCCTACGGTTGTACTTTAGGAAAATTTTTGCACGTCGGCCAATGACCGGCCAGCCGGCCGGCGAAACTGAACGCACAGAGGCAGTCACGTGCCCGGGGTGAGGCGCGGCGGCCGACTCGTTCGCAGCCGAACCTTCTCTTATAAGATGCACATTCGCCGCGGCATAGGTGTGGAGCGTGCTGAGCCGAGCGGCATGCCCCCGCGTAAACCAGTCTACAAATTCGCCCGCTAATCTAGTTATAGTGAATAAGACTCTCTGAGTACCATGTAGGATGTCTCACAGCAGCCTGAGTTGTCACTACGACAGCTACCTACCGTCCGATTCATCACTAGAAACAGACGCACTCAACCGTCACTGGTAAGTTTAAAATATATAACCTAACCCTAGTTGTAAACTTAAATATTTAACTTAAAACCATAATAATTGAATTAAAGTATAATTTGTTTATATTTTAAGTTTACGGGGAAATGTGGTGTTAATTTATTAACATAATTCGGATTTAAAATTGAATCACTGAAAATTAATTTAATAATAAATAAAATTAATTATTCATAATAATAAAAGTGTGTGAATTAAAGCTATTAAAACAAAAGTAGAAATAGAGTGTGTTATAATAAGCATATGTTAAAAATGAACGTGCTAATTATGTTAATTATGTGCTGATGACTTCCCACCCCGGCATGCGACATGTAATCCGTGCATGTAGTGCAGCTTATCACTTTAGTCACACGTTACAGCCCGGTCCGTGGTAAACGTTGTCGTCAACAGCCTCGCACAACGTACAAAGTTTCTCATTCACATTGCAATTGCGTACATCCAACACCTGAATAAAGTTTCACTGAAAAAGTTGGCATTATGTTGACCCAAGCTGTTTGTATGAAGGTGACGGCAGTGAAACTGTCTACATCTGTAATTATTTTTCTTTTACACACGCTAATTAAAATCGAAGCCATGGCTAAGGTCGTTGTGGACGTATATTTCTAGTTATATGACCCACATTTACTATCAACAATCCATCGTATAAAGATTGCATGACATCTTGGCGGACAACCACGTCATGGTAACATGACAGACCGTAGTACCGACGCGTTTTATTCATATATGGACATCGGAATGACTCCCCAGAGAGGACGGTCATCATGAGACCGCCATTATCTTTTAACCACACAATAGCTATATTGGTACTCTTAATACGTATCTAGTTAATCTATTTGTGGCTTTGCGAAAATAATAATTAATTTTCAACAGCCCATACATAAACCGTAACAATAAAACCCTTAAAATAACCGTTCAGATAATGGTTGCACAATTAATAATAAGTAATCATAAATTAAAAATAATAAGGTTCGTTAAATCACTATTACCACGACAAAAAAAGTAGAATACTAACCAGTTGCTAATCGAGAACATCATGTCATTCGTGACAGCAAAGAACTCAATGACAATCAAACCCATAGAGAAAAAACCGTAATAGCAATTTCTAATTATCACAAGAAAAGAGATCACTTGTATAATTGAAATTAAACAAGACTATAATTATAAGAATGCAATACGATGAAAACGTTTTTATTTACAATCTATACATATTTCCTGTCATCGATAGATTTTTTAATGTTGCTTTTATAACGATATTGTTTAACATGTTTATTGTCCATCTACTGGTCGACTCTAGATTCGGTTATCACGTATTAAATCAATACTTATCAAGGTTTACCATTGGTAGTTTCAAGAGCGAAGTGTAACACAATTGGCTGTTACAATTAAGTGACTAAACATTGACCCACTGCACTACGCGTAATTTGCCACCGATAAAGCCTTTACCATGAACTCACCTTGCGCCATGGGTTGATTAAACAATACGTTTACGATCAAGTACTGTATAATTTCTGTATCACACGTCACTCTTACACGTGGCCTGTAGCAGTACAACACATTGCATGTACTATCGTGCAAAATATTGACCACCCCGTATATGAGCGACGTTCCGGTACACGCGCGTATCTATAATTTAATTGTAACGACCTTTTCATTTCCACTAAGCTCATATAATAGATGTTATTGAGGTAGGAACACAGGACATAGCATGTATGTAATTATAGGCTACCTTCAAGGTGTGTTTCAGTAGAAACATATGGCAACGTGTCGCTGTCGCGTTGTCGCAGGTTATGAATATCAATTCATGATTGTTCTTTTAACATTCGACTCGTTGAGCATATTTCCTTAATGAGTCTTATAATTAATTGAAATCATCAACGGATTTTTCAGCGATCTTCTTTCTACCCTTGTTTGTTTTTGACCCTTTTGATTTGACAATTTTCTCGTTAATATTTCTATCACACTTAAGTACAAAGTATTGAATTTTAATATGCTGTTAAAATCATTGAACGTGTTATCGCGATTAACATTATAGATCAAACAAATATAAATTCTAGGTTTCATCTTACTTATATCACGAAAAATATGCAGACTCATAGCAAACAATCTGTACTTTAATGTTTAACTACAAACCAATAAAAGAGCGCAAGGACTTTAGAAATTGTACTCGACAAGAGCTAATTAATGATACAATCAACATTTTTAATACTTATTTAGAAGTAATTTCTAAATGTGTACTATTTAAAATCAATGGTTCATGGTTTAATACAACAAATTCTAATTAACTTTCGTTTTTGTATCGTAAATGGCCAGTAATCGAAAAATGCACTTCATGTTTTTAGCAGCTGTTTCGTTAAAGAGGAACAGTGTTTCAAATTTTCCAGCAACTGTCAACGCATAACACGTGTTGAGCATAATTAACTACGTAATATATATATGTTTAATACAAAACAAATGTTGTGAAGTATATTACCATATTACACTTTTGAAGACGCACGTGATCCTGTGACGAATTTTAATTTGAATACTTACAAAAACCTTTGCTTGAAGGCGTAGTAAAAACCTTACCAAAGTCAATTGTGTACTTATGTGGCTATGAGTAATCGCTCTATTATTACAGATTATTTGTCAAGGTGTCACATAACTATAGATACAAGCATGTTGCTATAGAACACGTGATGTAGGGTGTGTGGGCACTGTAATAGGCACCGTCATTGTTATTCAGTTAGGCGGAACTTGTTGTGTTTAGTACCTAAACCGTGTCAGCCATCAGTACATAAACTGAAATCCCTGAAGAACCTACTTTTGCATTCATATATAAACTTGAGGACGTGTTATCACACATAATATGTTAGACGTTGAGTGATGACAAAAAACAGAATCAATTTAAAAAAATTCGGGAATTCAACAATTGAAATTCACGTCCTATATTAACATAGTCAAAGTGGTTTCTGCGTAACACTGATTCCAAGAAAAAAGGCTGTGATAGACAGTTGCGAGAATATTGTGATAAGGGTCTATATGATACTGTTTAGGTAACAAACAAGTCTTGCTTTATTATAGCTGTCAAATCATGCTATCGCTGATCCACCCAAACTATACTAGTATGTTAATATAACTTAACTTAATATTAAGCCAAAACTGTAATATTGTTTAAATATCTTCATCTAACAAAAAGTAGTCTCACATGGCGTAGAACACTTTTTTACATAGCTAGCATCTGCATCCTTTGTTAATTTTTCCTTCCACCCGCGCAAGCTAAATAGTACGTAATATCAATATGAACATCCGTAATTCATTTTATTAAGATTACGATATAGTTCGGGTCTTAATCACTTACAGATTATTATTAAAATGTCATTCAGTAACCTCGGCGTTTCGACGAAATTGCCTTGATCTTGGTCACGAGAAGGAAAAATATGGTTATTAGATTAATATTACACACATTCATCGTTTACTTGAGGGGCTCGTAGCTACGTGGCTACCTCGCAGATCATTCGATCTACGAGGTTAAGCCGTGCTCGCCGCGGTCGTTTTGTGATGGGTGACCGTTTTCATGTCGAGACCCCTCCGTGCTTCGGAAGGAACGTTAAGCCGTTGGTCCTGCGCCTTATCTCTCTCCGCTCGTGTCGGTCTACCGTTCCATCGGACTATGAGAGTACGGGAATAGAGAATGCACCTGTGTTTTCGCGCATACTTGTGTGCACTATAATATCTCCTGCGTATGTAGCTCGTCTCACATGAGATAGACCGCCGTGACTGAAATTCGATCAGGAGAACGTTATAATTACTTACTGGAAACTTTATTTCGTCAACAAACTCATTCTAGAAGGCTGAGTAGCAATTAAACTAGTAGTGAACACAGTACACCATAAAGTTCACTACTCTGCTGTCGCTATATTAAAAACATAATTATTATGCTGATTAAGGTTCAATTCAGTTTTGTCCATTTTTTAGGAAACGTACCTACGTTTACTGCTGCTCTAATCCTAGGATTTATTATTTTAGGTTTAATACATTCGTTTAAGTAAGGTGACGATTGTACGATAGCCTAAATAACTTAGTATTTTTTTACTTACATGAAAGTCGGGTACACACAGACTTAACACTACTAATACAGTGATAAGACTTATATTATAACGGGTTATGACTTTAGCCTTAATAGTCACAAAGTCGCCGAACACTAACAAGTTTGAAAAGTACATCGTTTTTTTACTGCACCAAACTGTTTGTCAAACTGGTTATTAAAAAACGTCGCTGTGCCTTCAACAAAGACTTGTTCAGTTTAAAATAGACATGAAATGTAAGCACTACTTTATTTCTGAATCATGTAAATATCAATGTTTATTATTATCAACAGGAATGGAAGCGTATCAGCAAAAGCGGAAGGGCCTTCGCGCCGCAAAAGTAACCTACACAATGCCATGGCAGCAGACATGGACTCCTCTTGGGGTAACTTTCCTTTAACATTTACTATACCGACAACGGGTTTTACTCAGCCACTTTTAAATCCAATTAATCACCTCTTTACAAATAATAAAATACTTCTTAAGTCATATTACTTGACGGAACCTCAAAATTTGTTTTTCTACCTTCAATTGAGAAATTAATCCAAGGGAACACCAAGCCACCGGAACCGATGTAACCCAGATAGGTTGTAGTATTAGAGACCTTGTTACAAATTTCCATATATTTTAATAATATTTCTACTATCAACACAATATTGAAAGCAATTACAAGGTCAGATTACCGACGGTAATTGGGGTACGATAAAGAAACGACAGGTGTCTCGCACTAGCTGCTGATTCCCACGATATGATCGATCGCCATACAGCCTTGCATTTGACTTCTGACGCTCCACTGTTCACTACACAGATCGCCAGGCACACATCGAGGGCAGATTTAAGAAATACTCCACGACATCATCCGTCTACTCAAAGAAGGCACTATCACAACAAAGTGAATACATTGAAAGGTAACTTTAAAATTACACTAATACCTACATATTTATATCGTTGATCTTATTGATATCCAACTGTATTTATGTGATAAAGATTTGAAAGTGAACGAAAAATTCAGTAGAAAGCTGTGCTTTCCACTCAGATTAAATCGTTGGCTTTTGGCCAAACCAGTCAAATATCGACTAAATTTGCTTAACTTTAAATACCACATACAATATATATTGCTAAAAGTTAATAACCAAGAATATCTAGGTCACACTATGTAGGTCAATCTTATATGTCAACATACAGCGGCCATAAGTTACATTACAATCGGTATTTAAAGTGAAGTGCCATCTTAATTAAAACTTACTTAATTTTAAGTAGGTAGTATGTATGAAATGAATGCGGATAGCTTCTCTTTGTGCTTTCTGATCAGGTAGGAGCCTCAATAAATGTACATTTTATATTAAACAACCAACTAAGTTCTGTGATATCCACTTCAAAATATTATCAAAGCACAGTTTGTCTATAAATATTTTAACAAAAGTTAAAATTCGGAAATTCTTTCTTTCTAGATTCATTTAAATAAACGAAAATTATTAATGTGGTGAATTAATGTGATACGAGCCAAAGGTTGAGTAATTTGCATTCGCAATACGATTTTTGGACAAAATAAAAAGCAAAGATTTGTTGAAATGCATCATACATACTTGTATTATATTATGAAACATAATAAAATTCGTGTAGATATAATACAGTAATGTGTATATTATTACTATTTCTATTCATTATCCTTCTTGTATCTTTTGAAGTCCATAATTTCTTTTATATTTGCATTTCAAGACTCACAAAGTGGTCCATTTTCACAGATCTTGGTGGTACGCCTGTTGCCAAAAGTGTCATACGGAGGACTCCGGGATTCCCTCGTGGGAACCACCGAACTGGCAGAAGGTCTGCCCTTACCCACTATGCCCGTCATACCGGCAGTTCGCACAGAACATCGCTGTATTAATAATTGGTAAGATATTGATTCAAGTTTTATTTTTACCACAATCGAAGAGGTAGTTGTTCAATAACCAATGTTACCCTTTGAATAGTATTTCTTTAGAAGGATTTATGATAGATTGTTTACATATATATACGTCTATTAACTACAAATTTTGGGTGAGGTATGTAAACAAATGTAATATGTTATAGGTTCGAGTAATTTCGTTAAAAAATGGCTAAAAGTATAAATTTTGTTTCAATCGAATTAATTATCGATGGTGATTACGAGACTACAATGCATCTGACCGAGTTGATGGAAACTACCACTTGCTTTTTCACAGCAACGTAAACAAAGGTAAAAGGTTGTGGTGCAAAACTTTGGCCTAAATAAGACAGTAGTTACATTGTTAAATTCTTGGCATCACATGCACGCACCGTTCTATTGTAAAAGGGATTCGAATACATATTCAATGAGCACCTCATTTTAATCCATAGGAATATTGGTGTGGGTGACGGTATGGATCGTGATGGGCGACACGGCCGCGCCCGGAGGCCAACTGTTCTCGTTCGCCGTGCTCACCATCGTCGCGTACTTCGGAGGCTGGCTTATGCTGAAGATCACCACATTGCCAGCACTCATCGGAATGCTTATAGTGGGAATTATCATGAAAAACATCGGCTTCGTCAACTTTGACGAAACGTATCAACATGTTGCCTCGTATATCAGGTAATTAAACGTGCTCCTAATTGTATTATAATACCTATATCATGTATTGAATATGGGGAAGAAAACTAAATTCGCTACATATCTCTATTGGTAGATAAACTAATTAATCTTAAACCGAGTTACTTTTGTAATTTGAGTACATACATGTATAGTGGCAATAAAGTATGTATTCTTCGTCACAATAGGCATGGCGAATGATTATTCGTCGTTTCAGTCTTGCTTTTTCTCATTCGCCAATGTGACTATGCATTGATCTTTGGTAAAATTATGTTATTATGCGTTTCAGAAAAATTGCTCTCACGATAATTCTAACTCGAGCTGGCTTGGACCTGGACCCAACTGCGATGAAGAAATACTTCTTCACGGTGATCAAACTCGCTCTAGTTCCCTGGACTTTCGAGTGTGTGCTTTGCGCCGTTATGGCGTACTTCTTCCTTGGACTGCCCTGGGATTGGGGTAAGTTAAAGATATGAGTTTTTTTTTATTCGTCATCGTTTTGGGTGTTATAATATTGTATTATATAAATTGTGTATAATGTGCTTTGTATAAGCTACCCACAACAGATCTCTTCTATTTCAAGGATGTATTTTATAATCTAATCATGTATTTAACTTGCATTGTATGCGCTGATATTAGACTCCCAACTACTATAGCTTGTTTAAATTTGCCTGGCTTGTTGTGATATGCTAATGTAGTAGTATTATTAAATACTCTCCTATTTACATCCATGTAGTTATCGATATCAACCAGATAAAATATTGGTTCAAGAATCTATCTTTAGCTAACTTTAAACTTTTGCGTATCAATTGTTATATTATATATTAATTAATTCCAGCTTTCCTGCTATCGTCTATCATTGCCGCCGTCTCGCCAGCCGTGATCGTGCCCTGCCTGTTCCGACTTCGGGAGAAAGGCTATGGAGTATCAAAAGGCATCCCGACCCTGGTGCTTGCTGTGTCGGGCGTTGACGATGCTGCCAGTGTCGCCATCTTCGGCATCGTCTCATCCATTATGTTTTCTAATGCCTCACTCACGATGAATGTTATTCAAGTACGTATACTACCTCTTTTTGAACTCATTTTTCTTCTAAGGCTATTTTAAGAACTTTTTTCTTATAATTAATGTTAGGATTAGGATCCTGATCTCAACAGATCTATATACGTCATACATTTTACACGGACCACAATCTGAACTCCGCCCTCCTAATTGTAAATTATGTGCATTCTAAAAATGTGTGACAAAGTACATTGTGCTCCTAAAATCGTAAATTATGTACGTATTTGTATGTATGTTAAGTATGTACCTAGTAGGTACGTGTATTTAATTAAAAACTATGTCACTTAACGTATTGCAATACCATGATTACATAATATCGCACCTGGTGGATTAAAAGTCAATGCCGATCTACAAAACAAGTTTAACTTGTTATTCTATAAATACTTATTCTAATATAATCTAAAATAAAAATTGAGAAAATAAATTACTACTTATTGGAATATATTCCTAAGAGTTATGTCTGCTATCTATCTGCGATCAAAACTGTATGGTGTCCTAGATTACTGTAATTAATTATTTATTCATACAACGTTTAACGAGTCAAGTTAATAAAAAATAATTGGTGCCATTTCTGATTTGATATTTAAGATTGCCGATCTTCACGCAATTACTATTGCAAAATTTTTCAACTAAGTGTTATTTAATTACCATAAAAAAATAATTTCGAAATTGCTTAAAACTCTTAGAATATGCTTCTCTCGTCCTGTAATCCCCGAGAGGGTAAGCAGAGATTTCACTTGCCAGGGCCATTGACAAAAGAGAATTTTATCATAGTCCATCCACCGAAATACAAATATGTAGACAATTGTACTGTAAATTACACTCATATTGGTACTCATCTTATGCATACAGAACGGAGCTATTGGCTAGATATTTAAATATAGTCTAGACACTAGACGACAAAGACTGGCGAACATAAAAACATAGCACTCCGCTGTGTTTTAATGGCGAGCCGTCTCCTGTCTCGTAGCCGTTCTACCATATAATTGAGCTTACTTTTAACAAACTGCAAAACATATATAATTTATCATAGCATTACAGGCATTACACGTTAAATATGACAAAAATCCTTTACAATCAAAATGAAATTTTGTGATACAAGTATAGTAGGTATATTTTTGGTTTGGTTGGTTGGTGATAATGCCTTAGTATCAGGCGCACCCGGCCGGTGACCCCTACCAGGTTTGTCGACTGGTCAATCTTTATGCCACGGTATATGTGTTTCCATGTCACAATTAGCTTATGCAGATACGTATGAAACTAATAAGTGACAGTCGATAATCTAATGACAATTAGAAAACGTAATAAGCGTAGCTCTCTCTCATGTAAAAGTTTCTTTAAAGATTCCTGCCTTACTAATTAAATTATTTGTTGATTTCCAGGGCCCTCTAAGTATTATAGGAGGCATAGTCCTCGGCGTAGTTTGCGGTTACCTCGTGAAGTTTGTTCCGGAACGCAACGACGCATTCTTGGTGCCGCTGCGGGTGTTGTTGCTGCTGGCTGGCGGGCTGACCATGGTGCTGGGGTCTGAAGAGATCGGCTGGGGCGGCGCTGGTTAGTACACAATTTGTTTAAAATGAAAGAAAGAAAGAAAATAATCCTATTTTGACTCGACCACAAAGTAAGAAAATGGTAAAAAAAATAAAAACAAGTACAAAATAAACCGTCTCCAGCTTAGCATAATGCTGTTGCTAAAAAGCTGCAGCGATCATATCACTTGAAGCTGGAACTTAAACTAAACTTTGCTTTTAAATTCCGTGAATTATCCAACTGACTACTAGCTTATTTAGGAATATATATTTCATTCAAATTGCCTACTCAATAAAAAAAACGAAATGACCCATTAAATATTTAGGTTAAATCTGAAAATGACGACCGCTGGATTAGAGTTCCCACATTCTCGCAAATCACAACACCGAAATAACAGCAATACAGCTGCAACGCGCCGCCATATAAAACATAATTCATTATTCCGCAGAATTTACAAACACATGTAGGTACTGACGTAAAGACGAGCACGTTGGTCTTATTAACTGAGTAATTGTAAAAACTGTAGTCAATAACCACGGATGATTGTTTTCCGCGGTGTAATGCTTGCCTTTCACCAGAACAATGGCTTGTTATAAGTCAATGACTGTGTTGACAACCGATAAAAATCAAGGAAACAATGAGAATTGGAAAAGAGTATCCATACGCATGATTTATGTTTTCACCGTTAAATATCTGCGTATCTGTGTCACGTGCTCCTGTGTCAACAGTGCTTCATTGGCTTAATGAGATGCTCTCAAATAATTTTATAAGACATTATAATCTACATAGGAAACCAAAACATCAGTTTTAACAAGATGTATATTATAGGAGTGTTAACTCGCGTGTATACAGGTCCTGTTCCAAAAAAAGAACGTTGGTCAATTACTCGTATATAATATTACTATTGACAATTGGGCCTAACATACAATTTGAAATGGCATTTCAATTTAATATGTTTATATTTTATGAAACTCATAACAAGCAACGTAATTGTGGCAGCTCCTAAAAATACACATCACCTCTACTTATCTGTAGGATCATTGCGGCACTTCTAATAAAACTAACAATTTATTTAAATACTTAATTATTTATTATTGTTTTCAGGACCATTGGCTGTAATTGCATTCGCGTTCGTAGCTTGCAAGAATTGGACCGATCTCGGCTGGGAGCTCGAAGACAACCCGGTTGCCACCGCTTTTGAAATCTTCTGGATGTTCTTCGAACCTATGCTTTTCGCAGTGACAGGAGCGCAAGTAGTTGTAAGTATTTATAGAAAAGTATTTATATCTCTACCAGATTATCACAGCTTCTAGAACCAACTTCTAACCATGCGTTCCGCGAAGACCGCGTTATGGAATAGTCTGCAGCTGTGTTTGTGAACACACCTCTGTGCAGTTGTCAGTTTTTTTAAAAAACGTCGCTTTACACTTAGAATTTCCACTATATATACTAACACTCAGACTCGGGACAAACATTCGAGGATCAGACATTTGTTCCGTGGGACGTTGCGTATCAACCCAAACAAGTGGATAAGTGCGGAAAATGCCTAGCTAAACCAACTGTCCTGTGCGTTAGTCACTTAGCCACTGCGCAGGCAATCAGGTCGGCAAAATATAATAAATATATTTTGCCAGGTTATAAAACAAGATAATTATCTGTTACCTATGTTACGCCCTGTACAACAGCAGACAATAGCATATTTAATATTTTGACTTATTTCTCCAATGTATAGTACCTATATAAGCCTCTGCGATGCATTTATCTCGGTAAGCATTAAGGATAATTCCAATAGAATCGTATTATGGAAGATAAGATTGCATCATTCGATATCAAAGCCTTGTGTATTACATAACATGTTAGTACTCAACACTAATCAAATAGGGACAGCTGTTTATAATTTATTTGTTCTTAACAATGAAAATAAGGTTGTCGCTCTGCTAATATAACTTTTCCATACTATTTACCTAATATCTTGTATGTCATCGTCATAAGAATGAACATCTTTAAGTTTAGGGGTGACAGACACGATCTTATGTATTAATGACTTGACCAGACCAATATGAATCTCGATTAAATCTTTTGTGAAACATAGACTTAGATATTTTTCTATTCAGATTGCAGACTTGGCCCCTCACTTGGTGTTGGTTGGCGGCGGCATTCTCGTAGCGTGTGCAGTTTTGCGTGCCATGGTCACCAGCGCCTCTGCAGTGCGCAGCAACCTTAACATGAAGGAGAAGATATTCGTCGGCCTCGCATGGATGGCTAAAGCTACAGTGCAGGTAAATAATTATTTTCTACCATTTGTAATAAATAATAGTCTCGTACTCGTTACGACTGAACGTTCTCAAATTCTAAACTAAGCTGAATATTACCCTACTGTCTAATTATAATTTCAACATCCGTCAATGAGTGCTTATATGATATGAGTATATTTAAATACACTCATATTAATCAAATATTCAGCTTTTTTTCTTGACTACTTAAATTTGTTGAATGATTTATCAAATACTTACCTATGTTGCTTCTTTATATTAAACAAACGTGTTTCGATTAGGCTGCTCTAGGTCCAGTAGCTTTGGATGAAGTACGTAAAATGGCCGGCGGAACTCCAGATCCCGTCCTAATGGGGTACGCAGAGACTGTCGTCACTGTCTGCATTATGTCCATCGTTATCACTGCTCCTATTGGTGCAATAGTGATCACATTGACTGGGCCAAAACTACTCTCCAGAACCACTAAACCGCCAGTATTGGAAGGTAAGATATTTTTTATCTACAAGCTATTTATTAAAATATGTCAATTTTCGAATAACTTGTTAGGCGAGCCGACATGTACATTGTACATCTACATTTTATTTACGTAGGAGGAAATACATACAACTTTATTATAATTAAATGTTGTATAAACACCTGCATCCTGCAGATGTGAAATATATTAACAGCAGTTTCTGCGCAAATATATTCAAAAAATATTAAACCTTAATGATGAAATTATTAAAATAGTTACGATAAATTAAATCTACAGCATTTAAGATAAAACACATTTATTTGATCTTACAACACAATAAACAAAACTTAAGAGTAACATTAGACACTTTGCTTTATTTAGACTGAGATAAAAAATTCACGACATATCGTTTACAATAATAACGACTAATGATAAGAAAAATTCTGTGGTGGAACTTTCCTAGGGTCATAAGTAGGATTATTTGCTTGAGGATAATAGAAGTTATTTTGGCCATTGTTTGGCATACTATAATTGACAGCTGCATTGAAATTTGGTGAATAATAATTAGGATTAAAATTACCATTACTTGGGTATTGTCCTGGATTGTTAGGTTGCCATTGACTAGGCCTGGGAGGTCCTGTCGCATTCATTGAATGAGGTGATGTTGGGAAATAGGGATTAGATGAATTATAATTAGGATTAAAGTTATTATTACTGGGGTATTGTGCATTGGATCCCGGATTGTTAGGTTGCCATTGTGTTGGTCTGGTATGTGAAGTGGCGTTATTGGAATAAGGTGATGCTGGGTAATGCGGATACTGCCCAGTAGACATATTGTAGCTTGGCTTATAAGGATTCATGGCACCATTTGATGTCGGATAATTAGGATTAGAGTTATTATTCCTGGGGTATTGTGCATTGGATCCCGGATTGTTAGGTTGCCATTGTGCTGGTCTGGTATGTGAAGTGGCGTTATTGGAATAAGGATACCAACCAGTAGATATGTTATTCGATGGCGGTGATCTTACACCAGGATATGTGGGATATGTCCAGTTTGATGCACGTCCCTGCCAGGGAGTGGTGTTGCTAGGAAATGACGCATTTGTAGGCCTATAGCTACCTGCATTGTACGATGGATATTTCCCATTTTGTGGATTATATGGATAACTCGTAGTGGCTGTATTATACGATGGGTGACTTGAGTTTGAGTTAGTAGTTGGTCTAGTATATGGGTTATAAGGCCCTTGATTACTGTTTTTGTATCCAGTATTTTGGTTGTATCCTGGTTGAGAATAATTATACGTTCCTTGATTTTGGTTATGAATACCTGAATTCGGATTATAATTATGTGGAGAAAGGTTACCAACACCAGAAGAATTTGATGAACTCCACTGCGTTGGTGTCGGTGAATACGGATTTTGACCAGCAGGGTTGTGATATGGTTGCTGGGGGTACGGATTGTACGAGGGCGCCGACGGCAGCTGCGGATATAAATGTCCGTAACCTTGCTGTGTTTGGCGTGTCATACGTTTTTTGAGTAACTTATTTGCTACTTCAGCAATTGTATCATCCTGTTGCACTAAATTTGCTTGCTTTGTCTTGATAGTTGAAAACCATAAGTCCACATCATCTTCAGATATAATATCTACATCATCTTCATTTGTTTCCAAAGGTACAACGGCTTGAATAGATTCCGAGTCCAAATTATTATACTTGTTAGTCACAACATCTTCTCGGTTTTGTAAACAACTACTAAAACCACAGAACAAAACAGTCACTATTATTACAACTAAAGCACCGTGCACTGTCCTCAACATTTTAATGATTATGAAGCACCAACAACATTTAATATTCACAAAAGAATAATCAGATAAACTTCGACCTTATTTATCTAACAATTCACGTACGCATGATAGATACAAGTGTTCACTACTCAACCTTGTTCGTAATGAACTGTACCTACTAGCCACTTAGTATTATGACCATTTTCCTGTTACGTTTGTCATTACCATGTAGGTAATTCCGAATCGGAAAAAACATTTTTATTCACAATATAATAATTATATTCAGGTTGGCGACGATCCCACCGGCCGTCTATTCGAGACATATCGATCATTGACGAGGAGGAGGTGGCGGAGCGCGACGCGGAGGCCGAGGCCGAGGACTCACGGCCCAGCAGCCCGAAGGCCCGCGTAGCCGCGGCCCACAGCACGCCTGCGCCCATCACCGTGCAGCCCAGTAACCACTCTTGAATGCAACGAGCACGAACTTACTTTAATCATTGATGCCATTCCATATGCGACCTTGTTCGAATCGACCTACTTTATTATTAGCTGTTTATATTGTCTCGTATATAACTCACGGATACAGGGATTTACTCAGACTAATATCACACGACAACAGCAGAGTGATACGAGGCCGATGACTTGCGAGTCATGTGCTCGAATAATACCTAGAGCCAACAATTCGAATTACAGCTCTTGGTTCGACTGTTTTAAGTTTTACGAGATTAGTCGTTGACCACGACTTTATGAATTCATTCAAGAATTGCCCTTAGATGCTTAAGGATCATAGAGGAGCTATGCCAATTGTAAAGAACGGTTTTGTTTTATTATTTTTTTCATTTTGTTGAACAGTACATCGCACTTTATTTTGTGAACACAAATCTAAAACTAATTAAAATTTTATACTTCATATTTTGTAATCTTTTAATATTTATTATTACAGTAAATAATAAACAATACACATGATGTGGAAGACATTATTTCTAACGATATTATTTAGGTACTTAGAGGGTGTAGAATAAGATATCGTAATTTTAATATATATTATATAATATTAGTTAACATTCATGTGATAAAGGTGTATACTTACTTAATTATTTTGGTGTCTTAAAACCTCGCTAGTGAAGTTTACTTTATACAATAACGAGAATATTACCACTGTAAGAACATATTTAACTTGTAAGTACGTTTGTCTACTATATTCCTAGAAGTTTTATTTTGCATAGTGGTCATCAGTATTGCTATTAGGTATTTATGAAAACATTTAGCTTAGGTATCAGAACCAATATTTGTTAATGTTATTCGGTACAAACAGATAATTATTAAATATAAGGCTCGAGACAGCATATTCATTGCTCATTGTCGATATGTATTTTAGATAATTAAGTAGTCTGTACATTATGTGTAAAAACATTTCTTCACTTATATGTGTACGTATGGATACCACTACGTACTGTTTAGTTTTGTATAGTACCATTTGTAAATAACACCGCGAAGTCACATTGTTATATGTAAGTACTTATGCATGATAAAATTCAATTATTGTAGCGTGAACTGTGGGACCAATTTATTTTGAAATAATATCATAAATTAATATGATATTATTAAAACACAGCAGACATCGCCTATTACAAAAGTATTAAATATTTTAAGATCATTAATGTCTGATTTTTACAAATTGTTCCTTTTAATAAAGAAAAAAATATTAGAAAAAAGATTTATGATAATAATGCAATTCAGAAAATATTATAAAAAAGATGTTAACACAATGATGAAATTATTCAAAAAAGTATAAAAGCAATAAAATATTTACAAAGATACTCGATTGTTGTATATTTTTTATTGAACCTTGCCACCATGCTACATCTATTCCAGGGATTAATTAAACCAGGTTAGACACATGTTGTAGAAAGCCCAAAATATACCAAACAAAATCACAGTATTTCCAGTAAAATGATGTGACAGAAACTATGCACTTTTCTCATTTTAGTTACTGGTTAGTACGGGGTGTGTAACGAAACGTGTGTATTCCTACATTTGACGTATTTCTATTTCACTTCCCGCTCGCGGTCAACTTAATTCCCTCAATTGGAGTCCAATATTTGTATGACCCATATAACACATGTGTTAAGGGTTGTGTAGTGCGCGTAACTACAATTCAGTAAGAGGAGAATTGTTTTACTAAGTCCCAATTAATTTCTCTAATTAAAGTCATGTTAATGAAATATTTAGCCGCATTAAAAGCATATCATAAAATTGACACAAACTAAGGGTTAAGAAATAAGTCATACAACATACATGGAATGAAAAGTTCTTTTATATTTTCGTCTTTTCTTAAACCAAATTTTTATTCTACTTAGAAATATAGTGATGTTCTACAGTAGATAGTTCTAGCGTTTACAGTCGTAGTAAGGACACCCGTAGCCTTAATTAAGTGTTCAGTTATATTTACTTATACCTTCTATATTGTGCTTATTTTACAAGATTGGAAAATGTTAAAAATCTGGTGTCAAGTGATTAAGGCATACAAAATGGCAGTGAGTGCCGGATACTTTATACATAGGTGAATTACATATTTTTACCAGAATCATGATCAAATAATCTAATTATTACATTTTCTCAGGCACCTCACGTTCAGAAGTAAGACGCACACGCGTATAATACTATGATTCCCTTTGTTTTACAAATAATACTTTAATTTCAAAACATACATGTTCTGACGGGCGATGTTGTCTATTTATTTGTATTGTTGCAATAAAATAGTTCACAAAGATAATCATGTATTGTCATAACAATTATTACGGGTTCAGATACGGCAGGTACTTTATCAAATGAGCTAAAATATAGTATTCATTTCATTAGAAGTAAGAGCTAGAGATTAACATAATACAATAATGACATAAATATATATAGTCTTGTAAACTATACCTACTTTCATGCAAAGTAATAAAGCCGCTTTGGTGTTCAGTATAGTAAATTACTTATCTAATGTTAGGTACTTTACACCATTTCTAAACACTATGTAAGATACAAAAGATATATTAATACAATTTAAACGAACGTGGTAGACCACCAGAAAAAAAATTGCGTATTGTCAAAGTACTGCCAAGTATTGTAGTCAATGCTAACACGAAGTCTTAGTAAAATAAACTAGTTATATTTATTGCTTAAAATCTAAATCAGTTGCAGAACTTTTGCAATATAAATCATTACACGTTTCATATAACAACAGCAGTCACACTACCACTACAAGTAGCTACTCATCCACTACTTACATGCTAAGGCACTACATTCATTCATTAGTTAAGCTCTGTGATTTTTTGTCGTTCGCAAGTCAAAATACAATCAACTCATTGCAGTTGAAACAAAGAACATTGAATTCTACGATAATACATGGAATTTTCCTGCGTAACACTAATTAAATATTCATAGTTCGTGAAACTAAGATTAAATATGGACTTTAAGAACGACGTAAAACCCACCGCTACAGACAAAACTTAAATATACATTCAAAGAATATTCGCTCCAACAAAATAAACAATGAATGATGAAATTTTAATCACTTAATCTATGACTAGACCAATACTACATTTTGTAAGATAATGGAAACAATGTTCGAATGGTATTGATGCAAACAGGAACATGCTATCAGAAAGCAGTTATTGTGTAGTTCGAGAACATGCCGAACCAAAACCTAAGGCCAAATCAATCGATATAATTTTAATACAGACTTATTTGAAAGACTGTTACTGCCAAGTGAATTGTGGGTTCCAAATGGCACACCTACTTCTACTCTGGGGAATACAAGTCCGACGATATTAACATTTATTAATTGATAATTAAATGTCCATTGGGGAAAAGAGGACTTTTTTTGTACACTTACTTCAATGAACTTTTTTTACGATTGCTTTATTTGCATTAGATTTTAATTCAGCTTAGTAAACTAGGGCAGTGATATACACGGGCTCAGTATGGGAGCAGTTAGGATTGTTTCATGTTCTGTATGGAGAGGCGCGCGTTGTTCCGCTCGTCAGTGCTGAGCGCGCGCGACAGGAACGTGGACGAAGTGCGCCCTGACGACGACGCACCATTCTTCTGAGCGTCCGGTTTCTCCAATCCTGTCGTATATTAGTACATTATTAGTCACTAAACATTATTAGTCACTAACACTTAAGGG
This sequence comes from Abrostola triplasia, assembly GCA_946251915.1. Classification (NCBI taxonomy): domain Eukaryota; kingdom Metazoa; phylum Arthropoda; class Insecta; order Lepidoptera; family Noctuidae; genus Abrostola; species Abrostola triplasia. The sequence continues at coordinate 6,685,118 of OX276423.1, forward strand.
AGGGTCATCGTTATCGTTACTCGTTTACTAAATTTAGTATTTTTTAATTTAATGTCTTTGGTTTTGTTTTTAATAAAATGTCATTTACATTAAATTACTTATTCATAGGATGAAAAATAGACTCATTTTAAAGTTGACTCTTATATTCTAAGTGGACATATTAAGAAACCCACGTTATTTTACTTGAATGGGTAAAATTGAAAGTCTGAAATGACATTAATTATTTCGATAAAAAGAGACCCACTCTAATAAACATAGACAGTTCTTATTTACATGGTGTTAATAAATATAGCGCAAAACCTATTCATGAAATATGTGAACAAAACTTTTAATTTAGTTGGTTGACAAAATGTTTAAATCAAAAAATATTAATACTACTGTATTGTTAAGAATTTTCTGTTCGGGTTATTTTTTTATAAACGACAGATTTTCCCAATGTTATGTTTTGCCTTTTTAATTAACACCGTGTATAATGTGCAAAACAACAAATGTCATAAGACAGCGAGAAGTGTGCTAAGGGATAGCTAAAAACATTCAACATACGAGAAGAATAGAGAAGTAACTGTATTCGCAAGAGTTCGTCTCGCTTGGAATGTTAGCTTCGTGCGTTAATAAAGCAGATCGTTTATAACACGGAGCTAGACCACGTCGACGGTGGCGTTACTATAACTAGTTAATATAAATGTGACCATTAGACAACAGACAACAATATTCAATTATGTTCGCTAATATATACTTGATTCGATCGGTATCCTTGAGCAACCTGAAAACAATAAAATCATCTCTCACTTAGTATCGAAACCTTAAAACAATGATAAAAATGAAGTTATCATATTCGCATTATCGAATCTAACCGACCCCTGAGTTTCCGATTTCGCGAATATAGATAACAATTCATGAATAATCACGACACAAATAAACTGCGATAAAAATATATTGGTATTATTCACTGTCCACGATATTATTGATTTGTTGTGAGGAAAAAACGTTTTTACTGAATAACTTACCTTTATGAGGTAACTTCGCGGACAATTGGACATGTATGAATTCACCCATAATAAATCCTAAAAGGCCCATTTCCATTCAATTTAGTTAGTGTTTATTACAAATCTGATTAGGATTTATTTCACTTTGTTTCCTTTTGACGTAATTCAGTAGGTGATAAATAAGTATGTTATAACTCGTAGTTTGTACACGACTAGACACAAAATAGACTCAACGTATGCCTTACCTAGCCTCTTCCTGACGAGGTAATATAGTTTAGGCTTCATAACGAGAATGAGGAAGATGAAGACACCCTGGAGCTCGTTGATGAGGTCGATGATAGTCCACAGCCACCACGGTTCGGACACCAAGGTTGACAGTAGCTCGGAGATCCAGCCGGCACCCATCACCACCCATAGCTTACCCGTCAGAACATACCTGCGATACATTAAATCGTCATTAGAGACTCTACATTTTTGCCTCTTTTATGAGATAAAGTAGAAAGGTATAGACTATAGACACTTGCCCGCTATTTCAAATGCACCCTTCGGAACCTAAATGTACTCAGATGACGACCTGATTAGCGCAGTGGCTAAGCGATTGGACTGCTGCGCTAAAGGTTGCGGCGTGATTGTTAGACAAACATCCAAATTCACAAAAATCGCTACTTTCATAATAAATATAAGCGTAGCAAATATTAGTATTAGCAACATTTTGATGGCGACTACGCCTATGACAGTAGCCATTATTGTAGCGGCTACAGCTATATTTAAGCTACAAATTGCTAATCAGTATACTACATAACATGGCGTAGACTACTGTAACAAAAAGTACCAGTAACCAACAAAAATAACATCTTCCCTATCCAGTGATACGCAGGCTGATATCATACTCCTATAAAGGTTCTACTTTTATGTGCGTGCTATTATGGTTTTTACGAGGTAGACACATTACTTGTGTCCCGTTCCTGAAGCCTTGAACTTGCTGAACTGAATATAAAGCGCTAATTACGTACTAAAAGCGGTCTTAGTTATGGTCTTGGTTAGTTATGTGGGTGTGATGCCCATCACAAAAGACACCCTGTTTATTACCACCTTATTTTCAGAGGAGAACAATTATTTTACGATACTATAATGTTGTCATAATGAGCCAATGACTGCGATTGATACGCTAACCCTATAAGATTTATTGCGTTATTATTATGTAGCGATTTATCAGGAGTAGATATGGAGTCACTCATTGAATGTAGAACTCGCAGTGACTGCAATATTAAACGTCAAATAAATACGAATAGAACAATTATTATGCCGTTTTTGTTACTATGTTTTGCTCTGCTGAATTTAGTAAAAAAAAAAATTACGCACTACTTTGTGTGATTACATAAGAACACTTAACGTAGGCAGCATCGCGGATATTGAACAAAACAGTATAAAAGATTTCTTTGATAAGTGACAATTTGTTGTGACCGTCTCTATATATTATTTTGTACATTTCCTTATTTCATCACGTTTTCATAACTTCCCCGGCGAGTATTAATTGTTATTTCCCTGTTACTTTGGAAAATCCATTCGTTAACTTACTACCTTTTTATTACAAGTCACCATTAAACAATGCACTGACAGGTGAAGACTTAGTTCAGAGTAAAAAAAATAGATTTAAGTTGTTCACACTGTCAGTTTTTAGGTACTTAATAGGTGGTAAGTACGTGTATTATACCTACACTACCTACTCCGTGAACCATATTAATTTCGCTATAACTTTAAACAAACATGGTGTTCTGTAGTATCACACACTAGTAGGCGAAACTCCTACTTCCAGAAATAACAAGCATTAATGACCAACACAAAGAACCTAAATCTTTATACATAATATATAAAATGTTCTCAGATGTACCTATGAGTTTTTTGATATTCATCCCTCGTCTGTAAAACGTACATATGTCCAAAATCATTCAGATCATCATTTAACATAATTATCGTTAAACATAAGTAGGTAAGTCATCTCAGATCGGTAACACTGAATCATACAATAATAAATATCAAGTAGCGGGAAATCACAAGTTATAAACATATGGGAAGCAACGGCAGACAACTGGCACAGAAATGATCAAAAAGAAAACTTAAAACCGGTTTTAGGTAGGCTGAGTTTCGTTGTGAGCTTAATTAAGGTACCTACAGCGATTTTTTGCAAATGATCTCTGTGTAGTGTTCGTTGAAAACTAACAGAATTCATAATTAGTACTCAAACATTTTTCGCCTCCATGACACTTGTGTGCATAATATAAAATTGTATGGATTACGGTAAAATTTAAATTCGCCGGTATCTCAAAATATCTAAGAAACAACCATGAAAATACAAACTAGTGCCTCGTCTTTGAGAACCCGTGTACTGTACAAAATGATACTTCAACTTTACATATACAAGCTTTTAAGCTCAATCAATGCAAAGGTGAAATATAGCATTATCATAACTACTTATCCCTCAACTTCAAGATGTCTTTATTTTTTCCTTAATCCAATTACAGGCGCTTATGAACGGTCATGATGCTAGTTTCTCGGTTCCAAAAATGTAATTCCTATAGAGAAGACCCGGTAAAAAACTCCAAAGCTTGCTCTAAAATAAAATATGGTACAATATACTATACCTTGCCCTACCTACTAGTTCGTTATCACATTTTAGTTCTACGAACCACAAAGTCGTAGAGGTCACACACCAGACTATACATCACGTAAAACGTCATGTGAAAAAAGCTAATTAATTACATAAAAGGGACTTGCTTCGTTATCATCAGTAACATGTCACTATGTTACCTTAGGGGGTTGAATATGGTATTCAACAGAATTAACAAATGGTCTAGGTTTCATTCAAAACAATTGCTTGCATTTTTAAGCTGGTTACGAATTTCTCATGCATGAAAAATATTATTAATTTATATAATCAACCTTTTACAAAATTAAACCTGATTGATTAATCCCCACGGCACAGGAACATAACAAATATACACACAAAATATAGTGGACGAGTTTACAATTAATTAACACACACACACATTTGTCTTATTCTACAAATAGTACGAAAGGCAATTTCAAAATTCAATAAGAATATCCAAGGGGTACGTTGCACTTTTTAAGCAAGTTCAGTGTTTATCCTACAGCTAATCATATAAAATCTATTACCATAAAATTACATACAATATCTTTTAACCCATTTTTGCTTTGTTTGTTAATTACTACTACATACATTACATCACGCTATTACTCAACGAGGTCGGGTAATCATCCTTTGTAACATAGGTGACTACTTCTTTCAATAGTGGTTATTTATCACGGTTCAACGCACCACATGCCTATTTACATTTTACGGACCCCTATCAAGGGATGATTGAATTACGACTTTATAGCCGATAGCTAAGGCGCTTAATTCTTAATCTTACCGATAGCAAATAATCGTCTTAATATACAGATACAACATAAACAGTAAATAATTAAACATACAATGACGCCTTTAATCCCCGAATGGGTGGCAGAGGTGTTCTTAATTATTGATCTACTAGCTGCGCCCCGCGGTGTCACCCGCTACATTTATTCGGGATATAAGTAGCCTTTGTGATAATCCAGGGTGTCAGCTACCTCCATATGAAATTTCATCAAATTCGGTATAGCCGTTTGAGCGTGAAGAGGTAACAAACATACAAACACTCACAAACTTTCGCCTTTATAATATTAGTGTGATATTACAAGTCTATAACACTCACAACTTAAGTCCCAATGTGATATAACATGATAACTTGATAAGCTAAGTTGTGAATCTATTGTCACAAGTACCAAATAATGAGCGGCGAACGTATTGTCATTCATCAAACCTACACAAGTACACACACTCAAACAATGTGTCGTAATATAAATGCAGTTACTTATAAATTGTTTTCAATATTGTAACCTTACCTCTTTTTGGTTACATAGCTACGACGCGTAACCTTATTTTTGATGGCATGATTCAGACGGTGTGTATCTTTTTACTAACATAAGTTTCATTTGGAACAAGGATTAGTTAAGAGACAAATTAGACGAAATATAACAATCTTTGTAGCTAGATACCTTCATCAGTATTCAATAACTTCATCGATAAATACAAGCATGATATCGTCATGCATTTTAATGTATTATCTGCTAAACAGCGGAAGCAATACTAGTGGGATATAGGTACTTATATAACAATAAAGTTATCTACAACATATTACAACATCAGCTTACTAGTAAAACAAGAATCTCTGCTAATCGTACATGTTCTTGCTAAAAATAAAGCCCGTGAATTATTCCTTGACTACTAAGTGATCAGTAGCGTATAAAAATACACACTCTCTTCTTATTAGTAAACTACATTCGAAAACATGCTGCCATTAATAGTTTCTGCAAGTATATAGACCTACTATTTGTCTATACGCTATGCATTTGTGCAGACTAATCTTAGATGCATACCTATTGCACCTAGTCGTAGCAGTACGAATACTATAATAATGACAGCCTATAAGTGTCCCACAGGGCAAAGCTTCTTCTCGTATAGAGAACGATTGGACATTGATCATCACGCTAGCTTACTATAGCTAAAGTATTCCTTAAAATATTAAGGTAATTTGTTATTCGAAAAAAAATCAGCTTTATGGAAAGTGTTTCGCTTAACTAACTCATGAAATACATGGAGAAGAGAAATGACGATCCTGGACACCTTACACTTACAGGTTTTTAAGGTGTTTACCTTAAAAACCTGTTATCGTTCCTATTGTAAAGAAATATGATACTCACTTTGCTCTATCCACACGGAAGCGTCTCTTCACGCGGTCTCCCACCGAGCCGGCCTGCAGCCGATGCACCTCCGACTTCACCCGAGCACAGTGCCGAGCAGTAAGCACCCACAGCACGAAGTTCGTGCAGGTCACCAGACCCAATGGTATCACAAAGTATATATAATGCGGCCAGTCCGTCGACGAGTTTTGCACTGAAAATTGTACAATTAGTTAGAACGGTAAAATAAACTACATGAAAGATAACTGAAGACTACGGTCTTAAGTTCATTCAATCGGGTACACAGAGATCTCACACACATATTTTTTACATTAAACACCTTAAACATCAATCATTTGCCCACGCTAAAGTTATCTACGTTTATAAATACAATACATAATATATTGGTTTCTTAACAAACTCTTAGCAAATACTTCAGATACTTCAGACCTTAATAAAAACTAGTGAAACGGAAAAAAACATAGTGTATAATAACATTAGCGGTTAATCAATGTATTATTGTATAGATATACCTCATGCGGTTTCAACCTTTTCAAACAATTGAAATGAGAAGTATTCGAGGTTCAGTAAAAAAGCCAATGGACAATGCAACGATGACTTAGCTTTATATTGTACGTAGGTACCTATGACAATGACGTCAGAAAATAACTTGATCGAAATAATCAGGGACTTTTTTCATTGGTATTTACCTACATAGGCTTGTTGTAAAACGCTAGCCAGATTTACATAGATATACAGTCACGCCTATAATCCCCGAAGGGGTAGACAGAGGTGATCCTCCTTTCCCCTGCACACACATTTCTGCCGCACAATGAGTCCCTATGGTGCCAGTATAGGTGCCAGTCTTATACCATATATCGGGGCTAAACTAAATTAACTGTTAAGAACTGTTGAGGTAACTTTGTGTCGCGAGTCGTAATAGGCATTCCCCTATTATGGGTATCCAAAAAAATATATTGTTTACAAAATGTGCGAAAACGATAAACTTTAATTTCACGATTAGCTGATAACGACTATATAGTACTGTAATTTCATACTAAATACTGATATACAATTAGCTGTCCATCTTTCAAACGATTATTTTTAACTAGCTGCGCGCCGCGGTGTCACCCACTAATGTTTTTCGGGGTAAAAAGTAGCCTATGTTTTAATCCAGGATGTCAGCCATATGAAATTTCATTAGAATCCATTCAGTAGTTTTTACGTGAAACATACATACAAACTTTCGCGTTTATAATATTAGTAGGGATGTATCATGTAGGTACCTACAGTACGCAAGTTGATATAATTATTTTGGTGCCTAGGTACGTCATACTTAAGGGGTTTATAGATTTTGTTTGGCAGGTCATAAAGGTTAGAATTCACGAAAACGTATTATAATAAATAGTGAAAATCATTCCTACTATGGACAAACAGTGGCACTAAATAAAGCAGTGTACTACTTTTTCTTCAAAATGCATTGTTTAATCTATAACTAAGTAGTTATCGTAGTTGTGGATGTTCATAGGATGTTTTTGAACTTTCTAATAGCAACATATATAGGCAAAATGTTAATATCAAATAAACGATAGCTATCATCTCATTACATGTCTCGCTACTATCTAACGTACGCGATAATAGTTCCCAGATCTATTTGTATAGAAACGCTCGTCAATTAAACAATATGTACCAATTATGAAGCCGCTACGCCCGTCTAGACAGCCTTCTTTATGATGCCCTAATTTTGGTAATCGATGTCCCAAACTAAGGAATTCGCAGAATCCATATTTATTTATAAGTTACAAATTACCATTTCCGTACCTACCTACCTATGCATGATGCATAAAATGCACATTCATGCTTATTTATTGGCACAGAGACCCATTTTCCTTAATAGTTTCTTACACACAAAAGCAATAACAAAAATTGATTTAACTCTAATAAATACAAATCTCAATAGTAGATATTGTATAGGTACTCTACACATGTATAAAAATTCAATCTCAAACACATCCGCGATTGTTGCCCAAACAATAGCTACGTGGGAACTTCGATTCTAATACAGATATCAAGGTGTTAAACACATAAAAAATGTATTTCGTGAAAACTCAACGAGTTGTAAGAATTAGTGACGAAATAGTTTTGTTTATTATTTTTATTGTACGCAGAACTCCATCGCGAGTTTACTTTAAAAGCGCGGGCGTTTACCGAAAGTACACATCTATCAACAGCAGAATATTCTTATGAAAGAAATGTTCATAATATTTTGTATATAACATATTCATCATAGTCGTGAGTCAGTCCCAGAAGCTACGCTAGGCTCTTGTCTAAAGTTTGATAAATGATGCACCTATATCATTTGAAATTAACATTATCTTTTATCAGGAATTAGTACATTAATTTAGGCATGTTATAAATCTAGATCGCATTCACATTGTAGATACATTGTACTGACTCTGTACCAGATACGGAATACATGCGTAAATACAACATTTGGATTTCTAGTAAAGTTTTAGCCAATTGATTTCCCTCTTTGGCAGTTAGAAAATACATACATATATATCTAACTGCCAAAGAAAGAAATTCACGAAAAGAGAAATTTAAGACGGAGATGCATTTCTTTCATACATCTCATTTTCATCTGGAAAAATGTTACAATAGCACATTTTTTTAGGTTTTGATCATTAACTTACGCGTGCCAAACCAGCAAATGCCTTGTCCCATGTTGGCGTCGAGGACGTGGCTGACAGGGTACTTGTCGAACAGGAACATGGTGAGCGTGAGCAAGATGGCCGTGCTCCACGCGTACAGAGAGTACCACAGGAACCGGCGCATCTCTGTGTCAGCTTTGCGCATCGGCTGCACCGAGCGTACACTCCTAACATAATAAAAACCAATGAATTATTATTTATTATTATCTCCTAAGGGTGAGGCCTTTGTTCAACAGTGGACATCTTATTGGATGGATGGATGATTTATTATTTTATAATATTTTTTTTCTGTGTAAGACAGCGCTTCCCCGTAATTACATAAATATTTCATGGCTGTTAAACGCCAACCCAGAAAAGCAGATATATTTTTGTGAAATCCTTTAACGATAACCACGAAATAGTAATTCGAAAACCATGTGAAAAACTGGTAAAAGAAATTCAGAACAATGAAATCATAAAACAGTGCGCTAAATATACAGGGAGGTGTTAATACATTCTTTGCCCATTTACTTTATGGCGATTACCACAAACATGGAAGTCGTAACGGCGTGACGCGGGCTATTAGTACCTACCTATGGGGTCTTTATTGGTTTTTACTACTCCCCATTAAGCCAGTCGGGTCATGGGGATTGACTCGCTAATCACTAAGATAAAATACACGATAGCAAGCACCCGACTCCAGATAAAAATTAAGCCCTAGATAACTAAAGCTTTAAACATAATAAGTTCATTACAGCGTTCAGATAGGACATGGTTGCTACTAATCGTGTAATCATGTATACTTCAACTGAACTATGAAATTGTAAACAGAACTGCGGGCGTGTTAACATTTACCGTACGTATGGTTTATGATTGTTATCGTTATACTCAGACATATTTTAAATAAAAGTTTGTTAAGTACACGACCTTCGCTGCTCGTTTATATTAATGTACGTTGCTTTACATATTCAATATGTAATTTTGTTGTAAAGTGCTATGTGACACAGTTTAATTAGTGCCCTACCTACACGATCCCACGTAAAGTGCGTTTTTCTATCCTGTCGGTTTCCATTAACGTCCGCCTAATTGTAACGTGCACGCTTGACCTTTTCAATCTCTTATTTGTAACCATCAAAATAAGCTTTTAATTAATTGTCTAATTAGGCGTTGCTTAGTTTTTTGGCATTCACAAGAATGAACCAAATAAAATTCCAAATAGGTCACAGCAATTGTCACATTTTACTGCCTTGCTGGTACTCTCACGATAACAAGAAGGATTACTATGCGTCAAGTCTTCCACACCACTGGTCTGACGCCTTCAAGGCCGTAACCGTGATAAAAAGACGGATGCTAAACGCCCTAGTCCAAAATGTTTATATCCACGAAGAAAGCTCTGTGAAATTGTATATATCAACGTCGTTGGATTGTACCTAGCTAATGGATATCATGTAAGGAAACTAGTCATGCTCATGCCGTAGTATAGACTGGCCAGTAAACAAAGATGGTAGCGAGTTTGACCGCCCAGAGTGCGGCCGATTTACTTAGGTACTAGCACATGTGGAGGCACTCTACTTGCACCCCAACATCTGGATTAAACTTACAGAGCTGTACTAACGCTCTCACATTTCGTTAAGGACGCAAATATATCATTTATACTTTTAATTCCTTATAAAACGAAATCTTTATAAAGCCCCATTTAAACCCAACTTAAAATTGAATTTCATAAAATTTAGGTGTAAGCGATGACATAACGCAAACAAATTATAATTATCAGAACAATCGATATGACAAGTTTTCAGAGAACCAATATTAGAGCGTTGTAACACAAATAACGTTATTATTACTGGGAAAATATGTAACAAAGAAATTGGCTTAGCAAACACACTCGACCCCGGACTTAAATGAGGGAATGAAGGACACTGGAGGGGGAATGATATCACATATTGTTTCTTCTACGGCACCGCACCCTCTCAAAACTAGACTCGATTGGACTCGAGGGCATCTCCTACAACGCACTTTTTATTTTATTTTTACCGTACGATGTAGGTATTTGTAAACTTAGTCTCCAACTGTGAAAAAGTAAGCTTTTAATTAATTTGCTTGTACTGTTAAATACTGAAACTCCTTACCTATTTCAAATACCTTCTTAGTTCATTGATAAGAAAAAATATTATTCTCTATCTCACAATATTATATTCTTATACCATATAACAAACGTTGAAAGTTAGTATACACATTTCATATGAATTATGTAATACGTAGGGTAGGTACAATTTCTACATATCACTTCATTTAAAAGTTATATTCTATAAATAAAGTATTTATTCATTTGAAAAGTTTTTAACAATCTTTACAAAGCCACATTATACTATTGATGTTATTTAACGCATCCTCTTTTGATTGTGAATCAATATTATCATTGCCACATAAAAATGTAACTAACATATGATTAATACATAAGTATAGGAATGAGTTGCTATTATTACCCATTGTTTAACTTCCATTAGATCATTGGGTATTAGTTATGTTTGTATATTTATTTTGGACGTCTTAACTCTTAACGTGGCCCCGGGGATTCTTGCCATGTGCAAATATCAAAGAGCCGGCACGTATACTCATCGATAACTAAGACTAAACTAATATTTACCCACATTGCGACAAACGACTGCCAGCAAGAGTCGGCGGATTTGTTTAATCAATGATGACATTAAAGAACTAACAAATCATTTCGTAAGTAAACGTATTCCGCAAATTGTTACTGTGTTGGCATTCACCAAAACGCGACCGTTCATTTTCCTGAACATAAACAGTGCTTTCCGTTGCGTTACTCATGGCCCTGCCTGGATTCCCAGCTCCACCACGGATACTACAGATAGACACGTTACGCACACTAGTGTAAAATCCGGTTGTGTAGGCTGATGGATTGAGATATAATCACGACCCAATACTTCATTTAACGCGTATTTTGCGGAATATGTACTATTTTACGAATAGATAACATCAACAGTTTAGTTCAAACAATTCCATTCATTGAATTTCAAATGTTTCAATAAAAAGCCGTCAATCTTACAAACTGAGCTTTTTGCTACGCCGCCTCCGAATGCGAATGAACTTGATTTTGATACTCTTCAGTATATAGTTCAAGACTAAATGCATTGCAGTGTCTGGCACACTACGCGCCTGAATATTTTCTGTAACGTTACAATATAAACAAATTCTCGCTATTGGACCTGATTTAAGCCGTGAACGCAATTTTATATCACAACTATAAAGTTAGGCATTTGAAAGGAACAAACTTATTTCAATTCTCCAAAATTATCCTTTATAACTAGTGTAATAATATTTAATACCAATGCAATTGATAATATAATACTCTTCGATGGGAACAGAGCCAACGCGCAACCGAGCAATTCAAACTGTACTCGCTGCATATCTATCCTGGTTAGAGACATGATGATACACATTATGTAGGAATCTTCAATTCACACGTCATTCGTATCGTAGCCAGTCTAAATGTTATGATTCTTAACTAAACTTACCCAAATGTCCACCAGATGTCGAAGCACATGACGTTGAGCCAGGCGAACGCCGCCACAAAACCGAAGTAGATCCCGTACCCTGTGCAAACAAAGAGTCATCATGTTGGTGTTCAATGCCTAGCGAACCTTACAGACTTCATTCCGTTCACAGATTATACGTCCCGCGGCTTCATTAGCGTTGATTTATTACCTCCTTTGTTAGAACAATATGATTTATTCCAAACGTTTTCATAGTATCTATTATACTGAAAAACCAGTTGATATCAGTTCTAGTGTTGATGCAAGGTTGTCACTAAAAATAATTTAAGAAAAATGCAGTTATTACTAAAGACCGTGCTTTTAAATTAGAAATACAGACCTTGTTGAACTTAGAACATTACAGGTTGTATGTTTAACTTGGAAAAAGTACTGTTTCAACAATGAATAGACAGATCTACTAGCCGAGGTCAATATCCGTCAAGTGACGGATCTCCCGAAGCAGTGAAACGAATGCAAAAACACTGCTTCCGTAGCTATGCGTTGTTAGGTTTTTTGTCATTTACCAATGTGTATAAATGTATAAAACAATATAATTGGTTGATACATACTAGTAAAAACGTTTACTTTAATACAACTTACATTATTAATCTTTACTTAAATAGTAGTAAGGGACATCTAAATGACGTAATCGTTGCTTTCACCATGCAAAGTACCTACTCATGTAAACGTCAATCAGTTTAATGCACTTAATATATATACGTGGGATGCCGTCACAGTAACAGCTATACTATATCCTAATCTAACATTGGACGCGACAAAATCAGTGATTTGGTAGGTTGATGGATATTAGACGCTATGGATCGAAGATAAGATAACAACGATCTAACTATCGTAGGAAATGGTAATAGACATAATATTATATACACAAGCTGTATTAAAATCCCTGTCCAATCTGATCCATATGGGTCTCTATCAAAGCTTAATATTTTTTAGGAATATATGGGGATACAAATGCATAGCCATCAATAGCCATGGATAACATATGTGCGTACTGTGCGTAGCCGTTAATACGATGTTTTTCAAATTAATCAACTACCTCTCTGTAGAGTGTTCTGGAGAATAATTTGTTAAAATATTCGATATAAAATATATTGTTATAGTGATACATCAATTTGTTAACAGATTCAAAGCTACTAATACACAAACCCTATATTTTAATACATTCTGTAAGTATGCGCTGATTCATCGGCTCCCTACTAAGACCCATTATAGCATGTTTAGGCAATATATTCCTTCGATGACGTAAACAGTTATGATATTAATGTATTCTTAACTTTTATAAATAAAACATTGAGAATTTAGACGACTGGAATAAGATAGGCCCACAATTTATTTGAACAACTGTTTTAGTTCGGTAATTTTTGCTGACGTCACATAAGGATGATTCAACTACATGAGTGAAGAATTCTGTTTCTTTACTCGTCAACTAGACTAGATGTAACACCTCAATACTCAAGTACTTCCATCTACAATGATTGTTGATCTATATCTAAAGTCATTCGAAATCATTAATTTATGATCGCTTTTATATTTTTGATTAAATAATTTATGAGTATCATACTTCCTATCTAATGTAGCCGTTGTGGTTGAAATATGTGAATTACGTATCAAACTATATTTCTTAGTTATTTCTATACAGATTTATTAGATTAAGTGAAGACGAGAAATTATCAAAACAGCTTTGGTGTGATTTATTGGGAAATAATGTTAGAAACGGAATGGACACACTATCTAATAAATATTTAGTAACCCATGTAATATATTATATGAATGTTCTTTCCGCGGCATCAATCGAAAGGCAAAACAAAACAAGCTAATGAAACACTTAGGGTTTGACATTATATGTCATCAATAACGTAGTCGAAACATTATCCCCATACATTTTTTATTATATTATATTTATATTTATCAAGCTATTGCCACTTGACTAAAGGGGCTGGCCTGCATACTCCCTAACTGACAGTCTTGGATTAGATTCCCAACTTTACAAAGGATCGTATAAGGAAATTAAAAACAGATTTCAGAAAAAGTGTGGCTACCTATAAATACCCCTTTGGAGAATACAAGCCCGAAGAAAATATTTATTTTAAGCCTGCATTTTGTTTACCTTATTATGTGTGATTCGACTTTTATGATTATAAAACAAACTCTTAATTATTACACAGAATGGATTTAGGAATTCAAAATGTTCTGTTAGTAATAAACCACTCACAGCATGGGCAAGTGATATCTCGCTATTCTCTTCGATGTTAATTAGTTTACATCAGCTTCCTTTATTTCATGATAATCAAAACATACTATTTTACAAATATATACAACTTAATTCTAATACAAAATAAAAACAATATATACAAAAATAAAAAGTTAAAAAGCAGTGATATTACGTGAATTCGACCTAATATTTGTACTACAAGCCAATCTTATCATTTGGTTACCTAGTTGAGTGTAAATTACGTCACATTGGTGCAAAATTATACATCTTTATTATCTACATTACATTCTGCGAATGCACTATATTCACAGCAAATATATTTTATTATACTCCTGAAAGTGTAATATAAATTAAGTTGCTGATATCATATGCAAATGTTATCAAGCGTATTCAATAAAGTCAGTTCAAGTATTTTGGTTCATATCTATCATTCATCAAATTATATTATCTATATTATATCATATAATTTATTCATATTGGTTTTATCAAATATATTAGCGAACGTAATTATAACGTGAGAACATACTTTTTAGTTCACTTTTAAAAATCCTAAAAGACAGATCATACTTCGCAATTTGATGGCCACGAATAGGTCAAGTAGATATAAAACCTAGATTTTTCGTAGGTATAACTATAGACTTCCCTGCTTGCTGAATAGATTATCTCACACATCTTAACAAAGTGAAAAAGCTTACTAAGAATGTATTAGTGAAATGAATGATATCTAATAATATTTTTAAGTAAATATTTATTTAAAACGCATGCCCTTAATTCAAGCAACATTAAACCTGGTTTCAGTAAACTGTAATTCAGCATTCGTTGGGTTATATAAGTCTGATGGAATACCATGAAAACCATAAAATGTATTTTATAGTTGATCCACTTTCAGTGAAGTTGTTTAGGAAACTGTTAGGATTTAAGTACTGGATATGTATAACAGTTCATCGCAAATGTACTGGGTAGCAATTAGTTTTTTCGTATCTAAATATATCCCAATTTTACTTATATCGTTTCAGGTAACTAAATAGATTTATTTTTCATATTTTCCACCTACGCGACGCACGTATAAAATGTCACGTGTAGCAAGGCAATTATAGGACGAATAATCTCATAGATTTTAACTAGACTATGTAATTTTCTGTTACTGTTGATAGCAAAAGGTCAGTAATAGCTATATAGATAATGGCAGCGATCAAAGTATACCGCAATCACACGAATTGATTCGCTAAAGATAAATATCACAATAATTTATTTTGCGGGCGTTAATTGTTTATTCGTAATAACAAATAGTAACTAGTATCTATGCTGAATATTAAAGGCTAATATTAAAATTCATTTATTTCGGATAACAAAGGGAAAGTTAAGGGAGTTCTTATTTCTGAAAAAACGAAACTTACCAAGAACCGTGCAGGTAGTGTCGTTGGGCACTCGGCTGTACTGCACGCGCGCCAGGCAGCTGAACGCGAGCAGCATCATACTGACGTGACAGATGAGCGTGCGGCCGTGCAGGTTGCGCAGCTCGGGCAGCGACATGTACACCACCAGCGTCAGCGCCAGGCACACGCTGGATATGCAGATCAGCTGTGAGCAGAAAAACTACGTCAATCTTCGTACACTAGTCACATAATAGGCGAGATTGTACGCCTCTAAACCAGGATTCCATTATCAGGAACCTATACACATACAGTTCGCTAGATTACGCTACATTTACAAAAACATAGCTCTTTACAATTATAAAACCTGTATGTAATGTATACTAAACTAACTTAGTTGCACAGTCAGCGTCATAAGTAGTTCAACATGTTAAGAAACCTTATGTCAAATACTTGAAAGAAACAAACTTCAATTTAGTTAATTGTTTTTCAAATTATAGAAACGTCGATATAATTATCTGAAAACGTTCAGCTACTTATGATGCTGACTGTACCTTTCATTCCAATTCCAAGTCGCAGTCTTAACGGCTGATTGAATAGAGACGCGATAGTAATGAGGATTTCCTGAAACCTAACTGTTACATTTTAAACTACTAAACACCTTTACGAGTACCCGTTAGTTCTTCGTTTTCACTCATTTGTCTATCTCTATTAATCTACCCGTCTAGTAGGCCTCTTGACTAAGATTACCAGATGTTTATATTTAGCAAAGGATTTTGGAGACGCGATACGTTAAGTATTGTTTATCTTAAATTCAATCACATCAATCATAAAGAATTGACGCGTCGTTTTCACGCTAAGCTCTACCACCTATCATTGATACGATATTCAACAGGAAAACTTAAATAAGTAAATGCTTGAACGTGCAAGATGTAGTAGGTATTGTTCTACTATGAAAAGCAAGTTTACTTTTTTAATGACTTTCTTGAAAGTTAAGCTAAAGCACTCATTGCCAAAACTGTTCCGCATTATGATATTTATCCGACTTCAAAGATTGTTTAAATTTAAATTATATTCGATTAAACAACAGCTGTGTTCATTTCATTAATTATTATATCCTGTTTATAATCAAAATAACTTTGCGTAATTCTTTACTGCATTTTGTTTCGTCAGTGCAATACGTACAGACACTCGGTACCTTAGCAAGTAAATAGAAAGTTTAGGTCTCCGAAACTCAATGGTGTAAACGTAAAACATAAACTATTCAAACAGTTATAATAACTTTCATGGTCCCTAAAGAAAAATGCACCCATATTTAGTGAAACCATATCGTCTAAAGTTTCGTATCGTTTTAAAAATAAATTATTGGATAGAACAATCTTTGAAAACCGGCAAATCCTTTTCAGCGCATGGACCATGCTATTCAGCAAATCGTAAAAATGAGAACGGATACGAGGTATTATATGAATGTTGTATTATTTTAAAAAAAGCTCGGAGGAGAATCAATTGTTTATATTCTAAACACTGCAAGTTGTTTTTAATGTCGATGAAGGCATTGCTTTAGTATTATAATTTATGGTTCGATATATTATGTTAAGAACATTGCGAGTCGCCAGGCTTGATCGCCAAGTTAAGATCCTTCAGTGAGCGAAATTAGAAGTCCATTGAAAAAGTTTAATATTAAAAAAAAAAACATTATAATGATGAACGATTAAAGAGTCGGCCACAAAAACCGTATTCACAATTAGTATGAGTATACCTACAAATGAATGTGGTGATAAAAAGCAATAACAAAAGTAATAATAAATCACCTATGTATTGTAATAAATAAACATTTAGGGTGAAATTAGTATTGTTATACAACTAGATAAGCATTTCAGGTGTTTTAGCTTATTACCAATCGGAAAACTTAATGCTTGTAGGTATACATAATTTCATAACCAAGCAAGCGATCGTATTTTTCGCTGCTCATCAACAAATCCCTCCCTAATCTGCCAAGCTATCATGTTACAATGTATGATCAGTGAAATTAACAGAGGGTTATGATTACCCGTTGTTCGCTGACGTCACTCTCTACATCATCACCTATTTTGTTTATGTTTCCGTTTCAGTATGATGATTCCCTTATGGCCCTCATTGAACACTTCGTAGACACTGATATAGTTCGTAACAAATATACTTAACCCGCTATGTCAAGGCGACAGGAATAACGGCAAGTTGCTCAAGCAGAACCTGCTGTCTGTGTGCTTTGCAGTACATTCCAAAGTTTAAGAATAATTTGTTAAGTAATATCCAGAAATACTCAAAACGTGATACATCTGAGTCACTGACCGTTTGTTTATCAACCACGAATCAATCCGTCTCTATGATCTATTGACTCTTAGTCCAATCTAAACACGAGCAAGTAGATTTCATTAAAGCGTTACTTTTATTTCGAAGCACGCATTAATGATATCTACTATTTCCGACAAGTAATCATAACAACTCTCTATGTAATAATCAATTATCCCTTTGAATACATATGAGTCACTAAAAGCATGTAAATACTATAACTATGGAACTTACGATAAAGGACATTTGGAAGTTTTTCGGCAAGCTGGGCGCCCTCACGAAACAATTGACGGCGGTGATGATTACATTGCTATTGGGACATTTGCGGTTGTCAAATGCCTCGAAACAATAGGAATCGCTGACACTGACGGGGGAGATGAGGCGCCCGTCGAAGTCGAGCTGGTGCCGGTCCATCTCCACAGACTTGTTCAGGACGATACGACCCTCAAGGCAATGCAAGTCAGTGCGAACGCCGAGGATATCTAAAAATAGCATAAATATTGTGATTCAATTACTAATACTACATAATTAGAAATGCTATCTTTATAAACTATCTATAGGAAACAAAAATAATTCCCTGTAGGTATACTATTGTAACGTCAGTGCACCTTCGTGATTATCTAAGGTGGATAACTTTAATGTATTTCTTAAAGATACCATAACACCTATATGGTTGTAGCAGTAAACTGAATAACTACGAGTCACGAAAATACACCGTGCTGCGCGGGAATCAAACCCGCAGCCAATAACGCAGAGTGCTAAGCACTTCGGTGCAGTCATCAATAACTCTACAGTCATGACTCACTTAATGGCTATGATACATAAAAATAATAATAATCTAAATCGCACGAATAAGCGACCTTTAAATCCCAATTAGAATTAAAATATAAAAAATCCTTTAAAAGAATGAAACTGATTTTAGAAACTTTAAACTTACCTGTTATGTCAGGCTTTTTGCGTTTAAGCGGTTCCAGATAGTCTGATATGTTGAATAAAACATCGTCTTGGTTCGGCACACACTTGCTGGCAAAACCACCACAGCGTCGAGGTTGGTAGTGGTGACCGATAGGACAGCACTTTCTCACACAATATGCACCATATTTAGAACAATCACGAGAGCATACACGAGCAACAAGCCTGTTAGTAGAATACTCTTGATCCAAACACCATTCCCCTGGCGCAACATCACTGCCGCCGTCCGCTTTTCTGCTAAAAGCCTTTAATTGACTCCCATCTAACTTCAATGAGAAGAATTCTTCTCTTAATTCTATACCATACTCATCAATTTTACAATTTAACCCATTTTCCACTTCATAGATACTGTTGTGATTTAGTTTGAAACGTCTAATTAAAAACTCTTCAGTTTTGTTAGTTTCAGAACTTCTACACAAATGAAAATTACTATCGTAACTTTGTCCCATAGGACAACATTTCCGGAAGTGATTCACTATTAACTTTTCTTTCATAGTCTTCTCAGTTTCATTTTTAATGCAACTTAACCCTACAACTTCAGGAATGTATGGTTTCAATGTGTCATTAACCACTTCCAACACGAGTCTGTCATAACAGGTTACTAATTTACTGTCTAATTCTGACGATATCACTCGAACCATTTGCACTTTTTCACATTCTGAAGGTATACCGTACTGCACCGGGACATGTCTGCCGACTATTAGGGGTGAAATTGAAACGTTATAACTTAATAGAGCACCTTCGCGATCTATGCACTGGTATGATACTTCCGTGTTCTCTGCATCTAGCACTTTTATTAAACTCTGTCTTTCTGGACAACACTTATGAAACACCGTGGCTTCCTGGACGATGTCGGCACTGGCGTAGACAATTACACTCACAAAAATTAGGAACCGCATTGTTATTGAAATATAGGAACTCTAAACGTCGATACCAACATCCACATACAAAGTGTTTAGAACAGGTGGTGAGTGTCGATCGGCGTGGTTAGCATTGTTTATTATTTGTTCCCGGACTTGCGAAACGTGCGTTATAGCAGAGCGTCGGCGGCGCAATGATGCGGCCGGCTGCCGGCTGCTCGACTGCGATCAGCGTTGGAGGCTGCTGCGCCCTTGAAGCAGTCCGTCAGTTACGCGTCTGCGAGCTTTTGTTCCACTTGCGGTTTTTTTACAGCACGAATCTATTAAACACTTCAGTATTCCTTACGACGACGAACGCCAATTTATTTAAAGAAGCAATCGATTTTTTACAAAGCAATATTGTTGTGTAAGCACGTCAGAGTACTTGGTCTTGCGAGGTACGCGTCGATATTGCACAAAGACGTCAACTTAAAATGTTTATCAGATATCTAGCGATAAAAACATGAAGCGGCTGATTGTATACTAAGAATTTTTAGAGTAAATAAATATTCTATTAGTAATACCTATACGTATCTACCTCTTTGTATACAAGATAACGGAATCGATATCAGCAAAAATAAATGACAAAACAAACAACTATTAATCAAATTGTTGTACGCATTTAAGCGGTACGTCCGCGTCTGTGTCCGTTTTTTAATCATTAAAAGGATTTAAGCTATTAATTTTTTGGATCTTAAAATAAATTCTCCTTAAGGAGAGCTTCGTTTAAACTAAATTGCTTAAGTATATTAGCAATTATTTATATTAATGATTGTACTAGATTAACTAGATAGTAAACAATATGCAATAAATGTCCTTATACTGTTCACTACAAACTTATAAGTAAATTGTTAAGGATATCATCATTAATTCATACAAGAGACGTATACTTATAAGCATAATCGACATGCATATTACAATGCCGTCCTCGTGCATTGAGATGTGGTAAATGACTAATTAATTAACATATTAACTGCACTCAATAGTTTATAAGGACAACAGTCATGCGTGATGGTAGGCATACACACTACTTACTTTTTTACCCCACTGCGCCAGAAGAAGGGTTATGTTTTTATAATATATTTCTTTATTCGCTCTGCAGACTTAAATAAAACAACAACATGTGATTGTTTACCTTTAGGATCACATAGTTACATTCAAATTAATAATTAATGTATTAAATCGCACGAATACCTACATTTTGAACCGTCGACACTGGTCGCCATAAGCTTAATTACTTAGCCACTGCGTCAAACGAGTCTAATTATATGTGTTATTTAGGGTTCCACACCGGGCGACAGAGCTTTTATATAGGTATAGGAACATAGTGTTGTCCATCTGACCCTTTTTCTTTGAAACAGATAGCAACATAACATACCATCACGCCTGTATTCCCTGAAGGGGTAGGTTACCGTTAGAACACCCACATTTCGCCAGTCATGTTATAGGTCCCAATGTAATAGGAGGCGAGCCTTTTGCCATCAACTGGGCATAAACCCAGACTCCGTGCTGATATAGATATATAGATACTGAGATTTACCTAATGCAAAGTAACACTTTGTCCGACCTGGGATTCGAACCCAAGGACCTCGTGCTCAGCAGTCGCGCTTAGCGAGCATTAGACCAGCGAGGCAGTCAAAATTTATATATGTATATATCCTATCTTATTTCATCTTTTAAGGTCTTTTAAATTAAATTATGCTTAACGTCCGAATTGTTTTAAGATTAGGTAGGATATATTCCTAATTAAAAAATCTACCCACTGACTGATTGCAAAAATCATGCGGAGCTAGTGACTTATCTACACATTACACCTATATCTAACGAAGTGGTTGGTCAAAACGATATTTTTATCTTGACTCATTGAATACAAAATCTATTATATCAATCATACAGATAATACCATTTTTCCGAGTTCCCAGCCCACACATATTGGAAGTATTTTGGGATTCCGTATACTATTTTAACTTTTGCCCACGGCTTCGCCCGCGTTAAGTAGCCTATGTCCTTTCTCGGGTCTTACACTTTCTACATGCCAAATTTCATCAAAATATGTCCAGCGCAGCAGTTTAATCGTGAAGGCGTAAGAGACAGAAAGAGTTACTTTCACATTTATAATATTAGTATGGAAGTATAGACTACCTATTCACCATAGACTCGAAACCCACTGATGATCACTAACGTATGTATGTATTCAAGTCATTGTTGTTAGTTGTTAATGCAATATTTTGGATACTACTGTTAGAGCGGGTTGTTTCAATCAGTCTGTTAACGTTATTAATAACGATTACAAACTATATATAATGTAAAACCGTAAGCGTTGTTTTATGGTATAAAATTTTAACGTTAATAGGGTTGCTAGTAGAAAAAAACATTGGTATTGCCATTTTTAACATTTGCGTGTGTGAGTAGTGAAGCTGAACCCCCCCCCCCCCGCACCCTTATAAGTTAAAACTGTTGCATATAAAGAAAACTAGATAAATACTTGAAAAAATCCTTTAATAAAAAAATGTTACATCTCATACGCATATTAAATTCGTATAATTGTACATAATAAAGTACGAACTAAACATTCGTTACAATAATTGACTTATTTAATTGGCACATACATTTCTAAGCTATAAAAATACCTAATAGATACAATAATAATTATATGATCATATCGTTTTCATCTAAAGGCATCGATGTAAGGCAAAACTGAATATGTGAGGTTGAGCGGCCGTTGGAATCTTAGGACAATTTGTATAGGATAGGATGATATATTGCGATCTTTTAAAAGATTATTATTCGACTGCATGAAAACTGCCTCGATAATCAAACTGTAGACTCCAGTGTATATAGACTGTGACTACACATTAAACAGAGATTCTAAACATGAACATAATAATACGCTTTTATCTCCTTAAAATCAACGATACTTCACCAACCCTAGGTAGAGTATCGTTGAAAAAAGTACTAAAACCGTTATAATTCTTGGCGAAGTCTTATGATTTAAATACGTATAAAATGTCTAATTAAAATATATCAAACTGCAACGATGAAATTACATAACTCATTAAGTATGACATTTCGTTTAATATCACCTTTGAGCTTAAAGACTTCCACTCGTTTTTAGACGCCCCGCTTTAACGTTACAATACACAAGTGAACTAAGTTATTTAATTGACTTGCTAAATATAAAGCTGCTGTCTTTAGAAGTGTTTGTTATAGAAAAAGTACTGATTAATGATTGAAAATAATTGTCTGCTTTCTTATAAATACAATACAATTTTTTTCCACATAATTGTAGTTTTAATTAATTATAAAAGTCATAACCCTAAGAATTTCATAATACCTTATCTATTTTGTTATCCTAGGTATTTGTCACCTTTACAGACTTAAATGTACGACGGTCAAGACTCCGAAGTGTTATAAATAACTCGATTCGCAAACATTGGTGCTAAATACATAGATATGATATTGATTAATGTCTTAATCATGAACATAGTAATGATACTGTATAATATCTTGAGACGAGTTGGTACAGGACACGTGTGCAAGTCGTTATCAATGCCTTAGCTGTGATTTGCAACCGTTTACTACATAAAATAACAATCAATAGCTTATTTTCTTATCTGCGAAACGATTTACAACAAACACTCAGTTCCAAGTACTAGAGATAAGTCTTAAGTTCATAAAAAGCAGAAAAATGACTACGTGGCGTATTGTGAAATAATATATAAACTATGGCTAAAGTAGCCAGGCATTGTGATACATTTTTAAAAACTTTCTCTAAGGTTTTTCGATTTTGATTACTCTCCACTACATTACCAAGTGACCAAAGGGCTGGCTTGGTTTTCAGCCAAAGCATTAGCATTGCCATTCAACGTGGAAATGCCGCCAACCTTTTGGGCACCCTACCGATCGACAGCGATAAGGAGGAATACTTCTATGCTTAATTTTTATATTTTTCATTTGTAGATATATATATTGTAATGTACATATAATGTTATTGTTAAAAAATATTTATAAGAAATATGTTTGAATAAAGTACCTACCTTAATTGAATTGAAAAAAAACAATAATTATGTCGCCATTAAAACACAAAACCCATAATTAGGTATAATTACCGAGCAAAAACCAAGGTTATCTAGTGTTTGTTTTTAATTATTTATAAAATGATAAAACATTTATTTAAATAGCGCAAACCTTAGTGAAACTTACAAAACAAAAAGAACTCACTTTTATAATATATAATATAAAAGATGCTAAAAATATATATTATATTTAATTTAATTATGTGTAGGTACCCTGTACATTTGTTGTTCTATACTTCGATTCGATTCAAAGGTTCTGAAGCTTGAATGTTTAAAATCAAGGCAATCGGTTAATTCATAATAAAAATTAATCAGTGCTAAATAATATTACAAGTAAAAAAATATATTTATTTTTATTTTCAGTCCGTATTTTATTTTTTAATGTCTAGACTTTAAACGATAAAATAATGCACTCGAAATTGACATTCTATTAAGTCCTTACTCGGATTATACTTCTTAATTGATGCATGTTTCAGTATTCGGTATTTTTTTAGCACAGGTAATATATTTAATTATAAGTATAAACTTAAATTGTCTCAGATCTATCCTTAATAAGCATTCTACAAAAATATACAATACAAAGTGTTTTTAATTGTTTGATACTTAAACAGACGGCATTAACTTAATCAATACATAAACCTACACTAATGCTAGACTATTAAACGAATGCTTCATCTAAGTTTATGTAGAAGCGTATTATTTTTTTCGAAAGACTAGCGTTTTTGTAATACATTTGTTTTGATCAATGGCAGCCGCAGCTTTTGACCACCATGTTCTTGTACTTGCGCAAGATCACGTTCGAGTCATCAGTGTAGTACAATACTGATATCGCTGTCAGCTTGATGGGCGCACACGACGGCTTTGGCACCTAAAAATCAGGTTAAAATGTATCATATATTCACGCATTCAAAAACCTCAAACTCCTATTTCAGTCAGCCCAATTAATCTACACCTATCATCACCCTTAATCAATTTGTCAAAGCAGTTACAAAGTATAGGTACACCTGTCTCATTGATCCTAGTGACGCAGTGTCGACATACTCGACATGTAAGTATTTAGGAAAACAACTTCAATCGCTTGACTACAGAGCGATTACACACTTATAATATAGATATTATATAGTAGATAATATGACTTATTCTGAAAATCCAAACTTTTGCTTTAGTTGCGTATTTTAAAAAAGATTTTGGGAACTCTCGATAGGACGATGACGGATGACAGATGTGATGATGTTTCATCAATAACTCTTTGCAGCAGATCAGATTATGTTCAGCAAAAGGCTTATCCCGTTTAAACCCTGCTACGAAGATAATAAGGGTTCGGGTCGATACTATTTTTAGTAAAATCCTAAACATTTTTAAGTCACGAAAGAGTAGAAGTCAATAAATTAAGTATTAATTATTTGAAGCTACCTTAGTGGGATTAAGTAGATGCACAAGTGTTTGCACGATGGCATGGTTCGTAGCGTTCTTGTGCGCGTTCAGAGGGAAGTTACACTCGCCGCTGCAGTAGAACGCTCCGTAGCCATCCGGGGCTATGATCCAGTCCTAAATTATAATAATATTTTTAACTTATCATGATAGCAAGTAAACATTTTTTTTGACTTTGCGTTCTAAGTCAGGAAGGCCTAGAGGCGAACTCTTCAAACAAAACTTAACACTGACCTGCCATTCTAAATCCTTGAAACTGACGTACAATGTCTGAATCTCACAACTTCTGGTAGTCCAATGGGATGTATCTGTAAAAAACAATAGTAGTTTTTAGTTTACTTTATTTTGCACTTATTGGCAACATAGCGCCATGTGCTGTCTGCCAAACTGCCTGTAGGCCTCTAATAGGGCTTTCCACAACGTTGAAATATATCTCAGGTGCCGGTTTCCTCACGATGTTTTCCTTTACCGTTCTTAGCAGCTGATAACTAAATTATAATACACACATGAATTCGAAAAGTCATTGATGCGTGGCGGTGTTAGTAATGCGACCTTTGACTTGGCAGTCCAACAGATACCACTCGGCTTTCACTGCTTACTATATGCTGATATTGGCATTCCCTAAGTAAAGTAATGAATTTAATTCTTGCAACAAACAAATATTTGTAAATATTCACAATTTGATGATGATGATGATTTACAAATTTCACATAGTCCTAAATAGAGTGTAATAATTCATTGTTGTGAATTTATATACGATACTTAATTTCTGTATATACAATGCAATATTTCTACCTGTAAGTGGGTTTCTTAGATAATTCTCCGAGTATCCATGAGACCGCCACCGCCGCGCCTCCCGCTTCCTCCTAGCGCCGGCGTCTGCGCTGCCAAGTTTAGGCCCGCTCTTGAAAAAAGCCACTAAGAATGGTTGCTTGCCCTCGACGATCACACCGCGAGGTTCCTCTAAACCAATTTCTTCTGGTTTGACGTGACGCTCTGTAATCAAAATTAATATTCATGATTATCTTTATTATTATTTATGCAACTCTCTGGAGCGTGAGCGAGATTTGTAGTTGATTTGAAGGAGTGCAAAAAGCTGAGTAGCCACTAGGTACTTGAATAATGATAAAACCCCTTTGTTTTGGGGTAAAATGCTCATTATATTGCAAAGTACAATTTTGCTTATCCCAAAATTTGAAGCGTGGCAATGTAGGTGATGTGAGATAAGGAAAATGGTTTCATTCAATATACCAGGTTGCGAGTGAGGATGTAGAGTGATGAAGAAGCCTCGGTTGTCTGCTGGTGACGAGAGCCACGCCCCTAGTGCACTCGTGACGTTTAGCTCCAGCCAGCCTTCTGAGCCCGCGCTGGTGTTAACCGCCGCCACCTGCTCCATTTGCAGACTCCTGGAAATAATGCAATAAAAAATATAATCTTCGTCATCGGCAATCCAAGATTTCACACGATAAGTTTAATTTTATTACATAGTTTAATTGACATAAACTACATCACTTGGTAATGTCCAATCGTAAGATATTAAAAGGAAAAAGGATTCCCTTAACCTTTTATCATCTATACATCGATGTTATAAAACATAATGTAGTGATATAAAGTACCTACACTTCTGGCGAGCTGAACTAACGGTTATGATACGAGTTGTTCACACTCGGCTCTTGGAGGATAATGCTACGCTGAGACCGACGACAAGTACGGAGACCTATACCTTACAGCTAACATCTACATTAGGTGCAAATCTTTCAAAGTGACAGCAGCTAATTTTACCGACGGTACCTAAGTGGCATGCATCGTAAGTTCAAAATGTATGATTAAATTTCAAACAAGCTGACAATACGACTGTCAAGTTAACATATGAAGCATTGAGATAAATACACATGTGTATATCTCAATGATATGAAGTAAGAAAGAAGATACAAGTAGCGTTTCGGTTACGTTTCATTAGGTTACAACTATGTTAAACCTGTAGCTATAGGTAAGTACGTGCCAGTGCACCGCACCCAAGAACATCAAAGTGCCATTAATACAAATATACTTCATGTGGATTTATTATTATCCTATGCTAATATATGTTCATTGTTTGTAATGCATGTGTTTAAATATGTATGAGTGATCATGATTAAAGCAAATATCTGCTGAACTCAAATCTATTTGTGTAGTTACCTGGTTTACTTACTTAAATTCTTTGCCTACCTGCAATTTTGGTACTTACCTCATAAAGTATACAAATTTAAGAAGTTAATTACCTATTACTGAGAAGCAGTTCCCTTGATCCTATTTTCGGTAGAAATTCATACCTTTTAGTGAGTGAGATATGATTCGCATCAGACTTTTGATGAGATCAAACAAAGGCTACTTACCAAGACAAAGAAAAAGGAGTAAAAAGTTCTCTCTCTACAAGTAAATCCATAATACTTAGAAATACGTCTGAAGTAACATTTCGATATAATGAATGAATAGCCGGCGCGTGACGCTTTAAAAGCACAAGTGTCATTATGTTTTTCGTTTAAAGAATAAAATGTAAAATTCTGATTTATGTACAGAACAAAAAAGCTTAAGCCAGTAAAAGTATAGGTAGGTATCAAATATAACAGTATAAGTACCTATGTTTGACTACAAAATCTTACCCCATATTGTCGACACTTATGACTCTGTGTGCAACGACGGTGTAAAGGCTAGTGGGTTCTGCTGTCTGCGTGGGCGCCTGATGCAGACGCAGCTCAGCCGTGAGCAGAGACGATGCGTCGCCTGGCGCGCCTGTCACCTCAAACCACACGTGTCTGCCATGGCCGTGACGTAACGCGCCCAGGTGATGCCCTGAAAGTAAATAAATTAGACAATGACGAAAATGTTCTAAAGAATGTTGATATTTTTATGGCGCAAAAGGACGCCTTTTATATACAACAACACTATTTAAGGATTTGCCATACCTAAAATAACTGCCAGAATAAGCAAGAGCTTACAGATTCTGAACTTTTAATGAAAGTTTTTGTAACTTCCGTGTTTTTCTTTTGTTTAATGACAGTTCGTAATTAAGACACGAACCATTTGGTTCATTTCTATTGCGCCGGTTCACGGCTTGATATTATTTTATAATCTTATAAGCTCTTTTAAAGTTTCTTTATTGGAGACTGGAGTATTTACGTATTTAAATGATAATTAAATAAGATAAATTATTATATTTTGTTCTGCTATAACAGGTAGTCCAGTAGAAGTGTTTCCTAAGAAAATATCAAGTGCTAACTTAGATCAGCCCCTTTCCCGTGAATTCTTTAAGCAGGACATTTTACGATGTGGAAGCGAGACGCCGAGGCCGTGCCGGAACGTGCAGAGTAATACGGCGTCTGATAAGGGGGTAAGGGGGCAGGATCTATCTGCGTACCTAAATAACTAAGTAACTTAAACAACAACCAATATGATACTTTCTAAGTACGTAATAGAGACTGGTCGAACAAATATTGAGAAGGATTGATTATGGACAGGTGTTCAATAATCCGGTTGTAATTTGACTCCATCAACAGGTGTACATAATAATGTAAGTATCATATTAATGAGTTAATAAATACAACATTTTGCTAATCAATTATAGTAATATGCATAATGCATAAGATATTTAAAAATTATGATTATTCATGAGATTGAAGCTTAGTTAAATAACTTAATGCTTAACAATCTAGAAATTAAGAATATACAATATTGAACCATACCATCTAAGTTACGTTTTGTCAAAACATTTTTTACTCGTCGTTTTATACGGTCTCATTTTGATCAGTGGACGACTACTGATATAATTAAATCTGAGCTGAACTGACAACAGAGCCGGTACCAACCTGTCCTACAATATCTAATGGAAGTATAAAAAAAATGGGATCTAGTCTAGAAGATTGCTGAAAACAATCTAGCTCTAACGGGTTGTCCCACTTTAAGGCTATGTTATGCGGAATAACGTAATTTTAGTTTGTTATAAATTCAAAATTTTAGTTCGCTAAAAAGAACAATTTGTTTTCTCTGTTGTGTCAAATATTTCGCACGATGTGATCTCCTGTAATTAAAGAAACACAAGCAATCTGATTTAATTGGAATAATAGGTATATTTAGCAAGTAAGGTGTAGGTATTCTTTGTTGGAGTTCCAAATAAATAAATAAACTAAACAGTTCTCCGTCTATAGAAAATTTTGTCAAACGGGACCGAGTAAAGCATATACAATGTGTACTGCCTTTCTACATGATAGTATGGGTAATAGATACATATTAATGCCGTCAATCGTAACTTTTACATTAATATAATATATTATTGAGATAACTCGATAATAGTTATAATATGTAATCGTGGTCCAAGTTATCCATGAGTCGTGGATAAAGATAACTTGTGATATCTATTGTTTATGTATGCCCCCATTCATTGTTTTCCTTGAATAGTTCGCATTGCATTCCAGAAACAACCGGTAGCCGCTTGAAACACACGATTATGTTACAATGCTCACATCATTCACACATCTCTCAATCATAAACATGATATAAAGGTCTACCCTTTCTAACATGACATGATTAAGAAACTTACTTTTGTAAAATTCATCCCGGGTGCCTAATAAATATTGAGTTCTTTATAAAGCTACTTTTACTTTTTTGTTAGTTCTACACTTATCTGTGGGCAGGAATCGTGCTGGTTGGCTACCAATTAAACAATCTAAGATACTAATTAAAATCTCCACTAATGTAACGCTGGCGTCGCTGCCGGCCGGTCAGTCGGATCCTGACGCCAATTTTAACGTAGCCGATACCAAGAATGTTAAATTACTTAGTGGTGACTCAACATTTTCGTCTACTTAATCTTTACCTGAACCATCAGGTACCTGTCTTCACTAAAACAAAAGGTTTGTAACAAGCATAAAAGGGCCACATTCACAGCATGAGTGTGTCCTTAATCATGTTATAACTATCCATTATGTTTAAAATACCAAGACAAAAAAATTACAAAAAAGTTGATCGAGTAAAAATAAATATTTTTTAGAAAAATATATTTGTTAATATCATTCTCATAACCATGGGATTGTTTATTTCAAATAACATTGTTGTTAACAGGATAATACCAAGTATTGTTTTCATGCTTTCCCGTTAAATAATGAGTGACTTTGTTGAAAATTGTTGTAGGATACATCGATATAAATTATACTCACTTTTGCTTTGAAAGGTCATAATGAGGTCGCTCTCGTCGATGGCATGCTGTTCATCACCGCTTAGGGCCATCTCGGAGCTTCTCGTCGGACGAGCTTGCTCATGCTCCTCAGCCAGTTGTTTGTATACGTCTAACAAGAAGCTAGGCGCCGAACGATCCATTGGAGCTGTACGAGCTCGTCGAGGCCTCTCTCCGAGACCTAAAAGCTCCAGTATTTCATGCTCCACCACCATCCGTTCATGTCGTGTCATCGAATGATGTATAACAGTTTGATCAACACCATTGTCGATGTACAATCCAGAAAGGGCGGCTTCGGCCGCTACAGTAAACAAAATAAAACTCGCGCACAAGTACACCGTCTTCTGGCCAGCCATATTCGCTGTCGGAGCGCTCACTCGACTGGCGAGAACTGAGCGCAGAGGCGCGCGGCGGGATCAGCCGGTGAACCTGCCCACTCAAGGTGGGCCGCCGCCGCCGGCGCCGCACTTGCCACATTCCTCCCCTCCTTCGCCTTACACATATCGTCCGTTTTAATAACGTAAACACTAAACACTCAGCCGGACACGTCCAGCCAGCCTGACTGCATATAATATGATCGTATTCGTTAGTAACTACGTATGCGGCATGCGCGTGTGGTGCAAACAACACTAACTACGTCATGCACGAAATAATGTCTTAATAAGGATGACTATTTGCATTCCGAATTTACAATAAGTTTTAGAGTTCAATAAATTACTTAAGCATCCAAATATTTTTTACATTCAATTTATTCGGTTCTATCTACAAGACCTCTTGATCGAGATTAAAACATAGTATCTACAGTAAAAATGGTAATATTCTGTTACATAATTATTTGGAGTCAAAAACATTTTTCTAGTATGATAGTAAACCTGTTATAATATGCACAGTATCGCTCTATGCTGTATTTTAATGATCGGTAGATACTGTTTGTCCTCATTTACTTCATTTATCATGAGTTAAGTATTTATCTTTTTATTTTGTTCATTTTCAGAAGTTCAGGTTCAGTCTAAGATATAGCATGCAGTTTGTAACCGGTGGAATTCCTCCAATACTTCTTCCTCTATGGGGAAAGCGGACGGGAGTACTGGTTGACCGCTGCTTGTGGTTGAAAGCACCCGGAGTGTTTTTATCGCCAGAATGTTCTCCTGACCGAATTTCGGTCACAGCGGCCTTCCTCAGCTGAGACTAGCCAACTACGCAGGAGATATTATAGTGCACAAGTACCTATGCGCACAAACAGGTGCACTGCACTCCCTATTCCCTCACTATCATAGTCCGATGAGACAGTAGTCGACACGACCAGAGATAAGGCGCATGACCAACGGCTGAACATTCCTTTCTTTAGCACGGAGGGATCTTAACAAGTGAAAGCGGTCACCTATTACAAGACTAACCGCTGTGAGCACAGCTTTAACCTCGCAGATGGAGTGATCTGCGCGATAGCCTCGTAGCTTAGAGCATGTAGGTATTATTCCACCAGCGCAAATCTCCTTTGATTATTTTTCTGAAATCGGCCGATTTTGGAGAAAACTACAACACTTCATTATCGCACCATCAGTTTTGGTAATAATATCGAAGTCTCGGGAGTTACACGTACACGTTTTTTTACCGTATAACATAACTCACCATAGGTATTTCTCCTACATCGTGATTGCGTTCACAAACAGTTTGTCCCGTGCGGGAATCGAACCCGCAACCTTTAGCGCAACAGTCTAATAGCCACTGCGCCAATCAGGTCGTCTATATAAATGAAATGCATATTTTGATTTATATTTTATAATTAACCCATTCATATGTTCGGTAATGCTACTGCCCACAGGTGACGCGTCTCCTTCTTATGATTAGGGGCTCCGATTGAGACCGAAACTCGTCCGGCATTTCCGAATATTGACGTGAGTAAAACCGGCATGATAAAATATCATAAAAAATAAGTAAACAAGATTTTAAAATCATTACTTTATTATCTAAAACTAAACCTAATGCTTACATAGTACATACTTACATTTATTAATAGAAACAAGAAATAGAACAACACATTTTTGGTAAGTATGGCCTATATTTAGGGTCATACTACGTACTGTTTTAAGCCGTAGAAACACGTTTTTGACGTATGAAAAATTAAGTTACATCGATTTTAATAAGTGTAAATATTACAAATTTTAGGCTGCAAGTGGCAAGTTGCCGTTCATTGTGGCGTTCTAAGGGGAGAGGCCTTTGTTCAACAGTAGATGTCTTCCAACTGATGATGATGACAAAAACAGTCATAACTTTGACTATCCCAGTTCACTTAAACTCATTCTTTTGAAAATAGACGCGCCAATATCACGCTCAAAATGTGGTGTACTTTAAAGATTACCATTAGTAACTTATTTGACAAAGGCCCCTTGGAATGATAACATAAAATAATTTCGAATCATACAATTTAAAATTATACTCTATGATAAGATAGAAAATGTCTATTACAATAGTTTTAACTGTTAAATATTATTTTTTATTTTACATCAACCAGGTAAACTTATTCTAAACAGTCCAAGTCAGATAATTAACACATATATCATTCAATCCTTACTTTACATATTTTTCCATAAATTTCTTGTGAAACTCAGACCTCAATGAGTCATTAATAAATGTATTGGATTTCTTCTCAGGTTCTGAGCGAGCACAGTTTTTGAAAACAACATCATCATCCCATCGTCTTTTTACCTGAAAATTATATTATTATGAAAATAAATCACATGTTTTTTTAGTGTATTACTCTATTTATCACAAACATACTAATATATTTATTTACATAGAATATATATTTTCTAACTTTTTTGTGGTCTGGTCAATTACAGAAACTTTCAATACAACATCAGACCTGAATTACATATTGAACATTTTAAATGCCATAAATTGCTTCTCCTATAAAAATAATAAGTTAAATAATATGAATTTAATTGTAATAATATAAACAATAAAAAAAATATTTATTACCTTCAAATCGTTTTTCTGTCCTGCTGAAGAATAATTTAACAGTGGATTTCCTGATAAAATATTCTCCATACGAATCCTTTCTTCTTCCTGTTTCTTTTCAGCATCCTACAACATAAAAAATGTATGTTTTATTTTATTTTAATTGTTTCTGCTTCTTATTGAATGTTAATTCTTGATGCTAAGGGACTTATTCCTACATAGCTACCACAAATAGCTGTCTGCGAGATTAAGCAGTTCTTAAAATTGACAGTCTTCTGTGTAGTGACAGATTTTTCCACATTGAGACCCCTTTATGCCACTGCAAGCATGTTAATTGCGTACATATATGTATATGATGATAAATGAAAACAATTTAAATTTGTTTAAAATACAATACCTTTTTAGCTTGTTCTATTGCTCTTTCTTTTTTAATTTTGTTAAGCTCTGCTAACAGCGCCGCAGTGTCATCATCTGAGTCATCAGAGTCTGATGAGTCACCCTCTAAAGGATCATCAGCATCCAAGCTGGCTGCCGGCACTTGGTCTATTTTTGGCCTCTTAATTGTAGGCTCAGTCTGTCGTCTAGTACCTGAGCTTTTGATATCCTTCTCCCTTTCATCTAACTCTTTACGGAAATCTCTTGACCGTAATTCATCAGTGGTACCTTGGCCTTGTTCTCTGAAATCATGAGCATGAGTGTCATTGCAATGGAATTATCATATCAGTGTCACTTCAATTTAATTCCTACCATCATGGTTACTACAGCATGTTCTCAGAATAAGTACTTTGGGTAACAATTACGTTCGTGGGACAATTACGTTCGTGTTAATAGTAATAAAAACATTTTAAAAAGCATATACTTGCCAATATCTACAATAAATTGCAATAGTATTTTAAAATTACACTAGAAAAACGATAAAATACCTGTATTTTAATTTAGTATGTCCAGGTAGATCTCGACTGGAATACTGCCGAGATATCGCACTCAAATCCTTTTCACCTCGCCCTGTACCTCCTCTAGCTGGGTCAAAAGTAGGCCTCGCTGCTGTCGTCATTGTGAACTAAACTGTAGTAAACTGAAACCAAATCTATGATTGATTTGTGTAATAATAATTAATGATACAATAACAAATTAACAATTAAATGGAAAAGTCATCAAATAATATCTTAACTTCGATCTCCACATACTACAACATGCACACATAGTTGACAATGAAAATAATAGTGTTGTCAAGCATATTTTTTATTAGGTACATATTTCAAATTCAAATTATTTATTCACTTACCTGATTTTTGTCAAAATCAACACAAGTAATTTTTTTGTAAAGAAATTAAATACGATAAAGTCATAAATTCAGAATCTACAAGTTGCTCACCACACCATTCATAGGTCTCGTCTTGTTACTTGTCAAATGTCATTGTCAAGTCAAAACAAAGATTAAAAATAGAAAAGGTAGTGTTGTACACTTAATCAAACTATTTTCTTCTGTTTCTCGATTTATTTTACTTAGATGTTGACTTTGGACCCTTCTCGTTCTCTTGATTTCTATTATTCTGTTTGACTCTTGCAGTTTGCACTTGCAAACATGAACGGGAAATCTCAGTAACTGCACTCCTTAAAAACATATGATAATTTTGAAACATTATTTTATCTAATTTATAACATGACATCACATTCATAACACAATTTTTGCGAGCTTCCCACGACGGAACGGAGAAGCTTATGCGTATTAATATTACACGTACCAATTTTCAAAAACGGGTTGACCGATTTTCATGCGGTTTTCCGTAAAATCGTTTCTACTAAAACGTTTATAAGGTCGTCGTGGGTCTTTTCAATTTTTTTTATTTTACTTTTCTATTTAATTATTCTATAAGTCTGTCATGGTTAACCAGATCGAAAGACTAGCTTGAATCTAAAAAAAAAGCAGGTATTTTATTATTTATATTACTGACTATTGCTTTTACTAATGTATAGATCGCTAGAGTAGGCGGTATATTTTAAATGACACTGTGTATCAAATGTTTCTATCAATAATTAATTAATTATGCATAAAAACTTCGTCTGAATAAAAAACATGAGAACGTAATGTAAGTAGATGTAGGCGTACAATAAAGCATACTCTATCTATCTATCTACTATGGTGGGATCTAGTACTATTTATTACCTACAACGCCATCTATAACATAATATATGATCTGAAACTTAATGAGCTTGGCATAAATGCTATTAACATTTGAGTCTGAGCCATGTATGAGGATATAATATTATGTAATGCTGTAACATGGTATAATAATATCATCATCATCAGCCGGAAGACGTCCACTGCTGAACAAAGGCTTATAATAATATACTCCGCCAATATTGATAATGATGATAATCGACTATTGTCAGATCTATATTACAAAAATTACTTTGTGGTATGTATCTTATCTGTGGCTCATACATGCAGTCTGGCAACATTAATGTTGCTTTTGGTTTATAGCCTAAAATTTAAGAATTTGATAAATTACAAAACTTGTGCCCTTTTAATTATTATTGAATCAACTTTAAAGAACATCATTAAGGTACGCAACGTTAATATACATAATCGTATAATTATGAAATCTAAGAAATAGAACGAAACTTGAATTAAAGTAGGTGCGTCGAACATGAGCATAATGGTAGACCTAGACGCCATTTTGTGCTCATATTAAGCAATTTACTCATTTTAACAACATTGCCATGGTTACATAAAATAGAGAACGTATAATCGCCTTAAAAAAGTTATTAAAACAATTTATATTGCTGTCTACTAACTTCATCTTGACAAACTTGAAACTGGCATGTTATGTTTTCCTTTTACACTCACAGTCTGAATTACATTTTTCCAATAATTTTTTGACTTACAGAATGGCTGAAGATTTAGATGTAGAAGCAATGTTGGAAGCGCCCTATAACAAATCGGTATGTAAAACATTATTATTTGGAACTCCTTAGAATAAACTAATCCTTTGTACGTATTATGTATCAAATTAACAATAATTTTAAACAACTGCAAAGTATATTCTCAAAAATATAATGTGACTATGTAAATGACTAGTTGAATCAAATATATTTTTCACATTTCCTTAAAAAAATTATAATATAATTATGTGTAACTGTAACAAATTCATGTATTCTTACGATAGTTAAAAATACCATGCTTTGTTAAATATTTGCACTTAAACTTCTAACAAAAAGAAAAATGATTAAAAACATTAATAGATTTTTTTAAATATTATATGTCCAACTACAAATCTTGTGCAACAATGTACTTCATGATTTAATTCTCTAATAAGCATAATTTTGAGCAGACACAATTTATAGGCACTTGGCTTGTAACTGTTTAAAGATGTTATAAACGAAGGTTTGAAAGTTACTTTTATCAGTTAGTAACCAGTTAATTACATCTCTGAACAGCAACTGGTAAGAAATATGAAACAAAATTACATTTGAGAATCGTTTCTTGTATTTATAGAACTTTGTGGTAATAGTCGAGCATACTTCACCGACCTGAACAGACAGAGAGGTATCCACTACTATACTTACCTAATTTTTTATTATTTAAAAATTCAACATCCTAACATTGTTCATTAAACCTTTATAAAATTACAGTCAAAAATAAAATTTAAATAGAGAGTAATTATGAAAAAAGACCATGAGCTGATGGGTCATAAATCTTTTGCAGAAGTATCCCTGTGTGATGTTAGCGCTGTGTGCATCCTTTGTCAGTGGTTTTACCAACGGTAAGTGTAGACCAGGGCTGCAAGACTACCATGACATGGATGAACATTGGTTGGTTATAAACCAGCTATCAACAGTAGCCTAGGCAAAGTAAAAAAACCATCAACATTTGTATTGTTTCAACTGTGTAATTTATACCTAAATGGCATTGTTGAAATACTGCAAATGTTCTCCATGTTGTTGTTATGAATTAACTAATGCATTTTTATTTATTCACTCGGCGTGTGTTGCTGTGGCGCTGCTTCTACCTTGTGCTTTGTGTGACAGGATAACACTTCCTCTTCAAAGCATCGATCGGACAAGTATTCTGATAAGCACAAAGACAAGGAGAGAGATGGAAGCAGAAGGTAAGATCTTCTGGTTTAAATTTAAAAGTAGTAATTATGAGTACCTACAGTAATACCTTGACCTACGACTTCGTGAATTCGGAGTTACGCGATTTTAAAATCTCGTTGATTTGTTTTTTGTATGAGTGCGATAGAATTCTATTAACTCATTCTCCCCCACACTTTGTTCAACTAATGTACATTTTCGGGCGTATCGTACTAAATCGGTGAATATCTATAACCTTTTTTTATATACTTCTAATCTAAGAATAACCCCGACTTCGCGAATTCGACTTAATGCGGTTATCGCTCAGTGCCACCTATCGAGTAACTTTCCCCAAAGTTTATAACTATATTGTAACATATGGAATGCAATAAATTATTGAGTATATATTTAGACACGTAAAACTTAATCGTTATGTATTCAAATATGCATATTACATATTATTATAGACGTAGCCGTTCAAGAGACAGAAGACGGTCAAAAGAAAGAGATAATCGTCGTTCAAGAGAAAGAGATGACAAAAAAGACAAAGATCGTGAAAGGGACAAAGATCGCAAAGATCGAGATCGGGACCGTGAACGCGATCGTGGTGACCGCGACCGGGACCGGGGAGATCGGGACCGCGAACGCGACCGTGGAGCTGAGCGGGAGCGTGATCGTGACAAGGATAACAATAAGGATAGGGATAAGGATCGCACTCATAACCGAGATAAAGACCGAGACAAGGATAAAGAACGAGAACGCGACAAAGATAAAAGACGGAGTAGGGATAAAGAACGTAGCCGGGAACGTGATCGTAGTAGTCGCGACCGTACAGCAAACAACAAAAAGGAAAAGAGCATTGAAAGAGACCCAGCAAAAGAATATCGCTCAAAGTCTAGAGGACTAGAACCAAAATTAGATGATTTACCTCCAGAAGAAAGGGATCTTCGTACTGTATTTTGTATGCAATTATCTCAACGAATTAGAGCAAAAGATCTTGAAGAATTTTTCTCATCAGTTGGGAAAGTTAGGGATGTAAGACTTATCACATGTAATAAAACTAGAAGATTTAAAGGCATAGCTTATATTGAATTTAAAGATGCAGAATCTGTGCCTTTGGTAAGTTCTATCTATGAATAATTATATACTTGGATAAATTATTCTACTTTCTTCTGTAAATAGACATATAGAAAGTCTATGAACAGAAGTAGAATAATTCATATTGACAATAAGTTAATGTTGTAGAACCTATATGAAATATTATTGTTTCACTCTTGTGCCATTACTTATTTAAATGTTAATTTATAAGTTCAAATCAGCACTCCTCTAAATCCAAAACTAATAATAATATCATCTATAATCTGAAATTCATTTACAGGCTCTAGGTTTGACTGGACAAAAATTGCTTGGTGTTCCTATTATTGTACAACACACCCAAGCTGAAAAGAACAGGGTAGGCAATACATTGCCTAACTTAGCACCAAAAACCAGTAACGGGCCGACAAGACTATATGTTGGTTCATTGCATTTTAACATTACAGAAGACATGCTACGCGGCATATTTGAACCTTTTGGAAAAATTGACCATATTCAACTTATGACTGACCCTGAAACAGGAAAAAGTAAAGGCTATGGATTCCTAACGGTAAGTTACTGTTTTACATTGATAAATAATTACTGTATAAATTAAATTACAGTATAGTCTTCTTGATTTGTCACTTAATAAAGGTCTAATTCAGCATTGCACCATGAGATTCATAATTAGGCTGTATTAAAACTATAACTGTATTTACAAACTTATAAACAAACTTTTATTTTAGTTCCATCATGCAGCTGATGCAAAAAAGGCAATGGAACAACTAAATGGATTCGAACTAGCTGGTCGACCAATGAAAGTCGGCAATGTGACTGAACGGACTGATGGTGGTTCTAGTACACGGTTTGACGCGGATGAACTTGATCGCGCTGGTATTGATCTAGGTGCAACGGGCCGGTTACAATTAATGTTTAAACTTGCAGAAGGCACAGGATTACAGGTAATGTTAAATTATATCATATATACACCCCCTTATATCCTTTAGATGTTATCTATATCAAGATAAAAAAGTTACTACAAATCGATCATACATCATACAAAATAGTCATATTAATATACAAGTAGATGTTGTTTCTGCTCTAATTGTATACTGATTCCTTCTTGGCATATTACATTCATTTATTTTACAGCAGCATGCAGATTTCAGGAAAAGGACACATCAGAGTGAAGTTTTTAACACTATTCTCTGCACTGCTGAGTAATGTACACTCTAACCTTGCCACAATAACAAATAATCTTAACTATCTATAATCTGTGTTCTTGTTTCAATGTATATTTTATATAATAAGCAATTAAAATTACACACAAAAAGACATAACTTTTGATAAATTCTTGTGAAATTTAGTGAACTTTTTTCTTGTTGTTTTAGGTAACTACTAAGATAGCACGGGTTCAATTTCACATCACTTTAAATTTGCAGCTTCATGGTCGCCAAGAAGACTTCCTTCAACCATTAGAATTAAGATACATTGTTAATAATAAGTCAAAATTAGATTGTTGTTCTTTTTTCACCCTAATTAATTGGGCTTGATTTCAGATTCCTCCTGCTGCAGCATCAGTATTGATGGGAGCTGGCTCAGCACTAGTAACTCCACAACCTCAAGTTGCACCACCAATCGCAACACAATGTTTTATGCTCAATAATATGTTCGATCCAGCATCGTAAGTATTATGAATTATTGGTTTTACAACTGGTTTGCATTTGGTATCAATTATAATATTATTTTTACAAATAATAATATTTATTTCAGGGAAACAAATCCTAGCTGGGACATTGAAATTAGAGACGACGTTATAAGTGAATGTAATAAACATGGTGGAGTGTTGCATGTTTACGTAGATAAAGCATCTCCACAAGGGAATGTATACTGCAAATGTCCGACGATAGCGACGGCAGTGGCCTCAGTGAATACCTTGCATGGACGGTGGTTCGCTGGCCGCGTCATAACTGCGGCTTACGTGCCGCTTGTCAACTACCATTCTCTATTTCCTGATGCTATGACGGCACTAACTCTCTTGTTGCCGACCCGACAACGATAAACTACAGTAATAAGCATTTATTTTAATAGTTTCGGTCTTGAGTGTATACTGATTATATCTAGTGATGACCTAATTCTAGATAATAAAGTTATTATTACGTAAATTATAACTGTGTATTCATTTGTTAATAAATGAGTTATTACTTGCTTTTCTGCTACCATACGTATAATATTCGTAACGAGAGACTGACATCAGACTTATAAAGTACTGTTTTTGCCATCAACGAACAAGACACTGAAAAAGATTTAAATCTTTGAATTCTTTGATCCTAAATACTAATAATAGGTACTAATGAAATAAATTATTCTCAAATGAAAACTACCGTTTGAAACCTTTTTGAAGTTTAGTCTCTCCTGTTGGACTGTATTTACCGTGTCTTCTATTCAAATTATCATTTTTACTAAGTATGGCCACTTCTAGTGCTTATACTCACCGTTCTAAGCAGAAACATTTTAATAAAACTAGTTATGAAATAAAAAAAATAATATTGCAACTACTACAACAAACTTTATTGAAAGAAATTTTTAATAAACTAATGCATAATTAGACTGCTTTTATCCAATCAATTTCTAAAGTTGCAGGTCCTTTCTGTTTTATCGGTTGGTATACTCCACCATACATTTGTATTCCTAGACTAGTAATCTGAGATAAATCTAAGGTTCCATTGTTGGTAACTCTTTTACCCCTGTAGTAAGCCTTAAATTCGGAAAATTTAAGGTTGCGAATGGAGAAATCGTCCTTTGGTGCCTGAAAAAAAAAGTATCATAAAACATCTTTCAACTTACATATAAGCAGTTGGGTAACGAAAATTATACTTATTTTTTCTTAAGGTGACTACTAGTTCATAATGCTGGGTAAGGACCCAGCAGACGTAACGTAGTGCTAAGATACCGTTACTACACGGCCATAGGGATCTTATATACCCATACCACTATAAAAGCTCGCTGCTGGCCGAACTAGTATTACTATAACTCGTAGCCAACCAAGCCATTTATCATAAATATTTCATATTTTAAGTAGGTACCTACTAATTACTAACAAAGATAAATGCTATATATTGTAAGTCATACCTGGAAATATTGCTCAAATGAGTAGTTGGGTTCGTCATTTAAACCTTTGTGCCTCAAAATTACTTTGAACCCATTATACTGTCCTTGGCCTCTACACTTGACTTGAAGTTTTGTGTGGCCTGTAAGGTTATAGGTCCGAATAGCACGTATCCCGGCAAAACCGGCACCGTTGAGTTGCGGATTTAAAAGAGCGAAGAATATAGCTCGCCTGAATCCAAGGTTCTTGTGTATGACAAATATGGCTTTAGACATGCCAACATCACGTACTGTGTCGGATTGCTCTTGCCAAGCTTCTACATCATCGTTTTTGGTAAAGTCAAAGAGGAATTGCCCTTCCTCGGACTCGTTAATGCTGCAGAAACAAGAAAGTATAATAAAATAAATGCTATTTCAGTTCTGTGCCTTCGGCTTGACCTTTCGGAGATTAGCTATCATTCCTTCAGCACGCACAATCATCTTACCTAGGCCTAGCTTCGTCTATGAGTGAGTGGAGCGGCGCGGGGAGGGTCCCCGCGCGGGTGAGGCGGCAGGGGGCGGGCGGCGCTTTGCGCGCCGCTCGCGTCTTCCTGTTAGTACGCTGTTATTTACCTTGCGGTGCGCACGATCTTCTTATAACCAAGTTTAACGTCGTTGTGACGTTTGTGAGTTAAGTGTTTCTAGTGTGATAAGTGCATCATTACGCTGGAAGCGGTAAGTGATTTTATATTTTAGTTTTGTCTATGAGAATAAGAGTGGCGTACGTATTCATTTACGTAAACAGAAATAGTTAACGGGTATCAGTACGTTACAAATACTGTACCCTAAACGAATAATTCGGCCACATAGTATCTGTATTGGTCGACAATGTGTGTTAGTAGCAGTTTTATAGCGAAGAAGACGCGCCGTTACCAGTCTCGTACCTCTTGGTAGGTACACTTACAGTAGAAAGTTCGTCTTCACTAGGCGCAGCTTATCAGCTCACTAGTTGCAGACTTAGGGTTACTCACCCTAAAATGACCGCCGTTATTCAGCCCGGCTTCCGAAGTCTCACGACTTCGAGGTCGCAGCCGTACGGCTCGTAAACCACAGCCGTACGGCTCGTGAGCCGCAGGCGACGGCTCGTGAGCCGCAGCCGTTAGGCTCGTGAGCCGCAGCCGTTAGGCTCGTGAGCCGCAGCCGTAGGGCTCGTGAGCCGCAGCCGTTAGGCTCGTGAGCCGCAGCCGTAGGGCTCGTGAGCCGCAGCCGTAGGGCTCGTGAGCCGCAGCCGTAGGGCTCGTGAGCCGCAGCCATAGCGCTCGTGAGCCGCAGCCGTAAGGCTCTTGGCCCTATACTTGCGACATTTAGCAAGTAATTTTATCTGAGTCTTATGGCAACTTTGTCGTTTTGCTTCAGATGGCTCAAGAAGCTTCCCTCGTCTCACTGGGGGAGCTGTTGGAGGAGACTGGCGTATCCGAGGGCGATAACGAGATCCTAGAACGCTTAAAGCTTCTAGCGCAGGAGTTGCTGCCCGAGGGTTGGACCACTTGGAAGGTGACTCGGTTATCAAGAGAGAACATCTTTGGTGAGAGCGTCGATCCCCAGGTGCTAAACAAGCTAAGGTTTGCCTTACCAACAGACCAAATAGCTAAGGCTTTCGTTCCGGAGGCGACTCGGCTTTCAGAAAAAGGGTTTCGCGACATAAAGTTAAAGATGCTAGACTGGGCTTTCACGAGAGCCTTAATCACTAGTCCACCTGCAGTCTGTAATAAGATAAGGGGCTCTGCTGCCGCGACCGAGTTATTCAATGTAGCAGTTAGGCCTGAAAGGGCCATGTCGCGAAGGGAAG
Source organism: Abrostola triplasia (assembly GCA_946251915.1). Classification (NCBI taxonomy): domain Eukaryota; kingdom Metazoa; phylum Arthropoda; class Insecta; order Lepidoptera; family Noctuidae; genus Abrostola; species Abrostola triplasia. Next base: position 6,728,699 of record OX276423.1, read on the forward strand.
CCGATCGAGCCTTATCTCTCGACGCGGACAGCGAGCGTACGAGTATGAAGAGAAGACGAGTTTCTTCGGATCCCGAATCAAACGACGCATGGGCAAATAGATCTAAACGCTCCAGAATTGACATTCTTGAGCAACGAATGAACGAAATGTTCTCAAATATAATGGATAAAATAGATTCGTTGACTCCCGCTACAGATGACCCATCTCGGGAGAGTTCTCCCGATGAAAAGTCTTCATCGTACGAGGAAGATGCTCCCGTTTCTTCGAGGATGGAGTCACCTAATGATTGGCACGCACCGCCCTTGGGCTCTGGTTTGGAACCAGATTCTGTAAGTCCTTCTTGGCCTGAGTTGGAGTTTCTCCCTGCAGTAAAGGAAGTGGAACCTGCGATCCCAACACCGTCAGAGCATATCAAAGCAGAAGGCATTGCCTGTCAGAGGTTCGGGTCAGAGGCGTGGAATCGCATAAGATATAAAGAAGTTGTTAAGAGGTTACACGCATCTCCGGTCTTTAGCGCCTTGAAGGTTAACGCTGAGTTGAGTGACCTCGGAATACAGACTTCAGGTCTTCTCAGCAAGCAGGATGGAGTTTTAGGCACAATTGTCCATGGTCTTCTCTGTCAGAGAAAAGCTCTGGCTGAAGAGCTCAAGAAGCTTGCAGCAGATTTCCCAGCGGCAGCCACCGACTTAAAGAAATTATTGTCCGAAGACTCTGATTTTAGGGCAACATCCGACGATCTACTGCAGTATGTGTGTGCGCATAGAGCTGAAACAATTGAGCTAAGACGTAAAAACTTTAGAACCAAGAGTGACGCACTAACGTCTTTGCTCCAAAAAATACCACCATCAGAAACACACTTGTTTCAGGAGGAAAGACTATCTAGCTTTGTAAGGGACAATGGCGGCGCGTCACGTATTTTTCCCTCTCGCTTCGGGAGGGCTCCGGATAAAGAGAGACGGCCCTTTCAGCAATCTGGTAAAGGTAGCCAGCCAGTTACGCCCCGTACACAAAGGTCTAAAAACCCAGGTTGGCACACTCGGTCATCCCAAGCATCAAAGCAGAAGCAATCAAGTGGTAAGCCAAAGAGGGTCGATAAGAAGGAGCAGCGTCAACAACGCCGTAAATATTGACAAGGACTTCAGAGGGGGGCAATTAAAAGGCTACAAGCAACAGTGGCGAAAGCTGGGAGCCCCAGTTTCTATCCTAAAGATAATAACCAGCTATGCGTTACCATTCGCAAGGAAACCCCCGTCTATCCCACTAAGCCCAAAGTTAATGACACAATTTGCCACAAATCCCTCAAAACGAATGTCTCAGGAAGTATCGACTCTATTGAATCTAGGCGTAATCGAAAGATCAACGGTAAAGACGGGTTTTCTATCAAGAATGTTCTTGGTACCCAAACAGAATGGCAAACTACGGCAAATTTTCGACCTTCGGCGACTAAACCTTTACTTAAGCTCAAGAAAGTTTCGTCTAGTAAATCAAAACTACGTTCCCAAGTTTCTTCAGAGGGACGACTTCATGGGAAAGATAGACATCACTCAAGCATATTTCCACATACCAATAAGAGAAAGTCATCGCCGTTACCTCGCCTTCTCTTACGAAAGCCAGCTTTACCAAATGACCTCACTGCCGTTCGGTCTCTCAAGTGCTCCACTAGCCTTTTCCCGAATAACCAAGTGGGTAGCAAGCATGCTAAGAGCGCGAGGCATGCGCGTTCTAGTTTATCTCGACGATTTCTTATTTGCCCATCAAGACCCCCGGATACTGGAATCGCAAATGAGGCTCGCTATTTCTCTCCTGCAAAGTCTCGGTTGGGTCCTAAATTTGGAAAAGTCGATTGTGAAAGCTACACCAGAGATAGAGTACTTAGGTGTCATTTGGAATACGTTTGCCAACAGGAAAAGTCTACCGAAACAGAAATGCGATCAGTTGTCAAAAGATCTAAAAAGACTAGTAAATGGCCGTTGTTGGAGCTGGAGTCAAGGCACCTCGGTGATAGGCAAATTGGGATTCGCATCTCTGGTGACTCCCTTGGGGCGCCTATTTACAAGAAACCTGCAGAGGGCATCTCGTGCTCTATCAGAAGAGTACCCCGAGAGGATGTGCAAGCTGCCAAGGGCGGCCATAGACGACTTGAACTGGTGGCTAAAGAACCTATACAGACCGGGAAGAATATTCATTCCCGAACCAGGGATATTTATAACCACGGACGCCTCCAACTTAGGCTGGGGAGTTCAAGTAGGGATCCTTCACTTCTCACAGCAATGGACCAGGGAACAACTAGACTGGCATATAAATCAAAAAGAACTTTATGCGGTTTCAATGGCACTGACCAAATTCGCAGAAGTCATGAAGGGACAGGCGGTAATGGTTCAATCAGACAACAGGACCGTTGTAGCATACCTGAGAAATCAAGGGGGAACGAGATCATTGACCCTTTTGAAATCAACCAAGGAGTTACTTGTACTGGCCCATCGCTTGAAGGTAGACCTTCTCCCTTTTTACATCCCAGGTCGGTACAACACCATAGCAGACTCTCTCTCTCGAGGCAAAGATCCCCCAGATTGGCATCTCGGGAGGGATATAACGACGAAAATTTTTCTAAAAATGGGCACGCCCCAAATAGATCTTTTTGCGACAAATCTGTCCAGAGTAGTCCCACATTATGTGTCGCTAGACGCTCGAGATCCCCAAGCGCTATTTGTAAACGCTTTCAGCAGGGAGTGGCACTTCCAATTGGCATGGATTTTTTCTCCTCCACCGCTCATCCCCAAGGTCCTGCAGCACCTGAACGGGGCGTCGGGACTATTTCTAGTGGTTGTACCACGATGGGAAAATGTTTTCTGGAGGGGAGACCTCAAGAAGAGGTCAGTGGAGGCACCGTTTTTGATCAGGAACTTGGACCGGCATTTAGTAGACCTATCGACCAATCAAACCCCTCCGGGGATGAAGGGTCTATGTTTGGAGGTCTGGAAGGTACGGGGTGGAGCCATCTAACTGCAGGTCTTCAGGCGGAGGATGTTGCTCTTCTGCAGTCTGCTTGGCGAAACTCAACGTGGAAGACCTACAGTTCGTCATGGAAACAGTGGACTTCGTGGTGTAAACAGAATGGGGCAAAACCTGATAGGCCTCGTCCACAGGAGGTTGCGTCATATCTAAGCTTTTTATTCAGGGTCAAAAAGTTGGCGTACACAACCATTCTAATACACAAATCGGTGATAGTGACTCTTTCAAAGCCTGAGCAAAGCAAAATTCTATCTTCACATCCGCTTGTCACATCAATGCTAAAGGCAATTCATTTACAGAAACAGGCTTCAATAACCCCTAAGCCCCAAATATGGAATGTTCAGGACCTCATAGTCTGGTTAGAGTCTCATCCACCTGAAAAAAAGAGTATTTTCCAGGTTTCACGTTACGTGTCCTTGTTATTGTTGTTGGCGTCAGGACGAAGAATTCACGATCTTACTCTTCTAAGTATTGCTGCAAATAATTGCATCAGAACAGAGTCGGCGGTAACGTTTTGGCCTATCTTTGGTTCAAAGACGGATGGCACAAGAGGTCGTCAATCAGGATGGTTATTAAATAGATCAGATGACTATACTTTTGATTTAGTAAGCTGGGTCGGGTGCCTTATTGATGTCACATCGGAAAGACGTAAATCTCAAGATAATTTACATAATCTCTTTATTACTACTCGAGGAAAGGTGAAGGCCGCTTCCAGAGCGGTAATAGCCGGATGGTTAAAAACCGCTTTCAAAGAGATAGGGATCAGTTGCACTCCGGGATCAATAAGATCTGCGGTTGCCTCATATGACTACGCCAGCGACACGCCTTTGGACGAAATTTTAAAGCGGGGAAACTGGAGAGGAGCTACAAATTTCTTCAAACATTATTGTAAAGAAGTGGAAAGACCTAAGGAGTGTAGTGGAAATGCGCTTCGTACCTCTTTTGAAGCCATTTAGTGCATTTGGTTAATTGATTGTTTAATCCTATCGCGATTATTAGTTCTTTTGTTAATTGTTAAGAAGGTGCAATGAAGAAATTACAATAAATACTTGATTCTTACTGCATCACATTATTTTATTCAATTTGCATTCAAAACCGCCAAAGAAAGTCGGAAATATTCATGTATCCAGATTATTTAATTCCAATTTTATATTATGTAAAGAAATCAGGGTCACAGTACGCTGGTCTCTTGGAGCCGGCAGATAATAAACACTTCTCCGAAAGGTCAAGCCGAAGGCACAGAACTGAAATACTACCGTTTTCTACCCCGAAGGGAGGAAAACGAATATTTCAGGTCTTGCCGAGGCTTGACCTGAGCAAGGTCTTGCCGACTCTTTCGGAAGCAGGTACTAACAGGAAGACGCGAGCGGCGCGCAAAGCGCCGCCCGCCCCCTGCCGCCTCACCCGCGCGGGGACCCTCCCCGCGCCGCTCCACTCACTCATAGACGAAGCTAGGCCTAGGTAAGATGATTGTGCGTGCTGAAGGAATGATAGCTAATCTCCGAAAGGTCAAGCCTCGGCAAGACCTGAAATATTCGTTTTCCTCCCTTCGGGGTAGAAAACGGTAGTATTATTAGTGCTAAGATTCAATAAAAGAATAATGAGCTCGCTAGACCTTCCGATATAATTTCAAACAACTCTAATTGCGTTCAGGGTAAAGATCCGAGTCCAAAATAGTAGCCACCGGTATCTGTAAATTTTGTTTTCGCTTGGGTAAAACTTCTAGTAGTCGCAAAACTATGAGCCTTCCGGAGTTAGGCCTGAATACAAGAGCGCGCCAGGACCCGCATGTCAAACGAATTCTCATTAAAGAATTTGTATGTTCCATAATTCTCACTTTACCCGTAAAAGCCGCAATGCGCAATCTCTCGCAGCTAACTTCCGATAACTTTTAAAGATTTTTTGCTTCTAGAGAACATCATTTATTTAGTGGATTATGTAGCTCACAGTTATCTATGAGATCATCTCACGAAATTGATCATTACACTAACTACTATTAAGCAAGTACATTATTGTTACTTAACTTTCATTTTCTGAGTCACCGCCTAGACCGTTATTTTCACTTATTCCGCACGTGTTAGTTTCGATAGCAGCCATATTGACGAAGTCAGAGGTTAGCATAACAAGTGTCAAGTAATTCATGTGTGATAGCAAGGCAGGACAAATACAATAGCAGGATTTTTCTGTATCTTACTTCAAATATTGACCTTTTGATATCAGTTTTTATCAGCAACGAGGTTCATTGTCTATTGAGTACCTTTTGTACATAATAGGTACCTACCTAAATGTATTAGGTCTGTTGCTGATAACTGATAAATCTTAGTAAGCTACACGTAGTACGTTATCTCCGTTATTTACAAACAAAGATAATAAATTAAGTAGGTATGTGAATATTGAAACAATTCTTATTCGAGATAAACTTATGAGCCGCGATCATCTTCGGGTAACATCGGTAAGCGACATAAAAGAAGAGAAAAGTGACAATAAATTATTGTACCAGTAGGTACCTATACCTATGTAAAACAATGTCTGTCAAGTGGTTATGCGATTACGGTGCAAAAACTACCTATACCTTATGTACTTAAGAACAGAATTAAATTGAATTTAAAATAATTATTTTATAAATGCATAGAATACTTAAATTGTAACTCAAAAAAATCTTGTTTGAGACTAATATTACGGTACTATATTGGTTTTACGCGAAACAATGTCAATATTTGGTTACTATTTACGTGCCACAAGCCGCATGCCGAGTGACGGTAAATGAAAGAGATAGATCAACGTACTTAGGTACATTGAACCACCTTCATTGTATGTATTGTAATAGCGCAGATCATTTCATTTTACAAGGTATAAATTGAAGCCCTCTTGTCACCGTCAGTCCGTAGGTATGATAGGTAACAATAATTTTCATACAAAGATTATTTTTCAAAATTTTAGTTAGGGATGTTTTTTAGAAATATGGAGACACCTTATGGCATGGCTCAGTTGCAAACAAAAGTTAGATCTTAATATTATAGAAGTTAGTAACGTAATTCAATTCTTAGGTAACTATAAATATTATTTTTTCGCAATACAATTAAAATTTAAAAACGTGGTGGCCTGGCGATCATAAGGCCGGATTTGTATAAGGTTGCAAGTTCAAACCTAGGCTAGTGGGACATTTTTAATAAAATTGATTTTAACATAATTTATTTATTGCACATACATGTTATCACAACAAACATAGACCCTGTAAGGGTTTATGATGATCTTTTACGCTTTTACTGCAACAATTTTTTTGATACCTACGACAGCCCCGAGTACCTACCCAAAGGTTTTTTAAACATATTGATCATTAACCAACTAAGATAATATCTGCAAAAACATCATTACCTACCCTAGGTGGGTGCCTAGGTAAATTATAGGATGTCCCTACTTTTAACGGTAAGTGTAGGTAAACCACGAAAAATTCTTCGCAAATGTAATACTAACCTATTATCACATACACCATACAGTAACACAAAACATAAGAATAAATAAACACATATCACTCTATCACTAAACATTTTATATGATGTTATATTAGAATAAACTAATAATAAATTTTGGCACTATAACTTCAACAACGCTGTATCAAATACTTACTAATAAGTATTCGTAGATTATATTATCTGTCTTACATCCATTTGAATAAACAAAATGAATTTATGTAGTAATAATGAACATTTGACACTGTTATCTTTATAATGTTATTGACGTCTTGGCTTGGATCTTACTCCAATAAATGTAGGTACAAACATCATTAGGCGACCAGTACAATTCACAAGCCTGGCATAGGTAATATTCATCGATTGCAGGGCCTACTACCTATAATATAATTAAGTATAAAAATGTTAGCCACCTCGTAATACGGTGTTTTATTTATAAGAGACCGGCCCCTTACAATGAACTCTTAAAGCAGGACAGATTATGTAGTGAAAGCGAGACGCCGCATTACACTGCAAGTAGCAGGATCTCGCTTCCACATGATAAACTATGTGTGAGTCACTGGCAAGGGGGCTGTATAGTAAAGCTACGCAGCATGGCAGTAGGTACATACATTCCTACATACTAAACCTAGAACCGGTATGCGGTAGGTATGTACCTAGTACTAGGCTCAGTGGGTTATTATAATTCAGATAAAAATTATGCAGCTGACAGTAATTTATACGCTAATAAGTGTATACAAATCAGAATTTAAAGTCTCTTCAAGTGTTCTGTGGTTCGTTCGTGTACCTACTAGTTAGATACCAACTTTGTATTATGTTGCTGAACGCTGAGCAATAAACAATGTTTATTAAACACTCGATGTAAGGTCCAAGGAGTAATTGATTATGTACTACTTACCTACCTAACTTTGAGCGTACAATTGGTAACCTATTTTGGTAGGGTTGGCTCGAACTCAAACACGCAGCGTCATTAGATGGCAGGAAAAGTACCTATAATACATAAGTGCATGGGATTACAATTATTATAATTTAGGTATATAGGTACCTTGTTCGTTGTAAAAACTTGTATTTCATGTATTTTAAAAGCGACAGGTCGCCTTTTAAGTCGAAACAATCATGACAGTAATTGTATCCTTTTTCATCGATCAGTAGTGGTAGGTAACAGGTAAAGACAAGCAAACCTCAATAGATGTATCTATTGCCAAGGGTTTTGTAGACTTCTTGTAGCTGCATTTCATGTTTGTAGAGTGAATGAAGTCGATAGTACCTATTTATAAAAAGTGTACAGGTGTTAGACTTAGAAGGCTTACACCCGCAAAATCCGCACACAGGAAAAACGTATGATAGGCCTAATATCCAATTGTCAATGGCTTTAAGTGCCTACTTCATTTATTATATAATAATAATAGGTTCCTAACATCCACAACACAAACACTACATCTATAGGCAACGAACCGACCCACTTGGTGTAAACCCGTGATAGGTACGTCAAAATTACTAGCAGCAATGTTGAGATTCCACAAGGATACAGAACACATAATAATAATATAATAATGATCATTTCTTCGACAAGAATATGGTACAAAAGATGTTAACCTTTTGAACGCCAATCACTTCTATACAAGTTCGAGATTTTCGTGCCCTCAGCGCCACTACTTGATTAGAAGTAATAAGAGTATAAAATAAATGTACGACTTCTACAAGACCTTTTGTTATATTTTTATGAAAAAATACTCCGTTATAAGACATATTTTTAAGTTTTATCACACATATAAGTTCTTGTTTGTTTTATATTCAATAGAAACAAAAACGCCAGAAAATATTTTAATGCCCCCAACGCCAATTACTTGATATAAAGTAAGCCAGTGATGGGACACGATGAAGACCTCGCTATATTTCATCTCGTCGAAACGATCATAAATACTATTATTGCAAGAATACGACGTGAATAAATAATATTTTATAAATATTGTAAACTATAAACTAAACTAAACTACGTTTTATTCACCTTAATCGAGAATAAATAGGTTTTGTAATCATTGTCGATAGTGAAACACTGTTTGAAAAACCCATCCTTACAAAGTGGCTACTTGTCAGTGCGCACAACGCCACGAACTTGTATAGAAGTAAATCTGTGACGTCATAAGCGGACGAGTTTCAAGGTCACAGTGACTTGGTGCATTTTAGTGTAGTGCAATGTTGACACCTCGCGTTTGCGAATGTAAAAAATGACTGACAGTGATGACGAATTATTGCGACTTTTACAAGGTGTGGAGTCTGAAACAGAATTTGATAAAACTCCAGAGGACAGTGAATCGGAACGTCTAATAACTTTACAATTATTTTCTTTTAATTATGGGAAATATATACAGGTTTTCATATTGATTTTTTTATGAAATATAACAAAATATGAAAATAATTAATATCATTCAATATCAGTTTTTATTTAGCTTCGTAAATTGGTAAATAAACATTAATTTCAACTTATAATATTATTTGTCGATAAGACGTTAATCCCATCCCTACGTTTTACTATAGATACGTTATACATTTGTAGCGTGGCGCTGGAGGACACATCGCGTATTATATCGATGGGCGTCGAAAAGGTTAAATATATACATAATTATACACTACTGAGCCACTGCTGCGCTGAACCCAACACGTGACAAATATTAGACGTGAGTTTTGTGGGCAGTAAATCTTAAGATAGGTCCAGACGTTTGCCAGTTATTAATTTGTCCAAACGGTTAAAGAAATATGAAGCTTAAGGCAAGAGGCAAACTTGTGGATCCGCCATTTGTTGACAAAGTTAGTCAATAACATGTAGAAACATTGTTTTACGTTTGTGCTTAGAAGATCAATTCTCGTAACTTAAGACGTTCTCGAGCAGTGCAGTAACGAAGTGTTTTCGATATATGCACTGTGGTCTGTATTATGAAGTATACCTTTCCTTTCTGTTACACCTGTATTTACGTTGGTTTTTATTGAAAACACATCGCTACTGCATTGCTCGAGATAGTCATGGGTTAGGAGAACTACACCCTTACCATGGACTCTTTAATAGCAGGACAGTTAAAATGTGGAAGCGAGACGTCGCTACGTGCAATGTAATGGGGTGTCTCGCTTCTAAACAGGCATGCATTAATTAAGAGCTCATGGTAAGGGGGCTGATTTAGTTTTTACACAGCTATCCTCATTATTTACCTGTTCTTGGATTAACCCATTCATACAAAATGTTTGATAACATGAGTATGATGTTGCCCAGGCTTGAACCTAAATTGAAAAAGGAAATTTGAAAAATGATGGACACGAGCGGGCTGCGACACGGTGGCTCAGTTGGTTAGAGCACCGCCACGGTATGATATACTGTGTATGTCTAGATATTTCAAGGCCAAGGAGACAACTTACCTGCAAAGCTAAGCTATACCCCGCCAACTCGGGCAGCGACCGTTATAATAAGACCGAGTGCTAAGCAAAGGGGTGTAGAGTAGACCTCTAGGAATCATGATGTCGTAACAGACTGCCTTAAGCTGTAATCGGCTGTATCACCGCAGTCTCGAGACAAAAAAATCAAAAAGAAGAACGGACAGACAGATTATGTATACTTACTCTTGATTGAATTAAATTTAAACACTGATGTTCGTGGTGCCGTTTGTTCTATATTCTAAGGTGGTGCCACATCGCTAGAAAATTGCCATGTCGCGTATAATATAAAAACAAAGGACTATCACGAGGTCTATAAAATACGCAGATACACATATAAAATAACAAAACTAATAGATATTTTATGAAATTATTTTATTAATCTTTTTATTTCCCTCCACCAGAAGGCACGGCGCGCTTCAAAAAGCCAACATTTCTTAAATATCGCACAATAAAAGGTGTAGCAGTCAATGTTATTGCTATCCTGAACGGAGCAAAAAATTTATGAACCGTATAAGCTATAACAAATGTGCCAGCATTTGAACCTGCTGCTTTCACTAAAGTGCCTTCGCTTATATTAAAATACTTTAGTACTGCGACTAAGTCGATGCCACTGCAAATACAAAAAAAAACACATTAATTCCATGTATAAATTTTATGAAAAACAATATCAAGATAAATTTTATATTATTATGAATGACATTGATGAACAGTGATTTAATGAGATTGTTACATTGGAGCAGAACATAACATACCTAGATATTAGAAGATAGCAGGTCCCCAATGATATCAGAGAAATGCTCATATGAAATACAATCACTGTTGAACCATATTCTTTGATAGCATTTTTCAACTTGTCTTTAGAACTCATTTTGGTTTTTGTATCAGTACTCATAAATCTTGTTCCAACAGCTATGCTTTGAAAAGAGGTAAACAAAATATTAACATTTGAAGTATAATGTCATTTTCATTTTGTTAAACTTAGTTTCAATATCACAGATCAATGCAATTATTTACTAGTGATATCTTTATTAGATGAAGACATGAAACAAAGGCTACAGTTTAAATCAAACTAAAAGTATGAAAATCTGTACAAAAAGTAATGTTATAAACATTTTAGGTTATCCAAAGCATATCAGGTGTAAATTATTAAACTTTATGAATAAATATGCACAGCTGGTTTAGTTTTGTGTACTAAACAGGTTGTTAGCATCAAATAAAACTTTCTAGAATAACAAATATGTTGTAAATATATTTATATTTTATAGATATCATTTATATCACAACACAATAACCAAATGAGAAATCAATCATTATACTTAAATAGGATTTAAGTCACAGCCACTTAACAACATCCTACTTGGTTATTTATTATTAATACCAAGAACAAATTTGAAAGCAGTGCAATGTTAGTAGATGAAAAATGAAAAACATTAATTAACAATTTCAATATGTTAACATGTCAACTTTGAATAAAACATACTCATTCTTACCCATTTATTAGAAAAGAGGAAAATATTCTACTAAAATGCTGGCATATCTGTGGCTAAATCCATGCTCCAATAACAAACTCCTATGGCATGCTTTGTTACTTTTACACAAACAAATATTTTTATACTCAAAACATCTATGAGACTATACATAAGCTAGTTCCAATGCAAAATACAATGAAACCACCTTATGGTTTGTGTTAGTATTGTTAGTGCATGCATAACACTTGAAGTAATTATTCCTATTTACATACCGTCATTTAATACTCTTGCACGATACTCATTTCTAAGTGTCAAGTAATGAGCACTGTGTAGATGATCAGAAAGATACTTGTGGCCTTGGCCCCACTGTGACCCAGGCATGTTTAGATGGGTATGGTTTCCACTAAATGGGCTGGGTACATTGCTCTGCATGGAGGAAGACAAACAGACAGCACCTTGGCAATCATATTTGTTAAGATGTGGGTCTGACTGAACAGTGATGTCAATGCTGCCCAAGTCGATTTGTTTTCTGTAGCACGAGCTTATAACTGGCCCAGATATATCTCGTTCTCTTAACGGCGAGAATCTACCGGTTTCGGATGCGTTTATGTCGACTACATTAGTCGGCAGTTTTAAAGCCGCGGCTGGGGGAAATTTAAGACCAGTCGTGACGTGTATGCGGTTAATGTCCTGCCCGACATTGTTAATAAAGCCACCTGAAAAAGTTGAAAAGCGATGTAAATCCATGTTCATCCGATTGTATACAATAAACAATTACCAAGGTCATGATCAACTTACCAAACAATGGATTTGATAAATATTGTTTACACTGTAAATAATTGCTAGGCCTAGTATAAATTTTGTACATTTTAACAAATTATAGATGATTTTAACACATATGAATACTAAGATACTGAATTACACACACAAAATGGAAATTTCCGTCCGCTCTATAAACACGTAACAAAGCTAAATTGACAGTGACAACTAACACTAGTTTCAATCAACGTTTGACAGTAAAAAATCATCGACTAAAAACTAAAGTCAAAGTTTTTACTATGATTTTGAATATTGCACGTACGCTGGCAAAAACTAGATCTTCAAATTAATAATCTAACTAATAATTCATTTATCTATGGTTGCCTGTACATCTCAGAGTGTACATAAATACTATATCATAAGAATGGACATTTATATATATGGGTTTGTAATAATCCGAAAAGTTAAGACATCTATATATTCTTTTACGATTCATTTGGTTGTGGGTTCCGACAGTCGAGTCATTTCTCTGGGACATCTCGAGCTTTATTGCCTTGATGGTTCTCAATAGTTATCATTGTAGATCCTGGCTAACAGGAGTTGCAATGATGGGCACGAGTGGTGGAATTGCCCCATTAAAAAAGACCAATACTATCAATAGTAAATATTGCGGTCAACATATAAACACAAGCAAGCAAACTTCGTGACTTCTTGATACAAAAATAAGCCTTAACTTATTATATAAGATTTAGGAAAGTACGTATATAGTCGCCTCGTTAGTGTAGTGGTTGCCAAGTGCGACTGTTGTGCACGAGGACCTAGGTTCAAATCCCGGTTCGGGCGGTTTTCGGGTTCTTTTAATAGGTAATTCTCAGTAACGGCAAGGAGTTTGGACTTGTGCCGGGTTGACGACAAGGGCTCGCTCTCTATTACATATTACATTGGGACTTATAACATAACTGACAAAATGAGGGTAGGCAGGATTGATTCCCAAATCAAATGATGTTATTTGTTATACTCCAGCACGCATCAATGACTTTTCGAAATCAAATGCGTACTATAAATTACTTGCTAAAAACAGTGAGGAAAAACATGGTGAGAAAACCGGCACATCGGAGAGATTTTACACTGGTGTGTACAGCGATGTCCTAGAGACCTACAGGTTTAAACTCTGACACCAGTTTATTCATCAACCATACAATAAGAAGTGTAATATAGTTTTTTTAGCATTCAAGATATTCAGGATAATGGGCTACATTTAATTAAATATACATACTTATAGAAAGTGGATTTTTTTATTGATTAGGTAAACATACATTACGAATTAACTAGTTTTGTTAAAATAATATTATTTAACATATTTTATATTATACAGCTATATTAGAGAGGTTTAAATCGTAAATCAGAGACCAAGGCTATATGGTCTGATGGGAACACAACACTCGGCAAAGCTGTATGCAATTTTAATTCTTCGACGCTTGGCAAAGGCACTACCTGTAAATATATTGAATTAGGTAAAGTATAATAATGTATAGAATAATTTTGTTTCGTGTCGATATTAGCTTGTCAGTAAGATTCATGTCTCTAATGGCACACTTTACATCTACACTATAACTTTAATTTAAATGAGAACTTTCTAGACAATGTGCTGCAATGTGAAACTTTCTAAACAAATGTTAAATAATTGTAATACCTGTTCCACTTCTAAGTTAGATTTTTCATAAAAAATGTAATCTAAGCAGTCTGCAAACTCGGCAGTGTAGTTTGTAAACGGTGGCGTCCCACACGCACTATCAAGAGAAATATTTTGTTCCAAACTTAAACCATACACTGCTTCATCTATATCTGAAATTTAGAAAAATATAATTATATTTCTAGTTTTACAAAGAGCATTCATTTCAAGTACGAAGCACTATTATTATTCAGCCGTTAATGTATAGATTTTACAATCAAATGACCTTTAAAAAAATACCTATTATTGTGCTGTAGGTTGTCTAAGATTATTTATTAGTAAACACGTCTAAGATTATGGAATAGTTATTTTATTAGTAAATACTTACTGGATTTCCAGTCTGGTAAGTTACTTGGTGATACACCTGTTGTATAAAGCTGATATATACCACACGATGGAACACTGTTAAAATCACCACATAGTATGACGCTTATCCTTTTCTCTGGGAACTGAAATGCATTGTGTGAGTTTAATATATAACATATTGCCCGTGCACAATACTATCATATAATCTAGCAGTATTCTTTAACTAACATAAAGATTGGATACAGGAATTACCTAATTAAATCATTATTTTACTATTTACCAACGTGTTTTTCCATGAATGCCGTGTAGTCGGGACTTCCCCTCGTCACCAGCTCATGAAGAAAGGATCGGTTTGTAAAAACACGTGAGGAAACCAGTATATAGCAAACTATATGGATAACACTCACATAAGCTATAATAGTAAAATTAAATATGTGCCTACCTTTGCAGTCATATTTTTCTGAATATCCATCAACCAATAGATGACAATACCACCTTGTATAAGCCTAATATGGTCAGCATCAGGATGAAAATATAAATGCGTATTTCCAACTATTAGAACCTCATTTGGATTATCAATAGATTGTAGGTATGTAGCACTAGATATTGTTGATCTATCTAATAGTCGTGTTGTAAGAGGATTATTGTCTTTGATTTTTTCCCAAATTGGTTGGAGACATGGTTTAGTCTTTACAGCTTCAGATAACACTACACTGTCCTCACCTATACACCTGAAACATGTATTATGTTATTAAAATACATATTTAACTACTAAAATACAACAGTTGAGGTACTAAACAATCATAGTAGTACATCATTAAATAATGTATAATTGTTTAATAAAATCTTAAATCATAATCAATAAATTCAGTACAGTATAATATGGATGGGACATACTTATATCGGTTTTTTCTGTAAAAGCAAGCCAGACCTTCAGCAACTTCTTTTCCCTTCTTATAAAAAGAACTGTCTAAACCTTCAGAACCCAATATAGGTTTCAAAAAGTTTTGAAACAACTTGCAATCCACTTCTTGTAGGCATATTATGTCACTATTATAACCTGAAATAAAATAATATGATGTTACATAAATAGTTGTGTATTTAATTATTTATAAAAGTACAAGCAAGACTTAAGACTACCTTGATGGTGTAGTAGTCACTAAGCTCAACTGCTGAGTATGAGGTCTTGGGATCAAATCCGAAATCAGGAAAGTGTTACTAGGTTTCTCTCTAGCCAATTATTGATGGATATAAATTAAATATAACATCCATTTATTTACACATACAAACTTACCTAGCAATTCTTTCAAAATAAGTTGTTTTCTATAATCTATGTGTAGTGCATAAGGAGGACAGTATGGATGCAGAACTGTTCTAGTGTAGTCTGAATCACAATATAAGTTGGCCAATATGTTGTATGAAACACATCTGAAGCTGTGAATAAAGACACAAAACATCAGATATGTGTTGTAATAAAAAAATATAGTGATGGTTACTATTGACTTGCTTTATGTGAAGCTTGTTTATTTTTTTAATATGGACAATACTCAGAAACCAAAAATGTGGGCTCCACCAGTAAATAACACTTATTTGCCATCAAAAACCCTATCAGAGAATTGACAATATCAAATTGATTGATACACACCTGATTTAATGTTTTAAATTAACAAAACAATTGTAGCCTTATTATAGTTTGACTTAGTTAAAATAAATGTTGGTCATATCACTTTTACCTTTTATCTCTCATTTTCTGTTTAGTGAACAAATGCCTTGTTTCAAATGGGCATTTCCCAGGACCAGCTTCAATAAAATTTTTAGCTATTGCCTCAACAGCAGGACCAACCATTGTATCATTACCTATAAATTAAGAGCATGGGAATAAAGATCTTATATACTGAGTAATTAGGTTGGTGCAGTAAAATAACAGATGCAAGGGAAAATATCAATTTTGTGATTAAAGTTAACTATCAATATTTTTGTACTTTCAACTGTTATGACAATGTACATGTAAAAACCAGAGAACACTAGGATAAATCCTGTAGCTAGGGCTGCTATCAACATATGAATAATTTTATGAATATTGCAATAAGACATAAATTCCAGGCAATTAGTTATTATAGGATCAACTAATGACTTCCATGAATATACCATCCAAATTTTATTTTGAAGGACATTTAAGAGAATTTGCCTAAGTAAAAGCTTTTATATGTGCTTTTAATGGCATATATACATTAATTAAAATAATACACTTGCCTGGTATACATTCTAATTTTAATTTCCTGCCCACATCTTGTGCAAGCGGTGTATAAATATAGTTTTTTCCAGCCAGCTCCCATTGCTCTTCCTTGTTTAGTTCCTCTTTTATATTAAGATTTGATGAAGAACCTTTATACCAATTAAAAATACATTTCTCATGTTTAGCATATTGGAGTTCGAAGTTTTCCGGGTAAACTGGGAAACCGGCTAAAATACTTTGTGGTAAGTTCATATTTAACACCCATGGTGAATTAAATATTACTTCATAAATATTATTGCACATTTTTAATTTGACTGGACCTTTTATTGAAAACAACTCGTTACACAAACTGTTTTCATCGATAACATCATTATTTGAATCATACAATTCTATGTGAAGTTCTTCATTATCTTCTGTAGATTTTTTCTTCTTATTCCCCTTAGTCATTACTTTTTGAATGTTAGTTTTAATACGAGTAAGAAGTACTTGCAAACTTTCTGATGGCTTTCTGCTAAAATTAAACTGCCTCGAAGACCCTTTAATATCTAACAAAAAAGAAATATCAACTTTGTCCTCCTGTTGAACATATCTAAAATAGCATTTATTCATGGTGTTATATTTTGATTTGGAAATTAAAGAGGAATAAAGGCGACTAGGCAAAAGGTTTACTCGGAATAACATAATAAACCATCAATATCCTGTTTTATTTTGTCACTATTCTGTTATACAAATCATCACTACTGTAGAAAACATAGGTAAAATTTATTGTTGGTCACAGATTGTTGGTTGTGATAAATATAACCTCTTAGATTAGCCTGTCACTGTCACAGGTCTCTGTACTGCTGACTGCTATCACTTTAGCTGTCACAGTGTTACTATAGTGTTACTGCTCTTATTTTACCACGCCAACCAAAACATAATTAGTTACAAGATTTTAGATTTCCGCGATTTGTATACATCATACAATATAATTATCTACGCGGTTAAGACCCGTTAACTCTTATTGTATGATAATTTGTTACATCAAAATTCTAATAGTATATCGCATGGTGTAATAATACTTACTCAGTTGCATGCCATAGGAGAGGCCTATGTCCAAAACATAGTGATTACATACTCTCTGCTATGTCCACCTGTGGACTGAGATAAGCTGATGAAAATGCTTATGCTATAACAATATATAAGATCATTTTATATTACCTATTTCTATAGAATCATTAGCTGGAAGACATCCACTGTTGAACAAAAGTCTCCCCCTTAGAACGCCACAATGTACAACAACTTGCCATTTCATAGAATAAATCTAAGATATTTTCATGAATTTCTTTGTACTGTTGTGGAAGGCTGAAGATCGAGCGAAGCGGCGTGCCATAGGAGAGGCTTATCTCCAGCTGTGGATTGAGACATGGTTACTCATTTTATCTATGACTGTGATATGCTGATGATGGTTCTGATGATTGCAATAGGCACGTAACTAACTGAGAGACTATTTAGGTAATAATATGATATCACACAGCAAAGGACAGTTTTATTATTTGGCTATATTTGTATTATTAAATAGTCTAATATACTCATCGAATGTCTGTAGTATTATAAAATAAGCATTTTTTTTTTTTGCCGATTTAAAGGTATTGTGCAATGTTATGATTGTATCGGACTGACCAAGGAATTTAGTCTACACTAATTTCCTTGAGCCTGTTTTTTATTAATTATTTTCAATGAAAGAAATTATGCTAGATTCTATATTTAACTATTCTAAGTCATTATTGCCATTCGTTAAAAATATTAAGTAGCAACATTGTTTGACAACGTGTCAATGCGATTGTACGCGTTGCACGATAGTTGCCAACTCGGTTCACATCTCGTTCTACTTTTTAATATAGACAGTTTAAATAAAAAGCTT
The DNA here is from genome assembly GCA_946251915.1 of Abrostola triplasia. NCBI lineage: Eukaryota > Metazoa > Arthropoda > Insecta > Lepidoptera > Noctuidae > Abrostola > Abrostola triplasia. Next base: position 6,747,012 of record OX276423.1, read on the forward strand.
ATAAGATACCATTGCTTTTTGTGAGTACTTGGTTATCAAAGCGTACAAGTGTCAATAATGGTGAGTGTCATGAATTTAAATGGTTTTTAAGTTAAAGAAGTAATAGGTTCATTTAATATACAAGGACTTATATATTTTTTGTTTCTCTGATTTCAGCCTCCTTCTCCAAGCTCCACGGCTGTAGGATCTGGTGGTCGCTCACCAAGTAAGGCGACTACTGCTCCAAGATCATCCAGCGGTAGCACAGTGCGTCAACGTAAATCCACAACAACCACTACAGCTGCGAGAAATCGCAGCACAGGCGCAGGATCTGGTGGCATGTGGAGATTTTACACTGATGACTCTCCTGGCGTCAAAGTGTAAGTAATAATTTGTTTTGTAAGAGGTCCCTGAGTGAATAAAATTGTACAATCCCTCTACCTATATTATGTGCCCATTGTCCACTAATTAATAGAAAAAAAATGTCTAAATTCTCTATATTACTTGCTGGGTGTCTAACATGTTGTATAAATTATAACTAACATTAATATTTACTGTTGCTTTTTGTTACAGGGGTCCCGTCCCAGTGTTAGTCATGTCTCTACTCTTCATTGCATCTGTGTTTATGCTGCACATTTGGGGTAAATACACAAGAGCATAATAACAACATGTATAATATTGTCTGTTCTGAGCAAGAGTGAAAGTACTAAGTGATTGATATGGAGTTGGGTGTTAAGATATGGTTTTTAATAAATTATGTAATTTAATCTTATTCTGCAGTAAATTAAGTTCTGTATATACCTGCATTTTATTTCTGACTTTGATCTGAAAAGTTGGTATTTTCTTATATATTATACTGCTAAGTTAAATATTACATTAGTAGGTATATATAGCTATTAGTAAGCTAGGTGAATCAAAATAAAGTAATAAGAAAATAATAATAAAGCTAATTTTAAAAAACATGATTTGTGTACTTTCAACAATAATAAATGATTGTTGAAAATGATATAATATTATGTGCAATAATTAATTCTGTTTAGCAAGATTGTTATGACCAAGCATCGGGTTCTGATTATTCAACTATGTTATATGTATTTAATATTATTAAGATGGTACAAATTTGTTGTCGTTTTGAAATTTCATTAAATTAACCTCACAATAAACAGTATTTTATTATTTATTTTTTAATAAAGTCTGATGAAGGTCATATTAAAATAATTTGAATAAATATATCATAGTAGCAACATGGTGTCTTGACATGGCAATAAGTTTGCCTCCCATTATGTAGAGACCTATAGCATAATATGTGAATGTGAGTATACTTTACAACTCTGCCTACCCCTGAATACAGCCGTAATATTGGTATATTACATAGCAAAATAGTACAGACGAACAGTTTTTTTCAAATGAACTGTTTAAAATTCTTGTTCGAAATGTGTTTTTGTAAAATCGCATGTACTGCGATACAGGTTCTACCTACTGCAGACACGTCTCTATTAATTGTCCAATTTAAGATTGTAATGTATGTATGTTGATTACAGAAAAATAAATATTTTTTTTAATATACACAGGTAGTATAGGCATATATCAAGTAAATATTCCTCCATGGTGTATTAGTATAAATATTTATGCTGTCCAAGACTATTAATTCACCTGCTTAAATAAATTCCTTTACTGGGAGTTTTAAGTATGTGTACGTACGTCTCCTATCACATGAAGTTATTAGTAAGATATTGGCACCCAATTTTCCGTATTATTGAATTAGGTACTCTTCGGACCCAATAGTCCTTATGCGGTAGGTACATTGACTTTTAACTATAAGAATAGAAACTGAACAAACAACGACTTTACTATTATACTGCACATATTAAATTTGAAGAGAAAGTACATAGCTGATATGTCCGAGTGGTTAAGGAGTTGGACTTGAAATCCAATGGGTTTTACCCGCGCAGGTTCGAATCCTGTGAATAGAACCTACCGAAAGTTTGAGATGAGCACATCCCAAAGCTTCAGGCGATTACATTTTTCTTAAGTTTTAACCAACTTCAAAAAAAAGAGGTTCTATGTTTGTCTATTGACAGATTTTGAAAATGGCTTTGTTTTTACGATTTCGATGACCTACCACTATCAATATCAACCTCACACGATAAATAATTAATCTTGAATATCATCTATTCAGGTATAGAGGTATCGTTTGAAAGGGCTTTTCATGGGAATTTAAAATATGAACTTCATAAAAGTCATGGCGTTGGTGATATGCTGGCACTTCACAGTCCACGGGATAACTGTTAGGCACCAATTAATATCTTAAAAAAAGTACTCCATAGCAAGCGGGAGACACAAAGATTAATATGCCAAAAGCATAATAAATATGGGATCCACAACTGAGATAAGCCCAGATAACTTCAAGTTTATGTAAAGTGAAGTGAATGAAATATTATTTTTCATTTTTAAGTTATGAATTTTTTGACGGTTTTTATAAAAACATAAGATCACGCCTGTATTCCCCGAAGGGGTAGGCAGAGGTGTACATAATATAGTACACCCTCATTTCGCCAGTTATATTTTAAGTCCCAATGTAATAGGGGGCGAGCCTATTGCCATCAACCGGGCACAAATCCAGACTCCGTACTGCTACTGAGAATCACCTAATGGAAAAACCCAGTAACACTGCCCGACCCGGGATTCGAACCCAGGACCTCGTGCTCAGCAGCCGCGCTTAGCAACCACTAGACCAACGAGGCAGACGGTTTTTATTTTGGATATAAATACCATTTTGGGTTTACATAAAAGTTAATTCTGGAATACCCAGCTAATTGTAGACAGTCATTCTCGAATAAACACGTTAGTAAAACCTGTAGTCAGTCGCAGAACCTATTAGATGGTCTCCAATTATACTGGTATGATTATTTAAATGAAACAAATTGTAAATACATTGATTTTATTTTGATCGATAATCTATTTCTTAAAAATAATTACAAAAAATAGAAAATAATCTAATACTTAAGACACAATAATTATAAATGAGAAAAATATGTACAATGTCAGCCTTATTTTGAATTTCAATAATATTGAAGACAATAGTTATCTCAATGTTAGGAGTTTATAGCTGCTTCAATGTTTTAGATCTCATCGACGGCGGGAAAAGACACATTTTTATTAAAAGCTGCAATTATGAGACACTAAAGCAATTCACACATATGCTTCAACCCTTCGTCCTTTAATTTTATCAAAAAATTGGCGCCACGAGACCAATGTTTTTCCAGACCATATCCAAAAGCTAGAAGTTATTCCAACTATCATAGTCATTAAATATTTTATCATGAACATTTCGAATTTCGGCCGATCTGTTTCTCTACGTGTGAAAGGGCATGGAATAGAATAAAGTGGTGTTGAGCACATATCACGGTGCCAAGTTACCATCCAATCATCAAAACTAGCCTGTTCATAAAATAGACATGCAATCACTATCAAAGCAGGAACTGTATATAAAACTCCAAACACACCAATGCGAATCATTAATTTTTCTAGTTTGTCAGTTTTTGTACCATCATGTTTCATTACAGTTCTGATACGAAACAGTGATACAAAGCCTGCAAGTAAAAAGATTGTTCCAAGAACTAAATAGACACATAGTGGTGCTAGAACAAATCCTCTTAGTGCTTCAGCATCCCACAGTCCAACATAACAAACACCAGAGAGAACATCACCTGAAACAAATAAGATTATTATTATTATTTGAAAGTGTAAGTGTAGTGTTTTGTAACAAAGTGGAAGATGGTCAACAATTCCCAGTCTTGGTGTTTACTCTCAGATCAATTATTGTTAATAACTTCAAAGTTAACTTATTAAGTCCAAATCGACGGAAACATTTTTCGTTAGCAAAATTTAACGAAAAACTAACCAACATAATGTTGAAAATAACCATACTAAAATTTCAGCTGATTTTTAAAAATCAAACACACATTCAAACCATAATTTGAATACATTTTTAGTTGCAGATCTATTCAGTACTTTATTTTAATACTTAAAAGGGTAAAAATATTATGCTGGTATACTCAGAATAACATTAGTCTAAAATGTACTAAGCTATTGATGAGACCACAAAATATCCTGAAATCATTATCAAGCACAGTCTGGGAAGTCCCAGCACCACTGTAAATATGTTATTATATTGTAGGTGGACATCAAGTAGTGAGTTAAATGTAGTTAAAAAGCTCAGGGTATTCTTGCTTACTAATATTTATTAATAGATTGAAAAATAATGAACATAATTAATGTGAAGTCTAGATAAGCCAGACATCACAATTATCAACTTTCAACAATAACAATTAAGATAACTATGTTTTTATAAGTATTCATAGGTGCATAGAAAATAATTTTAATTTCATATCTAGAGATAACTTGTTTCCCGTAAGTAATTATGTTTTACACTCACACAAACTGTTTGGCATAAAAATCTGTGGTAAAATGAAATTTGAAACAACATTTATGCAACTGTAACTATTTGAAATCCTGGAAATGTGTCTTAAAAATTAAAAGAAAACAACTGTACCATATTGACATGTTTGTCATAAGAGAAACATGTCAATACAGTGTAGTAGGACAGTTATAGTTTGTTATTATTATGTGAATGAGCCTAATCTGTATTACAGGTTACATTAAATTTACATGATAAAAACTTACCATCAACTTTTCCCATAGCCAATATTGATATTGTTTTGATGGCAGGCACGGCCCATGCAGCTAAATGAAAATACTGAGAATTTGCTTCAATTGCTTCATGACCCCATTTAAGACCAGCTGCTAAGAACCATGTGAGTGTTAGGATCACCCACCATATACTGGAAGCCATACTGAAGAAATACACCACCATGAAAAGTATTGTGCATGGTTCGTGCTTTGTTCCCTGTGTTATAACTGATATGTTAGGTAATCTTGCACCACTGATGGTTGTTGGAAATGGACCTTGACAGCTTACACTGTCACCAGCACTCCAGCCCATTACATATGCTGCAGCTACCATGAGGTAGCACACTGACAGAAATATGATTGGTCTCTCAGGATATCTAAATCTATCTGTATCTATAAGAAATGTTAAGACTGTGAACAGGCAACTAACTGTGCACAATGTTGCCCAAATACCAATCCATAATCTAGCAAAGTTCTTTTCATCCAAACTAAAAAACATTCCACTGCAAGGTGCTCCACAGTCATGTTCAACTTTATCCCCAACTTTAAGAGAATACTCCAAGTCCAAATTCTTCGGAACTTTAAATTGGACCGGGCAAACGAATCCGTAATCTTTAGCACCATGAAGTTTAGTTGGATCTCTTTCATTGTTAGTCTTGAAATCCACTTTAGGAAGTTTCGTTTCGGTATGTTTTCGAGATTCATGAGTTATATTATTATCACCGACACATATCACATTTTCATCAGTAGCCACTGGAAATTTCGAACACTCCAAATGTTCAGGCCATCGAAATCCAAAGTTTATCATTAGCTCGTCACAATTTTGTCTTGCCGATTCACACAAGTGACGACATGGTGGAATAGCCGTATCTAATATTGTGCATACGGGTGCGTATACTGAACACAAGAAAAATTTTAGATCTGGCGAACAATTAACTTTGATTAAAGGTGTAAACTGGTGCACTTCAGGTCCAGCGTCTTCTTGCTTAGCATGATTGAGTAAATTAGGAAATATTGTTTGATTGTATCTTATTTGTTGACAAAACTGAATGGTAATCGGTTCACATCGACCATGATGAGGTAAAGTATCTCCTTGATATACAGTAACACGTGAAGTTTCAATTGTTACAAAAAAATATAACACTAAAATAGCAAACGCAATCCTCGCTCTACCCATTATTATGGCTACCTCTTGTAAAATAATTAAACAAACAAAAATAACTTAACACTGTAAAGTAATCCCATTACAAATCATGAGTAATTACAACTTTGTCTCCTCATTTTCGCAAAAAGCGCGATTATATATTAAAAATCACAAAATAAAATTGTTTTCACAACAACATGCATTGTCCAGAACATGTCGAGGCGAACGACCAAAGCACAGATTATCAAAAAGTCCTGCTTCACTTTGCAGGTAATAATGGACGAAGGCAGGTAATGTTACATTAACCACAGACTTAAGAAATATTTTTTTTAGTATGAATTTGGTATGAATAATTTCCTTGATGACCAAAATTACGTATTGAATTTTGTTGTATTGTAGTTCGACGTTTTCAACTTGTTTGCCAGGTTGTCATTTGCTACCAAATAGCGCCGAGTGATAGTGTTGAAACATCAGCACCGCCGGATTGACCTTGGAATCTTGCACGGTATACTGGTTCCTCCTTGAAGGTTCAGTGCTGGTACGTTAAATGTCCTTTGCCCCTTTGGCACACGCCGCTTGCTCCGCCACTTTGATAGCCCGCGATAACGTTAATGAAGACGAGCCCTGCTCGAACAGCTTATCGCGTTCCGGACCTGCACTTAGACCGAGAACAAAATGATAACTCAAGTTCGTTTCTAGACCGGTGCCAAAGTCGCAATAAGTTGCCAAACCTTTTAATCGCGCCGCCCATTCTCCAAGTGTTTCGCCTGAGTTTCTGCTGGCACCAAAAAAATTTGCCTTGTCCACAAATGAGCACTTTTTGGGCTTGTAACAGTTATCGAGTACGATAACCGTTAGAAGCCCAAAATGTGCTCATTTGTGCTTAGTGCATCCAACTTCTTCGGAAATGCAAGGTTAAGCACTAAGCGATACGTCTCCTCTGAGAGATGGGTGAATAATATTTCACTCTTCTTATCCTTGTCCACACCGGTTATATTCAAAAATTGCGTTAGTTTACCCTTGTGGTTGTGTATCTGCTCTGCTATTTACTTGTTTAGTCGTCAAATATACCCAAATTTCCTAAATACATGCGTGGGTAGTCGGCGTCAACGTCGTCGCCAATGGTATGTATGGAGCGGAAGGAAACAACCGGACCGGATACTAGTTATACATCACAAAACCAATTAAATTTAAATCAAAATGTATAATCCAAACCGCAGATATTTTATTTATATTTTATTCAAGGTTTTGGGTTTTTTATATGAAGGTAGTAGTATAATCTGTATTTATCTTTATTATAATCTTTGTAATCTAATAAATAAAATATTTTACAACGATATAATCTGTATTAAATGGTTTGTGGAATGTCAATGTCAAACGTCAACTGTCATTTTTAAATAGAGAGACGAGTCGATTTGTTGTTGATAAGTAAAATTGTATAAAAATGGATTTAGGCAGCGAGAACTTAGATATTATGAAATTAATGATCGTCAAGGGTAATATTGAAAATATAACCCCACATAAAATAGCTGTTGTTGCTTTTATAAGAGAATATGGGCTATTGAAAATTGAAGGTAAAGAATCTGCGTAATAATAGTTAAGTTAGTACTATGAATTTACTGGATAATCAGTAATTTAATTATTTATTTCTCTTACGCGAAAGCTAGACATTGAAATAAGATTATTAATACGGATTTTATCTAATAACATCAGCTTGCCCATAATCATAAATGCTGTAAAGGATTTGAAACGTCGGAACAAAAAATAAATGAAAACCGCGATAAAATCCGTAAAAATAGTTTTATTTCAATAACTTATCTGCTGTAGTTAGCCAGACTTACTTGCCTATTAATTTATATTATAATATATCTATACTGTATTCAAATAGCAAAGCGCTTAGTCGACTCCACACGTGACCAAAGGGCTGGTTCATTTTTTGGCCAAAGAATTAGCAGCATTGCCATTCAACGTGGCAATGCTGCCAGTCTTTTGGGGACGTGTGAATTCTTTGATGCTTTTTAACTTTTTATTTATGTATATATTGTTTTTACTTGTATTAGAATTAAGTTGTAAATATTTGTAAAATAGTATGTTGTAAAATTTAGACATTAATTACAAACTTATAAATAATTTATATTTATTGTGTTCTGTAAAATTTCAGCTAATAGGATGATAGACTGCACAGTGGCTCCTAAATATAGAAAGGATTTTTGTATGCTTGCCCTTAAATTAATTCAGGTATTTAGATCCATTACTTTTCTGTTGTCTTGAATATTATATTAGATTACATAGGCTTTCAATAATAAGATAATAAATACATCTTCTACATACAAACTTAAATTAAGTTACTCTGGTGCTAATTGTATCTGTACCATCAGCCAATATTTAATATTCTGTACATTACTAGCTACAAACTGGGTTTATGGTTCTTATAATTTTATTTATGGCAGTGGATTTTACTCATATTAGTACCATGGGTAAAAGTAGTAAACAATATAATATTGTGTTTGTATAGTGTTACTAATATGTCTAAATAAACATTCTTTGTCTCAGTGTCCAGACATGGAGTTCAAGGAACTGGAAGCCCTTCTCACCGATGGTCGTTATAATATTCTTAGTGTCCATCTTCAGAACTTTTGTGTCCGTCTTCAAAACATTTATGTTAATGGAGTTAGTGCTCTTATAGATTGTTTGAATTCCACAATGGATAAGTTGATGATTGAGCCTAACCCCTGCTTTATCGCTAGGTACAGTGTATTAGGTAAGATATTAATTTTATTCAATGTATATGACATATATTCTTAGAAATGACAAGACAAAGATGTTGACAGGATATTGTGTTATATGTTAATTGGAGCTTTTTAGATAATTGCTTTATGTTAGACAGAGGCACTACATATACAATGGTCATAATTAAAGTGCATGTCTTTATATTATTTTTTACATGCTTGTAATATTTAGTGTTTTTAATAACCCAAACAAATACTTTCAGGTTTATATTTAAGACGAATATTGCTCCACATAGATAAGTTAACATTTGTGCAAGTAGTGTCTTTATACAAGTCATTTTGCTTGTATTACCAGAGGGGTAGACCTGGCCTCATGATGAGGTCATTGAGTAAGGAGGTAATTGTCTTCAATTTAGTATAATTGTTTGGCATGAACTCTTTCTTTTATATTTACACAGTATTTTCATTGTACAGAAATTAAACAATATGGAACCACAGGTAACCACTTCTACATCACCTGTAATACCTGAGGAATCCAAACCGCTTGAGCTGTCAATGAGAATGAACATCATAGATAGGGATAAGTAAGTATGTAAACAATAAACCTTATACAATAGTTTTTCACAATTGTTGGCTGATGGCATTTATCTTGAGAACACTTCTGAAAACTTTTGGGTTTAAGTGAATAAAAAATATAAAATATTTCATCATTAGCTGGAATATGACCACTGTAAAACGGTTGCCATAATCCCCACCCGTGGTGAGCGGCTTTGGGATTGCAGTATTGGTGATGTGGTAACAGAAGACGCTGTTGCCCATCTTCTGAATCATTCCTTAGTCACCTCCTATGACAACCATGGGACTAAATGGAGAAGTGTCATTAACAGTTAAGATTTATCAAGTGACTTACCTTATTTCAGTAGTTTTGAAGAATGTCAGTGGTCAAGGAAGCAAGCAGAGTTATTTACAGCTCAACAAGCAAATTTGCTACAAATTAATGAAAAAAAAGCAATGCAGCCAAGACAATTACAAAAGACCATAATACAAATAATGAATGATATACCTGAATATCCAGACATTGTAAGTAAGATTGATAATTGGAACTAGTACTTTAGTTTTAGTTTTCATAATAGAAAAAATGTTATAGGTTTTTTGTGTTTGTAACATGTATTGAAATATTAGAACATTTTCAGCATTTCCTCAGTTTCTTAAATTGTATTCGAACAAAAGAATTCAGCGGTGCCCAAGATTCACTATATAATTATTTCGACCGCACTATATTCAACTCATCAGGAAGTAACTCTGGCAACGACAGGAACAAGAACTTTCGTTACGCAGCACTAAACAGGGCGGCTATGCATACTCATTTCGGGCACAGGTCAGTAGTACAAAACCACATTAGAGAGTTCATCATCATCATGCATTATTGTTTTTACCAGGACACGCATATATTAATATAAGAAGCATTTTGTAAGGTCGGTGGCTATGGAGGCTGTCCGCGAGGCGCTGGCGCGCGCGCAGGAGGCGGCGGACTACGCGTGCCTGGTGGGCGCGGCCACGTGGGGCGCGCTGGCGGGGGGCCGCGCGCGCCGCGCCGCACTGCTGACGCGCGCCCCGCGCTCCCCGCCCGCGCCGCCCGCGCCCCCCGCCGCGCCCGCCGCGCCCGCGCACCCGCGCCACACCGCCGCCGCCGCGCAGCTGCTGGCGCAACACGCCGCTGCCAACGGCGCTAAGCCCGCCTATATCTTCCAGGTAACGCACGTCGCATAGCCACCCACTGAGCTAAAAGTGTCAGTTTTATGCCTAACTATAATATAGCTTCTGCGTTGGAATAGAGATGTCAATAGACTTTATACGGGGTTAACTTAATGATGTATGATCCTCGTTATGAATAAGACGGAAGTAGTTTAATAAGCACTGAGAATCTAGAGATTCTGTTTTGTTTCTGAAGCACGTTATCGATTTTGATTTACGTTTAATTTATTTGCTGTGTACAGGTAATAATGCGCGGAGACTCAATCAACTATCTTCACTCGATGACTGATCTAACAATGGCTGGTCTGGCAAATACGGCGGCACTATGGGCTCTTTACGGAAAGACCGAGATGGCATCAATAGCCTGTCAGCTCTTGCTGGACCTCAATACGAGTACGTTATTTATTTATTGAAATTATACTACGATACCTAACTAAAATAAAAAGTATTTGAATAAACCTTGAATAATTAAATTTTAGATTTATTTATATTTCGTGAATTGGGAATAAGTTACTGTCTTTTATTATTTTTGGCATTGTCCGCGTCCTTCGATATGCTGACATGTAATTATAAACTACTCGTGTAGAGTGCAACGTGGGTAGCGGCAGCGTGTGGCACGCGACGGAGGCGAGCGCGACAGGCGGCGCGGGCGCAGCAGCGTGCGCGGCGTGGCGGGGCGCGGCGTCGCTCGCGCATGCGCTCGCCTCGCACCTGCGCTGTCCGCGCACGCACGCTGTGGCCACGAGGTACCACGCCTCCGCTGCGCTATTCGCAGGTCTGTGAGTCACGCATTAAAATAGTAGAGACCGAATTATGATTTTGCACTTGCTTATTTAACCCATTCTTAGCGAATATATTAAATATACAAGATTTTTCGGTAGATTACATACCCATACCATATCAACATAAATAAAAGTACCCAAAAAACTCTATTAGAATATTAGTTGCACATCATTTATCTACACCGCCGATATACACTAAAATTATATAGATGTCTAAAAAAAAATTATGGTTAAGTGAAGGTAAACTCACTACTAAAAATTTGGAGCATTTCTTGTTTGTTTTTGTACTTTTAATTTAAACAACTTCTATAAGGAAATTCTGAACTTATCTAATTTTAAGCAGATTTTGTAGTAACAAGAAATAAGTTACATGGGCAACATGCTAAAATGACACTAAAAGTCATATAAATAAGTTACTTTTATCATTTAGTGTTACACATTTTGAAGTATTTTGCTAATTTTCTTGCAAATTTTAAGCATCTCTCAAGCATAAATATCTTTTATGTCGCATAAAATCCGGTCTCTACTTATTATATAATAACAGTGTAAAAATACTCTGGGTATTTAAACGATGATTATACAGTTATGGTTATTACGTTTTATAGAACGAGAAAGAGATCACGGTGATTATGGTAATTTTTTTAGGAAAGTGGGAGGAGGCAGACCAGTGTATACGGCAGTTGGCGTCTTCTGACAGATGGGAGAGTCAGCTCCTAAAGGCCGAGATGTATTATCTAAAGGGGGACGCGAGTGAGGCGCTCGAGTCTCTTTATGACATTCTGGATTACTGCAAGACAGAAGATGATAGCCTACATTTTGTATCTCTGAGAGTTAAAGCAATGATACAAATGTCACAAGTACAACATTCGTTTAGTAACATTCAGTCAACCAACATAAGATTACTCAATGAAGCCCTGTGGCTAGCGAAGGGATATCATCTGCATTACCTGGCTGCTACTGCTGAAATGCATTTAGCAAATGTGCAATTAAGCATGGGTTGTGCCAAAAATGCCCTGTCTCTAGTTAGGAAAGCTTTACCTATTGTTATGGCTGATGGTAGTGCGTACGATATGGCTAGAGGTAAGTTAAACTGGATTTAACTATTCTAGTATTTATACTAGGTATTGTTCCCCAGTAGACAAAATTACATCATAGAGTATTAATATGTAAATTTTAGCTATCTGCTATCCTCCTGTATAAACTTGAGCTATGCAAAATCTTACAATCTTTTTTAAATTGATTGAGGGAAACTTGAAAAATGATGGACACGAGCGGGACTCGAACCCGCGACAGTCGCCGTACCGTGGCGGTGCTCTGCCAACTGAGCCACCGTGTCACTGCTCGCATCCATCAAATTTCAAGCTCCCTTTTAGTATTTACATCTTAAGGGTGACGTCAGGTATTATCTGTTGGAATCTACGATTACCAACTCAGTGTTGTACCTTTACAGCTACAAACTACTGAAACGATAATACCAACCCAAATTTATATGACTTTTTTGTATTTTTTATGCATTTTACAATGCTAGGCTTAAAATTTTAAATTGATTGAGGGAAACTTGAAAAATGATGGACACGAGCGGGACTCGTATTAATATTTAGATAATGTGTAGGCAGAACTAAGTGTTAAAACTTTTTATATTGCAGCCACGTTGCTGTATGCGAAGTGTCGGATAGCGACTGCGGCTCCGTGTGGTGAGGCCAGACTACAGGTGCTGTTGTCGTGCTGCGAAGCCTTAGAATCTGCGAAAAAGAACTTCATAAAAGTTGGCGCACATGTACGCCTATTACAAACATGGTATTTACAGGTAAGCTGTATTTTATTACCAATTGATCTTATCAGTATTCACGATATTCTCAAAGACATATTTCGTGTTGTCAAAACTTATGACGACCATATATTATAATTAGTATAAAGAGCGTTTAAAGAAAATACTATTAATAAATACATGCGTTTTGCTATAAAGTACTTTAGACAATATAATAATTATGTACATACAACGGCAAGGAAAAATATATATTAAACATACCATACCTAGCTAGTTTGGCGTAGTGCAATTACCTTATGGTCAGTAAAGCAGTTATGTAAGTCAAGCATTTATATATTTCGTTTTCAGGCTCAATTATTCCACGACATCGGTAGTGTTGCAGCGAGGAATCAATGTGCTTGGATGTATAGGCAAATAGAATTGGAATACTCAGTGGAACCATCAAATATGTTGCTTGTTATGTATTAAAATATCAGAACTATGACATGTTTTAATTTATAATTATTATCGTTCGTCGCTGTTTTTTGAACTCGGATACGGCTTTCAACCAGCAGTTCAGTAAGTTAGTTATATTTGATGAAACATGAATACTTATAAATATGGAATTTTATTCCTAGTTACCTGTGACCATTGTATCTGCTTTGAAGAAAGTTACCCGGCTAAGGCGCGGTTGGTTCATTTCGAATTGTGGATTGAATTGAACCAGCCGCGAATAAGATGAATTGGACTAATCGCGAATGAGGGGAATTGGACTAATCGCGAATGAGGGGAATTGGACTAATCGCGAATGAGGGGAATTGGACTAATCGCGAATGAGGGGAATTGGACTAATCGCGAATGAGAGGAATTGGACTAATCGCGAATGAGAGGAATTGGACTAATCGCGAATGAGAGGAATTGGACTAATCGCGAATGAGAGGAATTGGACTAATCGCGAATGAGGGGAATTGGACTAATCTGGCCAGAACTTTTCCATGACATAGAATTAGTGTGAATGTTTAAAAAATATACCATTGGTTAATATTTTTACTTTTATTGATAAAATACTACATAATACCTATAATATGTAACATTCTCCGTTTGTAATTATGATCTAATACAACTTTAATATAGTTTATCATTTAATAGTGCTTTCTCCACTATTTCAGACATAGTTAATTTAATATCTCGGCATAGAACTTCAGCAACTAGAACTTTTGTCTCTGGTTGCACCTCTGAGAGAACATAGGCCCCTTCGCCTAGTATGTTGGTATCATTCCAACAGTGACCGAGAGAAGCCTGAGATTCGCATATCCTTCCCAATTGGAGAAGTAGCGATGTTATGTCTTCTAGTAGCGATGGAAATGCTGTACAAATCCTAACTAGAGATTTAAGCACTGGTTGAAATAATTCCAACCGCAAATCACTCGGAAGTACTGACAGAAGTGTAGACAAAGTGTTTACGCACAATCTCGCTATAGACATAGCTTTCGGCAAGGCGTATTGTATTGATAAATGTGACACAAGATCTACAGCAAATATTTGCTTTTCGAGTGACGCTTGACTAAGAAGCTCAGGAATAAAGTCTAAACATATGTGCATTGAAGGTATTCCTTGAACTGTGACTGGCAACAGCTCTCGTGGGTATCCTTGAAAGTGCACAAGTTTAGCTAATGAAGGTTCGGATATAAATATTTGATGAAGAAAAGAGCAAATAATGCTCCTAACTTCACGTAGAGCCCACATCAGTTCAGGTTTAGCTTCGTCCTCTGATGTCTCAAGACACGCTTCCAATAATATTTGTAGGGCGGCACTCTCTTGTGCCGCTACCAAGGCATTCTTTAATTCTTCCCTTTCCGCATCTGATGACAATTGTCCACTTTTTTCAAGCAAAGGCTTATCTAATAAATGTCGGCTTAGTTGGCTTCTTGAGGCGGCTAAACTAGCTTCCAATATCCTTAGGATAATTTTTAAAATCGGGCCGCATCTAAACACTCTGATGTCGCAGCGCAATACTTGCAGCGGATCTACTAAAACATTCTCTTGTGTTATGGTAACGTTCTTGACGCCGCCATTGATGTCCAGTAAAGCGTTGATTGTCATTATCCACAGGCATCGAGGCAGCACCGTATTAAGACGTAACCACACCTCATGATATAACTCTTGTATATGTCGAGGTACTTGATCGCCGAGAACACTTTTGAAATATTTTACAAATGTTTCAGCAAAAGGCCATATGTCAGTAGGGTTCTTATTCAGCATAGCTTTTAAGATTTTACCAGTTTTATATGGATTTTCCTCGATTGTTTTAAATGCATCATTTATAGCCAGTTCAGAAAGATTTATATCTACTTGATGGCGATTCAAATCTCCAAAAAGTTGATCGTCCATCCAATCATCTACTAGAGACAGCTGAGGAAAGTGAGTGGCTAGTAGCCGAAGAAGTGGGCTAAATAGTCCACCGTAACTCATTTGATCTTTTTGAGCTTGATGTAATAAATATTTGATAGGTAGTTCTGACAAAAAAGCTGCTGAATAACTTTTGACTTTACGCCCATTGGCTATTAGTGTAGCTGTATTGGACAATCTCACATCTTCATATAATAAGAGGTAGTAAATCAAGAGCAACTGTGATGCTAATGTTGGTTTTTCTATATTTATCTCGATTGCCGATTCTCCATTATCAATTTCCATGGGTGAGAATGTCTTACTTTCAACATCAAAATTAGCACCAAATATAGAGTTCCTAAATACTTTTCGGATTTCTTCTTCCATAATTGGCTTGTTCACATATTCATTGGCACCTTTATTGTTGATTATTAGAATAGAATTGACATACACTTCCACCAAAGCTGGCATAACTGGATGTAAAGGAGCTGTGCAGTTACATATTTGTCTGTATATCCAGTTCTTTATAGGGACTTTGTGTTTTGAAAATGCTCGAGATTTCAATAGTTGGTGAATACAATGAACAGGCAAATATCCTGGTATGTTGCTGTTCAGATTGGCTGTTACTGGTACTTTCACTGCATGGGCTGTGACAACCTGCAATATATGTTTTTGTTAGAGTTTCTACAAATACTATAAGACTGAATTTGAATAAAATCTTAAATTTAAATACCTGTTCTGTAAATATTTCTTGAGTAAAAGCTTGTTTGATTCTCGCGAGTCCATTGGGTCGAACCGGTACACGCATGCCTAAGGTAGCACAAACAAGTTCTCCTACAGCAGTCAATTGGCCAGAGTGGAAATGTATAGCTATCAATAGTAACATTTCTCCAAAAGATGCTGTGACCCCAGAATTACTAAAACAATAACATTTTATGTAATGTATCAATTAGTAGTAAAATGTATCAAAAATTGTTCTATGTTTACAAAAGTATGAAGGTATAAAAGCATATTTACCTTTCAAAATATGCTTCTTCTTTGACTAACCACTGCACCCATTCAATAGCTTTCTTTTCATGTTCAGGAGCAGCTGGAATGAAATTATATTTATTGAAATTTTATATGTAAATCCACATGAGCTTGAGGGTACTAAAATCTTGAAAAAGAAAATTATAAAATCAATCAGTACATACCCATAAGAGATGGACAAGCAAGGATCATACATAGACTCAGAGATACAAATCGGACTCCAGCTGGTGTTGGTGGTGGCTTCTGTGTTACGAGTCTTAGAAGACCAGCCACCTCATCATCTTGAAATTTAATGCCAGCAATGCCCCTGAGAGCACAGTACAGTCTCAATAAGGCTGAAGCTTCAACCCCAGCAATAGCATCTTTCAGCCTGTTAAGCAGTTCCTGTCGTAACTTTGTCAAGGCTGCATGACCATCACCTTTGCCTCTCTTATGAGAGTTTCGTAAGAATGTTGCAAACCATGCCCTAGTTGTCTGATCTGAGCCAAGTAGAAGACCTGACATAAAAGATACCTGCAATTATGATGTAATTTTAAACAAAAGATATAATAATCATCCTATAAAGCATATAAATAAATATACAGATATATAACTAAGAAAGTTAGGCATTACTCACGTGAATGTTCGGGACATTCACATGAGTAAAACCCAGGATAAAAAAGTTTCCTGTAGAAACCAAGTAAAGCTACAGGAAACAGTAATTAAAATAAGATATAAGTAACTAACCAGATCATCCCGGTGATGTGTCAAAGTTAGGTTAATAACTAATGAGGGCAGCCGTGAAGCAGATGCTGCTTTTGCTCTAACAGCAGCTGCAATGTGGGGACAAGCCGTACAAAGGATTGTCAGTGTTTTAGCTCTTATTCCACCTTCTTCACTTCTGTCAGCATTCATTACAAGGGATTCAGCCACTGAAACATAATAGCTTATTTATATTCTGTATCCTAAGCCCTAAGGTAACCAAACTTAGATATAGTTAGAATATAAATTAGTTTTGTATGGTTATATGTAATTAGTAACGGACAACTTCTTGTCCTACAAGTCTGAATTGTTTGTTTCTAGTATGCTGATGCACATGTTGTTTAAAACAATGGGTAAGTATGCTGCTACATGTTATATTTATTACATAGTGTATCTAACGTCCATCAGGCCAAGGATGGTCCATCGGGCAGCTGTAAATGAGAGAGTGGGCCTTGTAGTGTTCCCTGGGGGACACCTACGTCTAGCCCTAGACTGCAATGGCTGATTTGATGTATCTATGGATTTGCCATAGTGTGTTTTTGTTTTTATTACCTTCTTGTAGTGTATCTGGCATGTTTGCAATTATCCATGAGGTTATAATAGGACCTTTATTCACATGAAGTAATACTTCAACTATGTCACAAATATTCAGTAAATTTGTTAATTCTGCTAAACTTATAGAAATCACATCAGTAACCTCTTCCAAATAAACTTCATTATCAAAGAGTTCTGATGGTTTTATGGTGATCTCTGAATTTGTGTACTTATTTTGGTTGTATTCTACCAACTGTGCTTGCATCTGCAACAGCTCTGATAAAACAAGACGAACTCGTCGGGGAGAGTCTGACTGCTCAAAGTCATTAGTGGCACCATTTATTAAATTTGATGCCAGAAAGGTATCTGTGCATTGAGATCCACTTTTTAATCTGGAACATAAATAGTTAATTATGTACTTAATCCTAAAAAAAATGCTTAATATCTAATGGATCTCCATTTATGAAGTCTTACCTCATTTGTTGCTCTTTCTTAACATCAGTTTCTAATGTATTAAATTCTATAGACAATAGTGATACAATAAAATTTACCAGATCTATGCCTGACAACAAAGTGAGAACATCTTTCTTGGCTTCTGAACAGGCTCTGGTGGTGTCCAGTGGAGCAATCAGTGCCATACGCACTAGACATGGTATTATAGGTCTTATTTCATCTGGTGAACACTTCATAAGAGTAGC
The DNA here is from genome assembly GCA_946251915.1 of Abrostola triplasia. Taxonomy (NCBI): domain Eukaryota; kingdom Metazoa; phylum Arthropoda; class Insecta; order Lepidoptera; family Noctuidae; genus Abrostola; species Abrostola triplasia. The sequence goes on from OX276423.1 coordinate 6,765,230, forward strand.
AATATCCAAGTCCTTTAGCGCTTTAAAAACATGTGGCTCTACAGGTTTCATAATTGATGAATCCATGGTAAATGCTATAATAAATTTTCTAGTAACCTAATTCGTAAAAATATACCGACAAACTGGTGTTAGAAGGAACACAAACAGTTATTCATTTTCCATACTATTTATTCCAGTACTTTGTCCGTCAGTCAGAAGTATACGATGCGAACAATAAAGTAGGTACAACTCTCCACTAACGTTTTATTATGATACAATTAAATGAAAATTAAACACTGTTGATAGATTGAATATGATTGAATACATGAAATGGCAGATATCTGTCAAGCGCAAAGCTGAACGCGAAGGAAACGTCAAATGTAAAGTCGATAATATTTTTTACATTGACGATCGCTTGTGATAATAGGACTTTAAGAAAATACTGTACTGTAAAATTAAATAAGCGTTGTTTTTATAATAAGAGATGTTTTATTGTCAGACCATTAAACCATACAATACAAAAATTCTTTAGCTTTTATCTTGCTTCTCGTATTTCAGAGTATTTACTGTCAACCCTAGAATTAAATATTAGAGGTCAAGGTAAGGAAGGTTCCTAAAATAAACGTACGACCTTTTGAGGAAATATTACTGCAACTTACTTACATGTTTGGTTGCGTTACTAATCAAGAATCTACGGCTTATACTTTTTACCCGGCTGCGCGGTGTAAAAGAGGGTAATGTGTTTATCAGCCAATGATCTGCGCTATGAGAGTATTTGTTTGTTCCTCTGTGGTGCATTAGAGACCTAACATATAAGCTGATTATTATGAATTTTGAGTTTATTTATTGTATTAATCTTGCGAGTCACTGAAGTCATGACAGTAATCAAAATTCATGACGACCAACAGCCGCCTTAATGTAAAAAGAACAATAAATAAAAATCAAAAAGCGTATTATTGTAAGAAGTGAATTTTAAATATAAATTGAAAAAAAAAACAAGTTCAGACGTTCAGAATTATGGCATGTAGTTTAGACTTAAAGTAGGCAGGTATGTATGTATATACAAAGCGAAGTATCGCAGCGATCCGTCGCAACGATCGATCGCAACGACTGATCGCAAGCAATATCGCAGAACGCAACAAAATCCTATGCAATCTTGAAAACTTGTCTCGTTTTTTCGTTCCAAACAAGAGCAACGGTAAATACACAAATGTTGTAAGCAATATTATAAAGTCCTGACATCTCGTTGTCTACAAGGTAGGTCTACTAGGTGGGACCAATAAATAAATTCTTTAAAAAGACAGATCGCAGCGATCAATCGTCGACGTGTGTGAGCAGCAATTTTGTAGCGATCGATCGCTGCCATTTGTGTGCGTTCCATCGCCACGTATGTGGCGCCCTTAATTCCTTTCATAGTGGTTTTAACTGTTGGGACTTAGGTAGGGAGCCGTTAACAGTTATTTTAGACCGGCTCTAAAGTCAATAATGGCTCCCGATTGTTAAAGTAGGTAGCATACAGTTACAATATAACGTAACTACTAAGTTACGTTATATTTCTTATATAAAATATCTGAATCAAAATAGAATTCTTGGGAACCCATCAAATGTCTCTATTGAAGAAATTTTACATTAAGGTTCTTCTGCATCAATTCAATCAGCCTGGATCCAGTCTGGCCAACAAGCAAGACCTATCGTATAAGTCGGTAAATCGATCAAGAAATATAGAATCGCATGAACAAGGTGATCGAGGCCGGTCTACTAGGTGTAGAACCTATAGGTTAATTTAAATAAATTTTAACACTGACTGTACGTGAAGCAGACACAATAGTAAAACAACAGCTATGCTGGGGCATAGCTGTCAGTGGGTAATTACACTGGGTACATATTTTGTTGTTAGCATACCCGTAATATTTATTAATTTGCAGCAAATAGGTGTCTCATGATTTGTCTGATCTGCATAGAGCAGCGCGCGTTGAAACTAGCCTTCCTTGTTAAACCGGTATAAAAATGAAGGGATTTTGGAGTGTGACGAAAAGTGGATTCTATACGACTATCGTAAGCGCAAAAAGCAATGGCTGACCCCAGGCTAAACGCCGCACCAATGCCCTAAACCGAAGTTAAAGCACTTCAACTTTCTCAGATCCGGTCATTCAATAACAGCAGATGTTTACTGTGCAGAACTGAAGATGAAGATGGCGAAACTCGCAGAAAATACCTGACTCTTTAATCAATCATCACCACTATAACTCCATGATAACATAAGATCTCACACTGCTCGATTAATACTCGCCTCGATCTTGCCACAACCAACTATAATTTTTTCCGCGTATTGGATATTTTTTGCATGGAAGATACATTTCTGCCAACAAGCAGTACAAAATGCCTTCACGCAGTTTGTGGAGTCCAGATACCCAGTGTTCTATCGCAAGGGCTTAAATGATCTTCCTATTAGATTGCAGAAATGTATGGAAGAGGGTAAATTCTTTGAATCAATAAATATATAATTTAGGTTCTAATATTAAAAAAAAAAAATCAATACGAAACGGCAATTTCATCTTTTAACCCCTAATATTATTATGATAATAAGGTTGACATGTCACTATCGTCTGATCTACTAAACTACGCATATTACACAGCTAGAAGGCTAATCGGTTTACACCTGCGGGTCACGATATCTAAGTTTAATTTTGGATGACCTTACATAACTTTGGAATACTCACGAAACGTTTTTGATTGTGTTCCATACGAGTTGTGATAACAAGTTATGTTTTTCTAACGTCACAAACAAATAATTCGATAAGCTTTTTAAAATAATTTTAATACGTAACTATTCAAAGTCAGTTAAAGTACCTGTTGTTCTTGAGGCTACATTACTTTGATGTTTTACTTAGGTATTTGCGGCTTCTATACTTGTTACGTTTACCCGCCAGTTGAAGTATCATTTCACAATTATCCTGGATTGAGGACGAATTGATGGAAGATACGAACGTGATAAGATTACAATACCTACAATAATATGTATGCCTCTCAATCAAAGTAATAATGCCAAATTAAGAATAAATAAAATGCTTTTTAGGCGTGTTAATTGCAGCAATTTACCCTCACGATATTTTATAGAAGCAATGATCAAGAGTGGAGGTTTAGTTAACCAGGTATAGAACGAGACTACTGGTACTACCCATAAATTTAACTCGTGACATGCTTAGCCACCTAGGTACTTGCCCAAATATTATTCACAATTCAGAAAGTAGGTCAAGAATAGTAAAATTAGCTTCTTGTAAGTCAGTGACCTCAATTTAGGCAAGTAAATGCAGAAGTAGATTCATTCAGGATATGAAGTAACAAAAAATAATCTAAACTTGAATATTAAAAAGGAAAGGATAACAAAATAGTCGCTGGAGTGTAAACAAAATACAGCAAGTGAAATGTATGTGTAGTGGAATGAGCTGAAATGGCTGAAGCGGATGGGTTGTGTGGGGCGGCTGGGGTGCTCGGGTAGTGCTCGGGTGTTCGGGCGCTCGGCGGCGCGCGGCGGGCGGCGGTGGGCGGCGGCCGGCCGCGCGGCAGTCGCACGCGAGCACGTGCGCGCACCGCCCTCGCGCCGCCCGAGCCGCCCGGCGCCCGGCGCCCGCTACACCACCCGCGCCCTGTGAACCCGACGCGCTCAATATTCCGACACAGTTACAATTCCTCGCGTAATATTCACGTAAAACGTACGGCTTTCTGTTTATGTAGTTACTATATTATGCCCGGCCTGTAATAAAAGGGTCATCTTCTCGTGATTTAAATATTTATGCGTCGATAGTAAGATTTTGACTGAGATTGCTTACATCATCGGCACAGTAGTTTAGGCGGGAAATATAATATATATTATTTTAAAGTTAACTACCCAGTAAAATGTTTCATAACCTCTGCTGTAAAAGGGAATGATGAAACGTTATTTTTCATGACTGGTATTTTATAACGTATACATTACATTTTATCTATTAGGCCTTTAAAGAGACTACACACCGCTTGTCCGTTGGTCGTTCCTATGCTGTGATGTTGGTATTTAAGTCATATTCACCCCAAACCCTTTGTTGACAATACGTCATCATAGTCGGTTACGGTCAGTGTCGATTATGAGATTGTTGAATGCTGGACAATTATTGATTACTTTGTATAATAGTGTGTCACAAATTATCTTAAGACTTTTAGATATAAGATCATTTAATAAATAAGTAATGTACCTAATACTAAAACATACCCCTACATCATAATATCTACATTAGTCAAGTACAAATTTGCAATTTTTGTTTGTAAAATAATTAGAAGGCTTGTCCAGTCAGCAAATACCGTCGGGTACCTATATTATATCGACTCGATGACTCTACATTTGAATAAGCCTTTATTTTTATAAGACTAATGCGTCTAATGCATCAATTATTAATTAGCCGAATAATGGTTTAAACAAGAAAATCTTGTACCAGAAAGAAAATTAAAGCTGCTATGGCTGATATTAACTATTTAAGGGCAACACAAACCTTTTTGATAATATGAAATCTCTAGGTGCATCAATGTTGTGTTTTAAAGTACCAACACTTATGACGTGTTTGAATTCTGTATTTACTTATTTAACTATTAATAACAACTACTTTTCAATGATCATATCTATATCATATTCCATTCCCTTTTTCTTAGGTTACTGGGTACTGGGTTACTTTCCAAAAGGGAAAGCTTATTTCCATTTATCATAACTGCGTTACTGTATGAACCTAAGCGGCGACGGAAATATGTTTTCATTTCAAGGGCAAGATCGTAATCGTCACTCTTCCCACATGGGTTTTATCGGGTTATCAACGATGCACCTCATACACCGTACTAGGTAGTAGGGTATTTCTTAATATAAGATTATTTATGGTCACTGATGAGGCTCTAGTATAACGCAGTTCTGAATTGATCTGACTTGTAACTTATCAAACCTCATGTAATCAATGGTTTTACATTAATTATTATCGTATAAAGCTAAATATTCTAACATTATTATCTATAAATGAAAAAATACAATTCATGATTGTGTCTCCTAGGGTACCGATGAGTACTACTGACTACAGTATTAGAACATAAAATCTTTATGGATAATAAATATTATGGACAGGGTGAACCAAGTGTACCATAAACATTTTTAATTAGTGTTTAAAGAACAAGCAGTGAGAGAGTGCAAATTTGACTCTATTTTATATTGGTTAGATATTCTTCTTCTTAACGTATGGTTGATGAACAACCTGACGTCAGAGTTTAAACCGCCTGTAGGTCTCTGATATGGCTTTGTACACCGTTGAAAAATCTCTCGGGTGTGCTGGTTTACTTACGATGTTTTTCTTCACTGTTTTAAACAACTGATAACTAATTTTATATTACGCACATGAATTCGAATAGACATTGGTGCGTGTCGGGTTTTGAACTGGCGACCTTTGACTTGGCAGTCCAACGATCATACCACTCGGCTATCAGTGCCGCCGGTATTGTATTGCCGATATATTTAGTATACTTTACGGAAATCTATATTGTTCATAATAATCAGACACTGTAAGGTAACAGAACCGTTTAAAGTCTAATGAGAAAAAAAATCAATAGGCATATTCCAGATCGGTTCTTTTGAACCTTCCTTGTTGTTGATACGTAAATATTTTCATTTACACAAAGCCAATTAATAATATACCTTACCTTACATTATTTTGATGAGTGACCTTTTAAGTTAAGTACCTGTTTCAAAAAAGGGTTAATTAAATACGTCCTTTTAATCAGAAATTTAATTCCAAAATCATGGCTTTTGGGCTACCAACTGTAATAAGCTTTGGCTTAGATAATCAACTATAAGCTATTGTTTATAGAAAAAGCTTCACAATCTGATTCATATAGCCGTTAAAATTGACGTAAAAATCGAACGCTGTCTAGTTCATAGCATTATGCGAATGGAAAGATTAATAGTTATTATACTATCATTTAGCGCATTTTATTAACCCGTTAAGAATGTATTGTCCCATTTCGAAGCTAGATATTATTCCAGTTGAGTAATATAATACTTTAAATGCTAGCTGCTCTACCAGCTATCCGTTTATATAGTACAATATACAGATAGGCAAATGTTTCTGCAGAAGAAAATTTTCTTCAGATATTTAAAACTGGAATTATAAGGTAGAAGATAATTTAAGTTTTTGAAATTTCAACACAAATGTAACCCGTGACTAATTAGCTCTTTAACGTTGGCAATGAGCGAAATGAGTGAAACAAATATCTTGTGACTTAAGTTTCACGGTCACATCACTAGCATCCATCATAGCGATTGTCAATATTGAAATTAGTACAGACAAAACCATGAGTACGTTGTGTATGTCTGTAAACGGCCCAGTTAATGAATGGATATCGGAACAATGTTTCAGCGTGTAATTTATTCATTACACAGGCGTCCTCGATCAAGCCGTCTTGCTAACGGAAAGTCTCCGCCTGATGATCTCTCGGTCGTTCAGATGTATGATATACAGCGTAGCTAGGTAGTGCTACACATTGTTTAACGTTCAAGTTTACGTTTTTGTATTGTTTTTAAACAGTAATTGAAATGTGTACACAATGCTATGACTACCAAAGCCTGTATAGGTACTGTTTTGTATTTGTTTTTAGAATCTGATGTTTGACCCTATAACCATCCAATAAGTTATTTAATACTTCTTCTTTTAATCACATAAAATAGGTAGCTGCGTTTGAACTTCAATCCCTTTTTTGCCATTAAATTTCAAAAAAACTAACCATATACTTTATTTTATAGATTAGACTACAAAGATTATAATTTGACAGTACAATGATCTCTCCAATATAGGTAACATATACTTACCTTACAAAGTATTAAAAGAAAATAATTAATTGACATAATATTTATACGTTACCTGAATGCATTGCTAATAGAAAAAACATGACCTATCTGTACTTGCCTCTACCTCTCTCAGTATTTTATCAGAAACAACCCTAATTATTACCTATGTAATAAAATATAATAGTAATAAAACGTCTTGAAATGGCTAAGTCAGTTTAAATCGAAGAAGGATAAAAATGCGTTCATACACGCTACCTATTGAGCTCAGCAAGATAAATTATTTTTCGACTGAATGCCAGTGAAAGTTTGTCAATATTACCTTTTATTCGTGCCTTACTCAAATCATAAGATAGATAGAGTTATTCATGTCGCAAGGTAAATATCGAGCCTTGCGCCAGGCCTCTTATAGCCCGGAAATGGAGCAGTTATAATTAACTCCCTTTACATGGGATCGACGATTTTGTACCATCTTGGGCAAATTAACGCGAATATGAAAACGACTCTACATGGTCTCGTTTAAATTCAAATGTAAGTTATAAATTAGAATATAGGTACTTTCGCTATCTTTACGTTTATGTTAACTTACAGGCACATACGGTTATTAACAAAAATGATGATTTCTTCCCTTATGCAAATACTAGCTACTATTTTGACGGATTTTTAATGACTAAAAATATAAGATAGCTGATACTAATTATTTAAATTAGACTGCTGTAAAGGATTCGAAACGTCGGGACCAAAAAGCAACATTAAAGGAGCGAAAAAATTGTTTTATTTCAAAATTAAACGTGATCTTGTAGAGTAGTTACCTGGGAACTAACTACATATAGGTATGATAACGAATTAATTTATCATTTCCTTTTAAACTGAGTGTTTATTGTTAAAATAATATTAATACTAATGACCAAAACTTAATAACTACATAAACGCTGTTTTCTTAAATAAATAAATAAATAATAACAATTATGGAAATAATTTTTAGCACCGAATGGCTTTAAATAGTGAAAATGAGCGAGAGTGAACTCTAATAGCAATGGAGAAATCTATGCAGGATAGAACGTTGAAAAAATCGACACGTTGGATTTGTTTAGTACCACCATGGGGTTTTACCGACGCAGAAGAAGAAAAGTTGTATTGTGCGTACACCCAGAGGCAGCGGCAACGAGCCGTGCCCCGTCTGCTGGCAACCGGCGCGTTGCTGCAGGTGTTCGCAGCCATCGTGCCCGGAGAGCGCGACCTATCCTTCGCGTACGCCTTTGTCGCGGTTGCGCTGGTAACCAACTTACTGCTGGCAGCTGCGTACGTCGGTGTTCGACCAGCGCGCACCTTCCTCAATCACATAGTATGGCTAGTGTTATGGACTCAAGTTTTGGGAAGCGCCTCTCGCCGGCTAGGAGATTCATACAACGAGTTACTTGGATGGGCCGTGGTACTTCAGTACTTTACCCTGGCCACCCTTCCGTTACATCATGTGATACTTATATTGTATAGCACGTTTTCGTTTTGTGGCTATCTTTTGGTGCAGTACTATAATGCGTCTACATCTGAAAGCAAGCTGGCCGACGACTTCTACTTTCAGGTATTGTATTTATATGTTTCCCTTATATTTTGATTACACTAATTACCGTAAACTGTAATCTTACACTTACTTACTTGTAACAGCAAATAGCGAATGGCGCATTGCTTCTCGGCGCCACGATGCTGGGCGGAACTGCATATGCTATAAATGAAAAGCAACAACGTAGCTCTTTTCAAGAAACAAAGAGAAGCTTACGGGACAAACTTACTATCGAACAACAAAGTAAAGAACAGGTGATATTTCATTAATAATGCATAGACCTGTTATTTCAAACTATAAACTGTACATTCTGTACAAGAATCAATATTATTAATTGCTTGATATTATTGGTTTGAATTGTTTAGGAGCATCAGTCAAGTATTTTTGGTTTGGTTAACTTATGTACTTTTAGTTAAATTTCATAATATGCGTAATAACACTTTAGAGCGTGAGCAGGGAACTGAGAAAACTAAGGAGTTAAAGTGATTGTAAACGTAAAGAGTATGTTGAAGAAAAACCCGGTTAAATTACGAGAGAAATGTGTGCAATAGGGATGACTCTCACAATAAGACCTTTTTTTACCATTGTATAATGTCTGAAATTATTACTAGATATAATGAATCTTTTAATGTTGACAGGTAGGTACAGTATGACTGTAAATTTGTGAGTCAGTCTGCGGTAAAATGTTGCTCAAATTCGGGGAAGACAGACTGTGATTACAACAAAACACACATAATCATAATCATAATCATTTATTATTTGTAAAACATAGGTAAACAGAAATACAGATCTTATAGTTATAGTAAGCTTAGAGCGCTATGTTTTGTCTATAGTTAGACATACAAATATAAGTAGTATAAAAAGAAAAATAATTATACAATATTATAGAAAACAGAAAGATAACTAAAAATAATCAAATTAGTCGTTAAGGTATTCATCAACTGTGTAATAACATTTAGCAATTAGAATTTTTTGGAAAGTTTTCTTAAACTTGTGAACAGGTAGATCCTTTATCTGATCGGGTATTTTATTGTAGATTCTTGGTGCGATGCCAAAAAAGCTTTTGTACATAAGAGATGTTTTACATTTTGTATGACATAATTGATTTATATATTTAGTACGCATAGGAGTTTTCTTTACATCTGATAATTTAACAAATAAGTGTAAGTTTGTTTTCACAAATAATGCCGTTTCTAAAATATATAGAGATGGTAATGTAAGTAATTTCAAAGATTTAAAGATTTTAATGGCGGCATGATCGTGGTCAGCTCGAGCTTAAACAAAACCACAGTTCTAGGTAGTGCAAGGTTTTTAGTTTATCATATACTAGATTTTGCCCGCAGCTTTGCCCACGTTAAGTAGCTTAAGTCATTTTTGGGTTTTAAACTTCTACATGCCAAATTTCATCAAAATTTGTCCAGTGGTTTAGTCGTGAAGGCGTAATAGACAGACTTACAGGCAGAGTTACTTTCATTAATATGGATGTTGTTGTATTAATATAATATTAATATTAGTATGGATGATTTCTGAGACTTGACTGTCGACATATATATATTGTATGTATATGTAGATTTCAAAGATGAGCGGAATTTAATAGGTTTACCTGACTATTTTCGGTGATTTAATCGTAACTTACACTACCCTGCCTTGATATCTATCTATGTTTATGATAGTCGTTGTTCTCAAAGGTCGTCTGACGTAGGAAGTTGATTGGCACGGTCATATTAGTCCAACGGAAGCATAAACAGCGAGCTCCATTAAATTATCAGCTTTGGCCAAAACTAGGGAGGTCGTCATGCAGAACAATTATGCATTTATTCCATTAATAATAATTTTAATATCTTGCTCTAGCAAGTTCAGGCGTTGCCAGAGCAATATAAATGTTCTGCATAACTAACTACGAAGCAGTCATGCAAACAGGATAGGCTTTGCAGTCATCTTATTATAAATCAATGAGGTAATCTCTTTCTTATGATTCTAAAATATCTTCAATTCTACACGTGTTAATTAGGCGGAAGGATTGGTCTAAGATTAGATATTAAGTATTCAGTAAATTATATTTGGTCGCCTCGTAGTCTCTTAGTCTAGTGGTCGTTAAGCACGACTGCTGAGCATGACCTACTGGGTTAGAATCCCGAGTTGGGCAAATGTTATTGGGTTTTCCTTAGATAATTCTTAGTAGTAAAACTAAGTCTGGATTTGTGCCCGGTTGATGGCAAAAGTCTCGTCCTCTATTACATTGCATTGCATACCATAAGCCATAGAATAATTAGATGAGATAGTTCGTCGAGACTGAAATTCCATGAGAAGGAAATTATTAGTAAATAGTAATTTAAAACAGTAGACTGCAAGAGCCATATAAGATAATATACAATGCAGCAGTGCCTCGCAGCTCATTAGTAAACTTTGAAGTAAAGTATTCGAGTTATTACACTAAGCCTCACTCAGCAATGTTGTCATAATAACGTTTAGATTTTAATTGCAGCTTGTAGGTCGTAAATTCTTAGTAACATGAGAGAAATAAATTGGAATCTCTTAAATAATAAAGCATCTGTTAAAACATTTAATACTCTGTGGTACCATACACAGGACATTTTATATGTTCCAAAATATTTGCAAATTGTTATTATTGTAGTATGCAGTCGGACCTAAAGTGTTTTCCTATATCTTAATACGGAAATCAGCAACTATTTGTCACTTGCCTTGGAGTTTCTTATGCACTCTCTCACTCACACTTTGTATGAGTACCTTTGGAATTTGTCGCTTACAAAAGTTACTACAAGATTATTATGGATTTTGTTATGTGAATGTATCTTTATTTTACCCGGTATTTCATCGTCGTAGAATCATATCGCCGGGCATTGATCGAAGTATTGAGTCCAATTTCAATTGAATATCACTGTGCTTGTTTTTCATAATATTGACATTAATACAGTCAATCTAGCTTACCTACTAAGCCCTAAAGGATGGTGTCAATTATAGCTAAATATCAGGATGTAACTGATCCAGTTTTGGCTGCTTCAATCAAAGGTCTCATGAGGAGCAGTCACAAGCCTAGTGATATAAGTTCGGTGCAGTAATTAGGTACCTACTTTGTTGGTTAACTTTACGTTTCTCTCGATGTTTTCTTTCGCGTTCAAGTCGGGGTCGTTGAAAACGTGCTGTTTCTCTATTGCAAAGATTTTCTATCTAGGCGGACGATATTGCCGGGTGGGCCGCGATCAGAAAAACTTCATAAAATGTAGATGCTCTCCTAAAATGGGTCGAGCGTAACAGTAGCTTTTCTTGTGACAGTGCGCGTTATGGACCACATACAGCCAGGCTAGAATATAATTGGAACGATATCACATTTATATTGTGCTATGGTATTACATTTACAGCAAGTTAATCATATTATAAATTGATATATCTCTATGGTTTATGTGCTTTAGGTAGATATGTTAAACTTTATACCTATTCTTTATGATCCAATTATGATTTTATCAGCATGCTTGATTTAAGTACATTATAAAATATAATGGGATGTTCTGGAAGTGGTTGTAACAGTTTTCAAGGCTATTATATATATATTTCGCTTATTATTATGGATAAGGGTTAGATAAAACATGTTTTCAAATATTTGGACCAGTATTCAAATAACAGTGTAGGTATACAAATTCATCTTATTAACGAGAGCAACGGACCCTGAGTTACAATCAATATTTAATTTAACTGAGCCCTTATTTAGACAAGCTCGATATTGATTGATTATTATTAAATAATGATTAACAAACTAGCTTAAGAGTTTCTGTAAGTAACATTTTCTGCTAGAATTAAAATGTAAGCAGTAATGTAGCGTGCGTTAGAAAAGGGCCCTGTATGAAAATTTGTTGGGGAGGCCTTTTTACTTTACGTTATATACGTTCGGGGCCCGGTATCCCGGTAGTCTGGGGGCCCTGTATCATTAAAACGGCTGATACGGTGGCTACGCCTTTGAGTGTAAGTATACCTAACTCAGAAGCCGTAGCAGACGTGGCCACTTACTGGGCTCAAAAACATTCAACGTTTACCGTCGATACGAAAAGAAGAAGAAGACCTAGCTATAGTATCGTGTGCTTTAACTGAATTTACTGTCTACCCGTTTAAATTAAACAAGTAGGTATCAGATATGTGTTTTGTTTCAACTGATCCTGAAATTCAAATAGGACATAATCCATCGAATATACATACATTTTAGAATATGTAGGAAAATAAATCAATAGGAAACTTAACAAGATCCTAAAGAACAATTGCGTAATAACATTCCTTTGTAGTCAGTAAGTCTACCTACCTTAAAAGCTTGCCCCGAAAAAGTGATCAAGTAAGTAATATGAATAATGCGAAGGTAAACCAGACGCCGTTATTAATGCATAGTAGCATTAGAAGCGTAGGTATTTAGAAAGTATGGTTTTGTGAAAACATCATCATTGGTACATATTATGTTTCGTAGTACTAACAGGTTTCAGTAATAAAAGTGAAACACTACGTATAAACTATTTCTTTAGTTTTAAAATAATGTTTAGAGCTTTTTGTTAACGACGCAGTTGGTTTTGGATATGTTATGTTTATTTATACCAATAATCTTGTTACGTACCGTTTTGAAGAAAATGTTGATCTAAAAACTATACCTTTAAGGATAATAAATGTGACGCTACGTCTTATTAAAGAGTAAATAAAATATTTCAGCGAGAAGGCTACATCAGTTTTTAATAACTCATTGAACCTTCATAACCTCACGTAGAACAGTTACAAAAACAAGAAGACTATAGCTAGGTAGTAATAGGTAGCCCTATAGGTCGTATATCTAGATAATAATCGTGTATACATCATGAAAACTTTAACCCGACTTACGCAAAGGTAAAACCAATTATGTACAATGGATAAGAGCTTTGTAATGGAATCGCGGGTTCAGTGCCTATCTGTGTGTACAACATTTTGATTAATGTTCTTAGCCTCATATTGATATCGACCTATGACACGCGGTGCAGTCAGACAAATTAAATGTCATTTTGTCAGAAGATGGATAGTTCAGGAGCTACTAGCAAACAAATCATAGTTAGGTTCAAGGCTGATATCGTTATCCTCCTTTATCGTATTCAGGCAAAGTTTGTAAAGTTACTTATAACAATAACTGTGATGTCTTTATTCGCAGTACCTAACTACATACACAATATCTCTGTATCGATCTGTCATGCTCAGAGAAGTATAAGTATACACGTTTACACGAAAATTAAAATAACCTTATACCGTTTGATTTTAAACGCTTCTGCATCATGATAAACTGAAACAATCATCAGTTTAAATGTCTCATTCGTTTAATAATCACCAAATTAAACAATCATATATAACAGTTAGGTAGGTACATCTTCTCTACTTCGTCTTGATTACATTCTACTCTTATAGGATGGTCTTTCACTTACCTTCCTCTAAACGGATTTGGGTGCTACCTGCGGGTTTACAACCCGTAGCGGCCAAATCCGTTTACGTTTTGTATTAAATTAGTATTAAGAGCATTAGGTTGTCCGTCTTACTGACTGAAACTAAAACTATTCTGGCCACCCTTCATGAAATACTTTATTGTAGAGTGTAAGCAAAGTCATCAGCTCATCATCAGTCAGTCTCTGACCAAAGATGTGCCTCCCTCATTTATCTTGTTACTACCGTCTTAAACGACGAAAGTTGTTTTTTTCCCATTTTTGTATATTTTCGTCTGTTTTCATCTCAGCTTCAACCTGAGTGTGTAACTTATTCGTAAGCCTATTTAAACGGCTTCCATGAATAAAATAATTTCTCATTTTATTTGTCCTAGGAAGTTTCTTACATTTCATTCTCCAACTGATCTTAATTTTAGGTTAAACGTAAAATATTTCACCACTCTTTGTCTTTTAGGGATTAGGTACGCCAGATCCCTCGACTTCGACTTGAAATTAATACTGCCTTTAAATCCCCATCTATTCCTGACATAATCGTCTACAGATATGAGATATAAATGCTTTATTGACTACTATACAAAATTTACAAAAACCAATGTCTAGTTCTTCACGAGGTCATAACACGCATAATTATATGATTTCTAAGATTATCCGAAATCTGAAGCTGAAAATTCAACCACATTCCACAAACTTCTATGATAAATCATTTCCAGTTTACGCTGCTGCCCTGTGGAATGCAATGCCAATTACAGTAAGGCTTAGTCCCTTTCAACGGTTACAAACATTTAAAACAGTGGTTAAAGATCAATACCTGACACTTAGAATTATAGTATCTTTAATTTGATAGTGGTTACCTACGTACTACGGTAAGCTCCGTCGATATATAAATATTCCTAATATATTATAGCTACTCATTTAGTTCATTACATACTTTTGTATTGTATTAGTAACATTTTTTAATAATATCCATAAAATTGTTGATCGTGCTTTTAAAATTACTAGAAAATCTGTCAATTTTTAAAATCGTGATATAAATTTGCGTGATCTAAACCAGGGTCAATTATTAAGTTCATCTCAATTAATTAATTAGTTTTATAGTTTTGGTTAGATACGAAGTTACGTTAATTAACAACTAGGTTGCAAAACTAAAATTGTTTTTTTTAACACAGAGGTTGCTAAGAGATGATTGATAGAAGGGACCATAGTTGTAATAAATAATGAATAAACAAAGCATTGAATCCCACACAACACACCTACATTTATACATATGTAGGAGGTAGAACGTGCAGAAAATTTGATAAGGGTATACAGTTATAGCCGAAGTACCAAGGCGTTACCAAAGTCTCAGCTGGCTGGTTTTTTATTTATTATAAATTAACAAAAAGGTAGTTTATAAATAAAATCTTGTTTCTCAGTTCTCTATCTGCCTCCTTTGAATTAAAACTATACTTATGATAACCTAATAATTATATTCCCTTATATGTGACCAGTGGCTAAATATCAAAAATATTTTGTAGGAGAGACTGCTCCTATCGGTGCTACCTGAACACGTTGCTGTTCAGATGCGAAAAGATTTGGGGCTCATTGACACCCAGTTCAAGAAAATCTACATGTCTCGACATGAAAATGTTAGGTATGTCTACAAGTCAAACAAAGTTATATAGAGTGTAGTTTGGCAACCATAATTAACATGATATTTATCCGTCGCCAGTATTCTGTATGCTGACATCGTCGGCTTCACGGCTATCTCCTCAACTTATTCAGCCCAAGATCTCGTCGCAATATTGAATGAGCTATTTGCTCGTTTTGATCGACTTGCTGAGGTAAAGAAAATTTAATTTATTATTTCATCTCCCAGACGCGTCTGGCATAAATTAATATGAAAGTCGCGTTTTCCGCAAATTGTAATTTTATTTCACAGAAATATCAACAGCTTCGCATCAAGATTCTTGGGGACTGCTATTATTGCATCAGCGGTGCGCCTGTTGAACGTCCTGATCATGCTGTACTTTGCGTACATATGGGTTTATCTATGGTTAAAGCTATTAAGTAAGTGTTTGAGAGTAAATATTTTGCTTTGGATATTTTGCCTTGCGTGATTCTCGCGTGAGGATTATAACAACATGTTTCAGAAGCTTTTAGTTTATAAAAGTTGAAGCTAGATGTGAATGTAGAGCTTTTAATGTCTGTTGCTTTTCCTAACTATAATAGCTTCAGCAGTTTAAGTGATTTTTTTTACATAACTATCCCAATAAGTGTATATTATTTCTACTATCGTTACAACAACTCTTGTTAAATTGCTCTAAAACTTTTAAAACAATCGAACTTACACACAACTTAAAATGCTCAGATACGTTCAGCAGACTACTAACTCGCCAGTGGACATGCGAGTGGGTATCCACACGGGGGCGGTACTCGCCGGTGTGCTGGGCCAGAGGCAGTGGCAGTTCGACGTGTACTCCCGCGATGTAGAGCTCGCTAATAAGATGGAAAGTAGTGGAATGGCTGGGTAAGCACGAAGTTATGTTATACTTTTATTGTTTCGTGGTTCATACATTCTGAGGTTAGCACGAATTAAGAATAACCATATAACTAACCCTTATATGCCACGTGATTGCTATCGATGAGTTCAATGTTAATTCTACAGTCTTTTTTCGGTTACCATAAATAGGTACAAGAGATTTAAAACAAGCTTCATGTCAAAAATATCTTATGTACATACTCACTAATGATTTTCACACACACATCGAACTCAGAATTTCGTTACTTCCATGGTTGTTTAGAAGATAAATAATACAATAATTTAAAAATGGTTTATTCCTCTATTCTTAGTTGTAGTAAAAGATTTATTTATTGAACGACTTTAGTAGCTGTTTCTATTTATGTATAGGTAGTTACATTCTATTTATAAGAGTTTTGTTTACAGACGCGTGCATGTTTCCGAAGTTACTCTGAGTTTTCTAAATAACGAGTTTGAAGTAGAGCCCGCTCATGGAGAACGCCGAGAAGAAATGTTGCGACAAGCCGGCATTAAAACTTACTTCATTGTACGAGTTCTTAAGCCTGTAAGTATATTATTATAAACATGAAACATAATATGAACATTGCTTCTTGCAATTACAACTGATATGTATCTATATTCAAATTGTTGCTTGTTTATTTAGTATAGAATGTATATCTTATGGTACTTACGTTAGAGTGTACGGCGTATTTTCCACGAGTTTCAATCAGAAGTTTCGTTATTTTGAAAAGTAAACATTTCGGGCTGTACGCCGACGGGCGTATTTCTGAGAATCTAAAGTAATGACATCAGTCTACACTGGAGTCACTGTTGCCAATATTACTGGTAGCGATAGCGTGGGAGAAATAGCCGGTCTTCATTTAATACTAATAACCAATATACCTACATTGGTGTAGCCTTAGTGGTTTGGTAGAAACAAAAGATAGAACGAGTTTTCAAGCTGCCTCAACCTTTATTTGATAATTGATAGTCTACTCCTGAATATAATATAAGATATTTACTGAACAGACAAAACATAATTGAATAAAGCATTAACCATTATAATACCGGAATAATTAAAATATGAATAACTTTGTAGATATTTGATTGGTGGGTACATCTTATCTGCGGCTACTAGATAATACTACTACATGCGTGACTATGAACACAGCTTTATATTTTCGATTCGCACGTTTGCAGCTAATCATACGTAATAAAATCTCGTAAAAGCGTATGAATAGATAGAGTTACGATTCTCATTCGGAAGCGTGGGCTTTATATATTTTTGAAAGTTGTAATGATCATTTTCCTTTTCATAGATGTTGTTTAATTTAGTTTACATTTACTTTACTTTAGTTTTATATTCAGTGTTTAATTTTAAAATTAATTTTGACACATTTTATTATCATAAGGTATAGAGATTTTGGCTTTGGTAACTCTCTAATGCTGTCTGAAAAAATCAGGACAAATAAGGAGTTTACAGTAAATGTATTCTATATATCTAGACTATATTTTGAGTTTGTAGTGACATAGATAGTGCGGGTTATAAAGAAGATGTATATAAAGAATTTTTAACGTGTTTTTCTCAATTAGATTCCTAGCACTGCCGGAGCTGGTACAGTATATTAGAAAAGATTAACAAGTTAAACTTGCCTAATACCGTTCATAGTAGTCGACTCGTGTGTTCTTCACTACCAACTCTGCTTGACCGCTTACAGAGTCGATGTAAACTATTATTTACTGCGCACCATGAGGATCAACAGAGTTTAACAAACAACAGTATAAAAAAACATAAATTAATCAGTTATACGGCCAAGCTTTTTACAGACAATCTAGTTATTTTTACATTATCGGGTATGTAACTTGCGTCATATACTCAATTTAGTACAAAGGTTTTAATGACTCATACGGAACAAACTAGTACCTATAACTGACCTGTCTAACTGATCTACATACTAATAACGTACAGTAGTCACGGAAGTATTTGTTGATCACTGGAAAAAAGATAATACTACTCGTATCTACTTAGAACATAACAAAGTGCGTCAAATATAATTATATTTGACGCATGATGACATTATTATATATTACCCACTATTCTTACTGCTTTTTACATAAATTTTACTGAACCTTTGCCATGCAGCATTTGGCCAAATTATTTTTAGCGCAATAATTTGATGACGCGTGATAGCTGAATAAATAAAAATAACCTATAATACACATAGGTATCTTTATGAAATACTCATGTGACCTGGTAAATCTATCGGTCCTACAATTTTTGTGTATGTAGAATGTAGATATTTATTTTGGTTAAATAAGATAGATATATAACCTATCTATATTTACTTACGAAACACCAAAATAGTATATGGAGATTATGTACCCAGTAATGCAAACATATTAAATTAAATTAAGCGGAGTTAAATCATGAAAATAGTTTAATGGCACATGAACTTTTTTTCCGTGCTTATTCGAAGAAGAGAAGTTACATAAAATGATTACTGCTGTTCTACTGCACTATGACAAATGGACGCTGAAACGAATTAGGTCGACGAAACATAAGTAAATGTAAAGACAAAGCGCAATGTACTGGGTATTATCTTTTCCTAATAATAGTAAGTGATACGTAAGATTATTCGGCCCACGTACATGCACGTCACAAAACGACTGCAGCTATTGTACTGTCTAGTGAAGGTTCACATTGTGTTATTATAACGGTTATGTTTATTGTTTTGTATAGTTCCAAGGAGGTGACGAGAAGAGTGCACCGGAGGGCGAGGCCGCGGAGGGTGGCGACACGGCCGACACGCTCTCCGACCTGCGAGACGATGACGAGGACTCGGTGAGTGCACTACTGCGCTTCCCTCACACCCGTCACTCCCCGTACGCCACCAGCCCAAATAAATAGGACACTAGGGCACTAGGCGGCCCGAGCTAGATAGTTCCTAGTTTAGTGATGTAGCAGGTTAAAATTATATCTCACTGGAATCGATTATTCATTACGTTCAGACATATTTTGATTGTTAACGCTAAGTACGCCGATCATGAGCTCTCATATTGATTTTCCGCTTGTCAATTACATAGACATGCTTCGTAAATTATTCGTAGGTTCTGTCGCCACAAGACGAGAGCAAGGACAACGAAGAACAGAAAATACTAAGCATGTTACAAGAAGAACTGGTGAATAGAGATGACGACAAGTAAGTTTACAGGATTAGCACATTATTATGTTTGATGTCGTTTGTGTTTTAAAATTCATCTCATTGGTTCTTTTTATTTCATTATTTTTATGGACTAGGTGGACTCTTAAAACTTATTACTTTAAATATTAGGTGTTTGAGGGCGACGCAGGCTTATACTGCTGTGTAATTAAAAATGTAAACGAGACTGATATCCTCGGAGATGGGCTCGATATAAAACTACCCTTAGGTAGTTTTATATCTTTTCATCACGACCTTTGTGTTTAATGATGCAAAAATAAAATGTTGCGCTACAGAACGGCTCTGTCCAACTTTTTAGATAAAACATTCGTACCAATATTTTATAAATAGGCATTTTCTGATGTTTGAACGTCTGTAAACTAACGTTTATCTAGAAATAAATACTCTTTTAAAGAAGAAGAATGGTCTTATGTAAACAGTATTAAGCAGTTAGAGTCCGCCGGTCACGACAGGTGACATAAATGCATCAGTCATCGTGTATTGCCCTATTTTAGGAAGCACAATGACCTGTAGTACTACTACGATTGTTGAGTATTAGGATTTGGGAAACAAGTTTACGTGCAAAAGGTTTTAGTTTTTATAGCTTAGTAACATCCGACTGCGACTTTTTTAATGTCATCGTACTACCTTGATAAATCCAATACATCACAGACTAGGCTTGTTTGAAAACTAGAAATCAATAGGCAATATTTAACGGTATTAGAAAGAAAATTATGGATTATTCGGAAGTATAGATTGTTGTTGTTTAAGCTTTTCATTCTTGAACTGAAAGTTCAAAGGAACTTTTCTCTTTGCTCAAAGTTGTGAAAATTAACATGGTCGTTATAACCAGCGTTAACCAGTTTAATTGAATCGTCTTCGTTTAGGCTCTGCGAAGTTTATAAAAAGCAAGGTTTATTATAAATGTATTTTGGTTTTCATGATTAATTTCTTTGGGCTGCTTTCATATAAATTCATTCACATGCGTCGATTTGTTTCTTCTTCAATAAGGCAAATTAATTTTCAGCGTAATTAAAATGATCGTTTAATTGCTAGCATTTTTGTATTTTCGTTGAACCAATTAGATATGATAATAATTATATCACAATGATCCGTTGTACAACATACGATAAGCGGTATTATCAGACTAAGCTAAATTGCAATTTTACAAAGTAGGTACTTGAAATGATTTATGAAAAAACTTGTCAGTTTTATGCAGCTACCATAACGTTTTTATAATTACTATATATATTAAGGTTTAACGGATTTATTTTACATAAGAACTAATAATAAACATGAATATATTCAAAGCCAGTATTGTAGTATATATTTATAATTTTAAGCTGGATTCACATCATCGTGTGTAGGAGACAAAAACTTTTGACAAGGAAACAAATATTAGACAGTACTATATCTATCTACAATATTAACATTTAGTGAAAGTAAGCCTAGCGTATCCGCAAAGACACATTCGTAGATTATAATGTATGGAATTGTATTTTTATGTCTGTGCTGGTTCTTGTCTGCTACGTACGCGGAACGATCTGAATCGAGCTTTATGCTTCATAATAAACATTGTAAGCATTATAAATCATCTTCACCCTTGATGCCTGTGTTTTTCGTCAAATTAACAGAAGCTTTCATTCTTCATGGTGTATACACCATTTGCGATATTATTAACTTCATTAATCCTTACAAATCTTCTGGTCATTATCATGGGATCATGAGCTATCATTTGTTATTAAAAATAAATGCTCATGCACACACAGCAATCAAATAAAACCATATCATTTTGCATGGGATCATTGCTCCAATTATTTCCTCGTTGCGAAATGATCTGACCTTAGATATAGCTGGAATTAAAACCAGTAATATTGGAAGTAAAACTAGTAAGTTATTCAAAGCTCGTAACTGATTAGAATGTACCTACACATTCTTCTTATGGTAACAACCTATTGGTAAAATGTTAGATAAGTGAAGATCGATCAGTCCGGACTCAGCGGGGATCTATTGCAAATACAATTCGCTATTTCAGGCGCACGTAATGAAACCGTGTCAATAAACACACTCACCATTCCATTCTTTAGTTTATTGTAGAATTCGGTGTTCTTGGCTCATACGGACAAGTTCTAAGGGTCCGAAATAACATACCTTTTTCATTTTTATGGTTTATCAGCAATAAAATTAGGTTAGAAAAGCCGTGTAGCAACGAACATTTAAATCATAATAATGCATCATTGGCAAATATAATTTCCTTTATAAAGAAACTTGCACTTGTGACGTAGACTTTGCTCCTCTAGCAATAAATTCCCAAAAGTACTTCGTAGAAAAATACTGGTAAAAACATAACACTCCTTCTAGCGCAGTCGGGTACAAAGAATATAAGTATTTAACGAAATGTTTGGTGCTAGGGAACTAGCAGATGGGACGACGTTATGTCTGACATTCAAAGCATCGGGGGCGGAGGAGGTGTACGCGCGGCGCAGCGACCCGTGCCCGCTGGCCGTGGCCGCGCCGCCGCTGATGTTGCTGCCAGCCGTGGTGGCGCTGGCCAGCTTCGCCGTGCCGCCCACCTGGTCGCTGCATGCTGTCTACCTCGCGCTCGTGCTAGAGACCGGCCTAATCAATGTGGTTTACTACACGTGCTATCGATATTCACAGTATAAGGTTAGCTACTATGCTCAAATATATCTATATCGGAAGCAAGGTAAATATCGAGTAAACGTTAATATCGAGAAAATACCTCAACTGATGCGTAGTTCAAGTTCCGTATGTATGGATGCCTATAGAACATCCTTTGCCTTCTTTCGTGCTCAAGAGTATGCTGATGATCTGACACGGTGATTCCAAAAGTACTTCATCATCATCATCATCCACAGCCTTTAGTATCCCACTGCTGGGTATAAGCCTCCCTTAAACAGTGCCATCCGCCGCGGTCCTGTGCCAATCTTGTCCAGGTGCGCCCCGCGATCTTTATTATGTCGTCGACCCATCAAAAGTACTTACTAGTTATTAATGTAACTTGCACTTAGTGCGTATACTGGTTTTGTAATAAGAAGTAATACTTCAATACGCTGCTCGGCTGGTAATACATTTTCATTCCTACACGTGAAACTAGGATCCTGTTATACATATACATATAATTATTAATGTTCGCATTTACTAACTTTTTTTATTAATTAAAATGTTTCAGAAAAAAACTGTGAGTCCTTACTGGAAGCTAACTTGCGGAACGTTCAACATCGCAATGTTTGTGGCTGCGAACGTTGCGCCACTGGTGAGTGCGCGCCTGCGCGGTCATTACACGTAAACTATCTTTACTATCGCCACCACTCTCACTATCAGCATTATACTTGCTATTTCTATTTCCGTCGCGTCGATGCTCTCTCACGTTTACTATCGCTGTCAGTATCACATTATTCATAAAATTTATAAGCATCTACCGGTGCTTTTCATGTTCTAATTAATGTTTTGAGTGGTTATCTGATTACAACTTAAACAAAAGTAACTTCCACGCCACTAATTTCCTTGATAGGGCTATATATACTATATTATTGAATGTACTTGTCTATGTGCAGATTATTTGCGGGAGTTTCGAGACTATGCTCCTGGAAGACGGGCTTCGAGAAGAGGCGCCTGCGCACAGCGGCGCGCGGCGATGCATACATCCTTCGTACTACTATCATGTAAAGTGTCTTTTCTACTTTCACATTTAAATGCCGATGGCAAACGAACAGACAATAAAAGTTGCCACGACGCCTAAGGTTATGCAGCTGTTGAAAATTAACAGAAACATGTGAAAATGAGCACTAGGACTGGCTAGACTGTTATATAATTTTATTAGATATGCTGTTGCAACAATCTATCAAAACGTTGTTGGTATTTAAAACAATACATAACATGATTTTTTAAATAAATGTAGATAAGTTTTAAAATAAAATAGGACGAATGCTACATCTTTATCTTGAATATGAATAAGTATTTTAACACAGTCGACTGTGATTTTAATGTAAGGAATTAATGTTCTAAAAATGTTTTACCACGTTGTATTAAAAAATTACATCTAGAGAATGATCTGTAATGTGTCTGAAATATTTTCAAATTTTATTTAAGAGAATATGTAAGTTTCTAACGATTCCGAAATCAAAATTCACACCAATTAAGTCAAACATGAGAATAACGTACTCCAGCGTTCATAAAAGAATGAAACTACAAGACTACAACAAATAAAACAAGTAAGTAACTAAGACTGGTGACAGGTTTCCACACCGGCGTCGACAACAAACATCGTAGTAACCCATTTCCCTCGTTCGACTTTTAGATCTCGCATCGTGGGAAGATAAACAGCTGATGCATACAACGCTGTGTGTCGCTTATTTTGAGCTCAGTAAGATAAATCTACTCTTCTTAACGAAATCGCCCTACTTTTGCCTATAAAGCATATTTTAAATAAATTATATTATTGATTGGCTTGTGTTTAAAGAAAAGCAGATTTCAATTTATTGATTGGCATGCTCATAATCCATAATATATCGAAGGATAATCTAAAAGTCTTAATGATAATGTTATGATTTGGCATGATGAAAAAGATTGTACCCAGTTATTTCAGTTACTCCTTGACAAAATGCTTCAATGTTTCGTTCGTTCTTCGTTTTAACGTGATAGAGTTCTTTTTATGTCCATTGTTGTAATGTTTCATTTTTCTTCATTCGTTTTAATGTTTCTGCTTTGAACAATTTTCTAAATTAATTTTTTTTAAACGTTTCCAACTGTTACAAACGTGTGATTAGTAATGCATACATCTATAAGGTACTATTTCGGAAATAAGTTCATTACATTACCCATATTTATATAACTTATAAATAACATCGCGCTTGTATTCCCCGAAGGGGTAGGCAAAGTTGCACATATACATGTACACCCACATTTCGCCAGTTATGTTTTTAGGTCCCAGTGTAATAGGGGCTATTGCCATCAATCGGGCACAATATCGGACTCCGTGCTGCTGCTGAGGATTACCTAATGGAAAAACCCAGTAACAGTTTAAACCCTTGAGATTCGAACCCAGGACCTTGTGCTCAGCAGTCGCGCTTACCAACCACTAGACCAACGAGGCAGTCATTTATATAACTTAACTTTATGTTTAGCTTGCAGTTTGGTAAGCTACGAATGTAGGATTAGTTGTGGGATGTACAGAAAAGTGAATATAGTCATCCGTGCAATAACTATTGTGTGATAATATATCCATACGTGGGTAGGTGGGCGCGGGCGCAGCTTGCGGTGCTCTGTGGGTGTCCCCGCTGGGCGTGTGCGCGCGCAGCGTGATGCTGGGGCTGCTAGCGGCTGTGCACGCAGTGCCCGCTCTGTTGCACCCCGCGCTGCTGCTCTCCCGGCCCAGCCTCGACCGCGACCCCTTCCGCCTGCGATACAACGCCACCACTGACTACGACGAGGACCTGCTGGCTATCCTGTAAGTCCCACGTGTCTATGTGTTCTCCTTGGTACGTAGTTGCCTCTTGAAAACGTATTAGAAATGTTTGTAATTGGAAAACTTCCTTGCTTTTTCCCCATGTTTAACGTTTATGAAAAGCGTCTGTATTTATTGCTTATAACAAACAAGGGTACAAATAAATAATTTATTTTTTTTCAAATTACATTTACAACCTCAACCAATTCGATTTTTTACAAAGGGCACTTGATTCTATACTCAAGCATAATATTTGTTTTATTTCTAGGGCTCGCATTCATGGCGGACGCAACATAATCATGCTGTTCTTTATAGTGGTGGCGCTTCTTATTTTCAACCGATACGTAAGTGTTAAATTCGGCAGCGATAAGTGCTGTCCAAACGGATCAGATCTTGCGAGTTATAGATTCGTTTTTAAATTAAAAAGTGTTTTTATAGAATCGTAGACCATTCATCTGATAAATAAACTGATAAGTTTGCATTGGCTCTAATTCCATCTTCAGGAATACATGATTTGACAAGAATGGGAACTTATATCTAGTTTATCCCATATATCATAATCCGTTATGCAGGTGGAGTCATTGGAACGCGCTAGGCACTCGCGTGGCGAGCGGATGCGCGCGCAGGCAGAGCAGGCGGGCGACCTGCGCCGACGCAACCAAGCGCTCATCCACAACGTGCTGCCACCACACGTGGCGAGGCACTTTATGGGCGCGCGCCACCACCACCGCGACCTTTACAGCCAGAGCTATGCTGAGGTCGGGGTGCTCTTCGCCTCCATGCCCAACTTCTCAGGTACAAATATAATAAAACCCTGATAATTAAAAAAATATATAATTTAAAGATGATAATGAACTGTGACTTTTGTTTTATTAGTATTTTATTACAACTATAAAAAAAGTCTGTTGTACAGTTATAACACATTATAATTCTCGGATACATAATGCATGCATTTTTAACGAAGCTATAGAAATAGTCGTTTTCGTTGTTTGCCTTGAGTTAATTTATTTTTAGAGTTATTTTTATTGAGCGCATATTTTTTCTTTAATTTGGTTAGTATTATTTTTTATTGATATTTGTATAATCACTTAGAAATAAGAATATTGTCATTAGGTATTTGTTGAAGTTAATACACAAATTAAATTTATGTTGATTTGTTGCAGAGTTCTACTCGGAAGAGACCGTCAATAACCAAGGACTAGAATGTCTTCGGTTTCTCAACGAAGTTATATCAGACTTTGATTTGGTAGGTGTGAACAATCAAGATCATGTACAGCGCTACGCAGCATATAATACTACCAATTTTATATGTAAACGCTGTAATTGCATTGCAGACACTAAGTACGCTGTCCTAATTTAATTTCCATACGATCAATATGACTATGCAGCGTAGCGTGCTACGTATGTGGCTATTGAAGTGGTTGTAGTAGTGAAAGTATATAATAGTGGTAAATGCCATGCCTGTATATTCCAGTCATAAAATATATAATAATTAAGTTGAGCTAATAATACTAAAGAGGAAGAATATTACCTTCAACAGTTTTTCATCAGTCGCTCTGAATGTCAATTGCGTAGCAGTTATGTCTTTGAACTAAAGTTGTTGGTAATTTTTATTGCATGCATTTTATATCCACAATAAGGTGTTTGTTATTGTTCCCAGTTACTGGAAGACTCCAAGTTCAGCAAAGACATCATAAAGATAAAAACCATCAGCTCTACATACATGGCTGCGTCAGGCCTAAACCCTACGCGACAAATGCAGGTTTGTAACGACATAGAGAAAACACACATGATCTCGTTAAGCCCATAGATTTAAGTAGTGATAATTAGGGATGAGGAGAGATTTAAGAACCTAATAAAGAAATGTTCTGCATGCCGACATATATGTTCGTAGCTACATAATTACGGTTCCCCACTGCCTAACCTCTCAGATTAGCGGATGTGCGATCATATTTCTCACATCCAGACCCTTCCGTGGTTGGAGAAGCACGTTAAGCATGCACTAATCGAGTCGTCGCCGTCGGTCGTAATCGCTCACCATTCGAGTTTATAGATTGTACTTATGTTTTCATTCACACTACCTAATATTGGATTAGATGCAACCAAAATTCGGTAAGGATAACATTATCCTGTGTGTGTTTGCATAACGATGCAGAAATTAAACTTTAAACGTTAGCTCATCGAAAGTAAACATTACAGAGAATAAGATTAATTTAAAACATACTCTCTACAATTTTGTATATATGTAGTTGTGTCTCATTAAATCAATGAGTACTGAACCAAAGACAATTCGGTGCGGAGTGATTGAGCAACAAACATTTACTTTACACCCAAACATAGTTGTAACTTTCACATTTACTTACTACTTAAGTACATTAGTAACATGAGTAAGGAAGATATCAAGATAAATAGCTTTTAGTTGCTGTATAAATTATAAATACAGTACAAATAAATAAACATATACATTAATTATCGATGTAAATAAAGCTGCTAAGTATATATGTTATTGAATTACAAATAACACTCTTAATAATAATAAACAAGGTTTTTTAAGCGCGTCAATAGCTAGCCAGCCTTCATGTATGAACTTTCAAGTTATGTACAGATAGACAACATTATCATTAGACACGTTTATAAGTGAAGTTATTGAGTGGTGTCGAGATACTTTACTAAATGATCAAGTTTTGATTCAACTTCTGACTTCCATGGATATTTCGTGATCATCTGTGAACTCAGCCCTCTGTACTGCTGTCACGAGTGTCAATATTTAGTATTTTTGCATAACTGTATGTTGTTAGTCTTTAATATGTAGTCTGTAGACAAAATAGACCATAAAAGTGTATGTGCTATTAGCCGTCCGACGGTGTGCTGGTGCGGTGGGCGCACCTGGCGTGTCTGGTGGAGTTCGCGCTAGAGCTGCAACGCGTGCTGGCCGCTATCAACGAGCAGTCGTTCAATCACTTCGTACTCCGCATGGGCGTCAACCACGGCCCCATCACTGCCGGCGTCATCGGCGCGCGCAAGCCCCACTATGACATATGGGGCAACACAGTCAATGTTGCCTCTAGGATGGAGAGCACCGGCAAAGCTGGATGCATTCAGGTATTAATTTTAAACTTATAAATACATGTTTCTCTCGATTATACCGTACATTTAATGATCAACGATGCTTTACTTTCTCTTCTTTCAAAAGTTCTAAAACAAATATTTAATCGTATATCACAAAAAGACAAGTTTGTCCTCAATCTATATATTATTATCATTCGGATTTTTCAGGTTAGTATCGGAACTGTTTAATTAACGTTTTTGTTAACTACTTAGGAAGTATAATGTGGTATTACTAGACAAAGAACTTAGATATAGAATCTTCTTCTAATACTCTCCGCTCTGCTTTAGGTCACAGAGGAGACCTGCGAGATTCTGCAAAGTTTCGGCTACTACTTCGAACAGCGCGGCCTGGTCGCGGTCAAGGGCAAGGGCCAGCTCATGACCTACTACCTACAGGGCAAGCGCGACACACCCACCGGCCCCACGGATAAACAAACTGTCAGTAAATCCAAATGTGTACACCGCATACACTTTAACTAATAAGCTTCCAAATGCTTATGATAATCACGCGTGCATTGGCAAATATGAACAAGATGCACTTGAACTAAAAATATGGCCTTCACAATAATGATGTTTAGCTTATTATGTTTTAATATAACAGAATCGTTACGCGTTTCTTTGAAATCACTTATTAGTTAATCCGCACATTATCAAATCATGCCTCAATTGCCTGCGGTTGTTCCGCAAAATTTGACCTTATAAAATTAGCGTAATGGTGTTAAATTCCCGGTCTCTAAGTCATAATAGTAGTCGATTACATCGTACCTAACTGGCTGATGTGACACGACGACATGAGTTATGGCAGTACACCGGCGTAGCGTGGTGTCGTCCCGGCGCGCGCGGCCGTCGTGGTGGTGGGCAGGGCAGGGTATGCGCGGCTCGGTGGATAGTCTACCCGGACAGGCCGAGCTGTCTCTCGTCGCCCGCCTTACTTCAGCTCAGCCGAAAATTCGAACACACAAAAACACTTACTATTTATTGTGATTGACCAATAAGTGGAATTTAGCACTAGGTTTGGGATAACTCCTAACGTATTCATGATATAGAAAAAATACTTGACACAACTTTTTGAAGACATAAGGGAGTTACTGCAACAAGCCTTCTTACCTCAACATGGTCACAAAAGTAGTTAGCGATATTTCGGTAGGATTACGAACGCTACTTGTAATATTTTGCCAAAAATGTCCATTTACATACTTTAACTGTGTGGTTACAAATACTTGAATTCTGACATTATGTTTTGTTACAATTTACATATGTAATTCCTTTTCTACCATTTTAACCAATAAAAGTAATTGACCTATATTGACGTAGTACTACTACGTACTACTGGGTTTATGATTCAGACGATTACGTCAGGTTTAATTGAGTGAGTATTATTTTTTTATATATAACGTTAACAAATGTCATGAACTTGCAGGTGGAGGTACCGGCGCCAGACGCAGGGGTGGGCGACGCGCTGCTGGCCAACGGCGACGCCGCAGACAACCGCGACCCACTGCGTTTCCCCGAAGCCGGCGCCGACAAACCTCTGCTGCCCGCCTGAACACTGCCCTGTCATTCCATATTACGATTATATAGACGTAATAAAAACAAATATATCATTGTAAATCAATATCTCCTTTAAATTCGACAACATTGACATAACCTAAAAGTTGAAAATATGTAACCTTTGTTTGCGTAAACTGTCGCCTCTAACCAATAACCTGTAATCATTCCGTTTTTTTATTTCGTTGGAAACTGGAGGCACGCTTTATAATTTTCAATAACAAATGTTAGTTGCTGTTCTGATTTTGTATGATGTTGTTGCTCTTCAAAATAATATATTTTTTTATATACATAGGGAAAATACACCGGTGGAGCAAAACAGAAGTCACACACCCTATAAATAAAATTGATCTTAGTTTGTTATTTATCATCTCATATTTTTGGGTTATGTCAAAGCTACATATGTCGAGAGTTAAAGTAGGAACGTAAATACGTTGTTCACGTGTATTCGTAGCAATAGCAATCATGTTTCCATTAATTTCATAATTAGTATAGCCGTAATAAATATTATCCGATATATAATTCCGCTTAATATCGGTGAAACGATACAAACTCTGTAGATGAGGTAGGTACTATCGTCTCTGTCAAAGTGTCCTTCTTTCTCAACGTATGTACAATAACAATCGCACATAGCAGGTATTATGTTATTTAATAAGAACTCCTTCTGATTTCGGATCTAGTTTTTCTATATATGTATATATGTAAAAGCCTACCAGAGATTTACAATTATTTTGTTATTTATGTCCTCGATCAAACAAGTTTTAAACAAGTTTTTAGGCCGAAATACCTAGTCTGTTAATGAAATATAAGAAGCAATCGTAATAAGTTGCAATGTTTATAAAACGTGATTAAAAGCAGGTTGATAACTTATGTTGGTTTTGCTTAAAACAACATATATATTATTATATTTATATACCTGATTTATATTATTTGATTAACTAAGAGTTGCCTTGCTCTGATAATAATTTTCATACGTTTTGCGATCTACGAACTATGTATATGCACTAATATAGTACAACCAAAATATGCGCCGACCACACAAGTCTCGCGTGGGAATAGAATCCACGACCCTTTTGTAGTTAAATTACAATAAAGGACGATTCATCTTCAAATAAATTACAATTATTTGTAATAATTTGTATAAAAAGCTAGTAGTTTACTCAAAATTTGATTTAACAAGTGGTATAAATAATAAAAGAAGTGCCTATTTTAAAAACACTTACATACACAATAGATTATTGCTTTATTAATGTCTAAGTGAAAAAATATTAAGAAACGCGTATATTTTGTGAGAATAGAATGCATGAATGTTTCTGTCGTGGCATTTTAATTGCTGGGTGCCTATTATCTTTTGGTCGATAATGAGAAAGCGAGTGTACACTTATTACGTAAGGTTTATATTGCTTATACCTGTAACATGACTAACTGCTTAATTCATTCATAATAATGATTTGTTCTAACAAAATCAGATAATATTTTAAACCCGTGAAATAAACGTAAGTTGTTATCTGCTCTACATAACAGCATGTTACTAATTAGACCTAATGGGGTGCGTAAACTTGTGACGTACTTATTCTTAATCCTGAACACAATTAAGATTTATAATGAAGTAATTATCAACTTTTATACATACTTTAGTCGAATTGACAACCAATATTCTGTTGTGGTATTTGCTGTGAGCTGCCACCACAGGTTACATGTCACAGCCCAGTTGTAGCTGATTGTTTCAAATTACGTCAGCCCGGTTAAAATGAATATAGTTTTATATGAGTAAAATATAACAAAAAAAATGTTTTGATAAAAGGAAGCAAAACATTGTTTATACGTACACTGTTGAAATTATTTATGTATTGTTTAAAACTTTATACACTTATACACAATACTTTTAAAACATTGCGAATAAAATGATACAAATCCAATGCCTGCATAAGCAAATACGAGTTTCACAGTTACATAATACTGTTTTTGCAGATAAATCTTATATAGTTGGTGTTGCCTCATCTTTGAATCTTCACTATTAAGTAGCTATATTGTGATATTGATTGTTAGGTATTTAGAATATTAGCATCAGTGTCGCTTAATCTCATGTAGACGAATGCGTGCGTGGCAGTGTGTAACCACGTAAGAGTAGATAATTACAAATGTAATATCGTACATATTAGACTTAATAGAATTATAATAATTCATTGTCACTAAAACTGTGCTTTCATAATTAGCCTAGAGTATCTTCTTAGCCTAAGTATTTATTGTGTACTTTTGTATTAGACTATGAACTATCTATTAGGATGTAAACATAGCTGTCATCTTTGAAGTAGGTCCTTACCGAGATGTATCATAGATTATTATAATTTCTAATACAACGTAGGTATCTCAGTGGTGATATTATTACTGTAATTCGTAAATTAGGTGTACTTATGTAGAAAGATGATTTTATTTTATTTCACTCTAGTGATATTACC
Source organism: Abrostola triplasia (assembly GCA_946251915.1). Classification (NCBI taxonomy): domain Eukaryota; kingdom Metazoa; phylum Arthropoda; class Insecta; order Lepidoptera; family Noctuidae; genus Abrostola; species Abrostola triplasia. The sequence goes on from OX276423.1 coordinate 6,797,349, forward strand.
TACTTCCTGTGATTTGTGACTATTCATAATTTTATACATGTTCTAGCTCAAACAAAATCTGAAGATTGAACTTCTCTTGGCTATAATTTTATTAAATAAAGCAATATCTACAATTGGTTGTTTAATTTGTGTGTTGAAAGTGCGTAGGTAAGCACCTACGTGTATTAGAATTTAGAAAGCTTATCAATTACCCATGGCATATACTATTATTTTAGTATATCTACTACTTATGACTTTATTTGCAGGTTTATGTGGAATATAGGAAAGGAAAAATCTCTGAGGTTTCCATATTTACTACAGATACTAAGAATTTACGTACCCAGACGAGTAAAGATGACTTAATGTAATGGTGTCTGTAAATTAACAAAACACCAGTGTAAATGGTTTCACGGACCGTTTACCGAGTCATAATTATCATTTTCAACATATAAGTTAACATAATGTTGCACATCTTCTTTTATGTAAATGTATGTTCATATATTCTGCCCACATCACACTTAGTAGTGATAGTCATATAGTAGGTACCTACTGCAATGTAATGCTGCATTGTAAGTCGCCAAGTAACTGTCACATGAATTCGGTGACTATTTGTGGTAAGGCGACCCTTGTGGTGGCATAGTAGTTGACACTCAACGTTACGGGTTCTAAGCTACACAAGTACCTAATAATAATGGGTTTCAGATCATTCGTTGAACAAAATAGTAGAAACTTATTTTGCCTGAAATCACCATTTCATATCTGTATACAAAGGTGTTTACCACCTTTACGCTGCAGTTGGACCGTTATAAATAAACAATGAATACACTGGTTTTGGATGAGACTCTTGATTTATAATTGTACAATCGTTATTATCAAATTAATCTCAGAGCCGGCGCGGCGCGGCGGCGATAGGTGGAAGGAATAAAATACAATCGCATACATAGCTGTTTGCTTCTGTAATTCTACAAATGTGACGTGTTTTCAATTACTTTGGATGTTACGTGCCGACGCCAATACTTAAATATACATTGCCATAATAATTATGTACCTACATGTAAATTTGATTACATCCTATAACGATTTGTTTCTAAATAAGGATTACAATTAAACTTGAAGTAAACTAGCAGCCCATTGATTACTTTACTATAATATCAAATTAATGTAACTAGTAAAATAATATGCCATGTACGCTATTTAAAAGGATTTTAGAAAAAATACTTCATCATCATCATCCGCTGAAAGCCCATTGTTGACCCAGATCCCCCTTAGAACACACTTTTGCAACCACGACAAATTCTTTAATACAAACATACTGTATCTAAATGTACAATTGTTACGCGTGAACATACCTAATACTATTGATAATATTTATATTTAAACTTATTTTAATATAGTCATCTATTAATACTAACAAAATGTAAATTGAGAAATGCTTGACCACTGGTTCTGCATACTGGTTAGTCTCTTCAAGGCCTGCAAACTGTTAGTTCCATCTCTTATCTGACGCATCACTGACATTGTTCTTGGAAGTATTATATATTACAGAATATCGCGGTGACCTTTCTCCGTAAGTAGTACTGCCCCCTAAAGCTATTTGCACTGCAAACGTAAGACCATAGCTTTACAGGCTTTCTGCTTCGGAAAACCTACCTTCACCACCTTAATCATTGATTAAACTAGGCTGCACCACTTGAAACATTTTCAAAACGTCAAGTTTTATGTTGTCGGCTTAAAATGATCCTCAATATGAATACAATAAATGTTTTCGGCTTCCATGTAGAAGTTTGGTGTCAATAATCTAAGTTCATCATAATATATCTCTTATCTATGCCTTATATCTGTTAAAACACACCTAGTTTATTTTAAAACGTTTTCCCTAACTCAAGGTCCTCCTTACTTCTATAAAACCGATATAATATATATTAATTTGGTGTATCATGAGTACCAGAAATAAAATAAGATCATCAAAAATTATAGTTTTAAAATAATTCCCTACATTAGCCACGCACCGACTGAGGTAAGTAAAAAAGGCTATTGAGCACAATATATTTCCAATCAACTAATTAATCAGGACTAAATAATAATGCCCCATTAATTTTGTTAATCACAGGGGATTAATAAAATCATTAGCTAGTCGTGTGCCTAATGTAGTAACTAAGTAATAGACTTTTAAAAGCTTGCTATGCTAATGCGGGATTCTTAATAATGATCTCAACAACACTGCACAATAATTTATTTATCTAGGCCTCCTTATGGATGACATGCGGAAAACTCAACATATTATGATACAAACCGATCTAAAAATATAACATAAACACGCAAACATCAAGCCTGTATTCCCCGAAAGGGTGGGCAGAGATTCTCATGTAGTACCCCCACATTTCGCCAGTTATGTTATAGGTCCCAATATAACAGAGGGAGCCTATTGTTATAAACCGGATACAAATCCAGACTCCATGCTACTACTGAGAATTATTAATGGAAAATCCCAGTAACATATTGCCCGACACGGGTTTTGAACCCAGGACCTCATGCTCAACAGTTGCCCTTATGTATTATCTAAAGTATTGCTTCAACAATCTATTTTCAAAGATAAGACTAATTGTAATATATTTCACATACATATATATATGTATATCTTAAACATATTTTCTATCTTCATTGGTTGATATTAACTTTACTATTACCAGGGTACGTCGTGCGTTCATTCATTACTCGTAATTATCCGCCATTCAGTAACGGAAACGTTTTAAACAATATAGATTACGGTTTTCTAAAGGGAGAGTTAGTGTTTCCTTACTCCATAACTAGTATAGTGTTATATTACCAATAGACGTCATTGTTAGTAAATACGTACATACATGCAATCACGTCTGTAACCTCCGAAGAGGTAGGCAGAATAGGTTTTCTTTATTAAATGTCTTAATTGTCGTCTATACCCATATTTCGCTGTTCATCTAAGTCCCATGTAATCAATTAAAAACTTTTTATTAAAACGTTTCACAAACATAAAACATAACATACAAAACCCCCTGACTCGAAGGTCTGCAGATCGAACAAACTTTTAGCCCGTGCGGGAATCGAACCCGCAACCTTCAGCGCAGCAGGAACTTATGCACCAAACCCACAGCGCCAACCAGTTCGTCAAGTTTAAAATTAGACTAAAATAATCACTAAGATTGAATACACTTTGAATGCCTCGTTGGTCCAACTCCAGTGTCGGTAGATACTAAGCGCGACTGCTGTGTTCACCCTAAACAGTCCCGCTCCCCATGCGGACCATGATCACCTCACTCATGGTCCTGAGTATGGATCCTGGTTCGGGGAAAGTATTATTAGGTTTATCCATTAGTAAAGTACTACTTACTACTACCTACTATACACTACCGCATACCCCTTTGAGGAATACAGGCGTGATGCTGTTATATTATTTAATCAATAGTAATCTTATCTCGACGTTTTTATAACTTAGGTACTTACTGATGTTTAATTATTGATCAGTTTAACTTCAAAGTTAAAACTGATCAATAATGAAAAACAAAATAGTCTTGGTCTTAGTAGGGTCCGCCCTGACACTGGAATTCACATCGTTGGACAAAATGGGGACACGCAATAGCACACTTCGGTCTGTCTTCGGGGAATAAAAGCGTGATACGAGGGTCAAACTGAAAGTTCTTAGAAAATCAAAAACTGATTACATTAGCCAGTTATTAGTTTTATTATATCTTTTCAAAATATTGTCCATTCACGTCAATACACCGCTGCATGCGATGGAACCACTGGGAAAAGCACTTTGCCCACTCGTCTTTAGGGTTCTCTTCAATGGCATCGCGATACGCAGCCACCGCTTCTTCAGCATTCATAAACCGCTTTCCTTTAAGTTTTTCTTTAATTTTTGGAAATAAATAAAAATCACAAGGGGCGAGGTCGGGGCTATACGGCGGGTGACCCAGTAATTCAACGTTTGATGTCGCCAAATAGTCGATCGTTCGCTTAGCGGTGTGCGACGAGGCGTTGTCGTGGTGAAGGAGGATCCTACTGCGAGGTCGTTTCTCTCGAACTTTTTCCAAGACAAGTGGCAAACAATTGGTAGTGTACCATTCTGCAGAAACTGTTTTTTGATCCTCTAACACAATTGTTGCGAAATGACCTATCCTTCCAAAGAACGAGGCCACCATTTTTTTTCCCGCACTTCGATCTCTCTTCACTTTAGTTGGCAACCTCTCGAAAGGAAACACCCACTGAGCAGATTGTCTTTTGGTTTCAGGATCATAACAGTAAATCCAGCTTTCGTCCCCTGTTAGTATGTCGAACACAGCATTTGAGTCACCTCCGTTAAATCTTTCAATCATTTTACGGCACCAATCCACACGATGGAGTTTTTGAGCCTCAGTCAAATTATGAGGTATCCACCGGGCGCAAAGCTTCCTGACTGCTAAATGTTCGTGGAGGATTTTGTGCACTTGACTCATACCGATGCCTAAGCTTGTCCGAATCTGCTGATAGGGCACTATTTTGTCAGTCTCTATCATACGCCGCACAACACAGATGTTATCTTCAGTCGTCGCCGTAGAAGGCCGTCCCTCACTTAAATCATCAGTGAGATTAGTGCGACCACGTTTAAACTCATTAAACCAGTTGTAAACTGTCGCACGAGATGGGGCTTCGTCGTGAAAGGCCAATCGTAGTCTATCATAACTTTCTTGTTGACTTAAATGACATCGAAAGTCATAAAAAATCATTGCACGAAAATTTTCTCGTGTTAAATTCATGTTGACGTGACACAGACAATTTTCAATTTGCCGCCAAATCGTAAAACAAATGACAAATTAATGAAATATATACTCAGTAATATTGGCAAAGAGTTCTATTTTCAAATTTTAGAATTATTTTTTTATTATATTGTTTATAAGTGGCCAGTTCTAAGAACTTTCAGTTTGACCCTCGTACATACTACCGTTTCTATCGACACGACGCGACATTTAATTTATCACAGTGGTAGTCTTTACATACGTAAATAAAGTCACGCCTGTATCCCAGAGGGGTAGGCAGAGTCCGCGAATTTCCATTTGATAACATAGTAAATCCTTAAGTAGATTAAATCTCAACACTTTAATAATAATAAGGTACTAGTAGTTTTTTTAGATGTTACAAGTGAAGTTCCACTTGTCATCATTTCATTCGTTAGAAAAATAGTCAATCAATCTTATAAACCTGTATTATATCTCCACTAATCATCGCCTCGAGATACCAAAGTGGGTTTCTTTTTCGAACTTTTTGCTGTTTAAGTTCGAAAATGTTCGTGTTGATTTGGGTTTTTATTTGCTTTTGTATTTGGAGAAATACATACTTACCCTGTTGCTGATTAATATCTAACACTCCTTTATCTTTGATGGCTGTTTAAGCCCGAGCTTATTCCTTAATTAATATCTGATTGAAGTTATATAATATTGAATATGTATATAGGAACCTATATAATCGTATGTAAGGTTGATTGGATTTTACTTCAAAGGCTACGATCGGTAGACTAACATTACAAAATTAATACAGACTTCTTGTAAAAGTATTTAAAAACCTATTATATTAAATAATGCTAGTCATATAATTAAGAAGCAAACAGTATGCTACTTAGTGCTGCTAGTTTTAGTACTATTTAAGTATATTTATAGCAAATAAGATAAAAATAATGCGAGATAATTTAAAAAATGCATTATTTTTACTTTATGTTTTTGCAGTTTATAACATGTGTTGATGCATACAAGCGTTGTTCTTCTTCATAAAATTGTATAACACTTACATAATGTGTGTTTTATACATTTTGCTGGCGCAATAAAGGACACCTAATATGACTTAATATGAAAGTATGACATAGATTCTTTAACTTACCGATGCAGATCCTGAAGATGCCAAATATCCTGAGGATGCAGGTGATGCACAGCTGATGAGTGCGAAGGGTGTTGGCAGAGGTGCGAGCGCAGTGGGCGAGCGGGGCGAGCGGGGCGCAGATTGAGGCCACTATTTAACCGCACGACGGCCGCGCAGCGACCTGTTGTGATCCCGTCATGGCGCGCTACGCCCGTGTCGCTACTCTGGCCGCGTGTCTCTTGTTCGCCTGCGGTGAGTCCTAACCTTTATCTTACGCATCCAGACACCGTCCATCTCGCGACGTCACGGGTGACACTTCGTCACGTCATCCGCACATCTGCCAATAATTTAGTGATTGCTTCAATACAGAGTGTCGCACTTAGTGAAGAGTGAAGTTGACCGTCCCGAGATAGACTGTGTCTGCGCTGAGTTTACCAATGAATGCAGCCGACCGCGATCGCCTTGCATCGAACGGCCAAAGGACATCTACGCGCAGTGACTCTAACCCTTCAAGGATAGTCACTCATGGCTTGTTACTAGCGTGTATCAAGTACGGTTATGCTTCTGCACCGGTGTTGTGAATTGGTAACTAAGAGTTTCGGTAACTTTCGGTTTCGATGTTGCGAAACATGTAATTGGTTGTTTATTCACTTTCGGTATCAGTCGTTAAGCATTCAGAACTTCACTGAAGTTCGTAAATAAGAAAACTTGCATTCAATGCGGATATGCGGAATAACAAGGTTTTATCTCAGCTTATAACATTTGAATAGGTCGTCATTAGGACGTGTTTAGTTGAACTATTGGTTAGCACCTGCTGTGGCTGAGCACTGCGGTTGCGGAGAACTTTCACATTCGTTCCGTGTTGCGCTACGCCTGCGCCGGTGACGTCACACTCTACATAGTGTCGAGGGCAGCGAGACTGCTACGACGGACGGCGCAGGCGACGTTGCATGAGCTTGCCCTATTGGTTTCTCGAAATTGGGCTTTGATTATAGACAGACGCGACATACAGAAGTATTATCTGAGCTCTATCATTTATTCGCGCCAAGGCTTAGCACAGCTTAAATTGAGACGCACAATGAAATACCTTCCTATTCGTCATATTGTTCTTTGTTTGTGACTAATCTTAGGCAACAAACAAACAAAGAGACTTACTTTCATTATACAGTATACTTTATATGTAGATATACATTACATTACAATATAATGTTGAATAGAATGTTTGAATTGTGTGTAATATAATTTTTTTATTTAAACCTTGCAAACAAATAAATATTATATTAAGCTCTAATCAAAAGCTCTGCTTTGAAGATAGTACTTAAATGTACACATTTTGTTCTATTAGTTCTCTCCGGACTTGAAAGATTTCATAGAAAGTTAATTACAAACAAAAATCACTGAGATTTTCATTTTAAAGCAGACGAAGGTTCTATCACATCGAACTAGTTTCGGGTGTTAATTTTATGTTCAATATAAATAACTTTAAATGAATGTTATTATTTATGTCACAAGGACAAATACATAAGAAACGCTAATTCACTTACCGCTAAGTTAAGGCTAATAAACTTTGTAATGAAATCGCAATTGGTTTCGTTTGCAATAGAAATCGTTAGGCGAAACAAATTCGTGTTACCACAATAAATTACATGATAACGAAGATGCGTTTCCCCTTTTTCGAATATAATGTTAGGGTGTTTAGTGTGCGGACACGACGGTTGCCTCATCATTGTTTCCGTGCACACTTACGTGGCACATGTCTGTACATGACTGTTCATGTATTTGATAAATGTCATAGTGTCACAGGTCACGTGAACTAGAAGTCAAGTGTTCAAGGGCGTGATCAATAATAGCTTCCTTTCGTTAGAATCACAATCAATTAATCATGTTATTCAACCTTGAGTTAGTGATTGTTAACATATTTTCGCTTATATAATTATGATATCGTCAAATGAATGTGAAGGCAGTTATCATTTTGTTTTACTAGCTGTTAGCGCTGTATTGGTTTTCGTTCTGTTAATTTTTACTTATCAGGTCACAACTTAATCAACCTACTGGCTGTAAATAACTTGCCATTTATAATTCGTTAATTCGCAGTTATTGTTTTCTTCTTATCATTGGCCTTAAGGGCGGTAAATAAGTCATGTTGTATGTTCTACTACAATGTATCGATCGCCAGACTGTATAAGCCGTATAAGTCCCATGCTATTGATTACCTTAGAATACCCAAGCATACATGATTAAGACTTTGAAAAAGTCACCAGAAACTAGTCTCTGAAACCTGTAATATGTCAGCATGTCTATTTCCATTGGTCGTTATCGAAGATTACTTAATCAATTTGTATCATAAATACTATTAAAATAAATAATAAATAACAATAATAAATCCTAAATTTATTTTATCTGGGACACAAAATATTGTTAAATGTCTACAAAATTGTTTTCAATACATAAGAATTTTAATAAATGATCGTATTGTTAAACCGGGTCACTGCAATGTGTAGATTATAAAATAGATAGAAAGTAATTAGAAACAGTTTTACAATAGTCTTTAGTTCGTATTTTACGCCTTGCTGGGTTATTGTACAATTAGTTAAACTAAAGCAGCGTACTTTGATTGCCATAAATTGGAGCTTCATTTTTTATTTATTCTGTTCACATTAGCCTAATCAAACAATTTAAAATATGGAAGTTAGACTTTATTGGTTGACTCATAGAATATTCAGTGAATATGTAAAACAATAACACATATATACGTTGTGTAATGATTTGTAAGGCATTATGAATTTAATTTTTATCAGCCACCTACTTATGGTAGGTTTCCAGATCTTTAGGTCTCTAGGTCAACTCAGTTGCGACATAACCACCACGTCAAAGATACATAGACGGGTTACGATCGACTCTGATATTGTGTTGAAATATTATATCACTGTGCCGATTTATATTGTTTTAAATGAACTTTAGACTTTTGTCTATCATTATCAGAATTTGTTTTCAAAGATTTGGAGGAATGTTTTCGCATTGTATTAAGTTATACCTTCTTAATCAAACACTTAATACACAAGTTAATAATTAACTTCCATCGCAAGCTTCAATAAAACGACAACTGTTTGTCTTCCTTCATTACATCCGTCTGATAATTTCATCTCGTGATCTGCAATTCACTGACTCAGACAGTTATATAAAATATAGTTAAGTGAATGTTGGAGTTGCCTCATTAATTTACCTATCACATAACACAAGTTAGATCGTTCAGCTTAACCATTTAACCATGTTACAGATACATTTTAAAAGTGGTTGAGTGTGTTTCTAATATATTCAGAATGTAAGTCTGACAGCGAATGGAATATGTTGTAAATATATTTCATCACATTATGAAGAAATGCACAATACGGCCAGCAATCACGGCCTCGGTCAAGTTTAAGTGTATTTTGTAGAACGCGTTACAAATACTAATGTGTTTGTAGCACGTACATATATTGATTAACATTGTCGCTCGGGGATCCCACGATACTCACATTCTTAAAGGAGTCGTGGATGAATCTGTCGCTAAATAAAACTCACCTTACATAATGCTTGTTGGTTTCGTCGCGGAGACAAAGTGAAACGTGAATATTGATTGTGACAACCCCAGAGGTTGTCGTGATCGCATGTGAATGACGCAGACAAGGTGAGCGCTGTTTACTTCCGCATACGGAAACGCCAGTCTCCCGTTATCAGAAATTAACTTCGCTTAAAGGGAGTGCCGCAGAAGGAAAGTCGAGCGGTGGTGCTAAATATTCATAAGGTCGGCCGTTGGTATTCCAACAACGCGCCCGGTCGACGCCCGAGCCTACTCGCATACCTAGTTGTTCCCACATTCGTGGTTTATTATTCATACTAAATACAATAGTCAATACTAGGGAAACGGTATCGTCCATAACAAGTTTGATTGTAATAATAGTTTCGAGTTTATTTAAATTTGAATTTTATCCAATGTACAATTTATAACAAATGTGACTTAGCTTAATATGTTATAAAAATAAATATAGTGATTTTTATAAATTTTGTAACCATATCTCAAAACATTAAAAAAAGAAAATGATCGAATTATTTAAAACAAAGCGTAATTATAAACTATCGGCTTCCCCATACAAGAGACATCAACGCGCTAAGTTCTACGAATAAAAGGTGCACCACTGTTTGGAGAAACTTTTATTTCGTCATCACTATTGTATTCACTCTCGGCGGAGCCATTTCTCTTGTATAAGGGTTAATTCATTGGGTCAACTTATCAGTACATCACAATCGAACACGTGGTAGATCCGGGTCAAAGAAAACTAGTTAGTTTTACAACTTCAACCAGCAACAAATAAAATAAATTTTACGTAGGTATCACGCATTTGCATACTTTTATCGAGATTAAAACTAAAATTAGATTACGAAACTGGTTTAGATATTTTATCTTTAAGCGAATATTTAGATTGTAGGTATAATCCAAGCGCCATTTATTAAGATAATGGTGTGGATTGACGACTACAGCTATATAATCAAATACTAGAATATTTATGTAATGTTACGAAATCTCGACATACTTTTGAAGTTTTATTAACGTATGATAAATTAAAGATCACCTAGCTGAACCTATTGTCAGCAGGGTATTTTCCGTTACATTAGCCGCGCTGGTGTTGTGCAAAGCTGTTACTGTACCGAACAATGAAAATAATATAATTATGTACAAGCATACACGCTAGCGTGTCGTGTATTAATCGAGTGCTATTGATTGCATAGGCGGCGTGCAACGTCTAACCCACTTAGCTAGCTTTATGAACTCTTACACTCAGATCAATAATAAATCAAGAAATCTAGTCGGTTAATAATAGCTTGGTTTCAGTCGGTAAGGTTGCAACGAAAGGCCAAACATATTTTATTTTGTTTGCTGTAAAGGACCAAGAACTTTAAAATAATTAGTGTTTATATGTAATTAGTTGCCCACTGCAGCTGGCTCTCTCGGTCGTTATTGCAAGTGCGCAGTACAGTGCAGCAGTGCAAGCGAGACAGTTAGATAATATTGCAAGAGCTCTGTTTCCTAGTGTTACGACTTTCGTGCTCACTGCTCACATGACGCGCGCGGCTCGCTCACGCAGCTACAAGCTCGCCATGTACAACATATGTATTTCTTATTGCTTTACCAAACATTACCCAAGCGAAACACAAATGACAAGAAACGACGAAGGCGACACCTTAGGCAAAGGCATATTTCTATGGGAACCTAATCTGATACAATATACACTGTTAGAACATTGAGGAAATTATTACTTTTTTATTTATTCGAATTCTGATTATTGAATTCATAATCTTAATTCCAGTTTTTAACAACTGGTTTGATATTCACAATTCTAGTTTCTTAATAGGTATATCGTTAAGTTTCCTGGAACATGATGATGATTCAAGGAAATCTACTATTCCGTAACCTTTCTGAATTATAATAATTTCGTCAGCCTAATCGGCACACAAATCAAATGCCATGCATAATGCACAATTTTGTATAGACAGAAGACATAGAAAGAGTCGTCCTTGTCGCTTGCCCAAGCGCTGACATTTCGAAGCGAGTCAAATGTCACGAGCGCTCACCCCACCTTTGACATTTAAACACTCGTGTGCTCGTACGCTTCCAAGTGACATTTTGGTTCTAATGCAAAAATGCAACCGTGAATACATAATCATTGTAATGGTATATTAAAGAAGGAAACCGCCAAATTATCATTATTGTACTTCCGGCTCAGACACCCGATTAGAGACAAGACGTCACTTGCTTTAGTTGTAAGAGGTTGTTGTGGATGCCATGAAAGGCTGTAAAATAAGACATTTGTTTGTTTAGCGGGTGCCGATGGGCACCGATGGCGGCGACAAGCGGACGACCGCGACGCGCCGAAGAAAGACGACAGCTTGGAGCAAGAGCTATGCAAGGACAAGGACGCCGGCGAATGGTTCCGCCTGGTGGCCGGCGAGGGCGACAACTGTCGCGACGTCATCCAGTGCACCGCCTCGGTGAGTACCTATATATAGGTAACGTACTTTTACACACGCATTCTCTAGTAAATTTGTCCTTACCAATAGCTATGTGGAATGTAACTCAAATCTGGCTCACATTGAAAATAATAAACCGATATGAAAATATATGCACTGAGTAATTTTGATGACTTAATTATCCAATTATAAGTTAGGTTGAAATTTTAATGCAAGTGCAAATAAGGTAAAATAATTAAACATATGCGAAGCGCATTAAACATTAGAAATTTGTCCTCAATATAAACAACAGAGCATTGCGTATTTGTGGGTAGGTTCTACTGTTGCGTTCTTACGACATTCAAGGTAACGTAAGAACACGCGGCCGCGGCGCGCCGCGCCGGCCGGCTCCCGACCGCACGCTAGTATCATGACAATCGGTATAATTGTTCAAGTTGTTACTAGATCCTCCTCGGATGTCTGTATCAACAACCGTGTAGTGGCCAGTCATGCATAATCTATTATTTTATAATCTTCGTTATTATAAAATTACATGTCAATGGCACAACTTTCCACGTAATATTTTTTCATTACTACCTATCGTTTTAAAACGTTCAAAATATATTTATTTCATGTTTACTTTTCTGTTCCGTACTGGAAACCATTTTATGGGTGCTTATAAAACATACAGTCTTGTACGATTATAATGTACCATTCCTATGGAGAAGAACCGGCAAGCACTCCAAAGGTCAATGTTTAGAAAAGCCTACATATTTTTATGATGTCAATATGCGACCAGAACATGAGTTAACAAAAAGTACCTACTAATCAAGGAAAATCCTAAACCTACAATGTGATCACACTAACAATTTGTAACATTAAAACTTAAATAACAACCAATTTCTTGATCCTGTCAGTTAGGTCAAATCAATCGCCCTGCCCAGTTCCTTCACTATAGATAAGAAGAGTAATTAATCATACAAAACATTGTTTCCTTGGTTGGTTGAGTGCCCGCTGTCTTTATGGACGATGAATTACATTCATAAATGTAATTAATCGTAAATGGGAAGACTTAGTTTTTGGGCACCCTAAATACACAACACAACAAATATGCCTTCAGTCGATCGAGCTTATATATTATTGTGTGTAATTCTAAACATATTTATTTTTTTATTAGGGTATCCAAGCTATCCGTTGTCCAGCTGGTTTATATTTCGATATTGAGAAACAGACCTGCGACTGGAAAGACGCTGTTAAAAACTGCAAATTGAAGAACAAAGAGCGTAAAATCAAGCCTTTGCTGTACACGGAAGAGCCTTTGTGCCAAGATGGTTTCCTAGCGTGCGGTGACTCCAACTGCATTGAGCGTGGACTTTTCTGTAACGGCGAAAAAGACTGTGCTGATGGCTCTGACGAAAACTCTTGCGGTAGGTATATTTAATATTAAACAAACGTGTGTGTCCCTCCAGTAAGTGTTACTACAGACTTAACGGAAAATCCAAAGCTACTGGCTTACTGCCACCCTGGTAAGAAGAATTGACATTGTTAAACATTAGCAAAGTTATTTATTGTTTTGTATTTATTCATTTTATCTTACTAACCTTTTCAGAGTCGAACACTAAGCTCTCAGTAATAATCTACCCAGTATTACTACCTATTCGTATTGTCACTACTAAATACCAAGTATGCTGAACCTTATCTAAAATTAAAATTATCAACTGAACTTGAATTACTAAGATCTTAAATAAGAACAGGCTCGTGAGGCGTGACGAACAACCTGACTGACAATCACTTGGCCTAAAAAAACATCTCAATGTTATGTCGTAACACACAAACGAGGTGTTTATTTATTGATTATATTAATGTTAGACTTATATCAATTGGACGTATGTGTAAAAGTTAGAAAGCTTTGTTTCTACGCATGCAGTCGATAACCGCACATATCACCGGTTAGTCGGTATGCATCGAGTCAACCCAAACACGATTCATACAATACCTACGCCGTATGACTTGAAATTACTTGAATTGTAATTACGTACATGACAAGGATACAAAATTCCCTTCACCAGTCGCGAAGACCCTGGACTGGAAGTACGGTATAAAACTTCTAGCTCACGTCTGTAAGTAAATGTATGTGCATACCAAAATTCACAATGTCTGTTATCACATTAACTATTTAAATGTAGCAGAATTCGTGGAGCAATTAATTAAATTCTAAACAGCAATGGGTGCAGTTTGGTAACTAAGTATATAATATGACTTATAGGTGTATATCATTATGTAATAAGAGTTTTAATTCTATGCAACTTCATGGGTAAATTATTAAAATGGTTATGTAAGTGTATTATGTACAACTAGTATTACTGAATCAAAAGTGAAATCCAGCATGTGTCAGTTGTGCGGAGTGATTCGTCTGAGCGAAAGTACCCGTACTGGTTCTGACGCTCGCCCCGCGCAAGTTCCGTACGCCTCTGCAGCTGCACATGACTTGTAGCTAATGTCTATAAATGACAAACAACATCACATCCTTCGCGCCGTAACTTTAATCATGTTCAAACCAACAATAGCTGTTGACAAAGAACTATGGCCGAAAATCATTACCTAAGCGCAACAATTGCATGTTTCATGTTGATTTTCTCACGATATTTATAATTAAAAGTTCTGAATTGCAATACAATCATTGTTAGGTGTATTTGAATGTAAAACCAAATGATTGCGTCCATAATTTCACCTACTTACATATGAATTCGGTTTTCTGTTTATCGTAGACATCGACAACGATCCCAACAGAGCTCCGCCCTGCGACGCATCTCAGTGTGTGTTGCCCGACTGCTTCTGCTCAGAAGACGGTACCGTTATCCCTGGCGACCTACCTGCCAGAGACGTCCCCCAGATGATCACCATCACGTTCGATGATGCTATCAACAACAACAACATCGAACTGTACAAAGAGATCTTCAACGGCAAACGTAAAAATCCTAACGGTTGCGATATTAGGGCGACCTACTTCGTTTCACATAAATACACCAACTACTCGGCCGTTGCGGAAACACATAGAAAGGGACACGAGATTGCTGTTCATTCAATCACGTAAGTTTAATCAAAAATATATATTTACTGCACTGAACTTTTTATTGGTAAAGATTTTGCATATACATTGTGATTTGGAAAGTTCTAAATGAATATCGCATGTCACTCACATTCAGAACATTCTACATTTAAAACAATGCATGCTCTAAACCAACTGCACTTATTTAGTCCTATTTTGGGTCCCCTGGTTAAGCTCAGCGTACTTCCACGTTACGCAGCCATCGCGTGGTTCGCTACATACTGTTGTTGTCATTCATCGATGACAGGTGTAGGGAAAAGGATAACTATTTAAGAATCATTTTTGTAATGAATTCAATACTAGTATATCCTCTCCCAGTTTTTTAAGAAGCTATTTAGGTTGTATAATGTAAACAAAAAAATTATACCTCCGAAAATTCCCACAGAAAGGGACACAATAGCGCTGTACATTCAACCACGTAAGTTGAAATAATTAAATCTCTTTCACCAAATAATATCACCACGCCATTTTATTTTGTTAATTTGATTTAATAATATGTTTAGGCACAACGATGACGAACGCTTCTGGAGCAACGCCACCGTGGACGACTGGGGCAAGGAGATGGCTGGTATGAGAGTGATCATTGAAAAGTTCTCGAACATCACAGACAACAGCGTTGTAGGCGTGCGCGCTCCTTATCTGCGTGTTGGTGGCAACAACCAGTTCACCATGATGGAGGAACAAGCTTTCCTGTACGACAGCACGATAACTGCGCCGCTCTCGAACCCTCCCCTATGGCCTTACACAATGTACTTTAGAATGCCTCACCGTTGTCATGGAAACTTACAAAGCTGCCCTACTAGAAGCCACGCCGTATGGGAAATGGTGATGAACGAACTTGACCGTCGTGAAGATCCTGGCAACGATGAGTACTTACCTGGGTGCGCTATGGTTGACTCCTGCTCCAACATTCTCACTGGAGACCAGTTCTACAACTTCCTTAACCATAACTTCGACCGTCACTACGAACAGAACCGTGCTCCATTAGGTCTTTACTTCCACGCTGCTTGGCTGAAGAACAACCCCGAATTTTTAGAGGCTTTCTTGTACTGGATTGATGAAATCCTTTCAAGTCACAATGATGTGTACTTCGTTACTATGACTCAGGTGATCCAATGGATCCAGAACCCTCGTACAGTCACTGAAGCTAAGAACTTCGAGCCCTGGAGGGAAAAGTGCGCCGTTGAAGGAAACCAAGCCTGCTGGGTGCCCCACTCTTGCAAGCTCACTTCCAAGGAGGTCCCCGGTGAAACTATCAACTTGCAAACTTGCGTGAGATGCCCTGTCAACTACCCCTGGCTCAACGACCCTACGGGTGACGGCCATTATTAGTAGAGCCATGATCTCACGTCTTTCGAGCTCTAAGTAGTTGATATAAAAATCTGATGAGTAATGTGCATGGGTAACATATGCGTAGTTAGAACTTTTATTATGACAAGTAAATTTAAAAAATATTGTCATTCAGTGAATTATTGTTATCAACTCCGAATATGTTTTCCAGTAATTCTCAAATGTACCGGGTCATAATCCCGTCCGTAGCCTAAGTACCTACCTTACCGTATGTAATATAGACTCACATAAATATTTAATAAGTCTGTTTAATAGTTTATGTGATTTTTCTAATGTAAGTCTGTTTTATAAATTTATAAAAAAATAAAAATTATAAAAATTAACTTTTGTTTATTTTCCCACCTTTAGCAGACACAAACATTTACATTCAGTCATAGATCATTTATTAGTAGTAAATCTGTCATGATTAAAAAAAAGGATAATTATAAGTATATGATTTCTGTTATTGAAAAGAATAAAGTAATATTACAGCAGACAGTTAACAAAAGTGCGTGAACCATGTAACATGTTTTTTTCAACTGTTCGCATCGTAATTATTGGGGCTTATTACATGACATATCTCTCACGTTCACGATAGACCGTCTGCGAGCGTGCGATCTATTGGCTTATGTAAGTATCATAAAAGATACATTAGCAACATCAGTAATTCATTTTGAAATAAATATACATGCATAACGTACTGGTAACTACCTCCATATCATATATTTAAACAAAGAGTAAACACGACTGGACGGTCACTGACATACCGTGCCTGTGCTTGTACGAACATCCGCCTTCAATGATATGTCAAACATTTGTAGTACCATACTGCATTCCGTATATCTGTAGTTCAGTACCCATTGATATTTAGGAATGTGTATTTTTATTGTGTCTTAATTGCACATTTCAATATGTCAAAATGTTACATAATTAGTAAGTATAAATAATTGCCAACTTTTACTAAGCAGAGCACAACGAAATCTTACAATTGCGTAGTAGTATGACTTATTAAACATGTAGGTAATTGTAGTTGTTGCCATGAAGTAGAATCAAAGTATGGTTTTAACTTCCGATGCTATCAAGGTACATTTCGAAATCGTAACCAGAGTATGAGTTAAGTCTTAACACGTCCAACTAGTATCAGTGGATAAGCTATTAAGAAAACGACTACGTATTATCAATTAATGTTGTGATTAAGTAAAAGATCATCTTCGTATCTATCGATTGAGAGCTGATCATGTTGTAAAAGCCTTAAATGTCAAATCTATACATACTTTATGAAACATACTTTTAAAAGTGTATGATATTAAAAATCCAGAAAACTTAGATTTAATTTATTATAAAACCGTAAAAGCTCGAACCCTAAAAGCTCATTTATAAATC
Source organism: Abrostola triplasia (assembly GCA_946251915.1). Classification (NCBI taxonomy): domain Eukaryota; kingdom Metazoa; phylum Arthropoda; class Insecta; order Lepidoptera; family Noctuidae; genus Abrostola; species Abrostola triplasia. The sequence goes on from OX276423.1 coordinate 6,814,999, forward strand.
AGTCATGTAGGCGTCCAATCGAGTTGAACATCTAATCAGGCAAGTGTTTGCTCGCCGCGGTGCAAGTCATTAGCCTCTCGTGGAAAGTTTTTATAAGTATCTACATCGGTATACCAACCACATTTCAAACGTGTGGCAACATGTAAAAAACGCAAAATGATTTCAAGGGGTATTGACCAAATGATTTACGCCCGTTGGGTGCATCGCACAAATGTTCGCCTACAACATATCAGGCCAAATATATCGTGTCATATTACTTTAAGCTAATGGAATCCGCCGAAACGTCTGTCAATCACTTGGTTAATATTCTTAAGATGTTACTGGAGAACGTCTTGAACGAATATTCGTGCAGGTTTTACTATTTAGATATTTATTTTATAAGTGACCTTGCTTCTTTGTTCGGTCTCCTTGATAAACATGATGCAAAAGCTTTAAATAATATAGATACTTATATCGAAGGAGCCGTATATCGCTGTATTCCAGCATATAAGTGTCAGCTCAGCCCTATTGTGATAATGTTGCCACATCTGTGCATCAGTTTGGACTCAGTTTCTATGAGTTTGACACATCAGCGTGGTATGCGTGCGTGACACGCCAAGAGTTGAACAATGGGTGCCGGCGCCACCAACACGTTAATCTCCCCTGACATCGGTGGGCGGTAACTTGCATTGCACGTCATCACCTCCGTCCATGTACATATCCTCAACTCCATAACCAACTTTCCATTTTGTTTTGCAATACGTAGCGTTTATCGAAGTTGTGAATAAGGACAATGAAAAGCAATAGCATTGTTAGCAGCATCTAAATAAATGGAGAGTTAGGACGGCGTTCGCCGGTAGTTATTTGGCATGTTAGCACAGAGAAGCGCATTGCAGCCTGTGACAGTGAAAGCAGTGAAAGTCTTCCCTGGGCTCGTCTCCGCGTACTCGCACTTATAACATTTATTGTTAACACTTGCTAAGATATGCAATTTATATTTGCCTAATAGAAAATTCATATATGAGATGTTTCTAAATTTAAAAATACTTATAACTAAATGAAAATTGATTACAGTACCTGCCTATTTATCACTTTTGATGTATATTATACACTGCTACTAGTACAGGACAATCAGTAGATATCTATACCTATAGTTGGCACAATACCTCATAATAATGTTCAAGCAAAATTCAGAATTAAGCAGTTAAACCCAGTTGCAGGTTTAATCAATTTAAATACCTGTCTTAACAGAAATATGTAATCAAACAGAAATTCCACCGAGATATAAAGTTGAAAATTGCATAACCATTCGTACGTAAGAAGGTGCATATACCTCTATATGTATAAAACATGATCCTGATTCATTTTGCAGAGGCCTTGGCCGTATAACATCAATTGATTTTAGCGTAGGCACAAATGATAAGTACTTCTTGGAATTTTAATTACTCAACGAAGCTCAAGGAGCGCTATACTTTTCTAGAATATTCCAGAAAAAGTCTTCTATACTTCGTATTATAAACTCGTTTTTATGTGTAATTCTTAATAGAGTCTAGTCAGTGGTTCAAATTGACCGTAATTTTACTCAAGTTTAACTAAAGGTAGGTATGAAATCTCTCACTTCTTGTGCACGCTATATAATAAGCTTTGCCTAATAAGGGCTATAAAGTTATCTCTTCTCATGACAAGTGTATATGATTATTCAATCGAAAAAAGGTATTAACATCGCAACATTAACATACAATAGTTAGAAATCAAATTATCGTGTTGAAATCGTATCTTGTATCTGAAAATATATAAGCATACATTTTTTACACTGGCTTTGCGTTCAAGCCGTGAGTTATTCCAGGTAGATACGTATGAACTTTATTAACAAGGAAAATTAATATACCTACTTTATAAAGTGGCTAAATATTATGTTAAAACTTTTTGCTTTGTCATAAAGAGTTCTGCGAAGTTACTGAAGCAAATCAATTTTAAACGCTTGACTAGTAACATTTATACGAACCATTTAGTTAATCATTTCTTGTCTTTAAGATTCATGATTATATACATAATATTGGATGACCCTTAGAGTCAAGATGCAAATATTAACCTATTAATAATAAGAATTTTATGTTTTCTACAATAAAATAAGTAAAGCTATAAGTGACTAGTATTATTCATTTCAAATAAGATACCTATTATATAAGATAACTGGTATAATCTTTAATATGAACCGTTTCCTTTAATGCCCAATAATAGGGTTTAGGCTGTACGATAATAAATATGACGTGCATATGTATTAAATAGGTTATAAATACCCAGCTTGCTATGCTATGATGTCGGCACGAACACGCTGTACTATACATACGTATCTATGCATTGTCGCAAGTGAAAGGAAATATCTTGTAGAATCCTTGACTCTTGAGCGCCTACTTGCGGCGCTGTGGGTATGACGCCGAGCCTCGACATGCTCTCCTCGGTGCATCTTAGGAAAGTTCATGCCCCTTATTACTAGTTAAATGAGTTAAATGATTGTGTGGCCAAAGCTATTTACGAAAATCAAACTACTAGACAAAGTTACAGGAAAATATTTTATAACGTTATCGTTTATAGACTTTGAGAGGTAAGTCTGTAGGAACTCTTATCGATTTGCCTCAAATTTTGAACTCCTCATGTAAAAAATAATATTCTTACACAGTCCTAAGCATATAGTGGTGATATGCCTAAAATTACGTAATATTAAACAATGTGAAAAAATGAACAAGTAATATATCGAGAATTCAAAATCAAATGTAACAGATTGCTGGGATTGAACACATATGTAGAGACTACAACGCCAACTACATTACCAAACCGAACTCGAAAATCGGGTACATAATACGCTTTGTCAATCCTAGATCAACATCAGCTAAATATACATATATGCTTACTACATATTCATGGATATGATAATTCTATAGTTTAGTCGGTTTATTGCTTCAATTATATATCACTAATATACACCAAACCAGTTGAAGTGACATAATTAAATCCTTACCAATCTTATTGTAAATTTATTTTAACAAATAAAAAATATTTCCTGAAGAGACTCTTCCTATGCACAGGCCATGCGAATCATAGATTAAAAGTAGGTCTTGCTTTAACATCCAGGTCAAATATACACGTAACACCCGCATATCGGCAAGCAATTGGCAGTTTAAATGTTAAATCTATAAAATCTTATGCAACAAACAGGCATATCTCACGAAAGAGCAAAGACTGTATATTTGCATTACATGAGGAATTTATTATATATTATTCACCAAAAAATAAAATTCCTAAACTTTGAGCAACATTCATTTTTGGTGATACCTTTTCCTTAAAATATTTTTTTTTATTGGGACACATTTGTCTCATTCATTCGCCAATATTTGTTTGAATCTGGACGTTAGAATGATGAGCATTTTTTAAAGAAATAATAGTAACATTATAAACAGTTAGGAATATTTTACACAGTATTCTTTTCCCAACAATTTTTATTAAGAAGTGGCAGATTTAAAATCCCTACTAATATTATAAACGCGAAAATTTGTAAGTATGAATGGATGTTTGTTACTCTTTCACGTAAAAACTACCGAATGGATTTTAATAAAATTTCGTATAGAGGTAGCTGACACCCTGGATTAACACATAGGCTACTTAGTATTCCGAAAAACTGCAGCGGGAAAAACCGCGGGGCGCAGCTAGTAAAAAAATTCATCCTAAAAAGACATTAGATATCAGCTACTAAAACAATCTTACCAGTCTGCGTTAATCTGAAGGGCTCCAAAGTATTTCCTCAATCTTCCTTTTATGACTGAACGGAACCCTAACTTTAAATGAAGGTAATAACTGTGTATATAAAACATCTCCACAGTTACGTTTTATGCATACAAGTTCCTACTTAAACATCATCTTTTTTTATAAAAAATGTATAGTAGTAGATTCTTAGTATTAAAAAACTAAATATATGCAAATCCTTGCGACCGTCTGCTTCCGTGTTTCTAATATTATAGACCGCTTCATTGGCCATAAGTACCTATCTCTATTTTTTTAATACATTAATGTTATTCTAGTTGTCTTCTCTGTCGGTGACGGCTTGGAGGTTCACCTATCATGTCAGAAATGTCATATCATTCCTTAGCGCTACACACCGATTTTATCTGCATTGTTTGCATAAAAAGGGACCTAATGTAATATTGCCGACGGAGACACTGCGGGTTGATGGCGGCTGGAGGGCGTGCTGTGTCGACCTCGCAGCCCGCAGCCGCACCGCACGTCTTTTACACCCGTGGGCCTCGTTCCTCGAACATTACATAACTAAGAGACCCGGATGTAGCCACAAGGCCATCCATACATCAAGTAGCATTTATTTGCAACCATCTCTAACAATTTTCATTAAATTAATCAGCCTGCATAACTGGTTGGTTTTTCAGATCATTAGACAATAGCGTTTCTATTAGATGTAGTATATATACTGAGTATACTTAATAGGGGGAAAAATGATTTCGTGAAGCGTTAGTTTTTACCACCAACTGACAACTACTTGGTAAACAACACTCGTGAAAAAACTATTGTTATTTTTTCAGTGTACCTACAATTTTCAGCATAAAGAAAATGTTACAGTATGTCCATATTGTAACATGTACTACTTCGGAAGAAGACAGACTCTCTCTCGAGTTTAATGAGAAAGGATAAGGGCATGAAATCCTTCACTTAATTAATTTTAGTAAGTGCAACGGCTTGTTCGCTTACGTAGCATCCTTCATTTTACTATATACTTATAACCTAGGTATAAGATTATATTCATCATCAATGTGAAAACGCTGATTAGATATATTGTTTACTCAAAGTTATTTCGAAATAAGTGTGTCATCGAGCAAGATATGTGTAGGTACCTAATTAATAAATGTATATTTAAAATTCTAACATTTCACATGAAATCTACATCCTTCAACATGATTCGACCGCAAATAGAACATCTTCTAAGATATCAGGTACTTAATAGAATCAGACCTGACATACAATTAACTCGGTGTAGTAATTTTACTTCTAGCAAGCAAACAAAGTACCTATAACAATGTCATTAAGGATACAAAACGAACAGAAATCAAAAACAACAGCTGTGTCTCCGTGGGATAAGCAGACATCAACACTGTCCATTTGTTACGATCCTAGCATACCTCTTTCGCCTCATTAACAGTTATCAAAGTACCTATGCTTGATGAGAATCTTTGATTAAAAACGGGTGTTAAGAATTAGTTTGAACAGAATGATAAACCGATTTTAAAGAACCTACTTATACTTACCCCATGTAAGTTACGAGTACATACTACATGTAAATAGTAATATTCCTAAAGTTCATGAAAATGAATCAGACGTTAAGATTGTTTTCTTTAAATTGACGCTGTACTTTTCACTTCAAGGTAAACGAATTGCACTTGACAATAAATTTAGAAAATAAAGTCGAAATATAGTTTGTTAGGGAAAGTTGTGTTGTGAGGGAAAGTTGCCCATCTTAGACTTGACTGAATCGACGATGCTTAACCTCTGAGATCTATCAATATCGAAGTTCAAAAATAGAAAGACTCATTAACAATTTTACATAACTAATATATAAAATAACGGTAGGATTTACCTACTGCAGTATTTAGATGTAGGAAATAAGTTTACAGTACTCTATAAGTAATACAGGCAAACCATAATCAGTTACAAACGCAAATGTTATACTTAAAATTCAATTTTTTAAATGGTGTCGAATTAATTCGTTGCCCTTGACTTTTGACAGATATATCTTCATAATAAGTAGGTATATTTAAATAGACATGACCTCTGAATATATTGACATTTTCAGATACAATTTTACATAATAAGTAGACATTTTGAAAGAGACACAGTTCGGTATATTTTACATGACACATCCAATAAATACCTATTAGTTACTATATTAACTATTATTACTTTACCCTATCAATATTAAATAAATCCAATTAACCAAAAACCAATCTCGAACTGATTTGCATAATTTATAGGTATATGGGGATCTTCTTTCCACCTTTATTTGACATTGACATAAATTTATATAAAACAGGTTCAGATCCACGATCGAAAGTAAGTCTCACTCAGCAAGTATGCAAAAAAGGAACTTAATAATATACATTGATTATACTTAATTCTATAAAAACTATTCATCTCTGAAGGTTTAGTTTCTACTATTTAAATAAACATAGTACCCATTATGACTGTTGGTGACACGTTTAGTATTTTATATACAAATTCTAAATAGAGTCCTAGACTTTTCTATGCTTATGGTCCTGATTATTTACCTACACATCCAGAAGTCATGAAGTCCGATTAAAGATTTCATTAAAATACAGATAAAATTAAGTTTAAGTTTATTATCAAAAACATTATCAACGACGCAGTTTTATCGTATCAGTCCTATACATTGAAAGTGAAATCAATTTCTTTAATCAACCTGCTTAAAACAGGATTACATAAGGTAGGTAGGTACTAGTCACAGACTAAGTGTAGCCGTAAAGCATTGATCCATATCCTCAAGGTTATTAGTTAGATTGTCCTATAGTAGATTTAAATCGTGGATTTTACCTACTTTGTTATTCCTTTTGGGCCCGTTACCATGAATCCTTAAAGCAGGACATGTTGACAGACACCACATTACACTGCACGGCTGCACGTAGCGGCGTCTCGCTTGCACAACAGAAAATGCAGGACATTGTATTTTAAGAGTTCATGGTAAGGGCCCTGTACCTACTGGCATACGTGGTTTAACGTTTTTAACTTAAATTAATGTAGTAAGACTACGAACCGTGTATCGCTTTAATTATTATTATATAAGAACGTTGTACCAAAAAAAGACATATTTCATTTATTTCCTAGGAAGTTCGAATCCAATAAACTGTGAGCTGTGTAATTAGTTGACATATATATCCGCAAGTCCGCTAATGTAAGTACCTAGAATGTTGACTCGTCAAACAAGTTGGTGATGTTGTTAGGGGCCCCGATCCGCCCAATACGGATCGTGATGATCACACGATTATAGTAATACTACAATAACACGTACCTACTGTATCTGTAGTATTACTATAATCGGTAGTATAAGTTAACGGGTAAAATTAGTAGAATAAACAGTCGGTTCCTATGTAGATATTACATTATTATGTGAAAAATATGAGTCTGACTTAGTGATAATGACAATTATCCAATATATATGTATTTTCGTATAAAATAATGTTACTATGTAATTATGTTGTTATTGAATGTCGATACTGTAGGTATCTTCCTGAAGTCAGTATAAAGATTATCATAACTCATGAGCTAAGGTAAATCCAGTCCATTCCATGTTATTCAGTAATTACTAAAGTAGTATAATAAAATAAATTACCTACTAAGTACACGCCTAGTATAATTTTATATATTAAATTGCATTTGTGACCGTATATTCCAAGTGCATACAATTGGGATTAATCTCTAAATTGGCAGGCAGAGGTTTTCTTCTTTATCTGCAGTCTGCACTGACATTTTGCTGCCTATCCTAAGTCCTAGGTAATGAGCCCATTGTGAAGCCCACGCTATGTACTTAGACATCTATTGTGTTAAATCGTTTAAGTACAGTAAGTCCAAATAGCAACAACGTTGTAGTAGGAGGGCTATTTAACAAGAAATATCTAACAACAATACTAATAAAAAAAATAAAATCAGGTGAAATATTCGGTGAAAAATTCAAGGAAATATGTAAAAATTCTTAATATTTTTAATTAATTATGCTGTGTCAAATTGATTTGAATTAAATTAAGTAAACAGATTAAATACAATTTCATAGTTGATTATTAAGTATTATCAAAATCATTGATTGCCATCTACATAATTTTTTTAATGTATAGTAGGTATGTGTCTTAATTACACATACCAACATCATCCATTACTCAGTAGATACATAATGTACGTAAAAGCTTTTGAAGAAATTCTGTTAAGTTAGTTTATGCCTCGTTTTGTTCCTCAAGTGGAAAACTAATGCAACATGAAGTATGTATATCGCTGCATATTGCTTCATGCAAAAGAAAGTTTCTAAAGGTGCTTTATCATTAGCGATTTTCGTATCATATACATAAGTATTACGTTGTTTCCAGAAACGACATCGCAGGCTTATTAAAAGCTGTGATCCTAGTACAATAGTTTAGATTGTCCAGAGGTGTATTACCTATAGGACGGCTGAAGTGTCTGAGCGCGCTGGTGCCGAGTTTGCGCTGCCAGGTTATATAAATACAAATAGGTGAAGAGGGGCAGTGGAGACCTCTTGCACTTTCTTGACAGCGCGCGTCGCAGCGACCAGTCCTCGCCGAGCATCATGGCTCGACACGCGTGTCTGTGTCTTGGTGTGTTGTTGCTCAGCTGTCTCGGTGAGTATTTTCATATTTTTCTTACACCAACATTTCTAATATTGTGTTTAATGCTGTTAGCCTTTAGGAAATATATATATTTTTGATTAGTTACCCATGCAGTAAATTATCAATATATTTTTGGCATTATAATTAAGTTTTTATAACAATTATTTAATGACTACATGTACTTTTAATATTCAAAAGAAAAATATAAAATAAAATGCTTGTTTATTTAACAATGTTTAAAGATTTGCAATTGTTTTTCAGACTAAAATAGGTACTTGTAATTAAATTCATGTGTGAAATATTAAATCTAAATTTAGTTGTAAATTAATTAATATTATCACTAAATATTCATATAAAACTATTATAATAATAGTAGATATATTTATAAAAAATGCCAAACTATAATATTTTTAACTTAGCATGTCGTAATAGTTCGCACTCACCTACCAACTTTATATAATTTATAAAAATGTAAGATTACTAAGTTTACATAAGTTAAAGTTCGCTGTAAATCAACAAAGAAAGAACACCGGCTACCTACGTGGCTCGTTTACTTCGCTTGACCTCGATTTCTTTTCAACGTTTCAACTTTCAATGCCGACATGGAATGGAGCTGCAAATGACTCAGATGATTCTAAAGTTAGAATTCCCTTTAGAACTTAAGCTACTCATTTCACAATAACTCCTCCTGTGACAGAAGTATTGGTGTTGAAACTTATTACTTAAAAGCTTTCGTTATTTATACCGCTGCCTGTACCTACCTGCAATAGAAGTGAATCCAAAAATACCTTGTTAGTTGTTGCAATTAATGAGCACAGCAGATAGGTGTGTACACACATATACAGGCACGGCATCAGCACTGCAATGAAACTGTAGGTACTAGTACATTCCTTTAACCGCTGTGTGGTAATAGCGGCTTACGTTAAGTCGTGTTACCTAACTAGTAACTATGTAGAGTGTAGTGCCGGTGCTCTATTTCTTACTCAAAATACATACATACTTATATAGATTACAATTCTTACTTAAATACAAACCGTTAATATAAACAAATAAAATACGCTAACATAAGATTATGTTCATTGCTGCAGTAAATGGCGAGTCGCGGGTTAAGCGGCAGGAAGACGATGGCGGAGATGAAGTAAATGCAGAACAGTTGTGCGACGGTCGCCCGGCTGATGAATATTTTCGTCTTACCACCGAAGGAGACTGCCGCGATGTAGTCAGGTAGGTTTTACCCAACAACACTTTAGCATTTCTCGACAAAATATACCCTCGTTGTGAGTTTTGTAATATAGCAATTTCGTAATGTGACTAAGTTGCAATGTTATTATGTCGTCATAACTTTGTCATGTTTCTATCAGTGCCTAGTGAAAACGGGTTAGTAACCGGACCAGTTCTGAATCAGTTGTAATGAAAGCTTACAAGGTTTACTTTATGGGTATTAACTGTACTTAAAATAGAATGAAGAAGATAATTCAAAGAAGCAGGCGCCCACAGACGTCGCAAAAGCGTTTGGAGACCGGTATGTATTACGAGAACTTTCCGCTTGGTAGTGTACCAACAAGTACCAAACAAACAACTACCATTTACCTGTTGTATGTATCTACCTATTAAAGCTGTGAGCGTTTCCAAGGACCGTTGTTTGTCGTTTGATTTATTTATGGACACTGCTTAGTATGCAGTAGGCAAAGACTTGATATTCCAGTCTGTGAACGAAACGGTCACTCTCTGTGTGCCGTGAATATAAGTATCCAATAGTTTACTTTTATCATAACATTCTGATTATATTACAAATATCAACCAATTATATTTGACAGTTAATTAGTTGGCTTAGTATTACCAGAGATACACACGTAAGTTTTTTGTCTTGTTTTTACATCGTGTTAATCAATAACAGTTATGTTAAGTTGAATAATAAATAGATGATGTAATATTTATACAATAAGTATAATGAGCTTTCATCAAGTGAATGGCGTAAAAGGTGACTTAAATGTTATGTAAAATGGATAGACGACAGCATCCTCCTTCGCAACATAGGTATCAGGTATTCCCAAACTATAGCTGGTGACCATTTTCGCGGCCTATTAAAGGACGCGTGGAGGGATTGAATTGCAGACTAAAGTATTTTTGCGGTATAATAATACATATGTATAATGTGGACACAGTATGCTCAGAGACTCGCTGTGTACAGGTGCGACAAGGGCGGTGAGAACGGCGTGACTCGGCTCGCCTCAGTGCGCTGCCCCGGCGGTCTTGCCTTCGATATCGACCGTCAAACTTGTGACTGGAAAACAAATGTTAAGAATTGCGATAAAATAGAAAGTAAGTTCCGTCGAATGGAGGAAGTGGTCGTGCGGAGGGCTAAGCTTCCGTTATGGAGCCGGTCCAGTGTAGCAAGCCGGTGTACCTGTTAGCCTTCCGAATGTCCACTTCCTGTTATTATGCATTTAATTTAATGCCACATTTCTTGTCAACGCAGGTGCACTAGGTCAGGTCTTAAACAAATCACTTGCCCGTCTGGACTGGCTTTCGATCTTGATAAACAAACCTGCGACTGGAAGGGTAAAGTGACCAACTGTGACAAACTTGAGAGTAAGTGCCGAAATGAAGCTATTGGCGCGTAGCGAACAACAAGGCTTGGGTGAAGGGGCCGCGTCGCACTGTAGTTAAGGTGTATTGCATGAGGCCCCGGACAGAGGGAGCGGCCCGCTGTGGACCGACCCGATTATATTACGCATTAACATTATTTCTACCACAAATTACACCCAACTCATTCGCTATCAATATACACAACGTACCCACACTATTCATTGAAACTATTGATGAATCATACGACTACATGCACAAATAGGTACACATATTTCATCCTTATGATGTATGAACATTGCACACACATAGATTTAATAAACACTTATAGAAAATATAACACTAAGTAATAATATTTTTATCTTATTTAACGTTCATTTCACTTAATAATATAATTATAAAGATTCGAAACAACAGATTTTTACGTGCACAACTCCTCGACAATTACTACACTTCAATCAGATAAACGAAAAACTTTGACTACTTCGTCATTAAATACATTTTGTAATGAGATGATCGACTTATAGGTACCTACCAACTTTATTGAATAAAAATATCGTTGACACTATACATTTTTCTACTCCGCATTTCTTCAATACTTACTAACCTATGGCTTAAGCTTCATTACCATTAAATTATTAACAAAAAATATTCTTTTTCGTGGAATAAATGGGAAATTAAATTATACTAACCATTACGAGTAGTATTCACAACATTAACATCGTATGTATTATACACAGTCTGCTTTAACATAACTAAATGTTGTTGCGTATGAATGATATGACTAAGGTATTCCATAAAGTTTCTTATAATTTATCATAAAATGTAGCATTTCATTTGAAAACTAGAATAGTATGCAAATACATAACAAATGTAACTTATTTCTTTATACCGTAGTGAATGATTTTATAAGTTAAACTGCTACATATCTCGTTTATTTTACAAATAACTAGGTATGTATTTGAATTCTATTCTAGATATACTTAATTAGATAAAATTTTGGTTGGAAGGCAACTTCATCACCTAAAATCTGATGACTTCTTTCATTGATTTAAAAATATCTTCGTTTTTTAATATAACCATCTTGAACCGAACTCATCATATTCTATCATTGTTTCTTATCTTTTGCAGTACCTGTAATCATTCTAATTAATTATTATGTACCTAGTTGCCTGATATATATAACCAATTAAATATTATAATCTATAGTTCAAAATAAATACCTTCATGTATCTGCTATCCTATTCCCTACTTTTATCTTCTGTTAACTTAATCATTCTTTCATGCTTGATTTTCTTCTATTTTCTTATTGACCCTTAAGACACTGTTACAATGAAAACACATAAGAAACGAATAAGTGGCACCTGCGTACCTATGTGTATAAGCAATACATTCAAAATCCTCCAAACTAATTAAAAACAATTTCATTCGATGTATTTATCAAAAACCTGTATTTCAGAACCAAGGAAAGTGTTGCCTATCCTGAAAACGGATGAGCCCATCTGCCCTGAAGGAAAATTAGCTTGCGGAAGTGGCGACTGTATTGAAAAGGAGTTGTTCTGTAATGGAAAACCTGACTGCAAAGACGAGTCTGATGAAAATGCTTGCAGTAAGTATAATTTACATAGTGTTTAAAACACAAACAGTAACCCTACTGACGTGATATTACATAAAAAAATTACCTCTTACAGCGGTCGACGTAGATCCTAACCGAGCTCCTGACTGCGATCCAAACCAGTGTGCACTTCCTGACTGTTTCTGCTCAGCTGACGGCACTCGTATTCCTGGAGGTATTGAAGCTAACCAAGTGCCTCAAATGATAACCATCACTTTCAATGGTGCCGTGAACGTCGATAACATCGACTTATATGAGCAAATATTCAACGGAAATCGTCACAACCCTAACGGTTGCCAAATTCGTGGTACATTCTTTGTCTCACATAAATATACCAACTATGCTGCCTTACAAGAATTACACCGCAAGGGTCACGAAATTTCTGTATTTTCTATTACTCACAAGGACGATCCTAACTACTGGACCAGTGGAAGCTACGATGATTGGTTAGCTGAAATGGCTGGCGCTCGTTTGATTGTAGAACGTTTTGCTAATATAACAGATTCCTCAATCATTGGTGTCCGTGCTCCTTACCTTCGTGTTGGTGGAAACAAGCAATTTGAAATGATGGCTGACCAATACTTTGTTTACGATGCATCAATTACAGCTCCTCTAGGTCGTGTTCCCATCTGGCCCTATACATTGTACTTCCGAATGCCACATAAATGCAACGGTAATGCCCACAATTGCCCATCAAGAAGCCACCCCGTATGGGAAATGGTAATGAATGAATTGGATAGAAGAGATGACCCAACTTTCGATGAATCTCTTCCTGGATGTCATGTGGTTGACTCTTGTTCGAACATCCAAACCGGAGACCAATTCGCCCGTCTTTTGCGCCACAACTTCAACCGTCACTACAGTACCAACCGTGCGCCACTGGGTCTGCACTTCCACGCTTCATGGCTCAAATCTAAGAAAGAGTTCAGAGATGAGTTGATTAAGTTTATCGAAGAAATGTTAGAAAGGAACGATGTTTACTTCACTTCCCTCATTCAAGTCATTCAATGGATGCAGAACCCAACAGAACTAACTTCTCTCAGAGATTTCCAAGAATGGAAACAAGACAAATGTGATGTCAAAGGTCAGCCTTTCTGCTCCTTACCAAATGCCTGTCCACTAACAACACGAGAGTTACCAGGGGAGGTTCTCCGTCTTTTCACTTGCATGGAATGCCCCAACAACTACCCGTGGATTCTAGACCCTACGGGTGAAGGCTTCAATGTTAAGAAGTGATCTCTTTAAGATAAATTTAAAAGACTGTACACATGTAAATAATACTCAATAATGTTAATAATAATTACAATAATTATTATGAATGTGACAGGGCGTCATCATGCAGAGTGAACATAATGTTAATTAGGTACATTAAATAATAAATATGTGTGAAATAGTGACATTCGCTCACATTATACCAACTACCGTTACTCATGGTTTAAGCAAATATAGGTAAAGAATGAAATTTTATTAGATCTATGTTACCTATGACCTTGACAATAAATTTTTAATTTTACAAATGTGCCGCATTTCTTTCGTTTTCTATACATCCCATTATTAGGAATCAATATAAAAGCATATGCAGTATATAATCCATATGAGATTACTAAAGTATCAATTCTGTGATCCCTATACCAATATAAAGAAATAGATATAAATAATCATGTCTTATAATCTGCTATGAAAGACAGCGACCAAACATGTTAAATCGTGCGTGATGGGTTTGGTTTGGTTTGGTTTGGTTTGGTTTAGCTAGGCATTTTCCGCACTTAGCCACTTTAGTGGGCCATTGTGCGTGACAAAAGTTTTTTTTTTTTATTCCAACCATCGCAGATCATCCCAGAAAGCTAGCAGCCTTTTCAGGTTGCTACAAGCCTCCGGTAGTGATGCTGGACCTTGGAGGATTCGGGCCCGTTGATCGGCCACACTGCCGCACTCCAGGAGTACGTGATGTGGCGTTTCTTCCGCCTCCATGCAGCCTCTGCATAGGGGGCTGTACGTCACATCTATTGTGAATAGGTATTTGTTTAGGGGGTAGTGTCCTGTAATTGTACCCAGTACTTTACGGACTCTGTCTCTGTTTAGTCTGATAAGGTTGCGGGCAAACTTTTTCGAAGCCGCCGGAATCACATTCTTTCTCTAGCTGCAACCTGCACAATTTCTCCATTCTTCTTCGTGGTTTTGCTCGGTTTTGCAACGCAGCCATGTTCTCACTTGTGCCAAGGGGATAGGCAGCATTGATCGAGCGTGATATCGCATGTATAAATGCATCTGTTAAGCTGGTTTTTTCTGCTGTTCGGTAGAGTAGAGACCCCGACCCGTGCGGGTAGCGCCCGCAGCGCTCTGAAACGGGAGTGAACTCTGGCGCTACGCAGCGCTACCCGCGTCCTAGCAACCATGTCGTAGAGAAATATGATACGGTTGCAGGCTAGGACGCGGGTAGCAGCAGGCTCAACCTAAAGCGGGCCGCGTACGGACCAATCCGCGTAGGTATCGGCAATCCAAAATAACAAAATTGAAATATTATTAATATGGATAACACTCACGAAAGTTATTATAGTAAAAAAATTGAAATAGACAAATACCAGAGCTTACGATTCTAAAAATTAATTTGAAAAGGTATAATGCTGTTTGATACCTTTTGAAAGGGCAGAAATCGGTAAATGTAAACCACTGTCAATGCAATGCTCTGCAGCTAGTTTTCCAGGTCATATAAAAGAAATAAAGCACCTCACTCACATACATCTGAAAAGCACAAAATATTACAAACAAAATCAATAACAATACTGCTAAATGTAAGTCATGCAATAAGTTTCAAGACTGCAGGAGGTTCAACATCATTCTTATTCTATACCTATACAGTAACTATTATTGTCATAAAAGATATTACTGTATTAAATATAGTACAACAGCAATAAGTCTTATTTAGAAAGGAATAACGCTGGTAATTATATTTATAGTTGATTATATTGATACGCTTTAAAAAAATATGCTTTGAAATATACAAAAGTCACTCATTCGTCTAGTACCAAACTGAATACTACATCAATGACAATTTTTGCTATGGTTTTTCTTTGGAAATTTCAATATTTTATTGTTTTATTAACAAAAAATTCACAAAACTAAAATATTGAAATTCAAGGCTTCTCGAAAATTCCGTGTTGAAAACTCCTTGATACCGAAAATCCTGGTATTGAAAAATGGACCCGGTATTACGTTCCCTTTTTTAAGTGCTGAACCAGAATGCAACCAACATTTTTCGTCACAGGTAACATGCGGTGAAAAATTCCGTCGTTTGTATGCCTGTTGAGCAGTAGGTACAAAGCATGTCTCGACGCGTAATTCATGCTCACGATCATTGAGTTTGTGGGGCATTCATTTGTCTTCTAAGCTTTTCAGATGACGACGGGGTTCATTTTTCAGAACGGAAGCGGGCAAACCGTCAAGGTGGTGCGTTCGTCTGTAGTCATCCTCATCAGCTGGAAGACGTCCACTGATCCGTTGAACAAAGGCCTCCCCCCACCTCCCCCTTAGAACGCCACAATGAACGACAGCTTGCCAATTGCATCAACCGGCTGTCCGAAATTCTGACGACATCATCGGTCCACATGGTGGAAGGGCTGCCACCGATGCGTCTCCCGGTTTGTGGTCGCGAACGCTAATTTAACCAATAAACAAATGACTAACTTTGTAAAAACTATTCCATGTTTTTTAATAATTTGAAATTAGACTTCTTAGCCAAACAATTTTCTTTTATTTTAAATGGCTAGTACGGCAGAACGGCTATTTCATAATTCAATACCTATTATTCAATTACAGTTTCTTTGATTTGTAATCCTTAAGGTATTCCGTGAAATATAAGATAATTGGTTGGGGTTCCGTTATCCTTAAAAGTTTGGGAACCCCAGGGGTTCCTATACTATATATACTATATTTATACATCATATTATAATGATACATAAAACCATAACGCATTTTTTTTAGTCTATCTGTTTGTTCAGACTAGGTAGTCTCTAAAACGTCTAGTCCGATATTGACGGGACTTTTATTAGATAGCTGATGTGTTTAAGGTCTAATAAAGGCTACTTTATATTTTGAAAATGTTTAGGGATCCGCGGGAAAATTTAAAATCGCGGAAAATTCGCGGGTTACTGCTTCTCCGCGACGGATGGACAGGTTTTAACGTGTTGAAGTGCATTTGCATTAGTAACTACAGACACACTGCTACACAACTAATACAGAATGTAGAATAAATTGACTAGACGCATTCATGGCTTCGTCAAACACATTTCAAAATTTACAAAGAATAAAAAATCTATGTATTTTCCTGCATGACATGGGAGTGCAAGTGCATCCCCCTGCTTGCGCCCATGGGTAAAAGCTAGTTGAAAATAATGATAGAAGCCATTTCGTCAATAAAGTAAACGCCATGTCTAGTGACGTCACGTTTAGACCAATAGTGATACGTATCGTGATGCGTTTCGCGTATTTTATTTTGCCTCGCTTATTTTGCACTTTTAATTGTTATAAAGAATATTTTAGCTATAAGATATGAACTAAATAAAAAATATACGAGTTAGATATAAGGTTTAGACATAAAAGATTCAATAAAAAATGCCTGCCAAATTAAAATCATTCACATCAACACATATCTCTGAATATTTTTAGTAAATATTATTATATATAAAAAATATTAAATTCAGAGTGAATTTTATAGCTCGAGGCTTGAAATGACCTGACATCTACATTAGTTATGGTGTCCCACAGGGGAGTGTCCTTGGCCCCACCCTTTTTATTATTTATATTGATGAATTATGTAGATTGCCCTTAGCTTATTCCAAGACTTTAGTTTATGCAGATGACACAGCAATTCTAGTTCATGGTAACGATTGGCTTGAAGCCCGCTCACATGCTGAGGCTGCTTTGCAAACAGTTATGAGGTGGCTATCAAACAATCTCCTCACATTGAACGTTGATAAATCAAAATTTATTCCATTTGCAATAAGACCATCTTCACAGCCCAGTTCATCTTTCACTCTAACAGCCCATAAATGCAATCCAATAGCCCATGTGAATTGTGGATGTAATACAATTTCTCGTACCAACAGTATTAAATATCTTGGCGTAATTATAGACAGTACAATGTCATTTCACGAACAAATCGCGTCACTGGTCTCGCGAATTAGAAAATTAATTTACGTTTTCAAGAAATTGAGATCATCAGCCGATGTTCCCATATTAAAAACAGTATACTTTGCTCTTGCCCACTCAGTCCTAAACTATTGTATTACTGCATGGGGAAATTCGGATAAGACAATAATGCTTCGGCTCGAAAGGGCACAACGGGCGGTTCTGAAGGTCATGATGCACAAGCCCATTCTTTTTCCTACTCTCGATCTTTATTCTCTCTGCAAAGTACCTACTGTCCGACAAACTTTTGTTATTAATACAGTTTTGCGAAAGCACTCGGAGCTTATTTTTGACCCAAAACTATGTAGACAGAACCGAAGATCGGGTAGGGTATGTGAAGTTGAATTTACTAACACTGTAACAGTAAGACGACAATATCATATAATAAGCTGTATTTTGTACAATAAAATAAATCAAAAGCTGAACATTTATCCCTTAACTATTCGTGAATGTAAGAAGGCAATTTATAACTGGCTCAGTACCCTTAATTATGAAGAAGTAGAAAATCTTGTTAAAGTTTAATCTTAAAATTATTTTTCATCAATACACACACATACACAGACAGACACACAGACACACACAAATAAACACACACATCACACATACTTTAATCTCATTTCCTTAATTATTAGTAATTATTTTACTTCCTAGATTTAAATATTATGTTGGAACGAACACTGTCCCCATCTTGGAGGTTAACAGTTGCGACACAGTTTTTCTAACTAATGTAACTGTTAATGCACAATTAATTTTGTAAACTTATTTTTGTCCCAATAAATGATTATTATTATTATTATTTGTATCTCATTATATTTACTCGGGCTATCAACCATGTGGAAGATACCCGGACTTTTAAAAGGCTTACGTGGGGACACAGGTCCAACACGCAGAGGCCTGTTGAGAACTTTAATCTAAAAGGGGATGGGACACCAGCTAGGGACACCACACAACTGCTCTATAACAGAACAGCCATGAAAAGTCCCCAGAAGGTGCGGGACTATTGAAAAAGATGGATACTATAATGATTTGGTCTATTGTGTTGGGATGTTTCGTGTAATGGTTACTTTTAGTTACTGAATAAAAACGGCGTCTGCCTTTAACCATAAAATATGCAGTATATTAGCAGACGGTGACTCGCCACTCACTAGATGGGCCCCCTAAACAGTCGCCACTATAGGCAACAGGGAGCAACACCGATGTGAGTGGCTAGGGGTGTAGAGCGGTGCGGCCCCGGTTTCACCATCGCGCGTCTCGAAGACTCGGAGCGGGTTTCCCCGCTATTACTATTATTATTATTATTATTATCTTTAAACAATTACACAAAAATGACAAATGCCAAATTGACAGTTGACACTGTGAAGTATGACATATGCATAGAAGAAAAGCGACGTTGATACTTGATTGTTAGTAAACCATTAACATCAAGTGTTCTGTGATTAACATCGCTAAAAACAAGTGAATAGTACTTTTAAACCATTTAACATTTTAAAGTGAATGCAGTCATGTCATCTCAATTAATTGACAAGTTTAAGCAGTTAGATGCTTATGCTAAAACATTAGAAGATTTCAGAATTAAAACTGCTACCGGCGCAGCAAGTAAAAATCCTACTTTCAGGTTATTTTTAATTTTACTAAGATTTCAATAATCGTGAATTTTATTATTACATTACAGTAACTGTATCCGGTGGACTTATAATGATCCTATTGTTCTTTTCGGAACTATATACTTACATGTCACCAAATATTTCTGAAGAATTGTTTGTGGACACGTCAAGAGGGCATAAGCTACGAATTAATATAGACATTATAGTGCCCACAATCTCTTGTAACTGTAAGTTCCTATCTTTTATTTTTCCTATATTTTAATTAGAACTTAGATTCAGGTGGTAGCAGTAAGGTCACTGTTTCCAGCAATAAGCAACTTATGAAAACCCCATTCTGTAATTTCCACATGTTTGCTATAATTTATTAATTAAATATATGTAATGAGATTACTACTTTTAAAAACCAAATCAATAAGTTAATTAAACTTACAGATTTAGTGCTTGATGCTATGGATTCATCAGGAGAACAACATTTGCAGATGGATCAAAATATCCACAAGAGAAGATTAGATTTAAATGGGAATCCTATAGAAGAACCAAAAAAAGAAGAAATTGCTACATCTACTACAGTAAGATTTTATATTTCTTTACTACTTCTACATATACTTATTACCTGTTCTTTGTTAGAAATATATTTTTTACTCTCATTGATTACAATATACCTTTTAACTTAATAACTTTTAGATCAAACAAAACACATCTGAAGTAGCAATTATAACATGTGGAAGCTGTTATGGGGCAGCATTTAATGAATCTCAGTAAGTTATTTATATTAATGGAAAGTGCAGAATCTGTGTCAATAAAAATGATTGTTTTTTTAAAGGCAATGGAAGGCCTACTTCCTACACTAGACTGATGATGATGCAACTTACTAAACTGTAAAATTTTGGCTTCTGACAACTTAAAATGACTCGAAATATGCACAATACAACCAGGTCTAACGGTTCAACTATGCTGTCTGAGTCATATCTAGGTTTCTTTATGATGATGGATGGTCAGTCTATCTACAGTCTGACTGTAGCAAGCACAGTTGACATTGATTGATTGGTTTTAATTTTTGAATTTACTAAGTAATTATAAATTAATACACATTTCCATTTTCTTTTAAATAACACTAATGCAATATCTGGCTTATTAGTTTTCTGCGAAACATTATATATCTACCTACTAGCAATAATTATAATTTAACTAATTGATTAGCCACTAACAGACCATACACTAAACACTTGACTGTAAATTGTAAACTAGTATCAAAGTTAAACTTGTGATACATTATTAGATGTTGCAACACATGTGATGAAGTGAAAGAAGCATATAGATTAAGAAGATGGGCCTTGCCAGATTTGTCAACTATAGAACAATGCAAAAATGATGATTCAATTGAAAAAACTAATTTGGCCCTCAAAGAGGGATGTCAGATCTATGGCTACATGGAAGTGAATAGAGTAAGTATGTATGTTTATTATAAATTTAAAGTGTAGTGTGTAATAGTTGTCAGATTTTTATTAGACTTCTTTTTGCACTGTTTTGTGTACTGAATGCACAAAAACTAAATTAGTTACTCATTATGGATTATGCATTTATTGTTTATATCCCATTCCAGGTTGGGGGAAGCTTTCACATAGCACCAGGAAAAAGTTTTACTATAAACCATGTTCATGTCCATGATGTGCAGCCATATTCATCTTCAGTATTTAACACTACACATTATATCAAACATTTATCTTTTGGTACTGATATTGAGGGTACTAACACTGCACCTTTGGATGGAATCAATGGTGTGGCCAAAGAAGGTAATTTTTTTGTATCCTATATATTTTATACTGTGGTATTTTAAATCTAATGTTACCACGGATTAAATTATATCCATCACTGTTGTTTGCATGTTGCAATAGACAGGTAGAAGTTAATACATGTATTACCATCATTTATGAATAGAAACTTGACACAGAACAAAGGTGAATGTTTAACAAGTGAAACAAAAAAATCCCAGTTGTTAATAGTCATACCCACCAGGAAGTACCCAAGGTTTTTAGCTTTAAATAAAATAATATATATATAACATCACTGCACAAATCCCTCTTTTATGAGTAAACTGCATAAGAATTAATCAATTAGTAAATTTATAAAAAATCCAAGAGAGCTACAAGGCTACTTCAGTAAAAGCATTTCAGAATAATAAAATGGATATTATGCATAATTCTATCTAAGCCTGCCTCGTTAGTCTAGTGGTCGCTAAGTGCGACTGCTGAGCACGAGGTCCTGGGTTCGAATCCCGGGTCGGGCAAAGTGTTACTGGGTTTTTCCATTAGGTCATTCTCAGTAGCAGCACGGAGTCTGGATTTGTGCCCGGTTGATGGCTATAGGCTCGCCCCCTATTACATTGGGACCTAAAACATAACTGGCGAAATGTGGGTGTACTAAATGTGCACCTGTGCCTACCCCTTCGGGAAATACAGGCGTGATGTTATGTTATGTTTTATTCTATCTAAGCATTCATTAATTTCACCAAATATATCTCTAAGTAAGATTCAAGGAACTGGGAATTCTATAAATGATTCACCATTGGATTAATCATTAATGTAACCTGTATTTTCACTTCATATCTGATAGTGATGACTAAGATAGATAGATCCCAAAACTAACTAACGTCAGAATACTTTGTATTTAGTATTATATGAAATGCTAGGATTTTATGCTGGATTCTTAAAAGTATAACAGGGTTTTATACTCCCTTAAAATGAAATTTACTACTTTTTGGTAAAATAATTAATACAAGATTATAAAGTATGTTGTCAATAACAATATTTAATAAACAAATTTGTTAAAGAAACAAAATATTACAACACTAGTAAAACAAATGAATAGACATATTATAAGCTAAGCACTATAAGTTATGACTGTATGTACAAAATTGGTAATTCAACAACCATCACGTTAACAACGTATTCCAGTACCGATGGCCATAAAAGTTCCGAAAGTTCCCCCGCCTTGAAGCATTACTTTTCCTACGGAATGGACCAATTCCCTTCCTCTTGCGCCATATCTGTAACGAAGATAAATAATTTGTATGCATAAATGGGCAACAACTAATAAAAAGGACAGCAAAATAGAAAAATATTTGACATGAATTTGTAACTAACCTCAAAGCCGTAAAACCACCGAAAAGTCCGCCGCTCGCCATTCCAACACAAAATCCGATCATGAAACCCATTTTCATTTTGTCAAAACAGGATGGTCCTTGACTTTGATAAACTCCGCCTGGTACGGGCATGTTTAATCAGGCTTTTTCCAGTATTAATAAAGTTAGCTAACTTTTTATTTTAACAATATTTCTTTTTCTGGTCGGAATTGACGTGACAGAAATTAGTTGCTTAGCTTAGTACTTTTGATATTTGACATAAGTATATACAGTGTTGCCAAAACGACTATGTTATTTAAATGAAAAAAATGCATGATAAAGAAAGATAAGGAATAAACTTGTATTCAAAGTTTTATTCTGTTCTTTTTATTTACTGAAAAATGACAAAAAATACAGATGTACTGATAGTATCCGGTGGGTTACTCAGCCCATCAATAACTTGATTTACATTTCCGAGCTGAAAAGAGTGATTTCAATTAAATTATCCTTCAATTTGTCAAAGTAATCTTCGTGATTTATTTATTGTGGTCATAAATAAATCACGAAGATTACTTCTTTGACATGATGCAAGATGTTTTAACTATGTAAAAATTATTGTCTTTCTATCTGTTTGTACGAACTTGTTTTACTTTTTTATATAAGTCTACTTCTACGTTATTTAATACTAGCTAGAACATTACCGATGGGACGTCGACGGCCAGTCAGGCTAATCTACACGGTATACCACAGTATTGAGCCATGTACGACTGAGTACGACTCGTTTCCACGTGACAATAAGCTTATGCGGATTCGAAGATTATGAAGAATAAAATATACAAGTAATAATCCATTTGGCAGTGTCTGTATTGGTAGGGTTGCCATCCGTCGTAGTTTCCCCGGATTTGTCCTAGTTTGGAGGGCGACCGGGTGCCGTCTGGGGTGGTTTTCATAAAGCGTCCGGATGAAACCCGGACACATTTTGTGACAGAGGAAATTTACGTGATAGATTTAAAAATAAGTCCGTTAAAAACGAATTTGTATATATTTTCTACATCTTAATTGTTTGCTATTTATTTTTTATTTACAGGTGCTGTTATGTTTCAATATTATCTTAAAATAGTACCAACAATGTATGTTAAGTTGGACAAAACTGTATTACATACAAACCAGTTTTCAGTAACAAGACATCAAAAGTCGGTGTCTAACATTAACGCGGAATCTGGAATGCCGGGAGCATTTTTTAGTTATGAGCTTTCACCTCTGATGGTTAAATACACAGAAAAAGAACGGTAAACTATTGAATATCACAATTTATATTTAATCAATTACATTACATAAAAGAACTTCATACCTAATAATTCTACATGTTTCAGGTCCATTGGCCATTTGGCTACTAACATCTGTGCAATAATAGGAGGTGTTTTTACAGTCGCAGGAATCCTTGATACTCTTTTATATCATTCATTAAATGCCTTTCATAACAAAATGGTATTAGGTAAAGCTGGGTAAATTAAAGAGTTTTTAAAAACAAATTAAAATCAGAAACACTACATTTTGCAAATTCTCTGCAAAATTCCGCATCTGTACCTTCAACAAGAGATTTAATTGGAACATAATTTTCTTTTTTTGGATTATACTGTGAGCGACCTAATTTTACTAAAAATAGATGTCGTTGTTTTATTCTAAAATTCCTACACAGCAATATCTCTGGGTATTTTAGTATTATTTTATGTGATATTTGCATTACATTGTGAAAATAATTAAACCTTTCCAAAAGATTTCTCTGATCTGAAACAAATAAAGTACCTATTAATAACAACAATTACATACAGTTGATTTATACAATATAGGTGTGTATCATTAGTTTGAATACTTACTTAACATCAATAGTTTGGGTTTATGTAATACTATTTCTTTTATTTCCATATCTTCAAAACCCATCTCTTCTTTTAAAACAAACATATTGCATTTAATGTTCTGTATATTATATGTTATGAGGTTTGGTTGTTTTGTAGCTAAATTTCTTACTTCATTGCCACTCAAATTTAAACTCTTTTGATAATACCCAAACCGTCTGTCAATTCTCAAAGTGCTATAAATAATAATTGACTGAATATTAGTATCAAAATTAACATAATAATACAAATATTTGTTTAAATATCTTAATATTTAATTGTAGGAAAACCAACTTACTTAAACATCAACCAGAATGGGTTCTTTGCAATTATCCGCTTTATTTGATCATCTGTGAAGCCTTTGGACTCCAAATAATTTACTCTTACTTGAAGATCTTGTAAAGGTTCACATAAAATCATTGGATTTTTTGTTATATAGTTACCAACTTCATCTATTCCAACATAATCATTAATGAATAAAATGTGGTTTTTCATTTGCTTCTCGAAGTCTAATTTTAAAAATTTACTTACAATG
This sequence comes from Abrostola triplasia, assembly GCA_946251915.1. NCBI lineage: Eukaryota > Metazoa > Arthropoda > Insecta > Lepidoptera > Noctuidae > Abrostola > Abrostola triplasia. The sequence continues at coordinate 6,839,929 of OX276423.1, forward strand.
TATGGTTTTTTTTCTATTTTACTTAAATCAACATTAATGTCAACAAGCTTCTTCAAGGTATCAGAATTATTTACATATGCTGCTAAATTAAAGGTATTAGAAAAATATGGTGTAATGTTAGACAAATCTTCAGAAACTGTCTGTAGTGCATTACCATTAAAATATTGATTCACACTCAATTCTTTGCTACTGCTATACTTAACAGAATGTATATAACCACAAATGAACCTTATAAGGCCTTGCCTATTTCTGAGACTGTCACTAAATATCGATGTGAATGCCATTATTGATTAAAAGACAAACGAAAGTTACTGCTAACTGAAGTTACAGTACATTTTATGTGCAAATGCAAACTAAAAATGTGATAGTCAGATAGACATTGTTGTCAACAAAGTCTCAGAAACAAAGTAGAGCGAGATTGTGTGATTGTCAATGTCAAATTGTCAATATTCATGCCATTGGCTATGGACATTGGACATAGATAAATAATGTAAATATACATACCCTTTCATTCACGATGATGGTAAACGTAACCCTTTTTATTACTATACCCAGCAGTGGAATATTGAAGGCTGTGGATATGATGATCAGATTTTTTTATCATCATATGGTAAGTACTGTTCGCGCATGAGCTCTGAGGAATTGGGAGCTGAGGAAGAAGGCAGGTATTGACCGCGAGAGTAACCTACGCTTATCGGGACCGAACTGTTTTTATTTTGCAATTGCGTATTATTTTGTACTGTAAATATTACATAGTATCATCTAGAACTACAATAGTATTTTGTGTGTGCAAATAGCATATTTAATTAGGAAGATATACAATAGTAGGCACGAGCAATCATAACAGACACATTACTGGCAAAAGGATGGCTTAATGTAAGATGTTGTTTATTGAAGTACGTAAGGAAATGGAAATCCATGGTCTCAGCCTACCCCTATCAGAAATAGGTGTGACATATTTATGTGTGGAGGAACAAATTTAAGTGGGTATCGATTTTTTATTGAGACTGTGATTATCTGGATTTTACGTACAATTTTTCATTTTAATTAAACTAGCTTTTGCCCGCGGCTTAGCAGTGAAGGCATAACAGACAGAGTTACGAAGTTTTGTTTTGTACTTTCACTTTTGTATGGGTTACATAAAAAACAATGATTCATTTCTTCTACGCACAATACAAAAATATACATTGTCTATGATTAGATATAACTCAGAGTAATGACTAATGCTTTAGTAATTACTCTGAGTATTATAACTATTACAATTAATCAAATATTTGCGCCGGAGACCTAAATCACAACTTTTGCTCAATACGTTGACGTTCTTGATGATTCGGAGCTCGTGTTTGGACAGTAGGTTGGTTACAATTATTGTGAATTTTCGAACAATTTTTTGATAAATTATCACAAAAATCATAAGATTGCCATTAAACAAACAAAAACCTGCCATATTTCGGTTTATGTTGTTCGAAAATTCACAATAATTGTTAACCAACCTACTGTCACTATCACTGATAATCTATCTGTTCAATAGTCTTGTGCCAAATCGTACTGTACTAGTACAGTTTTTAGTTATGCCTGATTAATGTTTAGTACACTTTAATAGTATGTGGTTGTACTCAGAAATATAACCATTATTGTATAAAAACCTACTGTTGTATTTAACTAAGAATAGAATTTAAAAAATGGCAGATATTATGGCAGTTAATCCAAAGACATTCAATCACACACACCAAAGCTACCGTAACATAATTAAAAACATGATATAATTATACAGAAACACCCATATTCGACACAAACATCTTCGGATCGTGATCGTGCGTGCGAGCACGATCGATCGAATCGAACCACTACGTCAATCAGGTCGTCTAACATAAATGTGGTGATTAATTATATACCTATTAACAAAATTTATTTATAATTAATGCTTAATAAAAAATAACATCGTGCGCTTTAAGGCAGAAACCAATCCTGGAAGTAATTGGAGTTGTACTATAACTTGTGTATTGTACTGTTACCTATTAGCATCGTACAAGTACTACACAAGACTACTGCCTACTGGTCCATTGTGACCATTGAGATATACACATGGAGGGGCCCTACCTACAAAATTTGCGTGTATACCTACAAAACTTAGGTTGCACAAAATGGCGGCCTTTCTTAGTGATGTACTGTCTGGTATTTTTTGATTATATCGATTGTTGATATGTTGACCTCGTTGGGATCCAATTATTAACAATAAGCTATGTTAAACTGTAATCGATTGGAACTTAATTACAAGCATTACTATATTCATCATTTACCGAGATTATTAAGCACTTTAACTGTGTTTGGTGAATGTTAAAATTTTTATGTATTTGCAGAATTATTTTCTAATTATCTATTTATTAAAAGTGATTTTGTGAAGAAATAAGTCTGTTATATTTGCTATTTTAAAGTAAATTGCAAAATATTTCAAAATACTGAACCTACGTACTTATTTACTATAATAACTTTCGTGAGTGTTATCCATATTATCTACTATATATACCGGTTATACTCACGTTGATATTCGGGAATGCCCGACTAGTTTCGGACTCTAACGGAGCCCTTATTCATGAGCCGGCTCGCGACCCCGCCGCGTCACCTGCTCATGAATAAGGGCTCCGTTAGAGTCCGAAACTAGTCGGGCATTCCCGAATATCAACGTGAGTATAACCGGTATATATAGTAGATAATACGTACTTATTATTTTTCTAAAATCTAAACCTGTCTAAAAATATATGTCGTCACAAACTCAAAACACCATTACCATGTCATCATTGTCTATATTCTAATCTATTGACTCATTTTCCCAAACTACCCAAGGACTCGAATAAACTAAATCTAGTTTCAACAAATCTACAGTATACGTAGGAAATCTGTTGCCCAAATTTATACAATTTTAAAGAATTAAATACACAAAATTATACCTCGTCGTAACTTACAGAAATACCAACATCGATTCTATCATCGCATGACACATCACTAGCAAACTTGTTTACAAACAATGTGTAAGTTCGATATAGAAAATAAGGTATTTACAGTTATAAACGACTAACAGATTTATTGTTTAGTCTACAATTATCATTTTGTATTAAAATTTATCACAAAAACCTCACAATATTTAACAATAACAGAGAAATACGGTTACTAACCTATAAAAAGTCAATGTAGGTTGATTTTGGCTTTTCCTTGCTCTACATTGTTTTATACAGCACGAGGGCATGATTGTTAGGTATCTGGCAAAACCTTGAATACAATAAAAACTTAAACAAACGCGTACTTTTCACAAATACAATATAAACATCACAAGCTAAACACCAACTGACAGCAGATCTACCACAGATCTGGTACTAAACATGGGGCAATACCTATTCAGTAGCCACGCAAACGGAAATGATTGACGTCACAGAAGAATGTTGCCAAGATTCGAAGAGTCAAACTATTATTTATCTCTTTCAACTTATACAGTAATGGGCTAGTTAAACAGAGACAACATGCTATTTAATGTTTATATGTCGATTTGGTGCATATAAGTATAAGGTATTTTTTCTATAGAAGAATAGGGCCCCTCCATGTGTATATCTCAATGTGTAAATCTCAATGATTGTGACAACTCACAATCTCGTTAATGTCATAATGTCATTGTCATTGCATTGCTGTCTGTAGTTCTGTACATGTGGTGGCGAACCGCGAAGTGACAGGTTATTGCTGGCGTAGCGATACCGAAAATTTTCAATATTTTTACCTGCCCTAACCGGTATGTTATTAATGCCAATCTTTTATATATCTTTTAATATCCCCTAAACATTTGATTCAATTCTTCTAACTAATCAGTTATACGATTTAATATAAAAAAAATACTGTTAATTTTCAATTGTATTCCAACCATATGTTAGAATTTATGAAGTTAAATGTGTTGTATTTAGAAATATATAATAATATATTAATTCCTGAACTGGTGCGACAGTAAGTTGTGCTTAGTTTATTTTTCAATCCTGTGTTTGCGACCTTTCTAATTGATCTACTTATCAAGTGCTTAGGACGTGTACAACATGATGCAATTGTAGGTCATGCATCGATAGTAAAAATATATTTTCTAAAATATACCTAACAACCAATGCACCTTTCCTTTAGAATTAAAATATATGATAGTAACAAATTAGTCATAGATTAAAAACTATAAACGTAATAATCAAAACCTACTGATTCAACATCCTAAATTTTCAAAAAGCACCTTTAATATAATATGTGAAGCATTAAAAAGTATGCATATATGCATAAATTTATTAAAGTCATGTAATTATAACTTGCTTGATCACATTGCCTGTCTGCCTAGTAGACTCGTTAATTAAACAATCAATGTGTATTACCTACATGTAATACACTGGACAGCAACCGGTTGTGCAAACGGTTAAATAGGGAGTATGCATGTAGCTTTGTTATTTTTTCCTATGTTAACTTACATGTTATACAATTGAAAAAAAAATGCCCTAAGTAACAATAATTTGAAAGAATAAAAAACGGCATCCTAATAATAAATGCTGTAATTTATCAATGTATTGTATTTTACAAGTAATACAACATGAAAAACAATATAAAACCTTATGAGTACTGTGCTACTCTACATAAATATAAATACATTTTCCATATTGTAGACTTTGAAATCACATTTCATTTGACAGTTAGCATTGTGGTTCAAGTACTTTGAAATGCTTTGACACACTTTTTAATTATTATGTTCTTAACTGAATCACATCCATATTCCCTATTGAGCCCCTATTAAGGAATCTATTGGCCATTAGATATCACAACAAAAATAGAACTTGACTAATAAGTGCACCAGTTTGTAATGTATAAATTATGATATTTGATCAAGTAATATGCAAAAAAAAACTTTTTTCAGATATTCCCTAACATGGATACTACACTGACTGGCAACCAGATAAGAAAATCTTTTATTGATTTCTTCATCAACAAGGGACATAAATATGTTCATTCTTCATCTACTATACCATTGGATGATCCAACATTACTTTTTGCTAATGCAGGGATGAATCAATTTAAACCCATATTTTTGGGGACAGTAGATCCTAACTCTGATATGGCTCAGTATGTAAGAGTTGTTAATACCCAAAAATGTATAAGGGCTGGAGGTAAACACAATGATTTAGATGATGTAGGAAAAGATGTGTACCATCATACCTTTTTTGAAATGATGGGTAACTGGTCTTTTGGTGATTACTTCAAGAAAGAAATATGTGCTTGGGCCTGGGAACTTTTAACTGAAGTTTTCAAACTATCTGGTGACAGATTATATGTAACATATTTTGGAGGTGATGCTGCATCTGGGCTTGAACCTGATCTAGAATGTAAGGACATCTGGTTGAAATTAGGTGTGCCAGAATCTCATATTCTCCCTGGAAGTATGAAAGATAACTTTTGGGAAATGGGAGAAACAGGTCCTTGTGGGCCATGCTCAGAATTGCATTATGATAGAATTGGAGGAAGAAATGCAGCACATCTTGTCAATATGGATGACCCAGATGTTTTGGAGATTTGGAATTTGGTGTTTATTCAGTTTAATAGAGAAACAGATGGGTCATTAAAGTTGCTGCCTAAAAAACACATTGATTGTGGATTGGGACTTGAAAGATTAGTTTCTGTAATTCAAAATAAAAGAGCTAATTATGATACAGATTTCTTTATGCCTATATTCAAAGCCATTGAAAATGGTACAGGTGTCAGACCCTATTCTGGAAAGGTTGGATCTGAAGATGTTGATGGTATTGACATGGCATATAGAGTTTTGGCTGATCATGCTAGAACTTTGACTATTGCCCTATCAGATGGTGGATGTCCAGACAACACTGGCCGGGGTTATGTTCTTCGAAGAATTTTGAGAAGAGCTGTTCGTTATGCATCTGAGAAATTGAATGCAAAGCCAGGATTTTTTGGATCTTTAGTTCATACTGTGGTTGAACTATTAGGAGATGTGTTTCCAGAAATTACAAAGGATCCGTTATCACTTATACAACTAATAAATGAAGAGGAAGTGCAGTTTTTGAAAACATTGTCTCGAGGTAGAAGTTTACTCAACAGAACTGTTGAAAAGCTAAGTGATAAAGTAATACCAGGGGACGTCGCTTGGCGTCTTTATGACACATATGGCTTTCCAATTGACTTAACACAATTAATGTGTGAAGAAAATGGACTTTCAATAGATATGGATGCTTACGAAAAAGCAAAGAAAGAATCTCAACTTATTTCACAAGGAAAAGTTGCAGGTCAAGAAGATTTATTGGCTTTAGATGTTTATGCTATAAGTCATTTACAAGACACAGGAATAGCCCCGACTGATGATTCACCTAAATATAACTATGTCCCATCGTCTAATGATAAAGAAGCAGATTACAAATTTGCTCCCTGCACTGGATCTATTGTCGCTCTACGAAAAGACAAACAATTTGTGAATGAAGTGTCTTCTGGTCAAGAATGTGGTATTATACTTGACAAAACAAATTTTTATGCTGAGCAAGGTGGGCAAATTTTTGATGAAGGCTATATGGTAAAAGCAGACGATGACAGTGTTGAGTTTATGGTTAAAAATGTGCAAGTAAAGGGTGGATATGTGTTGCATACTGGAAAAGTTGAAGGGTCTCTAAAAGTTGGAGATGTATTATCTTTGCATATTGATACTGAAAGGCGAAGACTAGTTATGAACAATCATACAGGGACACATGTATTAAATAATGTATTAAGAAAGGTGCTTGGAAATGATTCTGATCAACGCGGTTCCCTTGTCATGCCAGATCGTCTTAGGTTTGATTTTACTAACAAGGGTCCCATGACTACAAAACAAATTAAGGATGCAGAAGATCAGATTAAAGAAATTATAAATCAAAATAAAGCTGTCTATGCTAAACACACAAGCTTGTCAGATGCCAAAAAAATAAAGGGATTAAGAGCTATGTTTGATGAACACTATCCAGATCCAGTTCGTGTTGTTTCTGTTGGCGTGCCTGTAGAGGAATTGGAGAAAAATCCAGAGGGACCGTCAGGTTATGAAACATCGGTGGAATTTTGTGGAGGATCTCATTTACATCAAACAGGTCATATTGGAGACTACGTCATTGTGAGTGAAGAAGGTATCGCTAAAGGAATTCGAAGAATTGTAGCTCTAACGGGTCCTGAGGCAATGAAGGCGCTAAGTAAATTAAGCACACTAGAAAACGAGGTCAATAATATCGCCAATTTCATTAAAGATCGCAATGACAATGTAAACCAGAAAGAAATACTAAAGAAAATTGTTGACCTGACAAATGACATATCTCAAGCCCAGATATCTTATTGGAAAAAAGAAGAACTAAGAACTATGCTGAAAAACCTAAAGAAACAACTTGATGATAAAGAAAGAGCTGCAAAAGCCGTGACTATTACACAGGTTACTGAAAAAGCTAAAGAAATTTGCGAAGAGAAGAAAGAAAGCAAAGTGATTGTTTCTGAATTGAAAGCTTTCGGTAACACTAAAGCGTTAGACGGTGCCCTAAAACAAGTTAAGCAACTTTGTCCAACTACAGCAGCGATGTTCTTTTCTGTCGATGATGAAACAAACAAAATATTTTGTCTTGCCGCTGTGCCTAAAAATGCAATTGAGAAAGGTTTGTTGGCTTCAGAATGGATTCAGTCTGTTGTTTCAGTTATGAATGGAAAAGGCGGCGGGAAAGCAGAATCAGGCCAAGCGTCAGGAAATAATCCAACCAGTCTTAATGAAGCCATTAAAATAGCTGAAGAGTTTGCTAATTTGAAACTATCATAAATAATATTCTTCCACAGACCTTGCCAGAGCAGGAATATAAGCGCAGCAATGCATTTGTTTTTAAACCTTAGTTTTCACTTTCACTTCATATAGTAATTTAAGTATTTAAAACTTTAGCATTAAAAATTTAAAACAAATCTTGGCAGTAAAGTAATATTTATTTACAGCAACTTAGGATAGCATCTTATCGTGAAGTTCGTACTTAAAAACGAAACACATCATTGTGTGGTTAAAGCCGATTTGGCATTAATTACTGCAAACAGATTTATTAACTATTGATGAATAATGAAGTAAATAAGCACATTATGTTATTTAAAATAAAAAAAGCATTTCTTATTAGTTGTAAACATAGTGTTTAGCTGATCTGTTTTATTCAATAAAAATATATAGTCTCATACACCAACTGTACCAGATTTTAATTTGAGTGTATAATGTAATAGGGATAATGACTACATTACCATAAACGTAGTACGTTATTAACTTAAATCTACAAAAGTGATTCGATGGGGTGGAAAAACTGAAAAAATAAGTAAAATCCATGAAAACATGGAGGAAATACAGCGTTTTGCGGGAGAGGGCTAGAAAATGCTTATTTTACGGGGCGATATGAAATTTACAATGTAATTACTTAAGCTTGACGACATTTCTCAACAGATATCTCTTGTGAACAATATTTTTTTTTTGCCTTCAATTTGTTTCCTTGTTCTATTATGAATTCGTAGTCATCTTCCCTAATACGATCGAAGTTGCAATGGGACTGGTAAAAAATAAAATACTTATTGTTTCTCATTATAAATTTATTAATAAATATATTAAAAATAATATGCTGTTTATTTCTTACTAGATTTCATCCGCGATAAAGTGTCACCCTTATTTATGAAAACTTCTGCACTTCATAATATTAGGATTCAAAACTTAATATTGTAGCCCCGTCCACATGAGGCGTAGTTTCCTAGTATGTACTCGGTTTATACGCTTGGCGTAAGCTTGCTTGCATACTAATACAACCACGAAATTCAAACGTTACACTTCCATCTTACAATGAACCGCCTACTATATCATAACACTTAATTTATTAAATGGAGCCTGGACATGAAATTATTATGATAAAATAGTATAGGCATCGACTAGCTCTGTCTAGTAATTGGCAGCAATTTTAAACGGTAGTTAATATCACGTGGTACTCATACAGGCAGTCCACGGAAGCGTGGCAATTGTGGGGAACGAGTATTTCCCAAATCACAATGTCGTTTACTAGGGAAGCATCCCGTAAAGAATACGAGCTCAATTATATTTTATATATTTTTATTTGATTTATTTCTAATTTCGATGGTGATGAATATTATAATGATTTACGCTGGAAATAGTTGAAAATATGTCATATATTAAAACATATTCTTAATGGACACTATGCTGCATCGATCTTAAAATCTAGGTTTTAAATCTGTCTGTTTGTATATCTAAGGCATCATAATATCCAAAAGTTTATATTTTTGAGGGAACTGTTTTGACGGGGTTTATTTTTTTTAATTGACAGATAAATATTTTGTATTAATAATACCTAGTTAATAACGACTTTGATGTCATACCTATTTGGAATACAAAATATCGGCCACATCTTTGTTCATCTCTGTCTAATTTTTGATAAAGTCATCGTATGATTGAGGGGTTTAGTGTGTTAAGTACCAATTTGTAGTATTTTTGGAATGACTGCCATTCCTATGCCAATTTTTTCGAAAAAGCGTGCTAAATTTAATTTAGGGCCGATTTTCAATAGACCAATAATACATGTCCTATATGTAATAATAGTAGGTAATTAATTAAACGTACGTACATGATTAGTGATAACTTCATGTAAAAACCAAATTAAATACGCTTACTTTTGTAGGTGTCGCAACACCCATCTAGACGTTGTCCGCATTTCTCCCAAGATCATACGCAACCAACTGTATGAGTACCTACGTATACTCTGGTATCAGTGTGTAATAATATCACAGTGATTACTACAATCTATATTTAGGATTATGTAAATTTATGTTGTTAGTCCTACACGCAGGTGGACTGTGGTCCCTATTCAAATGTTAAAACTGCATCTAATTTTACAAAAAAATATATTTTTTTATGAATATTTTTTTAATTATTTGCACTCAGGAGTACTAGTTAATATTCGTTTCTGCTAGGTAGCAAACCGTGTCCTTTGTTGGATAGCAATATATATTATAATATCGATTGCCAGCTTGGTTAGTAACAGATAGGAAAATAAGAAAATACTTATGTTTAAAAATTATTTAATGAACTTTTTAGAAGAACTTTGTTTTAAATGTAGTTCAAACAAATACTTCTTAAACAACCGACATATTACACTAACAATATCTACATAGTTTTATCGTATAGAAGTAATTTATTACAAATATATTCATATAATTATTTGGTTGGTCTTTTTATGACAGCACCAATTCCATTGGTGAATTCCTCACTTTGAGGTGGTGCATTCATGTTATAATAATTTACAATAACTATTTTAGTGATTCTAATAATAATAATATATATAACAATTACATTATTCCTGACCGAAGCCTTCAGTTTCTTCTATAGCAAAATTAAGTTTTTCACATAACTGTTCATAGCTTTTATATGGTGGTAAGTCAAGTCGATTGAAACAAGTGTGAGACCGGGGTAACCAAGTGTCTTTTCCCACCTGCAAAAGTAATAATAAAATTAATGTATTACTCTGAACATTATAATACATAATGGCCTTCGAAAATGAGTCTTAATGATTATAATTGACGACCTGATTAGCGCAGCGGCTAAGCGATTGGACCACTGCGCTAAGGGTTGCTGGTTCGATTCCCGCACGGGGCAAAACTTTGTGCGTACCACAGATATTTGTACCGAGTCTGGGTGTTTGTGCATGTGATGTTTCATGTTTGTGAAACGCACCCACAACACAGGAGAAAATCTTTGGGTGGGGCGACATTTATTAAAGTATCTATATACTTTTATAACATAACAGCACACCTCTATTTCTCCAAGGGGTCGGCAGAGGTGTATAATAGGTATCCTCACATTTTATCAGTTTTGTTATAGGTGCAAATGTAATAGGGGGCGAGCCTATTGCCATTCATCATCATCAGCAGCCGAAATACGTCCTCTGTTGAACTAAGGCCTCCCCTTTAGAACGCCACAATGAACGACAACTTGCCATTGCCATTAACCGAGCACACATCCAGACTCTGTGCTGCTACTGAGAATCTAATGGTAAAACTCAATAACACTATATCAGATATGGGACTGGAATCCAGGACCTCATAGTCAGCAGTGGCGCTTATTGACCACTTGACCAACGAGGCAGAATACTTTCATTTGTTTACCAATATAAAATGTATTTTACCTTTTCTATACAGAATCTCTGCGGTCCATTTGAACCCATCAGTTCAGCAAACCCACCAACAGGTACTCGACACGTACCAGTAACAAACTGAAGCAACCTAGCTCGCTTCTCGTTATCCATTTGTCGGACAAACTAAAACAAATTAAATTGCAACATTATTGCTTTCATCAGATGATAATAAATGGGACGCACATTTATATCATAAATTAATAAACTAGGAAATATGCAACGATTTATAAAATTACTGGTTGGAAATAAGATTACAGAAAAATATATAAATTACTCAAACTGCAAGAATTCAGTGCCAGGTACAAAAACTTTATCTTTGTAAATACATGACATGTTTCTAGAGTAACTTATTATTACGGGTAATAGGACTCCTTTTGACCGCCAGATCAGATGACCGCCAGGCGTGCTGGAGACATTTTGCTTTGTCATGTATACATAAAAAAGCAAAATGTGACCAGCACGCCAAGGTCAGCTACAGACAGACTTATAAACGCTAATAAATCTTATAAAAGTATTGTTTTTCTTATTTATATTGTTAATTATGTTGCTAACCTCATCCCAAATATATGAATATTTTAGTATTGAACTTCTATGATTGCTAATGTCGTATAAAAATATAATACCAAACTATGCGCTCATAAAAGGTCAGCGTCAGTCGATTACGATAAATCTCTTTTTTACAAATACAAACAGTTGCCCGTATGCTTTACCAATGTTATTCCAGCATCACTACTGTTTGGTAGCTATTACAGGATGAAATCGTATCTTGACGCTGAGGGCACGCTTAGTTTTTTTACGTTGCGGTCGAAAGGTTAAGGTGAAGGGAGGTGATTCCATAAAATTAGTAGGTATATAGGTAATAGGTACGCATATTTATAAAGGAAGTAAATATATGCAGACCTGCCAGAACCACAGAACTTGCTTGCTCGTACGCGTGTAGTGCCGGTAAATCGTATTTCGCTGCCAATCATCGACGTCGACTTCCTGCATCCCACACAGCATCAATTCTAACTCACGCTCATCAAAGTATTTGAGCCACTCCAGAGGCACAACCTAAAATGTATACAAATAGATAGTATTCACAGCACACAAAGGACTTTAGATCTCAATCTTGAATGACACGATATAATAAAATAAATCTGTCTCAGCAACTTGTGTACGCAGGTTTATAAGTTTACGATCAAAACTCGAGACATTGGTGTCTCAGAATAGCCTGTTTCTAATTCATTAAATATAAGCAATCTTAAGTTATTTCGGTTCACCTCATTAAACCCATCCAGGAATGCAGAAGTTTGTTCTTCTATACCACGTGTCATTCGCCACTGGGTAACCAATTGTAAGTATTGCTCCTTATTTGCCTAAAATTTACATATTTAATATCAAATATTTTTACTTTTATTTTCTTGTCCCAAGTAAAATAAAAATAAATTAGTGTAGAAATCTTAGAATATATAATTATTTTAAAATGATTCCGTATTAGATACACATTTACCTCAGTTACGCGTTCCTTATCACCGGAAGGCTTTAACTCATGATGTATAACTTGCCCTAAGACCTCAAAGTCGACACTGTGCCACATCTCTAGGCCACACTCATCTATATTATTATCTTTAATCCAAACCAGAGAATTGTAAAACTCTGGGTCTATAGATTCTATGTCTTTCATCGTAAGTTTTTTGTTCAACATTCTTTTGTAAAAAGGCATGGTAAATCCTGAATAAATAAATCTACCATGATACAATGCCATCGCTATAAATCTGCCAATGAACTTAAAGTAGAGCAGATGGTCCGGGTTGACATAGCTGGCTGGATTGATTTGCAAGCTGTAGTTGTTCTTATTGGCGTACTCGAATAAGCAATACATGGGGTTTAAGACTTCGTGTGACAATAAGAAGAACCACTCTCTACTGACACCTCCGTAATCCAATCCCTCTTCACCCCGGAATATTATATACAGCCGTCTACGTAACTCGTAAGCTGGCAACCTCATGATCTGGAAATTAACATCGATAGGATCAATTCCAACATATAATCTCTGTAAAAACTATTTACAATACAAATCGAATCGGCCATCACCGACAAACAATTACCTGGTGATAAGAATCCTCGAAGAGCGACTGCCGCGACAAGGTAATTTTAATATGACTGGGCAGGGCGTTGCTCTGGCACAGGTATCGGAACTGGCTGAGCTTCCAGCGGAAGGAGCGCTCGTAGGCGCGCGGCACGCCGTAGGCGCCCGCCGGGCCCTTGGGCGCGCCCGGCCGCGGGTCCTGGAACGTGGTGCTGCGCGTGTTGTGGTCCACGAAGTAGCGCGAGCCCTCCTCCGTGAAGCGGATCTCCCAGCCCGGCGGCAGCGCCTCCTCCAGCGCGCTCACCTCCTGGCCCTGCGCGCCGATCACACTTGGACGTGTTATTTTTTTTTTTTTTTTTTTTTTTTAAAAAAACGTCGCCCCACACTAGGAATTTCTCCTGTATCGTAGGTGCGTTTCACAAACATGAAATATTCACATACACAAACACCCAGACTCGGGACAAACATCTGTGGTTCGCACAAAGCGATTTATTACTTGCTCTGAACTATGTTGACTACATTTGTAGTTACTTTTTTGAAAAAAGTTAACTTTAATTTGAATTAAATGCATATTCCATATTGTGAACATCGAAAGTGTTTCTTAAAAAAAAACTGCTACCACTAAAACCAACCCTGTGGTCATCATCTACACACACAAAAGTCCTGGGACCACTAAAACCGCTCTAATCACTCCGTAGTCTCAACCGTCACTCCATATAATTATAAGAAAATTTGATTAAATATTTACTCTGGCTCGCTTGTAACTATGTTTTAGACCTACGAAATCGTTCTAGTCGGGTTATAGTACGGACCTGCGTTCTGGGATCCTCCCACTGTGTAGTTCTGTTTTTATGATTGACGTAGTAGACTCTGCCGTCAGGCTGCACCCGGCGCTCCCAGCCGGCAGGCAGCGCGCCCAGCGAGTCGTCGGGCGCGGGCGAGCTGCCGGCCGCGCCCGCCTGCCCCGCGCCGGGCAGGCTGGGCAGGCCGGGCGGGCCGGGCAGGCCAGGCGGGCCGGGCAGGCCGGGCGGGCCGGGCAGGCCGGGCGGGCCGGGCAGGCTGGGCAGGCCGGGCGGGCCGGGCAGGCCTGCGCCGCCCGCACCTGCTGCACTCGCGCCGGTACTTGGAGTCACCAGAACGCTAGTGCCAGCTGCTCCACCACTCCCTGAAAATATTTTTAAACTTTTACTAACAATATTTTCTTATTTATTAAGTCGTCAGTGCGCGGCACCCAGTACGGTCTCGAAACAATCATTTAACCTAATCAGGCCATGTAATCTCGAAGTAATTTTAGAATTAATTTTCCTTATATTTCTATTATTAATGTACATTTTTATGTTTACATGGAGTAAATTATTATTATATAGTACTAACTGTTGCCCGCGACTTCGTCCGCGTAGTAATGAATATACAAAGTATGTACTTCGCAGTTTAATATTGTTCCATAATTCAGTTAACATAAAATGCCTATCACACAAACTGTTTTAAAGTACCAATTATATATATATATATTTTAATAATTAAGTAATTTCGGTAAAACCTTTCTATACACCAGGTTCTTAGCTTTCTTTTCAGGCTGTAGTATATATAAACTATCAGCCGAACTTACTCCAGAACAGGCCACATATAACTGACCGTAGTATCTATTCTCGCTACTTTTAACGTTTGACCCTGCGCCTTATTAGTCATGGTATAACACAATTTTACGAGAAATTAGAGGAGCTGAAATTGAATGTGGTAATCCGATAGGGAAAAGGGATCTGTGTGCCAGCACCAGTGAAAATGCATGCGGTATTTATTATGGTGATTTGTGAATACCAGGTTAAACATACTATAAGATACTTTTAAAGCGACACGGAGGTACCCACGAGAAAATATAAAAAAATATTCGAGCAGTAACTTGAAGAAACTATCGACCTTTTATTTTTAGGTACAAAAAGCCTAGGACTTTAACAAACTTGCGGCAGCCCTTAGTTTAGCCCTATAAACGTTTACTAACTAACTATCTCCCTGCTAAATGTAAAGTTTGTTGCACAAAAAATTAAGTACTTTCATACAAACTTGCGAGAGCCCTTAGACCTCCTCAATCCAGCCCTGTCGCAAAGTCTAATCTTAGCGAACGTCTACTGACTATAAACTCCCTCCCTGCCAAATTTTTCAACGGTGTGTCAGAGGCCTACAGGCGATTAAATTTTTGAAACTAGGTTGTTGTTGTTGTTGTAAGAAAGTATTTATAACATTGAAAAAGTCACATTGATACTTGCCCGGGTTTGAACCTGCAACCTTGTGCATACAAATCCGGTATGTTAACCACTAGGCCAACACGACTTTGTGTGTGGTCCACATAATATATGACTCAGAAAAATAGTTTATTTAAGCATAATTATGGTGATGTCATAGGAATATATTATAAGTAAGTGTAAAAGAAAGTTCGAGAATAAGTCTTTACCTGTAGCTAATGACTTATCATTTTCTATAGGTATATTTCTGTAGATAACAAGCTGTTAAGACGATAAGATTGTATTACACAGTTAAGTACGATAATATAAAATATGTATTATGATATGCAGATATCACTAAAGATTTAAATAAATCCTTAATTTGGTCCGTAATGACGAAACACAATAAAACATTCAACGAATAAATCGATATTATACTAAGAAGATGTAGGAGCAACACAAACCACTGAGAAACTGAGCAGTTACATAACATGTTTCCTAAGGATTTACTTACCGCTTTAGGGCCAAAGAGTTGGTATAAGCCAATTAGAGCAATTTGATGCATAACCATCAAACACAAAGATCCATGTTTCGCGACGACCTAAAGGTGGAGGAATCACCACGTCATATATCATTTATCTGGTAACTTGGATAAAGTCCTCTCTCGGGGCTGCTGAAAACCTGTTATTCTAGGCTATTCAAAGTTATAATAATACTTTTACAAGCCTATGAAGTTAATTTTTAGACTATAACTAGCTGTTGCCCGCGACTTCGTCCGCGTGAATTTCGTGGTATGAAAAATAGATGTTGGCCGATTCTCAGACCTACTCAATACACTCACAAAATTTCATGAGAATCGGTCTAGCCGTTTCGGAGGAGTATGGGAACGAAAACTGTGACACGAAAATTTTATATATATAGATAAGTAGAGGCGGACAGCTAAAGTAATATGTTATAAGCAGCAGCTAGCATACCGGCGGCGTTAAGGTCGTGGTCGGAGTCGGGCTGATGCGGCGGCTGCGGCTGCGGGTACAGGAAGCGCTGGTTGCCCTGCGCGACCACGTGGCGCCGCTCGCCGCGCCAGTGCTGGAAGCGCGCCAGGCGCTCCGTGTCGGGCCGCTGCCACGTGGTGGTGCGCGTGTTGTGGTCCACGTAGTACACGCGGCCGCGCGCGTCGCGCCGCACCTCCCAGCCCGGCGGCAGCGGCTGCGGCCGCTCCCACGACGTCGACCGCGTGTTGTGGTCCACGTAATATCTGATCATTTTATCATTTGCTAATTTACTGACATGTCCTGGCTAAGAAAACTCCTTAACAGTATTTTTTGCAACTTCAGGCAAGTCGCTCGGACTTCCAAAACTAAGCTAGCATAAAACACAAATATCAATTTCTGCTTAACAGACTTGTCTGTCTGTACGTAAACTTAGTTGACTTTCGAGTCTCTCGCTTGGAAAGATATCATGCAAATGGATCAAGGTAAATTCTGCCTTAGTTACCTAGTGGTACCATTAGGTAGGTGTTGACAATCACCTTAAATCCTTTAAATAAACATCTATTTAGATATAGTTGCTGGGTGATACCTTCGGCCATAGACATCGTAGCGCATCTCCCAGCCGGCGGGCAGTGGCTCCTCGGCCGGGTTCCCGTAGACCGTGCTGTGGGCGGTAGCGGACGGGTCCGCGTCTGCGTGCGACGGACCCGCACCACTGTCGGCAGCCGCGGCCGCACCCCCGGCGCCACCCGCCCCGCCCACGCCAACCGCCCCACCCGCACCCCCCGCGCCCGCAGCATTTCCTACGCCGCTGGGCCCGCCGTGCTGCAGCGTGCCGTTGCTGAGTGGCGGCGGACCTGGTGGAGGCTGTGCAAAAAAGAGTTGAGAATTTATGTACAAGTATGATGCAAGTGGTAAACAACACTAGTAAATTAACTTACTCTTAAAGTCTGAGTGCGAATCATCGATCTCATTGCCTCAGGGTTGCTTCTAATTCTGATCCTTGCCCGTACTCCATCATTGAGAGGACCACTAGAGCTGGTGGTTTCTCCAAGTAATTCATGAGACTGATTTAGAACAGTTGGATCAACACGTAAGCCATCTAGAAGTACCACTAATTCAGCTGCTTTGAGTTCTCCACTTACACTTGCAGTATTTTCTTGGGACACAGTCTTCATCAAATCTGTATAATTTAATTGTTTAGATTAGTATCAGAATCTAGATAAATACCATTAAAAGTTTATTTTTTCAAACCTGTAATTTTACATAAATAGAAAAGAATGTCCCTGGATTTTAATGTATCTTTCTAATCTTTCAAAAATTACGTTTCTGAAAAATATGTACATTTATGAAATTGTGATAGACACTTGAAAAAAATAAGATTCTTTAATTTTTTAAACACGCGACGGATAAGTTTCACAATGGAGAGTACACATGACAACTAAACAAACAAGCCCAAACTGGAATATCTTATCAGTTTCCATCTTATTCCAGTAGCAGTCCTCCAACTCCATCATCAGATGAGCTACATGGTACCATAACATTGCAGTTTTACCAAACTAAGTTAAGTAACCCCAGATTAATAGAACAAAGCGATCAAACCTTTGGAAGTTCCCCATATAACTTTATCAGCTAGAATAGAGCTGATGATCTTTACATAGCTGATGTTTTTTAATGCATAATACCTGATAAAAATCGCCGATTAACCATACACCCGTGACCGAATACCGCATCAAAATCGTCACACAATTTTCGGGCAACATGCGCTGGTACTCGGTTGCATAGAAAAGAGCTGATGATCTTTAAATGGCTGAACTGATTTTAGTGAAATATAGCAAATAACCATCTCTAATGAACCAAAAACTACCTGTTACCAAAAACTGCATTAAAATCAGTCAGGCCATTTTGGAGTAAATTGGCAACAATCATAATCTAACATTTCTCCATTCCGTGGTGGGTAATTAGTATACCTTTATAGGCCAATATTATATAAATATAGAACATGCATATAAAAATTATTATATCTAAAATTGAGTCCATTTTAAATTGGAGTAAAGTCTACATTTTTTAATTATTAAAAAAATAAGTATGCAATTTAATAAGCAAGACAATTATTACCGATGGTCAACTCCACATTGTCACATTTTCCATTGCAGTATAACAAGACTTTTAATAGATTCACTCTTTTTTCACCAATAATGTTATCTTTTCTAAAACTATGATAATCTGCAAGCCGGAACAGCAGCTGTGACTGGGGTGTAACAAGCACAGTGAGGTCCTCTTTCCATTTTGGGTGCAAAGTATTCTTTATTACTTCAGTGCGTCTTAAAATTTTGTCGTCAATTACCACTTGTAAGTATGGATTTGGTTTAAAAAGACCAGAGTTTTTTATGCTTGCTGACTCAACTGTGTGAAAAACAAAAAAAAATATTAATAAAACAAAATTACTAACCAACACAGTTATTTTTACTTACTCCTAGCTTGAGCAGGACATTGAAACTTGTGGGAGAAAGCTAGCTAGATAGTAAATCAGTATTGTACTCATTGTTAACAACAGTGATTGTATGCATGTCTATCATTGTGATGAGGGTCTACTACTATCAAACTTATCTAATGGACTAATAATAGTCACATAATTTTTTTTTTCATAAAGTTAACATAAGGTTAACAAGAATAAAATCTATTTACTTTATACACTCAAATAGAGATTAAATCAAAACTGTTTAATATGATGGCCTCAATAATAACAATTGAATTAGATTTAAACAAATATATACTATAAAATATCATAATTACCTGTAAGACTAAGTTGATGATATGTTGACAAAGAAATTGGGGCTGTTAGAGTTGGTATACTTTCAGTCATTGTGATTTAATTTTCAATTCATATTATGAAGTTAAGAATACAGCACATTCTAGATTAAAATTTGTTCACCTAGAAAATAAACACCATTGATTAAAAAACACTCATAAATGTAGAAAAAGGAAACTTATACCTAGCTTGAGGAATTGATATATAAAGATAAAATACAATCATGTTTTCTTGTCATGGTATTTACTTAGGGGACTAACGAATAATTGAAAGTGGAAATTAACAAATTAATTACATTATTGGCAAATAAGTATATATATCGAAATTCACATCAACTCAGACAAAAATTCTTTATTACTTGATTCTTGAATATCTAGATTGGAATCATATATATCCTGATACTGTCAATATATAATATAAATTTGCTATATAACATGTTTCTGAAGGAAAATATTACAGTTTGTCCATATATTTATTTACGATCATTGCAAAATAAACAATAATGAAAGTGAACGGCGGTGGAATAATGTCAGTGATTACATTTGTAAGATAATAATTAAAAAATACCATTAATGAAGCGATCCAAAGGACAGAAGTCCTTCAAATTATCTCATATCGTTGTTCTTATCTCACTGAAAGGAAATACACAAATAATGTTGTATCGTCACGGAACATTCATTACACTGACATTTAAGTCTACAAATAATACACACAATTATCACAAGGATGCAGGAGGAGAGCTCAAAATGTTTTTACACGAAAAAACTTTGAAGAACTATTGATAAAAATAAATTTTAAATTGATTAGAAATACTAAATTCCTGAAATTAGTCACTGCACTGTTGTGTCTTGTCTAGTGTAGTGACTGTAGTGAGGGACATGAAGATTTCTCAGCTCAAGTGGATTGCGGAGCAAAAATTGTTCAGTAAAAACTATTTTTTAGTCGAGTATGACTGTGTAAAAAAAGTTATATTGTAACCAGTGATTGCAGCATCATGTAGTTCTAGTCACAGAGTACATTTTACTCACTGAAAGTTCCAGTCAGTAAATTATAATAAAAAAACATAATAAAATATATACTTTTTAAACAACTTAATTAACTATAACAACAAATAACGCTGCTTCTGGTACAGTCGAGTAAAAAATAACATCCTACTGGTCCTACGTCATTTAGATACTAAAATACAGTTACAGTGATAATATCTTGTAAAACATACACAATGGCATGTTTAAAAGCATATATTGATTTATTACTTATATTACCCTTAATTACTAGCGTTTTTTAACCTTATTACAGTTTACACTATTTGGAGCCTCATTATTGGATATTAAACCATGAATTGCTAATTCTCCTGTACGTTATAATAACCTGTTATAACACAATAAACACCAAGCATTTTATAGTAAATTATATTTATAAACGTTTCTATGATACGAGTGAGCATCACGATATTAGTTACAGAATGTTATGAACCTCGGTGCGTAGCATCACTATTTATTTTTAGTGGCCTTTTGAGTTAGTGAGTGAGCACACTAATTAAAATTTAGTAATAGTTTCGCTCAGAACCATTTAAAATACATGTTATTCCAATACATAAATACCAATACATAATATTAAATTAGTTTTGCATTAGGATTTTTATTCATTACATAAAATAATGGATTGCAGTGCATGGGAATCGGAATCACGGAACATTCCGAATCTGTCATGTACAGCTGTCAGTCTGACACTGACTTTACGAAAATATGTAAAAAGTGTTAGAGGTACTTAGCCGAACAGACTATGTTTTGTATTGATTATTGAATTTTTCGAATGTTCAGTTCCAAATGCACATTATTTTAAGTCCACTTGCTGATTTATATGAATACCTAAGGTATGCAATTATACTTAGTAAAATTAGTTTTAATGTTGTTTACCTTGAAAAGGAAAATCCAAGCAACGAACATAAGTTACGTTTGATTTTTATGTATTTTTGTCATCAGAGGTAAATTGAAATATGTTTTGTCTTATTAAACGTATTATTTGTTTATTTGTTCTTTTGTGTTGTACTATATGCTTTGTCTTAAAGTCCTTGTGTGGGTGTTGCATATTATTTGCCTTGAATAATGTACTTTCTAATAAATACGTTTTATAACATTACGAAAATAAAAGGAAATACGTTTCTGTAGATCTTTAGATTACTTAAACACTGTTAAGTTAATTAATCAGTCAGGAATTTTGTCATACGAATTTAAGAAATAACCAAGGCTTTGTTTAGCCTTCTAATGAAATATGTGTTTAGCAACATATTAACTTATATAACATACAACTACCTTCTTAGAATACATACTACACTCTGAGTAAATATTATGATGTCACTCAGATGACCTCATTTTAAAGTACTTATTGCAGAAGCAGTTAATAATAATATATTGCCATTACAAAAAATGAGATTCAGGATTTGTACATGATTTATCAATAGCTTACAGTTACCAAAACTTATGGTGAGTAGTGGTAATTAATACAAAATTCAAAACTGTGGGACATAAGTAACATTTTGTTTATATTTTTGAATAATATAATGTATATTATTGTGGATGCAATCAAGGATATTAAGTTAATATTATATGTGGCTTATCATGGATTCAGATTTAGTCCCACCTAGATAACTTAATCTTATATGTTACAACTAGAGCAATCAGCATTTGTTAATACCAAACAATCATTTGTTTCAGATATATTGTACTTCCATCATCCATTTTGTACATTGCTTACTGTCATTAAAGTTTGGCGCCTCATATGATGAGTCCAGTAGAGAGTGTGCCCGTTGCAGTACTAAACTGCATTGATGACTATGTGGAGTTACTTTATGATGATATACCTGAAAAAATAAAAGGATCTGCACTTATACTTCAGCTTGCTAGAAATCCTGATAACTTAATAGACCTGGCACGAAATGGTAAATATTAAGCATTTTTAAATTATGTTAGAATAGAATATAATAGAAGGTTGTCATCATTCAGAAGATTCCACAGTTAAACAAAGGTCTCCTTGTTAGAACACCACTATAAAGAACAACACACCATTTGCATTGCACCTGAGAAGTTTTCATTGGGTAGTATGGCCTACCCATTGCCACTTAAACTTGCATATTCTTTGAGCTATATTGGTGACTCTAGTTATTTGGCGAATTTTCGTATTTGTCATTCTTTCACAAAATGAAACTCCAAGGATAGCTCTCTCCATAGCTTGTTGAGTAATTCTGAGCCTCCAAAATGCCACCATTATAGGATATTATTCTAGTTCTATCTACTCTATCAATAATTCATCAGTAGATTAATAAGTATCTTAATATAATATGTTTTCCTATTGTATAATTGAACATATAATTTCAGAGGCTTTACTGAGTGCACTTTCAAGGGTCCTACGTGAAGAATGGAAAAGAAGTATTGAACTAAGCACAAACATTGTCTACACATTTTTTTGCTTTTCTACTTATAATGAATTTCACCCTGTTATAATTCAGTACAAAATTGGATCCTTGTGCATGGATGTTATTGATTATGAATTAAAAAGATATGATCAGTGGAAAGAGAAAGTCGAAGGAAAAAAACAAGTGGTCACACCTGACAAGGTTAGTAAAAAAAATACATATATTATGTAGGTTTAAAACTAACTCTGCCAGACATGGTCAAATTGGATCAAGACAAAGCATGCAGCTCTAGTAAGTAGGTAAGGAAGATTATTCTGGCTTTTCATCTAGCTATTGAACACACAATCAATATTTATTTATATTATTTCTATTTAATTTCAAAAATAATTATTGAAAAGTGCTGGAAATTAATATTTATTTTTCTGCCTATTGTAACTTTTTTTTACTACTATTTAAAAAAACTTCTGTAAAAGAGAGTGCATGGATTTATTTTTATTATACATATAGTAATTAGACAACTCCTATGTGTATAGACTACGGGTGTAGGTAATTTACGGAATAATAAAATGACTATAATTGCTCAGGTACCTACTAAATTCAAGGTTTTTTTTTTAGAATGAACCTCCAAAAAGTCGCATTCCTGAACCAAAACGTCGTCCAAAATCAGGCACATGGGCGGTTGCTGATGTAAATATGCAAAAGTCTAGGTCATTGGTATCCAGTTACCATGAAGACCTGTGTAGTGCTTCTGATGAGTTTCTTTCAAAAAGTGATGAAGAACAAATGAAACGGAAATTAAAAACGTTATCAAAGAGACAAGAGCAGCTTCTGAGAGTGGCTTTTTATATGTTACTCAATATTGCAGATAATATAAAAGTTGAAGAGAAAATGCATAAGAAAGAAATTGTTAATCTACTTATTGGCGCCATGGAGAGACATTCCAATATTGATCTCCTGATTCTAATTGTTTCATTTCTTCAAAAACTCTCTATTTTTGTAGAAAATAAAAACAGTATGGCATCAAGAGGAATTGTTGAAAAACTGGCGCCCTTAATGGATTCATCCAATGCCGACCTAGTCAATGTCACTTTGAAATTGTTGTTTAATTTAACATTTGATACAAAACTTCGTAACAAAATGATAAAATTGGGCTTACTATCAAAGTTTATACAATTTACAAGTATGTTTGAATAATAATATAATTAAAATAACTTGTTTGCATACTGTATAATATATTTGAAATGTTATTATTTAAAATTTCAGGTGATGATAAACATATAAATTTGGCAATGAAAATTCTGTATCATTTAAGCACGGATGATAGAGTCAAAGTGATGTTTACACAATCTGATTGTGTTAAATTGGTAAGGATTTTACACTATGTACCTAAGTATAGAAACACGTGACCATAAACCAACCATATTTGGATACCACCAAACCAGAATGTTGCTCAAATCATATCGAAGTTGTAGCTAAGTTAATTTTAATACCACATCGTCACCAAACTAGTGAATATGTAGGTGTTTTCTTAGATATGGGAAACAAAAACAGGAATAAAGCTCGCCAAAATAGAACGGTGTAAATATTGTACTAAATATTCATTTAGTGAAAATCTCTTCTTAGATACGACTCTTGGGGAAGTGTATTAAGAATACCTAATTATTTAACTAAGCGATATTGGTATAGCTTACAGATATGTTGCTGCTAAACGTAAACGGGGAATGTATCGGGAACACTAGCGGTGCAAACGGAGCGGGTACTACTGACGTGCTGCTGGCGCTGTGCATCAACCTGGCGTGGTGCGAGCGCGCCGCCGCGCAGATGGCCGGCGAAGGCCGCCTGCGCGAGCTGCTGGCGCGCGCCTTCCGACACCGGAACCACATGCTCATGAAACTCGTGCGCAACCTATCACATCATTCGAATAACATACCATTATTTGTCGTAAGTATTATTAAGTCATGTAAAGATTGGCTTATGTCTATTTGCCAGCCTGACCCGCCTTAAAACAAGTTTTATACTTTAAGAAAAGATAAAGAAAATTAATATATATTATGCTTTAAACATACTATGTTATAATTATTTATTGTTTAAATTTCAGGAGTTCGTAGGCGATATCGCGGGGGCTGTAACAAATGGTGACGCTAGCGAAGAATTTACCGTTGAATGTCTAGGAACACTCAATAATATATTACAAACGAATAATAATATCGACACGTACGCAGTCGTAGAACGATATAATTTAATTCCGTGCATTATGAAGATTTTAGACCCAGGTAAGTCGTATATTACAAACAGACACTTCGTTTTTATTTTGTTGTACAGATAGATGTCGATTTTCTGGCTTATCTACGTATCATAGTTAAAGTATATAGATATAGTAATATATAGTACAAAGTTCTGTTTGAGAGATGGATCTTCGCTGCGTATTTTTTAAATACAGTAGGTATAGAATTCATGCCGTAGGTATGATAAAAAAAAAACTAGCTAATTGCGAGTTGGACTCGCGCACGAAGGGTTCCGTAAACAGTTTAGTTATCGTGGTTCTTGAGATAAGCCTGGTGACAGACAGACGGCGAAGTCTTAGTATTATTATTAAAACTTAAAAAAGAGCATGTCGTGTTCGCCGGTACCGGCAGACAGTACCCGGTCGCCGGAGCTGGTGCTGGAGGGCGTGGTGGCGGCGGGCGCGCTGAGCGGCGACGCGCGCGCGGCGGGCGGGCTGCTGCGGGCCGGCGCGGCGCACGCGCTCGTGGCCCTGCTGCGCCTGCGCCAGGCGGACGACGCGCACGTGCTGCAGACGGTGTTCGCCTTCCGCCAGCTGCTGGCGCACGCGCGCGCCGCCGACTACCTGGTGTCGCGCACGGGTGAGCCGCCGGACGTCTCCGACTCCTCTTACGTTCGGTACTCATTGCTGACTATTTGTCGTTCGATTTGCAGAAGCTCCTGCTTACCTTATCGATTTGATGCAAGATAAGAATTCGGAGATAAGAAAGATGTGCGACAATTGCCTCGACATAATATCGCAGATGCAAAACGAGTGGGCGGCTAGAATAAAGGTACTTATTATATAAAACACGTTATTTTTCTCTTATTAATAAAATGCACTAACGATAAAAGTAGATACTATTTACGGAAAACTATTATTTGACAAAAAATGTTTTGTTCTTAGTTGGAGCGATTTAGATGTCATAACGGCCAGTGGCTGACGGTTGTAGAGACGCTTGGCGCTGAAGGTGGCACTGGCGATGCCACCGACGATTTACCTCCATATTTATCTGCCGAATACCTCACCACTCATCGTCTTACTACTTCAGGTAATGTTTGATATTCTATACTTATGTTCACGGTTCACAGTTTGACAATAGGACGTTAAAAAAGTAAAGTACCCATCCACCACTTGTTACGAATTTCTATAGATAGTTTCCTACCAACTCCTATTAATCTTATGTATATAAGACACTCTCATTACATTGGCAGCTGTATCAAGCCCACGGTTTTACTAGCTTCCTGTAGATACTAAATCATGCCAAATAAGTAGGTAATATGAATAATCCGTTCACTCATAACATGACCACATTGGAAGTCCTCTCAACCCTTAAAAGTTGTAAGTAAGTGTCGTAGTTGTTAAGGCTCAAGATATCCTACAGTAAAATGTAATCTGTGCGGAAAGTGAACCGTCTTAGGATTTAAGAGCGAATCTGTATTTCATTACCGTGTTTGTCATGTTAACTACACTGTTGCGTCATTATAATGTGACTCTAACATCTTAATGTTTATAATATTATTTAATATATAAACATTAAGATGTTAAGCTACCTATTGTTAATGTTAATTATATTTTTCGCACAGACTCCTACTTTGTCAGCCAGAAAATAGTTATTCTAGACAAGGATAAGAAGTCTTGTCTAACTGGTGTTCTGCAGATACCCTAGTAAAAATAACTGTTTGCAACTAAAACATTTTTTTTCAATAAGATGTAACACCTAATTATTCACATTCTAGATTCCCAAACGTCGTTAAATGATGACTCTGACAGTTTATCTGGAGATAATAGTATGCATCGCTCTAATAGCCGGTAAGTGTTAGCCTAATTATTATAGTTTCTAAAAGGATAGTGACAGAGAAATAAAGAGTGTTTTCAAATAATACCTGTGTAAATGGGTGCGTTAATAGTTTTCGGTCATGAATCTTACCAGACAATAAACCAAATCTACAAACAATAAGATCTGTGAAATGGATTAGCCTTTATGGGAATCAAGCCTTAGAGTCCCAGTGCTTATGTTTATTAAAGTATAACATTACAAATATACGGTGATAACTGCTAATAGGTATATGTACTTATATCTACCCGACTCCGTTTTCACTCTTATGAAATTACAATTTTATTGATGTAGTAAGACCAACCACTACCCGACCCAGGAGCAGATTTGCTTATAATATGTTTAAGTAAATCTGCCCCTTTTCAATAAATCCTGCTCATATTATGATATATTATGTATCGTTCTAAAACATAACTGGCGGAATGTGGGTGTACTATATGTGCACCTCTGCCTACCCCTTCGGGGAATACAGGCGTGATGTTATGTTTTTTATGTTTATGTTTTGTTCTTATTTTCAGAAATACATTGGACGAACGGGCAGACGATTTATTCGGCATAACAGAAACTTCGTTACTCAAGACTACAGAGAACGATATGTTTGCAAAAGATATTAATGTTTTTGCTTAATTTGCTTCTCACATAGGTACAAAATATATGCGTATTTAGTTTTAAATGTAGGAATATAATTTTTTTTCACCGGCGATATTTTAATTTGGAAATGATAATTTCAGGTTAATTTAATAATGTATCAAATACGTTTTTTATGATACTATGACTCAGAACTAAAATATTAATAAAAATGAATAAGATTTGTCTAATATAAAAGCAGGGGAATATAATAAAAGGCAAGCTTACCTATACAATTATTATTGTGTTTCGTTCCCTTATATTCGGGCGCCCGCGGCTATCGTTTTTGTTTACAATGTGGAGCACGTTGCGAGTATTATAATATGGTACAATGTTCGGTACGTTTGCTAAAAGTATTAACAGAACCAGAAAACTGAACAACGAAAAAAAATCTTTCGTGCATTCAAAGAAGTCAAAAGTAAAACAAAATATGTGAAATAATGTGAAAGAACACAACACTTATTAAACAGAAATGGTTCGGATTAGTACCTAAAATAATGCTAAAATGGTGATTATATTATGCATTTGCATTATTCTTAGATGTTGAATGCGGAAGGCCAAAGAACATTGCATTTTATGGCCAAATCTACTTATGATGCATATTTTTACTATCTTTACAGTATTGTATATTCGTTGCACGTTATTTACCCACACCGCCGAAATACACTAAAACTACTTTAAAACTTTCGAGAATATTAGACATTGTAATTTAGTTTTATCTAATTTTATAAAAAAAAATACATGTTTATATTCCTATTATTTACTTATTATTTTTCAGTAATCTTGATATTTTAGTACTGAGGGAAAACAAATTAATAACTTACGTTTTATAACCTTTTATAATTACGTATTCAAGTTAAGCCGCTGATTAAAAAATTACCCTATATATTAGTCAATGATGAACATACACCAATACACCAATCGGAATTCGTAATTATAGTTCACAAGTACCTCTTCTCTTTACTTGTCACGGTTGTGTATGTGTACTTCACGCATTATAGAAAATTGTTTAGATTACGCCACACAGCAACGCAACGTTTTTATTAAACCATAACACGATGGTTTTGTTTGTCACAATGTGCAATTATAGTTTAATATTATATATTCTTTATACTTATGTTTACCGCATGCCAGTCAAGGTAGTACGAATAATCTAATTATGTCCCCCTGAAGATGTCACAGATCGTATTGCAACAATCGTTTTATAGATTCCTGATCTGCGGTTACGAAACAGAAAATTGATTATGCGACATGCAGACTATAATTATATAAGCCGTACTTTACTGTACATACAATTATTTCATACATTGAGTCAATACACATATTGTTCGTACTATATACTATCTGCAAATCTAGATAAGTTAAATTCATGTTTATGATTTAAAATACTATACAATGTTACCTTATTTCTGCTATATTATGTTTGTAAAGAAATACACACATTAACAATATAGATATTTGCTATTAATTCTGCCCAAATTATATCCTACAATGTAAATTGTACAGATGACGAAATAACGCCCTTACTATACAACTTTATGTCTTAGTAAATGGCTCAAGGCTACATTGAGGTAATAGAAATTGTAAGTCTTGGGGAACAGTAATGTAGCGACATCTATCCGAAAATGGACGATCTAATGCTCATTCAGATTGTTAGACCTAGGCCCTAGACCACCAAACAGTGACCATAAGTTTTCTTTTAGAGCATCTTTTAGGTGTTAAACCAGGATCCAACATCTTGCTTAGCGCTTGCAGTTGTCAAACACTTGACGATCTGATTGGCGCAGTGGCTAAGCAATTGGACTGCTGCGTTTAGGGTTGCTGGTTCGATTCCCGCACGGGCCAAAAATTTGTGCGAACCACAGATGTTTGTCCCGAGTCTGGGTGTTTGTGTATGGGATATTTTATGTTTTTTTTACATTCAAATGATCGGTGGTGGAAAGTTTGCGGCGATTTTCCTCTATCTATCTATTACTATAAAGATCTTGTAAAGGTGTGAGACAAGGCTTGTGAAGCAATATTACAGCAATGTAACAGAAGTTTTAAAAGGGGCAAAAGAAATGACTATTTGTTTATCAAATAAACGTAACTTGAAACTAGAATTTTTGCCAAACAAAAAATACCTATTTTGATATGAAATGAAATTTTATTGGTAAATTAGGGTAAAGAACTACTATTATGTGAAACAAATATTAGCGATATGCTAATAAAGATATTTGGATTACTAGTCTATAGAATGTACTAATCTAATATCGAATACTAATAAATCGGATATGAAAACCGAAGCATGCCAGGATCGTAGCAAATGAAAATCCTTTGTCTCTGTCTACCCCTCTGGAAAACAGGCGTGAATTTATAAGTAAGTATATATTTGTTTGCAAGAATTACCTGTGTTAAATAAATACTAATCAATCTTATTTATTTGTGAAATATAGATAATCTCATCATTATAATCATCTTATCTTTTATTAAAATGAGTATGCCCGGCCAAATTCCTGACGTACAATTAATGTACATTTTCTTTTATATCAGTTTTGTATGTTTAAAAGTATGGTACGGAGAATATTAAAAAGTTGTGCCATTTAATTATATGACGAATAACTCTAATTCATTAGTTATTAGGTAACATTATTAACTAATATTATTTAAGTGAGCCAATTAATGTAAAAAGGTACGATGGGGCTGACATATCTTTGATAAAAGCCCCTAAACAAAATTAGATTAAAAAAGGATGGCACATAATATTTTATACTCTATACTTCTTCTAATAATTGTCAATGTCAAAAACGATAATTGACACTGTCAAATTATGACAATTTTCGTTAGACATCGCAAAAGGTCGAGCGAATTTAGACAAAATTGTTAGTCGTTTTAAGAGGAAAAGCAAGAGAAATTGCTTCTTAAAAAACTATACAGTAACAGTAACAATGAATACTTCCATAACACGTGTCCCTGTTAAACAAGCAATAATATTGAGGAATGCCATAAACATTCCTCGTCGCTGCATGGCTGCAAAAGTCGAAGATGTTGGCACTCATACAGGACAAGTATTATTTTGATTTACATCTATTTATAAAGATATGGTCGTGCTTTTGTAGTAATCTACCGTATTATGTTTATTGTTAGAAACTACAGTATATGTAACTATGGAGATACTTTAAAGATTCAAATTATTCTTACATAATATTTCGAAGTGTTCAAATTGTTTTGACCCGTAATAGTAAAAATAAAGCATTACTGATTAAAAGAAACATTGCTAGTGTCTAGCTAATTTTATTATTTAGGGTTGATGTGTAATGTTTTTTATTTATCTTTATATGGCTTGGATGGATTTACCTCAGTAAATATAATAAAATTTGAAAATTGTTCATTACATGCTAATTTTTAATTAAATTAACTAACTTAAGTATATAAATCATCAGGTAGGCTGAATGCTTTATTCAATTCAGTGTCAACATTAAGATTCATGAGCTGCTACTTGAAAATATTTCACTGTATAATATTTGTATGTATAATATTATATGACGACCTGATTAGCACAGTGGCTAAGCGATTGGACTGTTGCGCTAAGGGTCGCAGGTTCGATTCCCGCAAACTTTGTGCGAACCACAGATGTTTGTCCCGAGTCTGGGTGTTTGTGTATGTGATATTTCATGTTTGTGAAACGCACCCTCCACACAGGAGAAATTCCTAGTGTGTGGCGACTTTTTAAAAAATGAAAAAAAGTATTGTTCCAATTATTATCAATTTTAATATTTCAGAAATGGCAATCGGATGACTATAGATTGGTGCGGTTCATGAATGCTCCTAAGCAAGTAAACAAAAACTGGGCAGTTAAACTAATTGCTGAAGTCCCACCTAGACAAGTTACGGAAAGAGTAGTATGGTGTGATGGTGGAAGTGGTCCTGAAGGCCATCCTCGTGTCTACATTAATTTGGTAATTTATCTTTATGAGCAGAATTATATTTATTAAAAAAAGTTGTATCATAGCAAATCAGTTAAAATAGAATAGTACAGACACAATTCAATGGGTACATCAATAGGGGTGAACCTACTGATATTAACCAGTTGGGTATATAGAATTTATGCTTTTACTGCAAATGGCAAGAACTTATGTGTACTGTTTTATTATATCACAAACAATAATACTACATATATACCTATGACTAACTGCAACCAATATTTATTGCTATTCACCATACATACACCTAACTGTAGCAAGCGTTTTGTTCTTTGAATACAATATTACATAATAACGATACTACCTATACTAAATTCATCATATTTTTGCAGGACAAACCTGGTGATCATTCATGTGGTTACTGTGGTCTGCGTTATGTCAAAAAAGACTGTCAGTAAGTGGATAGAAATCTTCAAGAAATAAATATAATCATTTATAGTGATTGAATAATTTGGTTTACTTGTATTTATTTTAATAAAATGTAGTTACTGTTATTAGACTAAATAATAATAAACAGAATTTATCGGATTTTTGTTTAATTTTAATAGTTTGCAATCAGGATATTACAAAGAATACAAAGCTACTAATACTATAGTTTAAAAATTGTGGTTAAAAAATAACTAAATTTAATAGTATTCATATATTGCCAAAGACAGAAAATATTAATATCAATAATTGAATATTCTTCTATTTCTTGTGTATGTTACTGTAATAGCATATGTTGGTAAATCCTAGGTTTTACTATGGCTAGTTGTCGTTCATTTTGGCATTCTAAGGGGGAGGCCTTTGGAGCTTGGTTGGTAAATGTCATTTTTGGTAATATGTCTATGCAATGCATCTGAGTATTCTTCCCTGGTAAAATGCTGGTAAGAGAATTAATGGTAATTTCATGGTACATAATTTACTTAGGATTTACCACAGGTTCATGCTTTTACAATACACTAAATGCTGAGATAATTAATCAAAATTCAGGTAATAACTATATCAATATGAAATACATTAATAATAAAAACAGAAAAGAATTAAGTCATTGTCCTAATTCTTTTCTGCAGATGCTGTTTCATTAACTCTTCTTTCTGCTTGATTATCTTGTTCTTTTTGTCTTTGGATTTCTTTCCTCATTTCAATATTTGATTGTAAAAGCTCTCTTAGGCTTTGCTGTATATCATCATTCTTCTGCTCCAAATAGTCCAATGCAGAGTTTAGCTCTTCCAACTTTGAATCCAACAAACTGAATTCTAAAACATAGAAAGCTTAACATTATTTAATATTAACATGTTTTTTTTAGGAGCCCATAATGTCCCCTGGAGGGCAAAGGCCTCACTACTCTCTTTTCAAATGCGTTAATTATTAAAATATGTATCTAGAATTTGTGACAGAATCTAATCACTGTGTTCAAAATATACAAACTTAGAATGCAATTTATCATAAAAAACAATTGCCTAGGCACACGACTGTTCCCTTAGGTGCCATAGGGCGTCAAAATAAATAAACGAATTTCTGATAACAACGCCAAAACTTTGTGAAATACTAAAACACTTGTAGGCAGGATCTTTAGCTATTCATTAGCGTATAGATATTATTACCACTTAAACGGAAACATAGCGTTTAAATAGTGAATAAACAGTTACGAGAGTATCACTGTATCAGTACCTACATTTAAGGAATGGTATTTACCTTCGACATCCTCAATGTCAATTTCATCGTCACTTTGTTCTGTCGGTTCAATCTCATTATTGTCTATAATACCATTTTGGTTACTGTTATCTTCGTCTTGCCCGGCCATACTGACTTAATTTAATACTATTCAGGTATTGGGATCAATATTATGATTTTTAAGGGCTTTTTCCGTTGTTTCAGCCAAACTCAGAAATAGGTCTTTTATTTACTCTTCGGTTCAATTGACTTGACTTGACTTTTAGACTGACAGTAGTCAGCTGATGGGAGCTGACACAGATAAAATAATTACTATGTTACGACTTTCGGAGTACACCAGTGATGTAAATATAAAATCATTGGGGTAAAAATAAGTAACCTGTGGGGCGGAGCTGAGCAACATCGAAGCTTTAAAGTACTTACTAAGTAAAGTTTTTATTTAATTATAGATTAACATACTATTTTACAAATATATACAACTTAATTCTAATACAAAATAAAAACAATATATACAAAAATAAAAAGTTAAAAAGCATCAAAGAATTCATCCCCATCGATGTCAACCGGTAACGTGCCCAAAAGACTGGCAGCATTGCCACGTTGAATGGCAATGCTAATTCTTTGGCCAAAAAATGAACCAGCCCTTTGGTCACGTGTGGAGTCGACTAGGCGCTTTGCTAACTCTTTAAACAAAGCACGAGCGCTCGGACCCCATGGCCCAAATGTTTCAACCCCAAACGGCTCAAAAATACAATTACCTATCAGGTTATTGTATTTCCGCCGTTTGAGGGTCTCCGCAGCAGCAGCTAAGTAATTAGTAATTACTCTAAGATCCACAGACAGTGGCGTAACTATAGGGTAGCAAGCCGGAAAAATTATTGAAGAGCGACCCTAGCCCAATTAAAAAAAAACAATGGCAAGCAAGCAACTACAAATACGTCATATTTGACGAAGAAGGAAGTCTTTGTTTTGCATAGCAAAAAGATTGAGAAACCGTTTACGTTGCGTTGAGGTTTATAATAAAGTAAGATATAGAAGTGCACTAATTTTAATATTAAATGTTGTAATAGTGACCGTTAAACGTTTAAGATTCTTCTAAACCACGTACGTATTTGAAGGAAAATTATATACCACTGTACCAATTACTATTGATACTCCAGATTATCCTCTAAACATTGCTACGTACCTAGAAAACGCTCTCTATTATTACGTTTACAACCATGGTACACTAATGTTACAGTATGATGTTTTAATTTTACCACATCTAATGTAAAATCAATGCGCGATGACTCATTCATCAATGATTGAACACTGAAAGTAAAAAATACATCCCGCAAACATTTCAAAAGGTGCATCTAAGCACAAGTAAATCGATTCTCAGATTCAGAGCTAGTTCCTTTGGGTATTTTGTACTGCGTTTTTTTTTAATGTGTACAATATTTTCAGTGTTAATGTGTTTTCCAAAACCTGTTTATAATTTAACTGAGAAATATACATGATCAACATGTGACTTTGTAAATAACTGATATTTATTATATTTAATGAATAGCAGATTATTATGCATGTGAATAAGATGTCAAATATTTAGTAATGCTTGCAATAAATTCTAAAAAGTTCCTATATAAATTTGTTAAGAGTTGATAAGATTATACTGTGTTGAGTGATTGTAGGTATGCCTGAATCTGTAGTTTGAACAATACCACTGTAGATCACATTTTTATGTGATCACATATAATTCTTCTTCCTTCTATGTATAGGATAAAAGTTAATTATATATATATAAATATAACATTGAACAAATACAAATTACTGTAGGACTAAACATAATTTTATTATTTTTAGGATCAAGATGACATCAGGACCATATAACTATTCCTACATATTTAAATATATTATAATTGGTGATATGGGAGTTGGCAAATCATGCCTATTGCATCAGTTTACAGACAAAAAATGTATGTATTGTTATTGAATATATCAGTGTATTGTACTTGGCCTGTAAGTGTTACTAAAAATTCTAAGTAAAAGGTGACTATAACTAGGGTCAATAATATAAAAATATCAATAAGATATCAATAGAATTGGGATTATTATATCCTACGGTTAATACTAACCAACACCAAAATATTCTACCATCTTACCCACATATGATTGATTATTATTTTAAATAGATGAATATTCCTTTTATTAAAAATATTCACTTATAAATATATTTTTTTATACATGTATTTATTATTAAAAAAGCAAAAGTATATGTTTTAAAGTATAATTATATGAATACAGACACTTTTTAACAGATATAGGTCCTAATGTAACATGGTTTGAGATTTACTCTTTGGAAACACCTGGTAATACTTTGCCTGGTATTTGAACTCAGCAGTCATGCACTAATAAGTGGCACATCGTGATAACAACCACAAAATTTGCATTGCCTGTAGTGAACTTTGTACAAAAGTTTTCCCTGATGGATGATAAGTCGCCACACATTCTGTTGACAAAGATTACCAAATCCACTTGAAATTTAATTTAAAGTAGTTCCAAAGAGTAGCATTGATTTATAATGGACTATACTATTTAGTTGGTACAAAAAATGTTTATTATCAGTTCTTTAAAATGACATACACATCTGTAATAGTGAAATGGGTAGGCAATGGTGCTCTCCTTTTTGGATTATCCATATAATGAGGACGAGGAGATGAGAGCCGAAAAAGTCAGCGTGGCGTGAGCTGTCATTTGTGAAAAATGGCAGAGTACCAAACTTAATTTATTTAAAAATTATACTTTAACTAGTTGAATTTTTTTTCATAAGTAAAGAATGGATAATTTTTTTCTGAATCACGTGCATATTCACTTATTTCCTATTTAAATCATCATTTTTCTATTATTTTTCTTCATTGACTATAGGCATTCAGAGACTTAATTCTAAAAATAACAAAAAGTTATTAATTTTATTTCACAATGTGTTTTTAAACACTTACTGAAAAGTTGCAATTATTTGCAATTTTTTGTTTTTAGTCATGGCCGATTGTCCTCACACAATTGGTGTAGAATTTGGGACTCGCATTATTGAAGTGGCAGGTCAAAAAATCAAGCTCCAAATTTGGGATACAGCAGGACAGGAGAGATTCAGAGCGGTCACTCGTTCATATTATAGAGGTGCTGCTGGAGCACTTATGGTTTATGACATTACTAGAAGGTAATATATAAATACTTTTTTATCGAGATATGAAGAAGCCACACAATTGGAACTTTATTAGTATATTATATAGTAAAGTGGATTTTGATGCGCCATTTGCTATAAGATTAATTATTGTTTCATCTTAAATTTTACGCCCTTGTGTGATTTGGAAAAAATATTTATCACATATGTTTTTGACCAATATTCTTGCAGATAAACCGAATATTAGACTGGTCCATTTTTATTACTCAGTTGATTTTCCTACGCAGACAGAACATTATTGACGAGTTAGGATTAAACCTCCCTTAAAAAATTATAAAAATTGACAATGTATCAATTGAGTATTAAATTTTAAAATTGCGTGTTAAAAAATAGAGATGATAAAAGACAATTATGAGTAAGTGTTTAAATTATGAGACATTTTAATGGCGCCATTTCCATATGGGGATCAGAGCGATCAAGCTTTCTTTTTTGCAACGGAACAAAAGAGACGTGTAATCATGATTGCATGAATTTATTGCGATCTGCCATATCGATATTGACATACTTACATGTGCGATCCGTCTTTACGATCCGATTGGTCTTTACGACGGATTGTACCTACTGTATAGGGGCACTTTAGCGTCGTTTATGAGTAAGATGGAATAATAATTTATATATTATAGCATTTTCTTTTATTTGACAATAAGGTAACGAATTTCTGTTTCATAATTGCATGCTTAAAGCTGTTCAGGCTAGACAGCGTCTGAGGGACCGGAAGCTAAACTCGGTCCTTACGATCCGCGCCCGACGGCGCAGGCGGTGCTGGAGGGCCGGTAATGCCCTTCCAACCGCCATAGAGTGGTCAACCTGAGAAACTGTCACCCACTCGCCAGAGGCCAAAGTGGGCGCACCACGCCAAGGCGCTAAACGACGAAGCAGGAGGAGTCGGAATAGCTGACTCCTTTCTGTGCGGAGGCCTCCGGAGACTGAGTTAGAAGACACACAGTGTATTGCACAGGCCTCCGCCCAAGACTTGCAGCCCCTGATGCTCCATGGGGATCTGACCTACGACGTAGAGCTGCCTCCTTCAGGGGGGCAGATAGCGTCGGCGGGGTTGGCGGTAGAGTACTAGCTGGATCCCGCCTCCCCGCCATCAAAGGGGCCAGCAGGCATAATTATGTGTCTTTTAGTATACCCCTGTAGATGAGCCTTTTCTGAACATGGGGGATGTCCCACATAGCCCTGTCTTTTCCCAACGCCGGAGCATTCGAAAGACTTTTTCACATGGTAAAAAAGGAAGTATCTCTGCCAGCAAGGAATCTTGTAGTATGTACCGTCGGAAACAACCGGGTAATCCGCCATTTGCATCATAGAGCAATTTGTTTATAATAATACTAGCGGACTCGGCAGACGTCCTACACGAAAAAGCAGCGTCACCTACTAAGTCCAATTGTGTTTTCGAACCAGCCAGGAACTCATTGAAATATATACACAAAATTTCATCCAAATCGGTCCAGCAGTTCAGGAGGAGTTAGTGACAAACACACGTACAGAAGAATTATATAGTTATATTGAGATAATTGAATTATATAATAAGTCGTTCTTTTTTCAGATCTACTTATAATCATCTAAGTAGCTGGTTAACTGACACACGAAATCTGACGAACCCCAGTACTGTGATATTCTTAATTGGTAACAAATCAGATTTAGATGGCCAAAGAGATGTAACATATGAAGAAGCAAAACAATTTGCTGATGAGAACGGACTTATGTTTGTTGAAGCTAGTGCTAAAACGTAAGTCGATCCTACAAATATTTTCAAATATAGATAATAATTATAGGTCAAATAATATAATGCTTCTATATTTTAGTACAGTCTAAAACATAGTTTTTAGAAATGTGATTATTAGAACGATTTTTGTATTAACAGATAAGTATTAAAGATTGACTACAACATACACATATTTACAAAAACTGCAACATTTACCTACTTTTTGCAGTCCCACCTATCATTAATTTTTATTCGTTAAACAGACATATTTATACAACTAGTTGCGCCCCGTGGTGTTACCCACTACAATTTTTCGGGATAACTAAAATCCATTCAATAGTTTTTACGTCAAAGAGTTACAAACATCCGTCAATACTTACAAACTTTCGCGTTTATAATGTTAGCAGGGATATTTGTCTCTTTATTCATCTGTGATATTTTTTCGACCCTGGAACCATTATCGCGCATAATCAATAATTAAATAACATTTTTAGTGGTCAAAATGTGGAGGAAGCCTTTCTCGAAACCGCTAAGAAGATATACCAGAGCATTCAAGACGGGCGCCTGGACCTGAACGCGGCGGAGTCCGGCGTGCAGCACAAGCCGGCGTCGCCCGGCCGCCCGCTGGCCGCGCCGCCCGCCGCGCGCGACAACTGCGCCTGCTAACCCGGCTCGCGTCTCACTACCTTCATGGAAATCATACATAATGGTTCAAAAAAATATTATCCTAGTTATAAACATTATTGTCATCAATTTTATTTGTTTTGACATGTTTTATATTAGTGTACATTCCACGTTATATTTGTTTTGAGAATATATATGGGGTAGCGCGGAAAATGTAGTAAGAAATTTTCAATTTCTAGATCTGTTTGACAATGTTTTTGCTGCAAAGATATTCTTGAGAAGCTAGGATTGTCCATGTTGTAAACGTATTATTTATCTACCTACATAATGTTTGTATTTTTGTATAGGAATAGATATTTTTGGTCATTTCATATAGGACGACACTCAAGTTTAGTTTTCAATCAATTACTGAAAACGTTAACCATATACTATAGTTACAGTTTTAAATTATTTCAGATTTTATTTATTTGCAGGAGTTTGTGTATTTTAGTAGGTAAGCAACTATACAAAGCGTATGCCATGTCGGTAACAAAGCATACACCCCATGGCAATGTGTTCAACAAGACAACAAATTATACATTTTGGATAATAATTGTGTGCATTTCTAAGCTTTAGCTTTTATTGTCATTCCTTCCTGCGATGTGTTGATCTATACATCTATACTTATGTAATATCGTTACTTATTTCATTGTATACCTAGAAAAATCTAAATGTTAGCAAATGTGATCACCAAATGATATAAGGGCAGTTAAATACAATCGTTTATTATTAATCACTTCTGATTGCACGGCCCTGTACATAATAACCTTAGGAGCAAGTGTTCGGCTACCGTTCGGCTAACATAAAACGGGAGCTTATATAGAAAATGTAAAATTACCCACAAATTCTTTACGATAGATGAACAACTTAAGCTGATTGCCTGTATGTTTTTTACAAAACTGAGTTTAGCTGCCCCTAAACGCTTGGTTATCTTGATAAAATAGACGAATTGCTTCCCAAACTACAATAAAAAGAAACATACATCGACTTGGTGACCGTCGTTAGGATGACTGGAGTGAACAAGAAAACCAAATTGCGTCTATTTAATATCAAATAAATATGATTTAGGTTAACTCCAAAGAAAACACTAAAAGTATCAATATAATGGTTATATATCATCAGCTTAGTTGATATCCATATCTTCATTGGTCCAGCCATCCTGATGAGCACACGATTGACCATCAATTTAGAATTTTTGACACTATTTCAGTGATTGCTCCACCTTACTGTTAAGCTAGCCGTCTATTGCTGAACTAACTAAATTATTTTGTTTTATATAAAGAAGCACGGCATGGTGCATCAACATATAATATGGTTAATAAATACAATTACCAGAATCAATTGGAAGCTAAAATCACCATTTATAATTTTAAAAACACGGAACGCGTTTAGGTCTGCGCTTCATCTAAGGGTCAATCGCAAAACAGCGAATGAAAAAGAATATAAATCTATACCCATACAATTATATTAGACTAATTTAGAACCAAATGTTTGAAAAAATAAGTGCCGTGCTTCCAAAACAATGTTTGGCGTAAATTACCTAACAATGATTATTCCTTCTCCTGATTGGGCAGTAATAATAAATATAGCTATATAACACTGACAACTGGTCTTATTAAAGTTACGTAATAACATGGTGCGAATTCCAATTGATGCTGATATTTTATGTCCACAATATCGAGGTTTGGGCACAGATTCAGATCTATCGTCTTACCTTACCAACATATTAATAAACAGAAGAAATTAACAATAGGACCGTTAAATTACCTCTGTTCATTAATATGTTATGTGTTGTATTACTGTTATTTACTTACAGCAGTGAGTTATTTATTTGCTTATGTGGACTTGTACATTTAAAACTACTACTGTCATTTTTATTCCTAAAATGTTTATGTTAATGGCTTTCCACACCATATAGGGTCTTAAGCTTTCATGAAAACTCAATTCATTACTATCACGACACGTGACTCAGCTGAGGCAATTTTAAAGTTCAGTCAATATAATGTCAATGTATTTAATATTTTGCACTTTAGCGCCTGCAGTTCTTTCAAACAATTACTAGATTAAATTGTTTTGTTGTTTTTGCGCAGCATTTTATACAAACGCTTGCAACGTCATAGCGTTTCAAGGCGCGTACTTTATTACTGTGTATTATTACACAGTTGTTCATATCAGTATATTGTAATGGGATAAATGTGTAAATGAAATTAACTTTGTTTATAATATATATTTATTGTAAATCAGAAATACATTTGGGATTCACTTGAGTATATGAAGTATTAATTAACAAAACTGACATTATTTATCATCCGTTATAACAAGTATTTTAATCCATCACCTTATTAAATATTATAATGTAAATTCCACAACCGTAGACCTTATTTTGTAGTTCATAATATAGACAATAGGTATAATAATAATATATAATGTGTATTATGGCTTTGAATAAAGTTTGTACAGTGTAGAATACGAAATCTATTTTAATTTTAAATGCGACCAATAAATTTCACAATATCGAGACTAAGAGTATAATATATTTATTTTAAGCAATATTTTTTGCAATACCTCTATAGTCAAACATTTGGAAATTTTGAATGACTAGGATTTTCGTTATGCCCGTGTTATCATTCATGTCATATACGAAGATAGTTATGTAAACATATGAATTGTTCCACTTCAAACACATAGATGAAATGTAAAATAAAAAGAAAGTTAACTCACTTATCTGAATTAGAATTATTATATTTTTTTGTATTTATATTGTCGCATTGTTTAGGTTCATTACATCTAAGATATTCAGATTAAGTGATAGGCAACGTGCGTTTGTAGTAAAACTTGTACTTCCTCGTCTCTTTGGCCCTAAAGAAATCAATTAAATGTTGATATTTAAATGCCGTGACCTGTAAGTATGCCTAATATTATAATACCTTCATTAAAATTATCAGAAAAGAACTTTGTTTAATATTGTTAAGAACATAATAGTTTGTTAATATCGCATTTGTGCTTAAATATATATTTTCCTATTCCCTACGTAATAAAACTTTATGTGTTAACACATTAAGGAATAAAGTTAAAGGTATATAAATACTTGTAGTCCGCACCTCATATTGTGGCATTAATTAGTTATTTTAGAGTTTTGACTTCGTACTCTGTAAAAGAACATCATGCATATCTTGAAGTGATTGTTCCAAAGCCTTTCTGTACTTGTTACAGTCAGTGTCCGGATGAGCTACGAATGCCGAAGTCGCGAAATTAACATCATTATCCCTGGGATTATAACACGTTGCATACCCGTCAGGTACTAGAGGTCCGTAACACATAAATCCATCACACTTGCAAGCGACCTGAAACAGTTATAAAATATAAGTCGGTATTTGATACCACCACTCAATTGACATGCGTTTTATGAGCTGTCAAATCGCTATCTCTTCATAGATTTTATAAGATAATACGTCAGTATGACGTCACTATTTTGCCAACTCAATTCACTTACGATTTATTGATTTCAAACTACTAAAATTTAAACATTTTTTAAAGAAGTTGACTTGGAATTATTGATTAATGGTTTCAACTTCACAATTTATATTGACGACCTGATTGATGCAGTGGTTAAGTGATTGGACTGCTGCGCTCGGTGCTGCGGGTTGATTCCCGCACGGGAAAAAAAATTGTGCAATCCGCAGATGTTTGTCCCGAGTCTGGGTGTTTGTGCATGTGATATGTGATGTTTGTGAAACGCACCTACGACACAGGAGAAATTCCTAGTGTAGGGCGACTTTTTTTTTATAAAATAGTACATACCAATTTATTATCTGAGTTATTTAAATTAATAAAAAAACAACAATCTACCTGACTTGTCGAAATCCTCATGTGTGCGCTTTTTGTAAATGATAGATCTGAATATAATTTAGGTATTTCAATACCATTTTCGATTGCAGTCAATTTTAAACCTAGCAAATGTCTATCAACACCGAGTCCTTGAAGGGCCTGTAATTAAATTGAATTAATATTATTTCAAATGGGATCGATAGAAGCCCAACGTTTTATCACCGCCTTCTTTTTCCTATTTCAATAAAAAAGTCTTAAAATATAACATTTTCACACGTATGAATTTTCATTATCATCATAGTCATTCGGTTCGGTATTCAGTGATGATTTTATCATCACTCCGTACTATACGTGAATGACAGCAAAACTAAGAACACGTATTTTATTACTTGGAAAGATAAGATATTGAATGTTTTGAGTCGACTATGGAACTTAACAAAATATTATGAAAAAAATATCATCTTACCTGTACCGTGTAGTTTTTATGAGAATTAATAGCCTTCTTTAAAGCAGTTATCTTGTCTTGTGGACTGCATTGAGTGTTTAACATAGCTTTTGCAAATTCTATGGATTCAATGGAACATGATCGTATGGTTTCTGTTCGGCCTCCAACATACATTCTAGTTGCTGCAGACTCATAGTGAGCTCCAGGTACTTTATGTAGCCTATAAAAGAGTTCCATTCATTAGTTAATCATTAACGAGTATATTAAGTACAACCAACTCTACTGTAGCAAACAATTAACATGTGTGGACTGTGGTCACTCAGTAAATCCTTAAAAATAGCCCTTTTTCAAAATATTTGTTAAATAGATGGAAAAAATAATCCCATTGATGAAAGCAGTATTATGCTGTTTGAGTTAGTAAGAGCCACTTACACTTCCTCAGGCTACATTACATTATGTTACTCTTACCTATAGAATGCTAGTTGCATAGCCATCTGTAAATAACTGTCTGGGCTTAATTTTTGCGATTTGATGAAATTCTTTCCATAGTTATTATACTGGAAGCAGTTGAGTTCCAGGTTACGAACTAAGCTGAAACATACCAAATTCCACACTTTTGTTATATTCTTAAAAAATGTTTCTATGTTTATTTAATACATGTGGTATATGAAACAGACCTATCTAAATTATTTTGCGCCGCTTTTATCATGGTACTAACTTCCGACGACACATTAAATTTCAACATGGCAGGTTGTTTGGGACTTGATGATGGGGCTCCGGGAGTTTTATTTTGTTCACTAAAACATAAAGTACATTATTTTACAATTTAAATATCGATTAATTAATATAGATAATCAAAGTAATCGGATGACACAATAATGTGTATCATTTCAGCAAGTATTATTCTCGGTCAAAACAAAAGGTTCGACTAAAGGTATGATTCCTATCTCGGTAGCACGCAGCAGCACCTTCAGTGTGGTTTTGTACTATATAAATGATTTCAACGTGAAGAGAAAATTCTTGTATGTCAAAATATTTGTAATAAGTTAATTGAAGTTTTAGATTGGGCGCAATAATCGGATTATAACAAAAGCAAATAAAAAATCCTACATATATTTAATAATGAAATCCGTCAAAACAGCTATGGGTTGCCCTTCTGCCGGTGAGTGTTCGTATGTGAGCCCCGTTATTCCATCGGCGCCGACAATAAACTGAAAAAATAATAAATATACATAAAAAAACTATCAAGATTTCTAAATTGACTACACGACCCAAATATATTTTACTGCCGGTTAAAATACCGCCGCCGCCGCCTCCAAAAGTGTAGCTGAGTATAATAAGTGATGGCAACTTGCTTATACTTCCTAGCAAAGTGAAGCCCCCCACTCACTAGACAGCCACGGCAACCCGTGCAACCAGGCGCGTGCAAAAACACTATGACTATGAGCGTCTCATAGGTGTAAGGTTGTGAAAGGTAGACTGGATGTGGCACTTACCTGTACCGTTTTGTCAAACCACCGGTTACCACCATTGCTACTAGATCCACCGCCATGTATTGTTTGCGCTCCCGCTAAATTTCTACGGGCGTCAGGGTCATCTAATTTCCATAGATTAACAGGAGCGTCCAAACAGAGAACAACCAGACTAGTCTCTACATCAGCTAAAGATTCCCTGTTAATTTTGTCTGAAACAAAGGTAAAGTGATGTTTTATGGTAAATAATTAAAACTGGAGTGCCTGTTTGTAACATCAAAGTATCAGCTTT
Source organism: Abrostola triplasia (assembly GCA_946251915.1). NCBI lineage: Eukaryota > Metazoa > Arthropoda > Insecta > Lepidoptera > Noctuidae > Abrostola > Abrostola triplasia. The sequence continues at coordinate 6,884,645 of OX276423.1, forward strand.
TAATATATTCACATGAAAATATATTATATGACACATATAACAAAATTGCAATTTAAACATTGCTTGTCTGCTTGTTCTGGCTAATCTCGACTGGGCCAATTTTGAAGAGACTTTCACTGTTAGGTAGGTAATATTATAAGGACTAATATACTATTCGAATTTCGTAACTATTGAGGGTTCTGCGGTAAAAAAGAAAATCCCATGAAATTAATAATAATCTGATTGAATCAGCTTCTTTCCCCTGATTGGCTCCGATTAATTAGATAACATTACATTAAGTTTTTCAGTTACTAAACTTAGGCTTTCCACGATCGTAGTCAAACACGTAACGATAATTTTCTTTATCAAATTTTATTGACACTAAGCGGTAGGTATCTATACAACACGATACAGTTTGATATGATAGCGCTCTCTCTGTAAAACCTGTTATTATGCATAGGTACCGTATATATTTTATCTTTATACTGTCGTTGTATTTCTTACTTAGATTATATTATTATCTACATTTCCAGCTAGATACGTACCACTAGCCATAAGTTTGTACGCCTTAGCCCACGAATCACGATTTTCCGAAGTAAGAATTCCAATTCCTTCATTATTTGGCGTGCTCGAAGACTCTATTACTTTTTTCAATTGTTCAACAATTTGTTCTTCATTTAGTAATTTATTGTCTTCGCCCCAAAGGTCGACGCGAAATATCTATAAATTAAACATTTGTATGAAGTAGATTATGGATAAAGATCGCTTACTTCATCCTCCAGAATTAAGTAGTAACAATTTTTTTAAAAACCCGTTAGGCGTCTGCAAGTTATAGTATGATTTCGTAGTTGGTATTTCGACTAAGGAATTTCATACGGAAATGCTGGCCGTCCCTTCAATCATCGCTACTACCCTATTTATCTGGGAAGACAAGAAAAATATAAACTTACGGATTGCAATCCAAATTACTCGGCATCGTTTAAGTTCCTATATTCGCGGTTTATTTGGATGCTAATATGCAAATTACCTTTTCGTCAAGGCGAACAGCGCAATCAATACGAAAAGGTCAACAACTATCTCAAAAATTGTAAGTTAATAAGCAAATGTTTTCTAGCTACAATGCTTTGGGTAAAATATGATTATTCCTCACTCAAAGCTAAATTTAATTTTCTAAATGCAGCTGCTCTATGTATTTTGCGAGGACAGGACAAAATAAATATTATTGATAGAGGGTAATTTAAAGTAGAGTATAAAACCCATTCCAATGGTATATTGGTGAGAGAGGCAACAATAATTATAAATGATGACTTCTTACATGATTATTATGGATGACGGTGACGTGTTTACTGTTATTAAAAGACAACTTGTCTCTTTTCTCCCATGGTATCCTGCATGTTCCGAATATTTTCTTATATTGTGCCATGTCTAATGGATTTTTACCCATCATTTCAACGGGTATTTTGTCACTAAAAGGCATAAAATTTGTTATTTAGGCGTTTACTATACCTACATTGGACCCACCCAACTGGCGCAATGACGAAGTAATTTGACTACTGCGTCAACAGTAGCGAGTTCGATTCCACGACATAACAAAGGTAGGTCAAATATTGTACCGGCTTTTGCTGAAAACCAGCGCTGTGTTCATGCTCCTCCGTGCATGAGCACAGCATTATGCTGAGCGAAAGCCGTTTTGCCCGGAAGTGACATATATTTCATTGGTTAATATTTCATGCCTTTTTAAAAAAGACATTTATCTACCTACGTATAATAAAATTGGAGTGTCTGTTTGCAACAGCAAAATAACAGCTTTTTACTCAATGCACACGATGCATAATTATAATAAAAATGCATTTTTTTGTCTTTTTGTTTATTCCGGCTCATCTTCAAAATTAGGCCAGCCGTTTGGCTAATTTTGAAGGGACTTTCACTGGCATATAGCTGATAGTCCAGGGTCTAATATAGGATACTTCAAATTCTGAAAACATGTCTTTATTTTAAATTTTACAAAACAAATATCGATTAAAGTAAGTATCGACTCATTTCAATCGATAACTAGTGATATCTCAATTATGTCGTTTCATCCCTACTTGTGCTGCCAAAATTCCAAATGTTTGTTATTTGGCTGTCATCTGTAGATGGTCGTATTTACCAAATACGACAAACACCCAATAGTGAGTGAACTCAAATAGCGATATGAAGTACCACCAATAAACAATTTAAAGTTTGTCTGTCAGATCGCGAGTCTAACTCACACTTTTGCCAGTTTTTTATGTACCTACTTATAACATACTTAATTATAGAATCTATAAATTTAGGTTTATTACAGTCATAATCATGTAGGTATGTATTTTATTATATGCATGAAAACATAGAACAAATAAATAAAATTATACAAAATAATAGAATAACACTTACTTATCAATCAAATATTTGTAATCCATTGCAGCTAATAAGGTCTTAGCAGCATACTTTAATTGATCATTTTGAGTTTGAAATTTTCTGAAAGGAAAAACTAGCCCAGGACTTGAATATACAACTACTGGATCACGGTATTCCAGGTATGCTGTATTCAACCACCAATCCTCAAGCCAGTTCAAATGACCCTGTGCTCTCTTCTCTAACAAAACCTGAACAACATAAATAAAATGCTTATTAAGATACAAGGCTGTTTATTGTATTACAGAAGTACATCAAAATGTACTATTTAATGTAAGGTATTTGGTTTGTTCTATATTCTAAGGGTATTTGCAAGAATTTCTAATTATGAGACCTGGTGTTAAACACCTATAGTCCCAGATATTTCACAGTCTATAATTATTAAGAACCATGTGGCTAGAATACAGAACAAATGTGAGTCCTAATGAAACTCTTCCCTATTCTAGATAATTAAAATAGTCACTCAATGTATTGAAATTGTTATCGCAATGTACCATATACATATTGTTATTCATAGCATAATAATTTTCTTGTCCTTTCTTAAAAAAAGTCGCCCTGCACTAGGAATTTCTCCTGTTATGGGTGCATTTCACAAAAATGAATTATCACATACAAAAGCCTAGGCTGGCAACAAACAGCTGCAATTGTCCCGGGTGGGAATCAAACCCGCAATCCTTAGCACAGCACCAATTGCTTAGCTACTGCACCAATCAGGATGTCATATACTGATATTTCAATCCCATTATTGGAACAAGCACATTATTATATTTTATCGCACTCAATATTTTTTTAATATTTTATTGGTAACATACTCACTTGTAATTTCTGCCCCGGTCCTTTCTCAAAGTCTTTGACAACAGAGGTAGTCCTTGCAAATTCTTCATCATTTAAATGTGGTCTCACAGTAAGCAGATATTTAGCTAATGTATCATTTAGCTTTGGTACTGGTAAGCTTGGTAGCTTCTGGACATTGTTGTTTGGATTAGCTGATGTGTAATTACAAGACAATTGTAAAGAGGTAACATAGGGTTCTAAAATAAACCCTTTCAAACCACACTGAAATTTAAAAAACAAAATTGTAGTGCAAGTTGTATATTATATATATTATTTAAAAATGTGATTGTTTATTAATAATAATAAAACGGAAAAGTAACTCTCCCTCTCCCAGACTGTTGGTTTCATTTTCAGAACTAAAATGATAAACTTAATAACAGAGTTACCCAATAAGATGGCTTGAACAACACACACAACAGTACAACTATCTACTCAACTTATAGTGGTGTTTTAATACTTAATAAAATTTATATGAACCTTTCATCATTACCTCTTTCACTTGATTACAGTATTAAGTTGACTTAATTTTAATTTATTTATGATAAATATGAAGCTACTTACAATTTTAGGTATCCCCCGTAGCATTTTATGTTCCTGAGATAAAAGATAAATGTTTAAATATTTTACAGTATTAAAATGATATACCTAATTCATATCATCACTATAATTCAAATAATTAAAAAATAAATTTGGATAGTACCAATGAAATTAGGAGTGAATTATCTAAAAGTTACTAATACTTTCAATATTTTATATACAAATTCAAACCTGGTATGAATTTATGTTATTAATATAACTTTTTATAACACATGCTGTTTCTAAAATTATAGTGAGAATATAAATGCAAAGCTGGAAAGCAAAGTTCAAAAAGTTACAACTTACTTTACTGTCCTGAATTAAACTCTCATGTACTTTGACACTGCTCAACATCTGTTTAGCTATCCTATCTACTTATCTATACAGTAGGTAGCTAGAGAGGAGATTGGGAGATGTTCCCTGGTAATATAGCACGTAGAAACGGAAAAGTATATTTAAACTTCTAAAGATACGTCATGTGAAAGTAAATTTAAGATGTATTCGTGGCAAGACTAGTATAGATACCCTACTACTAGTCCACAACTGGGCTTACCTACCCTATAGCTATAGCCTACTCTACCGACTCTACGTAACGTAGTACGTACCGTGTACTACACTACACTAGGGATGTCGATCTAAGATCGATAAGTGATTTTTTAAATATGTTTGTAGTTCTGAATCGATTCTACGAATCGATATTTCACCCTCGATGATCTATTGTTTTTTTAGATTAAAACAAAATTAAATCAATTAAGTAAACAATTACATGGTACATAGAGAATATGTACAGTAGAGGAGCCCGAAGTCAAAGGAGAGTTAGCCTTACATGCCTGTATAAAAGTTAATCACGACGAGTGGAATGGAGTTTCCATAGTATGAAAAACTGGGCAATACTAATAAAGACCATTTTACAGAATTTCCCACTTTATAAACTAGGGACAGATGATTGGGAGGTCATCTTCCCTCGAGCCACACATGATTTCGGCGCGCTTTAGGTATAATAATGTTTGTATTAAACTACATAATGTCCAAAATTAAATGTGCATGAATTTTCTAACTTTTAACTAACTGGTGTTACTAATTGTACTATTAATCTACTATTTTACAAATATATACAACTTAATTCTAATACAAAATAAAAACAATATATACAAAAATAAAAAGTTAAAAAGCATCAAAGAATTCATCCCCATCGATGTCAACCGGTAACGTGCCCAAAAGACTGGCAGCATTGCCACGTTGAATGGCAATGCTAATTCTTTGGCCAAAAAATGAACCAGCCCTTTGGTCACGTGTGGAGTCGACTAGGCGCTTTGCTAACTCTTTAAACAAAGCACGAGCGCTCGGACCCCATGGCCCAAATGTTTCAACCCCAAACGGCTCAAAAATACAATTACCTATCAGGTTATTGTATTTCCGCCGTTTGAGGGTCTCCGCAGCAGCAGCAGCAGTGCCAGCGCAAATTGCCGAGCCAGAAACATGAGAAGGTGCAAGGGTATCGACGCACGTTGCGTCCCACACCAAAGGCCTTCCCAATTTCCAGGGTAACAACGACATACCATCTGGTCTCTTTCCATCGTCACGTACCAAGCCATTTGGTTCTAGTACGGCTGGTACGCCGGCGGTGACAAGAGCACGACGGATGATGTCATTTAAGTTAGCGTGTCTCGGTATGCGACCAGCACTCCTACTGCAGGATAGACCATGCCGTCCGAGGCTGTCGACTGCTTCACCACAGTGACATCGATGAGGTGCAACACTTGGAGCCCCTAAGCGTAAACTAGTAGCCACGCGGAATGTGTTGTCGTCCAACATTGTTCCAATGTTGGGCGACGGAAGTGCCTGTAACCAAAGGCCCGACTCCCATTCGCCCACAGCCAGCAGACGAGCGCGCTCAGCAGTATTGATTGACGTATTAATCAATTCCTTCCGTATCAATCTGCAGAGCGGCTCGTCCCACTGCCTCTGGGAGAAAAGCTGGTTCGGGAGATCAGTATTTGGGCAAGCTATTTTCCAAGCTGTTACTGCCTCAGTCAAGCACGATACCTCAAAATCAACCAGACAAGAAGCTAGAATTCTTCTGGTTAATTTTTCGGTACTGTGGACTGAGGAGAGAAATGCCGGTAAACCTAAACTTGAAACTGTACGAACTCCTAAACCACCCAAACGGACTGGAAGCGTAGCTTGGGACCACGCTCGGTCGTCCAAGGACATGTTTAGAATCGACGTTAGAGTGGTCCGGATAATTTGATCAATTTTGTCCAAAAGATGGGTATGCTTCCACAATGCGGTTGATCGGAGATTGTAAGTAAATTTGGGTCCAAAACAGCAATATCGAATCAAAGTTATGGCCGAATGCATGGTAATTTTATAAAGTCTGTCCGAAATCATATTGAAATTTTGAATTTTTTCTTCTATAAATTCGGGGTAGGATTCTTCCAAAATAGGAGACCCTAGGAGACGTAGAGAACTTCTATTTATAATTTTAATATTGGGAGCTATTGCATTAAATTTTGTTAACGTGTCTTGTCTGTCGGTAGTGTCCGAGATAAAAATTTCACATTTTGAAAGATTAAGATCCAAACCAATAGAATTTAATTTGTCCTTTAGAAACTCTAGATCTTTTAAAACTGTCTCTACGTCACCTCCTAGAGTTCCATCATCCAGGTACCATACATTGAATTTTGAATTTAACTGTTTAATTATTGGATGAATAGCTAGGCTGAAAATAACTGGCCCAAGAGGATCCCCTTGTTGGCAGCCAACAGCAGATTCCAAGAGATTGTCTTTATAGACTAATTTTGATGGGTTTCTATAACATTGCCAAAGATAACTATAAATTTTAGGGATTTCATTTTTGACTTCTGCCAACAAGGAGTCCCTGTTAACAGAATTAAACGCATTTTTTATGTCGACCTTCACTACGACCTCACCTTTCCCACAATTTAAAAAAGTTGACAGGGAATGTACGGCAGCCTCACAACCCCCTCTTGAGCCAAAACCTAGCTGAAGGGGCTGAAATTTGTCCGAAAGGGTTTCGCCATAAAATTTGCAACAGATTTTGGCTGCCATACGTCTATAAGTGCTTCCTACGGCAATGGGACGAATACCACCGTCTTTTTTGCGTAGGGCACATAAGTTGGCCCCATACAAAATATCGACGATGGACTCATTCACATTGCCAGAAAGCATCAAATTTATCAGAGCTGTAAGCTCCTTCAAAAGTGTCTCACCAGCTTTACCGGCGCCTGGGCACGTCAAATCCTTAAGATGTTGAGGTGTCAGGCCGTCGAGTCCACCAGCTGAGCCACTTCGAAAGGAGCCTATGGCTGTGATAACTTGTTGAGCTGAAATTTGAAGGGAGTGTGAAACTAAATCAGGGGAGTCAGGAAAAGTAAGGTCATCCGCTGGAGCCGGATGTTTGCTCTCCAGAGCAGCCAAAGTCTCCGGTGAGCAAGGTGCCACCACATCACTGCTAAACAGTAATCTAGCGGCACCCCTAATATCACCTTCGCTTAGTTTAGACTCTACATATTGGTTTATATTTCTTGGTGGGAAATATTGGTGTGTCGGGGATTTCGGATCAAAAATAGACCTAGAAGTATTGCAATTATCTTTAATTTGGGCTGTTAATGTTTTTGTATTTGCCAAATTTTTTTGTACATGTAGAATCTTATAAGTGAAGGTAAGTAGTTGTTCCCAAGCACTTTGCGAGTTCTCCCGTGTGGCGAGGCGAATATACCTAGCTAAATGTTCAGCAACTGCTGGCCTGGCACCACGAGGCACTCGCTTCACAAGTGGGACGGAATTTTTTAATTTTGATAAAGTTTGCCAAAAAGGGTAGGTACATGTATCGGCCGAAGGGGAAGGAGTGTTAGTAGGGTTTAGACGTACATTTTGGGATTTGTGGACCTTCCCAATATGTATCGCTAAACCCCGCTTACCTTTGAAAATGCGTGCTTGAGGACAATGAGGAACTATTAATTATATTAATAAATAAAACTTATATAAAACACTAAATTTACATTAATCACATAGCATGGATGAGATTATGTACCTTGTGAGCGCTTTTTTTCGATTGCCGGCAATTTGGTGCCGGGATCCCAGTAAACTTGACAGACTGATTACTCAAAAGCATAGCCATAAATATTGGGAACTATAGGTATGCTATATTAGGTATTTCCTTAACTTTTTAATATCCATACTTCTATACTAATATAAATGAGAAAGTAACTCTGTCTGTTACCCCTTCACGACTAAACCGCTAAATGGATTTTGATGTTTGGCATGTAGAAAGTTTAAGACCCAAAAAAGTACAGAGGCTACTTAACGCGGGCGAAGCCGGGGCAAAAGCTAGTAACAAATAAACGAGCACGGCCAAATCTGTCTGACGACCCTGGTCCGAAAAAAATGTGCACTCCCAGAGTGCCAGCCCGAGCCCCCGTTTATCTATATTTGCAAAGGCGCATCGACTAAGTAGATATATCAGTAAAATGTAGACTCGAATTCAAATCGTTGTTTTTTCAATCGAACGATTAAAGGGCGTCGCCATCACTACACTACATTCTAGTATAGTGCGGGTGACACCTGTCACTTGTCAACATACGATGACTAAGGACGTGGGACTATTCAAACAGTGTTATCGATAATAAAAAAACATTTGGACCATGATTCGAGCGCTCGAACCTTATTTAAAGAACTAGCAAAACGTTTAATCGACTCTTTGCGTGATCAGAGGGCTGGTTTATTTTTCAGTCAAGGAATCGGCATTCCCACGCTGTCAATGCTGCCAGTCTTCTGGGCACGCTACCTTTTGACAAAAATGAGAAAAAATAGTTTTAAGCTTTTTTATTGCATTTTACATACATATCACGCCTGTATTCCCCGAAGGGGTAGGCAGAGGTGCACATATAGTATACCCACATTTCGCCAGTTATGTTTTTAGGTCCCAATGTAATAGGGGGCGAGCATATTGCCATCAACCGGGCACAAATCCAGACTCCGTGCTGCCACTGAGAATTATCTACCTAACGAAAAATCCAGTAACATTTTGCCCGACCCGGGATTCGAACCCAGGACCTCGAGCTCAGCAGTCGCGCTTAGCGACCACTAGACCAACGAGACAGTCTGCAGTATTTTATTTTATGCTAATTTCAGAAAATCCTTCTGTAACAGCATTACAATGTTGAATTTTTTCTACTTTGTCGTATTTCGCAATTGACCGCTCGCGTCTTGACTACCATGATAACAGAGCTAAAATGGAAATTAATCTAACAAATTGCTCACAGCGGCCGTGGTTTGGACTTTGGAATATTGGGTAAGATTGGGTACTAGCATATCAGATGTCTAATGGACTTTACACTAATGCAAAAGGAACGTGGGTCAAACCGTGGGGCACAGTGAGTGTTTAATCTAAGTAAAATATCTATATCGACTGAAATGTGAGTGATATATTAGTATTCGCTAAGAGATCCGTAATATTCCACAGATTCATAGATCGGTAATCCGACTAACTCTGATGTGATAATATTACACATAATCTGTATGGATACCTACTATTCCAAACAGGTGGAATAATATAATTCGGATTCATTCATTTACCTGCCCTAATATGGATTCACTCTGATTATGACATTGAAATGTGATAATTGAGCATATTATAATTATTGCAATAGTTTTGCTACTGAATATTACCACTCAATATTTAATATTTTGTGATACATCACCTCAAAGGATAAAATATGTACCTATTTTAAATACGTTAAGGGAGAGTACCATCGATAGGCGCGAATTCTTTTTTCTTGCTCATCTCAGCTAAACAACACGACTTTATAGGAAAGCAAAGGAGAGAGAGAAATACTTAGTAAGCAAATAAATAATAACCGACTGAATCTGCGATGACTAAGATGCACAAACACGTGTTTTAATTGATAGTCACTCATAACTATCTTATAGGACAATACCCAGCAATATGGGTACCCAGAAAGTGTGGAGTCTCGCTACAACTGAAAATATCCTGTTTTAAGAGTTCATGTCTGCATATAAACGTTCGGGGCTCGTGTAGCCCGGGTTCCCTATATAACTGATACGGCAGTAGCTACGCCCCTGATATATACCTAGTTTATTAATAAAACTAGCTTATGCCCGGGACGTAAAAGTTAGGCAATGGACCGGTATCGCCAACGTACTACTTTTACCTGGCGAGCGATAAGGAGAGATATGCGGAGCTGACAGCTAACCTCCAGTAGTGGAGAGGCACTGCAAGAAGAAGTAAGCAGTAAGCAGATTAACTTAATCTGTAGAAGCAGTAAGCAGATTAACTTAATCAATTTTTATTTTTTTAAATTGATTAAGGGACTGCCAACTGAGCCACCGTGTCACTGCTCGCATCCATCAAATTTCAAGTTCCCTTTTAGTATTTACGTCTTAAGGGTGACGTCAGGCAGGCAGACAGGTGCGGCGACTGTCGCGGGTTCGAGTCCCGCTCGTGTCCATCATTTTTCAAGTTTCCCTTAATCAATTTAAAATTTAAGCCTAGCATGGCAACATGCATAAAAAATACAAAAAGTCATGTAATGTTTTTGTTAAAAAATCCATGAATTTTTTTTTTCTGCGGAACCCTCAATATTTTCATACTTTTAAGTAGCCTTAGATACTCCCTATAACATTAGCTATTTGCCAGTAAAAGTCCCGTCATAATCACGTCCAACCGTCGCAGATAAGCTGCATCCCACGAATCCTTAAAAAATTTGAAATTCAAAGTAGCTTTTATCAAACCTTATAACATCAGTTGGCAAGCTGTCGTTCATTGTGGCGTTCTAAGGGGAAGGCCTTTGTTCAACAGTGGACGTTTTCCGGCTGATGATGATAATGAAAGTCCTGTCAAAATTGCTCAAGCCGTCGCCGTCGCTAGGGAGTAACCCGCGAATTTTCCGTGGAACCCTAAACATTTTTGAAGTTCAAAATGGCCTATATTAGAACCCTGACTACCAACATCTGCCAGTGAAAATCCCATCAAAATCGATCCAGCCCTTTCGGAGATTAGCCATAACAAATAGAGAAAAACGATATTTTTGTTTTTTGTGTGTATCTTTTGTACTATGATATGCATTGAGTAAAAAGCTGTTATTTTGATGTTACAAACAGACACTCCAATTTTATTTATGTGTATGATTGTTATATAATTTTGTAGAATTAGCAAAAATTATGCTGAGGCAGTAATAATCCATGTCATCCACGTTGCTTCAACACGAGCGAGTAAACAATAGTTCGCGTCCATTCTCGTGCACGAACATCTCGCCACGGGATGGCGGACGAGAGGCGAGACACGAGACGAGTGTGTCGTGTAAACCTAGCATAATAATAGGGGAGCCCTAGCGGGGATTTTGGGATTTACTGAAGCGCGGCAGAATACCATACGGAGGGAAACTTTTACCCTATTCAAGTACTCCCACCATATATGAACCTATTTAGCGATGCGCGTCCAAGGCAACCGATTGTATAGATAAAAGATCGTTACACAAGCTCGAGCGCGTCAGACTAAGGCAAGGTGAGTTAATTTGAAGTAGAAAAGTGTGTATTTTCATAATCTGACGATTTGAACATGACGCAAGGAAACGGAAGTCACAAACTCAGACTAAGTAAACTTTTCTGATAAAAAAATACTCCCTATAAAATTATCAGATTATGAGGCAGCACGACAAAGGCATCGAGCCCAACCGTCTATATAATAATCTGACGCGCTCGAGAATTTTCTTTTTGCTTTTTTCGACATCTTCGTGTTGCCATACCGACCATGAAAATCGGCAGATTTATATTCCTCCGTTATCGTGGACGTTTACACTATTAATATCTGACGCTGACGAGTAAGTCAGAGGGACGGTTTTCTTTACATTTTTGAAAACCTGTACATGCTTCTCCCACCGCTGTATGTGGATACATCACATAACCTTTATTTACTTTTAGCATGTAATCTTTTCAATTAAATAGGTCTTCACGACTCTCAAGTAACAACATATTTAGCATCTATAAATACATAAATAAATAAATAACTCTTAGGCTCCCTTACTATAATATAGTAAAGTAGACAAATCACCCTACCCAAGGACTTTTTTAATATTCTATACTGATAGAAACATGTTATTTGTTGAAGTAGGTTAGGTAGTTAATTGTAGTTAGGCACTCGATATTATTATAAAATTTATTAGGCTACTAATAAAAAAGATTTATAAATCCAGAAGTATTTTATTGGTCTTTCAAAATACATACTGCCATTCGACTAACTTGCTTCTTTCTTTGTCACAATGTTCTCAGTCTCCCAATGCTTCATTTATCCAGATGATTTAGCTGATAAGTTAAATACAGATGTCATGGAATATTATGAATTTGTTGACTAAGTAACTATAATAATTAATAATGCTACACTTCAATTCTTACTACTTTAGATAATATTCATATTATTTTATTAATGCTATGATAAGGAATGTTTTTCAAAGTTAAATGAAACAAACAAACCATTCTAGTCCTTAACATTGTTATCAAGATATTTAGTATACTGTACAGCTAAATTTAGGTAGTGAAGTAGGTGAATTTAGATCTAACCTTTGTGAAGTAAGTATATAAGATTAATTGGAATGAAAACTATTTAAATGCATAATCTAGGGTTCTAGTACACAAATTTATACTTTGCTGATACATTTCTAAGAAGAGAGAATTATTTAAACATCAATCAATTTATCCAATTACTACTCTTATAGGTTTAGATTTACACATCAATTAATACAACAGTCTTTGTTTTGGCAATGGTATTGATGAATTACAGGATAATAAATATATAGAACTGAATGTATGCTAGATACATAAGTGCATTAACATTATTTTCAATTAATTTGTTGTTATGGATTTCAGTTGTTTCGAAATTGGAAACTTACAAGTTTTTTTTACACTGATGATGACACTTTTACAATAACTTTAATTAAACATCATCTATAGTTGGTAACCAAAATGCCATATTGGTGCAAGCAGAAGCCAACATCATGAACTTCGGGTTGAATTGTACACATTGTATTGGGGCAGGATGATCACCATTCAAAACACATACTTTATAACCAGTGTCAGCATTCCAGACGTGGACTCTTCCATCTGTTGATCCACTAAAGATATATTGTGAATCTGGACTAAATGATGCTTCTATTGGTATACCTTTATTATTGAGATGACCAGTAAAGGTCTGCAATGGAGTGCCATGATATGCATCTACTAATCTAATTATGGATCCGTTTGTACTTATCAACATTGTTTTACCATCACGAGAGAATTTTAATCCTGTCCAGTCACATTCTTTTTCCTGATTCAGTTTAAATGTGACAAAGGGACCTTTATCAAAAGATCTTAAATCATATAGCTTAATGCTTTCTGAGTTAACACCAGCTGCAAAAATAAGGCCTTCGGGATCGTATGCAGCAACAGGTCTTCCTGACAAATGCATTAAGCCTTGACAGTTTGGTGAACGTAAGTCCCATAAGCGCAATGTTTTATCCAATGATCCAGACAGAAATGTGTCTTCAACAGGTGACAAGCATAGTGTCACCACTTTTTTTGAGTGTCCAGGGAAGTATCTTATATATTTATTATCATGAAGGGACAGATACCTTATTGTATCATCAACTTTAGTTGAACTGTGAATAGCAGTGTTTTTGGCATGTGTGAAATGTATTAGATCAACACCATATTTTTTACTGTTTACTGTGATCATTTGTGTGCCTTTTTCACAGTCATATATAACAATTTGATCATCTTCACTACAAGATATTAATGTCTCGCCACTTGGAGAAAAGTCAATACTGTTTATTTTGTCTGTGTTTTCTCGAAACACCTTAGCCACTTTAAAACTTCGAACCACTTGGTCTACTAATTTCATCATTTATGATGTTTATTTGAAACTTTAGACTATAAAAGATGAATCCGATATTCATAAACAATATACAATACAAAATGTATGAATGGATTTTGGGTTCACTACATGGAGCTTGAAACTTGAAAGCACACACCGAAGTAGAGTTGTCATGCCAAATAAATATCGAATATCGATATATTTGTTTTTAAAATTAAGGTGTGTTTCCACGGCACATTCGTAGAGGTAGTAACACCACAGATAATATCTAGTTATTTTTGTATATCGCTGGCTAATCCACCAACACAAACCAAAACCTATGTATGTACGGTCAGCAGTCGAAAGGCTTGCATTTATACTGACTGATTTATACAGAGTCTATAACCACTAAGTAATGCCATAGATGAAAACTTGCAGCAATATCGTTCAATAGAGCTGCAGGACCGGCCCTGCGGCTCCCAGAAGGCCCGGATTCTTAAATCTTCGGAACAGAATTTATTGATACTTTTTTATATTTAAAAAAGTAATCAAATACTGATAGTGATCTATTCATTACTAGTTATACCCCACGGTTTCACCTATGTTAAATTTTCATTATTACAAATGAATCGCAAAGATCTTGGGCAGCAGTGGTGTACATCATCCTAAGGGAATCCCATTCATATTTAAAATCACGCCTGTTTCCTAGAGGGGTAGGTGAATCTCATGCTGTCCCATATAGCGATGAGAAATCGAACTATCGACTATTCACCGTGGAAAAGCTGTAACCTGCGAATTTCCAGCGTTTTCCTAATTTTCAAATAATTTTCAGTTCCCTAAATAAGTTTGAATTTCAAAGATTATTTTATTAGATATTATAACATCAGCTATCCATCACTGAAAACCTTGTCTAAATCGGTCAAGCCAGTTAGGAGATTAGCTGGAACAAACAAGCAGACAGACAAAAAAAGAGTTATAAGAATATAACTATTTGCAAGTGGCATGATATGACTGGCCCCTTCCAGGCTTAAGAGAAAGTATTAAGACATAGGAGATTCTATGATACGCAATAGAAGTTATGAAAATAATATTTATGTATTCATCAATTGATAAGGAAGCATCAATTAGATACAACTATAAACACTCAGGTACTATTTTAAATCTATAAGTGATGTTATATTTTTGTTATTATCAGTCTATGAAAAACAGTGTACAAACCATAAATGACCATAATGTAACAGCAACATAGAAATATAGGTAGTATAGGTGCCTCCATTAGCACATGTATAAAAAAACTCATTTTGGAAACAAAATGGACGGTGTTTAAATGGCGTTTGTCGTATTTGATAGTGATGTGAGATATTAAGCTTGTTAGGGCATTGAATCTCAGTAATACGGTATATCAAAGAGGAAAATTATCTCTACCGTTATATTGTCTAAGCAGTGTCTATCTTTCATTGATAATTTTATGGACCTACATTTTTGGAGTATGGTATCCATTTTGTGAACAACTTGTTGTGTGGCGTTTACAGTGAGTATTATCTACTTTTATTAATATGAAATATTTCCTAGTTACTTGAGTATTGAAACCTTTGTGTCTGTATTATTCGTTAACTGTATGTATGATTGATTATCACGATGTGGATACCTATTTATTCGGCTATCTGCTAATGTTAAGTACATGTTTTTATATACATAATAGGTACCTACTTAGTTGCTAAAGTGTCCCACTGGGTTAACTTGAGGCTAAGCATTTGATTATTGACTAATTCGATCTTTATTTTTATATGTATTTTAAATTGTAATTTGTCAGTCCGTTTAGTCATGTAGGAAGAATCATTCAATTTATGAAGCCTGTTCAATTAAATGATCTTTTTCTATCTCGGTACGTCTTATTTATTAGATTAAATTGGCGTCTATATTTTAATAATTAAATGTTTGTGAAATTGATGAAAAAAACAATAATAATAAGTTTCTAGGCTAGTTTCTAGGTCTGACGATAGTCAGAGGCGTGTCTATCACTGCAGTGATGCAGTAATAAATTGTTATTTCGTTCATCTGTATATTTCTGTATTATGTTAATTTTAGGCATAACTTTTGTTATTGATGTAATAATATGATGTAAAATCTCTGATAATTTTCTTTTTAATTATTAAATATTCAATCTTAATAATATTATAATACTTATTAAGTTTTACTAAGCTATCACATATGAATCCTTACCATTTTGATATATACATACTATATACTGTTATTAATAAACATACACCCACACAAACCACTAGCACAAAATATTAACATTTACCACTAGTAAAATCGTTACATTAATGTACATACTTTTGTGAATTATCATTTGGCATATTGTTATAAAAGCCTGCTTCGGCACAAATTTTAAATCACTGTCAAATTATATACAAAAACAATATACCCATGTGTGCTTACTTATAAAACATATAAATGTAAAGTTTTATTAGTATTTTACAACTCTTTATTTATTTGGTGGTTTTGGGGAATGAAGTAATCCAATAATTAGAATAAATATTTATAATTTGTTGAAATAACTGAAAATGAATTTAATGTACTTGATGAGTTTTGTCCTGTGCTTGTAATACTGTAATATATATACATATAATATATTGTGTGTCAGACATTATCATTTATGAACTGTTTATAATACTTTTTGAAGACTATGCTGTGTAACTGAACGGGAGAAGTTGTACTGCTATATGTTAATTGTGCTGTCATAAGCGTATAGCTTTTCCCCTTGGTTATGCAAGCAGAAACCATCACTGGCAGAAAATAAGAAGAAAGAACATGAAGATTGCATAATGGAATGTGCAGATTCATTATTTAATAATATGTGATTACATTTATACTAACATTCTGTTGGATATAAATTTTAAAGTAAATTAAAAAAAAAAACAATCTTTTTATACCTTTTGTATATTAATCTTTTACAAGCTTGTTTACTTTCACCTGTTCATAAAACATTTTATTTTAAATTATATAATTATTTTAACTTGTGTGCCTTGAGAAGTGTGTCAAACACAAGTATGCTACTGTACATTCCATTTTACTTATCAGTATTAATTTTATTTGTAATATGGAGTTAACTTTCATTTATTAGGCATAGTTCTCAGTTGATCTGGGTGTCTAAAAATAATTGATATAGTACATTAGCTCATGCTTGTGTTTGAACCTACAACTTCTGCATACAGAAGACCACTAGGTCTTCATACATACATAACATAATACCTGTACTAAGTAGGCAGAGATGTATAGTAGACCCACATTTTGCTAGTTATGCTGGGTCTTAATGAGTGGCAAGCTGATTGCCATTAATTGAGTGTAAACCCAGACTGCTGCTACTGTAAATAAATCCAACAACAGTACTCAAGCTAGGATCAAACCCAGTGTCTCACACTAAGCAGGCACTGGTCTAGGCTAAGACTAACTGAATTTATTACTGTAAAGATGTATTTAGTACTTAAATCATATAGAACATGTATGTATACTATAATATCCATTAAGTATTGGACTAAGTTTAATTATCATTAGGCAATTATAAGTAGGATTGTATCTTCAAAGCACACTTCATATAATAATAATGCTATGTTGTATTAAACATAATACATTGTTTGTTATATATTATGTTACAGAATAAAATGGACATACCGCAAATTAATTGGATACTTTTTGATGACAAAATAATAATAAGTCACTCTTAATAGAGTGATGGACTCATATAATCTATTTGATGATGGAAGCGGTATGTTGGAAGGACTTACTGATCTTGGTGGATCAGACAGCTTTGCTGGTAGCGCATCATCTGGAGTAGCTGGTGATAACAAAGACACTCCAGATAATAGGTGACTACCACATGCAATATTATTGAAGCTAAAGTGACCAAATGAGTTGAATTTAACCGTAATCTCTTTTAGTTACAGACAACCTTATAATCAAAATAGTGTACCTCAGGAGGGATCAATTCAAAAACTGGCTTCCTTTGGAGGACCTACTGCTGGTATTAATAGCAGTGCACCAGTACCTAACCCAAGTGCAGGTCCTCCTGCGCCGGAATACCATGACTATGGGAATTATCCACCACGCCCACGCTTGCCTCAGCCGCCGCATGCTCCACTTCATCCATCACATCATGTGCATCCTTCACATTCATATCCAGGATATCATCCCGGTCCAGAGCCAATGTATGCCATGCCTGAACAACCAGGTAAGTTGTAAACTTGTTGTATTTTATTGCAAAATATTTTTCATCTTCTGTTGATAGTATAACCATTCAACATATTGAGTTTTAGGCAGACTCACCAATGGCTTAGTGAATTTACCTAAAAGCCTGGATAAAATTAAGGCTTTTGTATGTACATAACATCCTACACTTACATACTACACTTAATTTTCACGAGTTATGTTATTGGTACTAATGTAATAGGGGGTGAGCCTATTGCCATCAACCAGGCACAAATCCAGACTCCTCAGGTGCTACTAAGAATTACCTAATGGAAAAACCCACTAATACTTCCTGACTTAAGATTCGAACCCCCTGGTTAGCAACACCTAGACCAGTGAGGCAGTCAATGAGGTGGTAATTATTAAGAAACAAATCCGTGACGGTTTCGCGTCTTTTCCTAAATAAAAGTAGCCTAAAACTAATACTCATTATATTTTTTTTTTTACACAGCTTTAACAAAACTCCCTACTCAGTAGTCTAGCAAAAAGCCATCAATGTAATAGAAGTCTAAATCAGTTTAGACTGATACATGATAAGAGATAAGGGCTTTCTAAATTTAATGATAAAAATCCCTTATAACCTTAGACCTTGAAGAAAGAGGCCCCTATTGTGTTTTCGGTTTCAATAAATATAGTAATGTTTTAGGTATTGGAGAAATGGGCGTATGGTCGGGCCCGCCGGGTGCTAACAGGTATTCACCTATTACGCCGAGCTACAGACATAGCTATGAACATCAACAAAAAATGCATCAATATCCACCACAACAGGTATAATATATTTTTATTAACTAGATAATTTCTACTATTTCACCACTGGCCACACTTACAAAGACTAGTAAACTGTTCAGAAAACATTATAGTGTATACAGTAGGTATTAATGCACATAGGAGTGTTTTCCTCACCAAACTTTAATCAGGCGAACAATCTCAATATTATAATGTCCAAGAGTGTCTGTAAACACAGGTCATTCTTAGATATGAAACATTACCCATACAAGCTTACATTAGCCATACCAGCTTACATTAGCCATACCAGCTTACATTAGCCATACAAGCTCACATTAGCGATACCAGAATCTGCCCGCGATGTTTTTGCGTTGGGTTATAAACTGTGGACTGAATTTGCATTCATAACCTTTTGGTCGATTTGGCGTGATTGAGTAACTAATATCAAAATTGACACAATAGGAATTATGCCTACGTGTATGGAATATTTTGTTTGTGAAACGCACTCACGACAGAAGAAAAATATAAAATGGGCGAAATTAAAAAAAAAAATCTCGGCATATTATGCTATCTCTGACTATCATTAAATTCAGTGTCCATATTAATTCTACATACATAAAGTCAGGCTTATTTCCCAGAGAGATATGCAAAGACCATGGATTTACATCAACACCATATTTTAGAATACATTTAAAATAATCGTTGTCATCATTCCTAATATTATATTGTACTAGGTAGTAGAATTAGTATGATGTATATTAATATGTATTGTATATGCTGCACACCAGGGTAAAAATATCTATAATAAAAATACGAAATAGCAAAAAATATCTAATTTAATTAAATGGTTGCATCTAGCTATTTCTTTTTTAATTATCAGGTATTTATAAAAAAACAATATCATTTGATAAACTAAGTTATGTTGTATACTTTGGAGTTTTGATTTTTGTTTTATTTAACAGGGCGCTGGAATAGGTGGGTTACAAGCACAGAATGGGGCATATCTACCACGACAACCCCATTTTTCACAGCCAACATCACAGCAAATATATGGACAACAGCAGGTAAATTTTGGTTTATCAACTTAATTACTACTACTTTATTTATTTTATGGATGTTAAAGACTTAATGTCATTGATTAAACAAGTATCCGGCATGTAACTTGGCAAGAGTAGTTAGATGCGCAGAAGTTGATTTTTAGGTCTCTTTGGTTACCAAGCAGGAAGTGTCATAATACCACAAACCATTTCATGGCATGTTTTCGTATAAGTTATACGTAAACATGCCATGAAATGGTTTATGATGTTTACAGTAAAAAGAAGCGAAAACTGAGACAAGAATAAAGGGTAACACTTTTACAAAGCAATAGTGACAAAAATCTACAGTTGAACTGTAGATTCTATTTGATGGAGAAAGGACCTCCATAACTTATTTACTACACTTACATCCGTTTTTGAAAGTGTGATCATCGTTTCTATACTCAAAAGTTGTAGTGTGATGTTCTACCCCTTTTGGCTACCACAATCGAGAATTTTTTTTAGAAAGTGGCAGGATAATCACTTCTTAGTTATTCTAAATATTAGGGAGTTATGTAGAGCTTGTTGCAAGCATATTGTTGCACTTAAAAATATATTTATTGCAGAGCTGTGTATTTAAATATGTATAAGGCAGCAAAAAAAGAAAAAAAATACTGGTCATGTTAAATAACATAATAAAACCATACGCCTATAACGAATCCAATAAT
Organism: Abrostola triplasia; assembly: GCA_946251915.1. Lineage (NCBI taxonomy): Eukaryota > Metazoa > Arthropoda > Insecta > Lepidoptera > Noctuidae > Abrostola > Abrostola triplasia. The sequence goes on from OX276423.1 coordinate 6,905,059, forward strand.
AAACATTCGAACATAAAAATGAAGAAAATGGTGCATATATGTTCACCAAACTGTTATGTTGTCTGTACTATGAAAGTGATTAAGTTTTCTTTTTTTTTCAGAATTATCCTAATTACACACAGATGCATCCACCAACTGCATCTAGAATTAGTCAACATCCTACCTATCATCAGCAAATGGACGTAAATCCCCATCAGTATGGTATACCGCATGGCCAACAAACCCATGCCCCAATTCCACAACATCAGTCACATCAAAATATGGCTGGTCATACTGGTGGTATGAGCTCTGGTATTCAAAGCCATCCTAATGTTCATCTCCATCATCCAGGTGCACCACCACTGCACCATGTACCTCGTCAGTCACCAGTTCCTCCATCATCAGTAGCGCCTTCTCATTCAGTACCGGCGCAAATGCCTTATGCATCACCTCATCATTCTGTATCAATGAATTACCAATCGCATCAAATACAACATCCTTTAGATGTGAATGTTACGAATCAGTATGGTGCTGTAAAACCAGCTGGTATGGAAACTGGGAGCCCTCAATATAGGCCACCATTTCCACAACTATCGCCTCAGATGTCACCTAGGGCACAAATATCACCTCGACAGCAGACACAGTCTCAATTATCTCCTCGACCAGTTATGTCACCTGTTAAAGGCCCTAGCGCATCACCACATGGGTCCCGAAATTTAGTTCCGTCTCCAGTGTCTACAGGACCGCCACCTGCAAGTGGGCCATTTGCGTCGCAGAATACACTTCAAGCTTTAGAACAAATGGTATTACCAGCTGGCACTGAGTACCCGTACCAACGCAATCCAGCATCTCCAGCAGTGTCACATGTTGTTTCATCACCATCACAATGGAACCAAAATAAACTGGCCCCTACTAATAATGTTACCCAAATTGAAAACAATGAACCATCTTCCAAGTCTTCCGAACCCGCAGTGACAGTTCCAGCAGTGAAATCAGAATTGGTTAAAAATGTACCCAATACTATCTCGAACACCGAGACAAAACCTATGGAAAAAATTGAAATAGAAAGTGACAGACCTCCTGAGAGTAGTATAACACCTCGTAGCTTTGTACCTCAGTCCAATGTTAATAACACTGTTAAAGAAAGCATGGCCATTATTGCTTCAAGTGGTAATAACTCCCTGACACCACCCGGTGGCATTAATGCGGCCTCTGCAGAAATTGTAGAAACTCATGAGAAGCTACCCGGTCCGCCGGCAGAAAAAAATATGGATAATTTATCGCTAAAGGATGATGAAAATGATGATAATAATCTGCAAAAAGCCTTTAGCAATGACCAGAAACTAGATGTAAAACAGAAAATGGTTGAAAATATAACTAAAGAAACTACTTCAAATCAAAGTACAGTAATGCCTCCTTCTACTGTAACTACCAGTAATGCTCAACAAATGCATATACCACCTCCTTTGACTAATGTAAACACTACTAGCCAATATGATGGTATGTCAAACATAAATGTCAATAGAAATTCAGGTTATATAACAGGCAATATTCAGAATGTTCCAGCAAACATGCCCAATATAACACAAGGGTTGCAGCCAAATATATCTACTAGTATCCCATCATCTGTTCATACTAGTGCTGCACATAGTGTATCCACTACTTTTCAAAGCAGCTCTACTTCAGTAACACAAGCAATTCCTAATATACCAACAAATTTACCATCAAACCATACAATGCAACATTCAAACTTAACTAATACTGTTACTTCCAGTGTTCCAATTCACAATCCTCAGAGCAACTTACTATCCATTCCTCCAATCCAAGGAAACCTGCCGCCCAATATACCTAGCAATTTACCACCGGTAGGTCAACCAAATGTTTCAGCAGGATTACCTATGAATGTTCCAAGTATTCATACTCCTTTACCTCCAAATCCACCTAACATTATTCCAAATATTTCCCACACTATAAATCCTAATATGTTAATGATGGGGCCAAATTCAATTCCCCATCCTAATATGCCCAACATATATCCAGCATCTCATCAACAAGAGAGAATGTCATTACAACAACAAATTCAAGATATATACTGTTTACCGCCTTCTAATGAAAATCAAGAAAAAGTGAGATGCCTACAGGAACGGCTAGCTTTAATCCAGCAACACGAATCCAATGATAAGTGCAATGGCGGTCCAAATTGTACCATACAAAATCCCGTATACGGAGCAAAAATGGTAGAAAGTCCACAAGTTACTAGCACAACAGGGCGCGGACGCGGTAAAGGACCTGCTAAGCCCAGAAAACCGAGAGCTAAAAAAGAAAAGTTCGTGACTTCAGCACAACCTTTAGATCAATTACCAGTGTCTGAAGATTGCGTTACAGCCGGAACTGGTTTACAAAGTAATTCAGAACTTGACTTAGAATTAAATGAAGATATTACTAACTTGGATAGTAGCGCTATCTCAATAGATGATTTAAACACTGGAAAAATAAGAAAACAAAGAGGACCCCGAAAAAATAAAGAGCGTAAGCCTCGTACTCCAAGAGAACCTAAGGTTAAGGAGTTAGGTGATAAACCGGTAAAAGAACGCAAAAAACGGGAACCCAAAGATCCAAATGCCCCTAAAAGAAAGAGGAATTCTAAAAAGTATGCTCTAGAGATACAAGCGGATACTACTACTTCGTATGATTTATTAGAAACTGATAATAAAGATAATAAACCAAGTGAATTATCATTGACTCAGAGTGTTTCTAACATCGAAACATCTAACGTTGCAAAACCAATGCCAGAACTATCATTAGATGAATCTAATGTAACTGATTTTGATGATATACCTGTTTCAAAAATAGCTATTAAAGATTTGCTAGAAGAAGCAGAAGCAAAACGAGAGCAAGGTGAGAAAGATGATGATATGGATTCCATTTTTTCAAAAAGAAAATCTTCAAAGAAAAGGTCTTCTGCTGGTGGAAGTTGCAAGAAACTAACTCTTAGAAAATCATTAGGTGGGAAAAGGAAGAAACGGGGAGGAATAGTACCCGATTCTGATGGTGAACCAGACGATATGATGTCTACACCTCCACCATCCCCACCACCCGAGGGTGACGATAGCTTGAAAAGGCGATCTGCTAGAAACACTCAGCGTAAAAAATATACGGATGATGTAATGTTACGTTTATCAGATGACGAATTTACTATGTCCACTCCTAAAGTTGAAAAAGAATGTAAGTCTGAAGATTTGGAAACCAAAGATAACAGTAGATCTGAAGGTATGCCTAAACCTAACTATATTTACGTCAATACGACGGAAGAGGATGCCATGATAGTCCAACATGTTTTAGCTTGTCGGATGGGTAAAAGAGAATTTAAGATTGAGCCATCGACTGGTGACATAGTTCCAAACTTAGAAAGTGGACCAAGTGAAGCTACTACTAGTATCGCTAATTATGAAACAGAAGCGCCTACTTCTTGTAAAGATGAAAATGAAGACATGAGTGATGAAACCGTTAAAGAAGAAAATACTTCTGAGAAAATTGAACTCCCTGTAGAAACTATAAAACTTGAAAATACTTCTGAAATTGATAAAGATAATCCTGACTTAAAAAATAAAAAGCCAGTTATGGTTGATGTGGAGGAATATTTTGTGAAATACAGAAATTTTTCATATTTACATTGTGAATGGAAAACAGAAGAAGAACTTTATAAAGGGGACAAAAGAATTTTTTCTAAAATAAAACGTTTTAAGCAGAAGCAGGCTCAACAAATGAATATTTTTGAATTGTTAGATGACGAACCTTTTAATCCCGATTACGTTGAAGTTGAAAGAATTCTGGATATGTCGGAAAATCAAGATCCTGCAAATAATACTGTTGTGAAACATTATTTAGTTAAATGGAAAAGTTTACAATATGAAGATAGTACATGGGAATTGGAAGAGGATATCGATGTCGATAAAATAAGACAATATAAGACATTCAGTGAAACTCCTCCTAAAGATAAATGGAAATTTAAGAAAAGACCTTCAGCAGATCAATGGGTTCAATTAAAGGAATCTCCTTTGTATAAAGGAGGAAATACATTAAGACCTTACCAACTAGAAGGTCTTAATTGGTTGTTATTCTCTTGGCATAATAATCGTAACTGCATTTTAGCTGATGAAATGGGATTAGGAAAGACTATACAAAGTTTAACATTTGTTAATTCAGTGTGGGAATATGGTATAAGAGGACCTTTTCTTATTATAGCCCCTTTATCTACCATACCTAACTGGCAGAGAGAATTTGAAGGATGGACCGAAATGAACGTTGTGGTATATCATGGTTCACAACAGAGTAAGAGTATGTTACAAGAATATGAGTTTCACTATAAAAATGATCAAGGTGAACCTATTAAAGAAATTACAAAATTCAACGTCCTTATAACAACATTTGAAATAATAGTGACTGACTTTCAAGAATTAAAATCATTTAACTGGCGTATCTGTGTCATTGACGAAGCTCATAGATTAAAAAATCGCAACTGCAAGTTACTAGAGGGATTACGACAGCTTCATTTAGAACACAGGGTTCTATTATCGGGTACGCCACTTCAAAATAACGTTAATGAATTGTTTTCTCTGCTTAACTTCCTTGAACCTTCGCAATTTTCAAGCAGTGATGCTTTTTTAAATGAATTTGGTCAGCTAAAGACCGAATCTGAAGTGCTCAAGTTGCAAGCGCTTTTAAAACCTATGATGTTAAGAAGATTAAAAGAGGATGTTGAAAAAACTTTAGCTCCTAAAGAAGAAACAATTATTGAAGTTGAATTAACTAACATTCAGAAAAAGTATTATAGAGCCATACTTGAGAGAAATTTTAGCTTCTTACAGAAAGGTATTGCTTCAGCAGCCAATATACCAAATTTAATGAACACCATGATGGAACTAAGAAAGTGTTGCATTCATCCTTATCTGCTTAATGGAGCTGAGGATCAGATACAATTTGATTATAAACAAGCCAATGGGGAAGATAAAGAAGCGTATTATAAAGCACTCATTGATTCATCGGGGAAAATGGTGCTTGTTGATAAATTACTACCAAAGTTGAAGGCTGGTGGCCACCGAGTACTGATATTTAGTCAAATGGTTAGATGCTTGGATATATTAGAAGACTATCTTGTATTTAGAAAATACCCATACGAAAGAATAGATGGTCGTATAAGAGGTAATTTGAGGCAAGAAGCTATTGATCGCTTTTCCAAACCTGATTCTGATAGGTTTGTATTTTTGTTATGTACTAAAGCAGGTGGATTGGGTATAAACCTTACAGCAGCAGATACAGTCATAATATATGACAGCGACTGGAATCCTCAAAATGATTTGCAAGCTCAAGCTCGATGCCATCGTATAGGTCAACAAAAAATGGTTAAAATATACAGATTGATCTGTCGTAATACGTACGAAAGAGAAATGTTCGACAAAGCATCATTAAAACTTGGTCTAGATAAGGCTATATTACAAAGTATGAATACTACCCAAGGAAAAGAAACCGGAATAAGACAATTATCTAAAAAAGAAATAGAAGACTTACTTAAGAAAGGTGCGTATGGCGCAGTGATGGATGAAGATAATGCCGGCGACAAGTTTTGTGAAGAAGACATTGAAATGATACTTGCACGTAGAACTCAAGTTATTCAAATGGAGTCTGAGAAGGGATCAACGTTTTCTAAAGCCAGTTTTGCAGCAGCCGATCAGAGATCAGATATCGACATTAGAGATCCTGACTTTTGGAATAAATGGGCCAAAAAAGCCGAAATTGATACTACTGAGAAAAAAGAAGATGTAGACTTGATTGTTACAGAGCCTAGAAAACGGACAGTTATTAAAAGATATGGTCATGATGATGGGCCCATGGAAATGTCTGATATGGAGGTTACACCTGATTCAGATGAGGATGAAGAAGGTATGTTACTCACTTTTACATCAATATTTAGTCTGTAACAATTTTAAAATGATTATAATTAAGTACCTACTTCAATAACATTTATTATTGCAATACAAGCTATTTTTCCGCTATCATCAGTTGTATGTAGTTATCTTAAATATATGTTGTGTTTGCATTTTTGTTTTATTGCATTGCTTATGTATTTTAAAATTAGCTTATATCAGTTAATACTTTTCTTTAAACTGAATCCCTTTCTAATACTCCAGTGATTTAATTGAATTTAAAATGAAATTACAATAATCTTCTTTTTTTAGGCATAAGTTTAAGAAGTAAGAGAAAGAAAGACAAACTAGGTAAAAAGGGTCGAAGATATGCAAGTGATGATTACATTCCGCGTCATGAAGGTGTTCCAGTAGATGAAGAGGTTGTTTATGGATCATGGACAAGATCTGAGTGTTTTAAAATAGAAAGAGGACTACTAACATTTGGGTAAGTGTTAAATCATTACTTGCAGATCTATTGTTTTAAGCTGACTTCTAAAAAAGGATGGGGTTTTAAATTTTTTTTATGTATGTGACCTCATGCCTTCGTCATTTATGAAGCGTATTGAAAAAATATTCTTTCAAGTGAAAGGATATAAATAAGTTTTTCACGATTGGTCCCATAGGATCATAGCAGAACTATCGTAACAAATAATATTGCTTTAGTAGTACGTAGTGATGACTAACATGACTGACCACTAACAAGGAAAAGTAGTAGGTCAACATACCCTGCATTATTAACCCACCAATTCCCTAGATTAAATATATTGTGTGTGGTTTCGTTTAAAAGGGCTTTTGGTAACCATTTCAAATACTTTTCTAACGACAGTCTAGGGCGGATGAATTCTAGGCAATATTAATAATCGTGAAATATTTAGTTTTTAATAAAAAGAATCACTTGACATAAGCAAAGTGGAAATCGTTCTACAGTACGTGAAATCTTTTAGGATGTAAAGTAAAAGGAATAAAATATTATTTTTCATGTATATGAGTTTAGGATTTTTGTAGGTTTATTTTATTACATAAAAAAATCACAATTTATTATTTGAATAATGGGATTTGGTACTGATGTGCCATACCTACCATTCATTAACTAATTCAGAATTAAAGTTATGAGATAACGAGAAGTTGTAAATGTTTTTGTAATGGTTTCAATGCTAAAACCAATAACAAGCTTATATAAAGTGAAGTGCATAAAATATTATTTTTCACTATTGAGTTTGTGTTTTTTTAAATGTTTCACTACATATTTATAGTAATAGACATCAATATAGTTACTTATCATAGACAGTTAAATAATTCTCTTTTGTCTCTATGTGTTATTTATTGGCTATTAAATTTGAAAATTCAGGTGGGCACGATGGGAAGAAATAGTGGAAAAAAATCAGTTCAGGAAAGGTTGGACAATTCCTGTGATAGAAGACTGTGCGCGAATTATAGTAAGTTGTATTTTTTTATTATGTAGTAAAGTAGAATTTGACAAAGAAATTAACTTACAAATCGTTTTTTTTTTTGGAATCTAGTTAACATACAGCTTTTCATAGTATACAAAAATTATACTTTTCACAATATCCTATAATTCACTTACTACATGATGACCTACCATGCTAATACCGAGAAAGTTTAAGACTTTCACTGAGTTTAAATATCATTCCTGATTTTTGTTGGTGTAATAATCCTATAATATCCTGTATATTGACAAATATTACAAATTAAATTTGAATTACAGGTTTTATATTGTCTACGCCATTACAAAGGTGACGAGAAGATTAGAAATTTTATCTGGGATCTCATAGAACCCTGTGAAAATGGAGAAGTAACAATATCTAGAAACCATAGTGGATTACATAACCCTGTGCCACGTGGCAGAAATGCTAAAAAGAAAAATAGGCCAAAGGATTTACCCAAGTCAAATGATTTACAAAAATGGGAAGATACAAGCCATTGGAGTTCGACAGAAAAATACGATTGTGAATTATATTTGGAAAATAGCTACAAGAAGCATTTATTTAGACATGCCAATAAGTAAGTTTTTTAAAACCTAACTTGTGAAATGTGTACTATACACCGGTATATTACCGGTCTTTGTAGAGAATACATTGTCTTTAGTTTTCAGTTATGTATATATATTAGGGTGGTCCTTATTCCTAAGAAAAAATATATATTTCTTTAATTTCACGGGGCAGCACATAATTTGATTATATACCATATGAGACGTTTCAGTTTTTTTTAATGAAGGATTCTTTTTTTTAAGGGTGTTACTGAGAGTTCGTATGATGTATTATATCAAACACGAAGTAATTGGTGACTACGCGACGCAAATAGAGAGTGGAGTTCATGCCAGGTATAATTGTTGGGTTTTATTTTTCCCTTTAATATTCGCTATCCTGTTTATAGGCAATTAAAGTTTGCTCAATGCATATTTTTTCATTCATTTTCATATAAAATGATAAGGCCATTTTACGCATTTTTCTAAGATTTCGGATGCCTATCTTACCATCATAAGTAGTCCTTAGAATCTAAATACATTATGTATAATATAGACCAATCTCTCGTATTGACACATGACTACATGTTTTCTGTAATATCATCGCAGAGTCAATTTCATAGTCATAATATTATGTATTTTTTATTACTCCAGGTTATAAACTATCTATGAGCCAAATTGTATCTGTATAACCTTTTTTTTTGTAATTGAGTAATTATCGTCAAAAAACTAAATCTTTTACATTTTGTGTGGGTGTGCTACACACACGACAACTCAGCCGACGTTTATCGAAGTTCGAACATTTTGTGAAATGGCTTTTTAAGAACAGAATTGGTATTTATTTAAGTTTGTGTAAGTCCAGAGTATGTGAACTTACAGTATATTATTAATAAGTTCTCGATGATGAGATTCTATTTGAAATTAGCTGACCTTACATTCCCATATTTAAATTTTGGCTACACAGTCCACAACTTTTAACAGTATTCTGTAGAGTAATTGATAAGATTGCGAACGAATTAATTTATTAAGATTTATTTTTTCAGTTCTTTAGGTATGCGTGTACCCCGTGGCGTGGATAGCACACCGCCGCGCCTGTGGTGGGATAGCGAATGTGATGTCTCCCTACTAGTAGGGACTTACGTTCATGGTTACGAGAATTATTTGGCAATGCGGTCAGATCCACAACTTTGCTTTGTGGATAAGTTGGGACCACCTGATGACGCTGAATGTACAGATATCAAGTGAGTATTTAAAACACAAACAGTTTAACAAGGTCGCATTGCCACATGTTTAAATGCCAAGTAGTAGTAATAGATAGCAACCATGTGTTCTCCAGAACAGTCGGTTGTCTACTAAGATTTGTGTTTCGGTTTCGTGAATATTAATATAGAACTAATTGTGTGACAGGAGTGAAGAGAGGAAGGTGCGAGGTAGTGTGGTAGGAGATGAAGATTGTACAGACGATGTGTCCAGTGGAGCTGGAGCAACATCTCCTGCCGCTTCTCCTCGACCTGACGATGACAGTACGCAAAGTAGCAGTGGTGGCCATTTATGGCCCTCAATGCAAGATCTAAATACCAGATTACGTAGACTAATCACAGCTTATCAAAGAAACTATAAACGCGAAGAACTTAAGATGCAACAAAGAGCTAAGGTGCGTAAATACTCATTACTAGTATATTATACATTTTTTTTAACAAATAATATTTTATATGCTTTACAATTACTTAAACTACCTACAATGAAAACAAAAAATATATATTATTATAAGTTATACTATAAAAAGCGTAAGGGGATATCCCGGACCGTCACGTGCTCAGTCTGCGAGACTACTTGTCAAATCGGTCTTCTTAAATCACATAGAGGGCGTGCTATTGTCCCCTCACCCAATCAGAGCCGGAGCTACTCAAGGCTCAGTGTGTTACCTCTTCTATTTTCGTAATATATAAGTTTATTAAGTAAGAATTTCATCCAGAAGATGGAGCGAAGAGAACGTATGGATCAGCTAGCCAGAGATGAAGTATCACAATGGCGTTGGACTCGTGCTGATGAAGAGGCTTTCCGGCGAACGGTTGCATCTTATGGAGTCGAGTTCGACCCGACAACTAAAAGTCTTCGTTGGAGTCGGTTTCGAACATTGGCTCGATTAGACACTAAGAGTGACGATGCTTTAACTGATTATCTAAAAGCATTCATGGCCATGTGCAAACGACAGTGTGGACTATCTGTAGGAGAAGCTGAACTACCTACGAGAGCTGATTTAAAGGCGGAACCTATTGGAGAAGAGAGAGCCATAGCTACTCTTGAAAGGTAAATAGTTTCTAATATTTTTTTACAATCGTTATTATTAATTAATGCCCGCGAATTTGTCCCAGTGAATTTTGATTAAAAATCCTATATGTAGCAGCAGATTTATCTATTTTAATCTGATTTTATTAACAAATTTCTGGGTGTTAATTTTTAAGCCGCGGAATCCTAAATAGTTTTAAATTCAAAGTAGCCTATATAAGACGTAATAACATCAGGTATCTTTAATTGAAACTCCTATCAAAATTGGTCTAGCCGTTTTAGAAATTAGCCTGAACAAACAGACTACTGTTAAACGTATCGTATATACTTTCATGTACATAATTTATACTAAAAAGCTGTTATTTCAAACACACACTCCATTTTTTATACATTTTTATTGGTTTATATTTATTTAAAATAAAAAAATAAAATCTTTAGTATAGTACTGTTCCTCAAACTTACAATATGTTTTCTGGATTATACGATATATAGGAAGTGCTTACTAACTCTGAATGTTTTCTCAACAGAATTGATCTTTTACGAGTATTACGTGAAGAAGTCGCCCCACATCCTGCACTAGACACGCGTTTGGCTTTGTGCGAGCGGTCCCCAGAAACACCGCCGTGGTGGCAACCTGCGCGACACGACAAACTGTTAGTTTTAGGAGTATGCAAGTAAGTGTCATAGTATTAAATAAAGGTGTATTCCACGTGAGGCAACATTATTAAACTTGGCAAGAATTATTCCCCATTATGCTATTTTTTGGAAAAAAATAGGGTATAACTTTGTGAACTTCAAGTTAAAAAAATAAAAAAATGTTAATAAATATTTATTAAAATTCGAGTACACTTTTTAGATACTAAAGTGTCTTTAAAGAAGTATAAATGTGACTGGTTTTGTTTTTTTAATACTACCTTCAGTTAGTAATAAATTTAATCCCCTCTTTCTCGGTAACTACAGGAGTCTGGAGCGAGGATGTATATTAGGTGTAACATAATCAAAAATGATTAAAATCAGACAGTTGCAACTTTTTTTCCGTCCGGTTCACATGGAATGTAACATCAACCTCATAATTATAATATACGTTTATTTTATTAAAGATTTTATTAATTAATTTCATCAACAAATATTAATTTCAGACATGGTTTGGGTGACACTTATAGTAAACTATTCTGTGACCCTAAAATGCCATTCGCCGATTGCGCCAGCAAGTGGTATGCAAGTCATAAAAGTAGCACCAATAACGAAGCCCAAAAAATTTCTTCCGACGAGGAAGACGCAACTATTTCTGAAGAGGTTGCGGGTGAAACGCGCATGTCGCTCAGACGCAGCAAAAGAACCTCTAATGCCTGCGAACGGGCGGTAGACGACGACACCGACGCCCTCTCTGAACTAGAGACGCTCGCTAAACTCGGGCGGATCGAAGAGACGCTACCTCCGGAGCGCTGGTTCTCTGAGCGCGCGCTGGAGACGCGACTGCACCATATCGCACACGCCGTGCAGAACCGCGAGTGGCCCGCCGCCGCCAAGCCCGACGCGCACGACGAGCGCAAGCAGGGACCCAAGCGGCACATCGCCATCGACGTGGAGACCGACCGAGCCAAGCTGCACGCGCTGCTGTCGTCCCCGCAGGCCGCGCACTCGGGAGGCGCGGCGGGCGCGGCGCCGGGCGAGGCGGGCGCGCCGCCGCCCGCGCACCAGCGCGTGCCCGCCTCGCCCGCGCCCGGCGCCGCGCCCGTGGACCTGTCGGCGCCGCTGGACCTCAGCGACGTGCACGACTTCTCCGTGGGCCGCCGCGCGCCGCCCGAGCCTCCGGCGCCGCCGCCCGCCCGGAGCCGCCTGGACGACACTCTGAGTAGACTGATGAAGAGAAAAAATGTGGTAGGTTCCACCTATTATTTTAATTGCGAGCTTCGATTACGATTTTGTTGGCTTAAATTTCCTTTCCGGGACCTTACTATGTATGCTCTACAATCCTGTGTATGTATTTTTCGCTGGATATTACTTGGGCATTCTCCGTTGATATATAGGTTTCTTGTGGGAAATAAACATAATTCCAAGAGACCTTAAAATTAATCCCTTAGGGGATAAAAAAGGGGATGGAAGATTTAATGAGAAGATAGTAATATCTTGAAATCAAATTCCAGGTTTACAGTGGAAAATAAGAAACAATATTACAAGCGTCTTTAAAAACTTTAGTATCGTGTAAATAGTTATTTATTTGAATATACTAACTAACAGTCTAAATAAACGCGTGCGAAACGGCAGGCAAAAGCTAGTCATGAAATAAATTTAAAATGTGTCGAAGTGATGTTAAATATTATGTAACATAACGTCATCAATTAGTTAACAGATGGGAAACTACTGCTACGATTGATTGGCGACCTTCATTTTGTACGCACATTAACCATTATTTAACAATTTTGCTAAATTATTACGACCTCATAAAATTACTTGGGTTATAGTTTCCTTTAAATATATTTTCGTTTTATTAGAGGGTATAGGATTAAATTATAAGAAAAATCGGTGAAAACATTGAATATTTCTATTATTTTATTTTTAAGGGTATTAAGAAGTATAAATAAAAAAACAACACTACTTACTAACATTAACGACCCATAAGATAATACTTAATATAAAAAAACATCAATTCAATAAGGGTTATTTTTAATCATGTCATGTTTTTATCAATAACACTGTTTCAATAGTGCCACATCCTTCGGCATCTCATACTGACAAGTGTCACCTGCACCTTGCTAGAACGCACATACTAAATTCTCTGAAAGATTAACTATGTTGTGTTAGTAATTTAAAAATCTCTACTCTCTTTTCTATTTCTCCCAAGGTCTCAATGTCCAGTTCATCGTATACTTTTTTTTATAATAACAAACTCGTATAATTCCTTTCCAGCCTGCACCAGAGCAGATAGTTGGAAAAGAAAAGAAAAGAAAGAAGTTAGATGAAATCGTATTAGGATTATCAGCTGCTAAATGTAAAAGCCCGTCGGCATCGTCATCTGAAAGCCCTCGTGGCCGAAGCGCCAGCGTGCTTCCTGACGTGACAGTCACTCCGGCCGCACCTCCTTCATCATCTACTAGTTCTTCTGTTCAGAAACCATTTTCGGTCACGGTGACGAATGTTCCATCACCTCAAGCTTCATCTAAGGAACTGTCTTCGTTTTTGCAGCAATCGCTAGAGCAAACAAAGATGCCTAAAGCTTCTGCTGTGCCACCGATGAAATCTTATTCTCATGAAGCAAAGGTAAATAAATGGTTAGCTGAACAGGCTACAGTTGATACACGGCGTCGTGGGGTGGCTCCGCGATTGGCTCCTGAAGAACACGTGCCTGTAGTTCATCGCGTCACTGGCAAGCGGATTGTTGGCCCTAAAGCACCACAACTTAAGCACCTCGCCCAATGGATTGCCGAAAATCCAATGTACGACATTGATTCCAAGTGGACGGAAGGTATAAAGGAGCATATAAAGTTGCCTCAAGATGTGCGCAGTCAAAGACATTCACCAATGCAAGCTACCAGTAGCATGAATGAACGCAAGAAAGGTCGACCACCTACACTTGATTCTCCATCTTCTAATGTTATGGCATCAAATTCTCATATGAGTCAAAGTTTGGCTGGTTTAAATCCTGCTATTTTAGCTAGTCTGTCCAGTCTTAGTACGTTTGATCCTAAAACATTAGCTGCAACCCTATCCAACTTAACAGGCTTTGATCCAAAATTACTAAATACATTTGACCCAAAGTTATTATCGAGCTTGAGTAGTTTTGATCCTAAGAATAATCCATTATTGAACTCCTTTAACAGTATGCCAAATTTATTAGGAAACATAGCCGGTGGAAATATTTTCGCTAATTTAGCAGGATTGGGACTGCCTGGATTTTCGTCTCTAGACATGAATAATCTTGGTGCACCAAGTGTACCAAGTGATAGTAAATCCAAATCTCGAAAACCCACAGAAAGTGGTAATGCCTCTAGTTCTAAATCTGCCAATTCACAATTTCCGTTTGTATTTCCAAATCCTAATATGTTATATCCTCAATTAGGATTAAGTGGGCTAAATCCATTTGGTATGCATTCTGGTATGTCGTCAGCATATGATGCTCTAGGATTATTAAGTAATAATATTGTGGCCAGCTCAGGAGCTTCCACTTTGCAAGGTTCAAACCATAGCTCTTCACGTAGTAGTTCAAAAACAACAACTCCGCGATCATCGACTGTCGTGACAAATTCGTCAACTTCTAGGCAGCAAAAGGTCTCTGATCGTCAGCAAGCAAGTCAGTTACCACAAATTCATTTACCTCCCGATCCTTATTTATTAGAATCTCTGTCAAAGCAGTCTTTAAATTATGAATCAATGTTAAGATCGGACAAAAGACCGCGGGACCTTGACAGTCACGAAAACACTGCAACCGATCTGTCTAAGACTGATAAAAAGAAACTGCCATTTGATGCATTAAGATCACAAGTTCCTCCTGAATTTGCCGCCGTCCAGGAGAAACTGTTAAAGGGCGACAAAAAAGATATCGACATAAGTAAAATGTTATTGGAACAAATGGCTTCTGGAGCTCTGAGTGCTAGTCTCGTGAGTTCTGCAGAATCTAAAAAAGCCAAAGACGATAAGGAGCTTTCCGAAAAGCTTTCCAAAAGTTCTACTGAATATATTTCTAGATCATTAGCGGCAGAGGACGGTGGTTCTGGTATTACTCTTGCACATAAAAGAACCCATGACGAAATTACTAACGAACCAGAAAACTTGGCACTTACTTCATCTGAATTGAATGCCGTTAAAAAGTTAAAGGAGAATCCGACTTCAGAAAAAAAAATTACTGTCGAGAAGCCTGACCCCTCTACACATACAGGGGAAATGGACCTTGAGGACTTAATAGCACCTTCAACGGTGATTAAAACAGGAATGAAGGCGGACTTTGATGGCAATGTGCCTAAATTACCACCCTCTGAAACGTCAACTCCAACAACTAGCTTTGATAGAGACGAAAAACCACAATCCAAGCTATTGAGTTCTTATAATGATGAGTCTAATGTTCAAGGTAACGATAACACATCGAATGATGACTGTACTGAAAATTTTGAAAATGATTTGAAAGACAGCTGTGGCAATGATGATGTTACCAATGTTGGAGATTTGTCTGCTAATGACGTTGCCCGTCGATGTAATAGAAAGAAAACTCGTAAATCTTCTGAAGAAATGCCCTTTACATGCCCGCGTCGTGAATTAAGATCAAGCTCTGGACGTCAGTCAACGGATACAATTAACACAAACAATTAAATTTCTCGGTTGTATAAATATAATTGATTGAACTCCAACTACACCGGATAATTCACCGTAAAACAGAGTTTTAAGAATACACAAACAGTTGCCCAGTTTCTCACGAATTGAGGGTTATCAAGTTTTATATAAAAATGGTGAAATCAATAACACCTTCAGTAAAAATAATTTTCTGGCTTATTCTAGATTAAGAATTAGACTAGTTTTAAGAATAATATTCTTATTTTAAACTTGTATAATAATAACAGAAGACTGGATACTCCACATACACAAGTCCACAGATGTACTCGACTTTCTTCAACAGTACGTTATTGTATTAGTTAGAAAATACTACATATTATTCAATTAGAACAAACTTTATTAGCATTCGCAATCAGAATGATTAACAAATATAATAGCGATGTGGCTTAGAATTTCATTACGTAGTTTATACGATAAACTATTGACACTATAGAGATCTCTTACAAATAATGTAGATCAGTTTCTATTTGACTACTATTTGTATTAAAAGTAAGTTAGAAATGTCAAGTAAATAAATGTAAAATCATTGATGATGAGTGAAAACATGTTAAAATTATTCCTGATTTTAATATTATTTCTCATGTTTTAATTTAGTTAAGGTAAGGTTTAAGTCAAACACTGAATGTGATAAAATATTTATTACATGTATTCTTATTGTTTTACACTGCTCTATTGATGAAATGTATTATATAATTATGTGACAAATCATAAAATAAACATAGAACTGATAACTTTGTCTATTAATTTTAATGTATTATTATTACGCTTTGATGTCTATTGTCTAGACGGACTGTAAAAGTGTCAAGACCCTGACACCGTCGAAATTTACTGCACCTATGAGGCTATGACTATAATGTTGTGGTTATATACTCTTTGCATATGACTAAATTCGACGCGGAAATGGCAATGGTGGCTCGGCAGAAAAGGCAGCAGCTCCTTCCTTCCTATGTGCTGTAAGCGCGCGGCATAATAATTATGTGCGGTGAGCGAGTACGGGTGGCAGGATACTGCCTGCGACCGCTCGCGACTTCAGATACAGTATTGCGCTGCCGCTGCGCGGGAGTCGTCTAATAGCTCGGGGTGCCGCGGGCGGCCGCTTACCCTTTAAGTTTCACAAGCGATACTATTCTAAAAGGGTCAACTTTACATTAAATCGCAGCAATTTGAGGCTTTTTTCGTGTAAAGATATTATTATTAAAGCTTTCCTGAACGTTTCAGTACGCGAAGCTTTATAGAGACAGAGAAAAAAAATCCTGAAGTTTCGAAATAATTTATTTACGTATAAATGACGAAGTCGTAGTCGTAACATGTCGCAACATAAGGTAAATTGTATTTCTTTACACGGTCAGACAAGTGATAGCGGATTTAAAGTTAAGAATGAAAGTTATTTTGGCTATGTTAGTATGGTGACCAAAAACGTGTACGCCATAGTAACTTGTTACATTATACATCAAGTTGTGAAATCACAATGTTGTCGGACTTTGACCTTGATCATGCATGACCTTGATTTTAGGCATGGCCTAGGCAATTTTGCTTCTGATTACAGAAATACAATAGGAATGCACTTCTTTACTCAAAATAAACCCTATAAACTGGGGTTTAATTCACAGTCCTTCCCGACCTTTTTATATTCTTTAGATGCATTCTTTAATTCAAAACATGAAATATTTAAAAAAAACGCGTTAGCGTAATGCATTATATGGTGGGATTTTGTACTTAAGAGTTATATTATTACAAGGATGTATCCTAGTAGAGGTCAGTGATATATTTTCATATTAGATAGGTATTTCCATTGAGATATACACATGGAGGGGCCCTATTCTTCTATAGAAAAAATACCTTATACTTATATGCACCAAATCGACATATAAACATTAAATAGCATGTTGTCTCTGTTTAACTAGGCCATTACTGCATAAGTTGAAAGAGATAAATAATAGTTTGACTCTTCGAATCTTGGCAACATTCTTCTGTGACGTCAATCATTTCAGTTTGCGTGGCTACGAATAGGCTACTGCCCCATGTTTAGTACGAGATCTGTGGTAGATCTACTGTCAGTTGGTGTTTAGCTTGTAATGTTTTTATTGTATTTGTGAAAAGTACGCGTTTGTTTTAGTTTTTAATGTATCCAAGGTTTTGCCAGATACTTAACAATCATGCCCTCGTGCTGTATAAAACAATGTAGAGCAAGCAAAAGCCAAAATCAACCTACTGACTTTTTATAGGTTAGTAACCGTATTTCTCTGTTATTGTTAAATATTGTAAGGTTTTTGTGATAAATTTTAATACAAAATGATAATAGTAGACTAAACAATAAATCAGTTAGTCGTTTATAACTATAAATACCTTATTTTCTATATCGAACTTACACATTGTTTGTAAACAAGTTTGCTAGTGATGTGTCATGCGATGATCGAATCGATGTTGGATTTCTGTAAGTTACGCCGAGTTATAATTTTGTGTATTTAATTCTTTAAAATTGTATAAATTTGGGCAACAGATTTCCTACGTATACTGTAGATTTGTTGAAACTAGATTTAGTTTATTCGAGTCCTTGGGTAGTTTGGGATAATGAGTCAATAGATTAGAATATCGACAATGATGGCATGGTAATGGTGTTGTGATTACATATATTTTTAGACAGGTTTAGATTTTAGAAAAATAATAAGTACGTAGGTTCAGTATTTTGAAATATTTTGCAATATACTTTAAAATAGCAAATATAACAGACTTATTTCTTCACAAAATCTCTTTTAATAAATAGATAATTAGAAAAAAAATCTGTAAATACCTTTAAATTTTAACATACACCATACACAGTTAAAGTTCTTAATAATCTCGGTAAATGATGAATATAGTAATGCTCGTAATTAAGTTCCAATCGATTACAGTTTAACATAGCTTATTGTTAATAATTGGATCCCAACGAGGTCAACATTTCAACAATCGATATAATCAAGAAATACCAGACAGTACATCACTAGGAAAGGCCGCCATTTTGTGCGACCTAAGTTTTGTAGGTATACACGCAAATTTTGTAGGTAGGGCCCCTCCATGTGTATATCTCAATGGGTATTTCATAAACATACTACATGTCAACTGTCACTCATGACATTGTCAAAATAAGAATATTCCGGAGTAGGACTAATGGTTTTTATTTTATTTCTAAGTGGTGAAATGTAACTCCGTAGCTCAGCCCTTTATAGTATTTGTGTTGTGTATTTAAATGACATATTAACTTATAGTTACATTGTTTCTATTGAACGATTGTTTTGGCAAGTTGTAAATATTTATCACTCAAAATGGAAGACAGAGCAGCTAAGTTAGCGTTGGCACGAAAAAAGGTACCCAAGTATTGTTTTTACGTGTTTACTAAAATCAATTTTGTGTATTTGTTCTTTCTTTGGTTTTGCATGAGACTACTTTTACATTCAGTAAATACATTTTAAGTACTTACCGTGTTCAACTAAATCAATTTTACTGACACGTCATTGTATTTCATACAAAAAATATTCACTCAATCAGCGTATATTGGTATAAACCCTCGATGAATCTAATAAGCTGAACAACATTTTATTGCTTTTGCTCAAAACATGTAAATAATACATAATTTTATTATAAAGTTGTAGGTTACATTGGTTCTTTCCTGGGTTTAAGTCTTTTGCTGAATCGGGCATGTAAACCTAAGTTGAAATTCAGTATCATGTTGTATGCATTATTAGCAAAACACTTAAGTTTATTTAATCTTTAATATGTAACTGAGTTATGTAAATCTATAAATTTAACTAATGTTGAATATTTGTGTTTAAGCTAAAAGATCACCAGGAGAAAAAAACAATTAGTGTACAAAAAGATGATGATAGTTATAAAATGGATCTTTTAACCACAGATAATTCTTTCAATTCAGTAGTTAAAAATAATGAAGAATTGGTCACTAATTTAGATGTTGTTGCTGAAAAAGTTGAAACTGGTGCCTCCGCAGTTTTAGACACAAGTAGTTTAAAACAAGTGAATGTCACAGCAGATGTTACCATTCCGGAAGCAGATATTAATATAACAGAAATATTGATTTCAAATAAGAGAAATTTGGAATTGCAAGTTTATGATTTGCAATCAAAGTTGGGTCAACTAGAAGTAAATCATGGTTTAGTGATTAATGAATATAAAACATGCACCCAAAAAATTAATGATTTGGAAAATGAATTAAAGAACATAAATAACAAATTTGTAAATGCTACGCAGGAGCTTTTAACAAAAGAGTCAAAGATAAATGAACTAAGTTCTGTCAAATTATTATTAACAGAAGAAAATGGTAATTTAAGAGAGCAACTAGAGTTCACTAAAACTGTAGTTAGTGCTAAAGAAGCAGAAACGGATTCACTTCATAATCAATTATTTAATCTTCAAAACCAGTACGATGTTATTCACCTGCAACTACAGCAACTAACAAATGGGTCTCCTGATGGTCTACCAAGTAAAAAACCATCCCATACAGAAAACACTGAAGTCATGTTACAAAAAATTTCTAATTTGGAGCAACAGTTAAATTTATTGCAAAAAGAAAGAGATCAGATTAACATACATTATGAACACTATGTTGCTGAATTGAATGGACAATTAGGAGCCGTCATTAAGAAAAATGAGGAACTGACTAGAGAAGTTGAAAGTTTGTCAAATAGAGAAAATAGTTTAATTGAACAAATAAGTGATATGGAAATCAGAATACAGAAGTATAAAATTGATAAAAACAATATTGAAATAATTCACGACACAGATGCATTAAAAATTTTGCAAGATAAATTAAGTAAAGCTCAAGTAAGTAGTGTTTATTTTTTTATTTTATTATATTATATTCTTCACATAATTTTATTGTAGGCTCAAATAGTTTCTATGAATCCTGATTATATTATAGGTTTATGTATGATATATTATAAATAGTACACACTTATGTCTATACATATCTATACTAATATTATTAAAGAAATTAACTTTTTTGTTTATACTAAATGGGCTCCGAAACCACTGGATGGATTTTAAGCAATTTTTTTACCAATAGAAAGCTAAATTATCAGAAATAAAATTAAATAGGTTATAATTACAAAAGTGGAATGCAAATCATTCAATCATTGTTGCAAGCATTTAACTATGGTCAACTAACTATACTTGTATGTGAATTGATGTTATTTAATCGTGCATAGTACAATTTATTTCCTTTGTTTCTATACAATTTATATAGATTCAGGTTGCGCGTGGGAATTATTTTTGTTTTTCTGGGAATATAGTAGGTTTTTTAGCTCACCCTGAAAGCCCATTTTAAATATTGGTAAAATAATTTTAGAAATTGGATTTGAGATTTAAACATTCTAACTTTACTTATTTAGTATTGATACTTTTCTGAATAAATGTGTTTTCAACCTTATTATGGGGAAACTAAATTAGTAATATTTTTTAGGAAATTCATAATACGTTGCAAATCCAGCATGAAGAACTTGAAAAAAAATATGCTGAAAGTCTGTCCAAAGTTAAAGAGCTATCAGAAGTTAAGGAGGTGGAATGTAATCATGATAATATCAGTCTTACCAAGTTAAATGCTGATATGACAAGTGATAAAGTTGCGGCACAAAGAGCAACTGAACAAAACAAGAAACTGAAACAAGATTTGCAAGGATTGGAAGATGCATTCGTGAAAATGGTAATTTATTTAAATTTTATCAGTGTCGCTTATATTATATGCTATATCATTTAAATAGGAATATTTAGCACTTGTTTCATTTCCTACACTAAACTTTCTTGGTAAAATTAATCTAGTTTGTCTTGGACTCAGGTCCTCATTAAAGCGTGACAAAAGAATAATACATATTATTATAGTTTTACTCACATGTATAATGAGAATGCCCGACTGGTTTCGGACTCAAACGGGGACCCTATTCATGAGGTGACGCGGCGGAGTCGTGAACTGAACTTCGGTTTGCAACTCCGCCGAATATGTGAGGATACCTCACACGATATATTTAATCAAAGACCTAAATAAAGTACAAAATAATAATTAAAAAATAAAATTCAGGATTTCCAATATTAACCGTACAAACGTTTGGATCCTTATTTTAATTACTTGCTTAGTCCCTATTATATTCAAATCAATACATTACAGTCCAATCCAGATTTTCGCATTTAAATTAGAAATTTAAATACGAGTGGATAAACGATAGACTGTCATTCTGCTGTAAAGATGAAGCAACTCTTAGATAATTATGTATTAAGCTTAAGTAGTAGATAAAGGTTGTTGTACTAAAGCCGTTCCGATAAAAAATCCGATACCGACCTTATTTATGTAAAGTGAAGTGAATAAAATATTATTTAACACTTTTAAGTTCGTGTGTTTTGAAGGCGGTTTTTAATTTTTTATTCAAAATTTTAATTATTTATAGTACTAAGCATTGAGATTAGTAAACATCAGTGGAAATGAAACCAGAGAAATAGAAGTCCAGAATTTCTCAGATGATTCCATATGGTCATTGGTACAATAATAGTCATTTATTCACTAAACAATTTAAGTTGTGTTTGAAATTACGTTTAAAAAACAACATACCTAATAGGTTAGGGTAGGAAATATAGGAAAATAGTGCAAAAGTAGAATTTATCAAGTATTATAGGAAATATCAGTTAATATTGATCTAATTAATAATTAATATATTTCAGAGCAAAGATAAACTAGAGTTAACGGAAAAAATATCAGCCGAAAAGTATTTGAATCGGGAACTCACAATTAAACTCTCTGAAATAGAAGAAAAGGCGAAAGATATGCAAATTAAATTAAAAGCCAAAGATGAAGAAATGATTAGGTTACAATCAAGTTATCGAGATATGGAAAAGCAGTGCGAAATATTAATACAATCAAGTAGAAATGATAGTACAATAACTCCGCAAGTAATTGAGCCAAGTATGATAATAAATAATGAGAATGAAGAAGCGGATAATGATTTCAATTCTAACCACAAGTCGTTGACAGAGCAAATTGACAATAAAAACAATCTCAGTCTCCAAAAGGAAGATGCCATGTTAAAACTTCAGGATCGATTCTTGAAAATAATGGGCGAAGTTGCTGATTTGTCAGATGAAAAGCATAGGCTTGAACATATTATATTGCAGTTACAAAATGAAACTGAAACCATTTGTGAATATGTTGCTTTGTACCAGCAACAACGAAGCTTGTTGAAACGTCGCGATGAAGAAAGAAGTGCACAGTTAAAAGTGTTTCAACAAGAATGTGGAAAACTGAAATGTGAATTAGAAGAGTTAAGTGGAATACTAGCTAGATTTGCCGAAGATAAGGAATTATCATCTTATTTCCAAACTGAGTCGAAGCGCAAGGACATGGAAAAAGTAATGACCTTACTATTAAATCTAAAAAACAATTCCTTAATAGACCCCAAGAAAATTAATATTGAGTTTAAAAACTTTTACCCATGTAACTGTTGTTCTGGTAAATTAATAGATGTATAGATATGTATATACCCTAATTATGCATTAGTACTTATTAATTGACCACTTCTTCTGTATATTATGTGGTTTGCATATGATTTTGAATTAAAGATAAAGGATATAATATATACCTACCTACCTAAAGATAAAGTTATAGCATATAATCATATAAAATAGGAATATAATGTATACAAATTGATTTAATTGCATTTTTTTTTGTTTAAAATAAAATTTATGTTAAATTATATGTTTCAATTTGAATTGAATACCTTGTATAATTAGTCAAAAAACACATAGATATATATGTATAGTACACCCACGTTTCGCCAGTTATGTAATAGACCCCAAAGTAACGGGATCGAACCTATTCCAACCTCCGTGCTACTACTGAGAATTACTTTCTTTTACGAGTGATGGAAATGCATTATCCACACCCTGCCACTGGGAGACTACGGGGGTATGTAGGACTCAACCCCATGAACCTAAAAAGGTACACAGGGGACTACCCCCTAAAAACTTCACTGCGCTCCTCATGGCAGGGAGGCGTGATCGCAATCGCTTTCTGCTACCAACCCGACCAGTACCGAGAGAATTACCTAATGGAATAACAGTGGTCTTTACCCGATCTGGAAATGAATCCAGGATCTCACGCCCAGCAATTGCGCTGTGCGCTCACTAAAACAGCAAACCAGACAGATGGGCCGCCGGTGTTTTACTAACTGAAACCACTAGGGTGTTTCTCCCGCCATGCGCCAGTGTAATAGGTAGATTTCTCTTTAATATACACCAAATAAAGACAAGTACAATCTAAGGATAATTTACAGTCATACAATGAGCGGTCTTAATTTACCAAGCAATCTCTTACAGAGAACCTCAAGAGGGATGGACAAAAAATAGTTATTTAAAAATAAAAAGCCCAACTGCTAAAAAGCGAAAATAAATAAACAAGTCTAGAATTATGTTAAGTAAAGGTTAATCTATAGCATTGTGACCTTTACAGTCGGGAGCTATTCTTGAAAAGATTTGAGCCGGTCGACATTTTTTTTGGCTCCCGACTCTCAAGCCATCAAGCCGTAGGCTACAGAGCGTGCCAAAGAAATAAACATACATACACTCAGAAAAACATAACCCTCCTTATGGCGCCATCGGATAAAAAGGCAACTACGCAGTTCGGGACTGTTATCCGGATTACCATCGGTTTTCTAAATCCAGATATTCGTTAAGGATCTTTTTTTACATACATAACATCACGCCTGTATTCCCCGTTGCCCGTTACTGCCTCGTTGGTCTAGTGGTTGCTTAGCGCGACTGCTGAACACGAGGTCCTGGGTTCGAATCCCAGG
Source organism: Abrostola triplasia (assembly GCA_946251915.1). Classification (NCBI taxonomy): domain Eukaryota; kingdom Metazoa; phylum Arthropoda; class Insecta; order Lepidoptera; family Noctuidae; genus Abrostola; species Abrostola triplasia. The sequence goes on from OX276423.1 coordinate 6,929,427, forward strand.
TCGGGCAAAGTGTTACTGGGTTTTTCCATTAGGTAATTCTTAGTAGCAGCACGGAGTCTGGATTTGTGCCCGGTTGATGGCAATAGGCTCGCCCCCTATTACATTGGGACCTAAAAACATAACTGGCGAAATGTGGGTGTACTGTGTGTGCACCTCTGCCTACCCCTTCGGGGAATACAGGCGTGATGTTATGTGTATGACTCCGAGCTGCCACTGAGAATTACCTAATGGAAAGACCCAGTAACACTTTGCCCGACCTGGGATTCGAACCCAGAACCTCGTGCTCAGCAGTCGCGTTTAGCGACTACGAGACCAACGAGGCAGTATTTTTTCTCCTACATTCATTTTAATTCATTAGAAGTCAATGCGGGAGCATCATTGGCCGGGTTGCCTCTTTTCCTCAAATATGGTAAAGGCGTTATGGCCGATATTTTCGATCAATACAAAACATTATTGTTCGAAGGCTGATATGAACCAGTGGAACCTTTTAGAACCCGTTTATGAGGGTTTGATGCCAAATGCCCCCTCCAGCAATGACAGCTCTGACGCTTATTCTATTGTGAAGCGGGATAATGCTACTTCTGTCTTCGCAGCCTCCTGCAACGTAACTATTTTGCAGTAGATCGCTGAGATGTCACTTCATTACGTAACCTTCACCCCGTGTGTAACTAGCCGAGGTAGTCGGTTGCTCCGCCTCCGTAATTGTAGTTTCTTACTTACCTTTTATCACTCATCTGAACTAAGCATTATAAACTGGTCAAAGCGCTATGGTAGGCAGGTAGGTATAGATTGGGAAAGATAAAGATACTAAGTCAGCCAAAACATTTGTCTATAATTTTATAAATAACAAAACTTTATATAAGTACAGTGAAATATGTATTTAGTCTAACATTTTAATATTGTGTCGGTACTTTGGTTTGTAGGCGTAACTATACCTAAGTAACTATTTCTGCACTAAGTACCTATGTAAATGTCGGATAAAGGATAAAGTCATGAGCAAATGTATACTAAAAAAGCATAAAATTAAATTATATTTCTTTAGGTAAAGGCCCTACGACAGTCTTGACAAAATATACTAGGTATTTCACCTATGTAATAAATTATAAATTTCACCTTTTTCAGAGTATTGTAAGAAGGGATCTTTATGGCTAACGTTAAGAATAAAGCAATTGTATTTTGTTAACCTCTTTCTTTTAGTCCACCCGGTGCAGTGGCAAATGGCAAACTACTCGATACAAAAATTAAACTTACACTACAGTTACTACGAGCAGCTTATGTGCACGTTAGTGCATTGTATGTTAGAGTTATCACTGTAGCTACAGTCAGCATTATAAAAAGCTTATAATGTTAAGAAACCTCATGTCAAATAATTGAAAGAAACAAACACATTATAGAAACGTTCAAATAATGATCTGAGCACATTTAAGACTCTTTAGGTACTTTATAAGTACCTAGTTCTTTTTTTCTGTTGTTTAATTATTGGATTGGTATGGTAAAAATAATTAAATGTACAGCTACTTATGATGCTGACGGTACTATTCAACCCCATTCCACTTTCACAGTGAGCCTACCCTGTGCCTTCCTGCCTTTCTCCTGCGTATTTATCGGTGGTTATTTATTTATTATTACCCATCTGCGCCAGAAGGGGAGTTACTTTACAGTGTTTTTCTTATATATAACGAAGTCCCCACAAAACCGTGTAATTGGTTTGACTGTGGGATGAGAATCTCACTATAACTTAACATTAATATATAAAATATTGGTTCAATGTGTTTGGTGTGATGTGAACGCGACTTTACAATTTAGAATTTGGCCGCAGTGTCACCTGCTTCGTCGCCATCAATATATGTACATTGACCAAATTAAATAAAATTAAGTACCTACTTACACAGTAGGTAAGTACTTAGATAGGTACTTAATTTAGCTATCGCAGTCGCTATGGTCGGTTGGTTGTATTATCTCCGTTAACATTACATAAGCGCAGTCTATATACATACACTTAGTCATCGTTTGAGTTCGGAGAAAAGGCCGACGTCTAGACAGTAGCCACGACAACTACCACTACAACTACTAGTTGTCATTGAGATATACACAATGTGTATATCTCAATGACCTACTAGTGATGTCACGCGTTAAAGGTAGGTATTTCATTTTTCTTTAATATCAATTATTATTGATTAAACTGAAATGGTAGCTTTTATCAGTTACGTCGTCGGATTTTTAGATGGATACCACACGAACGGTCAGATATCAATTTTATAAGCAATCTGATCATAAAAAAAAATATGGCGACTTGTGTCATTTTTACAAGCTTTTTTATGAGTAGTGTTGACCAATTTGTCAAGGAACCAAGGCCGACGTGAACTTATTAACGCCGAGAACTTAGGTACGATTTGAAATCACTTAATCAAGCGTGTAAACACTGCAGGTTAGCTACAGAACGACTAACTTAGACACATGTTTAAGTCCGTTCAGGTATTTCCCGCTCACTTCGCACCCTGCATCACCCCGCACGATTACTATGTCTGGCTAGACGCTTCTGATGACCGACTATGTGTAGGTATATTGACATAGGTACATACATTATACCTACTCTATCGTCCTGCGTGCTTATTCTGAATAACCCGTATTCGTATTCGAGTAAAAGTATATAGGATTTTTTACAATGTCCAATAAATCATTTAACTTGGTTCCGACCTCATTTTTACTGACCAATGATAAAATAAGTATAACTTTCTTGCTAGTGTTTAAAAATATTTTAGAAGACGCAGTTCAATGCCTTTTAATACGCCTACTCATGGTTCATATTGCACCTCTTCTAGTTCCGTAATACAATATTTTTTTATTGTTAGATTCGAGTGAATTTACTATACGTTACCGCATTTCTGCTTCTTTATCTCCCTGCCTCGGTTTGACGGTCAAACACCTTGACGGATACATTATACCGTGTCTTCTAAAATGTTACAGTATAATTATATTACAAGTCGGTACATTTGGTTTCTATTCACATGTCTCGTAATAATAATAATATTATCATTGTCAAATGATGAATTACTACGTTCAAAGGATAGAGCGCAAATACTATAAACAAAACCTCCTATAGGATCAATAACCATATATGATATGAATGAGGCACGAAAACCTTTACTCTTGCCTGGCATGATTACCTTATAATATACATAATAAAATTGTAGATGACAGGCTAATAACTATAAGAAATAATTTATAAACATTAACGATTACGTAACAATGTTTTATAACCGGAGCTTGTAGCTATCAGATCACACCTACTTTAGGTCGCATTTAATCTACAGTTATATTGTGATAAAATAAGTCAAAGAAATCTTTGTATTTGCACATTATTCTTGAAACGTATTACACGTCCTACCTTAATAAGATATAACTAGTATTTTAGCGGCCTTATCTAAAGTAATGAATTATAATAGTGTGCGTTGTACCATTAACAATGATGTAGATTGTAGAGGATCACAATACATGTCGTGTGATCGATACATTGAATTATCCAGCTTTTAAAAAGTTATTATTATTAAGGTAAGGAACGTAAATTAATCTAATAAAAAGGTAATTTGCTTTACAAACACAATATATTTTCTACATAGGAAACTTTCGACTTAAGTATATATTTTGTAGTTTATTAACATGATGACTGTAAGGTGAGTGCGCTTTATATAACCAAACACTGTAGGCAGGTTCCTATTGTATGTACCTCTTAAGTCTCAATATATTGCGGTGTTAGTACCTAATACTTATGCAGCAAGTAGCATACAAAGTTTGCAGTATATTGCATGTCTGAGCTAGAAACATAAGGCAAACATTTTATATAATAGCGATTGAGGTAGGTCCTGTACAATGCGATTAACGATTCTGAGAGGTAGTCTAAATTTAAAGAAAATACACTCACCGGCACTAAATGTGGCCTAAACTTATAAAATGGTTGATAACTTAAAACATAACATATTCCCCGTAGGGCCTGTAACCTGTATTCCCCGAAGGGGTAGGCAGAGGTCAACAATTTCACCAGTTATGGGCCGTTTGTCCCAATATAATAGGGCGAATATACCTAACAGAAAAACCCAGTAACACTGCCCGACCCGCAATTAGATCCCAGGACCTCATGTGGTAACATGTGATTTAAGTTAATTTACCCCAGACGCTAATAATTAATTCATTGGAAGTAGTAATAATTGTAAGAAAAAAGATAGATAAGTACCTTTCATTTCACATGAAAATGAATTTAACAATAAAACCCATTAAAGGAGAACAAAATTTACGGATTTCGTATCCAGGTGGTCAAAAGGTGTGCTACTGTCTTCACCCGAAACTGATAATCACCTGAATGTGACTAATCATGCTTTCCGTATCCAATTGGAGGGGAATTGGGCAGGTTTCTGGATTACTTTTTAAGTCACGGAGGTTCAGTAGAGGGTGAATAAATCTTAAAATTTATTTTTTTGGCATATCTTAGACAAGGTCTAATTTACTAATGTAGTAGGGCATTACAAGTAATTTACTACTACTAAAGAATCCTGTTTATACCACAAATGATTTTAAAGCAGTGGCGTAACAATACCGGTCGGTGTAAAACTCATAAGTACCTATGAATCTTAGTAACGTAGCGCATCGGATGGAAAGGCACAATAATTGTCGGTACGAATGTATACGATTAGATGTAGACGGGTACCAATCGTGCCGGTAAGCGAAGGGATTCTTTAAAGTTATCCAAACATAAAAAGCCGTAGCTCTTGACGGCTAAGTAGGCGGTTAGGTAGGTTCTTATAAATATAATTAAATTCGACAACATACTATTTCAGGAATCAAATATGAATACAGGTACGCAATCAAAAACATTGGACTTATTTCTCTTAATTTAACTATTCAAGAACAAGCAAAAATGTATAACGAGTCATCATAGTATTTTGGCGTATTGATATTGAGCCTCTTTTCTCGCCACTAAATACTAAATACCAATTTGTTAATCGATGTATTAGCTTATTTCATAGTTCGATACATCACTTTCACTAGTTGCACCTCGTTCATTTTAATCATTATGCCACTTTAAAATAAATCATAACATTATGTAATTAATGAGCGCACAACACCTGGTATGTTTGACAGACTACATCACAGAATTAACTAATTTATCTTCTTAAATCAAGTCGTCAGTTCTGAAACAGAAAAGAAATAACAATGGTATATTCTTATAAGGTATAACGATAAGATATTGCAAAGATTAAATTCAATATGATTGATAAGTCTTATGACTAAGACGTCTGGGTCCTAGATTTAAGTTACATTTAACTAGGTAAGTACATTACGTAATTGATTGGCTGTAATATAAGATGCAAAATGATTTTTATAAAAGTCGTTGCACTTACCAACTTTTTATTCATCTTTTTTAGGACTCTCTGCGACGGGTTCACTATTCGGCTGTAAATAAAAAAGAATTTGGTAATAAATAGATACCAAAAGTATCTAGGTGTTTCTGGGAGGTGGGTATTCAAAGCAAGTTTTCTATATTGCAATTGAACGCAAGCATTTCAATAAAAAAGAAACCAATTACAACGTTCTTCACGACAGTTTGTGGGACACAGAATTAAACTCGCATCTTGTAATATCGATATTGATCTTCTTTACAGCTTGACACGAAAAACGAAAGAACGGTATTTCAAAATCAAGCCGTGCGCTATGCGCCTCTTTTATTTGTTTAATACCTCCCTACATAGGAACTTAATAATTGTATTAATTATGTATCTACTTAGATGGTTTTCATAAAGTAGCTACATAGCTATATGTATAAGAATAAATTGAAATGGGAATTGGGAGTTAGCCTCATTTCTTAGTAATCCGAGTCTTCTCACCTCAAAATATCTATGGTAGAGCACAACACCGTTCACGCAGCCGATTGAGACCATAATTTGAATAACTAGCCACACAATAACATTACACACTTGGGCTTGCCCGAAAAGTTCTTTCCCATTTTTGATGCACAACATGGACTCGGTGACCATAATAGCCCCATATACCCAGCACTGAGTACCAACTCGCTTACAATTTGGATCGGTAACATATGTGTAATATTGTCTGTAACAAATTAAGTTTATATAAATTTGGACCAACATACAGTGATTAAATATTTTAAATAACTTTCGAAAAATTACTTGAGTTTACTGTTTTTGTTAGACCTTAATACAAATATACATTGCATTCTTATCAGGAATTGTAAATATAAGTTTAAAAAAAGGTTTAGGGATTTTCGGCAGTTCAGCAAAACGGCTGAGACTTGTAAAAATGGGTCTTTTATAAAAATACTTTAGAATCTGAACGACGATAATACATAGGAAGCTACAGTCTACACGCGTGATTGATAAATTAATCGTTATTTAAATAAAATATGTATAAAAGTGGAAGTATATTAGTCTGACGTGATGCATCACGACACGCCCCGTGTGTCGGGGTAATGTAATTCCTGCTTGAATAGTAATTTCGAATTATTTGCGTGTGCATACCTACACTACTTGGTAGACATCTAACTCATAGTAAAATAAAACATCAAATCGTTATCCTATTATCTTTTGCGTAAGTGTTAGATAGTGAACTACAAAGGCCATTGTATAAAGTAATATACTGTATCAAGAACAATGAATATAAATGATTGAATAGGTACATTACCTTACAGACGGAGCGACAATAACTCCAACAAGACATAAGCGCGCTATGACCAGAGGATGTGAAGGCGGCATCTCAAATATGTGTTTTAGGAAAAAAGTATTTAATTCAGAAATTTGCCAAAACACCACCAATTGACTCAAAGCGCAGAATCTCATATATGTGCTAGTAGGATCTAACCATCTCACTGGTGTCCATTGAACAGGTGTGAACTGCAATATGGCTCGTTTTATTTTCCCAGTAGTTGATGAAATGTCCCTTAAAATATAAATATTTTAGTTATACATAAACATAACATCACGCCTGTATACCCCGAAGAGGTAGGCAGAGGTGCACATATACACCCACCTTTCGCGTTATGTTTTAGGTCCAAATGTAATAGGGGGCGAGCCTATTGCCATTAACCGGGCACAAATCCAGACGCCGTGCTGCTACTGAGAATCACGTAATGGAAAAACCCAGAAACACTTTGTCCGACCCGGGATTCGAACCCAGGATCTCGTGCTCAGCAGTCACGCAACCACTAGACCAACGAGGCAGTCTTTTTAGTAATAACTTATTTAAAATAATTATGTCGTCAAGTTATTTAGACTGGGTCCAGTAGTAGAAAAGTTTGATGATGCCTAAGTATTCAATAAATAACTAGCCGGAAATTGACATTTCTTTAATACAACTTTTCAATAGTGGGACCTACAATTTCAATGTGATATATATACTTTTTAGTTCTAAGGGGAAGGCCTTTGTTCAGCAGTGGACGTCTTCCGGCTGATGATGATGATGATATATACTTTTTTACCAGCCTCAGCTGACAATACATTGTTTTTAGTGCATGTTGTCAACTAAGTTAAAAAGAAGCATTTAACACAAAAACTAAAAATGCTCAAATTGTTATATTGATGTAGTGGCCCATTAACGTAGGACCCATCGATTTGCCAAAGGTAGAAGATTTTTTATACAATTGGAGCCTGTATAGGTAGGTATTTGTAAAATGTAATAAATTGTTTTCTGGCAGGTATAATAACAGATACCAAGCAACCCTCTTGGTTATTAAATATTTGGCACATTTCGTGCCACTTACTAGATACCTACATACATAGATTTACGCCTGATAGGCAGACACTGATTTCAATTTTCTATGATCTTGGCATATTTTTTCACCTAATTTCCTATCATCGTGTCATTCTTCATGGAGGTTCGTCCCTTTAGAGTACTTTTAACAGCTTCTTACGCCTTTTTCGCGTGTTTTATATCCATAAAAATTATACCAAATTCATATATCCATAATGTTTATCCATTTCGCTTACTTGTCTAAGTGTTTAAAAATGCTATTGCGAAGGCGGAAATGATTTGCTGACCTAACTTATATATTTATTAGATTTTAGGAGATCATGGAATACAAGATAAAATGTCTGTGATTGTTTAACTATTGTGTCTGTTTCGCGGACAGTTGAAGTGTTAAAATACTATCATAAAACCATGTTTTAATGTAGGTATAGTATATGTATGTACTTAAATCGATAATAGGTTTTAACATAAATTGGTGTGAAGTGTAAAATACTGTTATACATATAACTTACCTTATGCTGACCCATTTGTATTCTCTCATTTCTAATGCTTTGCAAATCTTTAGACCACACCATATTCCTAGACCATTGCATACTAAAACATCTAATATTACAGAGTCCCACCAACATTCTAAGAAATTAGGCAGTAAATGTGCAAAAGCAATTTCTGTAATTTCCCACATTATAGATATAGCCCACAATAGTCCTGCGTGCCTGAATAATATTGCTTTAAAAAGCCAACCTAAAAAGTGACCCCATGCAAACACATCTACATGAGACCAGACTTTTGCTAGGCTTATATCAGAACAATTCACTGCATACTCCTGAAACAAAAAAAAAATACAAACATATTATCTGAGCGACTGAAATTCTTCTTTGAGGTTGACATGTATAAAAGTTTAATTATATCTAGTGTGTTTTAATTTTGTAATTTTTAAAGTGAGAATTAAGATAATATATAATATAGATATACAATATGTTGGATATTATTATACAATACATCCAACATGTTTATAGAGGTTTTAGATATTTATCGAGGATTAAATGTTTTCTATATAGCAAGTCAGGCAATTAAATTTCGCAGACAATCCATATTTTAACTAGTAGGCTCATAATACACTAAGTATTTTATATAACTGCATAGAGTTTGGCTCCTAATGCTACCAAATGCAGCTGGGTACTAGTATTAAACATAGACCAACAGCCTATGCAAACTTTAATACAAATGATATGCCTAAGTGTGCTAATGAATGAAAGAAAACAAAAGTAGCAAGTAATTGTGTCAAAAACAACAGAACTTGACTTCTTTGACACTACCTTATTGTGCCTACACTGTATACTTAACTTACAATTTATATACCAAAATCAAAGTTAATACCTTATCCATATCAATGTGGAAGTTCCGAAGATTTGGGTCAATCCAATACATTATCTCATACACTGTAGAATAACTTTGAAACAATAAAAACAATAGTGCTAGCAAGTAAAGCACTGAAGCTCCAAATACAATCCTCCATACAGCTGGATGTGGTCGAGTAAAAGGTCCATTAGGGAATGTTAGTACTGATACTATAAGAAAAAAGAATACTACACAGCAAATTCCTGACCATATGTTGTCTTGAATGCTGGACTCATCTCTGAAATTAATTTCGTAAATAATCAGTACATATTTAATTTTATTTATTAATAAAGGAGATAAACAGTGATTGCTAATCACAGTGACTAATTTACTATGAATAACTAAAACTGATGTAATTTCCAATATTCATTACTCTTATTTACATGTGAGGGATATCTTCTTATTTAGGACTGTTAAACTCACGGAATTCTTAAAAACAGCTTCATAGTATATACTTTTTCATAAAGAGAGAATTCATCTACGAAGTATGGTTACATCATAAGTTAATTAAATTATGAAAATTTTAAAATTAATATACGACATTTAATCGAATACCTTACAAATGCTGTGTATATTACTGAAGCAATAGATACTGCCAAAAGTGTTATAGTGTGGGGTTTATAAAAAAATTCTAAAGATATATCATCCACCGGTCTCTCATTTATAGAACTAAAGGCGTCCATATAATCATTATTAAGCATTGCGCTGCTACCAGACATTGTCCTTTCTTTTGTGTCTTTCATGTTTATATTTAGTTTTTACTTTTGTCCTAAAAACAACACTGAATAAAATCACATTTTTAGACTAGAGACGAAACGACTCGACTTCGTGATATGACAATTGACAGTCCGTCAACTGTCAAGTGTCAAGTAAATTCGTCGCAGTCACATTGATTTTGGATTGCGTCTGATCATTGAGATATACACATGGAGGGGCCCTATTCTTCTATAGAAAAAATACCTTATACTTATATGCACCAAATCGACATATAAACATTAAATAGCATGTTGTCTCTGTTTAACTAGGCCATTACTGCATAAGTTGAAAGAGATAAATAATAGTTTGGCTCTTCGAATCTTGGCAACATTCTTCTGTGACGTCAATCATTTCCGTTTGCGTGGCTACTGAATAGGTATTGCCCCATGTTTAGTACCAGATCTGTGGTAGATCTGCTGTCAGTTGGTGTTTAGCTTGTGATGTTTATATTGTATTTGTGAAAAGTACGCGTTTGTTTATGTTTTTATTGTATTCAAGGTTTTGCCAGATACCTAACAATCATGCCCTCGTGCTGTATAAAACAATGTAGAGCAAGGAAAAGCCAAAATCAACCTACATTGACTTTTTATAGGTTAGTAACCGTATTTCTCTGTTATTGTTAAATATTGTGAGGTTTTTGTGATAAATTTTAATACAAAATGATAATTGTAGACTAAACAATAAATCTGTTAGTCGTTTATAACTGTAAATACCTTATTTTCTATATCGAACTTACACATTGTTTGTAAACAAGTTTGCTAGTGATGTGTCATGCGATGATAGAATCGATGTTGGTATTTCTGTAAGTTACGACGAGGTATAATTTTGTGTATTTAATTCTTTAAAATTGTATAAATTTGGGCAACAGATTTCCTACGTATACTGTAGATTTGTTGAAACTAGATTTAGTTTATTCGAGTCCTTGGGTAGTTTGGGAAAATGAGTCAATAGATTAGAATATAGACAATGATGACATGGTAATGGTGTTTTGAGTTTGTGACGACATATATTTTTAGACAGGTTTAGATTTTAGAAAAATAATAAGTTTTTTTTTTTTTTTTCGAACTTGTCTCTCGCAGTTAGCTCTGAGGGAGCTCTTACTGCTTAACCGGTCGATTGGCGAGACCTAATAAAAGGCCTCCAGCCAGGCTTATAAATTAAAAACTACAAACTAAGCGACAGCGCCTAAGGGCACCCCCGCGAGGGGTTCGGACCTCGGCTCAGGGCGTCGCTGGGGGAGGAGAAGCTACCACTACTGGGGGGAGCTGCTGGATCGGATTATTTGGGGTTTTTGGGGACGTGGTCGAGTTTTCTCGCACGGCACGAGCCGGCGGCGCGGGAATAGCTCTAGAGGGGCGTCGCGACGGACCTCGCCGGCGAGGTCGATACGACGGTCGGGCGGTGTGTCGTCGTCGTCGTGTGGCGTTGTCGATGTGTAGTTGCCGCCGTTCGGCATCTAACCTAGCCTTCACCTCCGCCTGAAGGACGGTGATGGGATCGTCCGGATCCGAGAGAACATGACGGGGACGGCGCCGTTTGGCGCGGACGAAAGCCGTGTATCGGGCGGCCGATACGATCAGGGGATTGGAATGAGCGGGGACGGACTTGAAGTAGCGAACGGACGCTAACTTCATGAATTGCCTGATAGTGGGCATTTTGAGATCGACATGGAGTTGCTCGTTGCGAACGAACCACGGGGCTCCCGTGGCTCGACGCATGAACCTATTCTGGAGGGTCTGAAGCTTCTTGAGCTTATAGTTTTCGACGTGAGCGAACGTTACGCTCGCAAAGGTCATGATGGGGCGGATACAAGTGAGGAAAAGCCTCAATTTGAGTCTGAGATTCAACTTACTGCGCTGATTTACGAGAGGATGAAGACGGTTGAGAGCGAAGGCTGCGCGAGAGCGCACCCTCTTTATGTGTTCTCTGAAGGAGAGGTTGTGATCTAGGATCACACCCAAATATTTAGTCGACGTCTCCCAAGGGATCGGCCGACCGAACATTTGGATGGGGCGGGCGGTGGAGTGAGCCTCGCCGTGTCGGATGAAGAGCACGGCTGCGCTCTTAGTGGGATTTACCTCAATCCTCCACTTCCGAAACCAAGCGCCTAGCGCGTCGGCCGCGGATTGGAGGGTTTTGGTAATGACTTCGCTGCTTCTACCGGAAGAGTAGATAGCAGTGTCGTCGGCGAATAGGGCCAGATGGGCCTTTTTGGTCTTGGGGATGTCGCTGGTGTACAGCGCAAACAAGAGAGGGGACAGCACGGAGCCCTGAGGGACCCCGGCTCGGATAGGGTGAGGGGAGGATAACGCGCCTACTATGCGGTAGCGAAAGGAGCGATTCGACAAAAAGTCTCGAATGATGAGCACGAGACGATCTGGCACACCCATGCGATAGAGCTTGTAAATCAAGCCGTTGTGCCAGACCTTGTCGAACGCCTTCGCGATATCGAAAAAGAGGGCACCGGTCATCGTCTTGGTGTGAAAACCAGTGCAAATATGCTCGACGATGCGGTGTAACTGATGGACGCAACAGTGCTTGGTGCGAAAGCCAAACTGTTCGTCGGGAATGAGATGGTGGGATTCGGCAAAGCGCCGTAGCCTACTGTAAATGACTCTCTCGTAAATCTTCGCAATAACATTGAGGAGACTTATGGGGCGATAACTAGTGGGGTCGGAAGGGGGTTTGCCGGGTTTGGGGATACCTATAACGATAGCCTCTTTCCACATTTGCGGAAAGACGTTATTGTTAAGGGCCGCGTTAAAAATGGCGGTCATGAGCACGAGAAGCGTGGAAGGGAATAGACGGACCACCCTATTGGTGATGCCGTCGGAACCGGGAGCTTTCCTGTTTTTCAGGGCTTTAACAAACGTCTGGACCTCGACGACCGTGACCGGAGGAATCGCGGAAGGGTCATCGGCTAAATCGTCATTTTCGTCTCGGTCGGACTCTACTACTACGATAGGGGGAGGAGGAGGTAGCGCAGCTCGGCGTTCGACTTCCGCGTCGACCTCGTCGAGGTGAGCTTGGTCTACTGGCTGAGTGCTGGGAGTGCATTGGGCCTCCAGACTGTCGGCTAGGCATTCCGCCTTTTCGTCATCGTCAAAAGCGGGGCTTTGACCGTGTGGTCGGACTAGGGGAGGCATAACGGATTGTTGGTCGGAATTGAGGACCCTGGCCAGCTGCCAGAACGCGAGATGGGAGGGTTTGATGTCGCTCAGGGTTTTATCCCAACGAGCTTCGCGGAATTCTTTTACACGTTGCTTTACAGAGCGCTGCAAAGAACGTAAAAAGAGACGATTCGGTTCGGAAGGGAAAGAGTCGAACGCGCGTATGGCTGCGTTCTTCTCGGTGATGAGGGCGCGCACGTCATCCGGTAGCTGCCAGCGACGATCGCTCGTCACCGGTACGCTACGTGAACTTTCGTTCACCGCGGATTGAACGTGCTCGGTCAGGGACTCTACTGCGCGGATCGTATCCGGAAGGGTTACGATATGTTCGGGGATGGCGTCTAGATGCACGGATGAAGTACGCTTGAGGCGTTCCTCGAGTTTCCTCCAGTCCGTGATCGTTTTGTGGGGAGCGGGCGTACCCGAGTCGGGAAGGCCGGTGCGGGGACCTAGCTCGAGAATCACCGGCCTATGGTCGGAGTCGAGCTCTTGGTGCGCTTCTAACGAGCGCAGGCTGAGGCTTACGTTCTTAGAAAAATAATAAGTACGTATTATCTACTATATATACCGGTTATACTCACGTTGATATTCGGGAATGCCCGACTAGTTTCGGACTCTAACGGAGCCCTTATTCATGAGCAGGTGACGCGGCGGGGTCGCGAGCCGGCTCAATCAACGTGAGTATAACCGGTATATATAGTAGATAATATGGATAACACTCACGAAAGTTATTATAGTAAATAAGTACGTAGGTTCAGTATTTTGAAATATTTTGCAATTTACTTTAAAATAGCAAACATAACAGACTTATTTCTTCACAAAATCACTTTTAATAAATAGATAATTAGAAAATAATTCTGCAAATACATACAAATTTTAACATTCACCATACACAGTTAAAGTGCTTAAAAATCTCGGTAAATGATGAATATAGTAATGCTTGTAATTAAGTTCCAATCGATTACAGTTTAACATAGCTTATTGTTAATAATTGGATCCCAACGAGGTCAACATATCAACAATCGATATAATCAAAAAATACCAGACAGTACATCACTAAGAAAGGCCGCCATTTTGTGCAACCTAAGTTTTGTAGGTATACAGTATACACGCAAATTTTGTAGGTAGGGCCCCTCCATGTGTATATCTCAATGCGTCTGATTGCGTTGAAATCATAGAGCAATAGCATTGACTCATTATGCTTATGGCAACTCTGAACCATAGATCTAGAGTATAGATGGATGAATAGATAATCAACAGGCGAAAAGTACAATGTGTCATTTTTTAGGTATGCAATTTACTTAGAAGAATAAAAAAATAGAAACAATTAACCTATGTGATGATCTCATTATTTTTTAAAGCGTCGTCCCACTACTCATTTTTCCTGTATCGTGGGTGCGTTTAACAAACATGAAACATCTCATGCACAACCACCTAAACTCAGGATAAACATCTGCGTATCACACAAAGTTTTGACCCGTGCAGGAATCGAACCCGCAATCCTTAGCGCAGCAGTCTAATCGCTTAGCCACTGCGCCAATCTGATCGTCGTTATTAATAGTACTAGAGTCTAGATTGCGTGATAAGCCTTTTACAACATTGGACATAGTTAAATATTTCGAACGTTTTCAGTCACATCCACGACACGATTTTGACTGGTTAGAGCTTCGATGGTCTTGAGCTCTTCTCGTTTGGTATCGAAAGCTTCCCTACGTTTTGCCCCATACTTTAACACCTTAGTAATTACAGTACGCCTCTACACTGACCGGTCTGGTGTGACCACCTTGTGTCCGCTTACCATCCTGCAGTTCTGAGTAGATGTGTAGAAGTTGATGGAGACGTGCCCATACCATTGCAATTGCTGCCCCATTCAATAAGCCTCTATTGACCTATTCTACTGACATTAGCTGGTCACAGAACTTCCGTGTTCCTGACACGGTCTGCCTAACAGATGTTTAAATAATGTCACGTAGACATTTAAAATGGAATCTGTCTAATATGCGAATATGCTTGCAATATGGTACCCACGTTTCAGACGTATGGTATGGTATTACTGGGCATTTACCGCACTTAGCCTCTTTAGTGGGCCATTGTGCGTGTTTTAGACGCATACAGAAGTATTTTTATATCATGTGAGCAAAATACCTTATGATGAAGCCTACCAAAGACCGCAGCTGCTCTTATTCTGCTGTTGACTTCGTTATCAGTAAGGTGCTGCCCAGATATTTAACATGACTACCAGCAAGCGAGTCTTCACCGATTCTAATCTCGATTAGGGAATTGTTTAGAACCAATACTTGTCTTCTTAACATTTAACTTAAGACCAAATCGGTGACACGAGTTATTAAGACTCAACATAAGCCTTTATAGACTTTCTGGAGACTGCCTCGTTAGTCTAGTAGTCGCAAAGCGAGAATGCTGAGCAAGAGGTCCTGGGTTCGAATCCCGGGTCGAGCCGTGTTACTGGGTTTTTCCATTAGGTAATTATCAGTGGCAGCACGGAGTCTGGATTTGTGTCCGGTTGATGGCAATAGGCTTGCCCCCTATTGCATTGGGTCCTAAGAACATAACTGGCGAAATGTGAGTGTACTATATGTGCACCTCTGCCTACCCCTTCGGGGAATACAGGCGTGATGTTATGTTATATATGCACTTTCTGGAGATTCCCAAAAAAACATTTAGCTTCTGCATACATTTTCTCAGTGATCTTCGCGTGAGACTCTTTAGTGTGGGCTTTTGATCTAGTGAGATTAAAAACTCCACCACCATCCATACGATAACCTACTCAATGGTTACACATCTGTTTCATTTTGGTATATCAGGTGATCAGGTCTATGTTGCGTCATGCGTGGTACTGACGTGTATCATTCCCTAGTTTAGACACATGATACACAATCCAGTAAAACGCCGAAGGTGAAGCTAGGTTCCATTTTAGATTAATTTTAATGTATTAGGGGCCCCAGACAAGTGGCATCACGCTATACGAATAAAATGATAAATGTATGGGGATGACATAATGTTTAAAATAATGTAACCGACAAGTCCATATAATAATAAGCAATTTCTAGGATCCCAGTTCTTCAACGCAGATGCGTTGAAGAACTGGGATCCTAGAAATTGCTAGATAATGATAGATATCAGCTTTTACCTTTAGGTACAATATTAGTTGGATACAAAATGATACGTGTACTTATTCACATGCTGTGACTTTAAGCTACCCCCAGTTCCGCACATAACACCGTACCTGACACGCTTCGTATAGGATACCTACTCGTATGGAGATTTACCTACAATGACGAATATGCAATATAGATACGATTATGCAATTTGTTACGTGATAGGTAGGCATACAGCGTACAACCTCGAGGCAGATTTTTACAACAGTGTAAGTAATTAGGTACCTAGGGACTCGGATTACAAACAAATAAAAAAAAACATTGGTTCTTAAGATATATTTAAAGTTTAATTATGTAAAGAATACATACATCATATTAATAAAAATATTAAAGCATTGCATTACACATTACATTAATTGCTTATTTTATTAGCACGAAATAAAATCTAATTTGTGTTCTTTTAAATGCTCGAAATCAAAATAATTATAAGTATAGTAATATAATACTTAAATTATAGCACTTTATCTTATGATTTAAATTGTAAGTATAAAAATAGCTATTGTCTCGTATCAAGCTACCTTAATGTAGTGCACCATTTATTGCTTATTCAGAAAAAAATTGGTAGGTAAGTCAAGGTAGTTGGTTTGAAAATAGCTACCTTATGATAGTTATTGTTATAATTCTCTTTTAGTTCTTTTTTTAAACAAGCTCGTCATACTTCACGCTTTATTAGCTAGCTACAATAGTAGGGGAGTCCTAGCGCGGTAGAATAACATACGGAGGGAAATTACCCTGTTCAGTATATATGACCCCCACCATAAATGAACATTTTTTTGACCTCCTTTAGGGTTCACTTAACATCCCTTCTCAATATATGACGCGCCCGAGATAATATTTTTTGCTTATTTTCGACACTTTCGTATGGCCATATCCACCCTGCAAAACGGCAGATAAAACCTATCTTCTTCTATCCCATCGGTATCAGCTACAGGTGGGGCTTATACACTAATAATATCTAAATCGCTCGAGTATAACAAAGTGACATTATTTTTTTTGAAAACCTGTACACGCTTCTCCCACCGGTAATAGATACACACATAACCTTATTTTTCTTTTTAGCATTTAATCTTCACAATTAAATAAGTAGATCCCCACGACGCTCAAGTAACTATATATTAAACCTCTAGGGCTCCCCTACTACAATAATAATGTGTCGAAGTGGATTTATAATTATTACTATTATATTATAATATATTATTAATAGGCCTCGACATTTGTAATCTAATTTTAACCAGAACATTATTATCACATTTATTTCTCAGGTAGACCGCAGCAACTTATTCACGCGCGGTTATTAGGTATACCAACCAGCTAATTAGCAGTTTATAGAAAAAATAATTCATATTGAGTAATTCTTGAAAAATTCTCATATTAGTACGGTGGCTGAACAATTTGTCATCTGTACAAAGGGTTCCTTTCTCGGACGGTTTTATTATCCATATAATAGATTTTTGACCCGAGGAGTATTTGTACATCTGTGAAACGCACCAAAATAGGTAGGTAGGTACAACCCCTTTACCATGAACTTTTAAAGCAGAATGTAAAAGTAAGACGCGCTAAGTGCAGGGTAGTGCGGCGTCTAGCTTGAACAACGGAAAATGTCCTACATTAAGAGTTCATGGTAAAGGGGCTAGAATTCATAATTGACGTTTTCGCGACCTGATTGGCGCAGTGGCTAAGCGATTGGACTGCTGCGCTAGGGGTTGCGAAACTCAATCACGATACCGAAATTCCTAGAGTGAGGCGACGTTCTTTAAAATACAAAAAATTAAGAGTATGTAATATACATAATTATATAAAAATCAATTCCTATTTCCCTTAGTCACGGCATCACGCGTGAACGGCTGGACTCTTTTTTAATATAAGTCTTTTGTACGTTAATAATAGTTCCATTAGACCAAAAAAATATTACAAATAAAAATTGTAACTTATAAAAATGTACTTTTCAAAAATAGACGAAAATGCTGTCCGCCATGTTGGTCTATAAATTGTCTCTGCTAACACGTCAATTCCGGTCATACGACTTGTAAATAAATGTTGTTAAACAGTTAAAATAATTCTTTACAGCTTAGTCGCTGACACTCTAAAGGTTTGTTTTTATTATTGTGTTGAATAAAGATTTCTGCTTTGTCGAGTTGAGGACCGATAAAAGACTTATAATTATATTTTATTTATAGCCTTTTTCAGAATAAATTACTATGTACATAATATGTTTATATATATATATTAATATTTTGTCTGCCCTTTGGAAAAGGCCTCCCCCAACCCTTTCCATTGCTTTCTCTTTTGCGCCAGTCTCGTCCAGGTTTTACCAGCTTTCATAACCATATCGTCTTCCCAAATCCTAAATAGCTTTCCCTTCCTTCTTTTCCCCTCTCTTTGGTTCCACAATGTTACTGATTTGTTCTTTATTATTTATTCCTCTCCACACACTACATGGCCAGCCCATTTCCACTTTAGTGTTTTTATCTTTAACACAACATCCTGGGATTTTGTAGCTTTCCTAATTATGCTGTGGTTGATTTTATCTTTTTTCCTTCTCCCCATCATGATTCGTTCCATGCTTCGCTGACAAGTTTGAAGTTTGTTTTGTTAAGATTTTCTGAGCGCTCAAGTTTGGCATCCCTAAGTGAACATGGGAAGTATGCAGGTGTTGAATAGCTACATACAAAAAAATTGTGCCTTATATTTTTTTGGTCTAATAAAACAATTATAATAGCTTTTTCTTAATTAATCATTAAAGACTTACAAAAAAAGGGTCTACTAGCCTATTCCATAAACGTCAGATGTGCTGGGTCGATTATATAATATATCTATGATACTACAGAATCGCGAATATCTGGATATCCGATTATTAGGATATCATTAGTCTCAGCTTTAATTGTCGAACTTATTTCTTTGACAGCGCAAAGCTGTTTTTCCCGCTACCCGCTGTCATTCATTTGCGCGAAAGTTTTTATTCGTCATTTTCGAATACAACATATTATTATTATGTGTTGGGTTGGAAATCTAAAAGTTCGAAGCTAAAATAGTAGTCATGTCGCTAACCATTTGACCGCCACGCCGCGGACGTGAAAGGGTCAAATTAAACCGTGCCACGTCTTGGCACGTCGAGAATACGACTCTTACATTTTTTAATAATAAACACAAAAATAATTTATTTAATATATTATTTTGAAGGTATGAACAAAGGAATTTGTCACTTGGTGAGGAGAACACAAATTTTCGTTAGTGACGTGGCGGTCAAATGGTTAGAAAAGGTGAAGAATAATTGAAGGAGGATGGGCAATTTAGTTAGGGCGATGTCCCCGGGCTGTATCAAGTTGTGACATATTTAATATCAATATAGCATGTTAAAGGTCATATTAGCATAGATTATAGCTTATTTTTAATGTATGACACCAACATTAACACGCGCAGGGAAAGAACTGTGCCTGTTTTTCGTTGTGATTTATCTGGACTATGTGTTCACTTATAATTGACCCATCTACTAAACCTATCTAAAGCCGTTGCCGTAACACCGTGCTGTACCGTTGCCAGGTACATTAACAGTAGTACATCACTAATAAGTGAACATAATTATGGTCTAGATTCTAGAATGTATAGATAAATTAAGAAGATAAATATTCATATCTTTTCCCCTGCACAAGTGTCAATGTTGATGTCATACTATAAAATGAAGCTATTGATAGCACCTCTGCAATTATATTCTCCACCTTTACAATGACCGTTGTATCAAGTTGATACAAACCTGCACGCATGAGAGCAAAACGGAAGCTTGCAATGTAGTCATGATCAAAGTCTCTGTTTTCACTTGTAGTCTAGTTTTGTTAGTATTTAAAAAGCCGAAACTTGATGTATTTAATACATTTAAAGGAACCCGGTTACTTTATATGTATTAAATACATTCGCCAAACATTTACTCCGTTTTTTGTGAGTACAAATCTTAAAAAATATGCGTTACATCACTTTTAGGTACCTATATAGCATGATCGAACATAAATAACCTGGGTAAATATTGTCGATTTGCTTGTTTCTTAATCAACATTTTAACTTAAAGAAAACCTACTAAAACGAACGCAAACGAAAATACATCGTAATTTTTTCCGAGTTTGACATAAGATTGTAGTTTAGATAATTATATTCAGAATAATGCAATCAACCTATCTAACTACTAATTATTAATTAATAATCTTATTGGTGATAAAATAAGTAAGAACTATTTTTCGGTGTAAAACATTAAATATAGGCATCTGGTAAGGTAATTTTAGTAACAGTACAATAAAAGTACCTAACCTTCATACCTAATAATGAAAATTTAAGGAGAAACGTTGAGACTTGAAAGTGAACAGTATGGCGAACACTGCCCGTGTGAACAAAGACATTTGGATCAAGTTCCCATCGGTTACTTCACACGAGCTAATGACACGCCCTACAACACATCGGCAGGCATAAAACTAGTTAGACTGTTTCTCACGCGCTTTTAATGTTAGGCTAACCTAATTGCGTTCCGATATGTCAAAGGTGCCATAAATGCGAGAGCACATTTTTTGCCCGCGGCTAGCACACAGAAACATCGCCGTGGTGTGAACACTGTGAACCCGTAAGAGGCCTGTACTCATGTAGGTACACAATGAGCCCAACAAAATCTATAATTTTTATCACTATCAGCATCCGAAGCCAATCAAAAGCTGATACATTAATAAATTGCAGCTGCCTAAAAATAGGCAGCTTAATAATTATGAATTATATTTGCCTGATTTCCTTAGACATTTGTTAAACGGTAAAGAAAGTTGCATTTATTATTAGTAATAATATCACAAAACATCAAAAGCCCGACATCATTCGTAATTACTTATAAAATCTACAATTTAAGTTCAATGTCTACTATTTAATAGCCAGCTTGGCAAAACCTCATGCATGATTGTCCGTTCTCTTATACCAACATCACTAAACCCTGATCAGCATTTATTTATATCCCGATACTATTATGAGTGAGACCGTCACTCATTGGAAGTTTATTAACACTTGGGGTTCATTATTGTTTAGTGTCTTAATTCGAAAGCATAATATACATGTAACGCTCTCAAAGTGAGAAACATCAATAAGGAATATGCATATTTTTTCTTTTTTTTTATCCGATACCTGCTTACATAGTGATAAAATTGTAAAAAAAATCAGCTCTATACAACGCAAAATTTAGGAAGATCAAATATATTATTAAATGAATTATTGTGCTCTGTAATTTAGTAAAAGAAATATACTTTACTATACATGGAAAATCACATAAAATCTACTTATAAGTACTGGAGTATTATATAAATGTAAAATACACTTTCGATATTGTAGACTTTGACGACATCTGACACTAAACGTTGTAATTTGTATTACAACTTTGAAATTCTCGCTCGTTTGTGGCACTTATTAATACATTATTTTCTTAATAAAAATATATTAATATAGGCATGATTCTCAAGCTAAAGAGATTATCACAAAATATATTTGTCCCTTATTTGATTCAAATGCATATTCCCTATTGTCGACCGAGCCATGAATATAATTATGTAGTAATTTAACCGTACTGGGACATTTTGCATAATTAATTGTTATAAGTATAACAAAACACTATACCTACCTAGAGATGTACCTACACTGCATGTATGATGTAAGTAGATATTGTTGAAAGGGCTGTCAATTACGTCTTCCACCGAATAGGTAGGTACAACACTAGCTAAACACTTATTTATGTTAGAATTCAATAAAATAATACTTTATTTATAAAACTTAAGAAATAAAAGAAATAAACATTAATCTGTCATATTTGTTTGCGCGTGACACCATATTGTCTATTGTCTTCAAATTTATTGTCATACATCGTTATTCATACCTGTATGGTATTATTATCTATAACGACTTGTTGCCATAATGACATGCCTTATCATGACGTATATGCCTGGATATATTTTACTGTAAACATATCTATATACTTATAGCACAGTAACTTAGAATGACATCATTTTATGACCTTCCTATTTTGTACATTTATACATGTATTTATAGTAGACTTCATTCAGGCATTATCATCTTCTCTTTAGTAATGCAAAATATCACATACTATGCGTGTGCGCAATTAATGCATAATTTTATAAATTTACAATACACTGGCTGTATATGCTTGTGTCAGATAAAAGTCATCGAAAGTTATAACTGATAACTTTATTAAATAATAGGTTTATTAACAGTTTGTTTATGGGTATGCATATTATAGATCCTTAATTCAATGTTATTGTAAATATGGTGTGTGCTAAACACTAATAAGTATAGTACCTATCGTAATCCTAGCTCAATGGACGTAAAACCAATCATTATTTGATTTTATTTATGTGTATTAAGGCTATAGACAGGCCCTCTCAAATGTGTTTTTAAGTTAACCACATCTTAAGTCTATTGACATTTCTATTTGTTTACACGCTAACAACAGTGAGTGATATAATTTAATCAATTGTTCACTGCCAATTTTTTAAATAAGTAAGGCAGAAGTCTTACAACATAAAATATTATAACGTATTAAGATAAATAATTGTTTGTACCTATACCAATCCTAGCTTTACACTAATATAAATAGCTATATATATATGTTATAATCATACGTCGTAGATATAGCACCGGTTAGTTAATTCGAATACTTAGAGAATATAGGTATTGCCATAATCTTATTTTGCCTAAGGTACTGAAAGTATTATAAATAGAAATGTGTTGTTTATATTCAAATAATAAATTTCGATAGATTTCTTTAGTTTTTAAAGCTATCGTACTCCTAATTTGATTCCCGCAATATTCGTTTGCTCGGTCGCGGGCTGGTAACATCGGTTTTAGATTATTTTTATTTTGATATTTATTAATATTATGTAACTATATTAATATGTATAATTCTTTAGAAATACGTAGTTAAATGTAATAAATTAATTTGAATCGTTTATAAATACCATTTAACAGAAAGGTACCATAATAACGAAAGCCAAATAAATACCTTTTATTAAAATTGTAAATGTTTTCAAATAGTAGTTTATTTATTTATATTATTATTTTCAGTTATCTGACGTAAAAATGTTTGTTAAAACACAATACTGAAAAACATTATTTATTACTACGAAAAGGCGACGTTGCCAGCCGGCAACCAAGTAATCCGTCTTAAGAATATTATACATTAGTAGTTTTTTGCAGTTTGCTTCCGTGATGATCTTGTGATTGCAGCACAGTATCCGTATGTCACTCCTTAGAAGAGGCTCCTGTAATATGGTAGTTCCTCCGATTGCGTCTGGTGCCCAATAACGTTGTAAACAATGTTTATAATAACAATAAAGTATGTTGGTACGAATGAGAATCAAAGACTATCATGCATGACCCGACACAATAGCTTAATTAAGAAAAATATTGTTCGGCCAAAAATGTGAAAGTAATAAAAATGTAAATTTAATATTTTGTAAAAAAGGCAACTTATTTATTTATGTATACCCCGTACCATTCGTCTTTATTAGCAAATATTTAAACCTATAGTAATTATTAATTGATTCGGCAGATGTGGACGAGTATTAGTTGTATAAAAAATTATTACCGTTCGGGAATCGAGTTCTAGGAACGTTTCTGTGCCCATTTCATGTCATCTGCTCTGGGTTTACAGCCAGTCAATGCTTCTATAATGGTTTCTAGTATAGACCAGAAGTGCAACTTTTCCAATGGCCAGTTCAGCCAGCCAGTGGTAATACAGAAGTAAGTCTCGTGCGGCGCCACATGGTGAATGCGATGATGGCGGCGGGGTAAAACTATGTGCCACTCTTGTAACCAAACCACCCACATTGGTAATCCAAAATATGTATGTGACCATTTATGAATCTGGAAATAAATAACCCATTTAAATTAAGATAATGGGAATCGCCTACTAAAATAAAGGATCAGACAAAAAAGGAATCGACATGATTGATGAGATCGTGTTTATATTTTAAACATATTTATATATACATATATTGTATAACACATTATGAAATTTATAATCATGTAAAACACACTTCTCCTTATAGGTAGGTACTAACGCATCGAGCACTCTTTTCAGGCGTGTTACTAATCTACACCTAATTACAGTGTCCTTTGGTTAAATATTCAACATAGTCGAACAAGATTGTGTTGATCGAACAGTCAGTGTGATACTTGGTATTAATGTGTGCATGCTGTGGTCTCCTATAATTTAAGGAGTATACCTACCAATAATTATTTGTATTTAATTAAGAATGATTGTGTATGTCCTTTGTTAGAGGCCCAATATATAAATAAATAAAAGATTTTTATATCAAATAATAAAAAAAAGTTAACAAAAAGTACTGGCAGCAAACATTTGTTAATGTAGGTTAAAAATAACGGCCCGATATAAAAATAAAAACGGAAGAAACAATATGTTTTGTGATATTAGAAGGAAACAAAAACCTTGACCGCTAAGGACGGGGTTTTTTAACGTATTATGAGAATATATTTTTTAAAACAATTATTGTAATTTTCTACTACATTGTGTAATTCTTAGCGCTGTTTCGTTAGTATTATCTATAACGCAGGAAAAGATAGGTTTACTAGGGCTGTATATATGCTGGACCCAGTTAACGCGAAATTTCAATCGCTGGTAACGCGCAACTAAGTATAATTTGTTGATTGTGAGCATCCTACAGGGCTACAGGGCATATTATAGTTAAACGAGATTAAATGTTTAATACACGGAAAATAAAAACTTGCCAGCTGGTAGGAGGACGCCAGTCTCGGTCATTGTCAGCCGGAAACCGTCCACTGTTGAACAAAGCCCCCACCCCTTTAATAAGGGGGGGTCCCATAATCCCTACGCTTGGCAAGTGGCTTGGGTATCGAACTTCGCAATATTGATGGTGAAGTTACAGAAGACGCTGCAGCCCATCTTCTGGATTTTCCTTTAGTCGCCTCTTACGACACATTTTATAAATTACTTTTTATTACTTAAGTTAATTTCTATTTCGAGTGAATTTATTAGAACGGTTAAAATGCCATTTTGGAGTTAATACTTTTGCTATAAAAAATAAAGTGCATTAAAAACTAATTACCTGATTAGTCATCGCTACGAAGATACAACACAAGTACCAATAAGCTATCCAGTGAAATTGATCATCAATGCTTTTATCGTCATAGGTAAGGAGTTGCCACACAATCCTTGCTAAAACGGGTATAGTTATGGCGAAGTTGTCACCATTAGTCTCAATGAAATCATGTCGTGTAATTGATGTAGGATCGATGTGATGCTCGCGAAATGGGCGTAGAAAATTCTGTAAGAATATAAATTAGAGTTAGCACACAAATAACACGTAACGTAACTTGAAAAATAATTTATTTACAGTGGTAGGTACCTGTTTGATAACTTAATAATGATTTATGGCAGAGTTTAATTGACTAGGTACTTTTTTTATTTAAAATTAATATTAACAGAAGTGCCATGCATGATTAAGCACTCGAAACGAAGTTTATAATAGATATTACAATTAACAACATTTCATTTAAATATCTTTAAAGCATGACACAGTCCAACATTAGGATTCTTAAGGATATTAAAATGGTTTTCAGGCTATGATTTACGTAGGTACTTAGATCAACTTTCAAAATTATTATATAGTTTTGAAAAGTCGTAAGCTTCAGGTGGATCTATTCTCGAAGTAGATTAAAGTTGAACTCAGAAATAAAATTCGCCACCAACAATGTTTATGTTACGATTTCCCTAATTACGTTTTTAACTGCTGTTCATACTAATGTATTTAAAAAGGTACAAGGAGCTGATGTGTGTGTTGCTCATATTTTGCATTAAGTAACAATAGGTACCTAAATAAAACTTGTACACAAACGCCACTGGGCGCAATCCGATCCAGCGCGGACACTAACCAAAATAGTATCAAATGATAGAGTATAAGCCTATTTAACATAATACATAATTATGTAGCTATTTTATTTGAAATAATTGGGGGAGAAAAAAGTTATCTCCTCAGTCGGTGTCATAGAAACTTATTATCTCCATCAGAAAAAAGCCTTGCTAAAAATTGCTAATTTCCTCTAAATCCGGCAATTACAAAAAAAACCTACGACTAACGAAATATATGCATTCATTGAAAGCCTTCGAAGACGGCTTCAATCCGGTAACCCATAATCTGAAAAATCCGAATATCCGCACATAATTACTGGATAAAAAAAAATCGGATATTTTTAACATGACGAAATTGCAACAAATCCTATCGAGTGAGTTTCACGTGTTTGTCTCAACTCAGGGGACTTTGAAGTTGTTTAATGTACTATAAGATTTAAGTTTGCTGCTAAAAACTGGAGTTGGATTTCATGAGTACAATCTTCAAGTCTGAATGTCTTGACCTTTGGTGTTTTAACACTTAGCATATTTAAGACACCATTAAAGCAAAGGAAGACAATAAACATTCTTAAGAGATCGGTCCATCGAGCAGAGTCTACTTAGGCATTAAAAGACCGATAACGTTGGTCGTATTTAGAGGAAATACGACCACCGTTATCGGTCTTTTGTATTTTATTTATATCTCGGTCTTAGAGGAAGACCGGGATATAAATATAGATTTAAATATAACTATATATATAACGACTCTAAAACTTAGTCCTTAAGTCAAGATTTTTCGTAGGTTCGTAGAACTCTACTTATGTAGGTAACAATATAAGTTTTAATTAAATCAATTGACCTAAAATATGTTTTTATACCTACAAGTTTATTACTATTTTCATGTTTGTGATTTACATTACGTTAATATTTATTTTCTATACGATTCATTTCGTATCAATGTGCAATCAAAAATATCCTACACGCGTGCCTAAACCAAAAATTACGTGGAACTAGGTGATAGCGGAATAACAGCAGGTGTAAAAGGGATACCTACTCAAATCCTTTCAGCGTTAATTCAAATAGGTTTGTCATCCACGAGAGCATAACGCCTGATGCTCGACGCAAGGTCGGTAAATCAAAAACTCCGCAATATTTTCTGGTGCAGTATTTCTTTTTCCTAGTGCCTGAAGAACAAAATCTTCAAACTGAGCGTAGTGAAACATACAGTTTACGCTTCTGAAACTTGTTCACTGACAATGACCTTATAAGATGGCTAAAAGTCACCCATCGCAATGAAGACAGCTGAGTTTGGCGTGTCCCTACAATAGATCGGTAGAACTTTTGTAACGGACATATTAAACGAGCGCATAGCAAAACTGATGTGGCAATGAAAGGGTAATATTGGCAAACCTCCTACGAGATGGACGGACTACATAAGATAGGTCACGAGGAGTCACTAGCTTCAAACAACGCAGGACCGTGGACACGTCCATTGACTAAACCGACGACGATGAAGATAGTTAAAAAAAATCAAACTTCAAAGAAGTAAACAAAAATGTTTGACTATAGTAACATGAGCTTTACTTTTAGTCCATGTGTCCAATTATAAATTAAACTAAATAATATTTTTATTAGAAATCGAACAATCCGGCTAATCTGGATTTGATCAAAAATCTGTTTTTAACACATTAACTGCCACGCAACAGACACAATTAGTACAATTAGTATGCACCATGACTGTGACTATACTGTATGGCCAGACTTCCACATAAGAATACGTTTAGTACTGTACGTAACTTTAAAGTTATTTCTAATATTCAATATCCATTTCAAACAACACAGATAAATGAGCGCCTTAGGCACCCGATATGAATTATAGTGCTCGCCTACTCGGCTTCTATTGATGGCGGATGATAAGGCAGAAGTCAGAATCTTTTCGTCCCATTTTTTACTTGAATAAAATATATGAAATGTTGTTAATTTTGTTCTGAGTGCTATGAATGAATGATATCAGTTTTATTAAAACCTTGATATTTTTTAAGAATAAAGTACCTAGGTATATAAACTCTACTATACCTACTAAATGGAGACCAGACACAGAATAAGTAGAATAATATGTCCAAGTAATATTATAATTATGATTTATAGTTTTAGATTACCCATAGGCTAAATATACGTAATTAATATTTCACTATACTCGGACATATCTACTAATTTAATCTTCATGTTAAGTAAGTTGTAAGTGCATTATATTATTTATTCCGCGATGCCTGCGACTTCGTCCGCGTGGATTGGAAATGGAAACCCTCTCGGGCGTCTTTAAAAGACTACAAAAGTTTGAATATAAAGGAATTACCCCATAACGATGAAACTCCTGAACCGATCGTCATCATAATAAATTGGAGCTAGATTGTATTGTGCCTTGTGGCATGGATACAACTAAAGCATAAGATGTCTCTATACATAGCCTAAGTAAGGCACATTTTATTTCAGAAATAACGCGATATAAAATTCTACGCGGGCGAACTCGGAAATTGTAATAATAACATTCCAGAATTTGAATTACTGCTTGGTGCAGCGATGTTCTGCTAGCAAATTATTATGAACACTAGGTTGTAACTAACTCCGTGTTTTAGAGACCAGGCCGGTTGCCCCTATTCTCTAAAACACCGAGTTTAACATCCACTTACAAGAATGGTAATATGAATTCCAACGGGCCACATGAATATAATATGATAAGTGGAATAATTAGTTACATGAGAGTGAGAAAGGAGAGTTGCAGGGTAGTTGTTAATTATTAAGATAATTGCACAAGACTAAATAAAATAATATTCTATACTAGTAAATGTAAGCTTTGTAACTTCGTGTAGGTAGGTAAAAGAATTATGAAATGAAAATGTTCTTATTTAATCATTTAACATCATGTTATCTACAAATAGTACATTACGCATGAGCATACCTATGGTAGATTCCTACTAAATGGACCATATTTAAAGACATTTTACTATAACAAGTTCGTTTTGCGAACTTTTTGAAAAATGTAACATTTTACGATGTTTTTGTCATTTTGTGAACATGACAATTTGAGAAGTTGTCATTTCACGAATATTTTGACATTCTGCGAAGTTAGCGTGTTGCGTTGTGTGGACATTTTGAAAAGTGTTGGCATTCTGCGTCAGAACTCAACCCATAGAAACAACAGGATAATCGACCGTTACAAAGTCAATTCAAGATACTTTATTTTTGTTATTATATGATATATAGCTCCTATCTCCCACGTATTTCAGAGTCGTCCTTTCGGAATCATGAAATGTAGGTATATTATAGTTAACCCATTTGTATACATTTCATTTCTGTAGACTCAGGGTATTTTTAGCCATCTCCTTAGTCCTTACAATGCATGCTTTTGCCGTATGGATTAAGAAGTAAAAAATAAAAGCTTGTAAAAAATATGCAAGTCAGAATCTTGGAGTCAAGAACACATTTTTTTAGGATTGACTTAAGACAGGAATGTTTTTCTTGGGCAAACAATTACGTGGCCACATCTCGGGCTGTGTCACCGAAAACTCAACATATTTTACAAGTAGAAAACAATCTGCATATGTATGTGTTACCGGCCAAACCCGATTTCAGGACAAACTAGTTTTGCCTAGGCTAAACTAGTTCTTCCTATACGCGATAGGATTAACTAGTATTGCCTAGTTCAAACTAATTTGTCCTGAGCCCGATAGGATAGACCAGTTTAGGCTAGGCCAAACTAGTTGATCCTGATATAAATACGCACACTCTAGGATAAACTAATATGGCCTAGTCTTAACATTCAAATATATCTATAAAGTCTAAATAAATTGATAAACTGAATAAAAAACTCCGTAATTGGAAAAATAATCATTTTTATTAAACTATAATGATTCGTTGTTAAAAGTTATGGTTAATTGGTAATACGAACAATCATACTATAACAAATAATACTGTTTTTTTTAATAGAACCAATAATCAAATTATGTCAATTATTAAAATTGTTATTTATTTTTACATGGTGGCAATTTTTTATACTGTTTAGACTAGGCCATATTAGTTTATCCTAGAGTGTGCGTATTTATATCAGGATCAACTAGTTTGGCCTAGCCTAAACTGGTCTATCCTATCGGGCTCAGGACAAATTAGTTTGAACTAGGCAATACTAGTTGATCCTATCGCGTATAGGAAGAACTAGTTTAGCCTAGGCAAAACTAGTTTGTCCTGAAATCGGGTTTGGCCGGTAACATATGCATACAGAAAAAGGTTTTTCAATGCTTGATAAAAATATGATTGCATTATTATGAGAAATCAGATGTATTATCTGTAGATAATAGGCCACTGGTGGGAATTATAATAACTCAACTTTTAGCACTTAAGAATACTACTAGAAAATTGCAGCTGTATAACATATTATTAATTCAATATTGAATGTGAACATTGTTATGATCATATTTTTAAATGCTACAAAAATTATAAGACAGTATTTCTTATGTGAAATGATGATCAAAATTATGTTCTTACATTAAATTAGTAAAAATATTAAAAGTCTAACTTTCTCTAGATATTGAAATATCACACTACAAATATAAACTATCATTACTACTAAGAGTACTGAAAACTTCCTAAGTGTGTGCTGTGTGTGCTAAAGTAACATACAAGCAATTAACTTGCAAACTATAAGTGTACCAATACTTATCCAGCTGCAACTAATATTAATGAGTCAGTACATTATTTACTAGACTAATCTTATCAGTATGTAGAATTTTGATAGCAAAGTGGCATATCAAGAAACAAGAAATGATTAAGAAGGAAACACATATTTGCAATGAATGACAAGGATAAGCAAAATGCCATGTAGCACAATACCAAGAACATACACAACAGTTATTATTCAATGATTTTCAAAGTCAATGTTATTACTTTGCCTATAACTGGAAGATCAACTGCTCCCCAAGTGTCGGCAGCCCAATGCACTACGCCTGAAGCAAAATCTGCTGTTAGAACACCAGAAATTGCTGCTAAAAACAATGATGCATCCGCGCGTAAGTATCTGGCCATGAGAACACCAGCACATACACACAATGTGCAACAAACCACCACACACACCGATTCTTGTAGTCTTTTGCCTGCCAAAACAAAAATTACATTCTCAATCCTATTAAAGATTATGCCCTCAATTAAATTGCAAATGTAGCAATTTTGTTTCTATGAGGATAAACACATTTAATGACAATCAATGGTTACTAACATGTGATGTGCAAAGAAAATTGTTTATTTGAGTTAAGTACTTTAATAATAATATTGTGTCGAGCCTCACATTAACATAAAAGTAACAGCTATGGAAGTGTATGATAATCATCAAGTATTTTGTTCCTCAGGTATAGTTATTTCATTAATTCTTAAGATTTACCTGGACTGTAAAGTTCAGCTAGTTCTTGAGCTCCTCGATGTTGTGGTCCCCAGCGCGGTAACGAGCCCACCTCACTTGGTAGTTGTGTGTTTCCGTTGGGGTCGTCTTCCGACATAGAATGCTCAAGTATTTGACGTTTAGTTTTAACTGGTGCTAACAATGTTGTGGCCATGGTACTTGCATAATCGAATTGTTCACAACTTAAACCACTAAGACCATCTCTTTTAGCGCAGGGGGGTATAGGTAGTGGTAATGCCATCACTAAGTTTGCTTAAGACAAAGCGAACTGAAATAATCGAGAAGACAAAAGATAAAGATATTACTCGTCAATCTCAGAGGTTCGAGCTATAGTTCCGCTAATGGCAAGTTTAAACTAGATCAAAAATTTATGAATTACGACATGTATGGAGTAAAATCTAGGAAGGCAAGATAACAAACCGTGCTTACAATATCACTATGACGATAAAATTCAACACACGTAAACTAATAACTACTAGGTACTTATGTACGTCTCACGTTAAATGTTTTATTAATCATCAAGTACCTATGAGGCTACGATGTTGTCATTTATTGTCAATACGAAATAAGTCCAAATGTCCAACCAATGGGAAGTTTTAATGACAGATGACAGTTCATAAATAACTGTCAATATGTTATTTGACATCTTAAGGTATTTACAGACGACCGAATACATTGAGCTAAGAATATATACGGAGGGGCCCTATTCTTAGATAGAAAAAATACCTTAGACGTATATGCAGTAAATCGACATATAGAATACACGTTAAATAGCATGTTGTCTCTGAATAACTAGGCCATTACTGCATAATTTGAAAGAGATAAATAATATTTTGTCTCTTCGAATCTTAGCAACATTCTTCTGTGACGTCTTTCATTTTACTTTGCGTGGCTACGATCACCATGTTTAGAACGAGATTTATGGTAGATCTGCTGTCAGTTGGTGCTTCACTTGTTATTTTTCTATGATTTTGTTGATTATGAGCATTCTACAGGACTGCAGGACATGCAGCTAACTGTCATTGAGGTGGTTATAGGTTTAATACGCGGAGAAAATATCGTTTAAATTTAAATGTAGAGAGTAACTTGGCAATATTAGTTAACTTATGAGCCTTCATCACTGACATCATGCTCGTCATCATGCATGCATCAACATCATCATTTCATGTCCATGCTTACACTGCAAGATAGTAAATAAATGTATTTCGCAACCACAATGTTCCGTTGTAAGAGTGGCCTGCTCAATCCGCTGATCTCAATTTCATTCAGTACTCGTGGGATTTGCTCCGTGATCTCTACCTACTCTTTGGAAAAACAGGTATGACTTTAAGTATGTAAAACCAGCAAAATATTTCGAAATATTTTGCAATATACTTTAAAATAACAAATATAACAGACTTATTTCTTCACCCAATCACTTTTAATAAATAGATAATTAGAAGATAATTCTTCAAACAGCTTTAAATTTTAACATTTACCATATTCAGTTAAAGTGCTTATTAATTAATCTCGGTAAATGATGAATATAGTAATGCTCGTAATTACCTATAAGTTCAAATCGATTACAGTTTAACTTAGCTTATTGTTGATAATTGAATCCCAACGAGGTCAACATTTCAACAATCGATATAATCAAAGTATATCAGAAAGTACATCACTAAGCAAGGCCGCCATTTTATGTTCGAAACGTTTTGTAGGTACACACGCAAATTTTGTAGGTATGGCCCATCCATAGTTTATTGTATCTGAGCTATTTCCTCAGAGTAATGGAGGCTATTTCATCGCCATCGTCGTGTCGCTCATACCTATAGCATTGTTACACTCGGTAAGCAAAATACTGTGGTCCTCAAATATTTTTTTTGGCATAATAGTAAATAAACTTGCCAATCTGCTGGTTTTACATACTTAAAGTCACACCTGTTTTTCCAAAGAGTAGGTAGAGATCACGGAGCAAATCCCACGAGTACTGAATTAAATTGAGATCAGCGGATTGAGCAGGCCACTCTTACAACGGAACATTGTGGTCGCGAAATACATTTATCTACTATCTTGCAGTGTAAGCATGGACATGAAATGATGATGTTGATGCATGCATGATGATGAGCATGATGTCAGTGATGAAGGCTCATAAGTTAACTAATATTGCCAAGTTACTCTCTACATTTAAATTTAAACGATATTTTCTCCGCGTATTAAACATATAACCACCTCAATGACAGTTAGCTGCATGTCCTGCAGTTCTGTAGAATGCTCATAATCAACAAATAAGATTTGTTCGCAAGTTAAAAGCAAGTGTAATTTCGCGTTAACTGGTTCCAGCTTTCAGCATACACATAAATTGAACACCTTTTCCCACGTTAAATGCCAACGAAATATTTCAATTTGGTCTAGTGATTGCTAATCGCGACTGCTCAGCACGAGGTCCTGGGTTCGAATCCCCGGTCGCGCAAAGTGTTACTCGGTTTTTTCATTAGGTAAGTCTCAGTAGCAGCACGGAGTCTGGATTTTTGCCCGGTTGATGGCAAATCGCAATAGGTTCGCTCTCTATACATTGGGACCTAAAAACATAACTGGCGAAATGTGGGTGTACTATATGTGCAGCTCTGCCTACCCCTTCGTGGAATACAGGCGTGATGTTGTGTTATGTTATGTCATATTATTTACTTTTACGGTTTTACCCCACTAAAAGACGTTTAAGAACCTCATTAACTGATGACGTATTATTTGTGAAATCTCGTGACGTTCAGGGAATACCAGACAAAGTATATCTATTATTATACCATGGCCCCACGAAGTTTGGGCATTATTGATTTGTCTTGATAATAATTATGCACTTTATGACTTTACTCCTAGATTATATCCAGGATCTGGTGATAAAGCTGGAAAACGGCCACAGTATCTCTGTGATAAAAGAACATAACCACGCCAAGTTTGGGTTTGATTCTTGATTGATTCGTCTTTTAGACAACATTTTCACAAATCAAGCTCTTTCAATTCAGTATGAGTAGTTTGGGTCATCATCATCATCATCATCCACAGCCTTCAATATCCCACTGCTGGGTATAAGCCTCCCTTAAACAATACCATCCGCCGCGGTCCTGTGCCAATCTTGTAGGTTGGGTATTATGTATAATTTAATATTCATTTTAATGGTAAAATTCAATAAAAGGGCTTAATAATCTGTTGTGACTCTCAAGACTAAATAGGCATGGCAATTGGCATGCTCACCACCAGGTACCTAATTAATATTAATTGACCTCGATTTCCCCACCGTAGAGACACTCTAATCAGACAACTATCATGAAGATTTACTTCATGTAGTCTTCTGCTGTTAGTTTGGTAAATACGTTACTAAACAAATGGTTCGCACTGAGACTAGAGCCAGCGGGCAAGCTGTAATTTTTGAAGGACTTTGCAGTAAACGATATTTTCTCCGGAAATTGAACCTATAACCTCCTTAATGACATTTAGCTACGTAATTAACGGTATAAATACCTATTTTCCCGACGTTTCGACCGACTTGCAAAGGCCCTGGTCACGGGTTGACCCGTAGTCAACCCACGGCCACGGTAATATTATCTATATAGTATATAATAATTTATCGTGCCACGAACCTTTGCAAGTTAAGACCCGTTCACCCCTATTGTATGATTAGCTACATGTACTGCAGCCCTGTGGCATGCTCATAATCAACTAATGAGGTTTGGCTTCAAGTTAACAGTGATTGCAATTATATGTTAACGTGTGACTCTAAGCGCCATATTTTAATTATATGTTAATTATTGGTATCCATGTGAATTTTGTAATTAGGTAAGGTTGAACACACAGTAACGATTTCGACAGTTATGCTACTAGGTTTTTTTTTCGTAGCCTATTTTGTTTCCCGCTGCTGGGCAAAGGCCTCCCCTTTCTTCCTCCAAACCACTCTATCCTTTGCAATACCTATGTTTTTATATCTATAAACCACGTGGTCAGCCACGTGGTTTATAAATATAAAAACATAGGTACCATCACGCCTTTATTTCCCGAAGGGGTAACCAGTTGTGTATGTCTATATATACACCTCTGCTTATTTGTGTATTTGTGCGCGGAGCAAATCCCAACTTCATGCTGCAACTGAAAAGTAGATAGGTACCTACCTACCCAATGAATAAACCATACCACTGAGGACCTCAGGTTCAGAGCTTGACAACCACTAGACCAATGATGCAGTCAAAATGATGCTAATGATAGTAGGTAATCTGTAAATGAAATAGTGAAAGGTTAGTTCGATCTCCGGTCCAAAATACTCACAAGCAAAGCTAAAAATACAATGCGCGCATGCGCATCACGAATTTCAATTCATAACACGGCTCAAACAGTAAGAAAGAGTAAAATTGCTTCTTGTGGACTACAACGTAGTCTTAAAATTATTATCTAAGTAAACCTTTGGATACGGTAGATAGAAGTATCTACTTTGCTTATAAAAGCGTCATTATGTCGGTAAGTTTATTTTAATTTAATTTACTTAACTACAGAATGCTAAAAAGTCCTTATGGCTCACGTTGAAAGACTTAGTGTTAGTATTAATTACTTATGCTGCAGTTAAATAGAATAAGTAGTTATATATACCTATTTGCTTATTTATCGAGATCTTAGTTTTTTTTGCGTAATTTCCGTTATGTCTGGTAGTTTTGTACCTTCTTATTCTTAAACATTTTTCCATACTGTAGTATATTTAACCAACTGTGTGACGCAAATAAGGTAATGTGTTTATCAGCCTATATACGTATGAGTGTTTGAAACTAGTAACTTTGTATGATGATAATGATGTATGTTTGTTCCTTTGTAGCGCTCTAGACGCTAAAGACCAAACGCGACGGCCGGCTTTGATTATTCTTACATCAATCGGTTCGAAAGACATTGTAGTAGGTAATCAAAATTCAATAAACAATCATCATCATCATCATCAGCCGGAAGCCGGAATAAACAATAAGAATTTATAATTTGATAATAAAAATAATCAAGTCTAATAATTATGTCAAGTGAAGTAGAGAGATGGTTTCATACAATAGTCCGCTCAAAATTGAACTAACAATACATTATATTTATGTGTGCGTTAGCGTTAAGTTAGCGCAGCAAATGTTACAGAAACGTTCGCTCCACGTGAGTTAAAATCTAGACTAGCTCAAATCTTCCCAGTTATGGATCCTATTTTACGAACTTAGAGGACACATAACAAAAATCGATTCGAGGTTTAGTGGTCCTTAATACAAGGAATTTAATTTGTAGAATATTATCAGATGGTACCTCCGCGGCGGCCCCTACTACGGTTGCCACGGGGCGATATGGTCCCCCTCTACGTCTGGTGTTGCGCCAAAGGAAAAGTGAGGAGACGGACTTGGCGTCTCCTTACTGTGCGGAGGCCTGTGGAGACCAGATTAGGAGATCCACCTCCGCATCGTCTTGAAGTCCTTCAGCCCTCTTATAAAGGAGGTGCAAATAACCCGTACCAATTTACAGGGCGGGCAGCGCTGGCGGTGTTAGCGGTGGAATGCTAAAACGATCCCGATCCGCGTCACGGTCGTCACTTACCTATGTGCTAAGTAGGAAAATCGTGAGATTTGTACTACTACTGTAAATTTACCCAAGTCGCGTTTCTCTCAACGGCGCTAACGCATTTCTTAAAGTAAAAAAAAGGAACAGCATCCTCATAAAAATCAATTTAATAAATATGTGTAATTTAATAAGTATATGCAGGACTCTTACGAGTTTGGTTGGACGAGTCGAAAGCGCACGTTCGTCTGCTAATTTCGTTTCATTATTATATAAGTATGAGGGTACTGTAGCAATGATTTTTATTTTCAGGTGCACACATCAAGGCACAAGCAGCCCAATAAGTTGGAAAATCTAGCGTTAAGAAAACTCGGAGATTGGGTGGCCAAACAGGCTGAAACTCAAATGATACCCATTGTATTGCTTTCGCAGCAAAACACGAATAAAGCCCAAATTACCTTGGCTCACAATGTGGATTGCATACGGGCCTATTTGGATCAAAATGTACCATGGATGCTACAAGATTTATTAGTTAATGAAGCTATCAGGGCCTTGACAGAGCTTCTTGAAAAAACCAAAAACTCATTAGGATTTCGAGGCTGCATGGGAAAATTTGCCAGTCAAATGAATGTGATCGTAAAAATGGCAGAAGTATTGTTTACAAAAAAATTAACCATAGTCTCTATCGACAATATACCAAAGATGTTAAGGACAGTTTTTTATTCAAAGTTATACATGTTAAAAGGACTTGTTTACTTGAATTTAGGATCGCTTTCTGGGGGATGGAAAACTGCAGATATGGAATATGCTGTAATTAAATCTTTAAAAGAATTACATTGTTTAAAATATTTAATGATTAACTATGACTGTACAGATAATATATTACAATGTGTCGTTGAAAATTGTCATCGATTAGAAAAACTAGACGTTTCCTGTTCTAAATGTATAACTAATGACAGTATAGATATTGTAGCAAAATTAAAACACCTTAGGAGTATACAATTGTACAGAACATTTGTCACTTTAGAAGGATTTGTAAAATTGCTTTTAAACTGTAAAAATATTGAAGATATAGGTAGGTGTGACGAAATAGGTAAAATTTTAGAGTATATTGATTTAAACCACTGTGAAATCGCTACATTTAATTTAAAAACTTATGTAAGTCGATACGCGACATCAAATCAACTGCAGTTAGCAGTACAAATGTGTCCTTACATAAGAAGTATGACCGTTTTTCATAACACCTTACAAAGTGATTTAATGGTACTAATAGGCCTCGGAGACTTAAGAGAACTCAAATTATTATCGTGCGACTTTTATGCAGATCAGATTAAACAAGTTCTTCAAGTGAAGGGTTGTAACATAGTTCATTTACATCTAGAGCATGTTGATCAAATTGACTTAAATGCACTAATGTACATCAGTCAAATGTGCCCTTTTTTAGAAACATTAACTTTGTATAATTGCACACTTATACAGCATACGTCATTATTTACAAAAAAATTAGAAATAGAGCCTTTTCGTAATCTCAAAAAGATTACCTGTGTGTCCACTTGTACAGATGAGCAATTATTGTTTATTCTAACAAATTGCATAAACATTCAATTCATTCATATTGGAACGGCAATCCAACTTACTGACGAATTTATGTTCAAAATACTTGACATTAACCCACTTATTTATTTAAAAGAATTGCGTATTATGCAGTCTGACTGTTTAACAATGATGTCCGTGGAAAGAATTATTCAAAGTTGTGTGAGTTTAGAGATATTAGTAGAATTAGAAAGTTGGTCGCTATTAACAGAAAATGATCGCGAGTATATTAGAAACTATATAAAAATTAACAATTTTAATATTGACACGGCTCCAATCAGAAGATATGATTCGTAATACCTATGTACCTAGATACTTAAAATAAGTTTCATTTCTATTTCTTACGTACATTTTGTGCAAATAAAGTTATAAGTACCTAACTAGGCAAAGGCAATATAATAAATAGATAGATACTGATGGCGAGGATAGATAGGTACTACCCCTACCTACCTAGGTACTCAAATAGATTTCAGGATACAAATGTAGGTAAATAGTTCTACCTCCACCTAGGCACCTACTAGGTACATAAACCTAATTTGCTATTATTCAGTTTATTTTCAACATCATATTGAATATCTATAGGTTGTTATAAGTTTATTTCTAATAAGCCTACTTTTGAAATATTAACAAAAGTTTGTATACGGTACGTAAGTACTAACTTTTACCCGTGGCTTAGCTCGCGTTAATTTAGATATTGACAATGCATTCGGTGTAATAAACAATGTTATCACAACATAATATTTTTTAATAGTATTCAATGACGATTAAAAAAAAACGTAGCGCCATCTAGCGGATTAAACCCGTTGTTGACCGTGTTCTTTCTCTAAAGAACAGAACTGTTTCTCTGGATGAAAGGTATCCTATGTCCTTTTCTGTCCCCCTTACAAAGTACCGGCACTGTGTATAAACCGGTATTCTACATCTTAGGCAATGTATAGAATACCTAAAACGTTCAGGAAATGTATGTAATATTAATGTTCTATACTTTACCTAGCCATTTTATACACTACCATGCACTTATTAAGTAGTGTTTAGCCGACAATGTGTATAAAAGGCAAAAGCAGGAAAAGGCGATTGCCATTAAAATAAAATTATTTATTTCTGGCACTCGCCGGCCGCTGCCGCGGCCCACTCGCTAATTTCGGCCGTTATTGCGTTATTATTGTTACTATTTTCATATTCTTATAGTTCATCATCATCAGCCCGTTGCAATCAACTGCTGGTTGAACAACCGATGGAAATCCCTTTCGATGCCGTCTCGGTCTGCGTAGGCCTTTAGAAGACGGAGTTGTTTTATAAAACAAACGTTGTTTCGTACTTTATTTTATAGAAATACAGACTAAAATCTGTTTACTTTACACATTGCCGGTGGATCAGTAGGATTTATATACAATCCGTACTCAATAATGTAGTGGAATATTCATAATATTTCATACACTGCCTAGACGTCCCAGGTATTTTGTACATTGCCTAGGTATTGTAAGTATAGACTATCGGAAATATACACATTGCTAGTAACATAAATATATAAAAAATTAAATTAATATGACTCTTGGTGTCATTTTCGCATGTTGCCCATGCTAAACTAGAATCAAAATAAGATAAAGGAAATTTGAAAAATAATAGTCACGAGCGGGACTCGAACCCGCGACCTTTGCCTTACCGTGGCGCCGCCCGTCCAACTGAGCCATCGTGCCGCGGGTTCGAGTCCCGCTCGTGTCCATCATTATTTAAATTTCCTTTATCAATTTAGATTTAAATTAATTATTATATATAATTAATTATTAATCTTCATCCTTTGGTTTTGAATTTAACGATACAAATGCTTGCTAACTAATATTATAAGTGTGAAAGACAGTTTGTAACAAACTTGACCTTTTCACGCCTAAACCACTGAACTTTTGCAATATAGCAATGACCCCATCGAATAAACGTGCAATGGCTCATACACAATTTTTATTTTGCAATTTTCGTTTCCAATGAAACCTTTTATGTACTTATGGAAAAATAATCATGTTATATCACAAGAATAATATAATATCGTTTTTTAATTATTTGTCTGAAAACTACAAATATCTTACTTCAAATTATGCAGGTTAGAAGTTAATTTACTTCCCTATATAGAGATATAGAATATGGGTGAGAAAAGGTATACCTATATAGTGTATAATATATACCTTTTCTCAACCATATTCTTGTAAATTAAATTGCTTTACCTGTAAAATTGTCTTTATTTGCTAACATGTTTGTCCAATGGGGCCATTGGTATGTTGTTAGGAGTACAGAAAAGGGCATAGCATTCATCAACAAAAAGTAGCATTGCCTAGAGATCAAACAATACAATTAAAAGCTTCTCACAATGGTTTTGGGCCACTCGATAGTGCCCATGTCTTTCACTTCATGTGTTGCTTATAAACTTGTCTCTATTGATTAAACTTACCTTGAAACTGTACAATCAATAGTAAGATTTCTAGACTTGCATAGCTCTATTTCCCACTACAAATTAACAAGTCTTATTGGTTAAACAGGAAAAATAACTGACATTTCATTTCAACCAATTAACTATTTTATTATACACTAATTTGGTTTTAAATTACATTTTTAAGTTTCATTGCTTTCTCTATTTCCTTGTGATTTGGTACCAGAGCAAACATATATACAGGGTAAATACCATTAGGAAAATTTGCTTGTTTACATTGCTTGATTCTCTTTAAATTACATTTCTTAAATATTTTAATGTATTGTTTAAATGATCGTGTGACTGATGAATCTGTAGAATCCTTTTCACTTTTTCCTGATGAAGTAACATTTTCTTTGACTACTATAACACCATTGGCAGAGAGAGAATTCCTGAAATGGTCAATTGAATGAGTATCATCAAAACCATTTTGTTTAAAGTAACAAGCAAAATACCACTATTTCATAAGCTTACCTACACCTAATTAGATAGGCTTCTAAATCATCGTCTGTTAAATACCCTAATACCCATTGATTCCAAATAACATCATATTTTCTTACAGGCATAAACTCTTGTAAACCAACTTTGAACAATGTTCCTAACTTTGATTGATATTCTCCAACATATTCTTTAATAGAATTAATAAATTTCTCATCTGGTTCTACAACATCAACCATTTTAAAATGTGGAATTAACAACTGTTTTGTTATTCTACCAATGCCAGCACCACAATCCAGAGCTGAATTGGTTGGAGGTGGGCATTCAGATGCGAGTAATGACTTAAGAAACAATTCAGATCCCTCTATATCTGCACTTGAAATAAATCCAAACCCTCCTAATACACCATCGACTGTAGGTGGAATATCTGCCCAGTACTGTAAGGATTTTTCATAGTTGATATTACTGTCGTCGTCGTTGTCGTTCATAACGATGTCAAAATTATAAAAAAATATGTATTGTTAAAATTGTTATTAGTAAGACTCTTCGTGTAGATTTAATTTACAATTATTTGACGAATTAATAAATATCAAATGATGCAAAGCAAAGATTGCAGACCTCATTGACAATTTGACATTGACATTGATTCTGATTTCTGACACCTGACAGAGCATTGAGATATACACATCATTGAGATATACACATGGAGGGGCCCTACCTACAAAATTTGCGTGTATACCTACAAAACTTAGGTTGCCCAAAATGGCGGCCTTTCTTAGTGATGTACTGTCTGGTATTTTTTGATTATATCGATTGTTGATATGTTGACCTCGTTGGGATCCAATTATTAACAATAAGCTATGTTAAACTGTAATCGATTAGAAATTAATTACAAGCATTACTATATTCATCATTTACCGAGATTATTAAGCACTTTAACTGTGTATGGTGAATGTTAAAATTTTTATGTATTTGCAGAATTATTTTCTAATTATCTATTTATTAAAAGTGATTTTGTGAAGAAATAAGTCTGTTTATTGCTATTTTAAAGTAAATTGCAAAATATTTCAAAATACTGGACCTACGTACTTATTTACTATAATAACTTTCGTGAGTGTTATCCATATTATCTACTATATATACCGGTTATACTCACGTTGATATTCGGGAATCCCCGACTAGTTTCGGACTCTAACGGAGCCCTTATTCATGAGCCGGCTCGCGACCCCGCCGCGTCACCTGCTCATGAATAAGGGCTATTTAATGTTTATATTATAAACATTATAAACATTAAATAGCATGTTGTCTCTGTTTAACTAGGCCATTACTGCATAAGTTGAAAGAGATAAATAATAGTTTGACTCTATATTATAAACATTATAAACATTAAATAGCATGTTGTCTCTGTTTAACTAGGCCA
Organism: Abrostola triplasia; assembly: GCA_946251915.1. Classification (NCBI taxonomy): domain Eukaryota; kingdom Metazoa; phylum Arthropoda; class Insecta; order Lepidoptera; family Noctuidae; genus Abrostola; species Abrostola triplasia. Next base: position 6,972,470 of record OX276423.1, read on the forward strand.
TTACTGCATAAGTTGAAAGAGATAAATAATAGTTTGACTCTTCGAATCTTGGCAACATTCTTCTGTGACGTCAATCATTTCAGTTTGCGTGGCTACTGAATAGGTATTGCCCCATGTTTAGTACGAGATCTGTGGTAGATCTGCTGTCAGTTGGTGTTTAGCTTGTGAAGTTTATATTGTATTTGTGAAAAGTATGCGTTTGTTTTAGTTTTTATTGTATTGGTTTTGCCAGATACCTAACAATCATGCCCTCGTGCTGTATAAAACAATGTAGAGCAAGGAAAAGCCAAAATCAACCTACATTGACTTTTTATAGGTTAGTAACCGTATTTCTCTGTTATTGTTAAATATTGTGAGGTTTTTGTGATAAATTTTAATACAAAATGATAATTGTAGACTAAACAATAAATCTGTTAGTCGTTTATAACTGTAAATACCTTATTTTCTATATCGAACTTACACATTGTTTGTAAACAAGTTTGCTAGTGATGTGTCATGCGATGATAGAATCGATGTTGGTATTTCTGTAAGTTACGACGAGGTATAATTTTGTGTATTTAATTCTTAAAAATTGTATAAATTTGGGCAACAGATTTCCTACGTATACTGTAGATTTGTTGAAACTAGATTTAGTTTATTCGAGTCCTTGGGTAGTTTGGGATAATGAGTCAATAGATTAGAATATAGACAATGATGACATGGTAATGGTGTTGTGAGTTTGTGACTACATATATTTTTAGACAGGTTTAGATTTTAGAAAAATAATAAGTACGTATTATCTACTATATATACCGGTTATACTCACGTTGATATTCGGGAATGCCCGACTAGTTTCGGACTCTAACGGAGCCCTTATTCATAAGCAGGTGACGCGGCGGGGTCGCGAGCCGGTCAACGGCCAACGAGGTCAACATATCAACAATCGATATAATCAAAAAATACCAGACAGTACATCACTAGGAAAGGCCGCCATTTTGTGCGACCTAAGTTTTGTAGGTATACACGCTAATTTTCTAGGTAGGGCCCCTCCATGTGTATTTATCTCAATGAGTCACAGAGAGTCACGACTTCTGACTAGCTCAATGCTCACGACAGAAATCAGAACGACAGACTAGCAACAGAGTCAGTCGCAAAAAAAAATTGACTTGTTACCTTCACCTATGTCTGTATAATATTAAACATGGACTTGTTAAGATATAAAGCTGTTAAATATCAAACTATTACTACTACATCTAATGTGTGATCTAGGTTAATGCTTGGTTAGTGACAATAGGCTCGCCCTCTATTACAATGGGTCTTATTACATAACAGGCGTTATACTTTATGGCCTTTATATGAAATAAAATGTCTGGTTTGTACTAACGTCGAAGGCCAAATTGTTAATTAGCTTGTATTCAAAAGTGTTGTTTTAATGCGTTTTGTGTTATTTGTAATTAATTATTTTTATTGTAAGAAAAAATTTAATAAACTATTTTTATAAGCTTGTAACATCAAGTTCTCTAGCTATGATTACCGACTTAGGATTTTCTCTCTAAATTTAGGGGTGAATAAGTAGGATGGCATTTGTTCAGGGGGTTTAATTTTTTTAGAGGTACTTTCTTAATTATTTTTTTATTGATAAAAAAATGTCAAAGTACCCGACCTGTGTGTGGTTTATTAGGATATTATAATACATAAGAAAAAATATCGACAATATTGAATGAATTTTGTAAATTTGCCATTTAGTAAAGGGTGGAATAAATCGTAAAAATGTACATAATAAAAATGATACAGCTATTAACGCGTATACAAAACTGTTATATATATACTGATATAATATAGGGAAAACCACATAAAATGCAATGGAATGCACTAGTGGATAAATACATTTAAATATTTGTCCGTGCAAAGTAGGTGTAAAAGTCAAGATTTCCGGCGACGCGAAATAAAACCTTGAACACTACTAAATGTGTGTTTAATAAAAAAGATAAACTAAAACAAAAATTGATAACAGTTACATGTGAAAAGGGCGGCAAAAAGTCAGAGCCTCTCTTCCAAATGAACCTGCTTTAGTAATTACTCTGAGGAACCTGGGATGTGTATAGACTAAAGGTACTAAACACAAAAGAGTTTATTTTTAAAAAGTTTTTTATAATTATTACAATTATTGTCTTAGCTATTATGGTCACACTAATTTCTGTCGCTTACAGTAGGGATAAGGAGAAAAATGCAAACATGCCGAAACAACACTACTCATTTCTAAGGGCGAGTTGCTTAAAATAGTCTGATAACGTAAATACGTACCTACGTCAAAATACAGTACGGCCGACGTATCTTAACGGTCCTGTAGTTAGCCGATAAGCTGCGCAGTAGAAAATTTCGTTTCTTAAAGGCCCATTGCGCAGCTAATCGGGTAACTTTAGGATCGCCAAGGTACGTCGGCCGTACAGTACATACACACATGAATAATGAAAAAAATTTTTTGGTCATTCGTATAAAAATGACAATTACAGAGATGTTTGACGTACGTAAAATATGGAACGTTGTTTAATGGCATTAAAAACCCGGTTATCAACGTAATCTGGGTTGCAAGTTGAAAACAAAAATATATAGGGGGATTATAGGAGTTTTCAACTATAACTTTGGGGATACAACATTTTGAGAGTTGGTAACACTGTCCGTAACCCAATCATTCCTTTTCTTTTCATACGTCAAAAACGCGAGTCGAGACGTTTTAAAAATGGTTTGTGTTAAATATTTTTTATCTTGAAAATTAAAATCAATCCAACTAGTATATAATATTTTAATGAAATATTCCGTTATTGTTATCAAAGTTAAATTTATAATAATAGATATTTCACGATGCGATCTTATAGAATTCATGCTGCAGTGCGAAACCGCCGACCCATACGTCTATTTTTTTTCGAGTATCAGTTTTATTACATATACAATTCGTAAATTTGATAAATTGTTAACTTTAATGATGATAATTGAACCCAGTGCCTTGAAGCTCGGATTGTGTTATGATTAGAAGTGTTATGTGTTATTAACTTTATTCCAGGGTAAGGTTAAGTGCTCAGAATTGCGTACAAAGGACAAGAAGGAGTTGTTCAAGCAACTCGAAGAGTTAAAGACAGAATTGACCAATCTTCGTGTCGCTAAAGTAACCGGAGGTGTTGCATCTAAACTTTCCAAAATGTGAGTGCTAAACGAATGTTATTGTGAAAAATCTTTTGCTCGTTGAAAGAGTTATAAATGTAATGTATTGAGCAAGATATCTTAAAACGAGTATATTCATTTCAGTCAGTGTAATATTTACATCCTAAAAATTAATAATGTTTGTGTTAAGAGTTGTTTTGTATTTAACTGAGATTTGCATTTAACATGCATTATTATTTTATAAATACATTGGACCTAAACAGTATCAAATTAGAATTTCTTATTAAAAAGCAGCATTTCATGTCTGCAACTGAGTAAACCCTCTTTTAATTATGTTACTTTGTAAACATCATTCTAATGCTCTGGTTGTGCATGAAAACATTATTAAAACCTATAGCATTATAATAAAGTAACTATCCTTTTAAAATCTTAATGGATTATATCAATGTCTCTTGTCAAACTTAGTCTTAAAGGAGGATGGGCATTTGGCCTAGGAACCAATAACAACATGCTATTTATATGATTTGAAAAGATTTTTTCTAAACTTTAATTATTATTATGGCGGGACATACCAAAGAACTGTGTAGAAAACGTTGTGGCATTATAAAGCCAGACTTTACTCACTAAAATATGTTTTATTTTTATGCTTTTATCCATGTTTTGTGTTCTCTTTCATATAACTAACTTAGTGGGGTAACAAAAATAAAATCTGTTAATAAAGAGTTCTACTCTCTTAGGGTTCTGTATATAATATAATTATATTCCTTTACCTCCTGATGACTATATTGACTGACAGTCCAAACTAGTAACATGACTTGTAAACGATAAAACCAGGTACAAAATTTAGATTTAAAAAAACTTTATTTATTTATGATAATAATTATCTTGCTCTTGCTAATTTATTTAACTATGAGTACACTAATAAATATATCACTAATAATAATATCCAGCATGTGTGGATGTGTAGAATATATTTATACAAACTTCATGTGCCTTATAAGCAGCACACATTGTTGACAGTAAACATTGCTGCCTATATTACTAGTGCTGATAGATTAGACCAAGAATCAATATAAAGGCATCAGGTGCCAAAGAAATATAATAATTATATGCACCTACAGAACCCTTGAGTGTGTGAGTACAGCTGTTACTTAACAGATTTTATTTTTTCATAGTTCACTATGTTACTTTTACAAAAAGAACTCAATCATTTTGATAAACATGAAAATTAACACAGACTCAAGTTACTCTATCGTCCCAGAATGTTTTCCACTCAATGAATTAGTACTTCCCACCATAATACTAATTCAAAAACATAAAAATTCTGTTCCAATGATGCATGTTGTTATTGATTCGTAGGCCAGCCTCTATATATTTTTGCCTGTCCCCTTTTAAATTAGATAAATGATACTACCCCTAGTAAGATTGACTCATGCAATATACTAAAACATAATAATTCATATTTTTATTTGCATTTCAGCCGTGTTGTGAGGAAAGCTATTGCACGAGTATATATTGTCTACCACCAAAAGATGAAAGTTAATCTTCGAAACCATTACAAAAATAAGAAGTACAAGCCTTTAGACTTGAGGACCAAGAGGACCCGTGCTATGCGTAAAGCTCTCAGCAAGCATGAATCTAAGATCAAGACAAGGAAGGAGATCAGAAAGAAGTCTCTTTTCCCTCCACGAGTCTATGCAGTAAAGGCTTAAATTAAATGTTTTAAGTTATATTCTGTATTTAATTTCTTCTTCCACTACAGTAAAACAAGGTGAATCAAAACTTAAGGGTGAATAGAAACAACATTTTGAAACTGATTTTAACATTAAATTATTACTTAGTGGTCAGAAAGGATTCTAGATTTGTCTATAATACAAACTAAATGTTTACCTAAGAAACCTACCATATGAAATCATGCTTGTATGCATTGCTGAGTTATTAGCATATTACCAGATACAACTACAAATTGCCAGTTATAGGTATACAAAAGGACCAGATGGTTGCCATTAAAACTAAGCACAAATTTTCATTCAATTCAATAACAAACGATCGTCACTTATTTACTAATATTATAAATGCGATAGTAAGGGCGGGTTGCTTCAGCCTTACTTATTTACCAATATTTATTCCTTCTAATAGCCCTAATAACGTTGATTATGCCATAAAACAACGCTATTATTACGTACGTTATTCATTTTCCATTATCGGTATTTTGGACGTACCTACGTAGATACTATATTAAATTACAAGCCTCTTACTATGAACTAGTAGGGTCGTTTACGTTGTGGAAGTGTAAAGCGGCGTCTGCTACTCCTGGCAACGTTTTATATACAAAATTCCGTGACGCATCGTACTGTGGCTATGGCGTGAAAATATAAGCTTAGGGCGGGTTGCTTCAAACAGCCTGTTTACATTTACATACCGTAAAACGGGTTTAATAGAGACAAAACTTCGGAACCCCTTTTATAGCTAAAAGAGTATAACTTGTTGCCATTAATGATTCTATACTTTAAATTGTTTTATAAACAATAATCTAAGACTCCTTTTTGACAACTAACTGCCCGTTTTTATGACCAGTTCGAAATTTCCTAAAATTAGATTTTTCGTTTTTTTACGATTATTCCAATTTAACGCTGTTTCCGGTGGTAATACCAGCAAAAACAGCCAGTTAGAGTAAATAAAATATAATAGTTATACAATTATTTTTAAACAAAGAAATATTATTTCTAAATTTATCGACAGATAACGTAACAAATATCTTTATTACTTTTTTATTACCTATTACAAGCTTTTATTTAAATTGCAATGTATGTAATTATGTCTCAGAGTAATGACTAAAGCAATGCTTTAGTAATTACTCTGAGACATAATTACTGATGACATAATTATGTGCGTTTGTTTATGTCAAATCATGCAATCTATATTAGAACCACTTCTTGACATCGTATTGAATATATGAAATTTTGCACACATAATTATGTAGAGGTTCGGTGACAATACAATATTATGGTACTTTTGAGTTGAGAAGTCGAAGGTGGTCATAGGAGCACTGTAACGAAATGACGCAATACCATCGTGTTTGGATTTGTTTAATTCGTCTTTACAAGTACTTTGAGCCTTTTAAAAGATTGTATTAAAAAAAATATATAAACTTATTGTCACATCACTATAAAAATAAACATTTAACGTAACCATATACCAACGTCGTATGGTTTAAAAGAATATTGTTTTTCTATTAATTAAATTTGGTGCGAAACTATAACGTTTATTAAATGAAATTATAATAATAAAATTTATTTATTCAGACAACAAAGATCGAAACATTGTACCAATTAATATATTAATATTGTAAGCATGGGACTTGGTCCGCTGCAGTAACTTAAGCATAAGTGGACACTGGACAGTCGTACTTAGTTATTTAGTTATTATAATTACTATAAATTGATAGATCAAATAAACAATAGTAATATTATTATCGAAACTGATCCGCCACTTCAAAGTTACATCGGCTTTTCGATCACGATCTGTCACCTGTCAGAAACGCATTATCTATCAGTTATCTTGAATCTCTAAGCGGCCGGCCGAAGTGCGTACTGTATCATTTGTACATACTCCCGCTTTATTTTAAACCCCCCAGTCGTACAAATCGCTATTTGTACGACTTTTATTTATAGGATTACTTTTATTTCCAGTTTTCCACGAAATGAAGTAATTTCGAAACATGGTTAACTTTTTGTTGTATTTTTGGGTACTAATAATATATATAAACAGTAGTGTCTGTTCTGATGGAAGGGGTTACATTGTTTACTGTCCTTGTATGGGTAAGATTTTTAATATAGTTATGAATTACTACCTCGAACATTTTAGTAATGCTGAATGTTATCAATATAACTGACAAAATTATTTGCTAATTAACCTTTTTGGCTTCCATACTAATATCTGTCATACATTATTATTTTCAGGAAGATTTGGAAATCAAGCAGATCACTTTTTAGGTGCACTAGCATTTAGTAAAGGTTTAAATAGAACTTTAATTCTGCCTCCTTGGGTTGAATATCGGTATGGTGAACCCAAGTCAATTCAAGTTCCATTCAATACATATTTTAAAGTTGAAAGTCTAGCATTGTATCACAATGTTATGACAATGGAGTCCTTTATGAATGATATTGCTCCTAGCATTTGGCCAAATACTAGAAGGATATCTTTTTGTTACACTCAAAGAATGGGTGAACAGCAAAATAGTTGCAATGCAAAGTCTGGAAATCCTTTTGGACCTTTTTGGGATACTTTCAACATAGATTTTGTTGGGTCAGAATTTTATGGGCCTTTAAATTATGATGTATATAACCAAGAAATGATGAACAAATGGAATCAAAAATATTCTCTAGAACAGTGGCCTGTCCTCGCTTTTACAGGTAGGAAGCTAAATGATGTATTTCTATTAGACTTTTTTACGAAGTGATAATACTGGGCACAAATCCAGACTCAGTGCTGCTACTGGGAATTACCCAACGGAAAAACCCAGTTACTCTTTGCCCAACCCAGGATTTAAACCTAGGACCTCATGCTCAGTATTTGCGCTCAGCAACCACTAGACTAACGAGGCAATCTCACTAGACCAATGAGGTATTTTTACTACCTAGTGTTTAATATTAAAATAATAAATACCTATCTTATATTTACAGGAGCTCCTGCTAGTTTTCCCGTACAAAAAGAAAATGTGCATTTACAGAAGTATTTAACATGGAGTAATGAAATAGCAAATCAGACAAGATTATTTATTAAGAAAAATATGAGTGGTGGTGGTTTCTTGGGCATTCACCTGAGGAATGGACAAGATTGGGTCAAAGCTTGCCAGCATGTGCATGATAGCACAATGCTATTTGCAGCTCCACAGTGTGTGGGATATAAAAACGAAAGGGGTCCATTAAAGTTGTCTATGTGTTTGCCACAGTCATCTGACATAATTAAGTAAGGACTTGTTTATTTATGTTATTCTACTTATCACATAACACCACGCCTGTATTCCCCAAAGGGAAGTAAGCAGATGTGTACATAATTATAGTACACCCCCATTTCACTAGTTATGTTATAGGCCCTAGGTAATGTAATAGGGGGCAAGCCTACTGCCATAACTGGGCACAAATCCTGCTAACTAAGAATAATTCCCAGAAAACTACCTAATGGGAAAATCCAGTAACACTTTGCCCAGCCTGGGATTTAAAAATTGGACCTCTATATTGGATGCCGTCTATTCATAAAATTTATCTTCCTTAACCTTTTAAAGCGTCTTTTCCTCAATTCAATTAAAAATAGGTTCAATTGTTTAGTTGCAAAAAGGTAACCACTTACTTTCGTATTTTTAAGAGTTTTTATTATTAAGAGTATGGCTACTTAATATGACATCATTTGCTTAGCGTTAGCCTATTCCTCACTATTCTTTTTGGTTCTCATGATGTGGCATTTAATACTTTGGTTGGTGTAGTTGGTTTTGGTGTAGTTTAAAGATTATTAGTAGCACAGTTTTACAATCCAGTCAAACATAAATCGCAATTAGTTTTTAACCGACTTCAAAAAAGAAGAGGTTCTCGATTAGTTGGCACGTATTTTTATTATCCATCTCTCATAACTCTATCATTTATTAAACAATTTGAATTTTTGTTCATTTGAAAGGGTATAAAATAAATTATCAGTATTGCTAACTTGTACACCGTAGATTCATAGATAGGTCAGGTATGGAGAGCTTTATTGATTTCATACCTTTAATTTATTTTTACAGACAAGTGAAGAGAGCTCTGAAAAAATTGGATAATATAAAATATATCTTTGTGGCATCAGATTCTAACCACATGATTGAAGATTTAAACAAAGGATTACATCATGCAGAAGTATCAGTCATCAGACTACAGCCAATGAATCCTCATTTAGACTTGGCAATTTTAGGGCAAGCAAATTACTTTATTGGCAACTGTGTATCATCATACTCAGCATTTGTTAAAAGAGAGAGAGATTCTAGAGGGTTACCTTCAGAATTTTGGTCATTCCCACATAGAAAGAAAAGTAAACACGAAGAGTTATAGTTAGTGTTCTTTTTTAGTTAGGTTTACTTTAATTAAAATTAATCGATGTATACTTATGTAAGTACAAATATTTAAATGGATTCTATAGTAAGCTAAATGTTTGTACATTTTACACTTTTGCATGTTGACTGCGGCAAAAAACATACGGTGTGTTTTCGAAACCTCACGCCAGTGCCGTGGGCACACACCTGTTGTGTTTTCAGATATATCGATTCGACTGTGCAGCAGAACACACAAGTTGTCTTCGGCCGCTAACATACTTGGCGTGTTTTCATTTAATTTCGCCTTTTTGACATTACTTACATAATATGATATTTTTATATCTGGTTACAAATAAATAATTTAAAAATATGTTTAATAGACTTTGAATTAACCTTGCTAAAAGTCCCTGCATGTTAGTTTCGTACTATTATTACCCCTCTGGGAATTCAGTCGTATTATCAGGCGTATGCTGTCCCTTCATCAATATCATCAGCCAGAAGTCGTCCACTGTTGAACAAAGGCGTTCCCATTAGAACGCCACAATGAACAACGATTCTGACAATATCGTCGGCACACCTGGTGGAAGGCCTGCCAACGCCGCGTCTTCCGTTTCGTGGTCGGCACTCGAGAACTTTTCTTCCCCAGCAGTTATCGGTTCTTCGAGCTATATACTGTCCCTACGAACTGAAAATAATCAGCAGATTTGCCGTAATCTTTTGATTGAGTTGACTTAGAAGTTTCATTTTTCACAGCTCCAAAGGACAGCAGACCCGAGTATTTGATATTTATTTGAACTTTATACCTTTACGCGTTCTTGTGTAAAAGGGGTTGTCAGACGGACAACGGCGCGATCCTATAACAAGAGTTCCAATTTTCCTTTTTGGGGCACAGGACCCTATAAAATCAACAATTTGTAAACCTCAAGGATCATAATAATGAGGAAAAACATTTTAAATAATTACAACTTCATTTATGGAAAGTACACCGCATAAACTAAATTAAAGCAGTGGTATCAGACAGCACAGAATGAGAATGAGGGCTAGCGTTCTTGCGCTCATCAGTAGGCGGCACTGTCAACTAAGGTCCTGGAGTATACTGCAGCCTTAGAATATAGAACAAACCAGAAGGCGTGACCGCGCAAAATAATGTAAGTATGCCAACTACTCCAAAATGGAGTAGTTGGAAATTTTGACATTTCATTTTTAAAAAGCGCGCGCATCGCTAGGACGTTTTATACGCTGCGCATTTAATTCAATTATGCCGACCTGCGTAATGCTAATGACGAAAACTGCAGTCGGAAATATATAAAAATATAATAGGATTACATTTCATGTGTACGTTTCACATAAATACGTCTCTTTATTTAAATGTCGAATATTTTTTATCGTAATTATTTGACAATGAAACTAAGCGTCCATTTTGTCAGTGTTGCAAGTATTTAGGTGAAATATTACCCCGTGATTTGTTAATATTTTTATTTGTAAAAATGCTAAAAGGAGGAAGAATTATGTTTTATATGCGTAAGGTGTGGAGTTTGATTACCGGTCTGGGCAGTATAATTAGGTAGTAACACGGAGTCTATAATTATTTGTGCTTATTCGGTCAATGGCAATAGTATTAGAATTAAAAACTATTACATTATAATATAACATTTGTTAATTAAAAATCTTTTTATACAAATCTTTAATAATCACAACCAAAACATCGCCATTTACCCCAGAAGCGGTATTCCACTTCTAGCCTAGCAACATTAAGCGGGTGTGAAGTGGCGGGAGAGAGGAGCGTACGCCATGTTGATGGACACAGTCTCAGAGTAATGACTAAAGCATAGAGAGAGCGAACAAATTAGACACAAATTACGATAAATCCAAGCTCCTCTCTCTTATGACGCAGATTATATATATAAAAGAGACAAACATATTTGGACTCATATATGCTTAAAACTAATGTACATTCCGAAATTGCCAAACGGTCATACTTGGTCTCTTACTACACTACCAATTAAAAAAGGACATAGTTGCTTACTAGAACGGTTCTACACGGTTAACTGTACAAAGTATTTGATTTAGTCGTATTATACATAGTGAATGTCAGTCCTTGTCCTGACATTGTTTATTTTAAAAATAATATAATTTTTTGGATAATATAAGCAACTTGATCGTGTACAAAAGGTGCAAAGGACAGATAAATAAGCTTTTAATATGGCTAGTTTTGTTTTATCGTGTAAATCACATTCACCACGGAAAGATAACAATGAATTTGTAAGATTTTATGGGTAAGTGTTTTTATGCAATTTTCTTATAAAATCACGCGTAATTTTTGTATATTATCACTTATACATACACATTAGATTGATGATGATCCCTTCAGACTATCTTTTTTACGAATTATATTGTGTTAACGAATTAATTTAACAATAAAGTAATTTGTTTATTTGTGAGGTTATGTCATGCTAGTGAAGTAGATATTTTTCATCGATACTATTCGATACGATAATTAATTTTATGTCATTAAATTATAGCAAATATCGTTTTATTTTACAGTATGCCTCCAAATGAAAGAGAACTGGTGTAAAGTGCTTACAAGAGCTAGAAATAGATGGACTTAGCATAGCCGCTGTTTTTGCCATTTGGCTATAAAACCCTAATAATACAGAATAACTACAAAGACATCGGTAACGACACTTATTGATGCGGGTGAAACCGCGGGGCACAGCTAGATTATAAAAAAATATATATTGTTTCTATTTATTAAAAATTTACTAAATTTATATGTGTTTTTACTTTTGCTCCCAGTTTCTAAAGGCCGATCAACATAAAGATTAGCCATTAATTTATCAAATGTTTCATATCAAGTACAGTGATTGGTGGACCTGTGTTGCAATATAAATCTTTTAGTCAACGAATCACGTATTTGTTGTAATTTAAACCCTTACTAGATAATTCTTAAATTTGGGACTAAATTTATATTGATGCCTTGGTGATGTATGTTTTATACAACGTGAAAATAACGTACATTCAATAGAAGTACATTTTCTGTCAAGAACTAAATTTATTTCGATACTTCGACTTACCAAATACGGCACATCACTACCGAGGCAAAAAAAGTGTACAGTATTGCTGGAAGCAACGCTCCCTCTATGCTTTAGTCATTACTCTGAGGACACAGTGTACGTAAAGGAAAAATGGTCGAACGCGGGGCCTGTGACTGCAGCGTAATCAGTTATTCCTACATTGTGTTGTAAACCTCTAAAAAGTAATCGTAAAATGCACTACATCATGTTAAATAATTTACAACTTTATTTTTTTTTTATTTACTTCTTTATTTACAAGGTTATTTACAATTCTTAAAAATAAATATATACAAAAATAAAAAATTTAAACTAAAAATTATGTATCAAAGTATTCGTCCTCATCGCTGTCGACTGGTAGGGTGCCCAAAAGGCTGGCGGCATTGCCACGTTGAATGGCAATGCTAATTCTTTGGCCGAAAAACAGGCCAGCCTTTTGGTCACGTGAAGCGTCAACTAACCGTTTAGCAAGGTCACTAAAAAGAAGACGCGCACTCGGACCCCATGACCCGAGTGTTTCGACCCCAAACGGCTCAAAAATATAATTACCTATAAGGTTATTATATTTTCGCCGCTTGAGGGTCTCCGCAGCTGCAGCAGCAGCGCCAGAGCAAACCGCTGTGCTGGAAACATGACTTATTATATTTAGAAATAACCCCTTAGCGTAGCTCACCCACAAACAGTGATATTTGACATTTCGAAGACCAAGCATTACACTAGCGCTTTTAGCAGCGAATTCATATGCGATGCCCTTATTCTAAATTCGTTAATAAATTTTAAAGTAGTCAGTTGAAAATGAAATTCGTATGGGATAATATTCTGGTGGGAATAAAGTTGGAAAAACCTAGTAACACTTCGTAATTCTTAGTAGCAGCACGGAGTCTGGATTTGTGCCTGGTCGATGGCAATAGGCTCGCCCCCTATTACATTGGGACCGAAAAAACAACTGGCGAAATGTGGGTGTACTATATGTGCACCTCTGCCTACCCCTTCGGGGAATACAGTTATGAATTATTTAGTATGATATAGTGAATATTACTTACCACTCACTTTTTGTGGTTTACAAAGACAATGTGAGATTGAGTGAGTATGCTACAGTGAAAAAAGAAAGGGCTATACTATAATGATGAATTAATATACAGTGGCTCTAATGACATGAATAGAAAATAATTAGGTTATTTATAAAAGACAAGCCCACGAAAGGATTATCATAATAACAAATATATATTATATTAACTATACGACCTTCCTCGACAGTGGCGCCAACTGGTGAGCACAATAACGGTAGCCCTCGTTCAATATTATTTTTTCCCTAATAAAATTAAAAATATTTTGTACCTACGCTGAACTATAGATACCCTTACCTCCCATAGCGCGCCTTCTCTCGGGTTAAAATTTTAAAGGGTATGTAACTGGTAGACCGTAGATCTAGCAGGGTTTCGTTAGTAAACAGCAGATCTTGGGCTTAATCAAGTGGGCCACCCCACTGTTTGTCAAAAATAAAAATGCCAATTATGTTATAATGGTGTATTAAACTAATCCAGAAAAGAAATCTGATGCATTTTTTATACTACTCGATGGTAAGTTGTTGCTCAGATCCCGTCTTTTATTTTGCTTTTGATTTACATCTATAATGGAATCAATAGATTCAAAATATGAAATGTTCCAAAACTTTACATCATTATCATGTGAGCATGACGCAACAAATTGACCATCATGACTGATGTCAAGATGTTCAACTGGTAATCTATGTTGTCCTACTACACCTAACTGACGCTGAGGAAACATATGAGCTGCTCTCAATATGCCATCTTCACCTGAAGTTACCACAATATTCTGAGTGATAGGTACCATGCACTGAATGGCATGTTTTTGTCCAATATATTCATCACTATGTAAACCAAATTCCTTCCAATTAAATAGATACAATTTTCCTTTAGAAGATGCTGCAAGTAATTTTGTATCTGATCGAAAAAGCCCTAAGCAGGTTAATTCTGCATCATATTCTTCAGATGTTGTGTAGATTTTACTGAAATAAAATTTGTTTATTGAGTACATAACCAAATTACGAACTTATTTATGCTGTGACTGGCGGTTTTTTCATCAGTCATACATGCCAATTAATGCAGTAATGCCAGAGTTGGATTACCTACTAACAGAAGAATGGAAACAATTATTTGCAGATTCCACTAATATTTGTTTTGGTATATTGTATATTAGCTGCGCCCCACGGTGTTACCCGCTACATTTTTTGGGGATAAGTAGCCTATGCGTTAATCCAGGGTTTCAGCTACCTCCATATAAAATTTCATCAAAAGCGTTTGAGCGTGAAAGAGTAACAAACTTTCACGTTTATAAAAAAAAAACAAATTTATATAATATTAGTAGGGATTTGTCTTGTATTGGTATTAATCTTGGTATACTTAGGGGAAACACCCAAAACTTAGCCAGTGTCAATATAGTTTGTTAAATGATAATATATTGTAGTCATTGTTAAAAAATACCTGGCTTTAAGATCAATGGATGTCAGAATTCCATCTCCACCTGCACAAACTAAGTACTTCTGAGCGTCATTGGTTATCATATCTGCGACATGTTCTTCACCAATTTTTATACTGAACACAGGATCTGGCTTTCTCATGTCCCATAATTTAACAGTTCCCCCATCATCACCTATAATATATAATTAAAATATCTGTATCTAATTCTGGAAGATACAAAATGGTAAAAATTTAATTACAGTAACAGGTATACATTTAACATTCAAATTTTTTTTAGTATACTGCATGCTGGACTTTGTGGCAAGTTTGCTATTTGTTGCTTTGTATCCATCATATCAGCTAGGTTCACTTATCACACAGTGATATGCTCAATTTTGTAAAGTTTAGTACCTACAAATATAACTTACCAGTCACAATTTTATTTGTATCTAGATTTAGAAGTCTATACACAGGGTCATCATGTGCATTCTCATAACATCTTTTCAACTTTCCAGATTCAACATCAAGAGCCATAATTACTTTGTCCTAAAAAAATTGCAATCCATTTTAGGCTTGGAATCCACGTGAGTGGAGATTTCTAAAGCCGAAACAAGAAGAGATGATAGACTGTTGTGTGGATGTGTGCTGACTAGGTTGGAGATGTGCGCTGGCTAGAATGGAACTGAGCTTTGTGCGGCAAGCGTTGGATGTGGATGCACAGTTAAGTGCGATCTGACACGACTACTGAGTAGTAGTAATTTTTTTAAAAGCCAGTACACAATATATGATGAAAATATATACATAGACAATACCAGCATGATGATCAATCCCAAATTACCAATGTGACCTGACAATAACCATAAGCAATGAAATGCCCAAAACATCATCATAGATCACAAAAATCTTTACATTTACCAACCCATATTAGTAACGCTGAAGTCTTATAAGTTAAACCTAGGTTTTACTAATATTTTACAGTAATAGCAATACCTCAATAAATGTATATCTGATATAGAATTATAATGATCTGAAATAGAAAACCAAAATGTACAAACTTTAGCTGTTGAGTATAAAGTCAGTCCATCATCATCAAATTCCACATCTCGACAAGCCTTTAAATGTAATTCTAACGTATTCACAAGTTTTGTTTCTTCATTGCTATATTCATACAATAAAACATCTCCTACAATATTGGCAATAGCAATTAAATTCCTCGCAGGATGGAGTGATATATCAACAATGAAGTCTTCGCAAGTTATTGCAGGAGGATGATCTCTTTGCTTAGTTTTTTCAGCTTTAATAGCTTTAATCACTTCGTCTTCATCATCATCCTCTTCAATTTGGTCTTCACTTTTTTCGCCGGTATTTTCGTCTTCACTCATATCATCTGAAGATAAGTTAATAGAAAATTAGAGAATTACTTATTTCATGTTTATTTTTAATTCGGGGGTTGGGACTAACCATGAACTGACAATTCATCATCTTCACTGGAATCATTGTAACTAGAGCTACTATCCTCGTCTGAAGAATTCTTATCAAATTCTCGAAAATTATTAGTCATTTTTAAAGTAAACTAAACTAAATCATAAAAACACGTGCAAAATGCGACTTGCATTGATTACGGAGAGATGTCAAACCGCGTCCGTCTACTGTCAGATGTCAGTCAAAGACTGATACAATAAACCATGGATGGATCTACAAAACTTTTCGAACATAAAATGGCGGCCTTACCTAGTGATGTACTGCCTGATATGTCTTGATTAAGTCGATTGTTAAAATGTTGACCTAGTTGGAAGTCAGTAATCGACAATAAGCTATGTTAAACTGTAATCGATTCGAACTTAATTACGAGCATTACTATATTCATCATTTACCGAGATAATTAAACACTTTAACTGTGTATCGTGAATGTTAAAATTTAAAGGTTTAAAGGCAGAATTATTTTCTAATTCTCTATTTATTAAAAGTGATTGGGTGAAGAAATATTTTAAAGTGTATTGCAAAATATTTCAAAATAGTTGATCTGCCAGTGAACCTACGTATTTATTGTTTTTCTATAATCTAAACCTGTCTAGAAATATATGTAGTCACAACAGCATTACCATGTCATCATTGCCTCATATTCTAATCTATTGACTCATTATCCCAAACTAACCAAGGACTCGAATAAACTAAATCTAGTTTCAACAAATCTCCAGTAAACGTAGGAAATCTGTTGCCCAAATTTATACAATTTTAATGAATTAAATACACAAAATTATACGTCGTAACTTACAGAAATCCAACATCGATTCTATCATCGCATGACACATCACTAGTCAACTTGTTTACAAACAATGTGTAAGTCCGATATAAAAAATAAGGAATTTATAGTTATAAACGACTAACTTATTTATTGCTTAGTCTACAATTATCATTTTGTATTATAATTTAGCACAAAAACCTAACAATATTTAACAATAACAGAGAAATACGGTTACTAACCGATAAAAAGTAAATGTTGGTTGATTTTGGCTTTCCTTGCTTTACATTGTTTTAAATAGCACAAGGGCATGATTGTTAGGTATCAGGCAAATCCTTGAGCACAATAAAAAGTAATAGAAACGCGTACTTTTCACAAACATCATGGAAAAATTACAAGTTATTTACCAACTGACAGCAGATCTACCACAGATCTCGTACGAAACATGGTGACAGTAGCCACGCAAAGTATGTGTAAACGAATGACGTCACAGAAGAATGTTGCCAAGATTCGAAGAGACAAAATATTATTTATCTCTTCCAATTTATGCAGTAATGCCCAGTTAAACAGAGATAACATGTTATTTAATGTTTATATGTCGATTTGGTGCATAAAGTATAAGTTATTTTTTCTATAGAAGAATAGGGCCCCTATATATTTAGCTCAATGCGCGGAATCGACTGACAGTCTGTCCTCAATGTCATATGTCAGTGTCAGCTGTCATTCTGTCAATTAGACTGTAGTTACAGTTAGAGATGGGTTAATACCGATATTATAAAATATTAGGTAATATGAATATATTACTTTAGTAATGATTTAAAGTATTATTTGAGTATTCGTTTTTTTTTTTTTTTTTAGTTAGCCTGATTAGTGTCCCACTGCTGGGCAAAGTATTAGTTATATCTTAATAACTCTTAATACGTATGT
Source organism: Abrostola triplasia (assembly GCA_946251915.1). NCBI lineage: Eukaryota > Metazoa > Arthropoda > Insecta > Lepidoptera > Noctuidae > Abrostola > Abrostola triplasia. Next base: position 6,990,389 of record OX276423.1, read on the forward strand.
AATATCTATGCATGTAAGGCTATGGTAATATCTAGATATCTAATATTAATAATTCGTATTAGAATGATAGATACAATAGGTAGATATTTCATACTTTGAGATGATGTATTAAGACGTGTTGATTGATTGATTGAAAACTATTGCAATAAATTTAATATTCTTAATATTCAATATTATAATCAGACTTAATCTTACCTGCGGCAGTTAAATGAATGAATCCGGATAATAAATAATTCGACTTGGTTAGAAAAGTATTGGACAGATTCTGTGAATATTAAATATTAGCATATCAGTGTGAGTTGGATTACTGATCTGTGGAATATTACTAATCTCTTAGCGAATACGAATATACCACTCACACTTAGTAGTCACAGCTGTAGAACTATATAGGAATATTGAGTTTTTAGAGATTGCATTGATTTTTTATACGATTCGATTGTTAATGTTACCTGGACGTGTTTAGAGATTTCCGACATATACCGGCTTGGTTTCATCTTCTTAGAACTTTACCACTGTGTGTATGTCTACGACTCTAAGACCTCGTTCCGAGCCGTCTTTCTATTTGTGTTAAAGCTGGAAAGGATTGTTTCGTTCAAGTACGTGTGATTGCTGAATACCAGCTTTTCTTTTGTGAGTACAAGTTTTATTATAAGTAAATAGTGAATAGTCGACGGTATATTTATGTATACACCGCTATAAAGTAATATCAATTTATTAGAAGTTAATTATCTAGGTATAACCGTTAATAGTTGAATTTCATTTAAATTTATTCTCTCTTAACATGGCAATTGGTTCAGCGAGCTAGCAGAAAAACAAATTAAACAGTAACAAATAAAAGCAAGGGCACATGGTAACAAATATTTACCGTTTAGTTGACTTGGTGTACTTTTTTTATTTTAATTGTAATTTTAAATCATGGTATTGTATTATATTAAATATTTTAATAAATAGTAAGTAACTGAATTCTTTGTTCAGAATATTGTGCTAGTTATTGACTATCATATTAGTTCATAAACAGTATTGCTTACTGACATTTAGTTTATCAGATCAGATACTTACTCTTCATTGGTGGCAATTTATCAATTCAAGTTAGTAGTTGTAGACTGCCTCGTTGGTCTAGTGGTCGCTAAGCGCGACTGCTCAGCACGAGGTCCTGAGTTCGAATCCCGGGTCGGGCAGTGTTACTGGGTTTTTCCATTAGGTGATTGTCAGTGGCAACACGGAGTCTGGATTTGTGCCCGGTTGATGGCAATAGGCTCGCCACATATTATATTGGGACCTACAAACATAACTGGCGAAATGTAGGTGTACTAAATGAGCACCTCTGCCTACCCCTCTGATTATTAGGTCCCTCGTGTTGTGGGGTATCCGAATTACCCCCATGTATGTTCCGCAATATTTCATAGTTCTCAAGTTATGTATTGTTTTATGACTTTTTGAGAATTTTCTACTAGACTAACTTAAAATTCTATTTTGTTTGAAAGTAGAAGAACTTTTTCGAGATTTTCGTTTTGCAACAAGTCCTCGTTGTACTTTTGTGAATAAAATAATCAGTTCTAAAGTATAAACAGGGCTTTAAGTGAATAATGTCTTGAGATTTTCATCTTTTCAATTAACAAACTAAACAGGTGTTTTCAGGTGGTGTCTAAGTAAGTCTGAAAATGCGCCAGACTCTCATCTTTCATAAATCTTACTACTACTTTGGCTAAAATTAAACTGGAAAATTAAAAAAAAATGTTAATTAGTTATTAATTGACTATTATGTTGGTTATTACCGCACCCAGTTCTAGATGCGTGGGTTGTGTGCTCGTGTCGTGGGTTATATTCCCATCGGTCTCAGTGCGCGAGTTGAACTCGCACCTTGACCAGTTATATATTTGTAAATTTGAAACTTAATGCAAAAATATGCTCATTTTCAATATATCATAAAAAAAACAGATTTCCATGCGATTAAAAAAAAAGCGGTAAATAGTATATAATGATATTTGTATTTTTCTTTTTATGCCAATAAACGTATTTCTTTCTTTCTTTCTAGTGTGTGTAGTGACCACTATTTGCGGCACATCCTGTATATTATGATGAAAATTATAGTTTCTTAAGTTAGCTTATCACAATGGCCAAATTCAACGCATCAAATAAAACAAAAGACTTTACAAGAGAAAAATTTAGACTTAAAGAAAAATAAGTTCATATTATTAAAAATACATTTTGCACACAAGCTTTTAAACCAGCTAGGTTCGAAGTATTAGCAAAGATGGATTTAACAAGCCCAAAACTGTGGGGTTGCCTCATTTCGTCACAGAGTTCCTATGAACATCTTCTGACTCTATCATCAGATCAGCTCTAAAGTAGTATAGTATTGTCACCAAACCTATTTAAGTATGCTAAATTTCATTTCAATCGGATGTCAAAAAGTGGTTCTAATTTAGATTGCAAGATTTGATCTAAACAAACATAGGTTCATACATACAAACATAAAAACATTGCAAGTTAAATAAAAACTCGTAAAAAAGGATGCAAAATGATAGAATAAAGAAAATACTGACATAATATATACTCTGAAAAGGATTTTTTTCTTAATTGCCAACGATTTAACAATAACTACAATATAACAAAATATACCTACAATAAACTACGGCATAAATGCATAAAAGTGTTTTCTGTCTAGCAGCATAGCATAATTTACAACAAGATACTGTAGTAAATGTTAATCATCTAAATATATTCTACAAGCCTAGTTACTTTTGCGAGAATTGAATTTCCTTTACCGGTACATAATTGCCGCTGCTAACGTTCATAACAACGGACGTCAGCGGAGGGAGGGAAGTGGGAGGAAAACGTAGGTGGGTGGGCTCTGCGACGATGAGTTGATGACGAACAAGCACGTGCAGTGTACACGCGACTCGCGGAGCGTGACCTACTATTGGCGCTTAGAATAACGTTGTTTTACTCACTCACGTGGGGTTGTTCGGTTGCTATCCTTCGTTCAATGCGTAATTTATATAATTTTTGGTGAATAATAATTGAATGTCTTACGCGTAGTATAGAATCAGTGCGTTCAGTCACAAATTTGTCAGTAAAACCTTAAAAAACACTGACTAGGTATATACCAGCTTCCTTAATCAACATTCTTAGTGTTTTTGTTTTATTATTAGGGATTGTGTACAGCGTACTAGATAACAGTGTTTGTGAACACTTAATGAAAATTTATATTCGCTTTTAATTTCCATGTGGAGTAAGTATCTACTCATGCTAAGTATATTAAAAATAATTCATAAACCATCGCCACCATCCATCTATTTGATATTGTAAACTTATTTTTTACGTTTTACCTATACATAGATTGATGAGCGTGATTTAATAAAATTATCACTAAATGCCATAGTCAAATATGTATAACTTAGAACTTGTGTATTAGGTACATGATAATATTATGATTAAGGAGAATGGGCATTTTAGAGGTCTTAACAATAGTCTTAACATTTTATTGTATGACACTTGTGCATTTTTTTAAAGTATGTTCGGGCCAATCGTGTGAGGTATCGTTTGAAAGGGATTTTTGTAAGGATTTCAAATACTATTCCTACAAAAGTCTGGAGCGAATGAATCCTAAGCACTACTAAAATCGTATTTATTTTCTAAAAAATAAAAACCGCCTTCAAAAAACAGGGACTCAAAAGTGAAAAATAATATTTTATTCACTTAATTTTACTTTAAGGTAATGTAGTTTTAATCCTAATATTATTACGATAAAGCGAATGCGTAGAATTTGGCACCGACTTCCACTTCGCTTAAAGTAAATAAAATATTATTTTTCACTTTTTAGTTCCCATTTACTCTCTCAAAAAATCTCTTTGTTGGCACCTCATTTTCTAGATATCTGAATTTTCAACGAGTATTATGTATGTACTATTGAATGCAAGCATGTATGCAAATAAAAGTAATTTTTGATATTTTAATTAAACAAACTGGAGACCAACAGTTTTAGTCAAAAATACTTTCCACTATTCTATGAGTGCAACTGATTTTTCACCGATAGTAAGTTTTGAGTATCACACAAAAAAGTATGTAGGTCCATTACTGAAGTGAACATAATATCGTCCAGGTACATCAAGAAGAAAAAGTTATAGTTCTTTCCCTGCATAACTGTTAATCTGGGTGTGATACAATTAAATGTAGCTAATAATATGACCTCTAGTATTAATGTCTTAACTTGATACAACCTGGGGACAGCGCCTAATCTCCTTTACTTTTCACCCTTCATATTTCTTACAATAGTAGGTACCTAGTGCGTGACACTATGATAAGTAATACTGCTTGCTGAATTTCTCAAAGTCACATCACGAATAGGAAACTTAGTATAATATCTCAAGTTTCAATTGCATTAATTTCTTACTGTGTGCTATTTAGTCTAATGACTCTAATTTATGTTCCAATCTGAACCAAGTTCGACCTATTGTTTGTGACAACTATAATAACCCGAAAAATAACGTATATCCTACGTATAAGTACTTACTGTATTTAAGTACCTGAATGTAAAAACACTTTCGATATCTCAGACTACGACTACTACTGCATTCTAGCTTTTCGATTTCAATTTTGTTCTGCAGAACATAATGGGATGGGATCGGAACCTGTAGGTCTGTCGTCAGCCTTAGGTTGTGTCATTTGGAGAGGGTATCTAGGTACTACTTCCACCCTGAATTTTCCATCAAAGGTATAATTACTTAATATTAATAAACAATGATTGATATTAATTAATACAATTCTAATTTATCCTTTCAGATTCAAAATGGAATGGGTTCTTCGAAGTCCACAGATTCACAGCACATTCAGCAACCTCGGATTTTTACATGCAGATGGATATCACGTGAACGAAAACTGCAATTGTAAGTTCCTACGTATGATTGTTAGTTAGGTAGTGTTATTATTAGTTCTGGAAGTGAGTATTAATTTTAATACCTTAATACATGTGAATTGTACAACATTTTAGCTGCTTTGGAAACAATTCTTCATAATATTATAACTGAAGACAAATTCCTGCGGACATATCGTAGGAGCATTAGTTTTGGACAAAACATCAAGAAAGATCTCATACCGCTGTTAATACACGCTAAGGAAGATGTGACTATAGAGCTTCTGATCCGGATCCTAGTGAATTTGACAATTCCTATCGAGTGTCTTCTATCTGTTGACGTAATTTCCAGGAACGATTTTGGAAGGCATACTATATTTGAAATTAACAATTTACTTACATCGACCAAAGTAGCTTTTACGGATCAACGAGCGACTAAAGTGGTTATCGATTTTTTAAAGAAAAATGTTGATTTCGAACAAAAGGCAAAATTGTCTACAGAGAAATGCACAAACATTAGTAATAGCCTTCTATTGCTTAGAAACATCTTACACATCCCTGAGGAGCCGAGTAGTCAAAGTCCTAGCTACAACGGACCTCCTCACGTCGTACAAAATCAAATTTTATGGAACATATTTAGTCAAAGTATTGATAAAGTTCTCATTAAATTAATGATTATTCCGGATGCGGTAAGTGATGCATATCTCTATGAGGTAAACCTATTCATTTAATTATTTGCTTTTGTGTGATATTGCTTTAATGCAGTTACATTTTTTAATGTGTGTTTACTGAATACGTGATAGTTTTAAGAGGCGTGATGTGTGTTTTGTATTTGTTTTTCCTTCCAGAATAAATGGGCAGTAACAATGGTACAACTAATTGCATTGTTGTACAAAGACCAACATGTTGTTACTCTACATAAACTTCTTAATCAGTGGATTGAAACGTCTTTATCTGAAAGTTCCGAAGACAATGAAAGTAATACGTCTCCACCAGATAGAGGTATTTCTTGTTATAGGATATATATCGTAGCGAATTGTTTTGTCTTATAAATATTAGGTACCAATCGAGTGCATTATTCGACAGGATCTTCACCCATGTGTACTTCGGAACAGACGTCAGATTCATCAGACACTGGTGGCAGTGGTAAGAGTAACGGTGGCCCTAATTCTGTAAATAAGGGTTGGGATGCCTCTTCCGAAGTGAACAGCTCCAACGAGAATGGTAATCAACCGTTTCGAATACCAGATGTGAAAGATATATTAAAAAACAAATTTTCTATGGACAATACTAACGATGACACTATGAAATCTGATAACGTACGTATTTTTATTTGTATTTGATAACAATGTTGTAGGTGTTTGTTTTTAATCAATCAAAACCAACTGTTTTAACAACAATGAAGATTTTTATATAAATTTTAGGAAAAAGCGTCTAGTAGTAGCGGTATTCAATCTGAGAGAAGTGATGTAAGTCATGGTCAAACATCCAGAATTATTGAAAAAAGAAATGTGATTTCGGAAAATTCTGATTGTGGGTATGGCACACAAATCGAAAATCAAGAGTCGATTTCAACATCAAGTAACGAGGATGAGGTACCTACAAAAAAGCCAGTCCATCAAAAACCACACAATCCCAAACAAAGGATCAACAACAAGGCGCGCTCTAGCGCTACCATGCAAGATCGAAAACGGAAAAAAATTGTTAAAAGAGGCAAATCAAACATGTAGGTTTACTTTATAGTAGAGTAAGACGGAGCTGCCAGACCTTACTTATTTTCTGACATACAAAATGTGAACGATAGAGCAGTATTAGTTCCTACTACAAACGTACGCATACCTGTACGTGGGCAGTACGTACTAATACTAAGTACTCTATCGTTTACATTTTGTTTTGGCATAAAATAATTAAGGTCTGGGGGCTCTGAGATCTTGGACTATTACTATGTTATTGTACGTTATACGTTGAATATCAATTTTTATGATATAATATACTTTAACTTTCAGTATCAACGTGCAAGGCCTGTCTCATAAGACACCCACAGATGACGACATATCTAATGTTTTAAAGGAGTTCACTGTTGATTTTCTATTAAAGGGATATAATTCGCTTGTCCAAACACTTCACAATCAAATTCTTACTGACCTTCAACTAGAAATTGACACATCGCATTTCTTTTGGCTTGTCACTTACTTTCTTAAGTTTGCGACACAAATTGAACTTGACCTAGAACATGTCTCCTCGGTACTGTCTATAGATATTGTGTCCTACTTGACGGCGGAAGGGGTTAATTTATGTGAGCAGTTTCAACTGGCTATTAAACTTGATGGTAATGACCTTAAACCTAACATAAGGCGACTTCATTTGGTAAGTACAAGTATTTAAAAAATAATAACAATAAATTTAATGTTAAGGGATTCATTCAACTAACTAGTGACCAATATTTAATTCGTCAATCGTGGTTTTAGGTACTGATTTGACTCGATTTCGACTCTTACCGTATGTATTATTTTGTATGAGATAAAATAGGCTATGAAAAACATCAACGGCCTCATAAGACATAAAACCGTAAAAATATCTCTTAGTTAAATAGCATAACCGGGTCATTTAAGGTAGGTAACAACCCAATTGTTATCATTTTAAGGAGTGAAGAAATGTTACTCTGTTAATATTTGATACAAAAGTGATCAATCTTTTTATTTACAAATTCATGTGTCTCGTTGGTCTAGTGGTCGTCAAGCGCGACTGCTGAATATGGGATCCTGGGTTCAAATCCTGGATCGGGCAGTGTTATTCGGTTTTTTCATTCGGTAAGTCTCAGTATCAACACGACCGCGACGTCTGGATTTGTGCCCGGCTCTTTCTATTGTATGTGGGTATGCTATAGGTACACCTTTGCCTACCCCTCGGGGAATACAGGCGTCACAATTCATGATTTAGGTATTATAAATTTTTTTAAAGTTCTTTTTATTTTTAATCTATTGAATTGAAATACAAATCATACCCAAATACTTAATTCATTCAAGATTGTCAACTAACAGTCTATTCTTTTAGCGCTTCGAAACAGAAAATGAGCCATTTACGATAGATACAATATACATTGTTTATATTTGCTACGGTATTGATTTTACTTTATGAAGTCCTTAAGTCATTACTAAACAGTTTTTGATTTGTAGGTTGTTACAGCAATAAGAGAAATTATCCAGGCTATTGATGGATACAAAAAGGTTTCACACATATGCAAGGAAGATCATGATGCACTTCTCAAGTTACAAAATAAATTGTGTGAGACAGAAGAACTTAGATCACTATTTGTACTGATTCTGAGTCATTACAATCCGAAGTATCACTCTAAACAATATTTACAGGTAAAACTTAAATCATCTGTTATCTCATTTAGGCGCGGGTATAATCGCATTTCTATCATTTTATTTTATTTGTTTACTATTAATGTAGTTTATGTAGTACGTATAAGTTACAAGTTTAAATAACTATGACAGTCGACAACTGGTAAATAATCAGATGGGGTCCTTTTGTGGTTTGGCTAACATCTTTATTGGCTGGCCCTCTCAGGCCGGGGCCCCATCTGACCGCGGGCCTGAGCATTTTGCCGGCATTCCAACCTATAGTTACGCCACTGCTTATAGCTGAGACCTTTACTGCTGCCTATACATATCCTAGATAACGAAATAATGACAACCGACGATCACCCAATTATTGTACAAATTATTGCAAACAACGGAATTGTGCCTACTGTATTAGCAATACTTTCTATAACTATCTTCATCATCAGTCTAAATTATTCTACAGTTGGACATTGGCCTCTTGACTATAAAATCTGTAAATGTTAAATAGCGTTAAAAAAGAGCCCTTACCAAAAAAATGTACCTAATTAAAAAAATCTAAAATGCTCCATTAGTCATGTCTTGATGTAAGAACTTCGTTATTTAAATTGATATATTAATTAATGTGTTTCAGGACGTCATAGTGTCAAACCACATATTACTTTTGTTCTTGGATAGTGCAATGAAGTTGCCAGAATACAAAGGTTCCACAAAAATGCCCGATCATATCAGACAGTACGTTTGTTTTTTTATATTTTTTATAATCACTTGAAACATTTTATGTAAAATAAAATCATCCTAAATTCAAATATTATTTTGAACTGAATTGAAGGTCATTCAATTTGTTTGTGCCCAAAACTGGCTGCTCCTACTTTTCGGTTCATCAGGCGGATGAAGGTGACTTCCTTTTGGTAACCTAACTGTTAGTACGTACCTGTAGGTACGTTCGCTAAAAGTGGAATGGAGAAATGCACACATTTTTTTAAAACAGACTTATTTTCGTCCCCTCCAAGCCAATTAAATTATTGAAGATTATCAACATGAACTTAGTAGGTACTCAATTACTCACTGTCAAAATATTTAATATTGATTTCATTCCCTTTTACGTTGCAGGTTTGCTTCATCTGAAATAATGTACCAATACGGGTTGCTACTAGACGACTACGCGTCTAACGGGGAGTTTGTCAATGACTGTATATTTACAATGATGCATCATGTGGGAGGAGAGCTTGAAAGCTTGATTACTTTATTTCAGCCAAAAATTTTAAAGACTTTTACGTCAATTTGGAAATCTGAATTCGAAATTTGTGATGTAAGTATTTAAATTGCTACTTGCTTACTGCTGGTAATCGTGTTGTTAAGGTTACCTAAGATTTAATAAACCCCCAAAACTCAATTGTTTGTAAACAGGTTTTTTATTCGAACCTACTAAGTTACTAATATATTATAAAACGAAAGTTGGATAGGTACTATTTTTATACATGCCGAGTAATTTAAATGAATATTTTAAATTGTTTTATAGGATTGGTCAGACTTAATAGAGTACGTTATAAACACGTTTATCAAAAAACCTCATACACTACAAAGTACAGCGAATTTCCCACTGGGCACTGAGAACTTCGAAGACGACAAGATTGCAACCAAGCCCATTGTTACGCCAGTTTTGTCAAACCAAAGTGAGCCTGACAACCCTAATGCTATTGAAGTTGATGCAAAGAAAACATGTATTGGTAGTACTGGTGGTAGCTGCACCAATATGGAAAAATTGCAGTCCAGGTAAGTCTTTTCACATGACTGTCCTCAAAAAGGAGTATGATGTTTTCAGAGTCTATTTATTATATATAGACGAGAGTGAACCTGTTTTTATTAGGTGGGCGTGCTTCATCGTAGGCCACAATATCACTTACCATCAAGAGAATATTCCTATTTAGTATTAAACAAATAAGAATAATTAATTAACTATATCGTTTTAGTTATGCTTTATCTCTACTAAATTTACAATATGATAAATAAAAGGAACTTCTCAATATTGTAGGTGGACGGAAGATGAACTATCATCTTTAAGTTGGAATTACATGCAATGCAATGCACTACCTGACGTGGTCGGCGAAATCATCAATTTATATAAGGAAGACGATATCAATAAATCGAGAGACTCTGTCATCGAAGAGCTGTTTAAACAAAATTTGATAAACAAAGAAGAATACGAAAAATTTGTGACGTGTGAAAATGACAGGAAAACGAAAACTATACAGGTCAATAAAGAAATTAGAGACGACGAAATTAGCAAGCTGTGCGAACAGCTCACACAAGACGGCAAAGCGACATTCCTAGCTTGGGTCCAGAAAGCACTGTTGGAAACCTGTTCTGCTAAAATATACTTGGAAAAACTATACAGAAATAATGGAACCGAAGAAGCTACAGATCAATCTGAAACAAAATTAATGAAATTAAAGAAATCAAACGATTTACATGTGCTGTCTCCAGTCTCATATCATTCACTGAGTAAGTAAATTTGCATCCAAACCAACATGTCGTTATAAATTGTGTCATTGTTTCGGTTTAATGATTGGTCAATATTGTTCGGCGGTAATATCTATTTGTATGTATAGGTAGTTAATGATATAAGGATAAGCCAATTTGGTTCTGTATTCTGACTTAAGCAGTACTTAATATGTAAATAATAAAATATTTGCGTAAAAGATTTCTCGCAACCTCATTGATGAAATTAGTTTAATATTACGCCTTTATATACGCCTATACATTGGTCATTCATAAAGCGCCAACTGGCACGAGTACTAAAACTAAATAGATTAGGGTCCGAACAAGTCTAAAAGAAGTCGAGCATTCTCTTAGTATGCGTGTGATAAACTAAATTCTCACTTTAAATATTACAGTTTTCAATCAGTCCGTGCCGTTGGTTCCATGGAACTGTTTGCAAGCATCCATTTGTAAAGATCTGAAGTTCCTGCAACTACTGCACAAGCTCGGTTTCTACATGCCCGTGGATTCGGGAAAAGTTTTTATTCGAATACCCCATTTCTGGACTGTCGATTTGCTGTATGACGTAGCAGGAAAAATATCACCTATAGATAAAAGTAAGTTTTTACTTATTACGATATCATGTTTTGTATCTGCTGACTGCCTCGTTGGTCTAGTGGTTGCTAAGCGCGACTGCTAAGCACGAGGTCCTGGGTTCGAATCCCGGGTCGGGCAAAGTGTTACTGGGTTTTTCCATTAGGTAATTCTCAGTAGCAGCACGGAGTCTGGATTTTTTCCGGTTCATGGCAATAGGTTCGCTCCCTATTACATTGAGACCTAAAAAAAACAGTACTGGCGAAATGTGGGTGTACTATATATCTCTGCCTAATACAGGCGTGAAGTTATTTATGTATTACATAATATTTGGTATGTTTTGTATTTATGTACTTCTTTATAAGGTTTTGACGATTAGTTTTGGGACACGTCTTAAACTACATTTATTTTGACCATAATACTTGGGGATACAACATTATTCTATTACCTTTTCAAACACATGCAAGAATGCTGATTGGTTCCTTTAATAGATTTAAAGAGTCTTGGGTCTTTTACATTGTATTTTCAATTTAGGGATGCATCTAGGTCCGAACAAATGATTTATTAGCATTAACTAATGTTTCAGCTACACTCAAGTTTTCTATCAATGATATATCTGACAGCAGCGTCACGAACTCCAAACAACAAGACAGCTTGATTTTGTCGCCTGAACTAACAAAAGATATCACTATGATAGAATCTCCAGAACATTTCTATCAGATAAACAAACATAAGCATCTTGCTACTATGGTTAACTTCACGCCAATGTAAGTACAAGTTTATATATCTTATTAAATAATAAATAAAGGGCTGGCCTTTGTTCAATTTTGTTAAAAGTATATGATAAAATAATGGCCTCAGAACTAAATTTTAATTAAGGCAGACAACTGAAATTAACCAACTGTCCAGAGGATACTAGGTACTTGTGATACAGTTTTTCAATTACAGGTGCACTTATTATATCTCATGCTTTTCTTTCAACAAATTGGCTAACTTTGATAATATCGAAATACAACGAAAGGTATCAGAAGTTAGACACAGACTTATTACAGAATATATAAAATATTGATCACTGTTATAAGTATTTATTATTATTAAAAATGTTGTCTTTTAACTGTTTTTAGGCCTGGCTCTTCATTTAGTTCGGATGCTAATGTTGGTGACAAGCACAACTGGTTGGAAGTGGTACAAAAATCACAGGAGTACAAACTATCTCTGAACTTGGGAAGGTAGATATTTTGATAAGTTATATTTAGCGTGGTGTGCGGAATACGGGGGCATACATACATTATTCTGAATTAATTTTAAAAAGTTGTAATAGTTAATAAGTTGAATACAATAAAAAAAAACTGTAAAAAACGATAAAGTTAACTCATCAAACCGTTTGGCACAAACCAATTTTCTTTAATACATTATCACAAAATAAGAGATACAGTATACCTACTATCAATTTGGGGCTATCCTACAGTTCTTATTTTTGAGAGTTAAATTAATCATTTTTCAAACATCCATTATAGTGGCATTGTTAAGGAAGAGGAAGATGCACCTTTGGATATCGTTATGCAACTGCCGGTGACAGACAAGGAAGTGGCCGTGCCTACGCTGCTGCGGGCCGAGGCCGAGCCCGCGCCGCCCGGCCCGCTCGGCCCGCATGGCCCGCTCGGCCCGCCCGGCCCGCTCGGCCCGCTCGGCCTGCTCGACCTGCCCGCTGTCATGGACATCAAGCCAGAAACCACGTGCTTCAACGTGCCTGTCGCCGAATCCGAAAATTATAGGTATATATTATATACCCGCCTCCCGTTTCAGAACTTAATGTTACAGTTTTAGGTTTGTTAATCGATTAATATTGTCCGCAGTATATGTGAAACGGCATCTGTCGCCTCAGACCTGACTCGTATGTACGTGTCTGACGAAGATGAAAAACCTGAAGTCCTTCGAAGACCCGTCATTGAAGTAATGCCTCTAATCGTTGATCAACCTGGAGAATCGGACGGCGAGAATGCTGGAAAGCGCCCAAGAGTACAATTGTATACTCCATTTTAAATTAGTTAATGTGGAATTATTTGTTTTAGTTTAGTCGCACTTTTCGGTACCTAAATGTTGTTACCATTAATTACATTATAACACTGGATATAAAATGTTAAGTTAATCTAAGGTAACAATAAGTTTGTATTTTTACAAAAAATAACGGATTGGTGTTTGACGGTGTCATATTATTATATAACAGAATCATTGCATAACGTTTTACTTATGAAAGGACTCCCCGTCATACACATTCAGTACCCTAAACATTCCTACGTATTAAATGAATTACCTATATTTTTACATAATATGATTAAATTAAAAGAATCCTAGAATAAATATATTGTAATGAATGTTTTCGTAATATATAATTAGAGTTTCGTATAATATAATGTGTTATGTGTTAGAAAGTATATCAGTCAAAAAAGAATTTAATTATATGTGATAATTATGACACAGGAAAATATATAGATTTCGTAACTATGGGTACTTTATTTTAAATATACCAGTTTCAGATATTAAAATACAATTCCAAAGATAAGCTGCTGATAATGTAAACAACATTCATTTCAGTTTTATAATTGGTTTTATTATTTTATAACTTATGTAACAATACGCCGTACACATCTAGCAACAACAATAAAATAACTAAAACAGCCTCAACGATTATACTACTGTAACACTGCTCATACAAATCACACTCATCACGTAACAGAGAAACAACGTAAAACTAATATGTATAAACAATCCGGTCAGGTACATTCCTACAGACTTCCTTTAAAACATATTTAATTATAATTAAAGGGTTTCAGTCCATGCGTGCTCCCACTTGGGTTAATTTTATGAAGGTAATCTTTTATAGCTTGATCATAGTTTTTAGATTCAAAGGAGTCTGCATCGTTTCCGCCGGCGTTTCCATAGTAACTGTGAGACGGCGCTTCGTAAGAGTTACTTGGGGATCCTTCTGAAGAATAGTCGCCGTATGGTCCAAAATTTTGGCTCTGCCCCGCATCGTGTCCATTGTAAGATTGTGGTTCGTAAGAGCCTCCGTTAGAGGGCGCGTCTGAGTGAACTTCTTGTACCTGGTAGGACTCATCGTCACCACTGGAGCGGTGTAAGTTATGGGAGCCACCCTCACTGCCGAGAGCTTCATGCTCGTGAAGTTTTGGCGGCGACTTAACGTGAGGCACCTTAACAATCTGTGGGACGGGCACGGGGTAAGGTTTGTTTATATGAACCGGATACGGTACTTTTTCGATCACTTTTACTGGATATGGCACTGGTATCTTGACGGCTACAGTTTTCGTGATTTTTACTACTCTGACAGGAGTTTCGGGGATCTCCACATGTTCACCCAGAACTTGTAATTCTGTTTCATAGTTCTCCACTGGTATAGTTTGAATGTGATGCGCATAACCGCAGTATAAACAGCACAAAAGTACTAGGAGTTTCTGGAAATATACAATTTTAGATTAGTAATTTTTACATACCAGTTATTTTAGCTTAATCTTTTATTTTTAGCCTACATCAAATTAAGCACTTTGATTTACGTTTGTATACCTAGGTACTCCATAAGCATAATCAAGGTACGTAGGTAGATACCTACTTGACACCGTGTACTACAATTGTTACTTTCGGCAGATTATAATTTTATAATACAATGGTATCTAATATTAGTGTTGGGTAAAAGACCTAATGTATTTCCGTATACTACTTATTAAAAAAACGACTGTAGGTAGGTACCTACTGTAATGACATTTTTTTCAGAAACACGTAACTAATAGCTAGCAAGAGCAAGAACAGGAAGTAGTCTTATGCAATAAGTTACATAAGTTATACAATTACTAAGACTTGATACAAAAACGTCAAAAATAAAGCGCAATCTCGGTAGTGCAATAAGAGCAATTGAAGTCGTTTACTAACCGGTATTTCCATTGTCGCGAACAAGTGTGCGATAGCAGCGCTGTTAAAAAACTATCGAATGCTGTGTCTGCTTACTGGCTTATATATCGCACATTCTCTCTTGGCGAGAGACTGGCTGCGTTGATCGCCAATTACTTTCTTCAGCGGACACTTGCGTATCTACGTAAGAAGCTGATATAGTGGTTAAGTATACCTACACTTTATTGGTGACTCCTTTACTGCTATCCAGTGGAAATAAGAAAATCTCTTGTATACTAGGAGGTCATTAATTTCTTTATCAATTATAATAATTATTGGTGCACCTAGTAATTTCAGAGAACACACCAATCTTATAGAAAAATGGCCTAGTATTTTGGGCCCTTAAGCGCAGGTTGGTATCCATACTTATACCTACTTAACTTTATCAGATTTCGTGAAGATAGGTCATCACACTTAACGACCAGCGCTCTGGCTCCAGACTTAGGATAGAAGGAAGGCTGAGAGCAGTTTACCGATGGCCACGACGAAATAACGGCGCCGCGCTGCCTACCCAAAACCACCGAGTCTATAAGCACTTAGGCAAACCCTAGTCTATCTTCTACACGATACCACAGGTAGGTTACCTGTACTTTGGATTAAATAAATAAAATTTGTGAGACACGGCTGTATCCTCATAAATAGAAGACTTTTTTGTTATTAGTTATTACAAATTTACAATTGCTTCGTTGATCTAATGGTCGCTTAGACGGACTGCTGGGCACGAGGTCCTGGGTTCGAATCCCGGGCCGGGCAAAGTGTTTTTGGGTTTTTCCATTACGTAATTCTCAGTGGTAAGTAAAAAAATATATTTCATATAACAAATTATGAACATTGACTTTTGTCTGATGCGCTAGCGTGTAAGTACCTACCTATAGTCAAATCGGAAAAAGAGTTGTAGTTCCACCACATAGATTTCCCATAAAAGCCTAGCTTTCCCACCACTCGTTAGAGAGAGAAGATTTTGCATAACACACTATATTTTGGCGAAGAAATGTTGGGTCTACTATATTACTCTGCCTACCGCTTAGGGGAAAACAGGCGTGACGTTATGTTATGTCCCTTCTATAGCCCCATGAGGTATTATGTAGATACTAAGGTACATTAAACATACCTACCTACTACGCATTACGTTGACATACATTCTCTACAGACAGGTAAGGAATGAAAGTAGGTAGATACCTATGTATGGAAGTTCAGATTTTTTTTATGTAAAACAGCAAGAATATGTATGTAGTTACTGCGGTAACTACATACATATTATTAACAGTTCTTTGGACAAGTGTATAAATATAACCTGGTAATCTTAGTAAACAACTAACTGTAATTAAAGCAAGTACTTATAAAATGTTAAAATCCTTTTCAGGTTTGTCTCGAATCTCGATCAACCCTAGTCTTCACCCTGGTTTTTATTTATTTACTAGCTTCCGCCCGCGACTCCGTCCGCGTGGATTTCGAATGTGTTATAGCCTTCCTCAATAAATGTATCTGACACTGAAATAATTTTTCAAATCGGACCAGTAGTTCCTGAGATTAGCGCGTTCAAGTAAACAAACAATCAAACTCGTCAGCTTTATAATATTATAGTATAGAAGATATAGATGTAAAGGGCAATTTTGTTTTTAATTAAACACTTGTGATGAATAACGTATTTATTTGGATATGGATTTATATTCATGTTTATAAAAACACCTTTGCAAATAACGCATTATTTTTTATCAAATTTGGTAAGCATAAAAAAGGTTATAGTGAGCCAACCTTAAAAGATAGACATATGCTGTCGCGGACTTTTTTTTAGAACTATTAAGGAAGAACAATTCTGTCGTACATGATTTTGGCGAATCTTAAACCGTTTACGCAGCGCACGCAGGGGAAGCTGTCGAATGGAAAAAAAACAACCCGATTTTGGAACATTCTTCATTGGTGCTCCGCTCTTATTGACCGTAGAGTAATGATATATAGCCTATAGCTTTCCTCGATAAACGGGCTATCTAACACCGAAAGAATTTTTCAAATCGGACAGTAGTTCCTGAGATTAACGCGTTCAAGTAAACAAACAAACAAACTCTTCAGCTTTATAATATTAAATAATAATATATTATATTATTATATTATATTATATAAGTATAGAATAGTTAAAAAAACTCAATAACAGAAAATAAACTACCTACCGTTAACAAATCAAACTCAATAAATAAGTAAAATCCCTAAAAATTTATAAAATATCTATAATGACTAATCTTACCTAACAGTATTATAAAAATTAAATAACCTACAGTCACACATAAAATAACGTACACTATCAAATATACTACCTATAAGTACTTTAAAATAGCGATCCAACATGACAGCCGCGCGCCACGCGTGTGCTGCGAACGGTGCAAGCAAAATTCACACATTTAAAGCATAAATTTGGGCGCAGCGCCTCTTAGTGAACTCCACTGCGGCCGGGCGACGTAACCTACGACAAACTTATTATTTGCGGTTGGTACAGTAATCGGGCCTAGGGATCGAACCGCAAAATTAAGTTTGTTTTATATCGTATATACTTTTCCGGGATAAAAAGTACCCAGTGTGGTGCCCAGGATATTAAAGAATAAGTATACCAAGTTTCATCGTAATCGAACCGGTAGTTTTTGCGTGATGCCTGAACAAACAGACAGACAGACAGACAGACAGACAGACAGACAGACAGACAGACAAAAATTTTTTTAATCACCGTGTTGGATTCAGTCTCGTTCTAGTAACACCCCTGCCATTTATTTTTTTAATATTTTCAATGTACAGAATTTTCACTTCTACAGATTTATTATAAGTATAGATAGTACAATAGTAGCGGAATTAATAAGAGGTAGATAATCGTACAATACCGTTTGTAGATGCTAATTACCATACAAAAATACCGTTTTTACCAATTTTATAAGTTGAAAATGATTTCATACTTATTTATACCTACAGAACTCAGAAGAGTCAACGGCGAGGTGTATTAGGGAATATGCGCGTATTTTTTACGATACCTTACATCATTATTATAATTGTAAAACAAAAATCAGTCCCAAATAACGAAAATTTACGAAGAAAAAAAATGTTATACATATTATCCACATACGACTTTAAACGCCCGCCATTTTGGTGTAATAAAATAATATATCACTTTATTGCACACCGACATGAAAATAAAAATATACAGGGAAAACCTTAAAATTAAAACAATGGGCGCTCTTATCGCTCACGGCGATCTCTTTCAGACATTTTGAGTATATTATATAGTGTAACAAAAAACTATTGATATAGGCTGAGGATATAGGTATAAAATTCGTAAGCAAAAGAGATTATGAAATAAAATATGGCTTTCATTTGAATCGCATGAATACTCCCTATTACTAAAGATTTCTACTCAGACTTGCCTCTCAGGCTCTCACAAGGAGAAGCAAAATAAATAGGTACCATAAAAGTACCTAATTAGTTCTATGGTAATAACCAAATTTTACTTAATGATTGTATGTAAAAATAAAGAACAAGGGTTTCGTACAGACTTATCTATGAAGGGGTAGGCAGAGGTGCACGTGCCTACCCACATTTCGCCAGTTATGTTTTAGGTTCGAATGTAATAGGGGGCGTGCCTATTGCTTGCAACCGGGCACAAATCCAAACTCCGTGCTGCTTCTAAGAATTGAAATTGAAAAACCTAATGGAAAATCCCAGTAACACTGCCCGATCAGGGATTCGAATCCAGGTCCTCGTGCGACGCTACTAGACCAACGAGACAGCCTTATAATTATGTTAATAAATACATTTGAAAATTGTTAGCCCAATACATTGAAGTAGGTAGTGGTTAGTTAACCAATAGCATATAAGTTATTCTTATTTTTTATGTGATGTAACTAGAAATTTAGTGTTTTTTTCCTTTACTTGTGCTGTGAGCTAATGCTTTGTCAAATT
The DNA here is from genome assembly GCA_946251915.1 of Abrostola triplasia. Lineage (NCBI taxonomy): Eukaryota > Metazoa > Arthropoda > Insecta > Lepidoptera > Noctuidae > Abrostola > Abrostola triplasia. The sequence continues at coordinate 7,009,565 of OX276423.1, forward strand.
TTATGATTCTAGGTTTACGGGAGAACCCTATAGGTGTTAAGTGTGAAAAATATAAAAATAAAATTAACATAATTGCTCGTATCTACTGAATGTGTGGAAGTTTCATTTTTACACGGCTTTTTATATCTTCACGCGTTTTTGAGAAAAAGCAGGTTGACAGACGGATAAGGGTTCCATTTTACCTTTTGAGGTACGGAACCCTAAAAATAAAAGTAGCTTTTGAGAAATAATTTTTAATCAATATAAAATAATACCAATAACAAATGAAACACTACATACATACTTGTGGAATTTTATGAGGAACATTACAAAATGAATTTTGAACCAAATATAATTTCAATTAACTATTTGTTTATTAGTCATACAAGACAACAAGGTGCTAGCAATAATATAATATTTTTTTTACACTTACTCTATTTGTTATGTATAAAAGAATACAAGTATTGTTAGAAGCTAATTTATACTTTCATTCTATCAGAAAGTACTCGGACAATGGAACCAGATCCACCAACATTAAATGCTTTTTCATGCCATAACAACAAGTGGCCACTTGAACCTTCAGAAGGGCATTCAAATCCTCGGTAAATGTATTTCATCAAAATGTCTACATCATCCAAAGCCAAGTTACCCACAGCTTCTTCGATTTGAGTAGACTTTATGGCGAGCAGAACTTTTAACGTTAGTGCTAAAGCATTATCCTAAAACAAAAAGGCAGGTATTAATATTTTAATCTTTTTCATATTGGCAAGAGTTGTATATGGATTAGGGTTTGGCTAGTTAACCAGAAACAGCAAGATTGATAATCCAGGGTGTCACCTTACTTAACATGCATGTAGAAGCCTACTTGCATGTGAGTTATCTTTCGAAGCTAGTTCAATATACTTCAAGCTTTACAGTTTTGAGCTGTGGGGCAGGATCTGCTTTGACAAAATTAAGTTGGAAAGCTCAGGTATTCCTGTCACAGAGTTTTTGATTTGGGCTCTGTGAAGAAACTCAAACTATAAGCTAGCTTATAACAAGTGCAGGCTTATAAGAATAATTCTTATTGATCGAATCATGAAGTAACTCCATTTGACACCAACAACTTGTTAAAAAAATCCAATTGTTGATTTACTTACTTTGATCTGCTGATTGGATGATCCCAGTGGTGCATTATTCAACACTACTTTCAGTGCATCAGTATATCTACCTGTATAGTAATTGAGTTAAGGATTGTATTGACAGTAGACTTGATATGATAATTATATCATAATCAGGTTTCAGAAACAATTCATATTACAATTATTGTTATAATACAAATATAGTCGGATTTTGATTAAAAATCATTTGTATGTATAGATAAATAGGTATATTATAGGTACAGCTAGAGTATAATATCCAATCTAAGATTTTATAGAAGTATAAGAAGCACCATTTAGGTAGTTAATTTGAAGGAAAAGTTTTAAATAAAGCATAATATTTCATTAGGGCTAGTCAGAACGAACAAAATAGCAGTATATAAAATACAACACTGATATAATGGAGGATGAATCATACGATGTTATAAAGGAAAATGTTCATATTTAAAACTTCAATTGATTGTTATTGTTCTTGAATAATATATGAAGACAATATTTTAGTATAATTTAAAAAAGGATATTGATTAAGTAAAGCGCAAACTTCTCCTTCATCCGGTCCAGTGGGAATTGATTGTTCGGCTTCGTCTTCTCTGAAATTATCTTCATTATATTGATCAATATCAATCTTGCGAAAAGCAGAGCTTGAAGTATTTTTCGCCATTTGTAGATATTATAAGCAAATAAGAAATTGAATTTACTTTCAACAACTAAAACCCAATTCAATAGTGAAAAAACGATTAATTAATAAATTGTAAATATTACAGTGCTACTGATACTCATAACTCAATACTAGTGACACTTGACTTGACAGTGACAATTTGACTTTGACCAAACTTACCACAGACTCCTTACAAGTAAGGCATAAACAGAAAGATTACGCATAGATTACACATTAGAAATGAGAAGTGACGCTTGTTGTGAATCATAGATAAACTCCAGAGAATACAACGACACTTGGAGTAAAGAACAATGATATGCATGATCATGGAATCACATAAGCACAACCATACAACGAGTGGACACTTACTAGTCCTATGCAACGTTGCATACGACAAGTGTTTCTCTATGAGTGATCACTAGAAACACATGTAAGCGGATACAGATAATTGGTGTCTAGATCTGAAAATATGGGTACGGAGCTCAACTTTCTTACTCAGTCGTCGTCCCTCACGACCGACTTTCACTACGCGAGATTTTTGTTATGTTTTTAGTTCACCCGGGATACACATACACGGGGCTTCATAGATACCAAACCGGCCAAATATCACAGGTGGGATATTACGGGCAGTTGTACGAACTGTAAAAACAAAATTTAGACAAACTTATTTTGAAGTATACAGTCATCATCATCAGTATGTTATTGTGTACAATAAAGAATTAAGAATCATCATCATCAGTCGGAAGACGTCCACTGTTGAACAAAGGCCTCCCCCTTAAGGGAGGAAGGGTGCCATAATCCCTACGCTTGGAAAGCGGCTTGGGGACCGCAGTATTGGTAGTAAAGTTACAGAAGACGCTGCTGCATCTTCTGGATTTTACCTTAGTCGCCTCTTACGACACCCACGGGAGGAAACGGGGTGATGAATTCTAAGCCGGATACCACTTGGCTTAAGATAACGTAGAAAAATAAATTCATTTTATAACTTTTTCTAAAATATATGTAGTCAGCGTGTAGATGTCACAATGCGTTGCGTACGTTGCGTATGTGGGGCCAATGTCTGACGACTGCACCGTAATAATAGTTAATTAATATATGTACTATTTAGTCTTAATTTTATCCTCAAAGTAAAACGATTTTTTAAACATTATTTTTACATTAACTACCTAAAACGATTTCTTTTATTGACTGATATTGAAAAGTAAGTGAACTACAGAAGTATTTACATAGTCTAAAAATTAATACTTTAAAACTTTACACTATGATATTTCAAGTTTATTACTTTCTAACACATCACTGACTACAGAGCATTAGTACAATAATACATTATAATATTATGGCAATCAAATAGAAATGTCGTGACGTAACTTAAATATTCATCATTTGTCATTGATTGTGACTTGAGTGTGTCAAACTTATTGCAAAATATTTGTGATATTTTGTTATATTTTTTAATACCTAAAACAGTAGGTCTATCTTCACCTTTCTATTAACAAATATTTTTCACCACAATGACAATGGGTGATGAATTACCTGTTACTTCTTTAGTTTTACCCGTTCTGATACGTCCCGTTTTAACTCAGGTATGTTGTGTTCAATTTGTACGTTCCAGAGATAAGTTACGTTACTTATTTACACGTACCTATTGTAAGGTATTGGAAACTATTTTTGAGCAGTGTTATTGGTTTTCTATTGTATTGTCTGCTAGCAGGTTTATAGATTTTTTTGTGTAAAGCAATTTGTATTGTATGCAAGAATAATTATGCATGTCGATATTGATATTAAAGCACAGTTGTAAAGTACAAAGCTTAAATCAGTTTAAGTATACCAACTGTAAGTGGTAAAAATGTATCCTTACCATTTCAGTTAGAGAAGTATGATTTAGGAGCCTCTCAGACACTTCGTGCTGCTCTCACCAAGGCTGAAGCAGCTGTACCTGGATTGAATTATGATTTGGTAGCAGGGATCATGAGAAGAGCTGATATACCTGTGAACATGAATGAGAGTTTGTTGCGCCTGCAGGGAACTCTAACTGAAGCTGAATGTTTGTACCTTTTCCTATTATTGATCATAGAAACATCTAATGTTAAAAAAGGTTCCATAGTTTCTGTTTTAATATCTCCTATTCATAAAGTTGGTTAAATAAATGAACTTAGGGTATTAAATCTGTGCTTTTTAAATGTGATCAAGAGTATTTAAGTTTTTAAGAGTATTTTTAATGTATTATTATATTGTAGCATTATATCACAATGAGTCTGTCTGTAGATACATATACACAGACATCTTTGTTACATACCAGTTACTGATCATATACCCTGATTGAATGTGTTGACTGCCTATTTCAGGTTCTGATTTGAGACTGAATCGGTCTGAAGAAGCATTTCAGGAACTAAACAAGAAGTCTACAGCTTTAAAGAAAATTTTGAGTCGCATTCCAGATGAAATCACTGATAGAAAGACCTTTTTGGAAACAATTAAGTAAGTTTATAAAACTAAATATTTATCTAAGTGAATCATATTATTTTAAGCCACTTTCTTCTGGCTTGGAGTATGAACAAATAGTATGGTATTGAAAATAGTGTCATTTGCAGAGAAATAGCTTCAGCCATCAAGAAGCTACTTGATGCTGTTAATGAAGTTTCAACATACACTCCTGGAGCGGGTAAACAGGTGCTAGAACAAAGAAAGCGAGAGTTCGTGAAGTATTCCAAGAGGTTCTCTAATACCCTGAAGGAATATTTTAAAGAGGGACAGTAAGTTAATAGTTTTAATAACTTATAAAATATGTTATTAACTATTCTTTTATTTATGCCAGATTATTAATATCAAATTGCATTGTTTATATATTTCACACTTAATACTATAACAAAGAGTTAAGTTGTGTGGTGGTCTATAATATTTAAAAAAAGTCATGTCATTAAATTATTTTTGTGTCTTATTCAGGGAAAAGTGATTCTATTCTTTCAGCAGCATTATTGAGTTATACCCATAAAACACATCACAATAAGTATAATTGAAAGCCATAAGATACTACAATACTACAATACTTATTTATTTTAATAACTTTAAGATTTTTTCTAGTGGTTACTCACAATTCACATACCACAGAAAGAATTTTGCAATGTATTTATTCTATGAAGGTTATTTAGGCTGTTACAAGGCTTATAATGTTGATTTGCTTTTGATAATTAAATAATTATCATCACCAGCCCATGGCAGTCCTGAATTGAATACTGTAATAATCCTATAAAATTGATGATTCTCTCATTAGTTGGATATTTTACAAACATGATGTTAGGCCCCTTTTAATAAAATAACATTCCAGAATTAATTATATTTTTACTTTATTTATTATGTTCATAATAATAATAATTTGTTTTTAATGAAGTTACCTTGTATTCACAATATCCTATTAATATATTTTGATAGTGATAATAATTCATCATATTATTCATATTATGTATTTCTTTCTTTGTTTTCAGGGCAAATGCAGTGTTTGTGAGTGCTTTGTATTTGATACATCAAACAAATCAAATTCTATACACTGTTAAAAGTAAGTCTGAGTAGACTAATCTGGTGTGCAATGAGACAGTATTTAAACATTAACTAAGTTTATTGTATTTTGTCTACTATGAAGCTGGAAAGAACTGTCATAAAGAAAATAACCAAGTTTATTACACCAATACCCATACTTCCTATATTGTTGGTTAGTATGTTAGGCACTCTTTTACAGTTTTCATTAATATTTTCGACTGGTTAGGTGGATTTTAATATATTTTATCATAGAAAAGGGAAAACAGTATGTAAATAATATAGCTTATCTTAATATAATTTGTATCATTGCATATAATACTAATGTATATTATATTTTCTTACATTTTAAATAACATTGTGTAGTTAATTTGTTTTTATAGTAGTTGAATTATTGTGAAGTACATAAATGTTACAATTTACAATCTATTTTTTAACTTTTATTGACAGTAAATTGTCTGTTGTAGTTGTAATCACACACCAGCCTTTAAAACGATGAACTCACCAATCTGAGTGGAGAACATTGAATTTTTTGACTTAAAAAGGAAACAGTTATTCCAATTATTTTTGGTTGTTTTGAATAAATAAAGTTGTACAGTATAAGTATATTTGTTGGTTATGATTTTTAGTTTGAATACATTGAATAATAATTTGGCACATATTTTTTTGTATGTATATTGACTAATCGTGGCATTCCTCTACTGATCATTATCACGTTGTACATTGTTATAATCTATTGTTATAATAATAGCACGGGCTATGTTTAGGTATTTTACCTCATCGGGTCGGATTACGAATGTAACATTTCTCGTAGCAATTTAATAAAAGGCACATATTATTTTGCATTACGTGACAGTATAAAAGTCGTCAATTCCCTGTCATTGGTCAAGATCATTCTCTGTTGTGACGTCTTTGTGGGAGTAGATTTTTAGGTGGCGTCTAACTTTCTGATCCACATAGTGGTAAGGGTATTCACAAAGCAATACTTAGCTAGTCTGTGCGTAATATTCGTGTGTTCAGATTGATCAGAAAGTACCCTTTATTAAGCGCCTATTATAAATTTAATATTGATTTTAACATAGAAATATTGTAGTAGCTACAATTATTACAATGTATATTTGTTATCTAATTAACAATAAAGTGCAATTAAAAATGTTTAAACTATTTTATTGGTTGACCTGATGCTATACATTTAAGTAGGTAGGTACTAAAATTTTAAATAAGTAGGTGTCTGCTTACATACTGAACTAACAAGTGAGTATGGAGGGGAAAATGTGAAACTATAGGCAAAGATATACATACACATGAAGTTATTATTATTTAAATTATTTTTGAAAATTAAACATTATGTACTTATCGCATTTTTGGTAGCGTTAACATGAATAAAATGTGGGAGTCCAAGCAAAAAGGGTCCAGTCCAGTATTACGGCATTGAGTTAAGACTAGATTCTAGAACTAGATATAAAAGAAGATAAAAAATTAAAAAAACTAGCACATTATTTTTTATCAGACATTTGAAGCTGGAACTGCAAAAGTAAAAAAAGTCATAAGTACAATAATAACATTGTAGATGATTAAGCATTAATATTAACTAACTATTATCTACATGGGAAGTATTAGTAATACATAATGTATTAATATGTTTCCAATATTTATATAAGTAGATACTGATAATAACATGACTTCAAACTAATTATAATAAGTTGTACCTATGTTATAATTATCAAGCACCCACATGTGTGACATGACGTAAGCCGTCAGATGAGTATTGGAGGCTATGGACCGAGTTATATAGTATTTTTCTTTGGACTTTTTACCCTACAAATACAGGCGTGATGTTATGTACTTTTAACCCTTTCACTGTCCAGTGTACCACATAGATATGGTACACATTGATTGTTTTACTTAGCGGACAGTCTACGTGGTAAGTTAAGATCACATTGAATTGATTATGTTATCTAAGTATTTATTGGTAATGATATCGTTGCTAATCTGGGAACTAGGAGGCCCCGGTGTCGATCGCAAGGCTCTCGTGAATTGTGTGTATGTCTGGTGAGTGACCATCGGAAAAGAGGGGCGTGGCCTTCACTGACTGACTCAGGTAGTATTTCATAATAGGTAAGTACCTTCCAAAAAATCTAATAACGTGTAAATCTATTCTATTGTTTGAAATAATTATTCAGCTAAGTACCTGGTTGTTGCCGTTTTGTATTAGTGTCTCCTTTAAAAAGCTGCATTGCTGTTACGTAGTTTTTTCTTGTCTAGGTCTAGGTACCTAATGTAATTTAATAACAAGTAGGTAGGTACCTAATTATCCTTATACTTTTCACTTATGGTCACGAAATTGCCACACGGTTCAAATTAATTTTTTTAGGACGGCTAAGTTAACCTTCGTAGAAAAAAGTATGTTCTTTCATTGCTACTTACCGACCTGCCTATCTTCTATGGACCGGCAGTGAGGCCTGTGATTATATTTCTTATCTAATGAATTTAATTTCATACCTACCAGTTACAACGCTAATCTGTTATGATAATATTTATTATCCGATTAACATCGAAAGCACGCACTTTGATGTTACAAAAAACAAGTAGATGAAAGAAAATAGTTCCACAATGAGTTCGTGGGAACAAAGCAAGGTTTTTGGCAGTTCAAGTTGGTGGCTGGTGTCAGTGAAAGAGTCTGGTAAAATGATATCGTGACCGCGTTTAATGGGTCATGAAGCCTGCGATGCGATTCGTCTCGTCGTGCGGCTGCGGACAATGGCTGGTCGTGCCCGCTGCCCTCAGCGCCCCTCCGCTCCGCCTGCCCGTGACACTTGACACAGGAACCCGCACTCCACGACCTCCAAATATTTCCGCGTACACCTTTTTTATCTCACAGAAACGTGGACTACCTACCTACGCATCAATTGACTGACCCAAGGTAAAAACGACATCATCGACTTTAAAATTAGAAATAAAAAAGTATTGAATACTCCAATATAGATTAGGTACTTTGGATACAGAATGAGATAAAATTGTACAAGTTTTGTTTTTTATATTAACTCTTACTTCAACGAAGCGAATGATTTCAATTGAAATATACCTAGGTATATTACGTGTTAGAAGTAGCTACTTAGTTTAGGTTAGTACGTATATAGTTATAATTAAGGTACTGACCACCAGATACCATATGCCTAGTGCCAACCGATCGCATTGGACTTAGGTACCTACTTACTAAGGGTAAGGTGCCACAACTGAGCGCTCAAGAATTAGGATGATACTAAAAAAAATCCGCTCAATAATGATTCATTTTCTAGGATAAAGGTACGATTTTTTATATTTAGATGTTTTGTTAAAATATGTTTTATTTTTTCATTAAATAATTCTCAGTAGCAGCACAGATTCTGGATTCGTGCCCGGTTGATGGTAATTGCCTCGCCCCCTATTACATTGGGACCTAAAAACATTACTGATGAAATATGGGTGTAGGTACTATATGTTCACCTCTGCCTACCCCTTCGGGGAATACTGGCGTGATATTATGTTATGTTGTATGAATTGTATGATCATTTTCAACTATTGTCTGAAACGTAGATGGTTTAGATTTTGTCGCCTTTTTTTATAGATAGCCCATCAGTGCTCCTCAGTTTTGGAACCAAAAATCTCGCCTTCGTTAAAGATTATAAGGAGGAAAAATTGCTACTTCGTTATGCAGATTTAGACCCACCTTTCGCTTCGTGTGGAAAGGGAGCTAATTTTAAGACTTTTTACTTAAACAATATTTTATGAAGTGCGCACTCTTGAGGGCTATCATGGGCAGTGGGAATTCACGCAGTGAACATTACACAATTAGGTACCTATGGTTAATTAAGAATAGAGTCAGACTAAGTCAATATTGTTATTTAATTGTTACCGTTTTTATTTGATTTGCCATTGTGGTCCTAAATCGCGCATCTGGTAGAGTGCTACAGCGAGCCCTCCTTCCCGTTTCTCAGAGCGCAAAGGTTTTTGGAGGGTAGGGCCCTGTAGATCTTATTGGGTTTATGGGAAAAAGTTCTGTGTTCCTCTGTCGTTTCCCAGCGACGGGGGATGCGTAATGCATTTTCCTTACGTAAAAAAATGTTAGGCTACATAGTACGTCACACGCCCGAGGCAGGTACTTATAGAATTATCTTGAGTGTCGTTACATACAATACAATAGTGAACTTTCATCCCAGATCCAATTTGTACGTGTAGGTACTTCTTATGACACCGAATCCCAACAATGAGTCAATCGCACGGATCTGTTAAAATATTCATAGCTTTGAAGTGGAGGCGTAATCGATTTTAACTTCGAAGTATTCGGCACTGCGCCGGCGCCGCACTCACCAGATGAAAGTGTTTGATATTATGATGCCATTTAATATGTGCTTGATCGTGATTGTTGGAGTCATGTGGCTCTCTATAAGGTTTTCTTAATATTCAGTCACATATTTAATTAAAACGACACATTTAGTAGATTATCTACCTACTAATGTCATGCATAAAATAATATATATATATAAACATTATATACCTATTGGAGTCATATAGGAGTAGGTACGATTGAGGAAAAAGTATCTTGCATTCAAGCATTCTTTAAAAAAAAAAAACAAATTGATTTAGCAATGGAACCGCCACCGTGCATAGACTGGTAAGATATTGGCGGTAGAATCCTGATAAATAAAACCACGTCTAGCATGTTAACAGAGGTGTCCGAGACGAGTGTTTACAATTATCTATTTTGTATTGTTCATTTACTTCTGTAGGGTGTTCAGTTCCTACCTACTTGCGGTGTGAGACTGACAGACACAAATTTCTTAACGTTTAATGATTTCAGTACATAATTATAATAGTTACGATTAGGTATGTATCTGAAATGTGTGTTATTGAAAGCATGTTTTTGAAAGCAAATTATTCGTCTTGCTCTGGAGAAGGGTCAGGTTAGGAATAAATAAACCGACGACCGTGTGTGAGGAATGTTATTTTTGAGTGAATGAGGCGAAAGAAGTTTTTTAGGATGAAAATCGGTCTCTGCTTACTCCTCTGGGGGTCTGGCGTCACTTTATTTAAGTACGTAGGTATGTAGGTAAGACACGCTTGTAGTTATTTTCTGAAAGGAAGGAACTTTCGCCAATACATATCATTATTAAACTGAACTCCTCACAGAATTACTTTAACTATATGTACTTATTACTTTTCAGTTATTTTCTGGTACATAATATGAATTCATATTACCATGTAGGCAGGTTAAGTTATTACAGCAAATAAAAATCACATTCAATATAAATGTAGACACTCAATATAAAAGCAGATAAAATGTAAAGTGGGACGATGGATTGGTCTTGTGTTACCATTTATTTCCACTTACGTATTAGCATCACAGACTTCAAAAAAAGCTGCTTGTCGATGCAACACATTTTGAATGTATGGTCAGGACCATCCCGTAATTGTTGCACATCAATCTCCGTTCGTAGTTGCAAAAACAAAGCATTTGTTACTGAAGACATTATGATTCGGTAACCGAAACTTTTATCATGATTTATACCGACCATTCAAATTGGTACATTATACAGAACGAAATGCATAAAAGTTCAACGACGACTCGAGTGCTTAATTCAGGACGGATGACGTTAATGTTCACAGAGTTGCTAGTGATTGTAGGCGTTTGAATCTTACAAAATATCTTTTAAATATCTACCTGTTACTTGATATCAATTGTCTAAATTGTAAGTAGCTGATTGCTAAGTAGGTATAGGTACTTACACATATTGAATTATACAGAAACGACCTCTTACCCTAAGAGAACTCAGACCGCATAGTACGCATACATTTACCTTCTCCGTTCTGTCGTGAGTGAAATATTATGGTAGTGTACACATTCGCAACCTATTTTATGTAGCTAGGATAATAGAATTATAATTAAACTCTAAATCAAATATAAATATACCTATTCGGTACAATATTCACCCCTGAATACCTACGCATTACAAGTGAGAGCGTGTGTTGATGCATCTTCATCATTTATAATCGGTTGTTGACTGTATACCAGACGCGTGCATGTATAATTTATATGTCCATGTCTAGATTTCCCGTTTAATGAATAGAAAATCTAGGAAGATATTGATAGACACCAGTAGGTACCACATAAATTTGTTTAAATGTTTTCACGAGTTGATAAATTTCCATGTTTCAGTAGACAGATGTGTCGATGAAAAGTTTGGCGGTATAGCAACCGAACTATATCATTGTGTTTAATGTAATTCCTGATAAAATATTAATGTAGCATCTGCTGGCTGGCGAGGATGGCGCGGCAGGCGCGGGCAGGCGGGGGCTGGCGCGGGCAGACGCGGGCAGGCGTCGGGGCGCGGGCTGCTGTCGCCGTCGCCGCGTCGCATATGCAATGGCGTCTCATGCTGCCATCGACAAGCAAATAGATGGTAATAAGAATCATACTGTATAATGTGCTGTTTTGATGGGTCAAGTGTCTGTTTGTTGATCGCTATTTAATACCAAGATACATTTATAATGTCGGAGTGAGTACCTTATCAATACACATGTATAAATTGGAAGGTCTGTTTGTAACACTAAAATAACAGTTTTTTACTCACTGCGTCTGATAGTATACTCATACACATCACAACCATCAGCTGGAGGCAATCCACTGTTGAACAAAGGCCCTTAGGGGATACAAATATCAAAAGTAAAATGTAAAAATATTTTGTCTGTCTGTCGGTTTGTTCAGGCTAAACTCTAAAACGGGTTTTATATAGAGTAACTTAGGCAACATTAAATTTTATGAAATATACAGTGTTCTGCGGGAAAAAAATAAAAAACTATAAAAATCTTGACAACGTAGCTCCTACGTAGGTACAGGTAATTTTAATCGAAATCCTTGCTAGCTAGTAATTTAATTAATTATAAAAGATAAAGTTTTAATTAGTATTCAAATATAATGTAAAAAAATGTGTTAAACACACAATGTTGCGACGATAATAAGCATTTCAGTAAGCAAGAAATTAAATATATCATATAATTTTCACGCTTTACATTTAAAAACTGTGTTTAAATAAATATTTTAAAAGAGCTGTAATAATATTACACACACAAGTAGGTACCTACTTGTCGATCATGCACCTACCTACCTACCTAGTTCAGTGGATGATCATTAAATGTAAATGTACTTACCATAATATCAAAATTAAAAGTTAATTTAATTATTTAATTACATTTCTTTTTATCTTACAATTAGTTAATATAAATAAGATGAGTATCTATGAGTAAATATATTATTTAAAATAATAAAAGTAAGTCATCAATCAGTATAGGTCGACAAGTACGTATTGTGCAACGCTGATGAGCATTGTTACGCGCAGGCGCAATATTCCCACAGCTCCCACGAGGGTCACTGGTGAGACAATATTGTGAGTGACAGTGGCTGCGGCGGGCGCCGCGCGGCATCTGCTCCCTGTCGTGGGAGTGCGTGCGGAAACCGATCGCACCGTCGTGCCAACAATAACACACAAATCAACAGCCGACCGTGGCAGGTCGGCCGGCCTCACCCCTCTGGAAGCTGTGGGAACCTAACAATTAATAATATCATTCGCAAAATCCCCATCTAAATCTAAACAAACCATATTCGAGTGCGATGTGGGGTGGGATAATGGGTGAACCTTTGTGTACGAGTACACTGACCGGAAGCATATTTTTGTGGGACGGTTTTGAACAGTTATGCTTGTAGATGTCGATACCTATAACTACACTTTCGTAACGATACTAAAAACATGTACCTACCTACTTTTATTACATGGCATGGACATAGATATATTTAAAATAATGTAAACATAATTAAACCATAATGATTAATTAAAGATTTTAGTGAAGCTACTAATACGCCCACGCTCTGTCCAACATAATATTTTTTTAAATTATGTATGGTTACGGTGGTTGTCTTTATTGATTTGACGACGTGCTTTTGTTTTTTTCGAACTTGTCTCTCGCAGTTAGCTCTGAAGGAGCTCTGACTGCTTAACCGGTCGTTTGGCGAGACCTAATAAAAGGCCTCCAGCCAGGCTTGACGACGTGCACCAACATAGCATGATTTATACTCCCTCAATACTTACTGGTTGTTGCGCCATTGGGGTCGGTTACGATAATTTAATGTATTTACGAAGAAGTGTGATTACTTAGCGTTGTCATCCTTTTTATATTACCTTCCTCTAGTTCTTTACTCTTCCTCTAGTTTTCTTTTCAGTTACATGGTAGAGTGAGATGCAAGTAGAGAGCCTAGATTATCTACCTAATTTTACGTATGGACGGTTAAGTAAAGTCTAGAGAGCCTCCTCTATTGGCACTTAGCAACAGGAGTGTCTGCCATACACAACTATTTAAAATCATTAGAAGGCATGAAAGGATTCTTTCTCATGATCAGTTCATCCCACATAGGAATAACAATCATGCCATGGCCCTAGATGTAAAAGTTAGCTAGTCAGCGAGATCAGGGCCCTGGGCCCTTACCATGAACTCTCAAAGCAGGACATTTCTCGTTGTGACGAGAAACCGCTATGTACCTACTGTGTATTGTGGCGTCTCGCTTCTAGAACGGAAAATACCGTGCTTGAAGCGTTCACGGTAAGGGCCCAGGGCCTGATCTTCCTGACTAATTAACTTCTACGTCTAGGGCCACAGCATGATTATTATTTTTATGTGAGATGAACTGATCATGAAAAAGAATCCTTCCATGATGATTCTAAATAGTTGTGTTTGACAGACGCTCCTGTCCTCATATTTGCAGAAGTAATTTCAGTAAATAATAAAGTTGCTGAAGTAATCATTAATAAAGTACCTATGTCCACAATTACCACGTATAATAAAAGTTAAATATTACTTTGAAATTGCTTAAAAAATACTAATTAATTAAATGACGTAATATGCATTCGAGTCAGTATGTATTGTAGGGGTGGCTCCACCACCTGACGCCTGTGATGAGCTGTGCGTGACCACTGTAAACGCGTGCGCATGTGCGATACAATCATTTTTGTATTTTAATACTCAGTAAGTACCTATGTTCAATATGGGATGGGATATGTTATTCTGTAATAATAGCGTAAAGGACTGTTAACTTAGTTAAGTAATAGTGTAGCCTTTAAATTATACTTTCCATACACAATAAAGGAATAGTGAGAAAGTAAAGAAATAAATTACGGAGATAAGACTGCTGTAAAATGAACATTATTTTGCTTGTTTAGATTACCATTTTTCTATTAATATCAGTTGTATCTTTAAGTGAATACTAAAACCTACGGGAGATTAAGGATTATACTTCCGGACTACGGACGAGGAGGATAATTTCCATGTAACTAGTGTGTACCTAACAAAAGGAGCATCGCTGTAGAAGCTACAGAGTAAATAGATACAAGTGAGTAGTGTTACGGGCCATAAGTTTTTCGATTAGATCGCGCGCGTGCCGCCTGCGCCGAGCAACTGTCAGCGGTCGCGTGTCCGCTTAATAAGCTCTTAATGAAATTAACGACTGTGCCATATTGATGGGGATGACCAACAAAAAACGTAACAATTACAAATTTACTATGTTGTTTGATACGCTACCCTCTGTTGTTATTGATGGTAATAATGTTACCTGCATGCTGGTTGCACTACATCGGAAATTAAAACGTATTATCGAATTAAACAATATATATGGGCACAATTTATATGAACATGTAATTTTAGTCTATGAGATTTTGAGGCCTACTAGTAGTAGGTACGTTATACGTAGGTAGTTGGTACTAGATACCTTTAGTATTCTGTTCAGTACAAAGCTCTCAATACAAATAATTTGAAAGCTATTAGTTTAAGTATAGTTCAAGTATTATAAGCTTTATCTTTACAAAATAAACTTCATTTTTTACCGACTGTAAAGACACTACTCTAAGCCAGTAAACTTCTAATTCCAACCTGCAGACCTACGTGTGTTTACAAGCCGAGAGTAGTGTCGACGCACCCTACGAACTGAAGTTCTGACGTTCAAACAGTTTCACTGGCAATGTGTTATTAAAAACAGTCATAAAATGGAATATATAAAAAGTCATGGTTTATTTGCATGTTTACGAATATTCCCATCCATAGAACACATGATTTCCACTATCAGAATTCCACGCTCTACATTTAAATTGTGAGTAGGTAGGTACTTAGATATTAGTATATCGGTGAAGTATAAAGATTTTCTTTGTAAATATTATCGGGGGACGCACATGGGTGGTGTTTATCTACGGGTTGCTTAATGCCCCATAGGCGCTGCGTCGTAGGCCGGTGCGAGCCGCTGTAAGACGGGTGGATACGAGAATGAACACGTGTGCTCTCGCAAACACAAGTGTGGCAGTGTTCACACCGGCTCCTTTCAGAACCTGATTAGATAAGGCGGACACCCCGCCTGGGGTAATTAGTTGGAACGATTGAAAACTCAAGCAGCTCTACTATTTACATATCACCACATCTGACACCATTTCATCACCTAACAGTTACTATCACTATAGTTACGATCATATTTTATGACAAAAATGTTATCTGTAAGTATTTCTCTGTATCGTACACAGTTTACATCTACGGAATTATAAATTATGATTCATAGCTACGTAGTAGCTGAATTATGTAGTTAGGCACCTTGTGTATTTGTGTATAGTGGTTCCTATTTTATAGCTCATAAAAGAGACTGTCCACCGTATATGAGTATCACAACGAGCCATGGAGTAAGCCGAGCTCAGAATAAGCGAATTTGGCCGAGTGCGTAGCAACAACAAGAGTCTACGACATCGGTGACAAGGCGATGCACCTCGTGTAGAATTGGGCAGGACAATTAACTAGACGCGGAGATAGACTATAGAGTATGCTTTTCATGGATTGGAGGCTTGGGTGGAGACGGCCAAAAGCGCGTTTGACTAACGATATTCAAAGTCGCAGGAAACGGCTGGCCAAGGGGCGCACAAAACTGAGAAGAAAAAGGAAAAAATATGCAAGTCTTTAACATCTAGCAGAGGGTGAAGCCACATTGATTTTCATCATGATGACGATTACAGGTAAGATAAAAACATTATACTCATAGACTTTTTATCATGAAACAAAATAAAATTATTTAACTAATATATAGAATGGACCTCTAGGGTGGGCAGGACTACTTTAATGCCGGAAAAGACACGAGAAATGTTTTCACGTAGACGAAGACGCGGGCTGAGTCTAGTAGTTAGTATAGTAATAAAGTGCGCTTTGTTTTAAGTATACGGTACGCGCGCAGTTAGGGGAGGTAGACTATATTTAACTACGTTAGGGTGACACACGTGGTTTACCAAGGTGACTCTACTAAGTGCATATCTCTACACCGTTACATTTAATGTTCGAAAATATTAAACAAAAAAAAAAGTCCTTAGCTTAACGATATTATTAAATACCATATTTCAATGATAGGTTTGGTGCTATGATAACCTCGCCTGGCATATAAAATTGATCGGTGATTTTATTATGTTGTTCTCAGTACTCTGAAGGTGTTACATGTTCCGTTAAATGCTTTACGAACACGTGTAGGTACTACCTTAAAAATAAAATGTACGTGCATTTACATTTTTAACTTACTTTGATATTTTGATTTGTTTTAATGTCTTTTAGCAAACTTAACTGTGATACAAACAAAATATGGCTGGCTGGGTAAAGGCCAACCGAAGACAGTATTTTGTCGCTATAAAGTTACTAAAATAATAATACATATAATAACACTATAAACTAACTACTAGTAAATTTAAAAGAGAGACTCGTAGGAAATGTCGGTATATTATCATATAGTATTTCTTTGGTCAACAATTATGTATAGTATATGTAGTTATGTATAAATATAAAAAAGATCTAATACCTAACCAAGATACATAATTATTTCGATCACAAAAACTAGTCTCATGAGACTTTCTACGTTACGTTACATTATGAATATTCAATCAAAAAGATTTATTGAATATTTGTGTTAATGGTAATGCAAGGTATTTAAAGTGGTCCACATCGTGTGATCTGGAGACGGATCGGGCACAGCGCACACCTGCCCGCAGCTTCCGATTGAGTACTTTGAAAGGGAGAGCCGTTCGACTGAACGCAGCCAGTCATCGTTATTCCCTCAAACAATGTATACTGGTTTATAATTAATTCAACATACATATGCACTAGTTTTTTCTCGAGTTCCCTTTGTTATCTACCGATCGATTTTGTTGAGTTGTACGGACAAACTGTTATTCTGAATTAACGTGATGACAATGACATTGTTGTGCCAGGGGTGCTCTAAATAAACATTTTAACTTATTTTATAACGTACACAGAGCGTTTACATGTTGAATGTTATGGAATGATTGTAACGTTGAGTTTAAAAGTGCATCTATTGATATTTATTCTAACCTTAGGTACCTATTATATTTTTTGATGCCCGCAAAACTTGCGAATTTCTACGTAGACGATTTAAGTGAATTCTGTGAAGATCTTCTAACTTAAATTTTAAGAGCTTCGTTAACTTGTTCTCATAAAGATTTATTGTAGTAATAGTAGTAGTGTATAACATAGATTTTAAAGCGGATTTTCTGCGGACAACTTTCAAAAGAATGAATGTGAATGTATTGAAAGTTTCAAATAATGATACTGGTATTTAAACTTGAGCTTTGGGGAATAGGAAATATTTAACTTTGTATCCGTTACGAACTCAGGATGTTGAAGTATGTGTTCCTACCGAAGTACCCGGTAGCTGGTAGACCACAAACTAAACAGAGACGGTCAAATTGGATGGATCACATTGCTATGTCAATAAGTCATCGGAAGTTGTAGGCAGGTGTGTTTAATGTATAATATCCTATTGCTTCACTTCACGAAAATGGTGTGTTTCATCCGTTATCGGTACAATGCCCACACTAAAGTCTTCCATATTCAATGTGCGCCCCGGCACATGTACCTATGCAAATAAAATCAAGTTATAGGTACCGAAGTCGCCGGTACTCGCTCCTACTCCGGATGTGAGGACTTCAAATACAAATCGTATTTACCTAAGAGGCGAGGGCACATACAACACGTGCTCGGCACATAGGTGTTCAGGTAAAGGGGGAGCGTACAGCTGTTTCCACAAGAGAAACATTAAACCACGCCTGCCTGACTCTGCCTTGTGCAACACTCTAAGAATTAACAGATTTATTGTAGCCGTTGAACAAAAAAACTGAAATTATAATCAAGAAGTTAGGTAGATTACATAAATAAAATATGTAATTAATTTGATGCTTATCTACGTCTATATAGATCCAATAATGAAAATGATAGACTTACGCCTATGGTATTTTACTTATTTAAAAAACACTTATTTTATTTTCGTGTGTTGGAAACAAAAATGCTCAGTAAATCTCAGAATTAGGTATTATCCATAAACCGGCACCAAATATTCGTATTTCTTTTAGCCTGGTGCTTAAATTACGTATACCAATTACCATTACGTATTAAATAAGCCGTAAGTACCATATTAGTCGTAGCCACTAGTGTAGAATCATATAGGCAAGCAGTTTATTTCATAAATTATTCAAAATAATAACTAACCAAACCAATTTTTATTCAGTTTGCAGATAAAGCTGTGTCTAAACAATTGTAGTCGCACACTGTGTGTGTTGGGGTGCGTTCGAGCAAAGGTGAATTTCCTCGAAAGTGAGACCATTTACGGCGTTGCAACAACCTGCAAAGAATCTATTGTCAGCGAAGGATCAGACGCACAGCTGCCGGTCGCGGCGCGCCTGCGCGGCTGGATCCTTACCTTCTTGCATCAACTGCAATTGATATTGTGTTGCGAGGTGTATAGTTTAAGCAACATTTCATCATCTTTATTTATCTTGCCTTTAACTTTACTTATTAAGATAACATTGACGCAACGCGTGATCTTAAGCCAAGCTTTTTGAGTCAATAATTAATTGACTTTCAATTAACGAAAATAATTTAATGAAGTAGAGTATAATAACATAGTCATCTTCTGTAGTGAATACTCATAAATAACGTTAGAGTAACTGTTTGTAACCAAAATAATAGCTTTTTACTAAATTCATATGATAATATAAACGATAGGTACAAAACCAATATGCAATTAAAGAAATGTTCTCGGTCTGCCTGTTTGTTCTGGCTAATCCGAAATGGCTGGACCGTTTTTACGGGACTGTCACTGGTTAGATAAATAATTCCGCGCGAAGAATATTCAATCCCATAAAATTGATAACAAAATCAGATTCAAATAATTAAAAAAAGTAAATCCGTTTACTGCTGGTATGTACAGGTTTTTTAATCGAAATCCTCGTGGACAAAGTCGCGGGCATAAGCTAGTTTTAATATATATTTATTTGTTTCCGACATAATTCGTACAAACCTGAGAATGCACTGATTCTATATTTCCTCTTTTGAGGTGCGCTTTGAATAGAACCGCAGTACATATTTTCATTAACGTCTATAAAAGATGAATGAACGACCGTTGTGATTTTACTTTACGACATTTTATTGTATAACAGGAATTTATATGAAAACGACTTTTATTTATTTTGTGACATAAAAAAACAAATTTCATTGTGCCCACCGTGCTACCTGTGCGTCAGCACATGCCAGTTTTTGTGCGAATACTTAGTTGAAGAATGCTTTGATTATGGTTATGTGCCGCTACGGCATGCCTACGGAACATTTGACATATTTTTTAGGTAATTTTCACATTAACCAACTCATAACGATGCCCAGAAACTTAGTCAAGAAATCGTGTTCTTCTCGCATTAGCATGAAGTTGCGTAAAACGTCGCCAGATCCATTGCACAGATAAGCGCGCTCGTAGCTCAGGCCCTGAACTCAGCTAACCTAATTGACAAGCGGTGCCCGCGCACGCGCACACATCATCGATCAACTTGACCACCTCACAATCGAGTTACGAAATTCACATTCGTCTAGATATTGATCCTGTACAATTACCGTAACAGCTGGAGCTGGGCAAGTTCCATTACGAGGAAGTTAAAAGGCATTTAGGTAATGTTTTGTTGCAAATACACAATATGTACCTAACTACAAATATATATTATGCTACTACCTTCTGGAACTTCCATTTGTAAAATTCACAAGGCAACGTTTTACATTATCTGACATTATTATCGAGATGTTACTGTCTATCACAAATATTCTCTTCATAATACTTTTTATTGTTTTGTAATATTTCTAGAAAATACTGACAGTAAACAGTTCGAAATATGTTATTATTTGTGTTTATGATTCAAAACTGCAACGGCTGTATTTAGATATAGTCAGATATACCAATTCTTGGTAGCGACGACGTAAACCCAATAATAGCGAAATTTATTATTTATTACGATATTTATGGGACTAGTTATATGAATATAGAACTAGCCACTATTTCCGCAATTCTGCATCGATTACAAACAATGGGACAAGTGGCCAGGGTGGAGTCAGTGCGGGCGTTTACTTGTTCAAATCTACAAGTATGTAGTTATCCGAGACGGCGCGTGCGCGTGCCGCTTAGTGCGCTCGCGCATTTCGCCCATTTTTTTAAACAGCTACGTCAGCGTCTCAGGTGACACTTTGGCTAGAAAAAATCTATAGGCTTTTGTAAAGTGATTCTCTGAATAGCCTAGACCGCATCACATTAGCATGAAGTGATACATTATGATTCATTAATGTAGACAGATGTGGTCTAGAAAAAATCTATCTTCAAATACATCAATTATTGAAACATTGACCGTAAACACCTTTAAAAGAAAAATAACGGGGTTTTGTTGCTTCTATTTTCTGCATCTAGTTTGGAAAAAATATTAAAAATTGGAAAAACGAATTAAATATAGGTAAATCATATGTAGTTAACATTACAAAGCTTGTGACTATGCAGGTTATATAACTTCATTTTTTTTTACCTCCGTTCACTTTAAAGCGCAACCACAAAGTGATTCGCTAGCGTCAGTCTGGGCTCGTACAGTTATGAAGTGCATGAGTTAATAATAAAGGCACTAGTTGAATGCAGCACGAGTCAAAACTGGAGAGTTATGTCAATATATCTTATTAGCACATAGCAGTGGATGACATGTCGCTCGTCGTGTTGGACGGAGGAACAATCGGCAAGCGGCGCCCGCGCACCGATCTGATCTGCACTCCTGCCAAGCTGTGCAAGTTAGGAACGCAAGGCTATTAAAATACCAGAAGTTTATTAATGATACGATCTTTGTTAAGTATTTGTTAAATGCCTTTCTATAAATATATAATATATTATTATAAGCAAAAGCGAGATTATAATAACTATGTATTATTAAAAGCTAACTGAATAATATAAATTAAATTATTTATCTACACTAACAATGTACCACATAATTGGCATTATCACTTTAATTGGCCCCTATGAAATTTCATTCACGTAGCATGAAGAAGCCTGATGGGAAAAACTGAGACCAGCGATCTATTTCATTTGCCGTAACAAATACATCGTAATCCTGACAATGGCAGCGCACATTGTGGTCTCTGCCTATATCTTCGAAAAATAAGCGTGACTTAACGTAACATTAAGTTCTTCTTCTTAATCGTATGGTTGAGGAACAACCTGGTGTCAGATTTTTGACCGCCTGAAGGCATGTGACATTGCTTTACATACATTGAAAAATCTCTCAGGTGTGCCTGTTTCCCTACGATGTTTTCCTTCACCGTTTTTAGCAACTGATAACTAATTTATAGTATGCACATGAATTCGAAAATACATTGGTGCGTGCTGGGGTTTGAACTCGCGACCTTTGACTGGTCATAGCACTCGGCTATCAGTGCTAAAACTTTAAAGGGAAGTTTACCTTTAAATTTACCTGTCCCCAGTAATAAGTCACTAAAGCAACCGACACGCCAGCTTCAGCTCATCCCTTGTGACCCGCTCTAAGCGCTATGGTATTGCTTACAATCGTTTCCTGCACGCAATGCGCAATATTATACGTACATCATTATTTCTTGTTACTGACAGCGCAGATATCTGAGTGAAGATGTTAACTGACGCGGTCTCGTTATTATATTGTTACAAAGTGCACTTCATTTTAGTTGTGCCTTTTTTATGTGATTTGAAGTTGACAATCAGTTCGTTTGATGGACGGTTATCGGTGAGAAATAACTGAAGAACTGTACATGAGTCGAGTGAGAAATTTAAGGCGTCAGACAATCTAAACAGAGTATTGGAATTTCTCTCATATCTAATACATTTTAAGAAAATTTGTATCCTAAAGATATTTAAAATGATACAATCAAAACAATTTAGATATTCTGGTTTTAAATACAATCCTCATGTTTCAGGTTTGTGATCTGTTGTATTTGTTTTCGGTGGTCTCAACGTAACAAAGAGTAGGGTAGGAAGTAATTTAAGGAGTGCAATTGTAATCCGTTGGTATATAATTGTGAAAACAGAGCCGGTTTAGTATATAAACAAGTATCTCCGGCGACGACCGTAGCTGCGACCGGTAGGAGCGAACATGACTAATGAACTGATTACGCTTAAGGCGTCTCGTAGGAAAGCGGCAGGCGTCACTAAGTATTCATTGATCTCGGCTATCAGATTCATTCATAGCGTATTTGTCTGTTCGGCGTTCATTTCATGATGTTAATTGCATGACGTTAGTTGTTGGTATTGGATCAGTTATCGACAGATACCGGCTGTAAACACGTCGTCTATATCGCAACAATCTATTTATAATCACCGGCCGGCGAGACCACTGTGTGTTAAATGTCTGATATTTACGATTACGAGCCGAGACGCCGGCTCTAGTGCGGCTTGTCCAATTCGAAAATTTAACGTATCGATAGTTTAATTCTGTCCTATTCGAAATAGTATCTATCATTATATGAAGTCGGTTAAATAGTTAGTTCGTATTTAGGAGTGCTTATTTAAAATTCCTGCTACGAGATGATATAGTTATATTATATCCGAGTAATTGACAGTCAATGCTCGTACACCTGTGACCATGATCTTTAAAACATGGCACAGAATTATTCTACTTATGTGTTGTTCTTATACTTAAAAAAAAACAATTCATATTATAAGTTATATTTTTCCATAAAATTCTGAACCTTTCTGGTTTTACATAGTTTGCTCGTTGAAGTCTTTTTAAGGGGGAATAAATTACATTCTAAAACCTAGATCAAATTTTGATTGCAACATTGGTAATAACGTGTTTCAGTACATAATTATCACCTGTCCATCATTATTAGCGCTCTTGAAGTTATCGACATGATTGCTAGGTAAGGCACTAATCTGGGAACGATTAGCGCACCCGCGGCCGCGGCGCTGCGCCGGCGCGCGCGCACGTGCGCGACCAGCCGGTGAGTAAGCTCGCGCTCCCACTTTACACAGATAACTTTGTTTATCAGAATAAACTTTTACATTGAGAAAAGCTTTAATACCGCTACATATGGTCCAAATTCGATCGCGGCGTCGTTGTGACATATGCAAATATGAATTTGTCGCTGCACTGGCCCTTAGCACAACTATCTCTAGACTGTCACGCAAACAAAATCCAAGTAAACAACTGTTCAGAAAATGTGTCTCGAGTATTGTAATTGTAATAATTGTAAGCAGTGTAGGATAATTGACCACCTGTTTTTGTTATATTTTGCTAACGCAATACCTTCACATTCTTGAAATAGGAGTGGAGTCGCTTACTCCACGTCGTTGTATACATACTAGTACTACAGCTTACAGGGTAGCTCATGTCCAGTAAGTATACGAGGTATGTAGCTACTAGCTACCATCCCATTTTTGATGTGGAGTGAGGTACCTACATGATAAAGATAATAGAACTTCGAAGCTATTATGAATTTATAAAAGATCGTTCTTTAATTCATTGTCATCAGTCGTATATTGATGTGTTATTTAAAAAAGCGTTAATTGAAATTACGTGGCTGTGTCGAGTTTGGACTTTTGTCGCTACGAACTTGGAAGTATATTATTATGGAGCTCAAAGACAAACAGATTGGCGCAGTGACTAAGCGATTGGACTGTTGCGCTAAGGGCTCGATTTTTGCAAGGGACAAAAAATTGTGCGATAGACACAGATATTGTGTTTGTGATATTTCATGTTTGTGAAACTCACCCACGATACAGGAGTTACGGACGCCACTATCGAATTTAGGACTATGTTATACAACGAACAAAGAACAAAAAAATTAACCAACAATAATCAGTAATTAAAGGTGTAGAAGTTAGGAGAGTAGAATCATACACTATTATGTGTACATTACATCACACACATCCCCACAGGATGACCCCGGTGCCGGCTGTTCCAGTTACAATTTATACACAACACAATGAAAATGAATCAATGGTTAGTAGAAAAAAAGCCCGATAGATAGGTACAAAGCTTCACAGATGCGCGGTGTGCTGATACTGTCACCTGCGCGCACGCACGTGCGCAGCGCCGCAGAAAAACACGCTGTGACGTCAATGTTGCAAAGCGACGCACATTCTGCGATGGTATGTGTCTATGGCTGAATGGAGAACTCAAAACACTAGACATTATAATTTTGTTTATGCGATTCTAACTACGTAAAACAGCATTCTGTTTCCTGAGTGAACATTTTTGGCATTTGTTTACTAGGCGCGGATGTGGCTGTCTAGTTTGATAAGTCTCTATTCATAAACAATTTATATTCTACATAGTTTGAAAAGTAGATGTTGTTTTATGTTTTGCTCGATGTCGTTGTTAAATACAATCAAAGTGCAGACTTCTTAATTAAAATTGAAATGTTGGCGAATTGTAAACTGATAGACTTGATGAGATATTTTTTATAGTGATGTGAGGAGAATTTGACAAATAGCTGGTTACAAAAAGTGATAAATAACGTGTAGTTCCACCGGTGTGTTACCTGCGCAGATGCATTAGTAACGCTCATCACATCACTGTTACGACCACCCCTTCACTCCGCCATGCGTGGTAGTTTCAATTAATTTTCATTAACCAATATCCATTTATGTTCCCTAATGAATTTAAGATGATTCTACGCTATTTTGTTAGGTTCGAAGTGGATTAATATATATTTAATTAAAATGTTTTTTCGTTTTTGTCCAATGTTGCTACAACGTAATTATTTAAGTTACGTGATAACATACGAAACATAATCTGATTCATAACGTTTCACATAATGTGACCTTATTATTAAGCCTAAGTATACTTGCATCGTGTATACGTTTTTGTTTCTTTTGTCACGTTACCTTTATTTTACAACCGTTAAAAGTAAAAAAGTGGCCTTTGTCACACCTTTGTTAGATTAAAGAGTTATATATCCAAATCGCTTTAATATTGTTGGTTTATATTGTAAAAGGCATTTAATGTAAGCGCTACCCGTTATTACAAATCTGATCCCCTCATTAAGGGACAATTGGAAATTTGAATAATAATATACCAAATAAAAATATTCTCATGAATGTACCAGATTCAGAATTGCTTCAGTTCAAGTTCACAGGGGAGAGCGATTAGGTATCCACAAAACATTCACTCAAGACGAACAAAAGGAAATTGCACCCATTATTATAACGCTGTTATAATTTTGGGTTCGCAAATCGATTCGATCAAAGGGTTCAAATTCAAGGTACGAACAATATAAAACACTGCTGTGTAGTTACTAAGTAATATATGTTGTTTCCATCCCTAATTAAACCAAATTTAAACATCAATGAACAATACTAACTTAAGATGAAACTTAAGTGAATAAGTTTAAATAGTTTTATCAAGTTTAATGAAATCCCTAGCGCGGTACGAATGGCAATTACCCGCCTCTTTGTCAAGTGAGATAAAGGGCTCGGCAGTGCGACATTAAATAAAAGATAGAAAGTGGCTTTATTTCACTACAAGAATAGATTCAAGGAGCTAATTTACCACTCGTTTATATCGTGCAACTAGTTAGAATATAGTTTTGGTCTTATTGTGTCGCGTTCGGTTGCCGATGTAAGAAACTATTACATTGGTAGAGCAGCTAGGTTCTTAAGTTGTATTAATATTTTAGCACTTTTGGTTGTTAATTATGAACTAGTTTATGTAGATATTTATATTTTCAATTCAATGTTAGGGTATAAAATAAAAATAAAGAATCATATTAAATAAATAAATAAATATTATTCACAAGAAATGAATTTCTACTTACAGTTAAAAGCAATATCAATTCCTTCTTTGTTTAATGTCATAGTCATAATTCGCAAATCTCGGGCGACATTAGACTTTAGAACATACACGTTGGATATTTATTTAGTTGAGATTGAGTTAAGTGAATGTTGGAGGCGCAGGCGCAGGCGGCGGCGGTTCGGCGGCGGCTTCGCGGTGCTACGATAAAGCCTGCGCCACGTTAGCACTAAGTGAGCCCCGATAGCCGCTGACGAGTCAATCGCGCCCACGCAAACTGTCGCCGCTGTCTTTAATAACGTACCCCGTCCGAAACAAACCTTACAATGATTTAATTTAAATCAGTTTCATTGTTTTAGTTTTGTACAGCTCAATGCGGTTTCGTAGCTACCATTCGTTATAAAATCCTTTTAGATTTTACATAAGTATAGTTTAGTTGTTTTTATTTTAAAATGTCCACTGGAAAGTTTGTACATATTTTAGTTACATTTTACAGTTTGTATGTATGTTTGTTAACATGTTCGACTGACTCAGCTGTAATTTTAAAATCTATTAATTTAGTTAATATATTAAGTTTATAAGTGGTTCATACATAAAAGAAGCTTTTTATTAGAAAAACAACTGAAATACTATTTAAATGTTGTGTTGGCAACTAGTACAATTAAGTATGACTAATGTGTTTACAAAAACCATTATCACATTTGACGATTGCTTCGATTAAATAAAAAATATTTTATGTCGTTAAAAACCTTTGTACACCGATGAACTCCCATTGACCTTATCTAAACAATCGCAGACGCTCGAAAACTGATTCCATATTTATTTGTATATGCGATAGAGCTTAAATAATTAACTGCCTTTTAAGTTATTCTTTTAGTCTTTATTTGTGCACACAAAAGAGAAATGCAAGCGCGATTACATGTTAAATGCGCTTATGGCGGCAAAGGAGCCGCCGGGCGGGCGTAGGAGCCCTAATGCAGTGTCTATGTACGCGGATAGCTCGCGGCTATCTCCGTCGCCGCCTGCGCCCGCGCCGCCGCACCGATGCGCCGCTACTCACACAGAATTACAATCGATAACCTTACGACGATGCTTCGAAGATCTTATTTAAAAGCCTCACTAATCACCCTTGCTACCTTACTGAGTTCTAAGAAAATTACGCCTATGCAAATAAGTTTTGTTGAAAAATATTGGTTTGCATGAATGTAAGAAGCTTTTAAGCTGTTACTGTTAGGTCAAATTAGATAAGTTATTCAGATATGATTGCATACAGAGTATAAAAAATTGCAATCCCATTACATAGCAAACGAAACATTATACTTAGTGTCAGGCGGTACTCTATTATCGTTACAGCTAAAACAATTGGTATAGAAAAGACTCTTCAACAAAACGTTGTTTCTCAACATGATGATAGGCGAAGTGCGATGGCGAAGTGGGTACATACGTATTCATTAATTGAAAACCGTCTGTGAGATGGCGTGTGGCAATAACGCCAGCAAGCCACAATTATCTCGTCACAGTTCCGAGATCAATCAAACCATATCACGTTATGTGGGTCATTAATTACTGTAAACAGTAATTACTTTAATTATTCTTGACAGTCTTTGTGTAAAGTCGTGAAGTCGCCGCACGCCGCCGAAGGTCGGTGTGGTGTCTATTACAAAGAGGACTCGTTCTGCTGCGGTGCTGCCCTGTCTAACGTAACAGTACTTCAGAATGGGGCACTTATTTATCATTGCACAATTCATATATATGTAAGTGAGAATAAAGTGTCTGTCTTCGGATAGCAATATTCTTAGTCCGTCCAAAATCTCGGTATTTAATTATTTACATATTTTTTTCTCTTTTTGTATCGGCCAATCTTATTTTTATAAAACAAAGTGATTAGTAAAAAAACCTATCTTATTCTCAAATGGGTGTTACTTTATTAAGTATGCTTACCATAATTTCATAATCGGTTTAAAGTTTCAAACAATATCTAACTAATAAAGATGTTTTTTTACTAGTTAACTTCACACTCATTTCCTTGTTTTTTGCCGCCCACGTTCCTCACACTTTTTGCTTTTGCGAGTAAACGCCAAATTGCTACCTTTTTGATTATAGAGGTATTACCTGCGGGATACAGTAACAAACAAGGTGCTAATTTCGATGTTTTGTTGTAACTTTCAACACGTTATTTTAATAAAACGGCGGTTTAATTATCTTAATACAAAATGGATGTGAAATGTAAGTTTATTTTTATTTTATAACGTTATTGCGTTTGATCACGGGTGGTATATTGTATGTATTTGTAACAAGAGTGTATGTGTACTAGCTGTGGCTGTCGGTGTGCGTGGAGCTGCGCGTGCGCGTGTTGCTTCGCGCGCTGTCAAAGCACCCCGTCAGGTGATCTTTGGGTCCGTGACTCAACAGTTACACTAACGAACCGGTGCACGTTGCGGCGCGTGCTTCATTGTGCCGTATTATCTATCATTATCTCGGTTAGCCTAGATACAGACGTATTCAATAACGCATGTAGCAATATGAAATGTAAAACAATAAACTTTTAATAAAGAGAATGCTTACCGCAACTTCTTGTGTTGAACCGGATTAATAAGTTGAGCAACTTCGATCGTCGTGTCATGAAAGGTTGCTACAATCATAGCTGCGGGTCAACTGTACAATATTTATCATTAATTGTTCTTCTGTAGGTGTGCAACCTTATTGATGAATATATCCCATATTGAGAGAATGGCCCGATCAGAACTCAATGTTCGTACGTTGGCTGAACAATATCGTAGCAGGTGGAAATAAATCACCGACAGATTAAAGATACTCACCTAGTCCGGCGAGTTAAACGTTTAAGGCCCATGATTAATTCCATTATGTTCACTTTATGATACTTATCAATAGTTATTATGTTTCATTAGCGTTGTAAACTATCTGTACCGTCAAAACGATCCATCAAGGTGTTAAGTAGAATCATCGGTGCTTTCGGGGCGCAAGGTACCCATCCAGTCTATTTATTAAGCGGCGTCGAAGCCCGCTCTGTAACACCTGCCACAGATATCCAATCGGGCCATACGAGGCGATAGCGCATTCACCGCGGCGGTAAATCATCGCTAATGTTACAGGATGGTCACTTCTTGATGAAATGCATGAAACTTGCAATATCAATGAAGGTAACGAAGAAATAAATAATATAGAAGTGAAATCGAACTTCGAACTTTTACATTTCCTGTAGATATTTGAATGTAAATTTTAGAGAACCATTGAAAAAATAGAACGTGTTTAAAGTTGAAAAATTATACCTGATTATTTTATGAATATTTCAAAATTTATAAAATTAAGTAATTATGTCAGGTGTTATTTTTTTTATTAATCTCTGATAGATTGATTAAAAGCACTATATTATGTAGAGTTATTATAGTCTTCTATAAACAAGCCAGTAAGAGCATATTTTGCGGGTATGCTTCTGAGATGGTAAATGCGTCTGTAATGCCGCATTTAGTCGAATTTTGTCTGGCTCTGTAGCAAAATTCATAGTATAAAATTCACTAGGTAATGATTTTCTGTTTTCAATATATCCTCACCATTGTTAGCAGAACATCCTGTGGAATATTTGACGATCGAATCGATGACGAGGTGAAAAGTCAGTCTCACACATTATTTAGATAGATACAAGCGATACCGATTTCGTTTCATATTTTTAATAACTTCTGCTAAAGAAACAAAAACAATGAAATCTTTATTATTAAATCTATTTATTATCTCTTCAATAGTAATTGGAATATTCTTCATAAATTAAAGATTTATGCTTAACTAGAGTCTAGTTCTATATAGATTTAAACTAATAATGTTATCCTGTTTAGAACCTATATTTGGCAAAAAATTGTGGGATCAAGGCTTACAATTTGTTATAAAACAACATATAGAACAAAATGTAAGTCCTATTGGATATTTAATGTAGATCGAAAATTTTGCTACCGTCAAGAGTAATACGTGACATTTTTTTTGATTATGTTATATACTTGTTCAGAAGGAGGTGTTGTGACTCCTGCGTGACTGAACTTCGACGGATGATGACAGTCGCGCGCGAGTCGTTCTTGCGCTATCGGCTCACGCACGCTGCCGCATTGAAAGCTTCGCCGTGCAAATTATTGCTTCAATATTTATGTTTCTTTCATCCCAGCATCCGCTCATGTAAACGATGATCCGAAACCGTTAGTCACGATCTGAAGATTAATAATATTTTATGCGGTGTCGCAGTTGTTATCGAAACGAATGAGGCGACTTTTTCACAACGCGCTATGTGTACCGGTACGGAGAAGGAGGCTAAGTTCGGCATCACGATGTCGCTACTCAACTTTCGACTACGGCTGTCGATTAAGAATCACTTGCGACAACACCGGGTTGATCGATGTAGCCCTTGGCATTTGTGCGACATAACTGTACACTTTATAACAAACAGATGACACAGATAGCACTCGGCACAGTTACGAGTGTTGCCCGATTGACACAATGTTTATATTGATTAATCATAAAGCAGTACATACATAATGAGACTCGACGGCGCGCGGAGCTGCGGCTGGCGCTCAGAGATCAGGAGTAGGTGGGTAATCTCACAGACATAACGCGGTACGTGGAATTCGCCAAGTGCTTTTATCCAGATGCCTTTTAAATCTGCAACGTGAAGGCATTTCTTGTCGTACGTATAAACAACCGTAAAACGGGTAGCCTCTTCTTAATAAGCTTAACATGAGAACGGGTTGTGGCGACCGCACGTGGATAACCGCCGTGGCCGGCGGCACATCAAAGCAAACACTCGTTTAAGCCAATTGTGCGTGCCGGCGCGCGCGCAACTACAACGTGTAATTATACGGTTATAGGGCGCACCCCCGCGCTCCACGCTCGCTCACCGCTCAGCGCCCCATCACCGCGCTGTTAAAAAACAACCATCTGTTGAGCTGCGGCCAGGATAACGCCTGCTGGGTCAGTAATTGACCGCCAACATTGTGTTTTCTATATTAAGTTTTTTTGTATGTAAATGATTACGAATGAGTGAATTGTCATTATAGTTTGGCCGTTTACTATTTGAACTAAAAACAAACAATGTTATCTGAATATTATCTAAATTAGTCGTAATATCGGTTTTAAGTTTGTTTGATAATTTGTGAAGACCCTGATTTTTCCAGAGTCACGGTAGTTAATTTACAGGCATGTTGCGCGAAGTCTAATGTAGCATAATTATGGCTTTGTTAGTAATGGGGCATCTTTTTGCACTAAATGATAGTCAGCTATAGGTATCAGTCTACCGCTGGAAGGTCTTTTTCTAACACTTCTTCTCTTTCCCGCCTTTGGGTGTAGCTCATTTTGAAGTTGCTATTTCATATTTGTGTAACGATACAGATATTATGCTTTATAAAGAAAAAAAATTGTTTATTTCAATTCCAAGAGTCTATTGACAATTAATTTTGGAATCAATAAATTATTATTATTATTATAATTGTGCTAGTTCAAAAGCTATAGGGCGGCCCCCTATTATATTAGAGTAGCTAATACAATGCTAATTAAATCTTAACCAATATTGTTTGTGATACAGGGATATAAATATTTAAAGCATTTGTCTACAGTGTCAAACATTTCGGCGAATACCGATGTGATTGTGATATTATAATAGGGTCACACTAATTTATATTACATACTAGCTGCGCCCCGCGGTGTTACCCGCTACATTTTTTCGGGATAGAAAGTAGCCTATGTGTTAATCCAGGGTGTCATAGCTGACACCACCACCTCCGATTACACACCATCATCTAAATCGGTCTAGCCGTTTGAGCGTGAAGAGGTAACAAACACACAAACTTTCGCCTTTATAATATTAGTGTGATTGTTAAAGTCGTAAATTAGTTTAGGTACAGAATTCTGTATTTCTTAAGAATATTTCATTGATTCAAAAATAATAAAAGAAAGAAATGTAAACTCTACTTTTTTATTATTACAACCATAAATCTAGTTTTATTTGTATTTGTTTAACAAAAATCAATACATTTTTGAAAATAAACATATAATTAAAATAGGTGCCTATAATTATTTTTTCTAACTTGATGCGGCCAGAGTATATTGAAAAAGTAAGTTCCTTCCATAACATGATATTAATGTTATTAATAGCATAATTTAAATCAATTTCCGCCGCACGGGTTAACCCTTTTAGTGAGGGCGTAACAATCATTTATGTTTCATAATAGTGTGTAATCGGCTTGTGATCTGTGGTGCTGGCACCAGCTGTGATTCTAACGCGGCTTCTATTTTGGTCCACCTTGATTTTGTTATGAACCATAGTAATTATAAAATAGTCCGTTTTGACGCGGTTATCAAATATAAATAATGCATAATGAACTATGGTATTGCATAAGAAAAAGTTTTTGTTTTAAAAGGTACCTTGAATATACATAAGATGTCGTGGTGACCTACTGGTTGGAGGACAGTATTTGTAATACACTAGGTCTGACAACATGACAGGTTCATGTACTAACCGCCCATTAATGTAGATATTAAAAAGACATTAATTTTAAGAGGACTCATACCGCAAATGCACCAAATTTGTTCATTAAATGCTTAAACGGTTTACAATGGGTAAACAGTCGTGTGAATTCTTGACATCTGGACGCCGGAAGAATGTCAGATTGTTTTAATGTCACGTTTAAGGAACTTTAGTAATAAAGTAATTTAAATCAGGTGGTCGTGTTAGTCATTGTGCCTAGTACATGGGTACCACGTGCTGCAGCCGACAATAGTGTGCTGGCCTTTGGTGCATTGTTCAGGCAGTAAAGCACGGCAGCGGAGCCGGCGCGCCCCGCTCCGCGCTCCTCGCCGCGCCTGCCTCGCAGGTGGCGCAAACATCCTTGTTTTAAAATGAAAGTCGATTGTTTGTGTTTTATGATTATTACTAAGACCGTACACTTCTTAATTATTATTTGTGAGAAATATTTCAGTGGGAAAGACAGTTTTTACGTAAATTTTCCTAGAACTATGAAAAAAGTTGTCATTAAATTTGTCTACAGCTAGGACTGCTATAAGCTTTTCTAGCAAGAAAATATTGGGATGGAAAAAGGAATATCATCGTTTCAGTTTGTTAATATATATATTAGCTACATTGTATTTGAAGACAGGTTATAGAACAAAAATCGCACATAAAATAATAAGAAGATGACACTGTAAGATTTTTAATATCGATCGCGGTCGCAACTGTTAGATACTATCTATTACGTAGATAAACTATTAACAATTCTCGGACCATCAATCACCGTAAGGTCAAAGCTGCACGCGGAAACGGAATGTTCACTCTTAGCAGTTTTTATGAATTGTTTTTGTATCATTAAGTATGGAAGTGTACCGGCCGACGTTGGTGGGCGCCGGAGTGACACGTAGCAACGGATTATTTCGACGGACTATTTATAATGTGGGGCTCGGAGACGCGGATTGCGGACGATGGAATCTGCTCCTTTGTCATTGGAGCAACCTGTTCTCTCGGGTTGGAGCTCACGGCGAGCACAATGTAATATAACGGGCCACCTGATTAACCGCCATTCCGGCCGGCTATGCAGATATCGAGTGCCGGCAAGCCGCGCCGCGCACCACCGCCGCCGATCACTGATCATATTAATTTCAAATGATAGATTGCCTTTATATTGGTAATGCCTTATTATGATAAAGATAAGAACATCAACGTTACTGAACTTTCTACGGCTTAAAATGGAGGCGGGCACGATACTGTACTTACAGATGAAGCTCCTATGATCGATAAAGCACTGTGGGAACGGATCTCACAAGTGCACAGCCCTGAATATTTTTTGTATGGTCGAACGTACTCATCATAACCGGCACCATTTATGTTTCCTTCTTGTGTTTTTTTGTTTTGAGTTTTTCGAGCGCGACACTGTAGCAGGTGAAGGGATCAGAATTTCACACAAGCTACCGATCACACATTATTCTAAAGATTTTAGTATTTGTATACCACTCAATTATTTTAGTTTTAATTTTCTTACCTAGTTTCTTCTTTCAGAGAAAATCTAAATGAATCGCTTCGTAACACAGATTTTTGTAACATGCAATTTCAGTGCAATACCTAGTTGTTTTATATGGCCTTCGCGCCAATTATACATTCTTATACATCTTATCTTGTAAGATAATATGGTTGGTTTTCCCATATAAAAAATAAAATTTTAACAACGATTATTTTACTAGATCTTTGGCATACATGCCAAGTGGCCATCTCCTTAAATAATATTTAATTACGTAAATCAATGTATATAAATTAACAAGTACCCGATAATTTTGACAAATAGTTCTCAGGCACTGAACAGGAGACGGAATCACCCTTAATCCCATTCCATCAATATGTAACACTTGTAAAAAACAGCACCTTTGGCAACATCCGCTGTCAATTCTCACGAGACAGGTAGCAGCTTCCGTTGAAGCTTTTATTAAACACTCCGAGGATAATCATTACAGTGTGTGCAATATGGGCTGCAGTACCGGTCAGGTAACATTCCCCAGTGATTCAAGCAAATTGTATCACAGCTAATGAGACAAGACCAATTGGATCTGAGGTCAGCGTCCGCGCGGAATGATATTGATACAAATGTTTACTTGACATATGTCTTCGACGTAACTAGGTCAAAGGTTATACAAAGTTTTGGAGCATATGTAATGATTAATTTTGATGCTTCTTATGTGTTGTGTTGGAATTGGGGAAACCGGTAAAGTTTGGTTTTTATGTAGTTAGTTAGTCGTAATTTTGTATTCCTAGTTCTGTGACTGCCTTGCTGGTCAAGTGGTCGCTAAGCGCGACTGCTGAGCACGAGGTTCTGGGTTCGAATCCCGGGTCGGACAAAGTGTTACTGGGTTTTACCATTAGGTAATTCTCAGTGGCAGCACGGAGTCTGGATTTGTACCCGGTTGATGGCAATAGGCTCGCCCCCTTTCGAAATGTGGGTGTACTATATGTGCACCTTTGCCTACCCCTTCTGGGAATACAGGCGTGATGTTATGTTATGTTATGTTAGTTCTGTTATAGAATGATGAACCATTTGATTAATTGATTTCATCTTTGCCAAAACTACAAAACAAAACAAATGTAAGGAGGGAAAAATGTACACGTAAAGAATGTTATTTGATCACTTGTTTAGACATATTGTTACAATATTTTTATAAATATTCAGTAGACCAAATGCTCAAGTTACCATACCTACTTAATTTTCATGAATGCAAATTCCGGGTTAGCGAGATAATAATAGATATGCAAAATTTCTTAGAAACTGTAACAATTAAGTATTATTTATTTAAATCATATTCCGACTTATATTTAGAAAAATATGCACATATGGTTAGATGCAGTGTTATGCAAAAATTAAGTGCATAAATTGCATAAATAATTGAGGAAGTAATTTGACAGGTCACCTTAGTACAGGAACGAGTTCACAGCAACAAGTTGTAGTCACGCAGACGAAACGGGGAGCGCCTGGGAGCCGGCTACGGTCGTATAGTGGGGTCGCAGAGGATTGTCACACGTGCTTCATGTAGTTAAGTATGTAACTGCATGTCCTAAAAATAAAAAAGGAACAATATAATTAAACAAAACCTTTGAGGGTATAGTTTAGTAGAATTAGAATTTCGAGATGTGCCATAATAATACCTGCACTGTTTCCGGGTAAAGATTTTTAGTAATTTAGGTCAAAGTTAATATGTATCATGAAGAATTTTATATTTTAGATCAAGTTTATACTAAAAAATAAACTGAATATTGTTATTTATTTGTGTCAGTGTCGACTTTACAAAATGTATCAAGTTGATTGGATATTGTACCTATAGGTTACAAAAATGAATACATTCCTATAAAAAATAATTATTCGGCCAATACTCGACATCGTGACTGTCGGCGCGCACATGAATATTAGTCGGTCGGTGCGCGGTACTTCCAACCCTCCATCCATCCGACCGCGGTGATCTATTGTTTGCCGGGAGAAATGAAACGAGAAAAAACCTCGTTCCCAAACGCATCGTGAGAAATCACGAAATGTGCTCCCAATTCACTAAGCGATGCAATAGTGAGAATCAATAAATATCATGTTACGTACACTGGCCGCCACTGGGCCTTGTAACTTGTTAGTTTTAAATCTTTGCCAATTAGTGAATATTGTATTTTTTATGGATAGTAGATCAAGTAATTTCATCAATTTTTTTAATCATAACACGTAACTATTTCGTAGTTTTAATTTAAAAAAAATAATGGTTTTCGTTACATAATGCTTGTATCATATTCCTAGGCCAGTTCTCAATGTATATTTAAAGGTGAATAGATAAGGGTAAATAAAACAACCCCGAAATACTACAGCATATTGCCAGAGTTTGTTTTCGGATGCACACATCCGTGGTTTTTTATTTGATGACTTCAAGTTCCGTTACAAGTGTTTCGTACCTGCCCCTCAATTCATGAGATTATAATTTTAAATAATCACGCCTTCTCTGAAGGGGTAAGCAGATGTATATTGTTATGCAGTAGATACACTCATTTTGTATGAGAAGATTTTTTAAGTCTCAAATAATAGTTGCGATAATAAATGTATCTACTATTCAAACGTCCGGTACTTCATTCGATTCCGGTTCCGTATTTATCACTGTACTACTTAATTTATATACGTGTTACTGTGATTCTATACCCGATAAACGTGGACATTGTTCAATATTGAAGCTACGAGATTATTATGCTTTTAAAAGTTAAAGCTTTACCGGTTTAATTTTGCTACGTGTTTACATATTCTACATTCTCGGCGATTACTTTGGCTTATAGACTAACTCATTGTGAAATAATTATTTAGTTAGGTAAGTAAAATAAAGTTCGGATGTTCATGGTCTTGTACAACAACTCTCGTAGCAGACTGCGGCACGGATAAGAATTCGGTTTTGTAACATTTATACTTTTCTCCCAGTGTAAAAAACTCCATATTGAAGCGTTAACCAAGGAAGTGAGACTACAAAGAAATAAGATCACTAACACCGAGTACAAAGAATATGTATACCCCATATTAATCAGTTAAACCCATATTAAACAATTAACAGATATGAGTGTTCTTGTAATTACAATGCCTGCTGTCAGCTATTTTCTTCTATACCTAATGGTGAATTGATATCCGCGTACTATGTACGACAGTGTCAAGGTGAGGGGTGGCGTAGCACAGTGGTGGAACGCTGGTGTTGCGCCACGGTGCGCACGCGCCGGGCTGCCGCGCCGCCTTGCCGCCGTCGCCACTCGCCTGACTCATGCCCATGGATTCCTGTTTTGTACCGACTACCACTGTACTATCACCGTAACATTATGCCCAAACGATCTGCCAACGCATTGTCTTTGAACTTACTGTTTGGCGATAAATGTCAGTGCTGATTTACAGTTGTTCAATCTCTACGTCTGGCTCGTTCTGTAGCACCGTTTTCTTAATATTATATTCATATTCAGTAAATTACGTTTAGTTACTTAAAATTATCTATTTAAACACCGGTTCAAAGCAAATACCATGTAATTAACGAAATAAGACAGACAGAAACACTAAGCAGTGAGACGAATTTACCACGTTGCTACAAGAGCAATGCTGCTAAATAAATTAAAGTAACTCCGCCAATTTTTCTGGAGATGTTATCTTCTGGTAACGATGTTGTCCCAAGTCTGAGTTGTGTTTGTGCCTCTGATGTATATTACAAACATACTTGTAAAATGCATTTATTATTAATTTGTAGCTAACTAGTACATTTCACATGGATGCACCTTCCACGTCTAGGCCAAGCTAACGGGCACATAACGTTTATTGTACTGTCCAACAAACAAGCATCATCTTTAGATCTTTACCAGAGGCGCAACCCACACGTAGTGTTGCAATTAATATTGTCTATTTGTGTTTGCAATCCATACGCCACGCTTGTCATATTATTTTTTCGACTAAGTATCATTTATCACAATTAATAGTTTGTCATTCATCCCATATTGTATTGCGATGAATCTTGACTTGATTCATATATTACCCCAAGTGTTGGTAAGTACGGCGCTTCATGCGTCGAGACGCGCGCCTGCGCAGGTATCCTGCGTAGTCGAACGATCTTGATTAATATTTATGATTCAATTCTTTGTACCACTCGTGAATTACATATGACAGTACGGTCCGCACAGCTCGGGCTGCCCGTAATTTGATAAATCGGTTTAGGCAAATTCTTAAGTATTAGCGATTCGCAACGCATTTCCACGGCTGATGTAGGTGTTCAAGAGTCGTAAAATCAACATGAATCATGATTAAATGTAACAGTAAATAACATGTAAATAAACCTATATTTAAAATTGCTTTCACCCTGTATAAGTTAAGAGTTTTGTGTCGGTTAGCCTTGTAGGCATTGTCCCACAATAAACATGTGATGTTTATTTATTAAGTATTTATGTAGGTACATGTTCATAGATACACATAGCTTTTAGTCTTCTATGTTCTCGGCTTATTGATATGAAAGTAACAATTGTCACAGGCCGTTGCAGCAGCCCACCCACTTTGCGTCATCTGATAGAACAACTTTCTCGGTTTTTTTGTTCAAATTCAAAAGGGTAATCCAATCTGACAAGCACGAATGATTTGCGACAATTGTCAATCATGTACGTACTTACAAATAAATCTGAGATGCGAATAATTACCTAAATACTTATGCAAATTCTCGCACGTGGTGCTATTAGAAAGTTGGAAGAAAATAGTGGGTTGTTTTGAGTGATGGACAGATGATAGGTGAGTGCGGAGTGCCGACATGCCTGTGAGGACGGCCCGCACCGGCGCGCGGCGCGGGCGCGCTCGGCTGCGACACGGTAGCCGCTAGCCGCGCTTCTCATAAACAAACGCTCCTGTTTGACAGATACAATCAGCGTCTGCGCGCCGACGATTGTCAGCGCTCCATTCTATTGTGACAGCCACGAACTGTGCCAAAAAGAAAAGTCATTACAATTAACCGGTTACATTTTAGATCACTTAAGTATAACAGTAGAGGAATTAAGGTGTTCATCTACACGGTGCGATATGTTTGTCATGCTCCCACTCCCACATACAAAATGTATATTCTGTTTACTCCCACACCGATTTTCAACATAGTACGTCACTCTAGAAATTATAATATAACACGATTTTGTTTGTCGTTGGCATACCATAGAATGTTTAATGTCTCTGCACCTGTCTGTATGGAGTCAGGTTACATGTAGAGTAAGCAAGGTTTTAAACGTGATATCGTGTATCATATTGTGCTCAGCATGCAAAGATTAGTAGTAGTAGTAGCCTAGTAAGATACAATTACCATTATTATCAATGGTGGTGGTCCACATATTTCCAGATCAAATGATAACCATTGTGACGTTTGTGACATTTAATTCGCCTACATTCTATCAATATTCAAAGACATACAATCAACTCATCTTATCTCCTACTATTCACGTGGATCTTTCAGATATAACAATAATAAGTGCAGGATAGTGAATATAGCAGAGGGAGAAAGAAACAAATGTTTTGTTTTGGACATCGAATCTTTTTTAAAGGTTTGCTTTATAAACAAACAAAAGCATAAAAATTGTACCTTATAAAATTGGTGAAGTAACCTTTTAATTGCGGGCAACCGGTGGATGGAATTGGCAAGCTGTCGTTCATTGTGGCGTTCTAAGGGGGAGGCCTTTGTTCAGCAGTGGACGTCTTCCGGCTGATGATGATGATGATGAACCTTTTCATAAATAAAGTTTTTATATTATTTTATTATGTTTCAGCATTTTTTCAGTTGTTACAGCTCTGGAGTTCATGACAAAAAACACTTGGAGGTCAAAATTCTTACATAATGCACCAATAGTAGCCAACATAAGTGTCTGCGATTGATATCCGGTTCTAGAAGGACAAAAACAAAGACTTAATTAGCTATTATTATAAACACAATGCTACATTTAATAGTAATAAAAGGCTCCGTTAGCTTGTTATTTATGGGTCGATCGACTACCGTCTCGGCGGTGACGAAAGCAGACCACGTCGTGATCGACGGCGCTCAAAAATCAATGCTAAACACAGTTGTCTCAAGCTTATCTTTACGACTGGATTGTACGGGTACCCACTTACAACGGAATTTTAATTCATCATGAATTTTTCGTCTTATCTGACCTATTAAGACTGTATCAAAATATTTATAAATAATGAGCTGGTGTCGCATGATGGCGATCGAAATGTATAGGTACCGGATGTTGTTTGAAATACGATGCTCACTGTATTTTACTACAGTTCCATACCGACCGCAGCTGTAGTCGTTAATCTGCCTTACTTTTCCTAAATAAAAAAATATACTGGTATGTTATTTAAATCCACATTTGCATACATTTGATTCGAACTTTACCACTGTAGGACCTGTAGGTAGGTTATAAACCAAAGTAATTATAATAACGTAAACAAGTTCCTCTACACGTTAAATAGTACTGCAGGTTGGTCGTACTTAATCGAGGTAATGTATAACTAGATATAACTATAAAAGCGGTGCTTGTAATCGATACGCTAATAACCTGTAGCTACTAACGCGTAGTCGTGACCTTTACCCTATCATTCACCGCTGTAGCGAGTACCTATCGTATTCGGCATTAATAGAGCTCTCACACAAACGTACTACTAGTAACCATGTTACTGTTTAATGCAAACCGTAATTAAGTTATTATCACCATGTTTGACGAGCGAATAAAAAAGTAAGATTAATAAAAAAATCCTGATCGTCTGATGGTAAAATAAATGATAGGATTTTTTATTGTCTTCTCTATATCTAACGTTTTTTAAATCAACATGCAGTTATTAATATTTGTTAGTATATTCTGTCAAAGCGTTTTTGATTATAATATGTACATATATCTACCCGAACTGATTACTTGTACTTTTCATCAATAAAATGTAATTACTATGTATAAAACAGCGTCTTCTGATTAAATGGCTCTCGAAGGTTTATATCAAATGTCTTAAAAAAAATATCTTAAAAAAATAACCACTCGACGAGGATGGGATTCGAACCCACGCGTGCAGAGCACATTGGATTAGCAGTCCAACGCCTTAACCTCTCGGCCACCTCGTCATATGCGTATGTCTTCAAACATATAGCTGCAACATCTGCACGACTTTCTTCGTAAATACAATTCAAAATATTATGATAACTGATTAATTAAGTTAATTAAGAACTTATCTAAATACCTACTGCGAAAATATTACAAAGAATAAAAGGTCACAGCGGAATACATTTATTTCTATTCTATTAATATCCGAGCGGTACAATGCCAAGCAATATTCCCAAAGTACCTATCTACATATTTTATGGTCCTAGACTATATTATTGCTGATCATGTGATATCCGGACAGGGCCCTTATCTTTATTGCCATTCTATCTTTGTTCATGTTTGCCTTCTATCTATATGTCAATTTAAAATCAAAATATACGCATATGAGATGGAATCAATTGTATGGCAATTGTTTATTTAGTTAGTTATCTGCGCTTCCGGCGTACAGCAAGACCATTTAGCAAATACTGATACGTTCCTAGTTATCTTTTACTCTGCTACCTTCTAGTAATAGGCCATTCACTGGCTTATTGATTGTTAATTTAGGAACGTTTACTGATTATTTTATTTTATTAAAACATAATTAATTAAGTGAAATTAATTGATAATTTGTTTATCAATAGTCCCTCCTTTCAATAGATGTACCTAATGATTTCCATTCAGTGGAAATGAAGCGGGACGGAGCATGACCGGTCACAAGGGTCATAAGTAGTCTTCGAAGGCATTCGATGCATGGCTTTGTGAAATGCGTGTCCACATTCTTGTTCGCTACGCACGTACCACTGCCCTCCCGAATATTTTCTCGTAGGTGACAGAAAAAATCAAAGAAGTGATATTGTGTCGGGGGTTGTTCGCGCACGGTCAACAATTTACATTCCTCACGACTTGAGGTCGGCATGCCGGGTCGGGTCGATTTCTACATGACAAAAGAAATCATTAGGAATTTACAGAAACCTGCGTGCTTCCATGGAATAATTGTTTACAGTCTACTGTTTTTTTGTGGAAATAGGAATGAATTTTCAATTCACGAGAAGTTGTTTCGTTGTTCTAATCAGATGAGGGCACGAGTTAAACAAATAGCTTGGAGTAAGGGGGCGGTGCGGCGC
The DNA here is from genome assembly GCA_946251915.1 of Abrostola triplasia. Lineage (NCBI taxonomy): Eukaryota > Metazoa > Arthropoda > Insecta > Lepidoptera > Noctuidae > Abrostola > Abrostola triplasia. The sequence goes on from OX276423.1 coordinate 7,052,260, forward strand.
GGGCACCGGGCGCGCCTGCGCAGGCAGGATCAGGAGGTCACGCAGCGTGCAGCGGCTGCCAGATTACTTAGTACCACGTCGTGTACCCTCCAGGTGACTACCGGATTTACTTGACTTCAGATAGACTTCAGTAGCTGTAGAAATGACATTATTAAAATAGTGTAGGAAAGCAACGGTAACCGTAGATTTTCCGATCCTAATTAACTTGGTGATTTTTAATGATCATATAATTTACTGTAGTAGTACATGCTTCCACTAAAAACATGTCAATGAGCATTGAACTTTAGTAACATAATGTAAAAATAAATTGAATAATTATTGTAGTAAGTCCTTAATCAACGAAATAATATTGGTAAATAAATGTTTAACAATTCAAATTATTAAGAGATGGATTCTTTAGTTACTTAATACCGTTTTTGTATCTTTGCAGTAGTGGTCGGAATGTGGTTGCATCAGGCTATTGTCTCAGTTTATTGACATTGCTCAGATAAGTGAGCTATTAGCTTACGATCGCTCTCGACAAATTTGGCAATACATTTGAGTTCCTGCGCTTCGTGCAGGATTAATGAGGTGATGTCGCAGTAGAGGCCCGCGGCGCGCGCTGGGTTATGTGTCTTGTTACTACCTGTATTGCTAATTTTCATTTTATATTGCAAGTTACTTCTTAAATATTTATTGTTATTTTATTGACATATTCATCTAATTAATGTAGTAATGATGTTATTTAATATAATTATAATAATAAAATCAATAGTGTAGGTACATTTAAATATCTAGTATCTAAATATTGAGGTTATAGATGAATGAAATTCTGTCTTTTAAAAAAATGTTATTACCGGTTTGTTTGAACGGTTCTACGTATTTTACAGGTAACCAGGATAACTCACTTATTATGCAAATAGGTTTCGCTGAAAGTACTACACACTTTACCATCTACATCGCAGTACCCTTCGGTAGGTAACGATGGACACATTAGACACGCCTATAATTAGAAAGGGTTCGCCAATGATGGTATTCGGTTCTATGTAACAAGGATGGCCATTACCCATTACAGGGCCCGATTTGGACTGCTAATCAGAATTGAAAAACAGTAAACCTTAAATACATTGCAAAGCCAAGAATTGCTCTTATGAGTACATTTCAGTAGAGTTCATATAATTTGAAAACCATTTTTATGTTTGTATATTCATTATATTCTCATTTCGTATACATTATTTGGTTTGATCAACATTATCACTATGCCTGAGCAGTAAAATATAATTATATTAGGCGCTATTATTAATATTGTATGTGTTATACTAATAGTGCCTTGATACGTGAGTAATAAGGGCTCCGTAAATAGGTACTGAAAAAGAAATTAACTACGATTTGTTTGCAAACTCTTTACTGATCCGTTAGGTTATTTTATACTTCGCAAATAATATTAGTTTGTCAAATATAAATAGTTTACGAAATAAATATAGGTACCTACTACTTATTATTAGACAGGTTATTACAAATAATACAATGTCTATCAGAAAACCTCACTCCGGACATAATTACTGTTTCACGTTTTCTAGCTAGTTGTAGATTTTTTTTTATTCTGACTTGCAGAGCAACAAACAAACAAGGTTTATACCCGTTTTATGTTGATTAAATTGATACGGAATCTAATAATTGGTTATTATCTTGATACACATGTAAGGAACATAATGTAAGCGTGTCGATTACACCTAGTAACAAGACAATTAAGTATTTAAGAAAACAAAATGTGTTATGTTAAGTAAAAATATATCGTATATTTGTGTAAACGTAAGAAACATAATTATAATATTCAACAATTGTGAGCAATAAATACCAAAATAAATTATGAATATATGTAAAGTTTAGTATGTAGAAAATCACCCAGCATATGTTTTACGATAAAATGAAACTACAAAAATATATAACAAAAAAAACTGCTCCAGGTGAGGCTCGAACTCACAACCCCGGCATTGCTCACGAACACTGTCTTATAAGTACCGTGCGCTAACCAATTGCGCCACTGGAGCGATGGTCGGGCTGTCGAAATTACAATATAGTTGCCACAAGCCCCCTCCTCGCCCCTCGACCCTTGCCTCTTGCCACTACATCCATTCATAAGGAAATCGTAGTTGAATGACTCAAACAATATTGCGTCATAATTTATGTAAATGACGATTTTATAACGTTACCAACGTAACATGGTCTTCACATGTTGATAATTGGTCATATCTAATAACTTTAATTGTTACTAATGGAATCACTGAAGCGACGGAATCAGTATGTTATCTATTTTCGTAGCCAGTAGGTCCAATATTACTTTATTAAATGGGTATAATTTTATCAGTTGTATTTAACCTCACTACGTGGTTTTATTCATGTCGGTACGTAAAAACTGTACAGATACCCACATAGATAACAAATATTGAGTTAGTTTAATGTTTATTACTGCTGTAATATTGTAATGACGTATGTATTAGCGCTTACTAAACCTTCCTTTTAGAATATAAACGAAACTGTGCGTGCCAACCGGGCCTGAATTGTAACAAGGAGTAGTGTTAGAGATAGATACTTATTCTGGTATTATTCATGTAATTAAGAATTGTATTAAAATTTTATTAAGGGAGACGACAGCGAGGAAGACCCAGACGGAGATGGCGGGACGAACTCGACTTGTTTATGCAAGACTGGTCGTTGGCAGCTGGTGACAAATAGATGTGGAAAGAGAGTGGGGAGGCCCTTTGCCCAGCAGTGGGACATTCCAGGTTATTAATAATTTATAACAAATGTGTATAAATGAAGGAAATAATATTTTTTGCGAGATAATTAACGTAGTTTTATTCGCTGACATCTGATTAAATATTTATATTGAAACTCGTAGGTATAATGGTGTTGCCTCATTAATAATTTATCAACATTAATTTTACCAGTGCGTGTTTCTATGCGGAAATAAAGTAAGAATTTGGCTTAGTTTTCCGGATGGAATGTAGCTGAAGTGCTGAACGTAATTTCTAAGGGTATCGGTAAATAGAATGGATAATATTTTTAGCCCAGTAGGTACATCTAATAAAAATGCCGAAACTAACTAGTTGGACGAGATCTTTGTAAATCTTACAGTATGTCTGTCTCCCCCTATTCTATGTATAATATGATCATTATTATTTTATTTCAACTACGCTCTCTCTGTACGATCTCTTTCTTCCGTCGTTTATCCAGGATGTCAGTTTAGTGGAATTGAGCCTTTTTCCTTAAACCATATTTTATCAAAATTTATTGAGTCGTTTCGATGTGGCTTATTTATAAATACCTATTCCCCTATAATCGTTTGGCTACTTTGTGATATCAGCCATAGTGAACTGCATTCAAACAGTCGAGTACCCACCGCGCTGGCCAAATTCTGGCGGCGCGCGGCGTGCAGTTAGCATGCAGTTCTAATGACTTTTGATTGCGGTCGGTTGGCAGTTTTGGTGTCAAACGCAGACTGACTGTTTAGAGACTCAGATGATTATTTACAGTCGTTTGTTCAAGTAAATGAGTGACAATTATTTTGGTTGGTAAAATATACCGATCAATTTATAGTCGTTTTAGTCATCTAACGTTTCATTGCTAATTTGAAGCACCATGTTACATTCAAAGTCAAAAGTACAGTCACAGTTCTTACAAATTGATTATAATTTTATATTCACTGATATTTTATAAGAAATAGTGTTTCATAGAGCTGTTTAAGTTGTAACTAGTAGCCCCGGTAGTTGGACCCGGCCGGCAGCGGTCAGGCTCCGCCGGTGCACTCCCGCGCTTGCGGCCATTCGATTAGCGCACCACAATGATATGTTAATGGCCTATCAAGAAATACTTATAGTTTATTGTTCACTGCCCTGGACCGAGCATCCTGCTACCAGCCAGTGCGTCGGCGAAACTTTAACATTGCTTCAAGCGCCAATAAAGCCTTGTATTTCATACATCGATATGTAAAATAGCTGTTTGTATTTTCATGTACCTATAGTTTGCGAAAATAGAATCATGTATGCCCAAAAAATTGGGCTGCAAACTTGCATAAAATGTCTATTGTTTTTCTTCATTTGTATGACGCAGTAGTGGTTTTTTATATTTTAGTAACCATTGTAAATATCCGAAGTGTACGAATAAATAAAAGTTCCAAAAAGAGATGGATAAATAATAAAGTACACACCACTTTATCGTCTGATCTTTTGTGGGGCAACTTAAAGTGTTCTTTGAGCATAAGATTGGTCTCTTTGACAGTAGGACTCCTGATGTACTCATCAACAACATAGAGACAAGCGACTTTCGTGACTCAGTTGTATCTCTATATCTTTTTCGGTGAAGGTGGATAATTGCAATCTAATATGATTCCTTGGTATCATAAGTTTGATTATGATAAATAAATATAAGTACGCACAATATTGGTATACGTATCTATTTAATCAGTATTTGTGTTTTGAATTACCTGTTCAAGTCAATTATATTAGATACGTGCATTGACCATTGTGAACCGAAGGTATAAGAGTCATCGACAATCTCCCAACTTCAATTAAACCTCAGATAAGCACATGTAACGCAATTCATGCTAGACTTGCGTCGTTTGAGGCGGGCTAATGGTATTGAGTAGAAATATCGAGCGGCGGCAAACTGACTGATCAGGCCGATTGAGCAGGACAATTGCCCTTAATGAAAGTAATTAACACGACGCGATCGGCCGGCATCGATAGCGGGCCGCCATGCCACGTTGCGCCTGCACACCGCTGCGCAACCGACCGCGCCGGCCGACACCACAATGTGCGCCTAAATCAACCTACACATGCTCCGATTTAATTAGAAAATAAATCACTTTTCTATTAACTCCAATTCACTCGAAGTTTATTCTAGCCAGTAGTAACTAGGTTTAGAGGATGGTACCTGGTGCTTTTCGATGACATGTGTAAGAAATGTTTGACTGTCACATTCCCATAATTATTTATTATCCACGTATTATTGTAAGTACACATTGATATTGTTCCCAACCCAGTAAGGTGTAAGTTTCTCAACGCAATTTCAATTCAACAACAGGTAGACGTTCTGCGGAATATTTTTTCTGTGCTCATTCAAGCCGTTCAAATTCTTAAAATCAGCTGATTCAGGTAAACATAATGTTGAAAGAGTATTGGCATTAGTTTGTAAAGACGATTTGGAGTTATCCTCTGACTGCGTGAGAAAGTGTTTCACTCCAAACATTGTCAGACCCAACATGAATTGCATATGCAACGTACCTATATATATGATAGTTTTACAGACAAGAGATTAGGTTAGAGAATGTGATATATTATACCTACAGTGATACAAAAAAATGGTTTAATGTCGACTTTTTGTATTAGCGGTTGAATCTTCGTTTTTTTGAGTTTTAGATTAGTTAGGTCAAACTAAATAAAAATACCTGACACAATATACTTATGTAATATTATTGTCACAAAGTTCAAATAATTCGTGGAAGTACGAGCAGGCAAGCAATACATTTACCCACCTTTGTTTGCCCACATTTTCCAATATCAAGATGTGTGTAGATCAAGGTTACGGCTGCATTTATCTTTTATGGGCTCTGTAAATCAAGAACAAATTTATCGATAAAATGGTATAAAGCTAACAGTGCGACTTGTTGATCTATTTGTTTATGATATTCTACAGATAGATATCTAAGCATAAGTCAACATATAAAATAAATATTAACTATGTCCCAGCACTCCCAGTCGAATTATTCAAGGTTACTTACGAGGTAGTACATGAGCATGTTTTTAGAGATCCCTGTATTACACAAATATATCTATGAGTGATGATGATATTTACCGATTTATAAGTAATGTAGCAATCAGTTTTTTAGCTGAGATAAGTGCGAATGCTTAAAAGTTAAGAGCACGGGCGTGTCGTGTGGAAGTGTCGGGTTTAAATGGGCCATCGGTATGCGACAACGCCCCGCCTGCAATGTGTTGACCAGCACTTTATCAAGGTTGCCGTAAGCACGTGACGCGCACTATTTAAATGTTATCGAACTGCAAATTACATCCCAAACTGTCACGTGTGACAACGTTATATTTTTGTTCGAAGTGTGATATAATATTGTAAATTATATGAAATACAATACTCAAATCATGCAACTCTATTAAACGCTATTAAGTAAGAACTTATTATATTGAATTGTATTTTTGCTTAATTGCAGATTTATTTTAAACACCTGTGTTTAGGAATTGCTTCTTCTATCTATTAATTATACATTTATGTGTATGTATAATTAGTTTATAAATAGTTTTTAAAGCAGCGAACCTGTTTTTACTTTCGATTTAAGTATTATCTTTATCTATGCGCCATATTTTGCATTTGTAGGCGTCGGGCTGACTGATCACCGTATCTTTAAATACGATCTAAGTAATCAACATACCAAACGTAGAGGCACACTCATATCACCAATGTAATGCTTAAAGAGACAATAAAAATAAGATCGAGTTCGGCCAGCAAATATAAAAGAATTCCTCGGCAAACGATGAATGAAACGGAGCATCATTCTCAAACGTGCATGTAGTTCGTTTTGTTTGATTGTATGTCCGTAATGAAAAAGCGCGTCTGGTCTCAGGTGCACACCTGTTGAGGCGCCGAGGCCGTGGGATTCGTCTCCAGGTAAGGAGACGCGCAAAAACTCATGTATTGTACTTACGAACCTCTGTACAACCAATACGTAGTCGTCAGATCGATCTATTTTGTTTATACGTGATAATTGGCCTATTTTATTTACTATTTAAATTAAAAAAAAATACGGTTTAAAGACTTGTATTTTGTAAAATCTGTCACTGTCTGTTGAATTTTTTTGTTCTGCAAAACAATGCCAGATGTTTAATTATGAATATTTTACTATTCGTCTGACATAATTTACCTTTCTATTGATGACAAGTATCTATAATCCCTACTAATATTATAAACGCGAAAGTTTGTAAGTATGAATGGATGTTTGTTACTCTTTCACGTAAAAACTACTGAATCGATTTTAATGATATTTGATATGGAGGTATTTGACACCCTGGATTAACATATAGGCTACTTTTTATCCCGAGAAAAGGTAGCGGGTAACACTGCGCGGCGCAGCTAGTAATGCTAATATATTAATAGGAGAGAGTTTCCTACGATCTTTGATTAGTGTAGAGTTCCAGTTCCATGACTACTGTATCTACCTATATCATTTTGGACCCCCCTATATCTCTGTTACAAACTGCCACTACACATTGTTTTTATTTCAATAGAAAGTAGTATCTCATAGCCTGTGAAACCTGCGTGATATGCAGATTGTCGACACGATTTTATTTTCCTTACCTTACAGGGGCGGAACATAAAGAAAGCACGAACGCAACGCTTTTATGTGTAGGCAGAGGCCCACTCAGATATGTACGTTCCGTGTTTCAATTTTTGCCCATATCTGGCAGCAGCGGTGTGCCGCCGCGTGTAGACAGATTCAGATATGCTAAGAACGTGCAGATCGGCGAGGAAGGCGCGAGCGCCGCCGCCACGTCGCTGCAGCGCATGCGCTCGCTTGTAGGCGTGAACATCGAGCTCGCAGCTTCGCTCTTCCTGCAGATTTATGCACGGACCTTCAAAGACTACCTGCACCCTGTGCAATGCCACATAATGCTTCAAACCCACTCGTGAAATTGCTAGCCATCCATCCCACGCACAATAATTCTCGGTCTCATACTCATATGTAGGTACCAAATTTCTCTTTGTAGAAAGATATTTTATCTTCGACAATTTTTTCTTCCCGCAAGGCGTAAATATTCCATTTACCCTACTATTAAATAATCGGGTATGTGTGATTTAATGCGTTGTTGATTTTATCCACATTCCTCGTCGTTGTACAATACGCCGACTGGCGCAATGCGAAATTCCATTAAGGTTTTTGAATACGAATAAAAGGAGATTTTGGAAAAAATCCGACGCTGCACTCGAACAGGTTATTGTTCAAGGTTTAAAGAGGAACAATCGCACTGTTGTGTTTCCAGTTAACCATGACAAATGGCGTTGTTTAGTTTACCTGTGGACTTCTTTGTTATTTCACTTGTTGCATAATTGTTACAAATGAGATTTGATAGCAATTGTAGAGTGAACGAAGTTTTGACATTTATTTATAAACAAATGTTTTGTCAGCATCTTAAGTGGGCAATAAGATTTTGAAGCTACTCAAAAATAGTCCAACCCAAAAATTAAGACATTGCTACAAAATCTAAAATTTTACAAAGTCAACGGTCTTTAAACTCAATCGTTTAAATTCACGTGTTCTTCATATGTAAAGATTTGCAATAAATCTATGCGGCGAATGCTTACTCTGCGCCGTCTCCCCTTGCTGATTCACTATATACATAATTATAAATGTACCTACACATATTGCAACGAATGGTCATATCAGACTACTAAGCATCTATTCACGTTTTCTCAAACGTGTGAATCTATCTAACTAACACAAAAAATACAAAAAATAGCATGCCGTATAGTAGAGAGCAGCCTGACAGCATGTTAGCAGCAATAAGCCCAGGGTAAACCATCAAATGAGATCTATCACTTTTGATAGAAGGCACGATTTTACAGGAAATAATAGCTGAAAAATTGTCACAGCATAGCAATTCTTTTAATATTCTGTCGAGATCATTGCTCGCCTTGCCCTTGATTAGGTACCAATCTTCCGTGTTTCCAATGTTGATTTTAAACGAGCATTTTATCACGTGGCCTCCGATACGTTGATGCGATCATGATGAAGACGGGGATGCGCGATAATAAAACTGTGTTAGTTGGATAACGCACGTCCGAACAACGTGCGGATGTCCTCGCCACCAGATAAGGCCCACAACCTGTCCGAGCCTTATCGATGTGCCTAAGTTTTGTCAACAGTCCCTATGCAAATAACACGTAGCTTCATTTTTATTATTAACCTCAACATACAATAACTTGATGCAACCCTGAGGTGTCAATCATTTACAGATATGTTATGTTAGCTTTGTGTATTTTCACATGTAGATAATAAAATTCCTAATGCAATAGTAAGAGGCATGGATATACAACCGAAACTAAAGTTCGGCTGTTTAATCTCGACCAGTAGTCATAGCCCATGAGTCATACTCGGACTCACATAAAGGTGGAAGCTGAAGTTATATAACATGGCAGTAGTGCAGAACGCAAAATTCAGTTTACTATCACATCGTAAATGGTGCACTATTTGTATCTAGCGGCTAGCAATCTCGGAGGCGGAATTGACAATGACATTGGCAGTTGGTTACGAAGGATCAACCACTGGTCTGTTATAGTTACTTATAGCACATATTGTATTTGGCGCGTGTTCTACTCAGTAGCTGAATCTCACCCAGTTTTAGTTTACAAATGGTGGGATAGAAAGATGAACATAAATACGCGAAGGTCGTGGCAAGTGGGTCGATGCGAGGCACTTCCGGCCGCGTGGACGGCACGTGCTCGCAGGATGCGCATTGCGCATATGCGCAAGAGACGCCCCTCCACATTAATGTTATTATGTAACGAGCTTACTCCCATAGTTAACATAGAAGAATAAATCATAGAAACATAATCAATCTACATAATTATGTATGTAACTTAATATGTTATTCTCTATAGTTACCGTGTACGAAGCGCAATGGAAGTACCTATTCTGTCAAAGTTCAAGGGTTGTTATTTTTATGTTATGTTAATGTTTTTGTAGTTTGTATTCCAAATTTTGTAGTACATCCTTGTCGCACAAGGAAGGCCTCTGTCGATATATTTATGAGTGAGTAAAGGTATTCTATTTTGGGTACGAAAGATAGTCGTAAAACATTACAATTTACCATTGAAAAGCAGTTACGAAAGCGCAACATAAGAAGGAATATTTCTTTCCAGTTGTGATAAACGACGACGTTCATAAAGGTGAAGAAAAAAAATTAATTCGTGAATTCCTTAAGTTATTGGCACAAAAAGGGAAAATTTAAGACGTGCCAACTCAGACAATGCGGAGTGGTGTTAATCTTGCCACGATCAATAAACTCTCTGATTACACATTCATGGAATACTTTGTGGCTTGTCCCTCTGAAACGTGTTGGGTATGTACCTACGTATGTACGCACACGACTACCTACTTACATTGTAATGTCGTGCTCTGCATATAAGCGTATGTAACTTTTTAAACTGTTCATATGCGTCGGATGGCCCAAAAATGGTTTTCCTTAACGTTTTCGTTCTTGAAATTTTTCATTACATTGGTTAAGTATTACTGAAAACTTAAAATACTTATTTATGCATATTCTACAAATTATAATAAAAAGTTATTCGCTTTCACAAGGCTTTTCAAGTTAATCTTACGTAAGGCTTTTAAGTCTATTAAATACCTGTGCCAGGACGCCCAAGCTTACGGTTACGTTTTAAGGGTACCTTTAACTAATTTGAATTATTTATTACGGTTTTTAATAATGGGTAATCCTGCGCAATAAGTTGAACGGCTTAAATAACTGCTCAATTTCTAGTAATTTCAGGTGGACATATTTAATAAATTCCTACTATTCCCTAACATAATACAACTACACGCCTATATTCCCCGAAGGGGTAGGCAGAAGTGTATCTTTAGTACACCCACATTTCGCCAGTTATGTTATAGGTCCCAATGTAATAGGGAGCGAGCCTGTTGTTATCAATCGGGCACAAATCTAGACTCCGTGCTGCTACTGAGAGTTGCCTAATGGAAAATAACACTTTGCCCTACCCTGGACTCGAATACAGGACCTCATGCTCAGTAGTTGTGTTTAGCGACCACTAGACCAACGAGCCAGTAATCGCTAACACAGGTGTCTTTAAATGCGTAAGCAATTTTAAAGCTCATAAATAAGAATATATTTGGCCCGGTTTCTTTAATTTATATAGCGTATAATTATTGTATTGGTCTGTCGAAATTCGTTACGTTGCCGAGACATATGGGTCAGCAGACGTATAAAATTCGACCAACTGATCCAGATTAGTTAAAAAAATATGCCAGCTGACCGTCTCGTAGTTAATTGTTGTAGGGAGGTGGGCGAGGTGACACGGGCTAAATTGGCACATCTGTCATTGATGCTCACCTAGCTGAGGCTATGCCGCGCGCCCGCGCCGCCGTGCTCCCGGGCCGTACTACGAGCGTCATCTGCGACCGGGCTTTTTTTTTCTTCGAATTGTTTTAATAGGTAGACAAAAACATAAATTAGACTAGTTTTATTAGAAATATAAAAGCCTTTTAATACCTAAACTTTTATTCGTAGCCGCAGTCGTAGTTCGTAGAACAAAGTATAATGCAAAGATTTTATATATCTACTAAGAATTTATGACGTAGACGAGGTCACCATAAAACATCTGAATTCAAAAACGTAAATCAGTATTTAATAAATTAAAATATAAATACTGGTTATTGTGACTAAATGAATTGTGAGATATATTACGTAGTATATATTAATAACTAGCTGCGCCCCGCGGTGTTACCCGCTACATTTTTTCGGGATAAAAAGTAGCCTATATGTTAATCCAGGGTATAACCTATCTACATGCCAAATTTCAACCAAATCGGTCCAGTCGTTTATGCGTGAAAGAGTAACAAACATCCACACATCCACACATCCATACATCCATACTCACAAACTTTCACATTTATAATATTATTATATTATATTATTATATTATTATATATTATATATTATATTATATATATTATATATTATATTATATTATTATATATTATATATTATATATTATATTATATATTATATATATTATATAAGTAGGAAAGTAGGATTAGTAGGATTTATAATATTAGTAGGATAGTAGGAAGTAGGATAGGATATGGCTGATAATTGTTTATATAGCTTGTATGTACTAACTAGGTACTTTAATATCATATATGATCGCTGAAACATATCAACAATGAAACCGTCTATGTCCTCTCAGTAATTATTCGAACATGAAGACTTGACTGAAGGCGCGGCAAACAACGCACATAGGGTTCCGTAGCGGGCCACTGTTAACACTGCATCATGAATTAGGTCCCTTACTTTACTCATTTCATTATTTGTCTAGTATGCAAATGAATGAACTGAAATATAACTATTATAGAGACCGCATGCAGTATTCGCGAAATTAGCATATCTCTGTAACGTAAATTATGCTAGCAACATTAGATTAGTGACGTGGCAAGAAACACTTACTAAATAGACAATTATTTATGATTATCAAAGAAACAAATTTGACCAAGGATATGCTATGAAAAAATCAATAGAAATAAAGCCTCTGTTCATACCCAAATGAATGAAATGAGTAAGCCTCGATACGAGTGCGTGGCCACGCAATGCGGCGACGATCTCACGGCGCAACAAAGTCCCGCATTTGACAACATGTCGCTCTCTATAGTAAAATCCGATGACACATCTCAGTTCCTCATCGCCCATTTGAAGCGGGTGACCATATAAATGATAATCTCCGATGGCATTTTATCGTTTTATTATTTCACAATAGCTCACTAACTTCCCTTAATTTCAGTCAGTTCGCTTTCTATCGGATAGTAGTGTTATTATTCTTACCGTGATTTATAAGATTGTTGTAATACTGTAGATAAGCGATTAGATATTAATGGCTTTTTAGCATTTGGACAATTCATGCAAACAAGTTTCTACTGTTTGTGTTACAACCACAGTCAAGATAATAAAGTAATTAACTACCCTGTTGTGTATTTATCGTGTTATAGTTAAACCTTATTGCCGACCAATGGCTTCAAAATATATTAAGTTGAAATAATCTCTGCCAAAATATGATAAAAGTTCAGGTTACGAAACGTCAGAGATCAGCGACCGTAAACTTCGTAAGGCACACCTGCTCTCTATTCAGAACGCCAAACAGCGAACACAATAAGACCTATTCAAATGTTAAACAAAAATGGCGTTCGATAGACAGCAGCACTATATTGAATTAACTCGAAGGCGGAACAATGCTTACATCGATATCTCTACCTACTTTCTTTTCGAGAAAGACAACAAAGTTCCTTCTTGCGAGGACGCTGACAAGCAAGCCGCGACACAAAGAAGATCGACGGCGGTTGCCCGTAATGCACAAAGGTCAACTCGGCTCGAGATCACCTTACATCGGTCGCAGCCGCCCGCGCCGCGCTCCGCCGCCGCCCGCACCGCCACCGCCGCGCACCACTATGCATCCGTGCATCGTGAGCCGGTGCGCGCCCGCGGTGCGCGGTGCGCCTCGCTATACTTTTGTGAGTCGACGACGACGAGTATTATCGCGCGATCTGGGAGCGGAGATGCTTCTCATAATGCGTCCAGATAAACCCGCTTTGTGTCGTGTGCTCTCTATAACAAGAACAATATTCCATGAAAGGAGTGCGCAACGCAACAGGTACATGCCCCCGCGATTATCTTCTAGTTTAGGTGACGTGTGATCGCCTCTTTACAATTCTCTAACTTAACTTAAAATTTTTCATTTTTAATAATACAATCCTAACTACCTTCCTTTACAGAATATACAGATCATGTAAGAACGATTAAGGATATCATTTTGTCTATTCTATAGGTACATATGTAATTAAATTTGGAAGAAACATTTTCACCTTTCTATTCCTTTCCAGATTGCACTTGTCCAACGTCGGTTAACTTCCTAAAGAATAAGTTAAGAGAGTGATGCCATCGCAGTCAAGTTAAACTGCTACGGGCAGTATAATATTTTTGTTATGAATGCAAACTAACCGATATCGGCGCTAAGCTTATGAATCAAACTAGTAGTTGTGACTAGGCGCATGCGCCACGAGCCACGACACGTTTAGAAGCACTGAATTAAACAATCACGGCTGACTCATAATACCGGTTGGCTATAAAGACAACTGAAATAATCTTTGTCTAGTCTATTTCTCAGACAAAACGCCATGTTACTACGATAGCATAATTTAACATTGTTTTATACTTACTCCCAAAGCTTAAACAACATTATCGCTGATTCATAAATTGCTTCGAACTGTGATTCGAAGTCATCCAATTTGTACCGTTGTTTCTATAACACTTGCTAATGTAAATGTACAATACATTTATTACATATATTTAATTGAAGCTATAATCAATGACAAAACAAGCTGGTAAAATCTTCTGGAATGTTGTCAAAATCACTACGCCCCAGAATAAAAGAGACGAAGCGTTTCGTGATTATTGGTCGTAATCCCTTATACAAACAGATCTAAGAAAGCGAAACAAATTGCGCAAAACGTATTATCTTCGTGTTTATGTGTCGTGGTGTGTGGTGCGACTGCGCGACGCAGTGAGGCAGCGATGCAGCGCTGGTACGCTGGTACCTGCGGCGTGCAATGTGGAGCATGCGATAGAGCGGCCCACCCAGCGCGGCTGCACCAACAAAGGCAACGCGACCGTGAAGTGAACGCATTCACGCAATCTGCGAACCAACCCTAATAAGTTATCTACCTACCCGCTGTCTGTACGCCGACCGCCGACCGCCGGACACACTCTGACACACTACCTTCATGCTACTTTATACGTACTACTTACCCAACACTACCGGCCACTGTGATCCTACGTAACTATTCTATAATGGTACATTATGGCTGGATGATGCTGAGATAACAAAATGAGGTTCTTATAATCGCTACACGCGAAGCAGTATCTCCTACATGTTGGGAATTTATTTGATAGCTTGCTATATGGGAGTCATAAACACGAGGCGGATATTGTAGCTGTGTCTCAATTAGTGCACCATCTCCAGCTTAATAATGTCCTACCATTGATCGCTACTGCAACCTTTCTATTTTGTTATAAAATACTTACTTGTTCTATGTCACTTATTTTATTATAATAAGACCAATCAAAAGCCGAACCTACTCAATTAATGTGACTTATATGTACTTTAGCTATAAATAGACTATTAATAACCTCAAGATATCGATCTAATTAACTCTATCTAATGGCGTTTTACGAGCAAGCGGCTGTAGGCAAATTGAAGTGATTGAATGTGACATGCAAATAGTATAGGTTGGCATACACTTGTAGCTGCCAAGTGGCGAGAAATTGTGCAGCGAGTTAAAACAGGCCAGTTGCAAGTCACCGTCTGTGTGGTACAATTAAATCACAAGAAACAACAGCGCTTGCGCAGCTCCCGAGGGTGCGGCTCGCTCGCGCCCGCTCTCCCGCTACCACTTAACCACTCCGACTTGACATTAACTACCCATGTTTGTTATAAATGTATTTGTATATCTCTCTACGATTTTTTCGAACAATGAGACCATGTGTCGTAAAAAGCTGGCATTTTGTCTTATCCCGCTCATATGATGTGAAAATATATACAATAGACAAATTACATCAGGCTTGCCTTCTACTTAATCTATCAGTCAGCTTTCAGTAGTTTCTGTGCGCTATTCTCTAGTTATAAAGTAAGTAAACAATTATCCAATAATGATTACATAATGCAAACCTGAACGGCTAATGAGATCTGATTAAGTTATGATGTCAATGAATATAGATCAAGCGATGCGGCAACTTAACGTCGAACCATTGATTTCACTGTTCCATCGGCGGAGCATCGATTATATGATTGCGTAAGCGGCGGCTGAGCTTGCCGATGCCTACCCGTGCCCGATGCGGCCACTGTGCAAATCGGTCCAATTATGCAAGTGACTCGATTAGAAAATGAGATGGCCTGTGCGATATTTGAACTCGATTGATTTACTTACGTAATGGACGCCGGAAACAATGTCAGAGCTGCATTCTAAGAACAGGATCATTTCTAATTGTTACAAATGTCATAGGACTCGCATAAGTACGAGGCAGGTGCGAATATGAATTTTATTATAATGTTTATGAAAAACAAAATAAAAAAAATTGAATTTAAAATTTCGTACGTTATTCAGAAACGCAGCTTTACACGTTTATTTTTAGTAGATAGGTACTAAATTCCATGCCAATCCCATCTAAGACCAAAAACTATCTTAGCATAAATAATGCAACTGCAATAAAAGTGAGATACCTACTACATAAAATAAACAAATGTTATTATGTAACAGAACGTAGTTGAGGCGCTGGATCTACGGAGGTTGTAGGGGAACCGGTTACACACTTATAGCATACGCATGTCACGTATTCTCCAAGAACGTTCTACATTAGCCGGGGAATTAGCTCGCTTCTGACTATGTTCAAACTTTAATTTGGCCGCATGTTGAGTACTTGGATATTTTTTATATATATAATTTTGGATACAGTGCCTTTTTGTGAGTGAGTAGTGTCATCATAAGTTTCCATGAAATTGAATATCAAACGTTCACGGCTGCGATAGTCTCCGTGTAGGTTGTTGTATCTATTATTTATTATGAATACAGTATGAACATCAGCTTATTGTAATACCTGTACCTGTTGTAATATTGTACCTACGTACTTTTTACTTTAAAGATAATCGCATCTATAAAAGTTTTTTTAACGTATAGTTTTCTTCGCGTTCGTGACAATAAAAGTAACTAATTTCTTGTAACTAACCTTTATAGGACTATTTGTTTTTACAATGACAATTGTTTTTACTATTTGCTTCAATTTAATCCGTAGTCTATTTAAATAGCAGAAAAGTGTTTGAAATTAAGATGTACGGCGTAGCTACCATTACTTTAATCAATAAATGATAGTGTTGTATGTTTCAATTACGACATAACCACAGTCGAGCAACCGAATAATTGGTAAGAAGGCTTCTGTTACTGTCTGACAATTATACAATTGCTGTTATTATAATTTATAGTGCTTTTGTATCATTTAAGGTTTAACTTTGTTCGTTGGAACATTATAATAATTTTGAGCTATTTCAATTTCTAGTTACAGTACTTAGTAGTTATTGATACAAACTTAGTTTATCACTAAAACATTCCGCTAGGTGAAAATAATATTTGCCATCATGAAAAGAATCGTAAGTGACTTGAGAGGTATTTCTTTTTGTATCGAAGTCTGAGTGTTGTTTTACACTTATTTTATTGTAATTTTCAGACTTGATGGGTTATTAGAAGACGCTGCCACATTGTATTTGATGGAACGGTTGTTTCTGAACTGCCTGCCATGTGATTGAAATCGGAAGAGATCATTATTCTTACTAAGCTCGGTAAAAGTAAGAGAAAGGTCAAGAACATATGGTTCCGATATTTTTGAATTTCATGAGGGGAGCAAGCTGCGCCGCCGCCGGGGTCAACGCTCTGTTTGATGTAAAGGAGGGTTGTCACCGGTGCGGTGCAACGCTTACGTGGGATAATGTGTGACGTCGCCTTGTGAGTCGCACTTCGGAAAGCGCCTGCGCAGGTGACGAACTCCTACGCTCTAATTGATTGAACAGCTCCTTAATATTCCTCTACCCAAATCCAAAGTAACTGATTCCGCAATATTAAACGGTTAAAAATGTATAATTGTAGGCCTATGAACTCTTTTAATTTTACGCTTTACGATCGATTTTGCTTGCTTAATTGGACCACTAAGATTAAGTAAGATAATTATAATGATTTAATTTTACAAATGACAGAATTGAGGGTGATTACTAGAAATATGTACCAATTTAGCCATTGTGTTCCTTTGTAATTTATATAAAAACATACAGTTCGAAAACTATTTATAAGTCATATCTAAGTATTGAATATTATAATGTAACAATACATCTATGTAACAATATCATATTTACTGAAGCCTAGTGAGTGACTGGCTTATGATGATGATTTATAGCGTTTGCCAATTTTACGATATGTATTGATGTCCTGTTAGATCAGAGAGACACTGGCAATAAAATAAACAATAAACAGATAGATGTATGTACGACTAGAGCGATCTTGTTCGCGATATCGACCGGTGTACGATTTCCTTACAATGATATTTAAATTTTATGGTGCGTGTGCTTGTTAGTCACAACGTAACGTATACTATCCCAAAGCTTTTCCAATTCATGTTCCAACCTATGATTTACAATGCTTCTGTGTCGGAGAGTACGATGTTGCCAGTATGACACACACATTATACCATATTCACTTAATCCACTTCCATGATTTTTAGTGGTTAAATTCTTAACTATTTATTGGAATTTCATAGGATAATAAAAGGTTAGGAATATAAAAATATTTGTGCCTTAATCGGAAGAATGCATTAGGTATTCCGAAGCCTTAAATGGTTGAGATGTGTTCTAGCAGTTTGGAATGCTAGTTATTGATGAAGGTGGCCGACGGCCGTCGTCGCCACAAGTGGCTTCGAACCATTAGCCGCCGCGGTCGGCCGGCGGCCGCGCCTGCGCTTGTCTCATGCAAACGCCATAATCTTCGCTCCACTGCTCTTTATAATCGCTCAGTATTGTTTCCAACTCCATTATATTGTCAGATATACTCCTTCGATAAATTTAGCCGTCGTTGAGCAATATCGTGTTTGATTGAGCGAAACATGATACCAATCAAGTTAATTTCCTTAAGATTTGATTGCTGAATTCTTTTATGATAATGTTACTTCTCATGAAATATACATAAATATTTATAATGAACCCCATGGTTTGATTCTCTGTTAAGTACGATCGCATGATTGAGTGGAAACCTGTGGAATTGCACTTTGTGCTGAGCGACGCTATTCAAAATGATGGACTGAGTCAGTTTATCAGTAGAGACAGACGCAGCGAGCACGCAGATAGGTGAGGGTGACAGTAATTGACAGGTCGGCGGGCGCAGGACACTTGACGCACGTGCGAGAGCGGACTCGGGCCCCCGCACTAAGCAGGATGTCTTTAAATAGACTAAATGCCTTTGTGAAGGCATGCCCTCCGAAGGGTGGCGGCATCCGGCTCCGATCGCGCACACGATTCGCTTCTAAAGAGGAAACTTATAAATAACTTCTTCAATTATTCTGAACCATTCAACTATAAACATGAAATACTCGTTGCGTCTGAATCAATGCGAGTGCGGCGCGGGCGCACCAGGAGTCGTTTGCGCCGCTACGCTACCGGACCCTTATCAAGCATCTTGCCGACACACTGTTTCACGGAATGCCTATTGTTTGATTAATAATATCTGTGAACAACTCGATATATTACTATTTGTCGTAAGTGATGTAACGAGAGGTTCGTAGATTGGTCGGTGTTGTCCTCATTCTGTCTCAAACTTGTTACATTGTTTATAGTATTGCGTCGTTGTCAATCTGATCAGTCATATTCCATTTTTATTAGGAAAGGAAGAATTACCGTAGTATATTTAGGAGAACCCGTTAATTTTAAAAGATTTATCCAATATACATATAATATTTCTGAAAGTTGTCCTTCGATACCTATAAACAAAAATTTACTGCTATTTCTTATCGACAATATATTACTTGTTTACTGAAAGAACAGCACCGTTTACTAGTTTTGAAAATGATTGACAAATAGTAAATAGGTATTATCAAATACATAAAATGATCGACTAGGAATATTTTAAGTTGATGAATGAAACCTACTGTCGAGCGCATACACAATTACTCAGTGTACTACAGTAAGCATATTATATATAGTTATATTACATTGGAGACTTGTGTAAACATTATAAAAGGAACGTCGCATTAAAATCCGGATCTCACCGAGGGGATCCCAGCACTTACCTACATAGCTTGCACGTGTTCATGTAAAGGGACCCGCGGAACTCCTCTCTGGACGTATGTGTATTTCAATGGGAACGTACCTGCAATGAGTTCGGAACGCACAAACAAGTGTTTCCGGTCATGGCGCAATATCCGGTGCGGTTACGCAACTGATCTGACGATTTATCGGTGGATCTGATTACAGTTTGAGTGGTATCGTTTTATCCAACCAACTCACAATTATAAACACATTAAGATGTGACAGATCTGCGTATCCTGCCTAATGAATTGGCTTCATCAATCATGATGCGTGAGCTAACTGTTACCTCCTACAAGTTGATGTCGGTCGACATGTATATACCTAATTGAACTACATACATATTACATTTTACTAGAAATGTTTATCAAACTTCGATAGGTAAGTCAATTAAATAATTTGTTTCGATAAATAATTAGTGCAAAACTTTTATGAAAAGTCATGAGACGAACCCGGATTCTTTGGTTTTCTTTGTTATATTTGGCAGCTAAAAGTGTTTAGGTATCTGCTATTGCAAAATCGATGTTAAATTACAATTACCTTATAAGTATGTTTTTTTTAACTATCTTCTAAGCTCCTTATTTCAGTTTACACCACAACACTGAAGAAATGTTTATATAACGGTAGCTAGTATTCATATAACTTATTTATAAGTACGTAATGCATTCAACATTTACATAGTTCTGGAATATCAATAAAAGTAAACAAACCGGTTTATTAACGAATTATCGGTTAGGGTTTGGGGTCCGAGCATTTATCATAATTTGAATAGAAACTCTATGTAGGGCAGCACATTTTCCTCGCCATTGAAGACCGATAACAAAGGAAATATTAATTATGTTAATAAGTGACTTTACTTTTGTATATTCTTGTTTAGTTTGTATTACCATGTATACTGTACTTCATACAGAAAATGTATATTTGTGTGATGTAAAGACAAAGATTTGACATTGCAAGATAGTGCTTGAAAGACTTGGGCCATATATCTTCGGATCATCAGGAATAGAAGCAGCCTCAATAGCGCTCAGCAATTATGAGAAGCAAGCTTAGTCACCGTTGTTACGTAAAGTTTCACCCTTATCTCTGTTGATCAAAGGATCGCATATCATTCATGATTATATCAATCGCATATTGGTGGTGAAGTTACGGAAGACGCTGCTGCCCATCTTCTGAATTTTCCCTTAGTCACCCCTTACGACACCCACGGGGAGCAAAGGGGGTGGTCAATTTTAGGCCGGATTCCAATTGACAAATATTGACCTCAATGTTCATTTATTAGTTTTATTTAAGTAGTCGTGTCGTCTAAGTAACTCTTTATTGCGAACATACGATTCAATCAAAACTATTATCGTTGTATACATATATATAAGTATGTTTAGTGAAATTTGAAGCGGTTTACGAAATAAGAAACATAATAAGAGGCTAGCACCCCGAAGCGAGGGCAAGCCGCGACGCGCCGCGGGCCCGGCCGGCGCGGCCCGCGGCTTGGCTCATTCAGCTCCGGTCACAATAACAACGAGTCCTGCAGGTGACGACTTCTCAATAGCGCTGATTATACCACCATTCAACTACGCGCCATACCCGAACAACCTGTTCCTATTAATAATCAAAAATACACTTTTATAAAGTCTAATAGTTAAACTTATTCATTTCTAAACGAACCAACCAGTATACTACTTACTATAAATTTATAACCAACAGACAAACAATTTAATTTGTAATAAATTATAAGGTAGTCTAGTGATCGGATGTAGTTAAATGTACCTACCCCACAAATAAACGTTAAAAATATATTAGGTAGGTACGTGTTTTTATATACCTATGTTTTACCACCAAACATTATCTAAAATACATAGCAATAATGTGCCATTTAAGATATTTAGTTACACTGTAGATTTATTGAATGCAATTCCCATATCCGCTTCCGCTGCGTTGAGTCGCGCACGCGCCGCGTGTCGCGTCGCGACTCTCCCTGAGCGCTACTTCCGCTGCTCTCAAGTTTAACGCCTCACCGACCCTTTCAATACAAATAGCTATAAATCTAAACAGACCCATGCCATTTTGTCTTTAATCGTTACAAATTACAGTGAACAATTTTCATGTAAAGTCTGACTCTATCAGGAAATAATCTAGGACAAAGTGCTCTGAAGATGTAACATTATAATGGCGGATGTTCACTATTTGTACATAGATAAATATCTTGATAACTATTAGTAATACAAAGGGACGGTATATCTTAGCTTCCAACGTCAAGTCTATTCGAGCGAGTCAAGTTCCAGTCAAGTGGCAATGCGTAAGTGCGTTTGCGCCGCAGTCGACGCGCGACGTTGCGCCCGCGCGCCCAGAGGAACCATCCCATTGTCTTCCATATCATTAAGGCCATTATATTTGCTTGTTCAAGCGTGCTTTTATCGTTTGTTATTATAAGTTTGATCAGTGGCTGACATCTTCATAATGATTTTCAATAATCATTGTTTTATGATTCACAAACAATAGCTGTAATCACAATGCTAATAATAACCTCGACTCTTTTATAATTTGCTTAAACCGAATTGAAAGCGATATCGGGGTGGCTCCGGGTACGTAGGATGTAAAAAGAAAGTGGGTTAGATGAGACTTTCTATTGTTTCAGACAGAGCATTAATTGATTATAATGTTTGTGCTGTCTATCAATGTGGCTATCAAGCACTAATCACCAGTTTTATACGTAGCTCGTTAAAACCTATTTATAATTAATACCTACATGAGATTGAGAGATCATATTTCTAAATAAACAATAAAAACACGTAACAATTCGAATACATTGTATTGCAATCAATGGAGTCATTGGACACCGAAAAACAACACAAGTTTGGTATTAATTTTTGTGATTGACTCAGCTTAATATTGCCACTAATCTCCTGACTTGGCGAAGTAAAGAGGTCAATGACAGAGTACGCAGGAGAATTATGTAACAATAAACAACAGTTCCAGTTGTAACCGGAGCCCTACATACATTGTTACTTCTATTGATCCATTCATTAACTGTTTGGGTTGTAGTAGAATTAAAGTCCCAGTTGAATGGGACTAGGGAAGGCATAGACAAAAGCACCCAAAGACATCGGTACTGAGAACAGTTGACAATCTAATCACAAAGAAGGTATCTCATCATTTATTTTTAATGTAGGCGAATTACAAGAATATATGGTGATTGATGCACAAAGGTAAAAAGGTATTAAATTTTAACATGACATGATAGGAAAACCAAAACTGTGAGCATGACCGAGTAAAAGTATTAACTTTTATGTTCCAAAACATGATGAACATTCAAGATTACTATTATTAATAAAGCGTAAATACTTCAAGAAATTACCGACTCGTCGTCGTTTATTACGAGCCCAAAATATCGAGTCCTTCTCAAATCACGGATTTAAGTTCAAGACACGTCAAAGTGATTTACCTTTCTTTAGCACTTAAAATTCGAAGGCCATTAAACCGAACGAGATTTCAACGGAGACGATGGCCCGTAAAAGTTTCGCAAGAGTCGGTCGTAACCCATTTTGGTTATAACTCGCCGTGACGCGCCGAGCTTTTACACGGCGAGCGAAGAAAATAGGGAGACGGGCATCGCCGAAAACAACAATGAGGTACTGTTACCATAATGACACTTTATGAGCACAAACATCGGGCCGCAGCCGAACATGACACGGTCGCGGTCGCGATGCACGAATGTGGTCCGCGCATTGTTTCCGCATTATACTCGTACCGCCAGCAACGAGGACGACATTGATGCCTCGCGGACAAAGGCACCCATTGCAACAGCCGACCCGCCGGAGCCGCGGAGCCGACCTCCATCGACATTCAGATCAATTCTCTGAAATTGATTCGATTGCTGAACTCATAATTTCCTGGCTTCTGGGCATGGAAAACTAAATTATGTAAACCACTTCAAATCGAACAAATCTATATGAAGAGATACTGCCAATAAACTGTTATACAGTTTGGCGGAGATAAAAATTGGTTCGTGTACTGTATCTTTATTTTCTAAATAGAAAACTTGTTTCTTTCTTTCTGTTAATAATTTTATTTTATGTATCTACCTAAGTACATACATGATTATTTGCATGATACAATATTGACTAAACGATGTTGTGATTAATAGCATTTTCGCTGGGGATAGAACTAGAATACAGTACCTACGTATTAATTTTTTTTCTAATGAAATGTAATGATATTGTAGGATTCTATTTGAATTATTGTGCTATGAGAGTTACTTAAATTAAATAAGTCATGAAACCCCTTTAAAAGAAGTTGTCTTCAGAATGTATTTTTTGTTATTGTTCTTCAAGATTTAAGTACAGCACAGAGCCCAACATGGGCAATAGATTCCAACAAGATTTTTCGCGACTTTCCTAATGACTACGACTACGTCGTAACACAAAAGCATCGCTCTAGAACGTTTATGGCATCAATCTCATCTAGTTAATTTATTGCTAATAATACTTGGTAGAGCCAATATTTAGTAACCATTCCGGCCGAACTAAAAGTATTCGACTATATAGGTACCTACTGTTAGGAATTATAATAATTATATTAAATTTACTTAAAGTGTGTATATTAAAAAAATATAAAAAGATGTTGCTAGCTAGTCGCATTACCACAAGAGTACAAACAGAGATAATATTAAGTAGAAATTTTCAATTTGTAGAGTAGACGAGAATGTATGTATATAAAATGAATTATAAAGTTTGGCAGTATAAATTAAAATCCTCAAATATCTTCTTCACAAGAAGAACTCATCATGATAATCTGTCGGTCCGTAATATTCGTTTTAATCGAAACGTTTTTTAAGCATTTATTATGTCCAGCCAATTGTTGTACCGTTCAACCCAGTTCACGTCTGCATCTTTACGTCCGGGATGATGAAGTTGTAAATAAATACTTACACAGCCACAAAATTGGATGATTTTGCTCATTCTATATTCGTGTAAACGATAATAGCTTTAAATTGAGATATAAACTTTCTGATTTCTTGTAACTTTCTTCGTTAATGATATTGTGGTAAATGATCATTGTGGGTCAGTGAAATATCCTTGTAGTAATTGCATACCCGCAGTTTACTAGGTAAACTATAGTTTGATAGGGTATGAGACCACATAGTCAGTGCTCGGTGGGCGGTCGATAACATGACACGTATCAACATTAGCTTACACGAGGACCGCAGCGTCGCCGCTCACCGTTCAGCGCACGCAATGTTCTCTGAACAAAGTGACGTAGTGTGGCTAGTGCTATGAGCACATGATCGCTAGCCATGTGGTCCTGCACTTAACGCTGTGCTCAGCAGTGAGCCCCCGCCACTGACTAATATTACGACATATTATGTCCACTGAAATATGGAAGATGCAGCAATTTAAATAAAGCTATTTTCTTTTAAAGTTACCTATTTAAAAAGCTGTTTGGTTTACATGTAAGTTAAATCAAATATGTAAAGATAAATACGCATTTTCTTTGTTAACGTAGGTATACGCTTGCATGTATCTCAATCGTTAACAAAAATTACCGCCCCGCCGCCGATCGAAGAGCCAACCCTTTTCATATTTTGACAATGATAACTGAATATTTCAATTTAAAATATATTTTAATTGATAATAATGTATAATCATAATTGTCAAAGGCATATAACGATATGCATAAGCACATCAATGTGCAGTGATTGTGTGTGTGTGTGTGCAAGTAGAGCGCGCGTGGGCCAGGTGTGCGCAACAATCTCGGCAGTTGTCGCTGCGCACGCGCACCCTCGGTGCGCTTTTAATAAATTTCAGTACCTATAAAAAAGGATCTATCAAAAGATGGCGACGCTAAATCAACCGGTGTTCGGGTGCAACTATGCAGCGCTCGGCGGGCGCGGATCGGTCGCCCTCCGCGAACAAAACACCGTTTGTTAGGTGTGCAAACAAGTTCTGATTAAATGAAAAGGTGTCCCGGAACGGGTGTGTCCGACGTTGGCTCAGAGTAATTACATTTCATTTGATATTTGTGCCTAAATGCATACAAACTATGACTATCAAATAGTACAGTTACATTATTAATTTTCATAGCCTATTAGTACGCTATATACTCAAGAGGTATTATTATTAGTGATGTACATATGTTTTTGTATAACAATCTTGCTTGTATAAAATTGAGGTGTTTGTATACTGTTATGTATAATTAGGTACCTTAGGTTAGCTGTAATTTAATAAAAACTTTAATTTTAAAGAATAAAACCTTTGAGTAAAATGTGTTTACGCAGAATTATTAAGTACCTAAATATCAAATGAATAATTATTGCTGTGGTACCAAGTATTTGAAACGTTAAAACTGTAACCCATACGGAAATACATCTTAAACAATTCTTATAGGTTGGTACATCAGGTAATAATAGTGCCCTATTTTATTGCAGATAAAAAATAACAATGTAACCGTTATTCGTCACTTACGGTTCTGTTAATCCTGTACCGAATGATCTACTTGTTCGAGCCTGCGCCGGCGCATTGGATGCAGCTGTCCCCACGACCCCAGGTCTTCTTTCCCCTTCGTTCCGTATTACTATAAATACCATTTCGGTCTAAGAAATGCAAAAAATCTTATAACGGTGAGATTTTTGAAAAAAACATCGAATGTGGGAAACGGACGATTCCCGTTTCCCTGGATTGCAATGTTATTGTTCCTACACGTTAACGGTATGAATAGGTGTTACACTTACACAAAATGCAAACGTTGCACATATGACGTCATTTAAAAAAAATAATTAAAAAATCTCCCTTTTATAATCATACGTTATGTAAAAAATGTATTGAGGAAATGTCTACGAAAAAGTAGTTTTCATGAGTATATTATACGCACAGTTGCTTTATTTTAATAGGTCTAAGTAGGTATCGGTTAAAAGTGTACTCTCATAAGTTAAGTAAGTTTTAGTATTGACGAATACGTGAAAGAGTATTATAATATATTTTAGGACCATGTATTAGATTGGAGGAACTTGAAAAAAATCAAATTAACTCGCATTAGTCCACTAGCCATTGCATGTAGGTAAACTAAAAAAATAAATAGTGTAGCATGCAATGTCAAGCATGCCAAATATTAATACTTTTTAATTATTTACCGGAAGTAAATTATCGTAATATATATTTAAATAGGTATGTTGCACCTAGATAAATTTATATCTTCTGAGTACCTACACCGTATACGATAACAACGTCGCTTCACATTTATTCTGTAATGAATAGAATATCTACTTACTTACTACTAATCTAGCTAATAAGATTTCCGTCACAGTTCCACATACTAAAGCATATACAGTCAAATTACATCCAGTTTAATAATGTCACCTAACTAGGTGGTGATATGGTTCATGAAACATTACTGTCTGTAACTTAGTCTCGTGTTATTGAAATGTATGAAGTATGAATCTTTTTATCGTATGGTTGATGAACAACCAGATGCCAGAGTTCTAACGGCCTGTAGGTCTCTGACACACAGTTGAAGAAGCTGCCAGATGTGCCGGTTTCCTCACGATGTTTTCCTTCAGCATTTTTAGGACTGATAACTAATTCATAGTTCGCACATGAATTCGAAAAGCCGTCGGTGCGTGCCGGTGTTTGAACATTGGACCTTTGACTTGGCAGTCTAATGGTCATACCACTCGGCTATCAGTGCTGTGAATACAGAATGAGACTGTAAAAATGCACTTCGTAAAGACTAGTGAGTTCTAGATACAAAGGTAAATATTATTTATTAAGTTAAAAGTTACTTACACACATGAATCATGATTGTTATTAAACACGAGGAGAAATAAACAGAACGCCGATTATTAAATTTTACAAAAATAGAGCGCCATTTGTTATACCTAATAATTTCTTCTATAAAATCATACTTAAAAGTTCGTTATGTATATAAATAACGTACCTATATATCTGAAATATTAATAGTTCGTATACAAGAAGGCCGCAAGTCGCAAGGGAATGCGCGAGGGGTGAAAGGTGGCCGGTGCGCGGTGGCGCGCAGGCGCGGGGACGGTGACGCACCGGCCGCGTAGCGTGTGCCGAAATCTCAGCTGTTGCTGCGACAGACTGTATACAGCATGATGTTTTTCAGAAAATTTTAAATATACATTTATTAAATTTAACACTGAGCATTCCAATTTTATTTTCATTCTTGATGAATTTCGATAAAATTTTACTCTCGTAGGTACTACAAATAACTATAACTTCTAAGACCTAGGCCACGTGTACCTATTCAATTCTGCTCCAGGATATTTGTATATTTCAATAGCATCAGTAAATCTTGACTCTTTGGAGAGCAACGAATTAAACTAATTCATCATACAAAAACCTATACATTAAATGATTGTATTAAGTTAACCACTAATAATTATAATTTCAAACAAAATAACGATTAAACTTTATTTGGTGAACAGCCTGTATAACGCTCAATCCATCTGTATTAAAAGTGTTTATAAAAGCGTTGAATGGCCCTGTGCGCTTTATATAGAAAACTCTACAGCTATGCCATTATTTAAAATTAAACTACTCACCTACCTGCAGGCAAAGCTACTGGGTACAAAACGGCGTAAAACAAGGACCATTTTCGGCGCAACTTTGGACCCTAAAACAGAATATTTATTTTTCCAAGAATCCCCTTCCTACCTCGAATTGAAACCATATTAAAATGATTGTAAAGTTTATTTTGCTTTATCTTGTGCAACTACGTAGTAACTGAAATACAGATATCTCACTTCTAAAATGACAGCGCCGCTACGAACCGACCCGTACTTGCGACCTTTTCGCTCCCCACGTAGGAAACAATGAATGGGGGAGACCCTAATCGTGTAGCTTGTATTTCGAAAAGGGAGTACGTGTCGCCGTTGCGTTGGAATTTTGTAGGGGTTGGTTTGGCGCTTAAAGCGTTTAGTTACGGGACGGTCGGTGGCTCCATGCAGATGTGCGATTCGGGTACAGACATGTGATTCTGCACGCGCAGCCAGCTGCTGGCATAGCTGTGCACTGATTCAATACAATGCAGGGTCGGACTCGGCTCGTGGGTGCCTACGCTTTGTATAACATTTTATGTGTAGGCAAGCTCAACAAACAATGATACAAATCCATACAACAACAATGGTAGGTATCGCTCAGGTGTGCCATGGGTCTCGGTCGTTAGTTCGTCGCAATAATAATAAAAGATCGTGATAGATAAAACAGATAAACTTTATGTCTTACTTATTGTCTTTAGTAGAGCTAGCTAAGAAATAAAATGGCTTTGGGTTTTATTAAAATTGGTTTACCTTATTACCTAGTATCTTACCTCATTTTACAAATTTTTAAGCCTTATCTATCGATTTTATGAGACTAATAAAGTAATAAAAATAATTGTACTAGGTAATTGAGCATAAGCATTCATGTCACCTAAATTATTTATTTATTAAAATCTTATTACTATTAAACATGTAAAAATCCTGCAGTTCATTTGTATGTAATGTATGCGAGAAATTAACCGCCAATTGTGTGACATTGAGAGCGCTGTATCGCACCACCTGCCCCCGGCGCGGCGCCCCTGTCCATCGCTATTTCCGCCATACTCCATACACTCCATAGCGCACGTCCCCTGCGCCTGCGCCGCTCGTGCCGCGACCGTTACGCACGCGCCCCTGCCCCCGCGACCGAGCACCTGGCCGCCGAGCGCCGTGCAGCCGCCCCGACACACATCACACTTGTTAATAACGAAGATATGATGACACCTATGTATTTAACACTTATTACATAGCACCTCAAAACATACTCGATGTAATCATTATTATAGCCCGTGAAGTTCTTTTTCAGCTGAATGTAAATGAAATCTCCAATGTTGTTACGTTACTCGGGAGAGTTACTGCCTGTAAAGCGGATAGTAATATTAAGGGAGGATAAATGCATCATTTGGAAATGTTGTAATATAACAGTAAAATAAGTATCACAAAATTATTCTTCGAATAGATTGTTGTATGTTAATTAGGTAAACAAGGTGATAAACATTTGAAGATTAGACAAGGAAGACAATTTTGCTTTCATAATGAGCTGTCATTAAGTACTTGTCCATTATCATTTCAATAAAACGATATGTCTAATGTTGTTTACCATCTTCCGGTGTTATGTTTACGTTTCCCAAGCGTAGTCGCGATAACATTTCATTCACAGGATCCCAAAATAATTAGTTAATGAGTGACGATTTGTGTGTTATAGACACTTATAACCACCTACTGACAGTGTTGAAAGCCTGTAATGATACGATAAAGAAGAGGTATCGCTCTGCCTTACCAAGTATTATTGTTGACGACCGATCGAAGTGATTAGTCACAGATTTATTAAATACAATCGAGATGTTGATGTCAATTACACGTCGAACCCTTGACACATGTAGCTGAGTCACGAGGTGCATTTCACCTCGCGCCATCAACCTCGTCATCATGATATCGATGAGCAACATGAACGTTGAACTTGCAAAGACAGCAATATGCTCGGTGAAATCACTCCGCAAAGATGACCTTGCTTGCTTATTCATACATATTCTCCAAAGTCTTTGTTTAGGTACCTAATGCGTTACTATTTGTGTCGATAAACTGGAGACCGAAGCCAAATTATAGGCAACTATTCTCTGAATTTATACAGGAAACGTACTGAGGAGGAAGAACCGTCGTTGTAATTAAATTAATCGAATATTCTACTGTACTGCCTGAAGTCTGGAACATTTTAGGCAGAATCTTTCCTCAAAATCTTCTAAAGTAGAACAAAAGAAAAAGTACTAAAGTATTGTGTCGTCGTGACAATCGCTAGTGTCACGGTCAAGGTTCGTGTATTGTTATTTATATACAATTAAACATACTCAATGCTTTAGGCACAATTTGCCAATATCTTAGCTACGGAATCAATTAGTGTACTCTATATAGCTGCATATGAGCTGTCCCGACCGGTTTTTATGCAGACAGCACCTTACTTTTGTGACTGTGGACTTGTTCCTGTGAGAAAACCCAAATTGCCCAGCGAACAGTCTGACCTGTGGGAATTAACACTGGTAGCATAAAAAATATAACAAAGACTCTATGGACTTTATATTTCCGCATTGGGAAGGGGTTGTAAAAATATCTTGTTTGGTTTGATACACACAAGGAAATGTTTTTGTTAACGATCTGCAGTATAAACGGGTTCTCAGCCTTTCCGGTTGCCGATTATTACTATTATTGAATTAGTAATTCTAACGGATCGTGTGATTTTCGGAGTGGACATTCCAACATGATTCTGTAACATGTACCGGTGGTAGTTGTTATCCGCCCTGTGCGACGTCCACTTAAAAGTTCTATTGTTCAGCCGAAAGGCTCGTGTGAAATAAACAAAACTGTACTACATGATACATCTCAGGCAGTAGGTACCTAAGCGTCAAATTAATCGTTATCATAAAGGAAGTTATTAATTTCTCACAGATACATATGTTATCCTACTCCAAATTTATACAACTGTGGTACCTGCTCAATTAAACGTAGGTAAACATAGTTAATGCTGATTCAGTATGTATTCCTATACACGTACAATATGAAGCCAGTTTTCTTCCGCTAACTTTAAAATGTTTTATAGATCGTTTTAAAAGGCAAGTGTATGAAGTGTACCTATATGAGATATGCAAATAAAATTCTTACCGTGTAACTTGTATGATATGATAAGAGCTCATTCTTATGTAATATTGGTTCTGTCGCAAAAAATATAAAAGGAAGACGAATCGTAACAGGAAGGAGGACAAGGTCAGAGGAGACGATAACTCAGCCCAGTGTCAAACAATTAATAATAACTCGTCGTGTGTCATCATGGTTTCATATAACATACCTTTTGCGCTAACTAGGTCGATACGTACCTCGCACCTAGGTATATGATTTTGATTACTGTTGCTTTCAGATCATGTTTCATTTATCTGCGAATCCTAAATGCGAAGTGTCGAAGTGCGTTCTTTGTTACGTATGACATCGTAGATGACTGTTCATCGTCTTTATTGCACGAAGCCTACATTTTTATTTTTCATGGTGTTTGGATATTATGGCAAAACAAGTACATTGTGATATAGTAGATACCTAGGTAGGTATACAATATCATGGAATAAAACCCTGCGATCTTATGAAATAGACCTCATTATTTGCTATGGAACGTAAGCTACCTCTTTCTTTTCAATTTAAAAAAATACTGAAGTTAACCTGATTTTTTTTAAGTTACCAATTTCTCACGGAAGACGAATCCTTAAGTTTAAGTTGTCTCTACGAAAAATTTGAAACCACTTAATAGGTATTGGATAATATTTGGATCAGGACTGAAGAAGAACGAACTTGTCTCTCAAAAATGCTGAATTCACTTACAGTCAACTGTTTTGAATTAGGTATTGTCTTGTGCCAGCTTCCTATCTTATCTTCTTCTTATATGAACAAAATAATAGATAGCCAGCGATTTTTTTATTATTTAATGATAATTATGAATAAAATAATCGCTGTTTAAGTTAGTATTATAAAAAGCTCCTAATCTGTTTGTTAAACTAAGAAATAATAAATGAACCATTGATTAAGTCGTAGAATAGGTTATTAAGTTCCTGAATTTTTTTTTCATACCTATTAGGCATTTTACCTATATCATCATGATCAATTTGTCATCTTTTATTTCCATCATGGATTCGATACGAAAAGCATCGTTCAGCTGTCGCTGATGTCGTCAAGTTGAATTTACAATAGATGGAACCGAACAAAGGTATCAGAAGCATTTCAAAAAACGACATTGGTTCAGTTCAAAGGTGCTTAACCCCAAGTTTTGTGCAAAAAATCGTTTCATTTGCAGCGAGACCGTTCATACCGGCGCGATGGAGAAGCTGGGCATATCGCACTGAGAGGCAGCGGTTCCGCCGCGCCGGGTGCGGAGGCGCAGGTGCCTGCCGCCCCGCGCCGCGCCGCGCCACCATTGGCCGCGGCCCCGCGCCCTCCGCCGATTGGGTACGGCGCACGTGCGAGGCCTACCCGCCGCCACCTGGCCGGGCCGCTGACGGGGAGCGCTTTATAAGCGGCGCAACCTTCCCTCACCGCACCACTCGAGCTCAGGACGCCGACGAGTGCACGTATACGTTTGTCGCGCCCCGAACACAACGCTGTCAACGCGACTACGACGATAACTTGTGATGTTTGGATTGTTACGATCAAAGTGAATTTGTGATACGTTTTAAAAAGATACTTTTGGAAAACTTTTATTAAGTGTTAGTGAATATTGTGCAAGATGCTCGTGGAGGACTCACAGACCACTCGGGCTTTGATGACGAAGAAGTACGCACATTGTCCGCTGAAGAAGCGGCCTGTGCTGGTGCGGGAGGAGCGGCCGGCGACGCCGCCCACTACACCGCCTCACCCCGCCCACCTCGCCACGCGACTTTACTACGATTATCACCGTAAGTACCTTGTTTATGTGATAATTAATTTTCAATTACCACTTAGTAGACATCCCGTAAATATTGTAGTGTAGTATATTGATTCCGATATCGTATTAGTTGCCTGCCTGCCAGCAGTAGCATTCAGAACTAGATACCTATAAATCAACTTAAGATAATAATTAACTTAAGATAAAAAAATCTACCTGAGTTTTGCAAAATAATTAAAAATTAAGATAATATTGTTTCTTACAATACCCAGTTTATAAATTTTTGATGTCATATTATTTTTTCTTTCAAGTTTTTCACATTATGGAATATTGCACTTTTATTAAATAGATTTTTTTATTGTCCTCCAGGTGATACAGAAAATGACGAGCCAGAAAATCTTAGTACTAAACCTGAAGACTTGTCTAAAACCGGCAACTACCCGAGTAAGGCTTCATCACCGCTTTCAACAGCTGCCGTGAAGGTAGAACCCCGCGAGTGGCCCCAACAGCAACTGGAGTACCTGGCCGCTTGCCGCACCCGGCTCGAGCCCGCTCCTGTTGAACTCGCGCGCCCCACACCGCAGTACGCATATTTACCCACACTGTACGCGCCTTACCCACTGGAAGAACTCTACCCGGCGGCACCTTCATTATCACCACCTGCGCACCCGCAACTCTACGCTCACTACTCGCCTGCTTCCCCACCGTCGTCGGTCTCACCGCCGCCCTGCCCTGAAGATTTACGCTCGCCCGGATCAGTCTCTTCTGATTCCGGAATATCCGTGTCCGCACCGCGACGCCCACGTTACCAGTGCCCGGATTGTGCGAAGTCCTACTCAACCTATTCTGGACTCTCGAAGCACCAGCAATACCACTGCGCCGCAGCTGAAGGTAGCCTCGCACGCAAGTCATTCAGCTGCAAGTACTGTGCTAAGGTGTACACGTCTCTCGGAGCCCTCAAAATGCACATCCGCACTCACACTTTACCGTGCAAGTGCCACCTCTGCGGCAAAGCGTTCTCGCGGCCGTGGCTGCTGCAGGGGCACATCCGCACCCACACCGGAGAGAAACCATTCTCTTGCCATCATTGTCGCCGCGCATTCGCCGATCGGTCAAATTTGCGTGCTCATCTTCAAACTCATTCGGATGTCAAAAAGTACTCTTGCTCAGGCTGTGGGAAAACCTTCTCCCGCATGTCTCTGCTGAGCAAGCACTTGGAGGGAGGCTGCGGAGTTCCCGGCGCTTCCCCGTACGAGTACCGGCCCGAGGCGATGTCCGCGTCGCACTCGCACCAGGCGCTCCCTCCGCCCGCTCCCGTGCATGCCTATTGAAAAGACTGAGCCCTGCTGGATCCTCGATCTCGTATTTAGTACATCCTCTAAGTGTAAGCGACGCCTCTAGCTGAACGACGCTCTAGTTGTAGTATTTAAAATTAAATTATTTTTGTAAATGTTTTAAATCTCATTGTGTGTAAAGTTATATTTCTACGTTTTATCTATAGGGGACCAATGTAAATTTAGACTTTCTAGAATAAGTTAAACTAAGTTATATTTAGGTCATATTTAGTCACGTCGACCGTGACTTCGCTAGTCATATGGCATTTGCCGAGTGTCATACACTTTTTAAAAATATATTCGTATCCTAAGCCATGTACAAAGTGCCTTAAGTATAAATGATTAATATATTCTGAAGAAAGTATAACATTATGCTATTATTTTAATGTAATGTATTAAAATAATACTTATCAATGAGGCTATAGTTAAGCCGTATGTCGAATCGCGTTCCTTTCTGTTACCTCCACAGAAAATAAAACATGTCATAAACTGAGTTCCTTGTATTCTTTCAAATTACCTTTTACCTAAAACATTCAACCATGCATTTACATATACACTTACGTTTAGAAATAGCAACAAAATGCAATTATTCAAAGTTCTGAAGTAGGTTGCTAGTAGTCAGTAAAAGAGCACTGTTATTATATAATCAGTCAGAGTTAGAATGTCTATTTACACACTAGCTTCTAGAATCGTCCGCGTAAAGAAAAGTTCTGCACATGTCTGGTGTTTAAGTCTATGTCCAACTTACGTACAAAACTTAAAATGTCTTCATCGTCATCTTCACTAATCTTGATGACGTAGGTAATGAACGGACAAGGAAAAGGACATTTAAGAAAAGTCTTAGGATCAAGCCACTGTGATGGACACTGGACAGCGTTCGACGGTTTGTCCATACAAAAGACAGCAGAGTATGGACAAGCCGTGGAACGCCGTCGATCAGTGTGGCCCGATCCTTAATTACCACACTCTACAATCATAGCAGAAATAAGGGACATCAGTAAAATACTGATAAAATATGAATTTAATGAGTTGGCGATACTAAAGCAACGGAGGAAGGACATGACCTAGGTATGCGACACAGTCGTTTCGATGAGGCAGATGAGGCCTAACAGTTGAACGAGGATGATATGAAAGTAGCATCAAATTGACAATGAACATTCAATGGACCTTCTTGAAATAAGAAATGAAAAGATAATGATGATGATGATGAAGTCAAACTGACCTCTATGTATGTATCTACTTTTAATTATGGTAAATAATATTGTAGGTCACTTTTATTTTCAAATAACAAAAGGATAGTCCAATTTAAAATGGTACAGCACCACCTACACCATAAAACATTAATCGTGTCAATCAATCAATAAGTACTTACCTGTTACATTTTCACAAATAAGCACGCTGTAGAAAGTGTAACCTTGTATCATCAGTTATTACTAAATAAACAATGGCGCATCGAAAACCGAACCATAAACCATAAGTAATGTTTTAATAGGCAACAAACAAAGTCCGCGTCGCGTCTACTTTAGACGCAATTTGTGGTTCGGTAAGTGGTTATTTAGCGGCAGCGAGTTTATCGAGACAATAGCGCAAAGCACCGGTCTGATGTGGGTCGAGCATTAGACGGTGGGCGCCACGCCGCCGCCGACGGTCACCCGGCCACGAGGTCACCACCCGGGCCACACCGCACCCCGCACCACCGCAACCTCCCCTATTCCTAATTAATGGCAACACCTTATATGTATGATTAACCTAACCTAACTAGTCTTTGTTGTCAATGTTGAAGGAACAAAATCCTAAAATCTTTCCTAATCACTTAAGTACCTAAGTTTGGAGATTGAGATCGGCGTCGTAGTTATCCGTATCCGTGTAGGTCCATACAGTCGGATTTCAGACATATTTTTATATGATGGCTACCCGTTTTAACTATTTCTGCTTCCTACATGCAGGTAGTTAAAACGCAACTTAGGTACAGTTAACATAATGAGTCAACGAGCTGGATACCAGCGACTGGCTTGATGTTTTCTTCATACGCAAGGAGTAAGTAAGTATAATAAAATTATAATTTTGTAAATCCTAACATATGTATGTAATGTAACATAGGCGTCTACATATTAATTAAATACTACTTCCTACGTATTTAATACCTAAGTAAGTTTGTGTTTGAATGACTCCCATGCTAGGAAATTCCTGGGTTATGGTCCAAGAAGAAAGAGCAAAAAGAAACAACTACTTGGAGGGTAACAAACAGTATCTGCATACTTTCTGCTCATCTTTGGTGAACCCCAGCAGTAATAACTAAGGTAGAGAAGCTATCATCATGGATTAGAGAAAAGGACGAGGAATGCAGACAGCGGGGAAAACTTTTACAGAGTGACTTGCATAAACTATTACTTCTTTTACATATCATGGTATTACATAAATATGATCTAAATTATGATTACAGTGATCTACATTCGTTGATGAATAATGTTAAATGTCCTACATTAAATGTCCTACATTTAACATTATTCTGGTGTCTAAACACCAACACAAAAGTATTCTTCCACTAAACTTTGACTTTTCAATCTTCATATATCCGGAATTGTGCTACCTAACATGTATTGCGGCACTGACTCATACAATGAACAAACATTTAAAGTTTAATTGACAACATAATCCAATAAGTTTATCGGAACGTAACGCAGATCATGTCGCTTACAGTACGAAAGTTGTCCAATAAGATAATGATCTCTCTGTTAACCTCTGACCCTGTCAGGCAAGTTCACGTTTCTCAAACGTCAAATACTTACTATTGGCACTTTTCTATCGAATTGTTTGAAATTGAGATGTTATCGTGACACGGTGTTGCAACTGATTTTGTTACAATTAAGTACCAAGACATTCTTAAATCGTAGCGACATCTGTTGATGAGTAGTGACAGCTATAGAACGAAAAAAAACACTGTTGATGCTGTATGATTTATTTAACTTAATTGTTTTAAAATATGTAGCACAATATTGTTATGGTTTACATTTGATGATCTCAATACCTCTTTGTTCCACATCATTGATATATTCAGCCTTTTCTTAACGTTATCTAGCCAGAGCCTAGATAAGTTACGTTAATGATTGTACGAGGACATGCGGCTGCAGTATAAGAGAAAATGCCCATTATCTTACACGAATGCCAATTAGTGGTAGTCAGTGAAGACGTGTTGTTGAGAGCGCGAATGCGTGTGCGAGTCGCAGTGATTGGTCACCGTCGACCACCGCGGCGCGCAGCTCGCGGGCGCCGGCCGCGCGGCGCGTGCTCCGCGTCCCCGAGCCGCGGCCAATCCAATGCATTCTCATTAATTAATTCTGTTCCTATTTGCATCGTGATTATCTAATCCGATATCGATCGCTGATATGCGGTACCAATTAGAGTTCACACCTAATAGTCTAATAGAACTTTGAACTTTTCTATTAGTTATAACTTATAAGTGATCGCCTTACAGATAACGCAAACGGGTTTCAACACTAATTTGACCTCGTTCGAGAAGAGCTTTGGCATTGTTATGTTTAATTATTTATATCTTTTAAACTAGAAACATTATTAATGTAGTGCGGAGATTTTAGATAGATAATAACGCAAACGTGTGCTCGTAGGTACTTGTTCGTGAAATACCTATACCAATTTACCGAGATCATTGCGCAAGGCGGTTCGGCGCGTCGCGTCGTTACCGTTCAGTACTATGTGCAGCGGAGAAGAGGCCACGTCGTACGTTAATATCTAGATCCGTCTAGATTTAGGGCTGGCGGCGGCAATGGACCAAGTCAAGCTGCAGCGATAAGCATGATTTGTAACGTCGCGCGTCGGCGCGTGCGCACAAATAAATGTGATTTCAATGCGCACCTCTCAATAAATTACCTAACCCACTCTTGATATGACATTGTAACGATTTATAATCTCCTCACACACTCGATACATTTAGATGTGGATGATTTCCGCCTGCAAACCTTCGTCTGAAACATGTTGTGACGACAACATTATGTACCTACACTGTCCAATCCATCTTCTGAGACACCCAGCGAAGAACCATTTTAGATCATATTTTGTAAGTTATCCATACCTTTCCCAAATGCTATTTAGTTCTGTAATAGTGTTAAGTTGGTTATTGCTATTAAATAATCCCAGATGTGTGTAATATGACGGCGTGTCCGTACGGCGCATTGCACTTACACAATACTATAATCGTAGCACGATTAATCAATAGTATGAACATGACCAATAAAGTAAGTAACAGTTACATACACTAATCACTCTTAATACGGCTCGTGTTTAGTAATGATAATAGTTAGAACTGGGGACCTGATTAAGTTGTGCTTACTTATTTTGGAAATATTCAAGTTGAATGCTAATGTAAACAAATGAATTAGTTTAAAAAGCAATTATTGGTTTTTGTAATTATTCAAGAATAAAATGTTTACAATAAATTATGAATGTCTACATGGGTCAATTACTTGGTTTGTGTAAAAACTCGTAGCACGTAGCACAGTAGGTAGTTTAGTAGTTTTTACAACACTGAGATACGATTTTAAAATCATAAAAGCCACATCACAAGCATGAAATTAGATAAGAAATTATATATAAGTAATGTTAGAGGAAAATAATTTGAAAATAATGAAGTATACTTCATTATTATCTTCGTATAGTTTCTTTACTTTTTTGGTTATCGTTGTAATCAATGGCGCATAGAAATGCCTCTGAATTAAATCCAAACCAAGGTAATAGTTATTAACTGTTAACTGGTTTACTAAGAACAATATAATAAGTGCCATTATCATGTGCACAGATTAACCAATCCACAACACGACAAGCATCACGAGTCACAAGCACATTACGATACCAATGCGAATAATTTATAGCTTTGTTAATTGAGTTTGATATCCTTTGGTCTGAGTTTCATAACTACTAATAAATCGCTCAGTTTCCGAGTACCTACTCGTAAAATGTTAATTATCATTATCGCGTAGTAATACTTCAATGAAGCACTTTACTGATGCCTATAAATATTTATTACATGAATAAAACTGTTTGGCTTCCTAAGCCAGGATTTTATGTAATTATTTTTTGTAGTTATGTCGTTATTTGTGAATTCGTTATTTCAGCAAATATGAATTGATTTAAAACCTTATATTTATGGCCATGTACCTACGTACAGTCATGTAGTTCACAATCAGAGAATAAACACGCATGAGAAGGTACGTCATCTCCTACGTTTATGATTACGCGGGAGACAGATGGTGTCGTTAGCGCACATTGATTGAGGTGCGAGGCACGTGTGTCAGGAGACCCACTGAGTGTCGCCGAGACCGGCGCTGCGCAGAGTGAAGTGGCGGAGTGTCCGCGGTGTCGGCTGAGTCCGGAGAGCGAATGTCTTTGCGGAGGTGTGACGGCGGCGCGGCGGCGGCGATGCAGGCCGACGCGATAAATCGCACGATCCTGTGCCAATAAGCACGACACAGCGGCCCGTGAGCTATGGATAGCGTTCCCGCGCGACGCGCGACACCGCGTGGGCGGCGACGTCGCGCTTCAACGACTCTGAAAAGATTATTCACCGGTAGCGATGCTTTGTGGATTCGCGTAAATGGATTCTGATGCTTTATTTCCTTAAGCTCGACACTGGGATTGCGCAATCTTGGTTTTGTATCAACTTGATAAACAAGAGTGAAATAAAAGTAAATATTTATAGCGCAAATGTCTGTATTCTATTGTCGTAGATACAATGCTACAAATAATAATTTATAACCTAGAAATTCAGTGCGAATCAGATAGTGAAAGACAGATTTGAAATATACCTACCCTCGTTGCACCTATCTAGTAATCACATCGTAAAATTCGTACGACTTTACGAATAGAAGCACCCAAACATAGGTAAAATGTTAATTTAAATTTAATAATTATAAATTTAAATTGATGTGATTGCCAGATAATACCTACTTATCAGAATGATAAACGGGTTTCTTCGTGTTAAACTCCTTACCAATTAGTTTACGACGCACTATAACACAAGTAGATAGTTAAGTACCTATAGTACCAACCACCTGTAATAACCTTGATAACGCAAGTAAAAATACAGATGTATAAGTACTTAAATACCAAACATTCCTGCGACAGTTACACATGAAACAAGATCAAGCGGCCCGTGCGTAAATTCCCGCGAACAAAAGACATCAACGGGGTAGCTACGTGCGTGCGTAGTACACGTAGAACATTTTACTAAATATTGTTTTGAAACATTAACAAGCGAACAGTTGTCCACATAATAATCTATAATTTATACGAATGATGTAAAATCGGAAGTATAATCTGCTGTTCGTAACTTTCATTGTGATTTTTTATTTGAGACCAATAAATAAACAAAGATTATGGAAGTGTGTAGGCCGCGTGACTCACGTCTTTAGCATGTCGGGGCTCGCAATAAAAACATACTTAAGCATAATACTCGGCAGTTCAGCACCCGCCGCAAACATTAGCATCCAATGTTAATTACGAATCGCCGTCTCTCACTGTAGTTATGCGAACCAGATAATAAAATATGCAGACAACTTTTTACTTGCCATTTTAGTCTTACATATTGTCGGTGATTTTAAAACATTTTGGAAATTATTATGAAATATTTTTCAATGTACCCTCAAACTGTTAATACCATCTAACGTACCTAAGTAAGGTATCTAAGTATACCTACTTACCTTTCTTTTAATGGAATTGTTACATTATACCTATGTCACATTTAAGTAAACAGTGAAGCAGAATAACAGACTATAACAAAACTTACTACAGTACGTTTAGCAGGACCATTATGATTAGAACTCACGTCTTCTTGGGATTGCCTTGTTACGGAGAAGCTTTGGACTTTTTCGACGTTGGCCTATTAGCGTTCCTAACCGTAGGACACAGGTATACATTACTCCAAAACTTTCCCATAAAACGTTATTAAACGTCACAAACCGTCTCATACGCATCCAGAAACTTTCCATCACTGTACGGTCCCATAATAACATAATATTAACTGTCGTAAACAAAATAAATGCGAATCATACGAGAACATTGAATCCGTTATCAATATCTCTTGAGTGACGTGACATTTATTATATGTAAAACTGTGATACGAATTTAATATGATTACTACAAAGCGCTTGGAGGCATGAGTTATTTTTTACATTTCACATCGAGACAGTTACTCGGATCAAATCGAAGCGGTCTTTTGTTCTCGGTTGTTTCCTTGTACGCTAGAGGGCGCGGGCGTTAATACAATAATCTGGTGTCTGCATAAAAATTAACCGGTGTGTAACGGTACCGCGCGTAGGAGGCGCGCACCTCGCGCCGCGCTGCGCCCGCGCCGCCGCCCGGCCGGCCCTCACCTCCGACCTGCGTCGTAAGGCGCATCACCGCGGTGATGTATCAGGTTAACGTGCTCCTAGTTATGTCATACTGGTATTACGCCCCTTTTCAACATTACGTAATTATTTTATCATGCTCAACTATGGCACGCTTTTTGTGCTGTGCCTTTTTGACATAATATTGTAGTCGGCTAAACAGTAAGGAAAAATAAAGATTATGACGATCGGTCAGGATGCAAACTCAATGTTTGATATGAACACTAATATCGTGTGGTCTCATGCCGTTCATGCGGCAAATGCACTTACATCATAATAACATCGAATAATGACAAT
Organism: Abrostola triplasia; assembly: GCA_946251915.1. Lineage (NCBI taxonomy): Eukaryota > Metazoa > Arthropoda > Insecta > Lepidoptera > Noctuidae > Abrostola > Abrostola triplasia. The sequence goes on from OX276423.1 coordinate 7,094,380, forward strand.
TGTTAAAGTAAACTACATGTTACCCACATTTGTTCAAAAAGTTGTGTAGTATTTACTATTATGTACTGATAAAATTATACAACAAGCTTTCATTTAGTATTAGTTTGGGTATAATACTCTAACAAGTATCTCAAGATTTATTGAACCAATTATAGGAATAGATTGCTGGATAGAATTCATAATAATCAAATAAGTATAAGTTTCGTTTAGGAGATGCAATGGCCATCAAATTGACAATGACTTAAGTAAAGACTTGATTATAATGAAGTGCTTGGATAAAGCTTTATTTTCGGATACCTGTAAAATGAAATTTGATTAATGATACTATTATGCTGTCTGGAAGATAAAGACTTATTACGTGTATTCAAAATTATTTGTTGTTTCTGTATTATACTACGAGCGTATAAAAAGTAAAATAATATCTGTGTGACTGTGTTTCTCCTGATATGGGTCCACGCAACTGTATTGATATTCATAAGTCATTATTAATTCTTAATTAATGTAAAATATAACCAATATTAACCAAACAAATAAAATGTTCTTGTACATTTATTATTATATGAAAGTTAAACATTAATGGGGAATTCTCTTTTACTTTCTTTTTACATTGTGTATCAGGACTGGTGGAACATTAAAAACTTAATCATATCAATTAAATCGGCACCGCTCACTATAAGATGAGATCGTTACACGTGCGCGTTTATAAGGAGAAATCAGCACGGAGATATAGTCTCATCATTAAGAGCCATTCGTTAAAACCTACAGACAGTAAAATCTGTAACAAGCAACGTAATAAATGCAATAACAATGAATAAAATGGCAATAATAGCAGGTGAAATCGCGACAGGTCCGGGTCTCGGGTCGTCGTCCGTAATTATAAATAAAATACGGCAACCGTGCGCCCGTGCCGTCGCGCCGCGCCGCCGCGTTGTCGCCCCCGCGCGCCACGCCGCGCCGCACCGTACAGCACCGCACCGCGTCGCCCACATTCCGACACCTAACCTGTATCATTTTACTGACTGTTTTCAGAGCACAATAGTGCATTATTGGCCCTATATGGACTTTACACACTCATTCCAAATTTTGTTTCGAATACAAGCTTACCCACTAATTCAAGGATGCGGGCGTTATATGGACATTGTGTTGTTTAATAAAAAGTATTTTGGCCACTTTATGGTCACTTGTTAGATTAACATATTGTCAAAAATGTAATATTTGTTTCATTGCGCCATATGTTTGTATGTAGGTATATCATCACTCCCATACTTCGTAAAGGTGAAGGCAGATAATGTGCACTTAAGTTTTTAATTAATAATCTTTAGTGGAATAACTGTTAATAGAATAGTTGTCGTACATTGTAGCGTTTTAAGGGGGTTACCTTTGTTCAACAGTGGACACCTTCCGTCTGATGATGGTGATGAATAGAATAACTAAGAAAGTACAATAACCTATAAAGGTCAAATCAAATAAAAAGAATGTCCCATGATTACTTGACTGAGACTCTGCACGAAGCCTCTGGACCACCATGTTACTTTAAATAATAAGGTTAGTATAATACTGATGCAAGTTAATTGTGTATTTTATGGACCATGTTAATTCTTCTGTCAATACTAAGCGACACCAAGCGCAAGAATTCAAGAGTAAGTAGATTAGTTTTTAAGCTAAATACGGAAATAAATGCATCATATTATGACGTGTAAGCGATCAAAACATTTATGTTTGTGTCATACCAGTTGATGTTTATGTATTTGAATGTGCCCAGTCATTACTTAACGCATCCCCTGATGTTTTAATTACACGGCCTTGTTAATACTGTAACAGCGTTATCAGTTATCAGCGTCTAACTCCTACCCAACTGTCGTGCACATGACGGTTAGAAGAGAATTTGTACAAAATATAAAAAGTGGTAATGTCGAGGATAGGGGTAGAGGGTGTGGAGCGGCGGAGCGTGGCAAGCGGCGCGTGCGCAGGACATGCGCGCGCGCCGACACACTCCTAGCACGTGCTGAATTCATCACTTTTTCCACTCACTTTCCGCTAGACGTTGTTAAAAACACTATTGAAGTAACGTTCGCCGACTAAACCGTACGTTGCGTAAACTCTTTGGTAGGTACGGTCCCTGATAACCTTTGCGCTTGCCTCGATGAAGTTAGCGTAGGCGATCTAGTTGTTTGTTCACTGCGGCCACCCAGTGTGCAGATATTATCCTTCATATTTTTACATGTTTTCTTGTTTTATTCGTATCTTTTATGGTCTTTACAAATATATCAATTGCGAAGCCCACGCTGTTGGCCAGAAATAGCACTTTATTATAGACTCGGAAGCGTAGTAATGAATTAAAGAAAGTTTGACAGTGGGTTTTGTTCTGTAAGTTCTGTCTCCGAAAGTTATTTTTAAGTGGCTATTAAGTATTTTCTAAGTTGTTATCAAGTAAATACGAGGCCATTACATAAGGTATATGTATTTCATTCCATTAGATAACTTTGATATCAGTATCTACACATCTTGTCTATTTCTGTTAGAAACAGGTGAATATGCAGCTAAGCGGGTACCCGCATGATTTCTAGAACACATGCACGTAACTTGAAATACAATCGTAGAATTATTGTTTATTCTGCACTTGCCAGGACTTCAGATTATTGGATATTTTAAATTAGATTATATATATCTACCTATATTTAACCGACATAAAAAAGGAGGTGGTTCATACTCATGTATGTATACCTTCGCGTATAGTAACCCAAATATATTATATAGGTGGTCCCGCGATGAAGATCTGATGAAAATTTTCTTTGGGAAAAGCATGATTTTAAATAATGTATTTTTGGTTACGCGATATCTGTCTGCTGATTTTAGAAATTGTTGGGTAACATACATTATATCCCTTATCACAAGTATGGTATAATCGGTGTGTAGGCACTAGTACCTACGTTTGGTTTAAATATTTTCACAAAAAAGGGCAATTCATGAAACTTTCTGGCTAACAGGAAATTTCATTAATTAATTCTTTTACATATAAGTATGTTGTAACAATTATACTAACTATTTGCGATACGACTATAATAAGATTTCTCCATTCGGGTTCCTGGCTGAGTTATACCTGGGTCAAGGGGCTTTTGCTAATAGAAGAATATGGACTGGCTAGCCAAGCAAGAAAATAAAAAATCACGCTCTTAGAACTTAGTGCTCGCTTTCGTACTAAGTATTTATAAATAATATTTGACAAGCGTTTAGTATGCTAACGGGCTACTTCGATATTTCTATTTCTTCGGTATGTGTATATTCTTCAAGAATGCTTGCCGAGTTGAAATTTGATAGTTTAATGTCATTGTCCATAAGCAATCCATTTACCTTGACAGAGATAGTGTCAGCTCGCTCAGCATCATGTTAGGTCTTACGTCCAATTTTGATATAATCTGTAGGTATATAAACATTTTTCTATGTCTATTAGAAACGGCTAAGCCTAATTTTGTCAATACGAATAGAGATTGAAATGGACGGTGGAGCAGAGGACCAGCTTAGATATCGTCACTTGTCATGCGCTTTAATTGGTTCTAAGGATTTGATTACAACAAGGAACACAGATTTGAATGATGAATCGCTTAACATTGACAGTTTTTACCCAACTACGGCGAAGCTGGGGCGAAAGGGTTATGATTTTAGTTATAGGTGGGTAGATTCCAACTCGAACTGCTCAATCACAAGTCCAGTCCGTTGGGTTTTTCGAATTGCTTGCATTTATGGATTGTCATAGCAACATGTCGGGTGACGCTATGATGTCGCGTCAGGTGTTGTCCACGGTGGGTGAGTCCAGCAAGTGCAGGCGCCCGCGCCGGCCACGGTTGAGCGTCGCCGGCAGTTGGCGCACGCGCCGCGCACGCGACAGGTGGACGTCACGCGCCGTTACATTACACCCATGTACTAGACCTGCGGTGTCACACCACTAGAATAGTAATAGTTATCCACATTATGAATGTTACAAGTAAAACCGAATGAGAACGAACTAAAGATTTATTTGCTTACAAGAAGTCATGGGACATCTTGTAGGTTATTGAACCTACTGTAATCTTCAATCAATGGTTCATCCCGAGTACAATAATAAATTATACTTATACTAAAATTAAGAATTATATCTATATGATCAATTTAAACTAACGACGTTCGGTGGAACTAATAACCTGCTTTATTAATTATCTGCATAATACTTTGCCTTACAGAAGCAACTATTTTTTTTATTTCGTGATGGAGATGAAGGAGGTGGCTTTACATTTAAGCCGTTGTATTGACGTTAGTAGGTACTTCGACAAACTGTGGCCTTGCTTACTTTAAGTAGTTGCCACAACTCGTTACATTATCTACACGCATAACAAACGACACATTAAATGTTAATGTCATTTTTTAATACCAATTTTAAATGTTGCAGAAGTGGATCAATCGTGATGTCATGACAAGTACAAATGAGAGTTGTATGTGTGGCGGGTTTTTGACGGTCAGCGATCCTTACTTTTGAGAGTGGACACGCGGCTCGAGGGTCGAAGATGCCCGTCTGAGTGCTTCGAACCAAACCGTTATTATTTTTAATAAAAAAATTAAGTGCGACGAAAGCGCCGACCAATACCACCAAATGTTTGAAGTATTCACGTACACATCATTTATATATTACGTGAGCACCACCAGATAATGTATCCTATACAAATATCTAGGTTCTGAGCGAAATCTGAAGCGTTATATCCAACTTTATAGTTTTCGGAATACGAACATAAATCACATGCCGTGAAGAATGTTTCGGGGAACATGAGTCTCACGATAAACAAGTTCAGTGCGTTGTCTGTACATCTTGAATCTTCAGATTAAGATCCTGCCTGTTTACAAAGATTTTGAATTCCTCGCATCGAAAAAACTCTTTAAAACTCATTACATCACCGTTATGGGCCGATAACAGCGTGAAATTTTGGTAATTGGTAATGTAGAGGTGCTTGCGCAGGTACGGACCTCGAGTACATATGATGAAAATATGCGTGTTTTATTATATATATTGTAATTATGTACACTTGGGTTGGGAATTTCTCGTTTGACACTCGGCATTAAAAGCCCATAGCAATTACACTTTAATATCTTTATTTGTAAATATTTTAAAGTATTATAGCATGGACGGTAGGATGAAAAATATTATTTTGACGTGTAAACCGATCAAGTATTTATTCAGATTATAAGTATAATTTCAGTTTTAACCAGATACAGAGTATGAAGCATGTCTATCTAATAAGGACGCACCCATTTTCATCAAATCAGTTTTTTTTCTTTTGAGTATTGCGTTTATGGTTTAAATCTACATCCAATACAATAAAACATTTCACATATCAACACCGATAACATAAAATTTCTTATAGGTTTATAATTAAAATGGATCATAATTATAAAATATCATGTCTGCGGTATTCAATTTTTTATCGAGATCAGGATTAAAATGTTTCTACTACACGTACTACACTTCACCTACCATCTGAAATATTTGCGCTCGCATTACAAATTCCGTAGCGTAGTCGCATTGGTATTTAAAATACCGTATTGAGTGAGTCGCTGGCAGGCGTCGGTGTCCATTACGTTATAATCAATCATCGCGTACGTTCAGGTTTCAATCTGCTTTGCGCCGCTTTTGGCCAGGCGAGGCTTTCGACACGGGCGCAATCAATATAGCAGATAAGTGCGATAAGATCCGACGCAGCCTCGCGGCCGTCGTCGTCGTTTTGCAGCGCACTTCCGCGCCCCGCGCGCATCTTCGCGCATCCTCTTCCCCTCCTCACAGCTAGCCAAGACATCTTCATCTCAAACACCTCTCGCAACGTTCACACTGCTATCAAACAAATAAATAAGGACTTCATCTTTTAAACTACCGTTGGTTCCTATCTATTACTATTTTATTTAGATCTTATGTTTTCTGAGCGGTTTTAGATGACAAATGTACACCGACGACTAACTGCGCCTATTAATTAAAACACAAAAGGCTAGCCCCCTATTGAACTAGAATGCACACACATCTGTCTAGGTATCTCCAGGACTACAGGCCTGATGATATTACCTACAAAGTGTTTGTAGGGCACATATACAGATCGAGCATGTTTCTGATGTCACGATTCTGTGAAATGTTAACTAAGTACAGTCACTGCCACACACTAATAGACAAAGTTGTAATAATACTTGCGGTGCCCACCTGTAGCGCAATTGTTGTTGTTTTATTTAGTAAGATAAAACAATAAAACCTATGAAACAGACAGAAGGTGATTCAACGTAGTGTTTACTCTAAATAATACCGTACAATAAGCCATTAATGAACATATTAAAAACACCAGAAAAGTGTTCACGTTTCTAAAATTTCCCAATTATCGTACTCAACAATTGTAAAAAAAAATGGAATCCACCGTAATACGACGTAAGTGCATGGCAGTAGCGCGTGCGCAGTGTGATGTGAAGTGCCCTTAACGACTTAAGTGTTGATGTGCGGGAGTGGGATCATTTATTATTTTATCGTATGATTGAATCTTGTTTTTGATTCAATTCATGTTGCAGACAGACATATCTCTGATATTCTTGAAACTACACTGATTCAATTTATATTCAGGCTTATCCTTTCATACGTTTAAAATGCAACGGTACATATGCATGTTCTTCAAATTAAATGCGTGTTTAATTTTAACATATAGTTCTGTAAAAGATATGATTTATTATAATAAATCATATCTCCATCAATCACCAAAATGTACCTATCTCACTTAGGTACCTATATAAAAAATGTATGTAAGTAATTTCGACTTTCTATATCAGCCCAGTATATTGCGAGATAGTCGGTGTTCGTGACAAACGCAGAGTGGTAGTACAGACTCCTCACCAGATATGGTGATCAATAGGTTCATTACGTTATATGAACTGCGCATGTGTGTGTATGCGATATCGGTCGAACCCACGTACCTACGTAGCTCCGACTCTAAACATAAGTATGTCGCGAGTGGACGAATGTATCACGCTGCGTGTTTATGTGATCATCATTTATATTGAAGCAGGCATGCGGGCACAGGTGCGCACGCGCCAACTTCGCACAGGTAGCCCCAGCGACTCACACCTCACAACTTCTGTCCACCTGTGTTTATAAATGCTGACCAACATCACTAAAACTAAAGATCAACAAAAAATTATTAGTTCCACAGATGTCACTGATTAACACTTAACCCAAGGGCGCCAGAAAAATAACCAGTACAATTATCTTTTTATCGTGACGTTTCCGTATTATACTATATGTACAAATTAGGTATATTCTAAACTGTGTGCTATACTACAAGTACGAACTATTTACCTTCCTAGATTTCAAAAGGTTATTTAATAATAGTCGAATGAGATAATTAGGTGCCTACCAACCTCTTAAATAACAATGAGAAATGTTGTTTGAAGTCGATTAGTAATGGAAACTATCCATTAATGAGCGACATGAGACGGCTGCTATCGTCGACAATAAGTTACACGAACATTAGTAAACTAGGGAGTAATTGCGGAGGCGGGCCGATTTCCTAGCTAGTGCTGAAGCAATTAATACTCGCAACGTGATCAACAGTCGGTTCCCTCTTCACTATACTTTACAGATCGACGTCCCAATATACAAATAACTAAATTATTGATATCTGCAACTAATGTACTAAAGGCTAAAACCATAATACTTAAATGCCATTAACCCTAGTTGGTAGTTACGTACATAAACACCATGTTGGTTGGAACCTAATTAAAGGACAGTTTAAAAAATACGTAACTGTTTAACGATACAAAAGAACGAACAGGAACTAAGGTGATAAGATGACTTGACACGTTATTTAAACTTGAAACAGGTCCATACGTCCGATTTTTTTATTCGTTGTTTGATTGTTTTGTCGGCGTAGTTCCATCCCGTTTTTGCACAGGGACACAAAAAAGATTGCACCATATGGAGTCTTATCGTCTCTATAATAGGCTGTTTAATGAACAACGAAAACATATGGCCAATTAATTTCTGCTAGGTTTTTAAATGAACACATTTGGAACGAATTAGAAAAGTGCAGTAAAATGTTAGGTAAGCGTTTTGTATAGAACAACCCAACATGGAACAACCGGCTTACGTGATTGTGGTAAGTTAGTTTTATTCTAACGTCAGTCACAAACTATTTGCTGGTATTCCATACATTGTAGATCAAACGGGAAGTTACGACCTTGAATAAATTTCTGCACCTACAGTGCAAGACACATTCGGCTGTTCACACAGTTCGTAACGATTAATCGTATTTGTTATTCAATTTTCCCCGTATTCAAAAGCGCGAATAAATATGCGTGGTAAGTCACAACCTGCTCAAAAGCGGGTTTCTCGACGCGTTGAGGCGACCATCTGGTGGGCGAGAGCTTTTTTTATTTTCCAAACGTGTCGTCTTGGATTCTCGTTTTTTGCACTGGCTGGCGCTCGCTCCTTTTCTTTTTTTATATTGCTGAGTTGCAGTTAACAGGTGGCTGGCTGTGTGCAGGTGAGACCTGAGATTTTAACTCGCGTCAGGTTCACCTGAGTGTGAAAAATTACGCGTGCTACCAGTCCAATTAACATGTTCCATTTTTTATTTACGTAAAGGGTAAATAATCAAATTACACATTTTTTCAATATGGTCCGATTTTGGTCTTTGTGATTTTAAGTAACAAAGCCTACATATATGACAACTAGGTACTAGTTATAATATGGTATTTTATGAACAATGATATATCATTAGATTGTTGTTAGAACCATTTTCCACACCACCACATTCTTTACTACCCTCTTACTTAAAAAAGAAGATAAAACGTCATGGAAGTTTTCCAACTCTAGTCTTTTGACATCTCTATTCTTTAACATGCATATAACACTGACTGCGTTTAACCATTGACTGACAGGTAATGCCCTCAATGTTTAATCATTCTCCATTTTTATAAGTAAGGGGGATATCATGCGGTATTTCGCTAACAACTTAAATAGTTTGTAACAAATTAGACAGAAGACTAGTGCATTTCTGACTGAGATATATTTCTAGCCTGGTCCTGGTCAAAAACACAAATGTACGACGGTGCTGTCGGATAAGTGAACTATCTTCTGACCTCCACGTACAGCTCTACCACACTTAAATTAAACCAGGAATGTTTACTTAAAGTGCTGATCGTATAGGTAGGTACTATATGTAGTACCTAGGTACTTGTTTTACCTACATAATGTAAGGACCTTTTTATAAAATATCATAAGTCTAACTTAAAGTTTAGAAATCAGATGTTACTTTTTGACACAGTCACTAATGTATCATCAGTGTAGTCACACAGAACCGACTGAAGAGCTCTGTAAGCACAATATTAAAGGGTTAGAAATATTTTAATAGGTTTCACTTTAAATAAGCACTTACTTAATTACTTACCTACATCAACTAAAGGAACATATTTATTGGTGCTTTGGTTTAAGATATATTGGATCCCTCTTGCAGATTAATTAACGTTCTGTTTCACATAGAAGCTGCCAGTAGAAGGTCCGAATGTTCTATACCTTACATTATGAATGTAATTATTTCATGTATGGTATTGTAAAATTAGCTAAGCAAAATCAAGTGTCAATCAGACAGCCACAGTTATTGTATTTTCATCTACATATAACCGCACAACTCACTGAAAACCTAATATGTTCACAGTATGCAATCATTTTAGCGTTGTCTTATGTAATATGTGCAACAATTAACAGATTTATAATCTGCAATGTTGGATCATTCATCATCTTTGGGTTTGGGCTTAACCTGTATTAGTGTGGACTTATGTGAAAGCTTGAAAAATTGTGCCTATTACAGAGAGCGCTCTCAATAGGCTCGCAGACCTGCACCGTTAGACTCCAGATCACGACGCGGCGGATTATTTGAGAACACAAAGAGATCGAGTGCCGAGCGACGGACGGACACAATCACTCATAGCGTTGCGTTTGTCATAGAGAGCGAGCGCGACAACGACGCGTCGATCACCGGCCGACACGCTTTGTCAGCCTGCTCCGATTTGTTAACTGCTCGAGACTCGACAACTTGAGACCCGCTCCGACTCCGACCCACTGACAAGCGTGCGTAAATATTTCACCCGATAACTTTAACATCTACATTTGATAGAAAACTACTTACAAGTGTGCACAGCTCTATGGACCGCTCGCTTCGACTCGGAATCGTAGTCACCGAATAATAAATCCTTCCAATCAGAAGTCGGTTAGATGTGAACTTAAGGTGAATAATAAGGAAAACTTGACTGGCTGATTATTTCGAAACCATTTCAGAAACTTTCTACCGAGCCGTAGCCATTCGGATTGTCCGCGAGAAGGCTGTAAAAATCGTTCACCCATAAAGTGAAATATAGGTTAAGATGGTCTCTCTCAAAAATTCATTCAAAGTACCGTAATCTCGTCCTTTTATTTTGTAATTTCTTCTTACCACCAATTTTGAGCAGTCGTTTAACATTTTAGGGCTCGTTTTATGGTCTTGTGTCTGATGAACATCCTCTTTTATTTCTTGTTTTGACTCCACGAATACGACTGTTGACCGCTACAATGCGTGTCTTACTCGTGCTTGGAAACATCAATGCAACGCTACTGCTTTATTTATTTTCGAAAATTATTAAAGGTGTAAATACTAACACTTATAGGTAGGTAAACAATGTCATTTATTATACAGACTTTGTAAATTGTAATACCTTTATGTCCTCAATGCTAGAAGTCAATTTGATGATATAGGTATGCGATTCTAGTCGTGTAGTCTGCACTCCAAGGCAATATTGTAAACAGACGTTACGCCGGTAATTTTCGGAAGTTGACACGAATGTTAAGAAAGAACAATAGGTTTGTTAGTTTTAGCGAGCTCAGATGAGGCGGTTGGCGCGTGCGCTGGCGGCATATTGTCGGGGCGGTGTTCGGGAGCCACGCGCCCACGCAGCCGCACCGCCGCCGCCAGGAACAGCGCCTTGTCCGTGTCAACAGTACGATGCTCAACCGCTTAAATATCTTACTTTCACAATTGTAATAAGCGAACGTCAAGACCTCATCATGTTGAACAACAATAAGGCACGCGTTGCTGTCGGCCACGTGCACTGCGACTTACATGCCGCGAACATTGCCGCGATGACTTTTAGCATCGGATGATACATACCAATAAATCTATGTACGCCATGTTTAGCAACATTATTAACTTACTCCAGAAAATTTAAACTCTGCTGCGGTGGCCAAAAGCTTTCCGGAACGTATTCAGGAATTCTTCTATGAATCCACTAATTAAGTAGTCAAAGGAAACATCTTGATGAAATCTGAACTTCTGAATTGATTAGGTAGTCTATATACAATGAGATACGGTGGTGGAGAAAATGAATGATCCTTCTCAAAATGTGAAGAGGCCTTAGATCTTAGTATGAAATATTAAATAGTTCCTTGTAGGAAGTTTCTTCTGCTATATAAAACTTCTGAGAGCAGGGTATTATAGCAAGATAATAAGAAAATAAGTACCTTCTAAATACGAAAGACAAATGCAATAAAGGCCAACAGTTAACAAACCCGGCTGAATGGTAAAGCTCCTAAATGTCTAGGTCTAAGAAATAAATCCACAAGCTTTCTCAATTATGTATGTACTTATAGTTCTTTACTAATACATTCTCCACGGAGATATTATTATATTATAATTTTGATGGCTGGCATGATAACTATAGCGTTTAAGATATGCAAATAAAGAACTTTCATTTCGTTGTCGGAACAATGGTGATGTATTCGCGGGGGTTTGTCTAGTTGACAGTGTAGATAATAATGCGATGAATAATAATAGTGTGAAAGCACAGTAATTTTACACTTAGAGTTTTATTATTATCAGGAATACAGTGCAAATTCATAATATAACTATTGATTTTAAACCTACTAATAAAATTCCTGTAATAGAGTTCCAAAGAATAGTTAGCGTAGCACGCACATAGAACAAAAGTAATATAGACATAAAAACCCCTGAAAATCTGATAATAACCGTATTACTAATAGGAATATTTGTTGGAATTTTTGGATGGTATGGGGTCAATATTTAGCTGTGGGTTATTCAACTGTTATAAAAAATCTTGTATGTGTTTTGGATGTTCATCTGTTAGCTTGGAAGATCAAATTAATAAATAAATAAATCGTAAAATATGATGGTATGTAACTAGTTACATATATAGTTGTTTTTTTGTTATTTTTTCGCGTTGTTACAACAGTAACATAGATCCTGGCCCTGACTGCTCAGAAACATAACGTTCTGCTAGGTAGATACCTGAAAATATAACTTTACTTACCCTACAAAACAGTCATTAAGGGCAAAATTTTCTTTTGGTCAGATCAGAGGGACCTTCCTATTTTCATCACAATACCTACGCTGACTACAACTTATAACCATGTTATTAACGTATCACCTACTCAAAGAGTTTACCTAAACATTATAATCGTGTACCGCAACAATGGAATTAGAATAATGAAATGTTGATCATTAAAGCCCCGGTAGAGCGCCGGTCACGATACATGACACAGTGCGAGCACATCTCGCCACGCCCGTTTCCTTCGGCGAACAAGTGAGTGCGCTAATGAAGCTCAACTAAATATTCATGAAACCAGTCATGGCTCTACGCGCTCCCAAAACTGGAAGTTAACATTACCGCACGTAGTACTCTCTACAAAAGGACGTCGGGGATGCGCGCTGCAGCGCCCGTGTCTAACAAATGCCTACACATGACATGACAGAAACAACCACTACTTAATTGCCAGCACTTTTTATGGGTATCGATAATGCTTCAAATAAAGCGTATTATTCTATAGAGATAAAACTAAGACTTGTTTAATTTGCTACTGAGCATAAATGATGATTTATGTATCTTCGATATTTTACACCAGGCATTGCTTTGTGTACTTTTGAACATTAGCGTCCTTCAATCAGCGCTAAGAAAGTAGGAAATAATCCCCTCAATAGTGTTCATTTTGAGGACCTTAGATGCCCAATGCCTTATTACTAAATTCATAAAACATAATTTAATACATGCAAAATACCAGTGCAGTCTAATCTACAGGACAAATTATAATGCACAAATTGTATAAATACCACCAGTCAAACATTTCATGGGAGATGAAGGGATCGAGGCAATACTTTTCTGCATTACTCTGATGCAGGTACAATTCTTATCCATCAATAATAAAACTGCCTAAGAGTCCTCAAGTCCTTTAAGTCACTACTGCCTGAAATCATGTAAACACATTGGTTCATCTGATATTTTATCCCTTATTTCCAACAATGTAAAAAATTTGAGGCCCAACTTTCTCCATCAACATAATGTTACGGATAACATAGTAGGTTGTAGGTGTAGGTGAAGAGCTAAGGTGGACTAAGAAATAAGCACTCAAGATTGCAAATCAGCACAGAGGTCGCGCGGTCTCGCACCGTTGACTTGAATGACTCATAAACACCTTGATTTACTGAACACACTGGAGATTTGTAGTGTATTAATTCCAATGTCGCTGGCCGGAAGATATAACTGAGCCGCAACATCGCTAGAATGTTTACACTCAATCAACGTTGGCCCTAGTGCAGACAGCCGGGCCGCTAAACTCACGTGTTAACTCACACCAACAATGACGTCATATTTGACCCGACATAAGCAATCGTTAAGTTACGGGTGGCACGAGCTCGACTGATCAACATAAAAATCTTATCTTTATTATCTCATTGAAAAACGAACGCGAGTAGGTAATACATCTATAAAAGAGACAATATTTATGACCATGATTTATTGTTGAAATATTTTTACATGTCGTATTTTTGTGTAATCCATCGTAAATGGTTTTACATGCCGTGCTTGGAATCGTTTACAAGATATCATAACACAGGTGGTACAATCTATACATGTTACAACAAACAATAAAACCGAGCGATGCGATGTATCTTCGTCTCTATCAAAAAGGAATGTGATAAAATGTTGCAATCATTTCTGTCCAAAACGATTTTAATTTATAATACTCTTTATTTTGATTCAGATTTGTTGAATTCGACAAAACTTCAAATTTATCTGATTCTGTTGCGTTAGTGTTAAATGGTTCATCTTATAAAAAATGAACAAATACAATCAAATCATTGTATCTACAATTCTACATTTTTTTTCTCAAAGACTTCTTTATTATCAGCTGTTAAAAACGAAGATATGAAAGCCGTGTGTATTAAAAGAAAATCAGGTCAAAATTATAAGCTGACCTGTAGCGGTCACAAGTATATCTACTTAAAAAAGATATTCTTTTCGTGAGCAGCCCTAAAGCACGCACGTTAAATTGGAGCGTAATGCTCATATTAATTTTATTACTATTAAAGGGCAAGCCGCAAATCAGCGATTGTAAAAGCATACTATGTAAGGAGAGCATGATCATACAATATGACCCGTGCGTGCATTAAAGTACTGCATCTTACTTATTTTAATATAAAGCAACCTGCTTTTACAAATGCAATACATAATAAGCATGTAAGAAATGTTATAATTTTTAAGATCTTTTTGTAAAAACTAGCCTGTCTCACCCGTCTGTTCCAGGGTGTTGAGCAAGGCGGATAAAATTTAACAAAACACGGAAATGTTACTCATATACATTTTGTAAATGTATTAATACCGCGGAGCGTAGCTTAGTCGTCTAAAGATATCGTTGTCGTCGTAAGGTTAACGGACAGCATTGCACTTAGAGAGCATAAAGTTACAGGCTCAAATCCAGCCAGGTTACAATATAAGTAACATTTTAAGGGTATTAGTAAGTATTTTTTTATTAGTTATTTTATGACAACATTGATTTATTTTTAATTAACTGACTTCAAAAAATGAGGGTCGTTTATGTACCTATACGGCGCGTATTTTTTGTCTTTTTAAAAACGCCGCCCTACACTAGGAATTTCTCCTGTCGTGTTTGCGTTTCACAAACATGAAATATCACATACACAAACACTCAGATTCGGGACAAACATCCGTGGTTCGCACCAAGTTTTGCCCCGTGCGAGAGTCGTACCCGCAACCCTTACTTAGCGCAGCAGTCCAATCGCTTAACCACTGCCCTAATCAAGTCAAAGGTTTTATTTTTTGCTTGAAACGTTATGGTTGCGAGGTGCTCCCATAGTCGCCAAGTCAGGATCCGATGATGGGAACCCGAGGAACTCGCAGAAAACTATCAAAAATTGCAGAGCTTTTTTCACTTTTTAATTAGTGTTTTTTGAAAGCGGTTTTTAATATTTCTCATATTTAAAAAAAAAATACTTTAATACCTATGTGTCTCTTATATGGATATAAAAAAATCACACGGGACTCAGGCGTTACCTCACAAATAGTGACCGGAGAATTAATAATAATTACTTAGACTTGAAAATAACTTCCCATTGTTGAACCCTTCAACTTGTACGTAAACTTAAGTCTAACTGAAAGACTGAAAGAATGAATCAAATTGATTAAATAAATTCTGTCTAAGTATGAATAGGAAGAGATTGTCTTCTAGTTTCCTTGAACGTTTACGCGTCTTTTGTAAGTAATGTATAACATTTTATACGATGATATAAATCAATCAATCTAAGTTAATGTATCTCCCAGGTACCAAGAGACTGCACGGTGTGTTCTACAACTAATTAATGCAGCGGACGGCCTCTAAATTTTATTTAGACTGATTTATAGGATTATAATTAAATTTATACAATGATACCGTGTATACTAACATAGTGTAATAACTAATTACAAAAAAGATAACTTGCTACGAATCTATCACCATCATAGCTTTAACTACCGTTAATAGGTATCAACCTGTATGCTAATATAAATGTTAAAATTACTTTCCATTTCGACAAGTAATGTATAACACAAACGCCGGCCGTGGCGAGTACCCGGCTCTGTTCCCCACATCATAACATTTTACGTACTTCGTGAAATCTAGTCAACAATCTACCTCCAGCAACATTACCATACCTAAAATAACCTCGTGAATTATGCAATGTTTTCTCTTTGTGCACCGTTGCAAGTGAACATCCACATGTGACGTGACGCAACCAGCTCACGTTAAATATCAATGGATGCGTAGTTTTATCTCTTCCACGAATAAAAATATCAGCATAAATAAATTAATATACATATTTTCCCTTTAATAACTGTGATGCATTGTGATCGATGGTCGTCTTATATCACAAACGCCTGTAATTATTCAGATGAAATCAGACAGTTAAGTCATTATGGTGTGACTAATATGCCTGTGGAAATCTGTGCGCCGCACAAATTATAACAAGCCGTAATGAACAGCACTGATATGTGATATAAATACCAATGGTGAAGGTCCCTGAAGTTAGACATTCGTTAGTTTCTGTCGATGGCTTCGTTCGATATTACAATATTTGTTAGTTATTCAAAAATATTCGCCCTCGTTATTGACTGTAGCGGCGGCGTGAGCTATTATTGCCAGTTGCTCGAGGAATTCAGTTATAGCGCTATTGATCGACATCTATTTGGGTTTTAAACTTAAAGAACAGAGCAAACACCCATTATTATATTAGCGTGTAATAAAAACGAGTCGTGAACTCTATCCATCGTAGTTTAGTTAAAACCGTTATAAAGATCACGGTCAATCGTCCTACAAAGCATGGGCATAGAGTTAAACTACCTGTGTGCCTTTCTAAATATTCTAAATTATTGACTTATCATGTGTAATAAAATATATGTAACAAGATAAAACAATATATTGCCTATATAAGTACTACCGCGACGAGATCGTATTGTTCTTTTAAGAAAGAAATGTTTGCACATTATAAATACAACATAATCTCATATTATGTACTTACGTGCCAGTACCTATCTCCAAACAAATTATTCTTAAAGCCATGAGACGTTGCATTTTATAAATCTCTGCAAAACATTCCACGACAGGTTCATACAATACATTAGGATTATAGGACCACTACCTTAAACATAGTTCGAAGTGTTAGTACCATTGTCACTATTAAAATGACGGAGGGATGATTTTTACGAGTGTCAATAGGCATTAAGTACGCGCCGCCATGTTTATAGAGCCGTAGATTCAGATTAGGTGCCATTAGTAAAGAGCGGGACTGGACGCGGCTCGCACGCTCCGTATCATTAGCGTCCATAGCAAACAACATTACAACGATAATAGCTCATGAGACCGGTTCTTATCGTGCAATTGATAATGTCTTTTTATATCGTTAAATTTATTTTGTAAATTATCTAGTTTATTCAGCCTGAAGTTTCCTACTATTAACTAGAAAAATTTACCACTTAGAGGTTTGGCGAGGATGTTAGATATAATATGCTGTTGACTACGGGATATGCAAAATTATAGGCATATCAGATCATCATTATGGCAGTTTACATCAATGATCATAGATTTTAGATCATGATCATGATGATCAATTCTTGCGATTTTGTTCACTTGTTATCGTTATGTGTAGAACTAAATTGCCGACAAAAATGGAACCTCATTTATTTAACAGAAGGCGAAATTAACTGCACAAATAAACGCAGAATGGAGACGTTATATTAATACAACTTATTAAGGAAAATCTCTTTCCTTACGGAGATAACTGAACTCTGGGGTGTCTCTTATTTAATCACGTGAAAATAAGTACTGTTACATTTTCTCTGGTAAGATATTACACCGGCGCTACTCGAATGTCAGGAGAAAGCAGTGCATAGTGTCAGCCGCAAACTCGACTCGTGTCGCTTGTTGTTAATTAGCTAGTGTAGGGTGTCGGGAGCGACCGGCGCGCCGCCCGGTGGTATCCGACCGCACGCTGCAACGGTTACCTGCGGCCGCCCCGACCGCGGAACGTAACGCAACACCGCAACCTTACTGCGATCACTGCTAACTATGCTACGCCGATGCTTCCTGAAAGTTTTCCTCTTTTCCACCAAGAGCTTTTCCTCTTTTCCAATCCATCCATCATCAATTTCATGTTTCTATTCTTCATTGCAAATAGTGCAATAAACATTACTTCTACTATAATTTAAGGACATCTCGTAACTCATTTAGCCTGCTTTTGGAGCTGTAAACTGACAGCTAATATTATGCAAATTCAATCAGCCTGCATGTTGATAGCGCAGCTAACACATCACTCGTAGCGGTTACGAAAAGGTACTACATAACTCGACTTTAACTATGTTAATCGTCAAGTAAGAATAAAAATACTTCTTCAGCCCATTGCAGTTCACTGCTGGACATAGGCCTCTCCCAAGGTACGCTTCAGAGACCGGTCTGCTGCAATATGCATCCAGTCGCTGCAGACCGGTGAAAAATCACTTATCTCTCTTATAATACTTATCCCACATAGTAAAATATGTTGAATCTTGCTACCAAGATAAAGACTCGTAGGTACCATCTCCAGGATTTTTTTACACCAAACCCTTAATTTTCTCACATTCCACTCATATGTAGTATGTACGGTAATCTAACCCTTAGCATATTAAACCAAGTATTTAGCTACTGTGGTCATTACAATACATAAAGACTTATATTGCGTGAACGAGTTATAAATATTGATGTATGTTATCCTAATGAATTGATCTGATACATTCTTGTTTCCAAATTACAAATAATTTGATACAAACGTGGTCTCTAAATTCTGTTCTCGATTGTGTAAGCTCATCTGTTCTTTGTTAATTTTCATCGAAGCATATTTTAAAATTAATGATAGGTATACACAAATGAGTTACGGTTAGATATCTGTAACTTCTTTTGTGTTAAAAGCGTGTATCGTGTTAAGTAACAAAGTTGGCTAAGTCACGTTTAACTTTATCGATACGGCATCGCAAAAATTACGCAACCACAAAACAATCATGTTTAGATTGTAAAGAAGACGAACGGAGTCACTGATTCTGTTTACTTGTGTTTATTCTATTGTTATATTAAAGAAATGTTTACTCATCCTTTACAACTCTTCGTTAGCACATGCATCGCTTAATCTACCTGCCGTTAACCAGCTACTACGTAAGCACTAATAAGAATGGAATAAGAAAAAGACTCAAATTAAATAGCCTAGAAGTTATTACTGTCAAACGTGATGTTAAATACATTCAGAATTTAAACAAAGCAATAAACTATATTGTTATATTAATACCATTGGGCTACCGCTACAACTAAACAAAACTAAATCAGTACCTACTTCTTCAGTATTTTTACTATTACTTAAAATATTTGACGGCAAACGTAATATTAAATTATATTAAATTTAATAGGATATAAACCATATACGGACTTATACCATACAGCTGTGTAAACAAATAGAAGGCACGAAAAACCTTAAAGGTATTGAGCGTTAATAGCGACACTAAAATATACAAATATTTTAAAAAGGCCATAAATTAAATAAGTCAATATTAATTCCATTTGTTGCTTATATTTCTAATAACATAACTCAGTTGATAGCAAAAAGAAAAAAACCAATAACACTTGCGAAACTGAACCTAGAACAAAAGACATCAACGACATAAAAAATACCAACCAAAAATAAACTGTACAGAATAATATTTATCTGATCATTATTACAATTTGTCCGGAATCGTTATAAAAAGTATCTAGTCCACTTCGTTTAACGATGCTAGTCTATTTCCCACATAGTTGGAGGTCCGTACTAGAAGAAATCGAAGGTGGTTCGGCATAAATCGTGGGAAGATCTACATAGTTAGCAGGCGCGGGATCGGGTCGGCGCGTGTTACTGCGCCTGCGCCGCCGCCGCCGGGGTGAACGTCTCACTTAACTGTTCTGTGCACCTGAGCACCACACCGCCCGCCGCCGCTACTTACAACCCACTTCAACGTGTTAATCCATCACCAATTAAAGTAATCTATTTTGTTAATCTCTTACATCCCGCCT
This sequence comes from Abrostola triplasia, assembly GCA_946251915.1. Lineage (NCBI taxonomy): Eukaryota > Metazoa > Arthropoda > Insecta > Lepidoptera > Noctuidae > Abrostola > Abrostola triplasia. The sequence continues at coordinate 7,114,310 of OX276423.1, forward strand.
GACAAAAACATTAAGTATTTTATACTCTTATAGTTTAATTATAATTTACAAATCAAAATAATAGTTGCTTTTACTTAGAAGCAGTATTAAGACTCAAATAAACTTTATTAGCTAAATAAAGCTACAAGAATTTACTGGGGGATTATCACATTAAATATATGAAATTATAAACTTAGGTAATAAATGTTGGTAGGTATGCCACCATTTTAAATCTTTTTGAACAAGAGGGTACTGATCATATAAACCGTAACAACATTTAAATCTGTAGCAACACGATATCTACACATTGAACAAGGTGATAAATCCTACGTTAGATAGATATGTATCGAAAAATTATGTGCGTCGTGCCGGCACAACAATCGAACATCGGCGCTTTTGAGACGTCGTTCCACAAATACTTGGAACAAATATTTTTATAATGAACATACGTTACATGTTTCCTATAAATACTGGCAACTCTTTATATAACAGGTCGTAGGTATGTGAAGGTGTTTGGAGATCAAAACGAGACTGTGAATGTAGGCTATCGGTGAGCATAAACAACACGACTCTTTGTCTCGGTTCTTAGAAACTAACGAAATAAAATCTGAATACCATGTTTTTTACAATGTTGCTTTAAACTAGCTTATGCGCCTGTCAACGTCCTAAAATTAATAGGTGTTATTAATTATAATGTTCAATGTAATTAGTTATTTTCTGTAAAAGTGGAATATTAGTTGTGTCGTTTTATAGGAATTATTACAATGTTTGCTAATTAAAATAAGGTTTTATTTTTAATTAGGCACATGCATACTTCGTGAAAACAATAAAGTATTTATTTATGATTCCATATGGACCATTGACGTTGATTTAGATTAAAACACACCGTGTATACTCCTTACACGTGTAGCAACTATTATCTAATCAAAGTCCATTTTAAGACAATACATACAAGGTTGCGCAACATCGTAACATAACCATAAACAGACACCAAACACATTCGTAGTCAAGGCTAATTCCTAAAAACCAAACAATGTAGGTAAAGCTTGCCAATGAAGTGAATTGTAGATCGATTGAAAATAGATCGTGTGTCAGCGATCGGGAGGCTTCGGGGCATGATCATCGGTCCACGAGCGCACGCGCACGATCTACGTACCGGCCCCCGGCCCCCGGCGACACTCGCTGTACACAACGTTACATTCCTAACTATTCTGCTAAAGTTCAAGCAAAAAATATTGTCCAGTTACCAACTTCGGCAGTTATATGTTAAGTAGGTACTTTCTTAAAGACATTATTTGATGGATCCAAATTCAGAATAATTTGCTTTGTGATTACATTATGGGACAAAGCTTTGACAAGGTTTTAATATACATCCTCTAATAACTCTTGTACTACTCTACTTATACAGCTATCTGCTTTGACGCCACTTTTGTTTTAAACTGGGGATCACAAATGTTTACGAAAATCATCATGTACCGAGAAGGTGAACTACTTTTTCTATATTTTCTCAACTTACAAAAACAACCTACTTTCCTATAAGTTAAACATATATTTTTGCCTTAAATGGCCACTATTCTTCAAATTGGCGCTTTTGGACAACGAATTTTATTGGTGAAAGTGCATTTTAAGAACAGAAAATAAAACGATTCCCACTGACCTTACCTATTGTTTGGAGTGAAACAAAGGAGATCGAAGTAATCGCTACATAAACACGCAATTAATGATTTCTAAAATAATAATTTATGTTGTGAAGGGGTAGCCATCTATCTCGTTTAACAATTTGTTGCTTGTAAATCACAGTTTTACGATGTTATCGTTCATGTTTCATAGAATAAGCATTTGCAGATGAATAACTTATCAGGATTCTTGAAAATTTAACAACAATTAAGTATCTACATAGATGAACCGTTTTTAATATAGTTATGTTTCTGTGCGCGGAGCTTGCAAACAATTCAATGTATTATCGATCTTACAAATCAGCTTTTACATATCTAAAGTTGACATTAATAAATCTCCGCCACCTTAGCTGCCTGACATTGAATTATGGAAACACAAGGCGCCAGTTGTGCTTGACATACAGGTAAACCGTAAGTACAACATTATGATGAAACATAATTGCCTATTTCATCCAAATGTCCGTCTAAGGTGTCCAAATGTAATTACCAAAAGTCAAAATGGTCCCGCCCACGAGTGCTCTCCCGCGCCGTGAGGTCACCTTCACTGACAACCTGCTCACAAAACCAAATTACACCACTATATTTAGTGGACTGCTTTTTGACTATTATCTTTATTGTACGTTTGAAACGTAAAGGCTAATTTTTGTTGGTATTGGCAACATACATACACGTAAGATGTATGTTATCGGTTAGTCTGTTTGTTGCTAAACATTCACTATTGTACATTATCATATTTGTTTTATGGAATTTATTTTACAAGTGGGTTGGTACTTTAATTATACTAAGTATAACTTATTACCAATTTCAAAGATTTCTCCTTACATATTTCATTAATTAATTAATATTATCACGTTGCGCTTTTCGTGAGTGTTGCCTTTATCTAAAGATTAGCATGCATACATTTCCAGAATGGGTGATCTCACATAAAGCAAATGCACAGAGTGGATGGAGCGCGTAACTCCGGTGGAGTGACAAGACAATAATTGTAGTGGGCCAGTGTACGACGCTCCGCGTATATCTAGCGAGACAAATTTACGTTTGCACCGATGATAGACAAACAATTCAACCACAAACCTTGCTATTCATTGCACTTGGAATTCTGTAATAAAACTTCATTTGTCGAAATACTATCACATTAATTTCTAAGTACTTAGATAGATTATACCGATTGCGAAGATAAACAGGAGCAAGCAATGTATTATGTAGAAGAGATATATTAATTTAGATTTTTTATTCAAACTAAATACATAATAATATATCTACGTATCACATTGAATAAATAATTCATAGGTAATATAAACCGACTACAGGTTAATAGACAAACACGATCTAATATACAAACAGTCATTGCACTCGGCAATATAATTTGACATTCTTCGATTCAGCGGCCGCTCCAGTCAGTTCCATCAATTAGAGTGAGCATTTAATCGGATAATGATGACAGATACCTAATAATCTCGAGACCGTTAAATATTTAAGGCGTTTTAAAATAATAATGGCTGACATTAGTCTCTGCTAGAAGTGAATTATTATTTATTATAATACTTTACGTCTTTTTAATCTTCTCGTTTCATGCAGCGTCAACTTAATAACATTCGAAAGTATTCATTTTATGACGATGTGCTAAGGATATAAATGTCTTTACGAAAGTAAAAACAAGATCAATAAAATCGTATCTGTTATTTATAACAACATCCTGAATATCCTGATTATGAAACGTAGTGTTAATTATCTGCAAGGTTCAGTTACTTTTACGCTAGTGGAGTGTTTTCATGAGTCATAGGGAAACCTTTAACAATCGGTTCGATTAGATATTTAATAAGATGAGTAAAATTGGTTATAAAACACGCATCCTGAGAAAAACTAAATATGAAGGTACCTTTAGAAAAGGTAGCAGCATTATTTTCATTGAATTAATAACGAAAATATTTCAATAATAAAACAACAATGATGGATACATCGTAAGTGGCATTTATATTACTACCAAACGTTTACTCTAACCATTTAGTTGTTTTATTTTTAATAACAACCCTAACAATAAAGATCGACTAATGGCAACCTAAAAACACCGGCCATTTACTTTTTAGATCACAGCTTAAAACATCACGACATTGTCTCGGTTGAAAAGTAGATCGTATCATTGCATCAGTGAGTGGTGCGGAGTGCGCGGTAAGCTCCCGCGCCTGCGCCTGCGCAGCCATGTCCGCGTCCGCGTCCGCGCCCGCCGACAAGTGAACGCAATCTCTAATTGAATCAGTCGCTAGTCATCGCCACTGGCATGCACTATGTAGGGCCCCCATCATTATACAATTCTTAATTTTGTACCATTAAAAATATTTAACCTTGCGATTTTTTCTAAAATGTGGGGGAGCTTTTAGCAAAAATTAAAACCAGACTTGGAGTAAAATAACTATGGATCACAAAATTATCCTCCTAGGGAATGTAACTTGCAACTCTGCGCTATACGCTTTGCTGCTGAATAAATCGGTTCTTCTAAATATCATGATCATACCTATAAATTACTTTAATCCTACTTGATATTAGTTGTTCAATAAATTCGTTACTTCAAATTAATAACATAACTAAATTTATAACGAAACCCCATCCAAATCCGATCAGTAGTAGTTGAGAAAATCGCATACATACTTTGGTTAATAATTACCAAAGTTTGTATTTATTTAACTAGGCCGTGAGATGCGGCGACCTCCTCTTTCAACATCAATTCTGCAGTTACCCTACTGGGAATATTATATCAATGTTATTTTCGATAAAACGTACCTAACTGACTTATTTGCTGTCCTATATGTGTTGTCTAAATACTTTGTGTAATAATAAATTATTAAGTAGGAATCATTTTACATCAATCAATTATCATGCTATACTTAGCCAGCTGGATTCGAGGAAAAAACACAGTTCTTACACAGCTGGCGTCGCCGCTTGAAAATGTTTGTAGACCACAGAGGCTAAGTACTAAGCTAAACTTTTTACCAGAAGTTGGAAATAATTAGTCAGAGATGACGTTTAGGAAAGAAAAGGCCATCGCAGAGCGATGTCTAAGGCATGTCCTAGCAAAAGCTGATGCATGGTTTCCTAGTCGTACTATGGTTTGACATCACTTTCAGTTGACGAAATTATGATTTCTTTCGCCTTATCGCATCAACAGATTCAGAAGAATCCCCGATGTAGCCGCGATACCGCCGACAATGAGCGGCTACGAGTGCTCAAGTAGCAAGCCCACCGTCAACCGATAAGCTTTCAAGCTCTTTGCATCTTAAGTCGAATCTCGACCGATGAGAATATAATGCCTCAGTTTAAGAGACACCAAACTTCAAAGAGAGTAGGCCACGACGAATGATATAACTAAATTAGTACATAATGTAAATCGGCACAGCGCAAACTTTTAAGTTGTATTCTCTAGTGTTTAATTTGCGTTTGTATCTTCTTGCGGTTATTCTTCTTCTTGTTTAACACATTATAGAATATATTTTCTGAATTAACCAAATCATTATTGGAATCAAAAACTTTAGTCGTATTTTGTAAAAAATCAATCCATACAAGTATACAGGTACTTACTTACTTTCACGTACTTTCAGCGAACAATGTGATTTCTGTCATTCTTCGAAAGTAATATTACCATACGAGCCTACACATCATTGACTTGATAAGTAGATATGTACCAACACGCGCGTGGATTTGTTACAACAAGCCGGTGATAATTATTATTGGCCGACAAATCTTCACTTAAGGGAACCGTTACTCGTGTTTTGTTGCAGTGAAAACATTCATTACTTCATTTGCATACAATGGCTTGGTGCCAAAAAATATTGGAGTGTAAACGCTTGCCATGAACGCTTTTATGAAAGTTCTCTTTAGATCTTTTATTATGAATAGGTACGTATACATGTTTAAAATCATGATAAGATAGCACTAAGTATATATTTGTAACTAGATAATATTAATCTGAGTATCACTTTCAGTTGATATTTTAAGTTGGTTGTCGGGACGAAGAGGGTGCTAATAATCAATTATTATTAACAAGAATGACTCTGGCTCTGACATGTGGCTTTTCTCGATACAAATAGTTAGTAGATAATTAAGAAGTCAAAAAGTTGCAGTAGAAACATTTTAAGTTTAGGTACAGCTTCTGCTTACAGAAAAACAAATGTAAATTGAGAAGTAAAGGGCTGCCTCGTTGGTCTAGTGGTCGCTAAGCACGACTGCTGAGCACGAGGTCCTGGGTTCGAATCCCGGGTCGGGCAAAGTGTTATTGGGTTTTTTCATTAGGTAATTCTCAGTAGCAGCACGGAGTCTGGATTTGTGCCCGGTTGATGGCAATAGGCTCGCCCCCTATTACATTGGGACCTAAGAACGTAACTGGCGAAATGTGGGTGCACTATATGTGCACCTCTGCCTACCCCTTCGGGGAATACAGGCGTGATGTTATTTATGAATAGTAGGTAATATTATCATTTCAATCATATTTATATCGCTTTTAGAGTCTTCCGCCAGCTTTCTTACTTAGTATAGGTATCAGTTTCAGTGTCTGATATTATAAAATTTATTTAAATTCTTTACGTTGCCCAATATTACAAATTTTCTAGTAGAATTCTATTATGGCAAGCAGCTAATTGAAAACCTGTGAAAACATAAGATTCCCTTAAGTAATTATATAATTTAAGCCGATCCTAAGCCTTTGGCCAGTCATTATAACTTTGTTCTAAAACTATGTGTATATCTACCTACCCCTTCGGAGAACATAAGCGTGATTTTATATGGTATCGTCGATTGTCCTTAAAGACCGTGCTTACAAGTATAACTATACAACGCGTCTACGCACATAAGAAAATAATATATGTTCACAATACACAAGCAATTCTAAAAAGATGGCCCATTCACATTTGGACCTGCTATTAATTCATATAAAAAATAAACCGTAATTAAATCGGCCATTGTAGTTCCTACGTCTGTATGCAAATGTGATTTTTATTATCTGGTTCAGATGCAACATATGGAAACAGATTCTGAATACTACTACCGGAAACGAAATAACCCGCCTACATCATACTGTATTTACTACACATAAATATATTAAGTACTTTTAATTCAGATCGTCCATCTGCATAAGTTTATATTTTTTGTGGTCTAAATAATATGTTGAATTATAAAGAGGATATAACATAAGCCACCTCCGTAGTTGCCTCGCGTTCTCGTAGGACTTTCGAGCGTTCGATGTGGTGATGGTCGATAAACATATTTCGGCACGGAGCTCTCTTGACGCAGATAGAGTGAACTAACGGAGCTTTTGTAAACGCAATTGTTTTAAACTATTAATTGTAACGATAGTGCCACGAACAATACATTCACTAAGTAACAATGAAACCGGAAAAATCTTTGGCACTGATGTAAGGTTCGTGGCCTCTTACACATCTCACCATACGATAAATTATAGCCACGCTTCTTGTCTCTCGCTACGTAGTTATTAAAGTATATATCATGTGCAGGTAGAGCAAACCACTTTGTATGCGTAAACGAAGTAACGTTCTTTGTAGTCTTCTAAAATTACTGTAATAAATGTCACTACACAACCACAACTGTGCTTGCGGTTCCGTATGTTTATGGCCGTAGCTGATCAATCAAATTGGGATCAGGCTTACACCTGTAAGCGCACGGCTTTCATAAGTGCAACTTCATAAAACTCACTCAAGCAAATGACAACTTTCACTGTGACAAGTGACATTACTTGAACATCCTTTTTGAACGAATCGCGTCGGTTGAATAACTTTTTATGTCCGTCATAAAAGCATAACAGCAAGTGTTGTAGGCCGTGTGTGTGCTATATCGTTAAAGATTAGGAGTGTGGGGCGCAATGATTCGGTTTCGCGGGCGGAAACGGGCGCGCCCACGCGCAGGTCAGAGCAGTGACCCCGGAGCTCACCTCGGCACCGGCACTGGCGCACGCGGCGCGGCGGCGGAGCTGCGGTGGCGCGGGCGCAACTCCACTGCATGCACCCAGCCTCATTGTTCCTCCTCCCAAGCTATAACGCGTGCTTCTCATTACAAGTAGCTAGCCTGGTATTGTTACTCTACGCAAAGATTAGAATATTTACCCACCTGTCACCAACATTTTATCCAAGAATATAACTACCTGAAATCATAATGACTTCAACTGAACTTAGAATGGAACTATAACTAATTAGTTTATAACATTATGTCGTTACCAACCGTTACATAGAGTTTTTTTCGTAAATGTTTCTAGATTCAAAGCTAACGTATAATTTTAATAAAATAATACTTAACGGCTAATAGAATATTCAGTTGACTTATTAACAAGGCAAATAAATTTCACTTGTAGCAAATGAACTGAGCTAAAAGCCATATGCACATATTTATTGTCGTGAGTTATTCGGTGGTTCGCACTGTCATCTACGTTCGTCCCAGTCATTCCATATTCATAAGTCGTTGAGTAAATCAGTTGTACAATGTCCGTCCACGTCGCGCGTCGGGTTAACAGATTGGAAATTGCAACATTAGAATCTTGGCGTTCATACACGACTCATGCAAACAGACACATTTATGTCTATGCATTCTTATATTGCACATACGAACACAATAAATTTAAGAATCGATTAGATATTTGTCTGGGTACAGGGCATACAAAGAAAGATCGCACGATAAAAGGCGGATAAATTACCTTTAGTAATTAGAAACACCAATAGGGCAGAACGCCCATCACAGCGCACATTACACCTGCATTACTAATACGTCTGGCTCGGAAATATCTCCTCGCAGCTAATTCTTTACTCCTAACCGTGTTCAAATTGTATTTATTGCCGTCATCTGTCTCAGCGGTAATGACTACTGCGTGATACCTGCTCGCCGCATCGAGCAATCAATTAGCCTGTTTGAAAAACTTCAACTTAACGATTGTAATAAAAAATGTTACCTTAAAACTTTAACTTTCGCTAAATTTTAATAATACATAGTTACTTATCATTACTTTCAGGAAAAATGAAGGAGTGAGGGCCGATTTAACCGTTACATCATAAATTCGATTACTCCGAGCAAAAATCTCTTACATATAAACATCGGACCGCGTAAACCGGAGCATTACAATCAATATTTTCGTTTAAGCTACAGTTCGGATCTTGATTTATGGATGTGCGGCTTAAACCTGCGGTATTATTAACAAGTTGTAAATCATTGATCGGAATTAAGACCACGTTGAACTGACTGCACAGGATTTGTTGACGAAGGAGGTAATAATGGCTAAAATGTAAACTAATTTCCTATTAGTATTATACAAATTCATAAAGATTTCTGCATAGAAAATATTCTTTTCATTTTCTTTTCTTAAAAAAACCTATCTTTGATTAGTCATATTACTTGTTTACTACGAGTATTCCCTTTACTTCGCAGGTTGGAGAGATCACTATACCCTAAATTATTCAGATATTACCCACTTTGCTATGTTTTCGGATGTCAGTTTTCCTTATTCATTGGCATTCATAAAAATCAGCGAAGCATCATAATATTGATCGTCATATTGTTAGGGATGCCTTTTATGCAATAACTTTTTTTAAGGTATGAGTAAACATTTTGTTGTATGTATATTGTCAGAATTTATACATATCTACATTCTACATACCTATAACAAAAAATAATTTAATGAGCAGTGAAAATATTTTATTAAAAACTAGGTACATAAAGCAAATGTTCAAATCTCGTGTATGTTGTAACTTGTAATGTGCGAATTGAGAATACCTTGGATAGATACTTCGACAACAATCGAGTTTTATCTGTCTAACATGTTTATGTTTGCGTCCATATAATTTAATGGTATTGCACGCTTGGTCCCTACTTACTGTCCTTGCACGTCTCAATTGATTCAACTGAGTTTTATTACAGAATTTTAATACTCTTGTCTATCTCTACATTTTATACTCCGTGATCGATTATATTTAGTGTTAAAGTTGGTGCAAAGGATAGATCAAGATGCAGCCCTGATAAAATTAAAATACCTCAAGTAAACCAGTTACCTAAAAAACAATGTTATTTAAGTACTGGCTACTGTTGTTGTATCCTACTAATAAGTTCATGAATTAATCAAATGGAGTACAGGAAACGACTAAAGCGTATTGTAATGATGTTTTGATTTGTTTCAACATGAAAGAGACTAGTACTTTACCTAGACCCACGGTACAGGTATTAAAATTCGGACTAGGTAGTTAAGTAATAACTGACCAAACTTTAATGTCAGAATTTTGGTAAACAACATTTACTTGATTAATGAATAAATAAATAGAGGTATATGCAGACATGAGAAATCAGCGATGATTGTTAAAGGAATATTGGAGGGCGAACATTATGGGACATGCGGCGACGCAGGCGACGGTGGGCGGCAAGCGCAAATGCATCACGCGCGATAATGAACCAACTCGTGTGCACGACTGCGCTCGCGCACTCACACGTAATCCACTATCCTCACCTCGCAGAGTCGTGCAACTCACGGTTGCAGCGTTACCTTATAAAACAACCCTCCTTGTGATATTTGGCTGTGTGAACTACACTTTACAAGTGCAGGTACCTACACACTATCCGCGATCACATGATAGCAACACATATACCTATACCTATTACTACTTATGTTGCCAAATACTTTAAAAGTCCCAGGATGTGGAGCACTTATATAGGTATGGTATACAAATAACTCTAAATCATTTCATTTTAATGATAAAGTAAGCAGTAGCGTAGTTGCAAAATATGACTGTATTATACTTTACGAGTTACCAAACTCATCCTAGTGTTTTAATATTACCAAGAAATTATATTGATATTATAATAGCCCATTCCACAATTTACTCGAGCAACTATCTCAGGAACATTTTATTGTATCCATATTTCCACATGGTAAACTATAGTACCTGTTTAATGCATTTCCAGGACAAAGTTGCAGTGAAAATGGACGCCATTTGTGAACAAGACAGGATCTCGGATTTCTTAAACTGGCACCTCCCACGTGGTGTCTTGTGCCCTTAACCTTTGCAACGGCCGTATCGCGGTTTATGCGCCTTATAATGCGCTCTCCTTACAGGCTTATACGGTTGCGAGTTTTGTCTAAATTTGGAGCAAACCCACAACTACACAATTAAGGAAAAATCGCTTCTCTCACAGACGTGCAATGTTGTTCTGTACAATAATATAAATTAAACAGTAACTAGAAATGTTTTAGAAGAAAACTCCTCGAGTTGGTTATGCTACAGAGAATGCAATTAATTTGCATCCAGTTCTATTCTTTGTATTTGGAATTTCCAATATACTAAGATGGGATTATATAATTTTATTAAATAACGATTAGGTAAATAGGACTAATAAAAACACATCGACAACGTAAAATAGCGCAACTTACTATTTATTTACTTACTACAAAAGGAAGTACGTACTACGAATATGAACTCTGACATTCGAAGTAATGAACTTAGTTAAAAGATAATATCAAGTAGAGCGTAATACGAAACTTAAGTGTTGAACCTAGGGACATTTATTGATAAATCACCAGGTAATTTTACAAGCAATCAATTGCAATGGCGTTGTGCACAAGTGTTCAAAGTTTGATCTCGTATTTAAGTTAATGCTATAGCGTTATCTGAGACCGATCCGCGACAATCGCGCACCTGCGCCGCGCCGCGCCGGCGCCGACGCCGACGCACTTTCAAAAAAGGCTTACGTACGGACATAGTATCTTAACACTAGCCGATTGTAGCTCGCTCTTATTTACAATTCATATAAACAGGTGTAAAAATTGTAAGTATGGGTTGAAGTAAAAGTGTTTCCTTGGTTACGAATTGTTTCCAAAAAATAATTACTTATGTATGCATACTGTTTATGTAGTTAACTTTACAGATTCAGGGCGTTTTGGTACTGATAATGGCCTGAAGCTGTGATGAGTGTTATTAAGCTTTGACAGGGCTATCAGTAGCGTGGGTTATTTATAATGTTTTATTTAGTTGTATCGAGTCTCCCACGCCATTGGATTCAATTATGGAGGAAAGGCAGATAGGTCGGCGCGCGAGTGGTCCGTTCGTGACCCGTAAATTGGAACGGTCCGTCGCACGCCCTTGTCGCACCTCGGCCACGGCGCGGCAGCGGCCATCGCTGTCCCGCAACATAGCCTGATATATATTATAACGGCATCCAAATCTACATCTCTACAACACATATTCCGTACTACGCTTCACGCACAACCAATTTAGAAACCCACTGCAAGTGTAAACGCTCCTTTTGCGGATTGTCGTGTGTTACCTACAGCGACGGATGCAACACCAGTTCAAGTCAGTCAGTAAATCAAAAATAGCATTAGGTACAAACAACCAAAGAAAATTGATTGAAAGATAGGTACGGTACCAAACTAATTATTTTGATCATTAATGGCAACGAACCTATATGATATTCATAATATCGGGTCTCTACTTTCCTACAGCCATATTTGTTAAAATCAGTAATGGAATTACCATACCGTGCGGACTTTCTAACTTAACTAAGTAAACTGGTAATACATTTATTAGACTGCTAAGTTAATAAAGTAGGTTAAGTTAGTAAGGTATCGGGCAACACTAACAGGTGTGCGCGCCGTATTTGGGCCATAATGTCTCAAACAATGCTCGGCACGGCTGGGACTCGAGCCTTAACAGAAATTCAAATCATAACTATTCTTTATTTAAACATGTTCAAATTCGTTAGCTCTCTAACGTCTGTAACACTGTTGTTTAATGAGAGAATATATCGCACGCCTATATTAGGCAGTGTGTAGGTAGCAGATTTCTATTTAATTGTCAACTAAATATTTCCGATACCAAAATGGTATTGTAACGTTTTACAGTGAACAATAATTTAAACAAAGATCATGAGGATGCAACGGAATAAGTAGTTGCATCTATATATCATCAGAACTTTTGGATTTTCTCCTGAGTCGGATATTACATACAAAAACGTAAACTACAACGTTTGTGTAATCGGTAGATATTTATGTGCCGACACTGCTCCTATGCCAATCCAATTATCACGCATTTTTAACCAAAATTAACTACTAATTCAGGTAACATAAAGTTTTAAAGTAAAAGGGTCCTGACTTTTATAGTATTTATGTAGTTTATTTGTGTACAGTCGTGAAAGATGTTTCTCTAATCCGTTAACAGATCCTCATTAACAATGAGGACCTAACCTAATTACTTATGACGAAATTCATTAAAGTAGCAAAGTCTTACTTATGGTTAACCTACTAGTATACATCTTCAATGATGACGAGTTGCTAGTATAGATCACAATAGTGTATAAGTAATAGCAGGTCACTAGAGCTTGACCTGCCAGCATCACCACGACCCAATTCGTTGTACTTACACCATCGAACAGCGCTACACCGAGCAGGACTTGTTTATATATGTTTTTGTCCAGTAGTAGGTACCTACTGAGCTAAGAATTTGAAACTTTTACCCCAAGAATTCAAGGTTGCGTATCGTCCAAAAACATGTCAACGATGACAAGTCTACAGGCTAAGTTCGTGTCTCTATGCTCATTTTAAAATCTCAGTCTCGACTCATGTTTGTCAATAAAACAATACTGATAAAGTTGTAAACGATTTATGTACGTTAGACACTAGACACCAACAAGACGGAGCAATCTTATTGCCTCACTGTCAATTAGTCATAGTCGGCGGCGTAGAGTATTCAGTTCCAAAAGATAACATCTCACATTTAACATACAAGCTACGTAATGCTACGCATGCAAGTATCAAACACTCGCCGTTTATATTTACGGAAATGTCGAGTGATTATTATTATAGCGTTTAAAACAGGGTATTTAAGTTTAAGTAGACATTATTCTTGTTTTGTTTAAGAATTATGATTGCTTTAATTGTCGTCTCTGAGCTACCAGCCGGTTAGCGCATGCTTCTTAGCTAATTTTCCAAGTACGCTAATAGTGCACGATTAAATGAGAATGCAACAGGTCTTGGCGCAGTTATAGAATAGAGATGCACGCGTATTGTGCGACTGCGCAAACAAAACAAAAAGATCTAAAGTAAAATACATTATAGGAATTAAACTTGGTATCGTGCTAAAGAAATTAAGTGGATAATGTGTGAATGTTAAATGAAGCTATTGATTACATTTACATTCTCACTTCGGTCTATAAGTATAATATCGGTGTACGGTAGAGTCGGGTGTTTACATGGGTATATCAGGTACCTACTTCTATTTGACATGCTATTTTAAATGACATCTTGGTTCTAAAGTATGCTAGTCCCATTCGTTTTTAATTATTACAGGCTATTAATAACGTTAAAAGGACCTTAAAGGAGGAGTATGTTATTTACACAAGGTAGAGTCCAAATGCAACTGAAGTTTATACCTTATTCTTATGTTTAAACCTGTTCTTCTCACTTTTTTATGCTCACCTACTTAATTATGATACAATTAGTACATACAATTATTCTGAACTTTTGCTTCGATGATCCTAGATCATTTAAATCGCAAAGATAAAACACAAACCGCTCCAGTTTTATTAGGATAACATACAAAATAATATAATTTTGGTGTCATATCAGACAATAATCAAACACACAATTTATCTTTCTAACCGCAGATCTTATAAAGCGATAAAATGGATTATCAAAGTTAACGAGTCATAAAATGTCAATTACTAGCGCCGCTCTATCGGCTGCGGGCTTACGGCCGCGGCCGGTGTAAGGCGCGCGGAGCGGCCAGTGGTCGCGTGCCCTCTACCAATTACTGAGGTACCGTTCAAGAAAGTAGAAAAATTAAAATATCATCTCTAAAATAAACATTTCATTTTCTCAACTAGCTCTCTGCTGTTTGTTCATTTTAAGCCTAGATGCGAATATGTAACTTGGGTTCTTATTTCTAACTAAGAAAAAGTGTTCTAATCTGTATCATACACCGATCTATGATTTGTATTTTTTTGTTGGCCAAAGGCATAATATATGACAGGCATAACATAGGCATAACATCTCGCCTGTATTTCCCAAACAGGTTGGTTTTTCGTAGCATTTTAAACAAAAAGCTCCTTAAGAGTAATTTGTAGACGTTAAAGAAATTAGTTAATACCAGCTTCGAAATTACGTACAAGAAAACTTAGTGACCAAACTCTTATAAAAGAAAGAAGACTTAACCTACTTAAATGATGCAACCTAAAGATAAAGGTAGGTACGTAGATAATACATATTACTCGTACCTATGCTTTCAATTAAATTTAGTTAATTTAATTAATAATTAATCATCGTAATGTTTATAAATTATATTAAGGAAAACGATGCTAGATTAGACAGCTCCATTTATTGGTAAACTATGACTGTCAATAATTAAGCAATACGCAGCGTTGTCCCGTTTTATATAACAAAGCGACTGTGGCGTTTCTGCGAAATTTAATACATATTTTGTAATTATCTATTATAATTATAACATAATAATAATTATGCTACTGAAATTCTGAGCCTGCCAGAATAGCAAACGCGGCTTGTATAATAACAAGGCTGGTTGGCTAGTTGCTACTAATATCGTCTTGGGTCATCTCTTGTAATGGCCCGGGAGAATTAATGGCGCAGATTTGTAGTAGGTTGTTTTATGACAAAACTAACTGCTTGTAAATTGGACAGGTCGTGGCCAGGACTACTTGTAGGTACGTAAACTTCTTACAACTTATTTACTGAGTTCAATGCGCCTGGTGTCGTTGATTCAAAACAGAGATCATGAATTAACGCAAATTAAACATATAAATCTATTGGTGGGAAAACAAAATTAGTCTGTACTAATAAAGGTCTATACTTACATATATTGAAGACCTGGTAACTAAAACAAATCAGACATTCAAAAGAAGGCATGCAGTACCTACCCACCAGCTTTGTGTTACAAGTTTATAAACTGTAGGTATCTATACCGTAGAGACAACTGGGGACAATATGAATACTGCATCGTCATCGTAGAAAACGTTCAGCGGGCCCTCCCTGCATAATAATAAGTATTTGTGTCTTAATTATGTTATCATTCAATGACGCTGTACCGAATGGGTCGCATTCATAAATATTTAAATAAGGTACACGTTTATCAGAGCCGTCAAGTTGTTCGCGGAAAGCGGCAGGCGTGGTCGCCGGCTCCGCAGCTCTGGCGCGAGACACTATTATACTGAGGCCATTGTTCCCCACGCGGCGAGGATCGGCACCGCATTCACTGCTAACGACGATTCTCACATTATCTTTGAAACATTCAAATAAATTCATAAGCACCACTGTCGAGCATTTATCTACGCATGACGAAGCCTTCGCTTGTCCTACATTCGTTCGCAAAAATAAGCACATTAACTTGTTACACGCCGATGGAAATGAAGCGTGAGTATCAAAGTAATTGAAAGTAAGTATTACTCAAAAGATACTGCTTACAACGTATATTGTCAAAATAAAAGGACGTAATTTATGGAAGTCGAACTTCGAATAATAAATGAATCGACGCAATAAAAAATTATTCACATCGCCAGCTTTCCCTTAATACTCATGTCATACATATTTAACAATATGAATTTTGCTTAAAGACGGTACTTTCTGGAAAAAGATTCCATTTATCATTTTTATCAAGTTGCATTCATGTCACTTTTGCATTTCAAAATAGAACAATCGATAAGAGCAATAAGATTACGGTGGATTATGGTACGTAGGTAGGTACTAATTTTGGACGTAGGTAGGTGTATTGTTAATGAATACATCTACCTACTTGTCAGTTATCTTACACCGGCTTCTGAGCATCAACGTCACTTACAATCACAGATGCTTTGATTGTCCGAGTTAAATGTAGCCAGTCAAATAATTGAAAATGGTAACGGTGTGATTTATGCAAATCGATAGCTTGACGTTCAATTTAAACTGTGAGGCACGTTGCGCCCGCGGCGATGTCGGCCATTAGGCGATTCGCAGGACACGCGCTGCCTCCCGCCTTATCTTGTGCATCAGACGTGTCTGCAGCCAAACGCCTAACACTTGCTGTCTGTACCACACTACCGAACCGAATTGACAACTAATGTGAACTCTTCAGCGGTAACTTCATTATAAATAATGCCCAAGTATATTGTGTTAAAGTTATCTAATTTAAATGGAAGTTATAGGAATAGCTCTTCAATTAATTGTACCTATAACACCATAACTAATATTTTGTTAATGATAGAATGTCCATGTAAAAAGCTTCTGACAAGTTTACGACAGACAATTTGATTTCTCTAATTTCAACGTCGAACCTGCGAATATAACCTTAGACACTAGACTTCGCTTAAGATTTGATTCAGAGAACACTCAAAGTTTATCGCGCATAATTTATTCAAAGCTACTGAACTACTGCTTCTAATTAATTTAGTCGTTCTATAATAGCTCTAAGCAAGTACCAACCTACAGTGTGCCTGAGTCATCTACTTGAGTGAAAGCGGCGCACAAATTTCGATCAAGATACTAAAATCGATAGCACCTGACTGACAATCAACAATAAATCACATAGATCGAAACCACATAAACATATCACACATCGCTCTATGGGCCCGATAGATTCTTATACTAACACTGCTTTGGTATACTAAGAAAACACTTGAAAGTGGTAAAAGAACGACCAGTCAGATACCACAATAGCTTGTTGGAGTCTCGCACGTGGACAAAAGGTTAAGTGCCATTGAAATCTTTACTCAGATCATTATATTTTGTTTACGGATAGCACCCACGCAGTACTTAATGCTTCGAACTAGTGCAGACATTCAATACCCTGCATTAAGTTCAATTGAAATTTGAACCCGTTCGCACTTTAAATCCTTTATTGCCTTAAGGTGAGGAACAAGTTTGATGTCTCAATTTAATTTCACACACGCCTTATAACCCTTAGAATGATTCTCAACAGGTAAATATACTATATTGCAACTATAAATTCGTGATGAATATTTATTTTTACTTTCCGACGTAGGTACCTACGTATCTCATATAAATTTCATCACACTTGAAGATTACTCATTCAAATTCGGACAATAGTTTATAATAGAGCACCTTGCAAAATGTGTGAAACTCTCCAAGCGATTGACAGAAGGTAACCTTGCTTGTTTAATTGAGTAGGTACCACTTCCCAACAGATGCTTATTGGTTAGATATGTCAATACCTTGACACGTGGGTCATTCACTTAGTTTTTTGCTTTAATGCGTAGGTGCGAAACTAAATTTGATTGATGCGAAATCTAAACCCAACTCACCTTTGAACTTATAAGAGCACCAATTTAAATGTATGTACCTACATATCTACTTCTAGTAGGTTATATAGAATCTACTGATCTATTTTTGAAAATCTCTTAGTTATTTACACCGTGTGATATAAGTATTCAACGATTAATTTTTGTTTTGTCTGATATCATAACTGTAATAAGTCCAAGACTAATTAAGCCCTTGCTTATTATCTTTATTTTAAATGAAGATATTGAATTAAAGAAATATAGTGAAAACATAGCTATGCGAAGTGAAAATATAGTGTCGAAAATCAAGACGGTATAGTAGGTATGCTTTCAAGGAATAGAAAAGCACAAAGTCTCTATCTGGCGCCGTCGGGTAATAACGACCAAGTAACTAAGTAAGAATGAGAGTCTTAAATTAGTTGGAAAATGTTCTGATCACAAGGAAGATACCTAAATACAAAAGTAATTTTGTTGTAAAAGAAAATAGGAGACGGATTTATAGGTATAACGGATATAAAGGTATACGGATATAAAGGAGATAGGTTTTCCTAGAGATCATTCATCACATGTATACTAGATAGAAAGGTAAGCTCCACTACGTCGTAGGTTAAACCAGAACTAAAAAAATACAAAGGTTTACGAGCATAAGCAACTACTTCATAAATAATAAATACCTTTTCTACAACAAATACATCACGGTCACGCCTATATTTCCCGAAGGAGGATGCAGGGGTGGCCACCTCTGCCAACCGCTTCGGGGAATACCTACCATACCTAAGCTACGCCAGTTTTATCATAGGTCCATTTAATACTGGGCCGGTTGATTAAACCCAGCATCTCGAGCTTTACGTAAACGAGACAGTTAATGTGTTTTGGTATGAGCAGTAGCAAAAACACATATGTAAACAAACTTTTGAATAGGTGCTACCTATACAACAAATGCGGCCAAGGCTAGTTCTTTCCTCACCTCTTAATAAAATCAACGGTGACGTTTAAAAATAATAACATCTGATTTAGCAATAGAAGAATATGTAGGTACATATCGGTTGCAAGATGCGCTTTCAATAATCTTCATTTGCTATTTAACTTCGGTCGACAAGTTCGAGGTGAAACGTCAATCCTAACAAAATCTTGTGAAATTCAAGTAATTATGGTACGACAAAAGTAGCTACTTCTTTAACTTACTGATAATGTTAACGAAAAATATAATCATTCGATGTTAATGTCTAGGTATTTTATAGAGCCTTATTTGTTATTTATTATGAGGAGCTTTTTAAGACAACCAGTTATGAAATTGGTCACAGTATACCTATCTAGGTATAAGGTGTAGATATAATGTAAGTGACGCAACACAATGGACAATAGAACTTACGTTTGATGATTACCTACTAACAAAATTTCACATGGAAAATAATAGCAAACATATTAGGTATAGTAGCATTCTAATGTAAACTTGTCATTTAAATTAATTAGACTTAACACAGATCGTGCACGGTACGACATGTTCAGAATAGGTACAGGAGTCTAGCAGCAGGTATGAGTTATTGGAGTTGACTGTGAGCGGGGTGGGTGAGGCGTCACGTCACGGCACGTCACGCGTCCCTCGCGCATGCGCCGTGAAGCACTTGCGCCCGCGCCACGGGACAGCGCCGCCACCCGCTCCACTGCATCGTGTCGCCGCTATCGCTTTCACGTCGTGGTTATCGCCCCAGTGATAATCTGCATAGTGCGAACCGTTATTGAAAGCCACGGTACTAGTTTGTGCGTGAAGGCTACAATAGCGGCACTTTAATCTGATATTTATTGACCGAGAGATCGAATGAAGCTGGCTGTACTGAGAGGTGACCTAAATATGCAAGCTAATAATATGTGTAGCTCTTAGGTACCTAGCATTGTAACCTGCGCCAACTATAAGATGATCTATACATAACATAACTTCATGTGAGGTGCCAAAGTTCATGATATTTTTCTCAATGTTTACATCTTTTACATAGATCATAGTGTGTATTTATATTGGTACATATCAGTTATTAAAATAAATTGGCAATTTTACGATACAAACTTCGTGAAATTAAAAAAGAGTTAACATTGGCGTGGGCGTGGGCTGGTGGCAAGCGGCAGGACGCGCGCGCGCCTCCTATCAATGATCAATTTTGGTTCCGGCGAGATTATCTTTTGATCGGAGCAATTTCTCTTCGGTCTTGTGTCTGATAACATCTGGAGAACAACGGTTTGCATCGTTCTGCATAATTATAATCCTGGAATTTACTTCGTGATTTTACCATGTCAGTACTTACCCATGGCATTCATTAATTTTTTTGATATGTTGTGGTAAGTACCTATATGTCAGATTCCAATGGCATCAGACTCCTCGGTAAGGTCGGCTGTATTCACAAGATGCTGATCTAGATTCAAAACTTCGATAAACAGGAACTTGTGAATGGCCTTTGCGTGAATGAACGGTAATATCAAAGCAAAGCTATTTTTGATGGTAGAGACAAACAAATATTCAGCACCATAAGTACCTAATAAAAATAGGAACGTGGACGTCGAGTAGGCGATCAAAGTAGGTAGAGAGCGAGGCAATCAGAAACAATTTTCTATTACTATTTCTCGTTGGACATATTCCGACAACAAACACGATCGTCCCGAGAGCCGTGGGAATGCCCCAGTCGAGTAACGGACGGACGGACAAATGATGTTGGGCGATCTATTGCCTGTAATTGATGACGACTATTGTGTGCCTTTGAAAGAGCCACGAATGTTTGTCTTCGTTCTGTTACCTTCTGTTTGTTTGTTGCTATTGTTAATTTTAAATTTGTTACCTTAATTCGCGCTGCTATTAAATAAACGTTTGTCGACCTAAGATTACTTTATTCTTTTTATTGTAGGGAAATACAATTCGCATTGTCAGGTGCCGTTAATCCACTTGACATAGTTAATAGTAAACATGTTTCAATTCGTTGTGTAACTAGCGAGGAAATTGGAGCTTTGCATCTATTGCGTAGCTAAAAGGAATATTTAAACTTTGCTTCTTTTTATAAACAGGGTTCAAATTTTTGACTTCTCTATAGAAAAAAACAAAGATAGGTCATAGCTACTTTCCTTGTACATTGAGTTATTCAGTCTAAAACATAGTAGGTACCTATACCAGCAAGCGACACTAAAAATTTCTTTCTATTTACACTTTAAACCAATGGATGAAATAATTTTGCCACCCGGTTAACCTGCATCCGATGTTATTCTGAAGAACTTCATTGAATAATATTACGGATCCATAAATCAGTCAGGCCCCGATCGAGTCAAGATCTTTTCTTTGCCTAGAATTATAGATGCCTTTATTCAATACTACAGTACGCGTGGTAGGCGAATACGAATGGTGATAAATTTAGAAAATAGCACTGGGCGCCGGCGCCTGCGATAGCTATCAGCGACATGAATCAGCGTCGTCGCATCGCCGACCACCCGGCTCACCGCCACCGCCGCTCCTGCCCGCGGCCGGCCTGCGCCTACACTGCGCCTGCCCCTTGCCCTAATGTTTCTAATATCTAACACGCCCTCAACTTCACTGCGACCAATACTTTACATCATACCTACGTACCACAATCCCTTGAACATATAAGTTGCTACGTTATCATTTTTTTCCTTATTCTTATATGTTGCCCTCCCAAGAAATGTATTCTATAGTGGGTGGATTTTATACGCATGATATATGGCAATAACACCCAGACTCCGACTCACAAATAAATATTGCGAAGCACTATTAACGTGTTGAACTGTAAATACTGAACCTGGTACTTCCAAACAAGAGGTAACAATACAAAACCTGACCTTTCCGTAGCAGAAAGCTAAATGTGTAGATATCATCATCAGCCGGAAGACGTCCATTGCTGAACGAAGGTTTCCCCCTTAGAGCGCCACAATGAATGATAATTTGCCATTTGCATCCACCGGTGGCCCACAACTCTGACGATATCGCCAGTCAACCTGGTAGGAGGCCTACCAACGCTGTCCGGTTCTTGGTCGCCACTCGAGAACCTTGTTTAACCAGCGGTTATCGTTTTTATGAGCGATATGACCTGCCCATTGCCACTTAAACTTGCATATTACGGTGAATCCGTTGGTGACCACGTCTTGGAGCCATACGTCGTCACTGGCAACACACAATGGTTAAAGACCTTCGTCTTCAAACACTGCGGTATTTTGGACGAGAAGATGTCGAGTAGTTTCCTGAAGTATAGTCATGCATTACTACATTTTGTACTAAATTTTGTTCAATAATAAATAATAATGTTTATGGAACCTTCATTTTAACCCTCGACGCAAACAGCCCTCCTGTTATAAGTTTGCCCAGTCTCTGTGTATTTGAGGCATCGTAGGATTCGTAGGTTCCAAACAAATGGATGGATGGTGATGCGGATTTTTTTTGTATCATTTTTTTAATTTAGACCATGCGACGTATCAGAATTTACGTAATCGAGATGGTTTTTAACTATAATTATATGTTGTTTCTAGGGTGATATATTGTTTTTAATTTTATTTTATTTTCCATGAAACACTTTTCCCATTGCCTATCTAAGACTTTTACTGCTCACGGTCGCAGGTTAGGTCCTAAAGCAAATTGGGAAAGACTTTCACTGGGAATCTGGGTAGGTAATTGTAGACAATTGACTCAGTAGGTACGTGTGAGGTTTGTATTTGATACGAGAAAGCAGTAATAAAACGTGCAGCAGGGAAAAAAATAATAGAAATCTTATTATTCTGAAAAACGTTTATTAGAAAACATAAATGTCTTAGTTTGATATTTACTAAGATGTTAAAAATAATCAAAATAAAAAGCGATGATTACAATAGTAGAAAAATACGTATCATTGTTTTGATTCTTTAACCACCTAGCTATCAGTAACAATAAAAAACATAAATGCATTAGTTCAGATCACCATTTTACACACAAGATTTACACAATACTTTTAGGTATAGGTACAATAAGTAAGGATTAATCCAAATTAATAAGTTTTATTACCTACATAGGTACTACAGATCACAGACTTGTTAATTTTAAACATAACTAATACAATGCAATTGCGGTATTATTGATTTTGAAATGTTACATTATTTCAATTAACTTCTGATAAATTCTTGATTTTTATTTCGCGATACGATCTGGTTAAGCCAAAAAGTTATGAGCGCGAACGCCCGAGGGCGCGCGCGGGCATCGGTCATTAATTTCCCTCTGTAAATATTGCCTCCATATTATGCGATTGTTTTACGATTTAATGCTCTCTCCTCCGACCTCTTTTCAAATTAGGGGTCCGCACCGATGTCGACAACTGAAATCGACTAGTCACCAACACCGCGTTGTTTATTAATCATTTATTTAGGGACTTAACAACAATCATCATGACAGCATTTTCCGCAGTGGTAGACAGAAGTGTATCACCCTACACCCTCGTTGATTAAGTTAAAAATACTATAAATTCCGGGCTTTTCATTTCATCCGCTTAGTTAGATATAAAACGAATTATTTAACAATATTATAAATAATCATATTCATTAATGGGTAGCTAAAATTGGTGTTAAGTAATGATGCCACACTATTAAAAAAGGACATGTATATTTTAAATGATTTTGTTAAGCTTTAACTATTGAACGTATTTTACATAATACGAAGTTATGAAAGTATGTCCACAGAATTCTATCTTGATTTTTATATAAACAGCACATGAACAGACATACTAATGTCACATCGATGTGCATCGAGCACGCTGCAGTTTAGTTTACATTGATCAAATTAAGGATATTTTTGTAAAGTATTATCGTTATTATACTCTACTTTAGGTTCTACGTGTAAAGAAATACTACATTAAAAACCTTTATAAACTTAATATATTTTGATGTTCAACCACTACCTACAAAATAATACATTAACAATGTATTCAAGCATGATCAAAAGATCTCGACGTTAACTGTAACCGCACATGTAAATAATTGAAGTGCGCACGGGCTCTCATCCGATCCGGTAAACATTTATCTGAATATTGCGAACTGTAATTATGGAACTTAACGTTCGACGCGCCCTGATACAATTAAACTAGCGGTGCCTTCGCCAAATAATAAATAACACCAGATTACATCAATAACATTCCTTGGTATTTTTACAACGATTAATAAACGTACAAAAGTAACTCTTGGTGTTTACTAATAGTTTGAACAAACAATTCAGAGTTTGCATTACACATTAGTAGATCTGCCTGGTAAGTTGCTATTTTTGTATATAGGTAGGTACTTTATAACGAGATAAATATAAACTAATATAAATACTCACCAAATAAGGTCGTAATATTAATAGATATGTGTTCGTATGAAAATCTTTTTATAAATAGATACTAGTATTTAGATAAATCTAGTTTCCAGATACCTAAATACGTTTTTAATTAAATTAAAATTCATCGTACAATTGCAATGACGAAAACACTCGATATACTAATCAAAATGGACATGGATTGACTTTATTTCTGTATGATAAAAACTCCGAAGATTAGCGTGCGTGCAGGATTGGCAATACCTTATAGGATCCGAAGAATTTGAGTCACCGACAAAGCAGCGACTTTAAGGAGTTTTTATATCATCGCTATCTGAAGAATAATCAATCGGACGATTTATGTTACAAATTGGTTGTTGCCTTACTTACTCGCAATAAAAACAAAGCAGACGTGATTTTGTTTATTCATGTTGGAATGTGTGCGCAATGTTGACAACTCAGAATGCGATTAATGTTTTCCAAATATGGAGTGACGCAAGTATATTAAGGTATTAGGCAATTTAAATTAATTTTATTAGGGCATCCTATTCAGCACATAGATGAGAATTACTTGCACTATTTAATGGAAGGCGATTTCGGTTTCATTTTGAGATTGAAATGTAATGCAAAGTTATTACCTATATACCAATGAATATTTGATTTCTTCATAACCAGTATGAAATCAGCCACTCCCTACGCAAACATAGATCGCTGCTACAGGACAATTACGTTTTCCTGTGATGATGTGCCGTGTCGGTAACAAAAAGTGTCTACGTTTGCGCAACCCCTATTATGGTTAAAAGTTCAGAAAAACTAGAACGTTTCTCTTGAGTTTAACAAACAGCCCGTAATAATGCATAGTATCATACTAAACTGATGACTGCGATTTTTACTTTACGATGTAACTGTGAGAACGCCTCACTAAATGTTAACTGCGAATCGTAAATGCATTTTTTTTTCGCGTTTACCTTACATTACATATTATGCGATTGTTAAAAAAACGTAACAAACATTGTATACTTAATATTAATTAATGCCTAATTTCACTAAAAATGGAATGTTTATGCATTCTCGACAAAAATTAACAGATCGACATGGGATCTTTTAAATTAAAACTAAAAACAAGCAAAAACAAAAATATATCACAAATGAAATATAAAGCTATGTTTACTTCCTTACAACTCTTCGTGGGGTCGCGGTACACCGGAGGCTTGGAGGAAATCAATGAAATCTTTTTGTTCACGAACATGTTTAGCGCATTTCTCCACTAATCTCAGAAACTCGCGAACATCAAAAGAGTAATTTGTGAATTTTGCATGAGAACCGCCGCCTGGTCCGTGGCCCTATAATTAATAATTTTGCTATAAATTCATTTATTTAACAATTAATTAATTTATTTATATCATATTATGGTCCAGTAAGGAAACTGAACAGAATTGAAATAATGTAATATTGGGCTCGACGCTCAACACATTACAGTTTCTTACAAATGACGAGACATAAAATTACTGGGATGACTATTCAGTCAGTGATTAACAAATGTGTTTTTGTAAGCTTGAAATATCCAAGTGCCTATTTCTTGTTCTTCTACTTTTTGTTGGTGATATGGCGAGTTGGTATATGTGGCGCTACGATGAAATAGCTTTTCTATGATAAGACATAACAGATATTATGGGGTTCGCGAAAAAATGTATAGAAAAAGTGTAAAGCAAGTAAGATGCAGAATATTTACCTGATCCTGTTGCAGAAGTTTCGTTTTATCTTCCCATGTAACGTACTTCAGTCCACGTAACCGCGTCAGGTCTAAATAACAATTGGGATCTTCACAATTATATCTGGAATACAGAGAAAATATTACATAATGATTTCCATCAATTACACGAATACTAGATATGTACATTGAAATAAAACTATTTTTGAATGATAACACAACTTTTTGTAAGATATAAATTTATAATCAGATACATTGTGCCTTTAATCATCCCGATGATTTTTATATATAATTCTAATGAGTTTAAATATTGCAGTTGCAGTAACTTAGAATGACTAGTTTTATAGTGGCCTTCGAACGTCCACCTGCGCATGCGCATGCGTCACATAATCCAAATACTTACACTTCGAACACTGCCGCCCAATCAGGTAGGAAGAGAAGATGCGTTAGTCCTGCTCCGTGCATACCAATGAGCACATCTGTGTTATGAGTTATCTCCAGTTGCTTCAGAAATGGCACAGTTTTATCATAAACAACGCGCTGAACATCATATCCTTCGACTTTTTTCAAAGCTTCAATGATGGCATTCTCGTTTAAAATAGATCGATATGTTGTGCCTCTCGACAGAAGAGTAACTCTAACTTTATCAGTGGTCCGTGGAGATAGTTTTATATTCAAAGAGTGAATAATATGTTTTGAAAATGCGTGAAACAAACCACTCCTTTCGCATCCATATATCTGCAAAAACATAGGTACAATTTCATGAATATTGATAATATATTAACATTCTCTTATTACAGATGACTATAATGCCGCTAGGGGGCCAGGGAAGAAATAGGTAATATCAAGGTAATATTTCTACAGCACAGGAACTACTATGGTTTTAACCCAGATTTAGCATTTAAGTCCTGGTATGTTAGATGAATTTAATTTAGTACTAAGACATTTCAACCCAAAATTCTACTTATACGATTTGACTATTCAAAGACATAATATCTGAAGCATTCTTTCTTCCAAGGCAATTATAATTTTGGAACTTGGTCCAAAAACATAAGGCCAGCAGGAAATGTATCATAGGATGCACTTCAAATTTTAAATTTACATAATTAAATAG
This sequence comes from Abrostola triplasia, assembly GCA_946251915.1. Taxonomy (NCBI): domain Eukaryota; kingdom Metazoa; phylum Arthropoda; class Insecta; order Lepidoptera; family Noctuidae; genus Abrostola; species Abrostola triplasia. The sequence goes on from OX276423.1 coordinate 7,141,345, forward strand.
GTAATGTAAACTTACCAAAGGAGTGTTATAATACAGTCCAAAAATCATTCTAGGAACCAATGGTAAAACTACATTTTTAAAACATACTACTTTTCCTCTGAATGATTTCAGATCCAAAATAGGATTGTCAGTGAATGCTTTAAATGCATCTTTAAATGCAGATTCATAAGTAAATGTTTCCCACACCAGTATGTGATTGTCTTTTGAAAAAGTAGAAGGGTGTGTTGAATTCACATGCATAGATGCATATAGATTAAAAAAATCACAGAAGTGGTGGTACATATTCACAGCTGAAATAAATAAAATAATATTATTAAATATCAACAAGTTAATTTAACAAAAAGTTAAGTTTTGCGTCTTTGTGCTGCGTGGTTTCCATATGGTGTATTTTCATGGTAAAGAAAATGGATCCCAGTTCCCGGTCGCCCTACAATTCCAGGTAACTAACTGGGGGGCGAAAACGGGAGCGTGGGCCTTGTGGCGTACCCCTACGGGATGCCTACGTGCAGCAATAAACTGCAATAGGCTGATGAAATGAGTGTTTAGTTTCAGTCAATATGTAGTCGTACTATAATAATGATATATTATTCATAAGTGAATATTTGGAAATACCGTGAATGGTTCGGCTGCGTCGCCTGCTCATGAATAGAGGCTCTGTTTCAGTCCGAAACTCGTCAGTAACACTCGAATATTCACGGAAGTAAAAGAGTATAGTAAATAATATGGTTGAATGAAAAAGTGAAACAAACATACTTGCATCTAATTTCATAATATATGTTGGTTTCTGTATAATTACATCACACATCCCGTTGACTGCAGGATGTTGAGGTGTTTTAATAAAGTTGACAAGTTCTGGTGCCCATGACTGAAGGGCACTCATATGTTCTGCTTCTTTTGCAAGCCGTTCTGAGTAGAAGTTGCAGTAACCCCCTAAAAAAAACAAAGTAGAAAGATTATTCATAGATACTTAATAAGGTAAAATTATTTTTGGTTCTTTATTTTTTGTAGGATTTTGAATAATGGAACTGTTTTATTGTAGCTTTTGAAATACCAAAAGGAGTTCTTAGTTTAGGAAATACCTCAGTATTTCCCAAATCTCACTTCACAGCACTTGCTAAAGGGACTAACCGGCCCCTGAAGAGCACATTAAGTTCTGAATGTCACAAATGGCTCAATAGCCTTAAGCATGACTTGGTAGCTTCCAAGGTTTATTATCCTCCAGCAGCTATTAATCAAAATACCTTCCACAAGCAACCCTTGGGTGCAGCAGCACTATGTTGTATTACAGGATTGAAAACTTTCGAAATATGTATAATTATCATTATATGAAGTACCTAATGTAAATTAACAAATACATGTGCACAAACCTATTTGACCAGGACCTAGAATATCCATTTTATATCTCAAATTATCTCCTCTTCCCACAAGGCCAGTAAAATTTAACATCATATTGCGTCCACGACAGAACCTGAAATTGAAATAAATTTCTGTAAACAGGACAAATCAGTCAGTTAAACTAATACATTCACAGACATGAATTAATGTGTGTTAAATCTTGTGAATGCTAATGGCAAGTCGTCATTCATTGTGGTGTTCTAAGGGGGATGTCGTCGTTCAACAGTGGATGTCTTTCTGTCTATTGCTGACCAAGAGAGTAGGAACATTGATATGTGGAGAAATGCTCTCATAAGGTTTGTTTGTGATAGATTGGCCAAAACCAGCCAACTCTATACCAAATACACAACAATCCCAACTACAATCTTAAATGTATTGTTTTATTCGGTCCTCTGAATTGCATTTTAATTCCTGTTTCAAATTCATGTAGATATATATGTATGAGGACAACCAAAATGGTATAGGTGCCTTACTTTCAAAATTAAATAACTATAAAGAAAAATTAAGAAATTGTTATTGAGATGTACCTCTCTATAAGTCATTTCTATTGAATATAATATAATAATATGTATATACACAAGCTTACATGCATTTGCTCTCTTTGAAGTAAGCAAACTGTTTTTTGTAATATAGAATAGAGGATAAGTTAAATATTTTCTAAATATACTTATTTAGTATTTAACAGGGTACCTTAAATACTTAGAACACTCCAATGATGTGTCATCAGGATAAGAAGCTTCACATATTACCATCAAGTCATTTATTTGTTCTTTCACATAACCTGTAAGAATACATTTTTAAATTGATAAAGTATATAAATACCATTTGTGTAAACTAAAGAACAATATGTTTACGATTAGTATGTAGATGATTTACTTTAAGAGACTTCAACTATAAACAAATAAGAAAAAGGTGCAATTATCAATTTGTACACAATAATGCATTGTTTTAGCCTGTATGTATTTAGTTTATAAACAAAATTGTGTAAACATGTTTGTGGTATAATAAATTAATACTATTATTTATGTGTATCTAGTCCAATTAATAAAAAGTCTTCCAATAATATTTAAGATTTATTTATTCTTACCAAAATCGGCTTGAGTGTAAAACGTATCATACTGTGCTTCTTTCGTTTTTACCCAGCCACGATGGTCACCGGGACAGGAAGGTCGCACTTGGTACGAAACATTTTTATCACAATTATTTTCATATCCCCAACAAGCTTTATGGTCTATTAAGTGTTTGTATTCACACTTTGGATTCAATAAACATGAATCAGCGACACTAGGGAATGCATTAAAAACATATGTTACATGTTCTGGCGGCACATTTAGATCTTCAATATCTATTGAAAAAATGCTATTCATCGATACTAAAAAGTAACAAAAATACAGAAGCGGCCACATTTTAATTTAAAACTTTTTTAATTCTGTAGGGTATTTACTATTCAATAGATTTTGGCTTCGAAAGCTTGACTTGATTGAAGTTGTGAAATCAAAAGCTTTATTTTGACACTTTAAAAGTTCAGCAGGTTGCTTTGCCGCTTGACAGTTGAAAACAACTACTGTCACTGTCAAATCAAATTTAGATAATTAGTCAACAGACTTCAAAAACACTGCACAGATTTTTTTATTTTATTTACGTACAGAGTCTGTTCGATTTGGCAAAAACAGACACTGTGCTACAGGTTACGTCACATAGCATAAATAATGGTTTCTATCGGTTTCGCATAGTGTTATGACTTCTTTCAAAACAATACAGAAAAAGTTTTCATTTTACTATATTCTAACCAAAATAAACCGGTTTATCTTTAATACCGAAATATATATACATATATATATACCGATATAAAATACCGTAGCGAATACCGTTTTATTCCGATTAATGTCCGCTACCCCACAGAGTGAGCTATTTTTACGAATTTTATCGTGATATTAATTTAATGGAAATCCGGTATGCCGCTCTGGGCAACAGGCGTTACTTTAAAAATGTGTGTATTTGGTTTTATGGTCCCCTGTCAGTTTAAATAGTAACGGCTAATTACATTTTGAACATTACTAAATATTATTTTACTTTTTATGATTAAAAGATCTATTTGTAACAAAAACGCTGATCAATTATATTTTTGTTTTTAAGGTACTAATCATCATCGTCGTGAATTAAGCTGCATCCTACCTGCAGTCTATAACATATTGTACTGTCTCGTTGGATTTTGCTCTTCGGAAATGAGACGAGGGTTTACTATACGAAGTGACCAACAAGAAAAACTTACAATTAGTGCAGTTTGCAGGAACTGGAGTACCTGGTAATATTGGCACCTATCCTATTGAGCCCAAAAAGCCTATATCAAAAATTAAAAAAAAACTACCATCATTGCCAAGAAAAAAAAACAAGTAAATCTAATTCTCTACAACAGATGTCAGTACTTATTTGGCGCCTTTTCCGGAATACAAAATTCCCGGTGGATGCCACCGCGATTACCACGTGAACACAACAGCAGTGTCCAATCAGCTGGTAAATCTTGAAACCGCCCGCCCGCCTCTTTCTATTTACCCTTCCGTTGTTTAAATTAGACCTATATGTGTGTTGTTTATTTCTGTGTGATTGCATTTTGTAAGACTGATATTATGGGCTTAGTGTTATGATAAAAACAAAGTGATAGAATATTTAGCATAATAATTTGATTTGATTTTTCTGACCTTCGAAGTTAACCCAAAACTAATGTCGCCATTTTGACCATACAAATCGAGTTTAGAAGGTATTTTTATTTCGTTGGGCATTAACAATTGTTTAAATGCTGCATTAGTGAATTACGTAAATGGATGTATATTTACGAAGAATACGGAGAAAATGTCTCAGATGAATAGTACTGCTGTAAATTTTCTCATACATGACGCTAATGGTTAGTAAACCTACTCTCCGTGAGGCTTATTTTTTACGTTATTCTTACTATTTATTATGCTCACTGTTGTGCTGAAAGCTTGCTATATTCATGCAATTGAAAAATAGATAGATTTCATTACATTTAAATAATGACGCCCGATTGTGCAGTGTTTCCCGGCATTGTTAGTTCACTCGTAGGTTTTGTTACTGCACTCTCAGTTTATTTAACATTTTGTTAAATATAACTTGTTATTACGTTGCACTTGCTTAGATCATATTTTAACATTTCCATAGATTGTTCATTATAGTGATTTACATAAGAGACAACAGACAATTTTACCTGACTCAAATGTTGCAGTAGACTTAACACTCATGCCTAATAATCATGTTTCATTTTAGGACAGCCACAAATGGTAAAAGTGGTTCAAAATACAAATAATCAGTCAGTTGCTCAAATCAAAATTAAACCTAACCCTGTTAAAGTAATAAAACTGCCAACTACAGCTGAAGGAAATTTAAAGGTATGTTGTTTGCTAAAATATACTATACATATAATTTTAACTAACAAAGATGAATCCAATTGAAATAATAAGCCTTTAGAAGTATTCCTTTGTTATCAACCTCCCTTAACCCTGAGATTACATTTATTTAACATGTGTTTATTGGCTATCTCCTGCCTTGTTCTTTCCTTATAGAATAATTTGTTGAAATTGATTAATTGGTCAATACAGAAAATGCATTAACATTATTGCTAATACATAATATCATCAAAAAAATATTTAACCATCGCATAATTTAATTATTTTTCCTTTTCACCGCTTAACTTCGGCTAACAGAATGTAATTACAGTAATACTCAGACACTATTTACATTTTAGTGGTATTGGCTTATTTTTCAATAAAAATATTTTATTTGTACATATGTTTCCTATATGCCCTTCATATATTAAAGAGGTTTTTAGTGTTGTGAAGACCATGAAAATAAATAAAAACATGTAAATCAATACCATAATGTTGTTTATATATAATTTGGATACTGATTAAAAATCTCTGATTTCATGCCAGATTTATATTGTCCTGTTTACTAAACTAAAAAGATATTACTCTCTAAATGCTGCAAAACAGATTGGTATATTTTATACTTAAGATATTCTGCAGTCTTCTTTTAAAAAAAATCTAGTTAATAATAAAATAAGAAGAGGTTATGTCTTTGAGGCATGTCTTAATTTTTAACATGTAATTAAGGCAGACCTTTTTGTAAGCATTTTCTTAATGTTTTACATAATTTTTTGTAGAGCATTCATCAATAAACCGGTAGTTACTGTTCATTCTAAATTTGAAATTATTTTTCTTGTAAATCCTATTTCTCCTGTTGTAATTTATTAGCATGTCTGAGCTCTACTTTCGGGTTATAAGGTTTTCTTCCATGCTTATATTAACCTAAGCATCGAAAATTATCAAATCTATATAATCACTATTTTTAAAGGATTGTTGAACAACAATAATTATTTCAAAACATTTAAATTAAGACAATCAGCATCAGATTTAAATTTGTTACTTATTTCGAATGATTTTGTAAATAGCGTTTCGTGGCTTTGCTCCTGTGGTCTATATACTAACCACAGAAACATCTTAACGAAAAAAGTAGCCCATGTGTTTGACTGACCCATAAACTATCCCTATGGCAAAAAATCTTCGTCAGGACGCTTTCCAAAGGGAGCGCCCTTGCTGCGTGAACAAAGGACAGACGCACTTTCGCATTAAAAAGAAGAGTTTAGGGATGATTATGCTGATCATTATCTTGCTTGTGGATTGGTTGACTCGCACGAATTTCTGTAACTTCCCTACTGATCGGTGCAGTTCGTATAAAATATGTCGACGGGAATAGGTGTAAATTTTTTGGGCATTATTCAATTGTATGCAATTGCGATTATAATGATTAGAATCTCCGATGTCCTCTGTACCTAGTTCGTCATAAACAGTGATATTTTAATTTTTATATTACTAGAGAATTATTTGTTTATTCTATATATTTACAAAATGTTTAGCCTTAATCTCTATTTGTTCGAGGAATGAATATGGAAGAAATAGTTCACGTGTTGTGGCTTAGTTGTGTTTTCTGCCATGAACTTTATATTTGTATTACATAAAACTCCGAGGACTCAAAGGAGATTTATCTACTTAACCAGACATTTGGACAGACCTATCAAAAGGCCTGTTTACTAACCAGATAATAGCTGTGTAAATTCTGCAAAACTGATTGATATATTTATGGTATGCGTAAGCCATTCTGCAGGTTATTCTTTTATAAAAAAGGAGGCAAAAATATAAACTATAGTAGGCATTCGTACTCAGCATCGTCGGCAAACTATATGCAAAAGTTTTGACGGAAAGAGAGATGAATATTCAGGCAGGATTTGGAAAGGATGTATCGAGTCTTTTTTTTACGAAGCATAACCGACAAATGTTTGGCCAAGGGTTAATATCTCTAAAGCGCTGTCGTGGACTTGGAAAAGGCCTATGACAAAGTGATGAGGAATTAATTGTACTCGGTATTACCGATGTATGCAGTGGAGATCATCCTCATTTGGGCTCTAAAATCTCTATGAGGATTCTAGTGCGTGCGTGAGGATACACGGGACATATACAATTATCGTTTAACATGGAAAAAGGTGTTAAACAGTAACGTGTAGCGTCTCCGTGGTTCTTCAATCGGTTCGTGAACAGTTTTTTGAAAGATAGCGAATGAGGATTAAGAATGAATGAGTTAAGTACTCGTCAAATGTCTTTTCTATGCCGATGATCAAGTAATACTTGCTTCATCCGCAGAAAAGCTGCAGGAGATAGAATCTATTATTCATAGAGATATTTCTTGAGAAAAAGCAAATGAAAATATATGTAGGAAAGACGATAGTTATGCTTTTTTATATGTATAGAGCACTACACTCCTTTGACCACCCATGAGGTGTCGAAAAACCCTCGTTGGCCGTGCATAGACGTGTAGTCAAGCCTCTTATGTATGGTAGTAAAAGTTAGGTATGGCAGAAGAAACACCAAAGCCGCATTTATGCAATACAGATGCGGGCTACGAGAAGTAAGTGAAACTATGAGGAATAAAGTGATAAGAGCGGTGCGGAGTGATTACAAAAAAATCACAAGAATATACTTAGATGGCTTGGTATAGAATCGGAGTTAAATATGCCAGCATAGTAGCAAATGAAAATCCGTGGTCTCTGCTAACCCCTCTGGGAAACAGGCGTGACTTTGTGTATGTATGTAGCAAACCGCCGCCACCTAGTACTGTTAAACTAAATCGTAGAACTGCATAACGATCGGTTTAGTAATTATTGTAATGAGATTATAAACAAAGTACAAACTGACAGAATTAAGTATAGTTTTCAAATGTTTAAGAAAGGATGAGAGGAAATTAAATGAAAAACCACGAAATTATACAATGCTTTTCATGATTATGTAGTACTTTTCTCCATAATTATCTGTCTATCTAACCTACATATAACATTACTTTTTGTAAGTAACTAACTGCCTCAGCTTCTATATTAAAAAAGCATGGTGATAATCTATTTATAGATTTCAACCACGCAGTGAGTTAATAATAACACATCAAGTATAGGTAGGTGTAGGTACTGTGAGGTGCTCCGATTAATGGATTGTTAACAAGACTGTTTACATAATAATCAGATAGACCAAATTTATAATGGATACTTACTTTATAAAATATTAAAATGCTTACGTAATATGTATTTATTCGAAACATACAAATCTCAGTCATCATAATATTTTACTGTTTTATAAATCGTATAGTAATATGTTTTCTTCTTAATTTCCAGACTCCAGTATTCAGGACAGTGAAGTTAACTAACATCAAATGCGCATCAAGTAAGAATTCTATAAATGTGAAATATATCATATTAACACCTTTCTGGTCTATCCCAGAAAGTAGTTTTACTTTGATCTCACTGATTATAAATATGACTATACAAGTTTGTAACTAATACCTACAAAATATAATAAAAAGTTTTTTTTAAATAGATACTAAAATCGCCATGAAATACGCCGAAGTCAATGCAACTTGATTAATTTACAATATTGCTCAACATACTTATTTCAATTCATTTAATTTTGTATGTAAAATAAACGCTGTCTTCTGTTCCATTGATAACATTTTTTGAGTATATTCTGGTAACCAATAAATGTGTCTTCCATGTTTATACCACAATGAAATTCTATTTCAGAATTGTTGCAGGTTGACAATTTAGCAACTATACAAAAAGTTAAGGTTGAACCAAAGGACATTGAAGAGAATCAGGTAGATAATTAATTTAACACAATCCCAAAATTAATAATCTATTTGTTGTTGAAAGATTTTGATTTCATTTGTTTTTTCCCTATTTCAGATAAATCACGAACCACTGACTGAATTAAAATTCCTGCATACTGTGCCACACATCGGTTTAATATCAGCTAAGCCTGAAAACCAAGTAACAAGTACCAGCACTGCCAATAACTTTTCCTCGACAATGTCGCATGCATCTCGAAGACGACACGATTCTGACAACGATCCTCCAGCAGAATAGTAAGTAATTTTTATATTGTATTTACTTTCGTCCGCGCCTTCACGTAAATAATTTCAACGCGTCTTATCTGGTTAAAAAAATAAGCTATGAACTTTCTGTGCCTCACGCTTACACTGTACTAGATTTTTAAAGGCATTTCCCGTATTCACGCTAAACCGTTGGCCCTGCGCCTTATCTCTGTCGTTCTTTGGTCCCACCGGACTATGAGAGTGAGGGAATAGGGAAGTAACCTGTGTTTGCGCGCATACTTGCTGCTATAGGTCGCCGTGACTGACATTCGATCAGGAGGTCTATTCAGACTATATCCGTTTCTTATTTGTACAATTAATACAGTGAATGCCAAATTTGGTAGCTCTAGTTTTAAAACTGGCGAAGTGTCGTATAAACTTTCAACCCCTATTCAAACCCCTTAGAGGAATATTGAAAAAAAGTAGTCTAAGAAAGAACATACCTTTCGGAGCTCTTAAACTTTCTACGTGCCAAATTTCTTCAAAATCCGTCCAGCGGTTTAGTCTTGGAGGCGTACTCATATCTAGCGAATACCTTAAGGTAAATGCGCCGTCGAGAGGTACGAAATTAATTGTTTTTGTGTTATTTGCTCATCACAAGAAGTGATGTTGAGTTGTTATGAATAAATAACACAAACTAAATGAATTTCGTGCCTATCAACGGCGCATCCCACTTAAAGCAGGGATGGCAAACCTTTATACATTTTTTTCTAGAAAATATGTGTTTATTTGGAAAATAATAAAAATATATACTGTCAACTTAAACTCAACGATCGGTGACGTGCCTAAAATATTTTAACGCGAGCCATTGGTTCGCCATCCCTGTCGTAGACAGTATTAAGAAATTCAAAATGTCCATTGGAAAATCGACCTGAATTACTTATTAAACATCTTCAAGACAGCAACTAACTGGGTTTTCGTTTCTCACTAGACGAAATTACAATTCACTATAATAACTTCTAAAAATCTCAGTAAAAAATTCTACCTATAATTAGTTGTTAAAAATAAAATATCTCTATCTCATCTTTATTATCTAAAATGTATTTTTATTATGTTACAGTACCACAAAAAGACGTAAACACGCTGACAAAGTTGGCAAAGGCTTAAGACATTTCTCTATGAAAGTATGTGAAAAAGTCAGAAATAAAGGATTTACTTCATATAATGAAGTTGCCGATGAATTAGTGCTAGAATTCGCAGCAGGAATGCATGGTTCAGCTGATAGCCAAGTACGTATATCACGGCGATTTACTTGTGGCTTTATATTACTTATTTTTAAAGTGGATAACAATATGATAAATATGTCTCCAACATGTTCAAAGTAATTTGAATACATTTTTTTAAGTACACAAACAGAAGTTACAAATCAATTGAGTATAAGAATCAGAATAATTTGTAAAAATGTAATACAGATTAATTTAACATTACAGCAATATGACCAAAAGAATATTCGCAGAAGAGTATATGATGCATTAAATGTTTTAATGGCAATGAATATTATATCTAAAGAAAAGAAAGAAATAAGATGGCTTGGATTACCGACAAATAGTATACAAGAATGCACCGCCTTAGAAAAAGAAAAACAGTCAAAGTTAGAACAGATACAAAAAAAAACCCAGCAATTACAAGAACTCATTTTACAGGTAACATATTACTTTTGTTGTGCAGTAAACCTAAATATTATGTCAAATCTCTATTTGTGTGCTCAAGATTCAAACCCTGGATAGTAACAAAGTGAATATTCCAATCAGTAATAAGTTTCATAGTTATTCATTAAAAATATTGTAAGGAAACCTAGAGTTAAATTAACTGAAATTTAATCTAAATCAGCCAGTGAAGTGGTGTCTTCTTGTTCTTTCTTCTCATGCCCTGCAGTGAAACAACTGTTTTTAGCTAGTATTATTACATAGAACTTTAATGGCTAATAAAATTTAACCCTCTTTCCAGCATATTTCATTTAAAAGTTTGATAGAGAGAAATAAAGAAGCAGAGATCAAAGGAGTGAAACCATCTCCTTCATCAGCTATCCATTTGCCGTTCATTGTTGTGAATACTAGTGATAAAGCTTTAATTGACTGCAGTATTTCTAATGATAAGTGAGTATTGTGACTTGACATGCGGTGGTGAAGGGTTCTTCCTCTGCGGTTACGGAGGTTAGCGTTAAGTACAAAAATAGCGATGTATCGCGCGAGTGTGGAAGTCTAAGAAGCCAAGATCCGGCAGCCGTACTCTACGTAGTACACAATACACAAACTTTACCGGTAAAAAAAATTAGAGAAGGCAAATTATACTTTACAAAAAAAACTGTTACGGATTTGTCACCTTCGACCAATCAATTTTAAGGGGTTTATAATGATAAATCTAGGCAGAGAGGAACTATATATCGGGAGCCAGAATAACTACTGAATGTACAAATAGCTCACGGAATATCGTCGTCCTTCTCGCATTACAACACCTGATTAAATTTTACTGAGACAAAGGCGAGGTTCCGTTACAAGTTACAACCCTAAATATGAATATGGATGAGTGGCTAAGCCCAAGTCGAAATCGGTAGTCATCACTATACTTAATTGTAGTTAAATGTACCTTTGAACAGTATTTAAACACGGGATATCAAATCATGGAATGGTTTAGTCTGTAATATAAGATTTTTTGCACGATTATATTAATTGAAAATTGTTTAATATTTTTTTTGTGATTTTTCAGGACAGAGTATATGTTCAATTTTAACAAAAGGTTTCAAATACATGATGACATCGATATTTTGAAAAGAATGGGTCTTTTATTTGGTAAGTATTTTAACGAAATAGTATTGTAGTGAACTATAATAATACCCAATAGTCGCTTATGGGACTAACTGCATTTGTCTATGAACAACGCCAGTTTCGTATCAATCTTCGAACTTCTTAAGCTTTCGGAAGCTAAATCATGTCTCAAAACCACTGTTTTCAGTGGACCAAAACTGAATTGAGATGAATAAGAGTTATTCCCTTAGGATTCTTACAGACGAGCGGCACTTTTCCGTTGCCATTATTACTATCGGCGTTAAAATAAGCTTCTTTTAAAATTGTGAGTTAAATGTTATGTATCGAAACAACCAAAAACTGCCAACTTGTTGGAAGTATAGGGATGCAGCATGCAACAACCTTATCAACTTCTAGGTACTTAGTATTCTAAATACAAGAGTGTGTATACTCTTGTATTTATGTTATATTCACGTTCAACTAAAACAGAATACAAGAGCTTGTAAAATGTGTCGTAATGTGTCTCCATAACGTGTATAACGAGGTTTGTGTACGAAGGAAATGATTTAAAAACACACTCCACCTTGTACCTTTTTATTTGGAATGTTGTTCATAATACAATTGTTACTATGACCAACACAATTGTTATTGGGTGGACAGATATGAATAAAATTTCTTGATTCTGTTTGCCTGTCCAGTCAATGACAATATAATAAACTGTTACTTTGCTTTCTTCAGGTTTAGATAAAGGTGAATGTTCAGAAGAGGATATTGAGAGAGCAAAAAATATGGTTCCTAAATCGTTAAAAACATATGTAGAACGTGAGTTTTTTGGTTTAATTATTTACCTTAGCCTGCAAAAAAAAATGGTTTGAAACTTTTTTTTTTTTTGCACAACTATTTACTTTTATTTACAAGGTTATTTACAATTCTTAAAAATAAATATATACAAAATAAAAAAAAAAAAACTAAAAATTATGTATCAAAGTTTAAAACTATATTTTTTTAATCAATCCCACTAAAATACAACATTAATGAATAAGGTCAAGGAGGAGCCTTAATCTACAAAATGTAAATCTTGCCCAACAATCTGGATCTAATCTTTTCCTGTTCATTTTTGGCATTTGTATGATAATGCTGATAGATTTATTTAGGCATAATATTTCTAGTCAACATACAATATTATAATTAGTCTTTTAGTAAAATTGTAGAATAAATTCTCGTATACTTGATTTCAGAAATGGGTAGAGGAGTTATAACAAAACTTTCTACAATGCTTGAAGAAGAGGATGATGAAGCAGGTGAAGAGGAAGACGTAATAGAAGGGGAAGGGGATGTGGATGAGGAACAAGAGGAGCCTGAAGGCAACGAATACAGCGACGATAGCAGTGACGTCGACGTGTAGCGATTACGTTCTGCGCACTAGTGTGCGCATGATTTTTTCTTATTTTGTTTATATTAACTAGGTGTTACTGTTGCATGTGGGCTAAGTTTATGTAATATGCCACACAAGTTCAAACATTATATTAGCTTAAAACATATTTTGACACAATGTAATGATTTAATACTATATTTAAAACAATTCCAATGATACAGATATTGTGGTAATGCAATACATAATTTAACTCCTTGCCATTAACAAAATTTTAATTGAAAATGAACTGTTTGAAATCTTGCTAAAGATTAAAACATGGTATTGCACTGATTTTGACAGGAGAAAATTATATAAATATTTATAAGGATTTGTAAGATTTTGCAAAGAATTTAAAATTACTGGTTTAAGATCAACTTTTTTTTCGTCCTAAAATTGTTCTATCATCGGCTCAATGCAATGAGCAACATAAATTTGCAAAACTCAAGTTAATGTGCACATTAAGTTGAGTTTTGCAAATTTATGTCAATTAATAATGCCACTGCAAGGAGTAAATATGTGGATCAGTTTAAAATCTATGTTTAACAAGCAACTTTTTCTTCTAACTTTACATACCCACATTTGTTTTATTAATGTTGTGCAGAGGGGCAACATGACCATGACCCATGTAACGTAATGTCGCTTAATAATTCATGGCCTTTTTTCTGTTATGATGTTGATCTCCAATAGGAAAGTAAAATCAAATAAAAGTATGTGCCTATGACTTGTATTATAAAAAAGTGGCACTACTAAATGACGTGTCAACTATAAGAAAAGAGATTTTTATTCATACATGGAATTGTTTTAATGATAAGTGAAATAAATGTCAATAAAATTTTATCTTATTATTTATTCAAAATAACCTATTTTACAATATTCATAATTCATGGACTGCATCACTTCAAATCATCATCATCAAATAAATCTTCAAAATCTGAAAATAAACACGGAATATTAAATAATTGTAAATAGTACAAATTTTGGCTATTTATAACCCTAATACTTCACCATGGTAAATAAATAAATATATGTAACAGAGAATATACATAGTAGTTATAATTCTACTATGTAAGTATTTACATAAAATGTAAGTCCATGTTTGAACTTTTCAGAAAAAACCCTAACTTTACACAAGTGTGAAATTATCTTTTGAAGTCATGTAGTTGACCTAGTGTTAACTAAAATGTATTTTATGACTTTTCTGATGCAGAAAATCACAATAAACGTTTCTGTAATTACTCCTGATTGCTCTTCGTCTGGTTTTACATTAATAGGGCTGTGACAGGAGTACTTAATGTAATACCAAAATAATGAGTAGTCATCCTTTTTCTAATAACTTTAAACTCATTCCCCGAAGGAGTAAGCAATAGGAGTACCAGTAGTCCACATTCCACCATTTATGTTACAGGGGGCCTATAGGGTAACTTTTGCTATAACTGGGCTCAAATCTGGACCCCTTGATGGCTACCCCTCCTCCCCTCATACCTAAGGGGGTGGCTTTTGTTCAACAGTGGACATCTTTGGCTTATGATGATGAATTTGCTAAGTAGGTAACTAATGGTTCTATTTTTATATTGAGAAATGGTATAGTAAAATCACAACATACCATTGAAAAAATCCGAATGTACAGCCTTCTCGTTTGCAGCTAAATCCATAAGTAAATTAGATGGTCCACCAGCCTATTGACAAATAACATGAACAATAAACAAGAAAGCCTAACAAGGCATAGTTTAATTTAAAAACTATTTTATATAGTAAAATAAAACTTTAAGGAAAATTATAATATTAGTAGTACATGGTTTTGGCCCCAAGACACAGGCATCGCCTAGTTTGGGTTTTATTGACCAATTTATTTCATGTACTGGCTTCATTACGATGATAAACAATTATTATTACTTAAAAAACGTACTTCTTCTAGATCCATGTACGGTCCAACTCCCTCAGGAAACATTTCATCAGCTGCTACAGTTGGTTTCATATTTTAATCAAATTGAGATACACTGCAAAAAAAATCACAATAATAATTTTATAGATAAAGTCTGATAAAGTGTACACTCAAATAAACAACGTATGTAGACCATATCCATCGTAATACCTTTAGGCCGATAAAATAATGAAACACAACTTCATACAGTTACAGGCTGTATTGTTTGTATTATTTTCAGTTTCCCAAGATCACACTATAAATTCAAGAGAAATGTCAGACGTACTGTCATATGGTCAGTCCCAGTCCCACTTATTGAGCTCTGTGACCTCCAGTCTTTTGCACTGAAATTCATCAATAAAACGAATGACTGAAGATTTGGTAAATGCGTGTGAATCGCCATTTCAATACAAAAATTACCTCAGAAATAAAATAAATCTAAATAAAATCAGCGAAATCAAATAACTATTTAATCTGTGCGAGCACAAACTACTGAGAAGTTAGAGATGCATATTGCAAGACGTGTCTTTTTGCTCTAATGACTATGACTTTCAAAACTAATTCTTTCTCACTTGATACTGGCATAATAGTCGATAACGGCTCAGTAACTAAAATAAAAATACTATTTCCACAAAAGCATAGACACAATAAAATCACAAAGGCAACAGTATTCAATCGGTTAATGTTCAGGGTTGAAGGTCAAGGTCATATGAAGTGTCAAACTGATATGATTGACTGTGACAGTTTGACATGACGTACACGTTGGTTAATGTTGTGATTGAGTTTTTAAGTTGAATTTGAAGCACGTATTAAAAACATAATAAATAATGTTAACATATGAAAATAAATTAATACTTGCACCAATGGTGCGTATTGGGACTTTACCAATGCGACTGTTAGCATTGCGATACGGGGCCGATTTAGTTTATACTGAAGAACTAATCGATTGGAAGTTTTTAAGATCAAAACGTAAATACAACGGTAAGGATCATAATTATATTTATAACAATATCAAAAATGTATGTACCGTAACAATAGGTCATTAAGTATTTAGCTCTAAAACATGCATGGTTATGTCGGTCGTAGGTTAGGTTTTATCTCCATCTGTCTTTGCCTAGAACTATTGTAATTACAAGTGAATTTTCATCCTTTTTAGGTGGAAAATAATGATAGTGACGTCAGCAATCATGTGCTTGCTTATATGAAATTCAAATTGGCATCATATTTATTATTGTAATTGCCTGTGTATCATCATTATCAGCCAGAAAATGTCCATTGTTAAACAAAAGCCCTTAGAACGCCACTTCTGCCTGTGTATACTGCTAATATATATTTAATAATGAGTTATAATAATTCATATGCCTAACTTTTCAGAAATATTAAATACTGTTGATTATGTTGATCAAACTGATGGTACAATAGTATTCCGTACATGTGCAGAAGAAAAAGAGAGAGTTATATTACAACTAGGAACATGTGACGCAGACCGAGCTTTAAAAGTAGCTAAACTTGTGTAAGATACTTTTTACTGTGACATACTGATATTCAACATATTGATATTCAATTTTATATCCATAATTACATTACAAACACCCTACAGGTTGTTTCTGTTTTTAGAGAAAATGATGTAGCTGCTATAGATATAAATATGGGATGTCCCAAAGAATTTTCTATAAAGGGAGGCATGGGAGTTGCCTTGTTAGCCCAGCCAGAGAAAGCTCATAAGATTTTAACTACTTTAGTAAACAATTTATCTATACCTGTAACTTGCAAAATAAGGATACAACAAACACCAGAAGAAACACTTATCCTAGTAGAAAAGCTGGTGAGTTCTGGAATCAGTGCTATTGCCATTCATGGAAGAACAAAGGATGAACGACCACAACATGCAGTGCACACTGACATCATCAAATATGTTGCTCAGAGGATTCCTATTCCAGTAATTGCAAAGTATGTTTGATAAGGAAAGCTTGGTGATTAAATAGCTTCTTTAGACATGTTTTGGTCAACATGGACATTTAATCTAAATTCTTATCAAATTTTAGTGGTGGTTCTAAAGAAATTGAAAAGCATAATGACATTTACAAATTCAAAGATATGACGGGATGTAGTAGTGTCATGCTTGCAAGAGCTGCTGAATGGAACTGTTCTATATTCAGAAAAGAAGGCTTGCTTCCAATGGATACTGTTATTAAGGAATATCTTAAATTGGCAGTGGACTATGACAATGCCCCTGCAAATTCAAAGTATTGTGTGCAAAATATTTTAAGAGATTTACAAGACACTCCTAGAGGGCGATTATTTTTAGATTGTCAAACATTAGAACAAATATGGTAAGTTTAATAGGTACCTAATCATAATAACTGCTTTCAATGATGTTACAATGTATATATTTTTAACAATAACAACTATTTATTTCAATATTGTAGTGCTATATGGGATTTAGGAGAATACTGTCAAGAAAAACAATCTAGTTATCAAAAACTGGGAATACAGGGACGGTGGCAAGTGTGTCCTGATGAACTAGAGCCTCCACAAAAGAAACTTAAATCGACTCATATAAGTAGCAGTGATGTGATGCAAATGAAAGTGAGTAAAAACTATTGAAAATGTGTGAGGGTAATACCTTTTAATTAAAATATAATAACTCTTCATTTGTTTTTGTTTTAGGTTTGTTTTATTCGAGCTAGTTTCACTGACAGTAACTTGCCAAAAACGAAATTACATACCTGGGCAGGGAAAAATGGACTTGATTTACCAGTCTACGACACACAGCAAGTTGAGAAGTTGTTTCGTACAATTATATCTTTTAATAACAAAAAATATACATCAACGTTTTGGGAGAAGAATAAGAAATTTGCTGAACAAGGTGCAGCTCTAGTGTGTTTATTCCATTTAGGATTGGTCACAGAAGATGACTTGGTTAAGTTTGGAAGTATTATTAAATGAGTTTTTAATAACATGAAATTTAGTTTTTGTTAACACTGACATTTTTTATGTAATAATAAATTAATACTACATAATAGTTTGGTTGATAAGAAGAATATATTAAATAATTAAGATATTAATTAAATAAAATATTTTATTGAATATAAATAATTTATTTTAAATATATAAAAGCCATTGCAGTAGTTCTAACTCAAACAATAAACAAAAAAAATATCACTTTTTAAACACTTACAACATACACACATACACCTTAAATTAAACTTTTATGTTTGTTTTTTCATGTTAGCAATATTTTCTACCAGCTTTTGATTCAGTTCATCTAGTTTAGAACTCAATCCATCTTGCTCGATCACATCTTCCTGTAGCTGCGTAATATTTTTGTAACAGAAATAGGCACCCAGTAATGTTTCGTTACCATCGTGCACATTCACTGAATGCTTATTCACTTGTACCACCTCTTCGTTAAAGATATCTTCCAATACATGTTGGGTAGTAGGAATTTTCGGTACAATATACTTATCCATGTTTTAAATACTGATTACTAACCACTATATCCAAAGTGAGGAAATATAATAGTCGAACGAAGTAAGACAACAAGTTTATTGATTACACAGATTAACATTTTGACACTGACTGTCTACCATCTGCCAGAGAAATAGGACAGTTGACAATTGACATAACCTGTTAAACCCAACTAGTGCTGAGAATCTGCTAATAAATTACGGTTTTTTTCTTTAGTCGAGTTTCAGATTTATAAGCGTTATAAAATAAGCTGTTCAGTTGCATAATGGCAGTTCCGGTAAATAATTAAACTGTCAGCTTTAAAATATATTAATATTACGATAAACATAATTGTAGAATAGTAGATCAACTTTAGTGACATCGTAAAATCATAGATGGCGTTGCTCTAAAATCGAATTTAAAGCATCGATCAAAATAATTGTCTTGACATATTTCGTTGATAGCCAACAATGGTATCTCGAAAAGATTAAATACGTTTTATGCTAACGAAATTAAAATTAAAGTGCTTCAAACTGCACATACATAATTATCCTACTTGACAAAAATTGGAAAGAAATAGGGTAATTGAGGGCTACCATTTTTGCGCTCACCAGTTAGCGCCACTGTGGAGTCGGATACTAAAGTATAGTTGCTATATAATTGATGATAATTGCTTTCATGAACTTGTCCTTTATTATAAAACAATTTATTTTGTGTAGGTACATGTCACTAGAGCCAGTAAATATGAATTCATCAGTATATTAAATTTATTTTTTAAATACTTAAATGCACATTTTGTCAATTATCATATTATATACCATATTATACGTCCCACGTTCCTAGTCTATTGGCACTAACCGGGCCATATTCCGTGCTGCTTCTGAGAATGACTTTATAGAACGTCCCATAACTAATGAGTTCACAGTCCGGGAATTGAACCCAGGCGACTGCATGTTTAGCAGTCGATTTTGTGCGACCACTACTTAGACTTCCGAGACAGATTGTAAAAATACTTATTACTTTTACTTGTAATCCATAATTATAGACTTACTATACATACATGTTTTGCAGTATGAATATTAAAAAAATCCGTAGTAAAAAAACACCAAAAACGGGCATTTAAGAATTGTGCCTTGCATTGTTTTTTTATCGATTTCGAAAACATGTAGGTACTGTAGCTGCCTCTAGTTAATCTAAGTCGTTAAATTTAATAATATCACCGACTGACTAAAATAGGAAATTATGAGGAAATGCGTAGGTACTTGCATTTACCTACTTATTACTAATATACATAAGTTGTAAAAAATAATCTGAGTGTATTCTGTATTCATTTCAATACCTAAATGAGATGGTTGTTCAACTTAGTAAAAAATAACGTAGCTCTGGCGCACTGTAGTTATTTAGATGGATAGTTTGCGGTTTCCTGTGGCAACCGCAACTGCATCGACCTCGATTTCATGAGCTAATGTTACGCTCATTTGCTTTAAAAATAAAACACGTTTACATAGACCGTGGAAATAAACCTCTAGCATTGTATCAATCATCGTAAGTATTAAGGTAAATTACATTTCAACTGAAAAATTTATAAACATGATATCGATTATCGTCAAGTGTACCGGTTCGAATTGTATTATCTAGTTTCATGCTACGATACTAGGCTTAGGCATTGCCAGTAGGAAATTATCGTGGTTTCAGATTGATTTGGTAGATAAATTAAATAGCAGTCCGAAGTGATGTAAAATAAAATAAAATAATTCATATCAACGTTGTACAAACATGTATTGAAGTACACCTACCTGCCTAAAACTATGATATTATGCCTATTGGTTTGTACTTATAAGTCAATAAAAAAGATTAACATTAAATCTATTAGGAAAGAGTGTGCACCTCTTATGTGCCTTTAGTCGAGAGAACTGATATCCAGCCGCAACACGTGTGGTCTCCAATCTATCAGATAGTCACTGTTCGATACAAACCGACAGGCGTCAGGTTACACTCTGACCATATCATCGGGGAACGCTTCTGTGATTATTATAATTACAACGATGTTTCTTGACAGCAATGCTTGGATGAAGTATAAATTATTTTGTATTATTTGTCGCAACCGGGACAACATGGTGGTGACTATTTCATTAATTTTAAACAAATATGTAGATATGTAAGGTTATTGAAAATATGCAATCTCTTTCAAGTGATTCCATTTATATAACTGAGCTATTAAGGCCGAATGCCGATGGGCTAATGAGTTTTTTGATTTACAACCGCATTCGCTTGAAAATAATGTCCGCATATACGAAGAAACCGCGAAATTACAAGTGAACGGAGAGTTCGACGACGACGACCGCCAGCCGACAGCCGAGCTAACCGCAAACTCTTCGTCCCCGGAGCCCGCGCCACTCCGACGTTCCTAAGAATCTGAATTATCTTTAGAAACTCTGTTGTTGCGGTGTTTTATGACTGTGGACCACAGAGCATATTATAATAATAATACAAAATATTCTAAATAACGCTGGCGTTGGTGGGAAGAGCTTTGTTTTGACTTGACAATGACAATGGTCCATCACCCACCCGTGATGTGTCACCCTACATTGTATTGCATATTTGAATGTCAGCAATGCGACACTCGTCGCTGTTCGACGTGAAAGGCATAATATTTTGGACAATTCAATGAATGCCTCTTCAAATCGAAGCTCGTAGCATCTCATTACGGGGGCTTAAAATAAGGGTCGCCAAATAAAATTAAACTGGAGTACGTCATTCTTTAATACTATATTCAAATAGTTATAATAGATAGATGTGTAATGTAAGATTGATGCGAGTCTGTCAGGTATCAGTCTGTTAAAGAACACGAACAATCATGATTATTAAATGTTTAGGCCTACTGGCACAGCAATACTAAGCAAAAGCCGTCACACATAGCAAAACCAATAGGTAGATTGTTTAATACTTAATATAAAACATAATATCACGTCCGTAGGTATTCTTAATTCGAATTCGAATTCGAAGACGTAGGCAAAGGTTTAACTATAGTACCTACATCCACATTTCGCCTGTTGTTGTAAGTGCCAATTTCCATTAACCAGGCACAAAGCTAGACTCCTATAGGCTCCTACTGAGAATTTCCTAATGGAAAAATCCAATAATACATTGCACAACCCGGGAATCGAACCCAGGACCTCGTGTTCAGCAGTCGCGCTTAGCAACCACTAGACCAACGGGGCATACTGAATATATTATTAATTAATAAACCTAATGTCAAAACACTATTTCGTAATTAAAAAAATAAACTAAGTACACGAAATTGATTAAAGTACAATGTCTAATACAATATAGTATGTATTATTTTAATGTCAGGTATACAAATAGCATATTATGCTAGTCTCAAAAACATTTTAATCTGAAAGCATCTATACGTATTCATAATTTTCTTGTTTTTACTTAATTATCATTTAACAAAGCTCTCGTATATTAAGAGATTTTATTTTGTTGAGAGCGATTAGGCCGAGACGCGTGTCAGAGCATAATCATTAGATCTCATAAATAAACTGAGCGCTTTGTATAGAAAAACAAAAGGGGGTTAAGTTATTAGTCTCGTAGAGCCGTAGAAGCTGTCTCGGGAGGGCGCGCGTGGCGGGCGGCGCGGCCGGTGTGGAGCGCGGGTGGCGACCGGCCCGCGCCTGCGCCCTGACATCTAATAAATTGCTATCGGAGACAGATGAAGCGGGCTAAGAATGTTGTTTAATACCTTCTGTAGCTATTGACTGTTGCTGCTCCGAGACGTTCCACATCTGGTCGCGGCGTTTCTCATTTGTTTAGAAACTCTGGAACTTGTAGGTACTATACATAATTATAGATTATCTGAAATTACCTGTGAAGGGATAGGTCTCCACAGTGTGCTTGGAATGTGTTAGTTATGCTCTATTCTGCCACAATTTATCTTAGATTTTATATAGGGACAATTGCCAGCACCAAACTTACCCTTCTTAATTAGTTTAGGTAGGTAGGTACGTCCAGGTTCCAGGCAGAGGCCTGGAGGCTGGAACGTAAGTCACCTTTGCAAGCTCTGGTTCTAAGTACCCAGTGTTATTGAGTCTATAGATTTTAGATATAAATATTTTTTAAATTACAAATTAATTCAATTACCTCCGCACAACTCAAACAAAACAACTTTTTTGCTTTTTCATATAATCTTGTCTA
This sequence comes from Abrostola triplasia, assembly GCA_946251915.1. Classification (NCBI taxonomy): domain Eukaryota; kingdom Metazoa; phylum Arthropoda; class Insecta; order Lepidoptera; family Noctuidae; genus Abrostola; species Abrostola triplasia. Next base: position 7,163,951 of record OX276423.1, read on the forward strand.
GCAAAGGCTATTAATTGCCTCCAGTTCAACAAATCCGTACATATGTTTAACTAAATAAAATAAAAGCAATAATGTTTAGACAACTTAGAACAGGATGATATATGTTTAACGGCGACACGAGCCAACTGCTCAGTTGTCTGTGGAATTTACGAGCGCGCTTCAACACGGCAAATACATTTGGTAATAGACACATTAGCAGTTAAATGCTCCTGCGCCGGTTCTTAATTGCCGACACATTGGCTTGTGTCGCCTGTCGCTCCTCCTCACATGAGCCCATTGACGTAGATTCAATACAAATTAAGTGTCTACACGGTAACTAATTGATTAGTATATTACAAGCTGTTTAGGCACGCGTTATTTCATGTCGAAAGTGCACAAAGGTAAAGTGTCATTGAGAGGAAATCCTAATTCCTTACATGTATTTAAGTAACTTTGATCTATTATTCTATACCTGAAAAGTTTACTAGAAAGACGAGGTTCTCTTTCTGGTAAAATTGAGACGGCCTGATTGGCGCAGTGGCTAAGCGATTGGACTGCTGCGCTGGGGATTGCGGGTTTGATTTCCACACGAGACGAAAATTTGCGCGACATGCAGATGGTTGTCCCGAGTCGGGGTGTTTATGTATTTGATATTTCAGGTTTGTGTAACGCACCCACAATACAGGAGATATTTATAATTTAGGGGCGACGTTTAAAAAACAATAAATTCATCGTCTTGTCTACAAGTTTGTAGGCCACTAATCAAAATCAATAAATCTCCTTGGCTGTGAAGTACACGTTTTATAGAAAATCATAAAAATATAATAAAAAAAAATGTTTAAAGTTCAAAGGAAGGGAAGTGAATAAATTGATAGAAAAATTACCGCTCTCCACAATAGAAAAACACAACGGAATCTTCCAATAAAAGCATCTCGTCTACGTCAACCGTCACAAAACGACGTGTGTTCAAACAAAATACGACAGTGTTTTTGTGTTTGATTATCAAAAAGCGAATGTCAAACAGAACTGTTGGCTTGCGCAATTAGCGTAATGGCAACGTATTGTTTTAGTTCATTGTAGAGCGAGTCGCTAACGAGCTTCAAGTGGCGCGTGCGCTCATACACGGCGCGGCGTCGGCGTCGCGCAGCCCTTTGTCCCTATCACACTGCACCCCGTCGGATTAAAAACTGTATTCTATCTAATGGGCATTGCGCAAAAATCGGAAATCATTCGGAATAACTTGCTGCCCCTTTCTACGTAGGTAATTAATTTGCAACCATAATTATTTGTAAGAGAGCTTCCAATCGACGCAATGGTTGCACAATGTGTCAGATTAATAATTCTTCAAAATTTATGGTATCTTATTTAGATACATATCGCAACGATTTAAATAATACACCGCACTTGATTCTTCTAAGTAGATACAGAAATATATTTTACAATCTCTATGAGACTAAAAAAATCTCTGAGTCCGATTTAAGTAAGCAATACTAAAAGGATTTCGTTAAAATGGAGCATTCCTTAGGTCTGTACTATTATAAACGTATCTAAATGAACAATATACCCAACAAAGGAGTGACGTCGCTGTGTCTACCATCCTCAATGAGTGAAGCAGTCCGGTAGAATGCACTCGATTGAGATCCGGATAACGACAACACAATGAATATTTTTCATTGATTGTTAAGTTTTGGAAAGTATAGCTTTATATGGATAAGAATGGTGGAGGACATTGATGGGCAGTGAACGCGCAGACCACCGGCGTCGGCGGCGCCTCGCAAGCCGCGCGCTGGAGCGTGCTGCGCTGCTGCACTCTTCACTGCACACTGGACTAGTAGCGATGATACTCCATTGTCACACAGTTCCATAAGATCTATTATCGATAAAAACGCCCATATAACTCATATCTAGACGCCTACTAGTTATCGGTACTTTCACCCTCCTCAAGATTCAAGCGGACCCAATATGTCACTATCACCAATAATTGCCTTGAGCATTTCTTGAGTAGTAGGTATCTGATACATAACCAGAGTAAATATTATTGGTCACTATGTTAAAAAACGGAAAACTACATTCTTTTTAATTCCAATGTATAGGTAAGCTATTCGTACTTATTGACGTTGTTTCGTATGGACATTCTTTTATTTGCACTTATTACGTTTCACAATAAAATAAATGCACGTATAAGTAGCCGAATGATCGCATTGTCAAGCAGCCATTCATCGTACAGCCATTGAATACCAATCAATACTTGTCTGAAGATCTGTTATTCACGCATACTTTAACAAACAACAAACAATATTGCAACTTGCTCATCGCACCTCTGTTGTAGCACTTTAATGTTCCCAATACAAAATCGTCCTTATACTGGTCGACATTGGATCTGTTTTTGTTTAAAGCTTGTGTGAAACGGAGGCGGCATATCATGACACAGGGTATGTTACCTTTTATTCGATAATCCATTGTACAACTTTTAGTTTCTGTAAAAACTTTTATTGAAATGTTTGGCTCTACTTTAGTAATTCGATAAAAGAAAATCCATCTTTGAATACATTTACAATGTACAATAGTTCCTTTGAAGCATAATTGAGAATCAGAACATATCCACATTTTTTCCTTTTCTTTGATCAGCAAGATATTCATTTGTATGTATGAAGTATGTTAGTTGACTTTGCAATAACTGCTAAGATACAATCACTGCATTTATGATTAGTAGTATGCGTGTGCCTAAACATCATAAATGATATAAGTATTATTCGGGGCTCGATTGTTTTAAAATTACAAGTTAGATTGAATTTTGTTTCGACAAAGACAATTATGTGCGTCTGCATAAAGGCAATGATTATGGCAATCGTAATCGGCTGCCAGTTTACGCTGCGCCTGCGCCTTAGTGAGCAATATAAAACGTGATGGAGCGAGCCCGTCCCGGCGACCCCGCCTCGTCACGTCCGCGCCGACCTGCAGCCCGAGCTTCTGTTATTTGCCAGCAGGTATCATCATACTATCCACAATAGTAATATCAATGGCCATTCGTTCAAGATATTCATAGATTCAGATAGGTACTGTCTTCAAAACAAGTCATTGCGTATCAACAGCAAGGCGATATGTCATGCCGTAATGTAGAGATTGCGTATTCCACAATGATGGTACTTCAGGGTGCGCCAAACGAACTTAAATATTGTCACTCGTGTGTGTTTTCTATTTTCCTGCAAATGGTGCTTTTATTTTCAAATCATTTTGTGCGCTTCATTTTATATTCCTGGTTCTGCATCCTTACACATGAACTTGCTGAAGTTTCGTAAGACAATTATGTAGCTATCAAAATAAAATATCTGTACAATTCTGACATTATCAGCAATACAAATGTAAAAAAAATATTTAGAAAACGTTTTACATAATTATGGTGTAAAGTAAGCGGAAATGAGCCATAATGTTGGACCTAATCGTAGCCGTCATATGTTAACATTATAATAAACAAGGTATAAGAGAGTCATTAAGGGCGCTCCAGCCGGTGCGCAGAGCCCGCCCCCGAGCCCTGCGCCACTCACTCACTTACTCGGAGGCCTGGACCTCACTATATCATCGCATCGGTCACGCGCGCCTCGCTCCATTTTAGCCCTCCACAAAAAAGGCACTGCAACAGAAGGGTTGGATTTTAATTACGATATTTTTCTATTATTTTCCGCGCTGTCTTAGTTTCGGGGCAAGGGTCGTGAGATGTAATAAATTCTGCTTTTTATGAGGTCACGGTTAACCCTCTTGATAACGTTTATCGCACAGCTGGTGGAAATTGAAAGTTTACTGTTGTATCCACATTAATACCTTATCAATACTAGGTATTCTTTTTACAAATTTTGTGATTTAAAGCATATTTTGTACACATGCATAAAACATGTCTTAATTATATTTTTCATCATCATTATCATCAGCTGGAAGACGTAAAGTACATTATATTTTTAAGAAAACTATTTTTCCGCGTTTGAAAGAGCTTAACTTACTAGGGTTCCTAAAAAAAAGAAAAAATGGGACCTTTTTAGAATCACTTTGTTGTCCGTCTGTCTGTCAACCCTTTTTTCTCAAGAACGCGTGCTGGTATAAAGTAGAATTTAATATCAAATACACAGGTCTTCTGACCCTTGAAGCTGAGAAAAAATTAAACTTCTAAATCAGCCTTTTATACCTTTTCGCGTTCTTGAGATAAAGGAGTTGACAGACAGATAAACAGACAGACAGACGGAAAACGAAGAAATCTTATAAGGGTTCAGTTTTTTTCTTTTTGAGTACGGAACCCTAAAAATAAGAATAACTTATTTGCAGTTGGTAAATTAACTACCTACATCAATGTATTGGGCAAACAGTTTATCAACGGCAAACTTGGGTTTGTTCATCAATTGAGTATATCTTTTCCAATGCTATTACCATATAAACATATATAGCTTGTACGGAACCCTCAGAGTGCGAGTCCAACTCCGGCCTTAACCGATTTTTATTTTTTATCTTCCGACACATGTCGAATCCTTTACAATGATCATGGTCACGGGCAGACTAACCGATCCAGCTTATTATGTAGTTCATCGTAAGTATACCTACTTATTAAGATCAATGCCAATAATAATAATATAATTATTCATCTAAAAAATCTCTCTTTATTCGCTTTTATACATAGAATTGAGGTGCGTATGAAGTGTACGTCAGAGCGCACATTAGCGTGTCACACGAGAACGTGTCCCGGCAAACCGCTCCGCCATGCATGAAATGAAGAACCCTGCTTTAACATTTTCAACCGATTGCGTTCGAGAAGCGTGAGTTCAGATAATTTTATTAATTACTTATTGCTTACGTTCGACTGAATTCAATAAAAACGATGTCAAAGGGTTTAATGGTATCAACTGCGCTATTGTTACATTTATATTATGATCCGTGACAGAATGTAACTGATATGATATAGTTGGCAGTTAGTCGGTGCTAACATAATAATGTTATGGTTAAAGGGATACTGGGTAACTTTCACCATATTTTATACTTTACAAAAGTCCGGCGAGCGCTCCGCGAACATTATGCAAACACCGCATGTAGATGGAAAGGATTGCTGTCGGCGACGCCTATGAATAATTATAATTCGTTAGTCGCGAGAAGGGATTTGTGTACTTAAGCGATTAAAGTTATTTGAATACGGCTTTATATCAATACGTGTAAGAGTGGGAGCGCCATACGCAAATACAGATGTTCACACTTAGGGATCACGCGCGAATTGTGCATAGGTACAGATCGATGTAAGCCTGTAAGCTTTGAATCGAAACTAATGGAAAAATTATATTATAGGAGTGAGGAGTGTTTACTGCCGGGTGTTGAAATTATGAACCTCGCGAGTTATGACCGCGCGCCATTACCCCCGAGCGTGAACGGTGATCTACGATCAATCACCCGACACGTGCTTACACATCCAATATTTTTTGATAAAAAAGCTATTTTACTCAAAAAACATCCGAAATTTAACAATAGCTTACTTCGCGATAAAAATGGGCGCATAAAGATAAACAAATATTTGAGCGAGGGCGTAACGGAGCTTGAAACTGACGAACAAAAGCATTATCTGAGGATTAGGATGGGTATTAACGTTATTTGATTACTTAGACACATACACGGGCATGAGAATAAGGAGGTTCGTAACTTGTAAAAAACAGGCGATCTTGTTCAGTTAAGAGGATTTAGGCGGTAAAGAATCTAAACAAGTAAACTTGGATCGTCGATGCTAAAGCATCCCATTTAGTTTACATTTTATGATCGTTCTTTAAATAATAACTTTATGTACAACATACAACTAATTGATTGCAGTACTTGACCCACAATAATTGCTAGATAATTTTGTGTCCAGTTTTAGGTAATTATCCTCGTTTTCACGAGACGTTTATTTAAATAGATACTAACTAAAACAGATAAACATAACCTACATAAAAAATACGGCTACGAAACTATTTACTGAATGATAGACCATAATAGGTTTGTAACAGTCGTTGATAGAGCATAAGCTTTAGCGCCTGCGCTGTAACTGCTGCGCTACGCCTGCGTGCGTGCCTACGGAGCGCAGCGATGCCATGCTGGCGCGATCGATACTTCAAACGTGGAGCTGTTTCAGTCTGGGTGTTAATCATGGTACCCATAAATAGAGAAGGAGTTTTAGTAGAAGTTTTACCGTAACAAGATAGATTGTAGATAATATTGACAATTGTATGATAACAGATAGCTCTGTAAGACACAGTAAATAATACGTAGCATACAAATACGTAAATACGTAATACGTAGCCAGTCTGATAAAAAAATCAAGTCTACGTAAATTTAAGAACACCATGTAAAATCCTACTTAATAATAAATCTAAATGAGGGTGATCAACTGTAGATAGTGTTTTGTCTCTTAAACAGCAGCAAGCGGCGCAGGCGGCGGCGCGTGGCGGCTTTCAATTAACATTCATAACTAATTATATAAACTAGAATGATATCTCACTTATCTGGATGTTCCTTTTATTTGTTTGATTTTCAAGAATAAAGGTGAATTGAGTTTATTTGCAGTTGTAAATTCAGGGCAATCCTTTGTCGGTCTAGGACCTCTATTTCTAATTAATCCGTCTTTTGGTTCATAATTACGAAATTCTATTTTGGAAAAAAGATAAAATTTTTCACACGTCACAAAAAGGCCTCGGGCCTCGAAAACCGATATTGGTCTAAATCGGTAAAATATGGAGCGATAAGGCAACGACATTAATCATGAGACTAGCGTGAAATCAAATTACCGTTTACCAGTTACACACTAAATGAAAGGGTTGCCGCTACTGCACACACTGCTACCAAACCCTATTGTACAAGTAAACCTCTCTCGCTTTACCGCGGGCTTATTCCATGTAGACGAATAGGACAAAAAATGTATATTTTATATGGAGCCCACAGTAGACCGCAAATCAAGAATTGTGCAAATCTAAAATGCAAACAAATTCGGACATGAAATCGGTTTTGTGTAGGCGATAAAATAAGTTATTATTTGTGATAATAACGTGACGTCACGGGGTATATACGCGGAAAGCAATAAAGTTTGATTTTTAGTTAAGCTCGGTCTGTGGGAACTTCAGAATAGGAACTGAACAGACAAGCACGTGAAACATGTTGTTTTTAAGCACTTACGAATTAACTATTCAATGGAAACTAATATTAAGGGAGCAATTAATCTCTTTAAGATTGACGTTCTAATAGCAGAAACTACAAAAGATCATAGAAATAGGTCTGTTCACGTCAAACTTTAATCCCGAGATTGACTTTTGTAAACGGGGGTTCGGCTTTTAATTAGAGCGAATGGCCCTGTGAGCCCTGTCCGACGCGCAGGCGGACGTGATGCCACAATGCACGAGTGATTGACACAAATTACCTCTAATCGAGAACATCGAACCAAATGCCCGTTCCGATCCATAAATTTGAAGCCATTGTCGGATAGTTTTGCGCAATTTACAATAAATATTTTTTTTGGAAACACGGATGCCGTTATTAAAAACGACGGATACTTACATTACTTACGTAGTTTTGTGTACTTACTCGCACGTCCGGGTCTCGTAAAGGGTTGAACAGAAATGTTGTGCTCAATTTAAAATTAAATTTAATTGTATTTTAATCCGGGCGATAAACGTCAATCAAGTCGCTCCTGCGACTGTGATACATGTATCAAGAGAGCTCAGCATCACGTCGCGCCCCCATCTATCGCCATTCAAAAAGGAATTTGAACAAGGGTGAAATTAAAATGTCAAAATAGTAGCGACCCGACCGGGTTGTATTTGTCTCCGGCTTTATCAGACGCTATTGTGTATTTTTCATTCTCTAAAGCTTGCATGAAAAACGATACCGTTTAAGCTCTTTATTATCTGTAAAACGTTAAAGAACTCTGCACCTACCTGCCGCTATTATTGTAGGTACTATGATGTAATAAAGTTATAAAACACTACTAGAGTCAGTGATTCGTGTTCCTTAAGTTCTAAGACGGTCATAAAATGTGCGCCATATTTTATAAACAAACGATGCTGCCGGATACATTCGGTCCACAACATCAACACAGCGAATTAATTACTTTCCAGTTCATTCCCGTCTGAAATCGTAAGTTTAATGTGTGCTGCATGATAATAAAGTGTCTGATTGCTTGGTTTTATATTAGGCTTTAACGCTTTTTGGAAGTACTGAAAAAAGTCTGTTTTCTATTCTTTTATGTCTTATATACAAGACATTATGTAGTTTTAGATTTTATCGCAAGTTTATTGGTTTGAGTCATCATATAGGGGGCGAGAGACTTCGGCAATCCTTCAACAACGGGGTTAAGATACAATCCTGGGTATACCACGCCAATCTTTTTGTGCTGTTTTGCGGATTAGAGACTTTACTTAGCAGTTGAACGTACTAAACCAGAGAGTAAGGGGAAAAATAATCTATTTTAAGAAAGAAACTCCTCACATTATACGTAGCCTAAAAAATAAAATCCGACCTAAGTAGTAACCACTGGAATATATTATTGTTAATATTATTTAATAAAATTATAAACAAATCCGTTAAATTCCAGATATTGTAAGAATGTACAGCACATTGTTGGCACTCCACATTCCTCATTCAGTCTACTATTGCGTTCCCTTTGCATTTATTTGTTTGGCTGTTGAAAGGCTGAGTGGGTGCAAGGGGCAGAGGGCTAGGAGGGCAAATAAATAATTACACGCATTCTGCAGATATTTGCCTCGGGCAGCCGTGGGGCGCGGAAACTGACGACTGTATAGAAAGGGGCTTCCGCAAAAAACTCTTGTTATATAAGAGTATTTAAAGAATTTGGTTCAGAAATTTCATTATAAATTCTCAATATTCATTAGGAAGTGTACTGGAAGGCATTATTATGTATTGTCACGGGTTTGACCCTCTGCAGAATAAAGCCCGTGCATATGGGAGTTTACATGTGGAATACACAAGTGTTTAACACGCAGAGTTCTGAAAGCTTTTTATATCTTCGCCTCGGTCAGAAGTATTGGACTATCTGGCAACTCTATAATATATCCTTTTAAGTGAATGTCACAATGAACTGCAGATTACTACGCACTTATTTAATTATTTGGATTGCCAAAGTTATTACATTATTGTCATACAGATTATATCCAAGAAAAATAAGCAAGCTTGATAATATAGAGAAATTACGGGGAGCACTTTCTGCTGCCTCACACTTCTGAATGGATGGTGTTTTTCGATGCAAGTGTCCTTCATTCAAACAAGTGACTGCAGCAATGCCTAAATTCTCCAACTGACTGATCGATCCTGTACATTGTGATATTCATTCGGTGCTGTTCTGGCAATCCACAGGAGACATAATATATGCGATTGTGAAACGTTAAAATACCTACTAGTAGTTCGAACAGAAATAAACAAACGCCTAGACCGGCAAATCTTGTTAGTAACAATATATTTAATGGGTCCATAGAAAATAAATTAACCTTTCGTTTGTCATAAAATGTTGTTAGAAAATGGAAGGGCTCGCCGGAATCAATGCTTTTATGCGCCATGACGTATTTTAGTGTGTCAATTAGAGTTCTGTGTACCGACGGCACAGCGTGAAATGACGGCGCGCGCCGGGCCCGCAGTAGGGCTCCGCCACCCCCTGCACTCTCCTCATTGCATATTCGTACAAATTGAACGTGTTGTTTTGGAACAAAAATGATTTTGCAGATGTTTGCCTGTGTCGTTTTGTTTTCACGTGCGTGCGTTTTTGTAGTTTACTCAGAAAGTTTGCCTTGTTTGCATGCTGAGATTGTTTTATGATTTCCTGAACTATGTATTTTGTCAAACCAGTATTTTGATACATTTTTACCAATTTGTAAGTAAGAAAGAAATACAATTATGAAATAATTTATTTCTATTCAAATGCATCCCATTTCTACATTGTATGTTCTACTCACTATGTATGTTCAAATGGTATTGAAGGCCTATCAGCACCATTGACAACGTTACTGCTAATCAGATTCATAGTTTTGTAACTTTGAGATATTTATATTCCAAATTTTTATGCGGAACAAGATGTATTCCTCTGTTTATCTAAAAATCTTTTCCTAAATTACTTTTAAATAATTACTCTCTTATGTGTCGCCGAGTAATTATTTGTTCTGTGAATTTTATTACTGCAACAACAAAAGGAGCGCATAAAAAAGTTTTTATAGTTTACGTGTATAGACGAAAAAGCAATTACGATTCTGCTCATAGTCGCTACACTCGCTACTATTAGTTAGGAAGCTACCTGCTGCGCTGCCCTATAATTACGCCGTGAGTGACATTTCTAAAGCTTTTGTAAACGATAACGCGGAAGCTGCTACGAAAACTTAAAAAACCAAGTAAGTATTGTTGCATTAATGCATTTGGGAGTAAATATTGAGGAAGCACAAAGCGGGGTCCGACAACCCTTAACTATAGTCCGCGGGGTGCCATTAGAGCGGCTCAAAGAGTTGGGTGTTGCCCACGGAACTGCGAGGAGCGACTTTGTAAATCTAATTAAAATATCAATATGTTCACTGGAGTCCGCGTTGACAATTCGATTTCACGCCTCTGCCCCGCTACCCTGCTACGCCACGATATTAAATATTAAACAATGCTACTAAGGTTTGTTTTCAATTTATCAAATATGAATCCATACATTTAAATAAGTTTCTGAATAAGTATAAAAAAGTATGCATATAAAATAAACGCATGCAATGCGTGAGCAGATAACTTTTAAAAGTTTAACATAAATAAAAATTCTGCGAATGAACATCAATTATCCGCCGACACGATACTTTTGTATACAATAAAGTCAACGACTCCTCCATGAAACTGTCATATTTTCGTAGTGCGGCGTGAAAGACTCCAAACTGTCGACGTGCAATCAATACCACTACCCCTATTTTTTTGGGTATAAAAGTTCCAGGTAGCAATACAAACAACAATAACAACGTGACATATCAATCGCCTTTTTTCTGTCGATGTCGCAAATTCGCACAAATCAAACATTGAAGTGTTAAAAATGTCTGATTACAAAGGGCTTTTAAAGTCGCTTGACAGGGAGCGAGCAGCAGCTTTGTCACACGGAATCATTAGTTAGCAAATGTCAAGCCCGACTCCGTTTCTTTCATTACACAAACAGCCTTACAAGAAGTTTGCTCAAACAAGTAGGTAAACAACTCACAACTTAAACCGTGATTTATGGTTCCTTTAGTATTGATTTTGGTTATTTATTTGTATTTCACTTATTACTGTTTATGCTGTGACTTCGATCTTAAGAGTTAAAAGGGACCATATAAATAGCAAGTAGCCAGTAGGCTTACGTAATCTTCTTTTCAGGTCATTCGTCACGTTTTATAATGTTTTGCAGACATTTTATCATAATATTCATTTCAATAATTTCATCATGTTTATAATAGATCATCTAAATAGGTAGTAATGAACAAATGTTACAATGCACGGCTGGCGCAATATTTCATCGCGTCGTTCCGGCAAAAACGAAACCCTTTTTTTGTTTTCTATTACAATTGTCACCCTTTCACTTCTATTTCAATTAAATAATGTCTGGTCATTTGGGCCGGGCGGGAGCGACGACGACGGGACTTGTAGTATTGCGCAGTGTCGTGTTCGCGCCTCCCTTAACCCTCGGCGCAAAGTGCGCGTCATCCTGCGAGCACATTAATCACTCCTATTATTAAACTTGTTATTGTGTTCATTTGAAGATAACGTTTTATAAACGGTGCCGTCCGTTCAACAAAATAAGCTTTATGTAATATCGTGTAAGCGACCCGCCTCGCCTGGAGAATCGCTTCGTAAAAACCATTGATTAATGATATTTTCCGCTCTATCGATAACAACAAATCCGATTAACCTTGTAAAATACGATTTTGGTTCATTGGATGAAAGAAACGGTTTGAGTTATATTTGCTTAAACGTAAGTATTAGTATTATTGACATGATTACACAGAGATCTCGTGGAGCGGTAAAACCCGTAAGGTAAGCTAGCGACAGGTTCTGTTTACTTTAGATCCGTGCTACAGAGCGCTCCGCATGACACAGGTGTCGCCGTCTGCGCCGAAATAGACAGTCACGATGAGGAATTTCCGATCTTGTCGTGACGTCACCATCCGCCGAGGTCTATCGCAGGCTCGGCGCGCCGTCTATTTCTAAGAAGCGCGTAAAGTCCATTATATCTAATAATCGCAAGTTTTCCTTATTTATCTTAGTTATTTACTAGTTAGTGATTGTTTTATCTCTATATACCTATATAAAAGGCTTAGGTACCTATTTCACGCCTCTTGCTGAACCAATTCTAAAATAGAGCTTATAAGAAGTATTGACTTGTGCTAGTAAACCAGGGAGCTCCATAAGAGTTTCTGGCTGTTTAACAGAAAAAAAAAATGTAGGTCGTCTTGCGACGTACGTATCGTAAACCTAACTCAAGTACCTATCATAATAAGTACATATTATGCGTCGCCTAGCAACGTAATCATCATTGATATCAGCCTCTTCAGATGATGATGAATAAACTAAACAAATGCTTTGGTTTAAAATGATACGTCAAAGTTATAGTTACATTTCGTATTGTCTGTTACATAAACCTGGATGCAATTGGCAAGTTGTCGTTTATTGTGGCGTTCTAAGGGGGAGGCCTTTGTTCAACAGTGGACGTGTTCCGGCTGATGCTGTTACATAAACCTACTATTATTAAAATAACAATTCGAATTTACATGCAAAATACAAGAGAAAGTCAGGTTGACTTGATATCATTTGCATTTATAATCTACATCAACAATTATACGATCTGTACAGAGAAGTAAACACAGTCGGTAATTCCCCAACCCAGGTATTTCCGAAGCGGCGCGGGCGTACCGACGCGGGCGCGTTTACGTAGCACTTAGTGTTAGTAATATATATAAATTAAAAAAACAGCCATCAAAAACACGAACTCGAAATTGAAAAATAATATTTTGTTCTCTCTACATCAGCAAGTTGATATTGGCGCTAAATCCAATGCGTTCGAGTTGTGCATAGTTTTAGCATTAAAAGTATTGACAAATCTTCTTACTACTTGTATTCTCATAAGTATTTTTTTGCCTGAATTTGTTTAGTTATGTTGGAATTTGGCGCCGACTTTAATTTCGAACTATACTTTTAATATTATAATGCTGAAGAGTTTGATTGTTTGACGCTTGTTTACTTGAACGCGCTAATCTCAGGAACTACTGGTCCGATTTGAAAAATTCTTTTAGTTCTAGATACTTAGCCCATTCATTGAGGAAGGCTATATAAAACATTTACAATCCACGCGGCCGGAGTCGCGGGCGGAAGCTAGTAAACAATATTTTTATTTTTTCTTGTGGTGCCTAGGATCGTGTCTTTAGTAAGACTAATATTTGAAAATCTAAAAAATCCCTTCTAAATGATATATTTAATGTAGAAAAGTGGTAAGAGGGAGGTATCGACGCACCCACTCCCACTCTTCCTTGTTAATAGTGGCCAGTATCGACTACACGCATAAAAATGCGTTACGTTCTTACTTATTACGACAGTTCTGCTATAATCTTATGAGGAGTCCCGTACGTATCTACGAAGTCCATAAAAAGATCATGACAATGTTTATATGGGATTCATTCGGGAGAACATTTTGAACAAAAACACGATCCACAATTGCCGGAGAAATTGGTGACTGAACAATGAACATACATACCTAAAATACCTAAATAATACATATAGTACGAACATCCACCTTTTTGAAGTCGATTAAAAATAACACGTTACCTACACAATAACTTGATTAACTCAGATAAGCCAGACTAAAATGCTAAACTAAAACTTTAGCCTTGCTTACTTCAACCATCCTATTTTGTATAAATACTTCTATGTGACAGAATCCTAAAATATTGATGAGATAAGCCATACTTCTTAATTACTACACTTTCATGATAAAATGACTGTAATGAATTTAGTTCAATTATTTTAATATCAGTTTAATATCGAATGTTAATTGATATTTTATACAGCTTGATAATTTGCAGGCGTCTCTTATGGTGTTGTGATTGACTGAGATCATTGACACACAATACCTCAAGTCAATGGCACAATGAATAAACGTTAGGTACTTGTTTACAAGGACACGCCATGCAGGGAATTCCAAAACGCGAATATGGCTGGCCCGCTACATTGCCACCGCCGCGCCGCGAGGTCGACGCTACACCAACTACACTGCTGAGCCGTGGTGAACGTAACCACTTTCACGCTGTGTTTTGAATGATCAACGAATACTAAACGTTTTCCTTATAGTATGATGCGGCAGACACAGTGACATACTTATTAATCTTCGACGCGGATACTAGTTCAAGAAATTACGAAAAATTATTAATACCCACGATGAAATCATCGACATTTATCTGACTTACTCTTTCCAGAGTTATTTTCATACAGCCAGTTAAATTAAAATATTGTAGGAATCACCTCACGTCATATCGGACACAATCAATGACGGCAAGGTGCTGACGTAAACGGAACTCACCAAACCGGTTTGAATCCACGCACATTAGTATTCGATGCCGACGATTATGATTCACTTATTAACACCACACTAGCCTACCTAAGTACAAGGTAGTAACGTGATTGTTAACGATCTAACTTACGAACTTGTACTTTAATTGGATCCTGTCACTTAGCCTGGAGCTAATTAGAAAGAAGGAATGTTGATTTAGGTAAGCAGTTAGACACTTACAAACAAAGGAGAAAGTTACCTGTTAACAAAATATTGTACTTAACGATGCACAATGTCGAATCAAACAGTGCGTCGGTTTTGGCACTGCTGGCAGGTATCCCAAAGAGAAAACAATTTTTAGACCGCTACACGTCGGACCCTTATTATAAAACAAAATTAACAATAGTTGAAAGTTACACGCCCATAAAACAATAGTCCGTGTACGAGACGAGCCGGTCGGACCCGTCCGTAATATGTCTGCAGTTTACAGTTCCAAATTTAACAAAAGCTAATTTTGTTGCATTTTATTACTTTGAAATAGGATCAGCGCCCATTAGGGCAGTTTTTGCCACGCCTTTTATTAGGGTGTCGTCCGAAGGCCGCGCGGCGAAAGACAAAGCGTTGACCGGAATTGCTCGCATAAACAACGTCTGACGGCTTCTTTGCGAGTTTACGAGCGTCCCCTAACTGGTCCCTGCAGCAGGCGGCGCGCCGTGACGCGGCACGGCGCGGCGCGGCGCTCTCTCATGTACGGCCATCGTGTTTGAATTCGCACATGCAAGTCTCGTAAATACGAGGCATTCAATGTTAGTTTAGAATACGGAGGTATGCTTTATGCTAAATTTATCGACATCTAGGTGGTTGTGTATCTTGTAAATTCTTAGTCTTAGTCCATGATAAATAGGCTTAAATATCGTAAAAATAAATGAACAATTTGCATTACTCAGTATAAAACACAACTTACTATGGCCAAGAAATCGAGGTCAAGACAATTCACAAGAGACTAGAAATAAGGGCGTGACCAGCCAATATATTTTAGAAAAATCAATCATTTGTGTTACTCCAAACCTGTCAGTACAAATAAATATCTAAAACGTTCCAAAACAACACAAAACAGAATTAGAGAAGAAATTAAGGAACAAAAAACGTTATTTAGAAGGGTGGCAATAAAATAAAAGGACGTAACAAATGACTCAACTGCCCGAACGCGCCTCACATTAAAATACATGTTAATGGGAACACGTTGTAACCCTTTTCTTTATTGTGTACTTTTTGTTTTATTCAGGGGTCAATGCGTACTTTTTGCTCTACAACTATGAAAAGGTTTATGAATCAATTAATTAAATGTCTCCACGGTCATTGTCACTGTGTAAATATGTAAATGAGTCGGAAAGTAACAAAGCTTTGATTTATTGGCCGAGGCCGTAAAAAGCTTGTACCTACTGGAGGTGAGAAATGCGGAACATTTGTTCCGGGTACAATTCGCCGTATAAACAATACGAATGACATGTTTACAATGATACAACAGGATTATTATACCGGACCGCTGACGAGGAATCTGTGTGAAGACAGACAATTGTGAAATAGATCATGTTTTTTATGAGACGCAAGCGCAACGTGGATGTAACGAAAGCTACATGGAAAAAGATAATTTTCCTGGTAAACCACAATAATATAATAAATATATACGTATATTATATAAATGTATCATTAATTGAAAATAGATTTCATTAACTCCAATGAAAAATATAGTTCAAGTCTCAGATTAATGCATCTTTACATGTTAGGAATTTAGCTAATTTACCAGTGCAATGTCCGTCAAAATCCGTCCAGTCATCGCTCGCGCAGAAACTGATACCCTCGAATGTTTAATTCTGAGTTTTTCTAAATCTCCCACTGAACCCGAAACATTTTAAAAACACAAAATAGCCATTATTTTAGCATATAAAATTAGCTGTCTGCCAGTGAAAATCCGGATCCAGTCTCGGAGATTAGCCGGAAGAAACAGACAGCCAAAAAACATGTATTTTGATATTATTACCGTGTACCTATAATAATATCATACGCATTGAGTGAAAATGATTTACAAACAGACACTCCAATTTTATTAGTTTGATTCAAATTAAGTCTAGAATTAGAACCTCTCCCATTTCTAAACCCAGGATTTTAGGTAACTTATTAATTCGCTTTCCAAAAGTACCAAAAAATAAAGATAATATTCTGATGTTCAAATATAACTAGTTTTTTTAGGGCTATACACAACACATTTACACACATTCTCATTATCAAAAAGGATGTGGTTTAGGTTGCGTTATCAATGAACTACATCATATAACTAATAATATCTGTCAGCTGCTATTGCTAAGTAGACCGTATGACAACCGCTAGATCGCTAGTTTAGCTAAATTACAAGTAGGCACAATATGCCGATAGATGACGACAAACTAATTCTCCTGTCTTCGCCTTCACATCTTTCTTTCTCGATGTTTATTTGTCTTCTTCGTATCAGCATAAGTTACGTAATATATTTAATAGTTAGTTCCTTGACAACAGTCCATACAAACTGCCAGACAGTGTGCCCAGTCAACAAAGATGGTAACAAGTTTAGCGTCAAATAGCGAAACCATGATTTATTGTTTCTGCTCCATAAATGTTACATATTTATACTCAAGAGATATCCTGTATGTAGTAGTCGAGTAGTACGTAAGTATATCTTATCCTTTATAATGTATAGTATCTGTACCGTCATTTGATTTGTTCATCAAAGATAAATCTTGCAAACTGTCACAGTCATGTAATAAAAAAAGTTTTCCATAATGCCATATCTCATTAATGTTGTTAATGTTATTTTTTTATCAGGTTCTATCAACATAGACACTGACGCCACTGAAACCCGTGGGTGTGAGAATATTTTTGTGGGAAAATTGTTATCAATGGTTTATTTTCGACGACTTGTCGCACTATATTGCATGAGTTGTTCGACGATATTTAAACGAAAACACAATTAACTTAGATCTAAAAAAGAAGTAGCGGGACATCGATCTGTTGATCTAAAAATAACGTGAGGTGTCTCACAATCACTAGAATATAATTTATAATGGAAGTCAAAGAAATTAAATGGAAAGTGGAGAAAAGTTTGGAGTATGGATAATTGAACATGTCAATTGTCATGGCATGGCAGAGATAGATGGAATGGTAAAAGCCACCTTACAAAAAGAGTGGTACATATTTAGGTGTGCCTGGGCGCTTGCCCAATCTATGTTGGTAGATTATGGAAAGAAGTGACGTATGCCTTATAGCAACCAGAATTGACATACTGCGACAAAAAACAGAACCACGGGTTAGAATGAATAACTGTAACCTGCAATTAAAGATAGACATAATTTATAGCTAACTATAGTCCTCTTAGGTAAAGTATTTATGTCAGAGATTGTATAGAAAGCCCCTTTTCTTTTTGTGAAGATGTTTAGGAAATAATGCATACTCTAAATCTTTTATTACATAGGCCATCATAGTTTAAAGTTGAGTTTATTACCGGAAAAAGGCATTTCTTTGAATAGGTACCTGCTTATATAAAAGGAATTATACTTTGCGCAGTAAAATGTTACAAGTTACGCCGAAAAATATTACTCATTCTTATATTTTAACCATTGTGGATTTTTTTATACTATTCTACGTATTCAATATGAGGCTTACTTTACGTTATTTAAAGAAGGTAAAATTTTGTAATACACAATTTACCTTGTTCAAATAACATAAAGTGAGGTTAGGTTTGATATTGGGTAGGCTTTAAACACACAAAAATATAGTTTTGGTAGCTTCTAAAAGCTGACTCTTAATTAGATATTGATAAAAGTTGGTTCGCGGCTCATATTATATGTATAAGGTGTCATATTTATTATGCTATGAGCCGAGAGCCCACTATTTTGAAGAAATTAGAGAGGCTTGCCCTTGTCTAACCTTATTTTTTTCGTATATTAATGAACTTGTTAACCCCCCCTCCCCCCTTTTCCAAGGGTAAAGTTTTTAAATTTTAAACTAATCGATCCCACTATGTAGTTCTACTGTTAAAATTTTGATTTACCCCAACGCACTTTTTATATACACATACACATTACACACACACAATCATTCCATTTCAGAAATCCACTCGCAAAAATCGCACAGTCACCTCGTTTACGTCACGCATGTCTTAAATATTAACATTTTTTTTCACATTCTATTACAATTTACATTATTTAAGAACTCTCGGTTACCAGCTCGATTGCAATGAAATCTTTCTATCTATGTATAGGAATATAACTATCTAATGTTGAACTGAACGCTAGCACCGGCTGGAGGCCTGATGATCTGTAATACAAGTTTTCCTAAAACCAACCTCAGGCACCAGTCTCTCAGAATATTATGTTTATATCCGCCACTATAAGCAACTTTGTCTAGATTGAAGTTAACTTCTGTGAAGAGAAAATAAAGAATTTACTTATTTTGTTTTTTTTTTAAAGACATGGCTAGCAATTTGTCCTGTTTCGTGGGTGCGTTTCATGGACATGCTAAACCCATACACCAACACCCAGATTCGGGCCAAATTTTTCTCTCGTGCGGGAATCGAACCCTTAGTGCAGCAGTCCAATCGCTTAGACACTGCGCCAATCGGGTCGTCCCTCTGTTTTAAATTGAACAGAAAATAAATCTTTTATAATTATAAAGTTTTAATAAGCTTCGCGAGGTTTAAAGAACTACGTAGAATCGTAGACCTACGTAGGCGTTTTGCAAGGTTTTAAAACATAGATAACCTTAAGCTGGTGATTATATAATACTTTATCATAAAGCAATTTCCATTGAACTTTTTACGTGTATTTATAGGTATATGCAGTTACAAAAGCTTTTAGGAACTGCGTAGAGCCGTAGCCCTACGTAGACGTTATGCTTGATTTTGAGGCCTTGGTAAGGAGCTGTCTCAAAGCCAGTGGTTGCACTTTCAGCTTAAACATTCTGTTTGTCGCTTATATTTACGTGCATTTATAAGTAGTTTGTGTACGAAGGTATCCAGGAGTTTAAGTACTGCGCAGAGCCGTAGCCCTACGTAGACGTAAGGAAGGATTCTGTGCTGGCCATAGAACCAGCAGCCGTGGCTGCTTGTAGTTTTAATTTCTGTTGAACTATTTAATGTTATTAAGACACGTGTACGAACACGCCATATTTTATGACGAATGATAACCGAAACAAAAATAGTTCACGTTTATGGTTACAGAATTTGATGTTAGCAAGCTGTGTGGTAAATAAGTCACAGTGGATATCTAGTATTATGTTAGCACCTCATGCGATTCTTATATTTATTTTATTTATTACAGAACTGTTATGTTCAGGGCTCCCCCAACAAATGAGATGCACAATCATTTTTAATTTAATAATAAATTTAATTAAATAACATTATTTGGTAGGTCCTTCAATTGTAGAAGACCACATCATATTACATTAGTACCAAGTATCACACTCACTGAAACGCTTATAAATAAGTCCAAGTGATATAAAATTCTGAATTAAATTGAGATAAATAAGTCGTACTTGATTATATAGACATAACAACGATAATGTTAAAATTATCAACAAATTTATCAAACAATGAAATGCGTCTCAAAAAAGGTTTTAATAACTTCGAATAAAATCGATCTACAAAAAATAATGCTAAGAATAAAAACGTTGGGCACAAAATATTGCTCAGCGATATGAAATTTATTGACGCGCGCGGGGGTTGCTTCACTCTCGTCAAACCTACAGCATGCATAAAGATCAAACGCCGACACGTGGCCGTCCCATCCCAACAAAGAAATACGTGACGAATTGAAATATTTGTCGAACGTTTATTAGAACAATTTATAAATATGATGTTTGAAGTTGAGTACGTTGGTACATTTTTGCATTTATAAAGATATAACGGCAAAAATATGCATTAAAAAAGTTTGGACAAGAGGATTGTAACAGCAGTGTCTCGATTCTTATTGATTACCCACTGTCTGTTCTTATTTCTTACCGAACCCTAGGATGTCCATGTCCAGCTGTAGCTATGGTTGTTACTGTTGTATGATATAACTACAACAGACAATAAGATTACAATTTAGAGATTTAATATGAGATTCATGATAATAAGATAGGAGTTTCCTATTTCTTTTTTGAAGTTGCTGTGTACCTGCAATATTTTGGCATTCATATGGTTTGAATTCATGCTGAGCAATTACAGGCACTTATAAAATTTCAATATACTTAGTACAGGCGCCAACAGTACTGTAATGCGAAATATGAAGACCGTTTTCTGGCTTGGCTTTATCAGTTAATTAGCTATAAGTATCAGCAATCATACGAAAAATTTTATTTTACCAAAACAATAAGTTAAAATGTCTTCAATCGATATCTCTACTTGATATCTGAGCGTAAAGGGCAAAAGAAAGATATAAATTATTAATCTATCCAGTAACATCCAGAACAATCTGCAAGCTTTTCTGAGCTCAAAACAATTCACAGAACGCGGTCCTTATATTTTGCACACTTAAATCTCTTCAGCACCCGGTAACTAGGTAGGAACTCTAGTATAGGGACCTACGTCCTAAACTTTATACCACTACGTCAGGTTTTGACATTTCATTTGGCTTTGAAATGCTATATCTTTACAATATTAACGAATTTTGAGTACGCACATAGTCAGTTTTCTTAAACCGTAGGATATCAATCACCTACAGTTCGAAAATTGCAAATGTTGCCAAAGACACCGATGTTTTTGTGTACGATGACAAAAACAGTGACGATAAAAAAGAAGCAACAATTCCAACACTTAACGATGATTATCTGGAAGTGATCTTACTCTGGCACTTTCAACAGCATATAAGTTTCACAGAGCCGCCGCCTCCGGTAACACAACAGACGCATTAAACGCTCCGCCTGTCTGCGACCATTCTCTGTATCACTACTGTCCAAATGTTTAGATCTGTATCTGCTAATTGACACTATATTTGTCTAAGCCACCACTATAATGGTTAAATATAAGAATCGATTACAAAACGATAGGTATAATCGGATAAGTGCGGCCGTCTTACTTACTTTCATTTTGGACTTCTAAGCAAAGAAATATATTGTGACCAGTAAACAGCCAGAAATCATATTATGTTATACATCGTTTTTAACATTACCTTAGTTAGTTTTAAATAAATATACTTTGCCTATAAATGATGATCATTCGCTACAAACCATAGGCCCCAATGTTAATAAATTGGCCGAAATTGTGGATAATTTGAGCAAATCTAGCAGAGTTAACAATTTTCTTATTTTATCCAAAAAGTAAGATTGTTAACCAGCGATTAATTATTTTACCTTGTTCATTTGGTAGATACTGTGTGTATGCATTTAATGAAGGTTTACACCGCACTTTGAGGTTTCCTTATCGGTAGCTGATTGGAAAATGACGGAGCATTCGCAGAATTTAATGTTTACGTTAAATAACATCTAAGTTAAAATGGTTCACCGAATTGGATATAATTTATCACGTAAAAAACTAACTCACCCTGCTATATTATTTGTTTAATCACATACGTAGGTACCTACAGTCATAGGTACATATAAAAAAAACTGAAACTTGTCCCGATTTTTTTTGCCCGAAAACCTACGTCAATATTACTTTGTAGACTAGAAACAATTTTTTATATACTTTAAGATTAACTCACTAAATAAGTTCCACGACTGAAGCCTCTGTTAAATTCACACTGATGCAATGAGTTCTGACTCCATATCGTTTACAAATACGTGTTAATAATAATTAGTAGGTAGGTACATACGAGACCCTTCCATTGAGATTAATACCATGATGGAATACAATTAGGCTACTGGGCGTCCAATAAATGCAGCTTTCCTGCCTTTCAACAATATCACGTTTCACGCGCTCTATCGCATCCTGGGATCCTGCACCCCATACAACTGTACATATCGTACATTTATCTCGTTACAAAGGAACAAAGGATCTGATACAAATACATAAAACACTTCAAACGTCGAAAGCGGATAATGCCCATCATTATAAATTCATGTGTTTTGTCGTGTACAGTATTTATTTTGAACATTGTCGAGGGGGGAAAACCCTCTTTTCGCTTGAAAGCTCCCGAAAGCGCGTAGAGAAGGCGTCGGGCGTTGCCGCAGGGACCCGTCATTGGCCCGCAGCTCCCCACCAGGCCGAGACTCCGCCCTGGTGGAAATTCTACCCGAACCTTTGAGCGAGCGATCATTCAGTCAGCGATTGTCGCCGAGGCAGGTAGTCGTGTGCTCGTGTACGGTGCACTACGCGGCGGTATTGCGAAGTAACTTACTTGAATCATCGGTGTCGCTGAGTCAGTGTGCGCGCGTGTTGAGTGTGATGGTGAACAGTATCGCAGTGCATTCCTAGTCGACGTGTAATGCACGCCATGAGTGACCCAGCCGCTTTGGCAGGCATGTTGCCTTTCGATTCCATCGGACTGTATGAACAGCCAAAACCACGCTTCATTTTTAAAATGCCACGGGTAGTTCCCGACCAGAAAGCCAAATTTGAATCAGACGATCTCTTCAAAAGACTGAGCAGGGAAAGTGAGGTATGTCTCTCAATGATCACTAATTAGTTAGCTTACTTATTTGACACAGTAGGTATATCAGACGCATTTAGTACCTACGTATCTAATTGTTAACGTCAAACAATCCTTTTGCCTATAAACAGGAAAATTGCTTAATTTATTAAGTCATGCGCTTCAAAACATCACGTTAGAATAGTTCTCCTTTAATATACCTAGTAAAATATCATTCAATTTAATGCTACATAACATCCACATTATAACATTAACGTTATACGTTTTGTCGCTTAAAAAACACCTGATGTGGGTATTTCACTCGGAAAAAACTATGATCAAGTATTTTTTTTACAACATAAGGAAATTCCGTAGCCTCATGGCTCATATTACTTGCCAATTAAAAATAATCGCTCAGCAAGTTTTTAGGTTGACTGTTGCTAGGCCACGCCTTTAGCTTATCAAGGCGTACTATAAGCGGTGTTGTGGTTTGTGACCAGGTTCGCTACACGGGGTACCGCGACCGGCCGCCGGAAGAGCGCCAGATGCGGTTCCAGAGCGGCTGCCGCGAAGGTCACACCGAGATCGCGTTCACCGCCACCGGCACCAACCTGCAGCTGGTGTTCGACCACTCGCCCTACAACAACCGCGGCTGCGACTTCCAAAAAGAGAGCGGCAAGGTACACCTAACACATTTTTAACATCGTTTTCCTTACGACTGTTCTCGGATTTAACTCCAGCGAGCGGAATTTCCCTTCGTTAATAAAAGCGGAATTTCCCTTTTTAACTAAAAATACTTTTGTGTATCGTTAACACAATTAAATGTCAGGTTTCGTCAAAATTATATTTTGAAAATGTGTGCGAACAGGGCCCTGTTTATTCTTTAAATGACTACTATTGCCATAGCCTACGTATATACCTATCTACTTATGTATAGTAACTAACTCTATCCTCTTAAATAAATAATCCTAATTTATGAATTTATGTGTATACATTGAATATTGTTATCTAAAAAAAATTATCCCAATCAAGAATTTGGCTCAGCTCTTATAAGGCCTACAAAATTAGCTATAAAATCTCGTTAAATAATTGGATAACAAATTTGAATAAAATACTATGAAGTTAATTAAAGTAAACAATGTGAATCCCTTTTCACTAAAGACTATAGTTACATAAAAAATGATTACGTATATACGTACGATACAAGGAAAACCATAAAATAAATAGCAAGTGAAAGTAAATGGCCAGAGATACACACATATCACGCAGTGATAGCACGGCGCGTAGTATTACTTCTACTTAACACTTTCTCGGGGTCTAAATTACCTATCCAGGTATTTTTGAGGAAATTAAGGGTATATATAAAATTTAAAAAGAACCTTTGTCATAGGATTTCCAGTCCACCTTACATAATTAAGCGCATGTTTGACCTACTTACTCCTCAGGTACTCTAGGGAATATTATTTATTCTACACTTGCTGCGCCCCGCGGGTTTACCCGTTACATTTTTTCGGGATAAAAAGTAAAGCCTATGTGTTAATTCAGGGTGTCAGTTACCTCCATATGAAATTTCATTAAAATCCATTCAGTGGTTTTAACGTAAAAGAGTAACAAACATCCATCCATACTCAAAAACTTTCGCGATTATAATATTAGTAGGGAAGTAGAGATATATATTTATTTATGTATATATGTTTTCTTCTGCCCCCTTAACATGAACTCTTAAAGCAGGACAGTTTAAGATGTGGAAGCGAGACGCCACCTTACAGAACACGTAGCAGCGACTCGCTTCCACATCATTAACTGTCGTCCTGTTTCATAGAAAGTGCGCTGTTTTTGGTACTCTAAGTAAAGAACATACTTAGAACAGAATATCAATAAGAAATAAATAGTTTATTTTTCTTATCCTAGTGAGTATGTTTTTCTATTTAATAGTATTTTAATAGTACCTAGTGTTATATTTCAGGTACTATAAAGAAGGTTATAAAAGTAAAACTAATTTGTTGTCTCTAATCAAATCTGTCGAAAATAAGGACGGGTGTGTAACTATATCGACGCTAAAACGTTATACTATGAAATATTAGGTCGGGCTATAAATTAAACCTAGCTATAAAACTCACAGACGTATTCGTTAGTCATAGATTAAAGACGTATTTAACCACTCGTGTACGTAGGCCTTCATAAAATGAAACACAACAATAGAAATGAATGAATCATAATTAGGTTAATAGACTTAGGCTTTACTACCCGTACCAACGTGTCGGTCTCGTTCACACATAACATCACGCTTGTATTCCGCGGAGGGTTAGGTAGAGGTGTATAGTACACCCACATTTCGCCAGATATGTTTTAGGTCCCAATGTAGCAGTTAACGAGCCTATTGCCAATTCATAAAGGCATTAAGTCCGCCCTGAACGTACACTTTTTCATAAAGAATAAATAAATCCAGACTCCGTGTCGCTCCTGACCTAATGAACAAAACCCATTAACACTTTGCCCGAGCCGGGATTCGAAACCAGGACCTATATATGCAAAGCAGTTGCCCATAGCGACCACTAGACCAACGAGGCAGTCGGTAACACATAATAACGTCATTCGTCAACAGTCGTGATACTGATGGTTGACGCTGGACGCCCGTCATCATCAGTGCAAGCTTCCGGCCCACATTTTCATAACTAAAATTAAGACATAAATAACTCAGCCGCTAATGATAAAGAGGCGTAACACCACACATCACGGACCGGTCACGCTCGGCCGTAGCGTAATACAATGTCGGAGATGAGTGAATGACATCTTTTCTATGAAGAATTATTTCGGTACGCTTAATGTAACATGGTACATGATGGGACATACGGCCGCATTCATTTGGGAGCTCCATTATCATTACCGTTTACTTACAATGAAGCAGGATCCGATAGTTGGTGACAGATAAATCGTCACGAACGCTTGTGTTTCTGAATCTCTTCCATGTGTGCACTGTGCTATATACATTAAGGATGTAATTAGGTAGACTATAAGGTAGTCTACCTATGTAAATACGTCAAATGTTTTACCAATTCCTGTGAAAGCAATTTTTCCTTTAAGAATAGGATGCCAACAGCACCGGCGCCAGCGCAAGGTGTGCACAAGTTTTTCCGGATAATAAATACTTTATGGATTGTAGTGGAAAATCTGTCTGTATCCATTTTACAGTTATTATGAGTTACAAGGTCCTGATAAAATTAGTTTGTAGAAGTACTTTGGAAGAAATTAACGAAGCGGATCAAAATAAAACGAGTGATCAGTTCGTGACATCCTTCGCGAGAAAAATGTTTCCGCATTTCCCTAATGAAAAAAATAACTAAAATTTTCTTTACCAAACTTAACTCTAACTTGTAAAACATAGAACAACAAAAGGAAACGTGACTTATTTGAAACGTTAATCGATTACAGCGAAGTTACAAGTATGAACGATTGAGTTGATATTACCATTAGGTGCTTCAACACTTTTTTATACTTATGTATGTAGTTATGTCTAAATTTCTTATAGCATTGAAATGGGCCCATTTGGTGCCCGTTTTATTGAATGTAGCCCCCTTATAGCGCAGTGGCCGCCCGCTGTGCCTCCGTATGAATACTTATATTTATTTACACTCGGTTCATTTAACAATGCGCTCGAGTGTGCACCAGCCCTAGTCCTGTAACGATGTTTTATTATAGCGTACTTCAAACCACTCGTAGATTTCAAATATTAATAGATAGTACTAAAATTAAATTTAAATAATCGATACGGATATGATTAAGGGTAATATGCAGATTGATTTATAATTTTATATTATAACATGGTTTACGGAGACAAGTGTAGCCGAGACTGGTTCCATTCTTTCTGATGATACTCTGCCGTTCTTGTATTACTCCAGATAACAACCAGTCAAGGGTTAGACTTTAGAGACATGCCTGGAATTACAAATATATGTTGAGTAATACATGAAACCGGGCACATATAACTATAGTTGAAATCTAAATTATCTTGGTAGTAGATCTTTTTAATTTAATTTGAAACCTCTAGGGCTTTTCATTTAGACACATCAAATCCTTTTTAATACAACCCTACGTTGATAGGGTGGGGGCGACGCTGTCAAGAAAATTGTGCATCAGTGTTAGTCCTTTGGGAAAGGGAGGAAAACATTTCCCCTGAAATCAATAGTGGGAAAGCGTTGCGATTGGTGGGCGTCCCGACGCCGAGAGCCGCGCCCGCCCAACCATCATGGCCGCGGCGCGCGGCGTGGCGTCGTTTCATTCCCTCTTCGATTTCAATAGTATACATCTGATGTGTTCCTTGCAAGGTTTTATTAGTTTTTATTCAAATCACAAAATAAATTATTTACCTATAGTATTGTTTGCTTCTTAATAGCAAGGTACACAACTACACATTAGGCATAGGTAGATATATCATGCGCAGTATATGCGTAGATGCATTTATGCATGTACCTACATATAACATAGCGATTTCTATCATTAAACATTTCTGAAATATAATCAGTAACGAAGTTTATAAAGCTGTCACTCATAAAATGTCCCACAACACATTTGTTTTTAAAACTGAAAGTACCTATATAAAAGTAAGTCCTATCTGACTATTGCGCAAATATTTCTTCACGTAACATGTAATATCAATTACAAACATACGGCAGGCGTCCGTTTACTGAATACCATTTTTAAAGAACTCGTTATTAGTAAAATTGCATCCTGGACGAATGTGGGCACAATTAAAGGCTGGTTGGAGCGGATGCCGGAACAAAGGCAGCACGCGATCTGGATCGACACGTCTGCCTTATGGTGTTTTGTCCTTCACTTCGAAACCAATACGCACAATTTCGTTATCGTTTTACCAATTTTATGCTAAAAGTTTTAAAAATACGAGCTTTGGCAATTCTTCTTAAAACGTTACTGCGGCTAACGGCCGTATGTAGGTAGAATGAAATTAAATTTCAACATACTTAAATGTAGTAAATATGAAAAATATTATGTCATCAGATATTCTTTTAGTTAATTCAATACTTTTGTATTAAAGACTAAGTTTTAATTGCCGTATAAATGTAGCTTGAAAGCAATTGTACCCTACCTCGACGCTTATGTTAGACCTACATCTTAGACAGTATATATATTAATGTACCTACTATAGTAACTTAAACATCAATTCATAAAATATTAAAAACATATTGCAAATGCAGTAGCTATGTAGTTCATATTGAATTGAATAGAACATGAGTGTAGCCACTTTACAATTCTTACATTTTACGTTTCCTTAGTCGACAGTAAGCAGTCACAACTTGAAGTATTTCTTGCCGCTAAATATCACAGTCCCTAAACGTGCCTTCATTCGTTAATTTAAAACAAAAGTTAATTGAGTCGAGTAGATCCTCCGAAGATGGACCCCTACTCTCTCAAGCATGGACACTACCTGTAAAAGATCACTTCCGAGCCATATGTGACTGATAAATGCATTTCAACTTTTGCCACCAACAGCGTAAATGTTTTTGTCTATATTTTTTGTGCAACATTTCTTATCGTTGGTTTTTGTCTCCAGGCCCACATCGTATCCCGATTTATCATGAATGGCGTGTGCGTGAGGTGGCGGGGCTGGATTGACTTGGAGCGACTGGACGGCGTTGGGTGTCTGGAACTGGACGAGGAGCGGGCGGCGATAGAGGACGCGGCCCTGCGCGATCAGATCGAGCGGTACAACCAGAGGCTGCGCGACTTCGAGGACAAGCAGCGCGCCTACCGCGAGCATGGCGAGGAGCTGCGCGCGCACTCGCACGTGCACCAGCGCTGCCACCAGCCGCGCCAGGCGCCACACGCCGCGCACCCGTCGCACCCCGCGCACCCGCACCCCGCACACCCCGTACACATCAAACCACACTCACAAGGTGCGCTCATCTCCTAGGCTATCGCTAGCCTTCACGGCTACAATATGGCCTCGTTTTAAGTAAAACTAAAAGGGACGTCTGTCTAAAGTTACACGTTCGAAATGGTGAAATGTGGGAAATGAGAAACAAGGAAACTAAGAGGAATTTGTAAACATAATACTTTGTCTGGACAGACGACGTTGTTAGCAATAGTAATAAACCAAATACTTAGATACTGAATAGTATTATAATAATATACAACATGCCAAGAATACGGTGTGTTCTACTTATCATCATTACTTACTAATCTTATTAAGCCAATCGGCGTTTGTATTTCCAACTTCCAAATTATCGAATAAAAATCACGAAACGGTCCACAAAAAATAACTCCTTATCAGGGACGTACAATATTACTCAAAATATCGTTATCGTTGTTCAGATAACGTTATTTAGTACCTGGAACGTTACTTTTTTACTACAAATTAATTAGGCATTTATTGGTAATATCCGGCCTCTATTAAGCATTTATTACTTAAGTAATAAAAACTCGTCATTATCATACAGAGATGACAAATGCAATGCTAGATAAGTAATTTACTTTTAAGTTAATGTAATTAAGTAAAACTGTCAAATGGTCTTATAGTTCTAATGACATCGTTAGGGAGCTGAGACGACCCAGTATACATCGCTTTCATTATAAAGATTCATTAATGATTAAGAAAAATATGTAACTATGTTATCTACCTACAAATTCCTGTGATCTCGATAATTTTCCAGAGTAAGCTCCCAAACCTTTATCATTGGAGCTAAAATGTTTGATGTTGAACACGAACACCACTTTACAACAAACTATTCTGGATTTGCATAAATAATAATACAGTGGGTATCTAAAGTAGGCAAATTAACATTCTAAAGGAACAACACATTTTACGGAACTTGATCAAATGTTAGCATAAGACGTTTCCTACCCCCTTACCATGAACTCTAAAGAAGAGCTACGACCGGCGTCTCGCTTCCACATCTTAACCTGTCCTGCTTTAAAAGTTCATGGTACGGGGGTAAGCGGCAATGAGGAATGCTCGTCCTACTGCATTTTGACTTACCTACTTCTTAAGATCAATGAATCGCTTTCTTCAAAAATAACAGTCACTATGTGTATGTATCTGATCACCTGGATAGTTACAATAGTTAGGTATAGAGGAAATACTAGATGCCTATTAATTAGTGGGTACCTACGTTTGTAAAACGTTTAATAACATCAGGTCGTACTCACAAGTGCGGACAGCACTGTTGAAATTTCTGACAATACTTGAGCAACTACATCTACAACTGTTGAATATAACAGATTAATTACCGAGCTACAATTTAAGGTATATCACAAATACTTTGTGGAGATGTTCGAAAAAGATTAATGACATGAGTCTCTTGAGCATATTGTACATAGTTGGCTTCAACTATAATAAGTACTGTAAGAGTAAATGTACCTTCCCACTATTCATGTCTAATATCTAAAATTATTCAAATAAATCCAGTCGTTAGATATTTCTCATTAATGTAATTATTGTAATAAATGTTCTTGTTCAGTTTGTGGTACATGTTATTTATTTTTAAGTTGATTATATAAAAATGTAACAAAATATAAAGTATTGTGATAATAATGTAAATAAATCTTTACTGATTTTAATTATTTGTCGTATTTTATTTACCAGATTCTATATTTTCATTTAGGAAAGACAACCAAGATATAGCAACCTCTATTGGGACCTCTGTCACTTCACAATACTTTGCCTTCAGACAGACAAAATGTAAAATTGCTTATTTCTTTAAATAAAGAGCTGGAAAGCTCTCGTCGTTAAAACCAAAATTTGTTACTTGTTTTCCTTTTGCTAGGCGAGTAGAAGGTGAAAAGAAAATGATTAATAGGATATAATATATTTTAAACTTAAGGAATTGAAATGAATCTATAAGTATCAATAAAACGATTACATAGAAACATATATCAGAGTCCAATAGAAGATAAGACGAGAGAAAACTATTGACCACTAGAACAGGAACAAAAGGTCAACTGAATTCTGTATCTGTATTTAAATTACTTTTTGCACGTTTACGCAATTATGTAAAAGATTCATCTAATGTCGGGTATCTCGATTTTTCGCATATCTCGCCGTCGATGTTACCCACAATTAATTCTTCATTGTAGTTGTACCTAGTAATTCTATAATAATAAGTATTATATTAAAATAAGTTGCAAATTAACAGTAAACTAATGTAATTCAAGAACGCCGTAAAGGTAACGAGGATGTTAGTATCACTTACACCTTTTATAATTAACACTTAGGTATTAGTGTCGCCACTCATTCTGCATCACTGAATACTTTCCACCAGAACGGCTGAAATTAAATATCATTTTATTATAATCGATAACTACCTGTCGCGAGGACTGTAGGGTATTCGATATCGTTTTAATAAGTGAGGGTGGTTCCCTCGAAAGTTACACGCTAGAGGAATTATACATAATTAGTTGTCGATTCGTTGTCGGGGTAAGTTTAGTACAAATTCTATGTTACTCGGTGGACTGTGGAACGATCCGTGGCGCAGGCGCAGTGCACTGCGTCACCGTGTGAGCGGAGCCACGCACGCGCGGTGCACCTGCTGCCGGCGCCCGCGCCGCCCTTCCCCGCCCTCGCTCATTATACGCAATTTGGACCGACTAAGGAAATGTTCATATTCATGCTCGTTAAACAACACACGTTGGATGCTTGTTTTAAACGATGTTTAAATTTAATGATAGTGTTTGGTACTAATTTGAAATACGTAAACATATTTGACTATGATAATCTATAGATTAAGCAACGTAAAATCCGGGATAGCGAGCAATAATTGGACACGTAAAATTACAAGATTTAAAATTAAATATCCTGAAATAATTAATAAGATACAAACTAAATAAAACAATTCGTCACAATGAAGATGGGCCAAGGCCGGCTGAAATATTTAGTCTTCTTCCTAGATTATCTAATCTAACCAAAAAATATATATTTATAGATAGGTGACTGTAGGTAACAATAAAAGTTAACTGAGTCTTTTGAAATAGGTAACATGGAGTTATGACCCCACTCCCGGTAGTACGAAAAAAAAATTAAAAGAATTTGAAAAAAATATATGAAACCTTTTATTCAAATATAATGAATGAACTAGAAAAACGGAAACGTAAATCCGTATAAAAAAGCTCTAAAGAAGAAAGAAAACACTAACTCACATAACATGAGATAAATATGTCTTTTTTAATACATGAGATCCTACAACTTATCTTCACAGACATCTTGATATGTTCTATGATATTGCAAAATTATACGCGGAACTGAGCATTATCCAGAGGACACCTTTGATGTTAT
This sequence comes from Abrostola triplasia, assembly GCA_946251915.1. Lineage (NCBI taxonomy): Eukaryota > Metazoa > Arthropoda > Insecta > Lepidoptera > Noctuidae > Abrostola > Abrostola triplasia. Next base: position 7,196,325 of record OX276423.1, read on the forward strand.
CGTAGGGTTTTATTGTGACACACGGCACCTTGACCGTCAAAATTGAGCAGGTACCTCCTTTATTGGACATGATCTCTGATCGATGCCACAAAAAAGCTGGTATTTTACAATGCATAAATCGGAGAACGCTATCCAGAGGCGGCATACAATGAACCCGTGATTTATCGGAGCATTCTTTTTGCGCAAAAAGCTCAGGTCAGTGTCGGAGCGAAGCACCAAAAGGGCATTTCGTGTAATCCGCGCGCGGACCGTGGGAACGAGCCGCATCGGCCTATATGGCTATTTGATCATCGTACTTCTTATTTTATAACTAATTCTTCAAGTCGTAATATTAACGTTATGTAACAACTAGCCTAACATGAACATAACAGTATAAAATAACTAATTTACTCCTTTACTCGGGTCATTTCATAAAACCTTAAGTCACTACCTTTCCTAGGTGACATAAACATGCATCGTAGGATTCATAGCTTAACGAATAAGTATACGCTTGATATAAAAGTTTGCGACCCAACCTAAGTAATTAGTTATGCAAATTTAATTATAAATGCAAAAATAAATTGTTTAACTCACAGGCATTTAACAAGTTTTTTGATTAGGAAAAATATCTAGGTAGGTATAAATATCTCTAAAGGTCCAGTAGTAAAAAAAAATTTCATTGCATTATAACAACAGATAGAAGTTAGTCTTGGGTCTTCTGTGTTCATGTGGGTACATAGTCATTATGAGGAATCATACTCGTATATCGATGGCCTCATCGAATAAACTGCAATGGCTCATACTGATGTTTTCGCATTTATTGTATTTTATTTTATTTATTGTTTCTTAAAAAGGTACATAGTAAACTTGCATATTTTGTTTCTACCGCCCATCCAGCATAAATCTATTTTTTTCAAAAATACCGCAGTTATAAGCAATGAAATCCTTCTTGTATGGAAAAATAGTAATGTATTATCTGAAAACTACTGATATCTTAGTTCAAGTTATTATATAAATTAAAAGTATTTTTTTTATTTAACTTTTCTTAACCATATTCTTGTAAATTGAATTTAAATGTTATTTCTTTTTTCCTGTATAATTGTCTTTTATTCACTTACACGTTTAATACTTACTCACAAAATTATTTTGTGTGATACCTAGATGACAGGTATTTTAAAAGCATATGCCGTGGTCAAAACAAATCAGCAAATAACCAGCAGACAAAATCAATCGTAGCTACGCCACGCTACTTGGCCGCTAATCAAATGCGAATGATTGAAGAATAAACCTTTACCAAACGTAATGACGGTCACATAATAGTTATTACATTATTGGTTTCAGAAACACGTGCTATAAGAAATCGTAAAGAATAAAACACCTTAGTTCTTGGTACTCGTCTTTTTAGGCTACACGGTACAAAACGGTGCATTTATACGCGTGTTAGTTATTATAGTAGCAAGTTTTATTCTTACTCGGCTAATTGAATTCCAGGCGCAATTAAAAAAAGTCTCGTTGGTGCACATTACAAGTATAACATGTACCTACTTGTATTAGCGTCACATGTAACCACTTTACTGATTTAATTGGGTACCTACCAACTATCTTTAATGTTATTATATTAGGTACGAGAAAATATTAGTTTTCTAGCACTTGCTTTATCAGAAGGTAATTTACTCCAAAGTATATGTAAACAAGAACTTAGCCTACGAATTAATATGTTATAGAGTACTTGAGATAACACGAAGGCAGTTAACGCGACACCATCTTCACCGAGCCTTACAGGGCTTCCCTGAGACATGCGAGCCGGCCAGCCTCGTATCACACTTGAGTGACGCGAGTGCACTCGAATGTGTCAGGCTTCCCGACCGCTTGTTTTCGGTGCGATCTCTCTCGTAGGCTCTTAAGCTTACAATTAAGGCGAATATACACTTAAATTTATATTTTTCTCACAATTAGGTACAATATCTACCAGTTTGATACATAAATAGCCTATATATACATATGTTCATTGTATCCGTTTGTGGTGGGTTTAGGATATTGTTGGGTCCCAATACTAGGCATTAAATATGTCTATTTATAACACTTATGCATCCATTTTTGTAACAAAATTGGTCCAGCCTTTTTAACGTGACAAGCAGACTAACACACACTCACGACTTTCACCTTTATAATATTAGTGTGATAGAGATAAAGTGTTTTGTAGTTATTCGCGTGTTTAGTAACGTCTTGGTAGGTAGTATTCTTTGATCTCTGTAGTCTTATACGGCCTATATATAGAGCATTTAACTGTCTTGAACGAGAGCAGTCTGAAGAACGCGGGCCAGTTTACACGCAACCTGTTTTTTACAAACACGAACTAATAAAAAGAACGTAGTAAACAGTTTAAAAAGTGATAAAATAATAATTTAAAATCTATCAAAGAATTAAAATAAAAAGTCGAGATGTTTAATTGGAATACAATTCTGTTAGAGCCAAAGTGCTACTAAATATTCGACGCGTATTCGCATTATGTACCTATACTTAATTTAGCAAAAACTATACTAAAACAGGTTCAATATCTCGACCACGATAGTAGAGGAAATTCTTGTATGTTGATTCCTTCTTACATTACACAATATCTTTAATAGTTTCACAAATGCAACAGGCTACTGCTACGCGGGCAAGAATCTTTTACTGGTAATGATTAACACTAAGTAACCTACTTACTCTGAATAATATAAATGTGTATTCTACATAGCATATAAATTAGTATGATACTAAATAATTACTATATGTACTTACATAAAACAAAGACGGGACAAAGTTAGGCCTCACTAGTACGTCAAAAGCGTCTCCTCTCCATCCAAAGGTTGCCTGGAAGAGATCGCTATAAGTGACAAGGATGCCTATTGTACATTTGTTTTTTTTTTGTTACTTATTAATTTGTTCAGTCAATGAAAATATATTATTATTATAAGTTTGTTCGAATTATTTAAAATACGCTACAAATGCTACGAACGCTACGACAATATTTTACCCCGTTGTCAGATAAAGACATATTTACGTTTCTCAACATTTTAATTATGTTGTGTAGTAAAACATGTAGCTAAAGCTGTTTATTTATACGACGTTCCTAAATGACGGGGCTGCAGAGCGTATACATCAAATGTTAGCGTTTTATAGCCGGGGAGCCGCCAGCGGCACTTTGAAACCGAGTACTGCCATTTCATCCATATGTTTCCTCGAAATAACGTCTGTTTTCTACGAAGAAAACGGCTGTCATAAACCTCGTTATAGATTAAACGTTACTACATAAAACATTATTAACTGTTAGTTTATAATAAAATACAAATAAAGACCGGATATAATTAGCATCCAATGCGTGTAAGCGCCGTGTAAACAAAGTACAGATAATATTTTATTATCACCTACCAGCGTAGGTGAGTGGCAACATACATATTCCTACCCCTTCTGATTATAATTTTATAAGAATCATCGTGCCTAATGTTCATAATGATAGATCATGGGTCATGACGTATTACAATTAGGTACCTACACTACAATGAGTCCACCAAGAGCCAGGTTGTCCAAAAAATAAAAAGCAATTAATGCAGGTATTTCTATAGTGCGTAAGAATTGTAAAAACTAATCCCGTGCCACGTGCGGGATAATCCCGGCTAATTGAGGGCGCGCGGCGCTGATCCCGCGATCATCATCAGGTGCTCATCCCGGGGTCGGGGGCGACGGCTCTCAGCACTCGCACTTAATCGCCACTCTATGCCGATATTGATTGGCGACGCAATCCACATGTGCGCATGGGTAAATCTGCGATGTTCACAATTCATGTATCTCTAATATATTGCGACTTGTATTGTCAACGTTCTCGTTATATTCATGAGTTAGTAGGGTTGTGAGATAATTTTATTCCTATTACAAAAATAGGTCATATTGAGTAGGTACTACTCTTTATTCATTAAAACAGAGGATAAGTATTAAGATAATAGCCACAATCCAATAAATCCACAGCATGAAAGATACCCTTTTCTAATAGCATTTCCACTTAGAACCTAGCATATGCCATGAATTAAAATTCTCAAAACCAGTGGTTAACTGGCTCATGGTATTATTTTGAATAGGAGATCGCTTATACTGTAGTCGATGGCTATAGAAATAACAGAAACAAAAAGGCAAGAACCAACGTAAAAACTCTAGGGATTTGGTACTAAACATCTTTAAACCCAGCGATGGATATTCGTGTTTTTACAAACGTTGTATACTTAGTTGTAGATTTGGCGACCATCAGGTCGAATCTAGTCGAGCATATTGTAGCCGTAGACTATAATTAAGATTGCCCTTGTGGTAAGAAAGTGCTCTTCTAGAATTGCGCTATTGCGGAAAAGTATATTTTGCATGCAATATTTAACAAATTGCTACAATGTGGAAGGAATAACCTACCGTCAAACCAATTAATAAGTTAAATAATCTTCTATTACCGAATGTTTACTATTAAAGCATTGACGAATTTCTGAGTGACTAATGTTGACATTGGCCTTAGTAAAAAGGTATAATTGGCGGAAATCTCACAAATTATAAAATTACCATCTTTTATTGCCTAATGATTTTATGAATTATAATTTGTTGTGACATTTTTTATTATTTTGTTGAAGGTTTTAGTACTGTACAATATAGCTTTAAAACTATTGAACTATCTTAACATTCATATAAATTACCTTTACCATCTATATGTGAATTCATTTTCATGTTTTAAATATAATATAAATTATATCTTATCTCTAAACCATTAAGAATGACTCTATGCGAAAATACTTATAAGATAATTATTTACTTACTGAGTTTGAGAATCATAGAAATATTCATATTTGCGGCTTCCAAATTCTAGTTGGAATATCCACCATAGAAAAATCTTTATATCGAGTTAGACAACTTTTAAAGAAACATACCTACTTATTTAGGTACACGTGTTAAAACATTATTTGTTAGTTTTTATACGAAGGTGCCAAACAAACATAGTATAAAAAAGTAGGTCCCACATGTACGTAGGTAACTTAACATTTATACATTTTTAAATACCTACAAGAAGCCTACCAGGTATATTAAAAAAAAATTGAGTTTAGGGACATTCCCGCATCAAATATCCCGTCGACTCTAACCTTATTACCAAACCTTTTTCTTTATATTATTTATATTGACAGTGTTACTTTCATACAGAGACATCTAGCGTCGAATAAAGTAAATGTAACGACGTCAACTCTGTAATACCATGAATATAAGAGAAAATAATTATTTGTCTATGATAAAACCATAAGCTCAACATATTAGTCGATTATTCTTTTTAAGCTCATTGTAGAAACCGATAATCAACGATAAGTCCGGTTTTGTTAAGAGCAAGAAACACTAATGTCAGCGAGCAATTGTCAAAACAAAAATAAATAGTGATTGACGTTTAAAACTTTTGACATCACTTTCATTCTTACAGACAATATTTTCTAATATAAGTTTACATTAATTTAAGTATTAGTTATTACTTATCAAGTTATATTTACAAATTATATACGATTAGCTAGAAAACTGAATATTGAATTTAGAATTAAGTTATTGCCTTATTATGAATGACGAAACGATGAATAATGTTAAAGAAACTAGAGAATTGTATTCTATGTTTCATCAAGAGTACGTTATCATGGCAGAATAGTAAGTTGTATATTGATAAATGAATAATACAAGTTTTTCAAAGTCTGTCTTCTTTTATGCTTAAATTATGTTATCTTTTTAGCCGCATGTTACAAACAGAAAATTTACAAGGAATTTATGTAATTCCATCCTATGAGAACTCATTTTGTAAGTACAAAACTAAATTACTAGTATAATGGCATTAAAAATAAAGTGTATTAATCATAGTTGCATTGGCTTTTGCAGTGTGGTTTGGCGTTATTTTCGTAAGGTCTGGGTACTATGAAGGAGGCATTTTTAGATTTACATTATTGTTGCCTGATAAATTCCCTGATGAAGAAGTTCCTGTAAGTTATTCTCATTAAACAAAACTATGTTGGCCAACAATTAACCCTGAATTACAAATTAACTTTGATATTATATTCAATATTTATTTTCTTCCAGATTTTGACATTCACATCAAATTTATACCACCCAGCAGTTGATGCTAACACAGGAGTGCTGAATTTAAGTGAAGTTTTTCCTCAGTGGGACCGCAAACAAAATCACATCTGGCAAATATTAAAATATGTGTACTCAATATTTCACAACTTGAATGTTAAAGCACCCTCAAATGTTGAGGCATCAGTTGCGTAAGTACCTATTGCAAAATGTATGACTCTGTAATAGAATACATTCTACTTTTGTAATGACTGGCCAGGTTCTATACTGTTTATAAAACTTTGAAAAAGTAGATTAGATCTTTGTAATTCTAGACCCGATTCTATCATAATTAACAATAATATATTGTGATAGGTGTATAGATGTTCAGTCTTGAAATGCAGATTAATTCTTTAAGATAAACTTAAATGATAGATGGTTTTAGTATTGCAAATAGGTTTACAGGAAATGCTTTCACATGTCATTCTTGACTAGATGAAGTACTTTATACTTACTTGTTTTGGTTTGCTGTGAAAGCATAATTATATCGCAGCAATTACTATTTAAGACATATACATGATACTGATTACAATATTTAGTTTCTTAGATACCTCTTTTTAATCTATATTTATATATAATTAATCCATAACTCTTCCTATATTCTTTCAGATACAAAAGCAATAAAAAGTCTTTTCTAGAGAAAGTGAGAGAATGTGTTGTGATCAGTATAGACCATATTTATGATGACCCACCTACAGAAGACAAACATTTTATTACCTTTAAGCCATATGACCCAGATGTACATGATACTGTCAAGAATATAATGCTTAAAACTCCAACAACCAATGAAGGTGCTAATCAAGGTATATCTTGGGTACAGCCAGGGTCATTTCAAGCATTTTCAAAAGAAGAAACAACATAACTTTATAAAAAGTATTTATTTACATAAAAATCTACATATTTACATACAATATGTATATACAATCTAACAAATTCATTTTAATTCGCCATAACCATATCCTGTGATAATATCAATATTGTTCTGTTATTTATTGTTTGAACCACCAAATAAATTTGATTGTATTACTAAAAGTGCTTTTACTTCATATAATATATTATTGTTATAGATCTCTTTTATCTAAATCAAACATTTGAACATTATTATTACTACCCAATAGGAATCTAGACATTCAAATATTTAGTTCTCCTCGATGTTAAAATTGAGTCTAAATAATATATGGTGTAGTGACTAGCTGACTGACATTTTCATGATATAATACAAATATTACTTTAATTCTACTTATTTTGTTAAAACTTATCTCTACTCTATGTTACAAAAATTGTTTAGTCCATTGCAGACCTTATAACTAAATTGTGTTTTTTTACTTGTTCTTGAAACCAGTTCTGATCTAATTCATAAGTTTTATTCTGCCATCTAAAGTGTGTAGGCCCTTGTAAACTTTCGTTGTTGAATTCAAAATTTTTACTAAATTCTATGGCTAATTTTGATTTAACTAATCCTACCCCACCATACTTGTCTTCAGCAGGGTGGTAAACTCTACCTGTACTAGGCAACATATAAATTTTTTCAGGTATGAATTTTGTAGACAGTAAGTCACCTGCATAACCAAAACTTAAACAATCAGTGTTATTAATATTAACTACATTTGTATAAACAATTGGAACATCGTCACACCGAATAAAATTTCTCTCTCTTCCACACAATGAAATAAAAGGGAAATTCTCTTCATATCTCCCAGTAGTATTCAAGCGTATTCTCTTGAAAAAGAACTCTAAGAACTTCTTTTCTTTAAAACATGAGGTGAAGTTCTTCATTTTTGAATCATCTAAAAATAGCTAAAATAAAGTAATATTTTGAATAAAATTAAATGCATCGTATTATTCTCAATAATTACAGATTCTATTACTTAGTGTACTGAAGGTTTGAAATATACAATTGTTTACGAAAAAAAAATGTATTTTGGGTCAACAGGGATGAAACTCTGATCCATAAAACCAAAAACCCCGCGAACTCATCGTTCAAATCGGGTTGTGTAATAAACATGTTTTATTTATAAGTCAGTAAGTTCTACAAGCTAAATGTACTTACCATACCTTGATGATCAATATAATAGAAATATTCTCTAATTTTTGGTTCGGGTGCCTGACCTTGAACATAATTGATGAATCGTACATGGGAATGTTTTGATAATATTTTTTTAGATAATGCAAAAAAATAACATTTTGATAACATTCTTATTATATTGAATATATTCTTTATTTATAAACAACACTTATTACAAGACTTTGTATAGTGTTAAATTGCATTCACTAATGTAGTTCCGCAGAAATAAAATATATTTTGAGATTACACCTGCATCAATTTGACTTATAGTACGGCAAAATATAAAAGTTATTTGTACTTGAAGGGCGATATTTGATGGAGGTCGAAAATCGAAATCAAATACAAGCCAATGCAAATACGTCACCCGTTTAAGCACCGTACACACGGCATTATTATACAGGAGGTTATTAGTAATTTTTTCACTCTTATTAGGAGGTCTATAATTAATTCTTTATTATAAAATATTCGAAATACTATTCTTACCATTCATATGAATTCTAAATTCATTCAAATAAAATTCGGTGGATGAGTCTATCGATACAAAATACCTCTTTGTCTACATCCCTGATTTAGTGACATTTATTAAATGTCAATTTCAATTATGACATGACAGAAGCCAAAATGAAATGCTAATGCCAAACCAAATCTAAATTGGACCCCATTGGCTGACTGGTTGTGCAAACTACAGTAGAACTAAAAAGTATACAAATAAATAACGACGTAAAACAAATATGTAAATTGTAATAGTGCTATGTTTTAGATATCCAACAAAATTAATTATTAGGTTATTGATATTGAGTGAAAATTTTGTTAAGAGTGATCATTTTGTTATTCTACAAGGTTGCCTTTCCCGTACATGGAATTCACATGAAACTAAATCACGATGGAGAGTATCCGACGATCATGGAAACTGCGTATGTATTGTGTCAATTATATACATTTAATCTAACAAAGCTTTGACTATCATACGAATATTGCATGACTTCCTATCGTTTCCAGAGGAATTTGTTGCTCACAAAGCAAATGTCAACTGCCTAGCTATGGGCCACAAGTCGAACCAGGTGTTGGCAACTGGTGGCGACGATAAAAAAGTCAATTTATGGGCCATTGGAAGACAAAGTTGCTTAATGGTTTGAACTGAATTTTTATTAATTATGATAAAATAATTTTGCTTATCAAAGTAGTGACTTATACTATATAATTTACAGAGTTTAAGTGGGCATACAACTCCTGTGGAATGTGTATGTTTTGGCCACTCTGAAGACTTAGTTTGTGCAGGTTCACAAACTGGTGCCTTAAAAATATGGGACTTAGAGGCAGCAAAATTATTAAGAACTTTCACAGGGCATAAAGGGGCTATTAAATGTATGGACTTCCATCCATATGGTGATTACTTAACAACTGGCTCATGTGATAGTAATGTCAAGTTATGGGACACAAGGAAAAGAGGATGTATTGTAACATATTCAAGTCACCGCCTTGCTGTGAACAGTCTGCAGTTCAGTCCAGATGGACAATGGATTGCGTCTGCTTGTGAAGATGGTATGTTAAAAGACCAATCATTATGTTGTTTTGACATGCTTGTTTATACAATATATCTTGAATATTATAATATTTATAACCCCATATGAATTCAATTTACTTACAGGTTTAGTTAAAGTGTGGGATGTGCGTGTTGGTAAAGTACTTCAAGAGTTTGTAGAGCATACTGCGGCAGTGACTTGTGTCAAATTCCATCCTCATGAGTTTCTACTTGCTAGCTGTGGTACTGATAGAACTGTCAATTTCTGGGATATGGAGAAATTCCAATTAGTTTCCAAATTTGAAAAAGATAATACATCCATTAGGTATGTGCATTTTATATTTTATGATTCAATGCGGAATTGCAGATATTTTTGTATCATTGGAATGCTATTATTAAATGTGAATTTCACATGTACTATCTCTTTTGTTATCTATTACTAGTAATGTCCAAAGCCATAAATACATACATAAAATGTAATATAATTCATGTATCATTTCTTCAATCAGTCACGTAACTGTGATTGTGAGTCAGAGTAAATTAGATGCAAGATCTGCTCTCATTAATGTTTTTTGTAAATTAAGCTTGTAACTGTTAATCTCATTTGTTCAGACATATGGTGTTCAGTGATGATGGAGCAACATTGCTTGGTTGTGCAAATGATGGGTTGCATGTCATTGGATGGGAACCAGCCAGAGTGTTTGACACTGTGCATGGACATTGGGGACAAATTCATGACATTACGGTTGCACAAACACAACTAGTAAGTTCATAATACATTTCATCATATACATTAATAGTTTGTTCTAGCCTCATTCATGTATTGGTGGATGGAGTAGCTGCCAATAACAAGTTTTTGATGAGTTTATTTTTATAAAATGTGATGTAAGGAAGGATGTGGGTGTCATAAGAGGCGACTCAGGGAAAATCCAGAAGATGGGCAGCAGTATCTTTAGTTACTTCACCACCAATACTGCGATACTAGCCACTTATATAATAACAAATATATACCATATTAACCAAACTTATAATTTATTTTGTTTATTACAGATTGCTGGCTCATTTCATTCAACTTATGTTGTGCTATCCGTTGTTGATCTCAGTAAAGTTCATCCATTTGGTGGGCCTCCTCCAGTATCTCCACCTGTCGTAAGGGATCTTTCACCATTCCAAAAAGGACACTCAGTACGCAAAAGCTTTTCGAAAGAGAAACCACCGAAAGAAGGTTAGACTTTGCATTGTCAATGTATAGTAAATATCAATAATTTTTTATTCAAATTTATTACATTTTCTTATTTCTTTATTTCCAGTTATGCATAGACCATCTCTCCTTGACGAAAAAACAGCTGAAGAATCAACATCAGGGACAGAAGCAGATGAGGATTCAGGTGCTGTTATACCCAATTTTAATGACTACACTGAGATATTCCGACCTTCTAGAGCATGTGAGTAGATAATATAATCCCAAATGGTCCACAAATATGCTCAACCGCCACAATTATTTTTTATTTCACAACACCTTTGCCAACTTATATTCTTTTCAGTGACACGCACGCCTCCTCCAGCATCTAGTTTATCTTCCGAAGATTACTCAATACCGGGTGAGATATGTATTTGACCTATTTTTATATTCAAAACAGACTGAACATTTAATAAGTTCAGTAATCGAAACCCAGGTATTGGGTAATAATTAAAAGGTGGATTTAATGCCATACAGCACACTACCAAACAAGCTTTGGGTTGGTAAAAGTACATCTAATTAAACTGTATTGGTTTAATTAGAAACTTTTAAGTTAATTATGTTTAAAACATAATGGTGGCACTGTTATTCTAAGAAAGTAATAAACACTTTTATAGGCAATAAGTGTAGAAGTTAACACTTGTACTTACGCGAAATTTTCTGTTTGTATGGTTTATAGCAAAAGAACCGATAGAGAAGGTGGAGTCGCCAGTGAGCACCTCCTTGCGCGAGCTGATGCTGAGCGAGCCCGTGACGCTGACGCGCCCGCTGCCGCAGGCCTCGCCGCCGCAGCGGCAGCGGCCGGAACACTACTCGCGCATCCCGACTTCCACCAAAGAACATTACAATGTCATCGAGAAGAAACTTGACGGTTTTCCAAGTAAGAGGAATAATATTATAAATGTATATCGCTTCAACAGTATATATTATGTCGCAACCAACTAGCTTAATAAGCCGTTCAATTAACAGCCTAGACTCTTTACTACACGGCGCCGTTCAACTACAGTAAACGGCTTATTAAACAAGTTGGCTGTGATATGTAAAACATAGCACATAATATACTGTTAGTATATAAATCTTATATGCAAGTAGCAAGTTTAACAAAAGCAAATTGCCACACACCAATTTTGACTAGTCACCAGTTCTCCACCTCAGGTCACCACTTATGGTTTGTAACATCCACAACCATACATACATATTATATACCCCTGACCATATGCCTATTAAAAGCTGGTCCCTGGTTTACTAACTTAGTCGCTTTTCCCCACACTTAGACCCAATCCTCTTGCTTTTACATTCATGACTCTAATCATGCTATAATCAAAGAATTTATGTTACTAAATTAATAACAAGTTTTAAATTAGTTGAATCCAGTTAATTGTATCGTAATAAAGATGTTCTGAATTAATAGCTAATTGGGCAACTAAGTGCGTAGTTTAGTGAAAACCCTGAGATATTATATTAAATTCACACCGGAAAATTACTTGACTATCAATTGTTTAAATGGCATTATGTGTAAATGGTTTAGTTTATTAACTATGCTATCTGCTTAATTAGGGGTGATGGACAACACTAAAGAAAATAATTCATTTACGAACGCGCATACATTAAGAGATTATGCTGCCAGCCCGCTCACAGCAAACTCGCTTAATCGACATAACTCGTATAAAGAAACGAAATCTACCACAGATTTGTGTAAGTTTAATAAATATTTATTATTGAAATACACTGAGGAGTTTTGTTGACAATACTAATGTTTAATTTATTTTTAGCTACCACCAACCTTCGGCAAAGCAACAGTGAGATATCTTTAGGTCCTCCTACATTAGGACCTAGATCTTTATCCTTCACCAGAACAGCTACTGAGGGTACAAGGTATACAGCATAAAACCATAATATTATTTTTTTCAATTTATTCTTATATGTCAAAAGTCAGTAGTAACTTAATTACTAGTATTTACTATATACGCCGGTTTACCTCACGTGTGTATTCAGGAATCTCCGACTGGTTTCGATTTCGGTTACGATAAAAGTTATTATAGTAAAACTTAAGTACTGACAGTAAAAGTAAACATTTCAGGAGGAGAGCAGTAGTAGAGACAGTCGTCAGAGAAAGCGACCCGGTATCCCGTACTGCCGAAACTCCCGAGGCCGAGGCGGAGCCCGAGTTCGTGCCCTACACAACCGACAGACCAGTCGGACTCGACCTTGATGAATTTTTACCAGTGAGTTAATTAACATTTACCACTAGACGCAAGATCCAGTTGAAAATTATTTAATACCTTCAGAAACAGTTTATTCATAATACGATATTAATAAAATAGGCAATAACCGTGCCACTCTATCCGAAGTTCAACAGAAGAGGTCTTATTTTACAAACTTTCGTAAGCCCTGAAATTAGAGACTCCAAAAACTGTTATCGATAGTCTTGTTTAGTTAACCTTGCGGTATTTATTGTACGGCATTTTTATGGTCACATTTATTGACACAGCCATACAAGTATTTAAAGTAAAGTATGTAACTTGTGTCATTATGTGTGAGTAGCGCGGGCTGACGGGCGCGGGCGTGCGGCGGGGCGCGCGCGGCGCCGGGGCCGAGCCCAGCGAGCAGGAGGTGCTGGGCGTCATGATGCGAGGACACGACTCCATGATGGCCGTGCTCACTGCCAGGCAACGCGCCTTGCAGGTACGTTTCTATACTGTACCTAGATGCTCGATATTTCCATGTAGTCCCTTGAAATGTTAAATTTTTGGACTTAACGTCCATTTGTCAGAGGACATAACTTTATTTTTTAGATATCAAGGGGGTGTCAGTTTAAAGTTAATAGGGATTTCTCACAAATTTTCATAGGTTTTAGCTTAAAACTTTTTGGTTTTCCGATTGTATGTTACTCACACATGTTAACTAATTTATTGTGAGACCTTAACCATTTGAACCCCTTTTTCCAAGATGACGGCCGTGGGACAATGGTGGCAACCCCACAAACTTAAATTTAACTTTAAACAGACCCCCCCTTGATACCTAAAAAATAACATTGCGTCCTCTGACAAATGCAACCCTAAATGTAACTTTTCTAGGGACTAGTAATCTATTATGCGCTGCCGTGCTGAGATGAGTAACAGTAAATCTCTGCTTGGATTAAACAAAAAGTCATTTGTGCACACACTTACATGTAAATACGTGTGTTATGAGTGTTGGCCGCAGTAACGGCGCGATTTTTTTTTTAATGTCTGTATTCTACACACAGAATAATTTTCACAATATTGTTTCAGATCTTTCATTCCGTCCGAATTAATAAAAGTCTGAGATCTGCTTTAGAGTCTGTTATCGCTCTTGAAGATACGTCCGTCATACTGGACATACTTAATGTAATGGCCCATAAACCGTAAGTATAAATTATATAAACTTCTACCCAGAACTGTTCATGGTTGTAGAACCCGCGTAAAAACACATGGAAAAGGGTTTTGTTTTAGTACCTAAAAAGAAAAAAGGAATTCGTTTAGGAAGCATATAAAATATTCATACATACATACATAAAGTCACGCCTGTTTCCCTGAGGGGTAGGCAGAGACCACGGATTTCCATTTGCTACGATCCTGGCATACTTCTTTTGTACATATAAAATATTCATGATTACAAATATAGTTATACTTGCTTTATCTTGATTTATTCAATGTTACTTGCAACTAATTTTGTTTTTACCATCCTTACAGATCATTGTGGAATTTAGACATTTGCCTGTTAATGTTACCCAAAATATACGAATTACTGCAGAGCAAATATGAATCGTAAGTATTATTTTAATTTTTTCTTATGTGGGATAATGACGACATCATAATTATTTATTATTGTTTTTATTTATAGATACATGCAATGTGGTTGCAATGCGTTGAGACTGATAGTACGCAACTTCTCATCGGTGGTTAGAGCTAACGTAAGTGCTCCAGTACGCACATTGGGCGTCGACATACCTCGCGAGGAGCGCTATGCCAAATGCATGCAAATACATCGATTGCTGCTTGATGTACGAGCTTTTCTGCTCAAAAGACAAACGCTCCAGGGTCGACTTGGAGCTGCATTTAGAGATCTTCATAACCTTATGCAACAGGGCCTTGACTGATGTGTCTTTCTGAACAGATGACATGAGCAATCATGTGGTCTGTTCAATCCATTCTCGAGAATGTGTTGTCAGAATTAATAATGCAATGTTATCAACCAGAACTGACAATAGTCCCATCCTAAGTATTAATATTTTTATAAAATTAATTTTCATGAAATTTACTCACTGTTGACATAGGCTGACTTAGACATTATTGTTTGAAATGCATACATACGGCAACTTATATATTTATTAACAATAAAAATAATCTAATGACATTTTGCCTTTTAACGAATACCCCACTAATGTTACCAAACTATAGATATGGCAATTGTTGTCATCATCTGCCAGAGTTTGTATGTATTATCTTCTTTTAGATTTAGTCAAGCTACAGAAAAGCCTGACTGCCCAGGGTCTGTGAGATGATCAATTGAGTATTGCCACCTGTACACACATAAGGCAGTTTAAATAAATAACACAAACATTATGTAATGAATCCAGGTTAGATACCCTTCTCATTTATTTCAGTTTTTACTCAGTATTTAGTCAATGACACAATATCTGATATGCCTATTTTTACAAATTACATAAACAAAAAACACCTCATAAAAATTGGTCCATCTGTTTGGTAGCTATGCACAGATATACACATTAATTAATCTTATAGCACCTTTTTTGTTGAGGGTCAACAATAGCTATTCCTGGATGATGAATGGAATATGAGAGACTATATTTTCTTAAAAAGAGTATGTTTTGTTATTTTTACACTAGAAATTCACTTTCTTCTTATAAAACACAGTTTACTTAGTATTCATATGTATTACAAATTTACTTGTAACTCATGTTAGTCATACATAAAATGAGACTATATATAATATATAGATAATAGTTAGCAGCATATCACTTCTTTCTCTTATTTCTTGTCAGTTCACTGATAGGACTCACATTTGGCCTCTTCATTTTGTTTAACTTATCCATTTTTTTAGCCAAAATTTCATCCGAAATATCTTTAACCATTTCACCACCACTTTTATCATTTTCAGCAGACTGTTCCATTTCCATAAGTCGTTCTATCTCTGGATTCATACCTTTGAATGATAATCTGCCTTCAAGCATAGTTTCACAAAATATAAAACTTGATTCAGATATGAAGTTACCTGATGCAGTTCTCATTTCATTTGTAATTATATCCGAGTAAAGACTGCCATGGTCTTGAGTGTTTTCCAATTCTTTTTCTATTCTCTCTCTTGTCTTCTTCATGAACTTCATTTCCAAGACAGACTTTGGTAGTTGAATCTTTTTAGTCATTTTGGCCATCGTATATGTTCAGAGAAAATAAAACTTGTAATTGGGATGCTATTAGTAGCGTAGGAAAATTTAGAAATAACCTGCAAGACAATCTTCACAATCATATAACCAGACATAAAAGTTTGAATTGTCTGCTAATTAATTAAAGCTAAATGAGCCAATGCCAAACCTGAATTGAACATTAATATCTCATTATTTTAGATACTTTAATTTGTATTTACCGTGGTGTTTACGAATTAATAACCTCCAATTAATTTCTAACTAAGAATAAAATTGACAACTAGTGTCGTGGTCTGTCTCTCTGTCAAAACTATGTTTTGAAAACATCGAGTGCTGTATCTGAAGTAAAACTGTTCAAACTATGAAATAGCTCATAAGCATGGTAACTTTATGAAGAGTACTGCTTGCTTATCTGGTATTTTTACGAGACCTAATAAAAGGCCTTCGGCCATGCTTAGATTGGGTCTGCTTCCTGTGAATGGACTGCATCGTCGTCATTTATATAATATATTTTAGTATGGTAATCTGTGGTATCTCTAAGTAGTGTGGTTATTCATTATCTGTGAATGTCCGGCATGTGTTCTTCAAGTGTCATTTGTCAACACTCAACAGTAAATCAACACTTGAACAGTAGTGATCTCAGTGGTTAAAATAAGATGTTTTGAAACGTGTATTACCCATAAAACGTGGAACAGTTTCATCTATGAACAATGCAGGTATCCGAAATAGACAATGTAAAAATTTACAACCTCAGCGTTGGAAAATCTTTACCCGACGTAAGTATTTTTACTTTCATAACCTACATTCATTTCGAAAATTCGCAATAAAATGTTTTACAGAAGTTTTATTTGTAATTTGTAGTGGCTAACTGAAAGAAAAAAACGAGCCCTATTGAAGAAAAATGTGGATATACGACGAAGAATAGAATTAATTCAGGAGTTTGACATGCCAGGCGTCAGCACAACTTTGCGGGTTTCCAAAGATGGACAATATATCATGGCAACAGGCATCTATAAACCAAGAATCAAATGTTTTGATGTAAACAATTTGTCGCTAAAGTTTGAAAGATGTCTTGACTCTGAAGTAGTAACATTTCAAATATTAAGTGAGGATTATTCTAAGGTAAATAACTAATGCTATTAAGTTAATATACAAGTTTAAGATTAATATTACAAGATTAAATTATATATTACCTGTTAAATGTAATGCCATACATTATTTGTAACTTATTTTCAGATTGTATTTTTGCAATGTGATCGCTATGTAGAATTCCATGTGGGACATGGTCGTCATTATAGATTACGAGTGCCCCGGTTTGGAAGAGATATTGCATACCATCAGCCATCCTGTGATCTTTTTGTTGTTGGTGCTTCATCGGTATGTTGTTTCAAAGTTTTTACATTTCCTATGTATGGCACAACTTTAAGTAATAGGTATATAAATATGTTCTAATCTTGTGTGTACATTTTTGTAGGAAGTTTACAGGCTGAATTTGGAAATAGGTCAATTTTTAGCACCATATGTAACTAAAGCAAATGAAATAAATTGTTGTGCAGTAAATGAAGAACATGGTTTATTAATGTTAGGCACTGCATCTGGTCATGTGGAGGCATGGGATCCAAGAACTAAATCCAGACAGGGAATACTAGACTGTGCCTTGCATTGTACAGATTCAGAATACAAGTATGTATTGTTTTATTATAATAATTCACTATTATGGTGGTGTACAGTGTTCTAGTCAAATACACATGTTAATTAATATAATGAACTCTTTGTATGTCTTTGCTGACACTGGAAGGATGGAAATAGTAAACAATAAATGAACCCTATAATTGCATAATTATTTGATGATCTGGTTTGCCTGCAGACTTTGTGTAATTTGAGCTTGAACATGTAGGGACTCCTTACCAAACTTAATTGTTTTTTATATTTTAAAGTACCTAGTTAACAAATAAGTCTTCTCGTATCTAAAATAATTTTAGACGACCTGTTTAGCGCAGTGGCTAAGCGATTGGACTGCTGCGCTAAGGGTTGCGGGTTCGATTCCCGCACGGGGCAAAAACTTTGTATGAACCACAGATGTTTGTCCCGAGTCTAGGTGTTTGTGTGAATATTTCATGTTTGTGAAACGCACCTACGATACAGGAGAAATTCCTAGTGTAGGGTGACGTTTTTTTAAAAAAAATCATCTAATAAGAAGGAAGGCTTTAGTTTTGATGCTGACCAATTCTGTCTTATGTTTTCAGGAATGACAAATTACCTGCAATAACAGCTGCTAAATTTGATGGTCCATTGAGAATGGGTGTAGGCACATCCACAGGTCATGTGTTACTGTATGACATTAGGTCTAGTAAACCGCTTCTTGTCAAAGATCACATGAATGAGATGCCTATAAAAGTTTTAGAATTTCATAAACAAATGAATTATGTTTACTCTATGGACTCTACTGTTGTAAAGATTTGGGATAAAAACACAGTAAGTATACTTATAAGTATATAAAGTAACTATTTTAAAAAGCTTAGAACAAAACACTAACTATTACGATATTTCCAGGGCAAACAATACACAAGTATAGAATCATCATCAGATTTCAATGATTTGTGTGTTATTCCAAACACAGGATTAAATCTTATGGCGGTTGAGGACCAAAAGATGCAAATATATTACATCCCTTCGTTAGGTATGTTTTTGAGAATGGCCTTTTTGATACCCATATATACTTAGCTTTTAAAATATGATTTGTAATCTAACCTGTTAAATTATTATTAGGTCCTGCACCCAGATGGTGTGCCTTCTTGGATAACTTGACAGAGGAATTAGAAAGCTCTGCATCACAAACTGTATATGATGATTACAAATTCATTACAAAACAAGAATTGGAATCCCTTGGATTAGATCATTTATTAGGGACCAACTTATTGAGAGCATACATGCATGGGTAAGTTTTAGTAATTTATTTATAACACTAAAAAAGGCAGCCTACTCATGTTTAATTTGATTACAGATATTTTGTGGATGTGCGTCTGTATAAGAGAGCTAAGTCTATCGCTGATCCATTTGCATTCGAACAATATAAGAAACGTAAGATAAGAGAGAAGATTGAACAAGAGAGACCATCGAGAATTAAAGTTGAAGACAATTTACCAAAAGTCAACAGAGACTTGGCTTCCAAACTTATGGATGATGGTGGAAAGAAGAAGAAACAAGCCACTAATCTACTCAAAGATGACAGGTTCAAGGTATGTTTACGATATAACTACTAACATACTTTTGTAACCCAAAATTCATTTTATAATGTATAAAATTTATTTTCAGGCCCTGTTTGAAAACCCAGATTTTGAAGTGGATAGAGGTGCTGAAGAATATCGTTTGCTCAACCCAGTGCTGTCCAGGCTAGACAAAAATAGAGAAAAGAAAGTGGAAGCAGAACCAGAGCAGGTTATTACTTATAATTTTCATAATGATTTTATTTTTATTAAAGAATAATTTAAAATCAGTAGTGAACTAATAAGGTAATATTTGGTTATAGATACAAAATGTTATATTAATGTATTGGTTTAATGTTTTATATTAGGTGGCAGAAACTGAAGACAAAGATTCTGATATGGAACTGTATGAGACTAGTGATAGTGAAAGTTCAGATGAAGATCGAGCGTGGGTTAAAGAAGTCAAAAAGCAACATAAATTTATCAGAAATAAATCCCGAAATGAAGATGACGAAATACAACCTCGTACAGAGAAAGACTCGACCTCTACAAATATTATTAAAAGTATCACTCGGGTTAGCAAAGCTAGTTTAGGTAATAGGTTAGCTAAAGAAGGCTTTTCGACAATGATCACCAATGTTGGAGGAAACAGAGAAATGAAATTCAGTATGAGAGGGAAAAAGTCGGAATCAGAACATAATAGAAAAATGAAGAAGCATCATCAAGAAAGAAAACAGATTGTACGTCGAACGGGATTCTTAACGAAGAAGAAACTTCCGAAATCGTTATAATCATTGTTATAAAATTAAAGATCATTATGTATAAAACAGTATTTTCTTTTTTTATGTGATACATCCAGCCTATCCTAAGACTGATGTACCAACCAACCTTAACAATTAAAACTGCAGCCCTGCTAAAAATAAACCATCCTTGTGGAATTTACGGGCTGTTTGAATAGTCTCTTAAATCTTCATTCACCTTTTTTTAACCTTTCATTTCAAGTTTATCAAAGTTCAATGTACGTAATGCACAGAGTTCAAATCAATATTTACCCAGTTACTGACAATACACCGCAATTGATAGCAAATTCACATTTATAATCGTCATTTTAAATTACTAATTCCATCTAACTGTATTATTAATCAAACTACACAATTTAAAAACCTTGCAAGGGTCTTGTTCTAGTGTCTACACAATGACATCATCTCACTGGTTATTTATCAGAGTTATTGTACTGACTCGGTACAATACAAGTACATTCCCAATGATGTTATTACATATACGTATAAAAAACATTGCAGTGAATCGTTATCTGTTGTTGTCAGTGTATCCTTTTTTAACTTTCTCATAAGTACAAACCAAAATTAGGTGCTTGCTACGATTTGTGAGTTAAAATAATGCAAAATGACAATGCGTCCTACGGTAGTGGTGAGTCGAATAATAAGTTTTTAACTACCCACCCTCATTACTTAGATCTTTGTTGTTTGCTACATAAATGTTCAATTATTAATATATTATCATTTTGTATAATGTGCGTATTGGTAATTAATAGGGAGATATGGGTAATAAACTGAATAATGTGAAATTTTTAAATGATTATGTAGCTAGTGATTTACTGGACAGCCATGTACTCGGCAACGACAAGCTTGTTGAACCAGCGATGGAGAGATCTATGAGGTCTAATCTCGACGCCAATAGCGTGGACGTGAGTACCTAATCTTATTGTCATTTCAATTATTCAGTTAATTAGATTGTAAGGTTTTCAGTTTATGCTTACTTGGTAGTAGGTACTAGTAACTACTTACTTTAATGTTTAGGTTTACTTTCCTTGACAACAGCTTATAAGAAATAGTAGTCTCTATTGAAACAATAATTAATTAAGTTAAATTAATCTAAGTTAAACGCATGTACCTAAGTTAGAAACAATGTTTACACAGTTTATCTGCTCAAGTAGTCGTTGAGATGATTAATATCTAATGGATCTTTTGTAAACAACAATAGGAGTCTGCTAAAGACGTTTGTGGTATCTGATCCTAAGATCATAGAAGAAGATCACAGAAGCTGCTTCATAGGTATTTTCTAGTGATATAAACTTTGATGGTGTACTTCCATACTTGTTCTATTATAAGTACCTGCCTTGTGTAGTAAACCTTAATGATAAATTCAACCGTTTTGCTTCTTTCCAGATCGGAGAAATAACGGAGTCTCCTGATACAGAATACATGAGTACCTCTGCTATATTACATTATTGTAAATCAAAGGTACTTAGATTTTTGGAACTTTTATACTTACATTTTTCACGCCTTTGGCCTAATTGTGAAAAATGTTTTCTATATTTCAGATACTCCTCCCATATTTAAAACTATTAACTATAATGGGTTTGCGGCCGGTACTGGATGTATCAAACTCATCCAAATGTGCAATATGTTGCTCACACTTCCATTCATTACAAGTCGCCATACTCATGTTTTTAGGATATATCTTACAATATATGGCTTGTTTCAGGTATTTATATATATTTTATTATTAGTATAAAGCTACCCTGTTTCTTCGAATTCCTATAGATATCAAATAGCATAATATGCAAGCTCCGAACACTTGTTGACGAACAGTGATGAAATCGAACCTGCGGCCCCTAGGTCCTTAGCTCATTTGTCATCATATATTATCATTACTAGAAAAGGCACGGAAAAGTTTGGTAGATAGGTACTTATATAAAGGTATTGGCATAAATATGACCTAGGTTTCATAATCCAAACCCAATTGTTTAGGCAGTCCTAAGATTACGTTGTAACAATTATGTTTCAGGCGGGACAGAGGATTTTGTTACAAGTTGGTACCACTAGCGTTAACATCAACTCTTGAATATGACAATTATAAGCAGGTGTGCTATGGTAATGTTATATTCACCTACATTGGACCAAGTATTCTACACTTTGTGGGATTTTTATACGCATTGTATTTATTCCGAATATCCGACAACGAACAGTTGCAAAACCTAATGGAGAGAGTGAGTATGTTTTTAAAAAACCTGTTATATTCTCGTTCCATATTCTGCTCTTCTTTAAAGTGAATATTTTTGTTTAGGTATTTTTATTATCTTCTTACTCGCCTCAAGGGATGCCCACGACAAAACCGAAGCGTTTATTACGCATGCTGTGGTTTTTTATAATACTCAGCGTTCTATGGATGTGTCTATCGCTATGCTCCGTCAATTTAATGTTGGCTAGAGGCAATATCATCTTCAGGTGGATGGAATCGAGGTAAATCAAAATGTTTGAACACTCACCTAAAAATTGATAACGATATTTATTCTGTTACCGTTTTTAATTTTCAGTTCGTATGAAGTAAGGATGGCGCTCAAGGTTTTACTTATTATATGCACATTGATCCATGACATGGTACAAGCTACGATTATCACAAGTTACTGTCTACAAGCACAGTTGTTGCAGGCTCATCTCATGTTTCTTAAAGAACGCTTGCTTAATCGAACCATTACTCCATTGAACTGGATGAGAGTAAGTTGTGTTACTCTATTACTTAGATACTATTCGATCACCGTCAAGCGAATGCTATCTGTGCTACAAATTAACTATATCTGTTTTATATTCTTTATAGGAAATAGCTGAATTCCGCAAGCTATTAAAATATTTAAATGATGACCTGGCACCAGCAGTTTGTCTGTTCACAATTGTGAACATCTCATGGGCGTCGTCGGGTGTTATGTGGCTGCTAAACTTGGACAAGGTGGACACCGAAACGGAACCACTGGTTGGCATCAGCATATTGAATGAGCTGTTATGGATATCGGCGGTAGTGGTACCATTTGTGCAGGTAATATAAACTACAAAAGGTTATTCTGATATTTGTTCGATAAAAAATAATGATTCTGCCTGACTTTTCTGGTTGTGAATCGAAATCGTTATTTGTATAATCTGCCACGATACTCTTATGGATAAATGAAGCGACGCTATTGAACAAGGAACTTCTTAACTCGAGTAAAGCTTTCTAACACGTACCTATATATTATTATGACGAGACATATCGAATGTTTTTCTTTCTCAGGCGGCCCGGTTATCAAAGGAATGTCGGAGGACGCAGTCAGTAGGACACGAACTGTGTGTGCGCCCATTCCTTCATCAAGACACTTCGCAAGAAGATATAACTACGGTACTCATGTACGCATCCACGCTCCAGCTTCATGCCAAGCTCTTCCACTATCCTATCGCGGGCCGATATCTGTGTCTTGTACTTACCATTACTGTGATCGTACTGTTTTCACTAGGCATGTGCCACTTATTGCAATAATGATGTATTTTAAATATTTAATAATTTTTATATTTTGATGTAGATTCTATATTTTGCCAACTAGCCAATTTACTTTTGTAAATAACGCCTTGTTGTATCTAATTGTGATTTATTCGCTTGCAATTTCGAATAATGAATAAAACAATTTTTTCATATAATATATTTTATTCTTAGTTTTCAACTCTACCATTAACACATTAACATAAAATTATAGATCATATGGTAACATTTAAAATTATATTTATCAAATCTACATCTATATAATTATACCCATTCAATAACGGGCCAAAGTCTTAATTAAATTAAAATCATACCTACTGTCGTCAGATTAATGACTCTTTGGCACGAATTATGGCCGTTATTAGAACTTTTACAAAACTAGCTAAATAATGAAATACCACTCTTAGCATCAAACGTTCAGTTAGCGAATGTCGTAAACCATCAGGCATCGTAGTGGCGCGGCGTGCTAGTCACAGTCCAGCACGGCGAGGCGCGCGACCTGCGCCCCCCACCAGGAGTGCACGTCGTGCAGCGCGGGCTGGTCGCGCGCGCCGCCGCTGTTGTGGCTCACGCGGCTGTTGCTCTTCACTGTAGCTGTACCATCAAAACACCATATAAAACATTACACCTGTAGGTAGGCAGTGGCACACCCTTATTTCGCTAGTTATAGATCCCAATTCCAATGTAATAAAGGATAAGCCTATCGCCATTAACCAGGCCCGAATCCAGGCCTCGTACTGCTAATTAGGTAATGAAGAAACCTAATAACACTGCTCGACCCAGGAATCGAACTTGGGACCCTACGCTCAGCAGTCGCGCTAAAGAAAACCTTAAAACTTTCAAAATTCAGTGACATTATTATTGTTATACAAAAGATACTTACATTTACTGGATGATTTTTTGATAAGGGTAGGGTGCGGGTCGCTCAATGTTGGTTGGAGATATTTTTTAATCGGGCTCTCAGGCCTGCAAAGTTGAAATACACAAGTTATTACACATCATTTGCATGAACAAGATTCTAGAGTTAAAACATTGACAAAGTTCTTACCTTGGGATTGTGACAGATGGTAATCCAGGTCGTTTGAATTGACTTTTTGTTGACGATCGTTTCGGTTGAGATTCAAATGACGACGATATATCTTAAAAAAAAGGTAAGTATTATTAACTAAAATTAGAGGCACCTATGAGAATAAAAAAATCTCACTTACTGGATATAACAGGTTGTGAAGTGGACTCCGTCATTTCCGTGCGTCCTACGTTGGCGACGACTTGCTGTAATTGATATTAGTAAATAGAATAAAAAAGTGAGGTTTCCGAGATGTCAAATGCCTCTGTTTGTGGGTGGGCTACGGGGCTTATAAGATTTTCATAAAATACTTAAAACTCTTTACATTTGGTTAAACTGTTTAGAAGAAAATCTACGAACGAGTTTTATATTATAATAATAATATAACCTACCTGAGTTTCAGTTTCAAGTTTTTCTTTATCAAATTTCTCATTGCTCATATCAACAGCCTGTTCGTTTGTTTTTCGTAAACCAGCTATAAGACTAGTTTGTTGTTTCTGGAAAAAAAAAATACTACATAAGAACCTTATATTAGGTAAAAGCGCTATAAAATACCAACTCCGTACTATCATGTCGACATAAGCTTTATGAGAAATGCTCATAGTATGGTAAAAACGTTGAGTTTAATTATTAACTAAAGGTTGGTAAGGGATGCCTGTACACTGCGCAGAAAATTCATCTTTATCATCAGCCGGAAGACTGATGATGATGATGACTGTTGAGCAAAGGCCTCCCCCTTAGAACGAACAGTGAACAGTGTATTACCCTACGATTAACCGAGATCTTATCGTTTCACGTGGAGGCTCTTTAAATATATGCTTTAACACACAGTTAATTAGTTGCCACATTATTATACTTACGCTGCTGTTAGCTCGTATTTTCTTGAGGCACCCCTCCAACCACGTTCGAATAGTTTGCTTCGCGACTTCCTCTTCGATCAGGAACTCGAACTCTTCCCTCGCCAGCAACTCCTCCATTTGTAATGACTTGCGTATATCCACCGTGCGGTATGACAGCATACTGTACATAAAACATTCATGTATTTTATATCATTGTAAAGTAGGTATCGTTTAGAAAAATAATTTAAAAAGTAACTTACTTGATAACGTCATGGAAGGTGACATCTTCTCCGTTGTGTAGTCTCTCGAGCTCATAGCACATGTATTTGAATAACAGCCTCTCCTTATGCGTGTCACATTCTAGACGACCTTTGAGAAGCCGCAGAATGAACTTTACCTACAAAACACACAAGTTTAATAAGCTAGTGCCTATATTAATATACCTACGTAAGTGCTAGCAGAGCCTTAGCTTACCTTCCTAACTGGTATGACTCCCTTTTGATGCACATCCACAACATTCCACGTATTTTGGAAATTTCTTATATCGGCGTAAGATAGTAGAGCGTCTTCTTCATTTGAATAGAACAGTGAAAAGTTCTCCATGATAATAGCTGTAAAGATTATGAATTATAAATACAATTCTTATCAATACTTTTTATATAATAAATAGTAAAGTATCAACAATACCGACCCACAAGCAGGTTGAGCACGATATAAGTGATGATGACGTAGAAGGTACAGAAGTAGGCGAGCGACGCTGTGAAGTTCCCGCAGTCGGTCTCCCAGTAGTTGTCGGCGGGCGTGCAGTAGGGCGGCGCCACCATGCAGTCGTGCATTATCTTGTTCCAGTCCTCGCCCGTCACTATGCGGAACAACATCGCCACGCTGTGGATCGGCGAGTTGAAGTTCGCTCGCCTGCAAACAATTTAATGTTATGTTAGACAATAGCAGCATACCTTGAAATCATAGTTACGGTCTCTAGTCTGAATGGAATTTATCAAAATCTAAATAAGTACACTGAAGCTGTTTAAATAAACGGGAATTGCTACCTAACTGAATTTGATAGTAAATACGGTTAATTAATTTTAAATTAGCCTTGGAAATTGTATAGCTTGATAGTAGTGCGAAAAATGCATTCACCTTCCAATCCCTTCGCCGTACTTCACGTTGCCAAATACAATAGTGCCAGCCAGTGCGTAAAAGAAGACGAGTAGAAACATGCCGAATATGATGAAGAAACTCTTGCACACGCTCACGCCGACGGTCAGCATCAACATCTTCAGTGTCGTGTGTTTGCCGGTTATCGTGAAGAAACGGAGAATCACCACCATGAATCCGACAAAATATGACAGATCGTTCTAGAAAAATAATAAAGATTTTTTAATTTCTTTTTGGAAAACGTTGTCTGTAAAGTGGACGAATTAAGAATGTAAGTCTCTTGGGTTGCCAGAAAAGTAGTAAGTAAAAGAATGTTTCCGATAAATAAATGGATGTTTACATGGGACTGAATGAAAATCGGTATGTAAGTTAACGGACTGACGAAAAGATATTTAGGTAATAATCACCATCAAAGTAAAGTGCATAAAGATCCATATACAGCCGGCCACAGTGACGAGCAGGTCGTATCGGTTGCGGCGGCTCTGCCAGTAGCCGCGCGGCGTGAAGGCGATGGTCTTCAGCAGCACCTCCACCACGAACACCAGCGTCAGCAGCGCCGAGGTCAGCGCCAGCTGCTCGGTGTACGGCGAGTAGCGCGACCACTGACACACAACGGAAAGGCTTCAAGACACCGATGGAGTAAGGATATTATATGTACACTATGAGCAATGTTTATGTTAAAGATCCTAACAATATACAGGTAGCCAAGTAGGTACTAGTTACCGTGACAGCCAGAAGACCGCTGTTCACCAGGACCACAATAGCAATCACTCGTTTGAAGCTTAAGTTCTGTGTGACGTCATATGCAAAAGCACGGACTTTCCGTTTGTTTGGACGAGGAGGCAAGTGCAGGGGCTGGGCAATTTTCAATCTTTTCTTTAGGTCACACCTAAAATAAAAAAAGTTTTGTCAACAAGAGTTAACATAACTCATAGTCTATTCCACAGAAGCCAAATATGTCTTGAACACTGTATCCCTCATACAGCGTTCAAGACATATTAAAATGATGCTGTTTAAAGGATAAGATGTTTATCGAGTGTTTATGAAAGATTTTGAATATCTTACCAACGTCGCTGGTCAACAGTTAAGAGAGCAGTGCCCTTGTTTTCTGAATAGTTCGCAATTACTACACCGACGAATAGGGTCAATCCAATCATACAACCCAAGAATATGTAGACATGTATGTAGATAGCATGGACCTGTCAAGACATAAAGGTATTGTACATTAAAGGAGGTACATAAATATAAAATAAGTCTGTAATGTAGATGTACTAACCGGTCCTAGCGCTTTGATCAATACATCTCGAACATCCAACCATCCCTTGAATGAAAGCACTTCAAATAATGTTAAGAGAGCATCGCCAATGTTATCGAAGTTGAACCGTTTTGGATTAGCCCTGAAAAAAAAAGACATTTAACTAAACTTACATACAGTAAAATGCCGCAACCTCGTTTGTTTATAGAATGTTGGCACTTGCAATATGAAGTACTAAAAAAGAAAACTAATATGTTGTATAAAGAAGGTGGGTTATCGTCATACCACACTCTGGGCACAAGCATAGAAGGGAAGGTCTCTTTAGGCCCTGGTCTAATCTTCATCTTAGTGACGAACACGCGACGCATAAAAACACCAACGCAATCCTCGCGTCTCGTTATAGTGGGGTCGTTACACCGCGCCAGTCTGAAATGTACAGTGAAACTAATTAAAGTAACCGGTAAGAGAAATAACAATTAAAATCGCTATAAAATTGTTATATGTCTCTTTAAAACTAAATTGAACGCACTCCAAAACTTAACACAGCTTACAATTATGAATCATCACGAGCTAGGAACTACCAATATCTTAGTTATGTCACCTACCTGCCACCATATAGTTGTAGTCCATAACTTGCAAACACAAACATCAAGAGGATAAGAAGTGTTGATACCTGTTTACAAAAAAAAAATCATAAGTACAATAAAAGCACAGAATTGCGTTGTGTCGACACGGTAAATACCAATTCACCACACCTTAGAATCGAAGACACTCACTAGTAATATCTCCTTGAAGCCGCGACACAGTTCGTAGACCACCTTGCGCATGTGCGGCACGAGCGTGAAGATGCGCAGCGGGCGCACGCAGCGCAGGATCATGAGCATCTGCGCGGCCGAGCCCGGCGGCACGCGCAGCGGCATCCAGCACAGGAACGTCAGCGACACCTGCGCGGTGTCAAACAAATATTAGGGTTTAGAGGACAGAAGAAAAAAAAAACAAAAATGTACATACACTTCAATTATAGACATAAAATAAAAACTTATATTTTACTTACGATATAGATGAAGACGTCTAGTACCGCAGCGGCGTCTTTCAAATAAGCTTTCGGCGTAAAGAACAATCCGTCGGCTAGAATTTTCAGCGCCAGTTCCAGGCTCATAAACACCACAAACCCATACTCTGCTATCTGGAATAATAGATTACTTAAATAAACTACAGGTATGACGTCCAGTTTTTGTCGAACTTTTATAACGCACTGCTCCCTCACAGCAGAAAAACGAGCATTCAAATATGGGCTTAAGCTAGTACTCTGTAAAAACACTTTACAGTGACAACATAAAATAGCAAATGGCGCGCTGTAGCTGTAAAGTGTTTCTGCTTTTGCTGTAAGGGAGCGGTGCGGTATAAATAGGCTCCAACCTTTAGTCTAAGTCTTTAGCAGAACACACCTAATATAGCGAAAGGCAAGAATATCAACGTTTTCTCTTAAGTCTTGTTCTGCTGTTATAGCCTTTTAAAAATATAACAGAATGTTTTTTTACCTGCAAAACAAAGTTCTCCATAACTCTGTATGTGGGCGTTTCAAACATCATTGACAAGCATGACAGGGTAGTGACCATGATCATGACCCAGTCCATATAGGTCACAAGTCCAAGGAAATTACTGTAATCAACATAAAATATATTATTCTACATTCGATATGCTACATACTACTACTAGATTTGTTTTTCAGATAGAATGTAACCTCAATCCACAACAGCCTTTAAACGTGGAAGCTTTTTAATGTTCTAAGTTTCAGAGTAGGTTAGAAGTAATAGGACAGTTACATAGGGACTATGTATATACGGAAAAGACCGAAAAAGAGCCAAATGTGTAAATAATCCAATATTGACTCCTGAAAAATATAACACCCATTGCAATCGATTTTACGAAAGTTTACCGATGTAATTTACTCACTGGAAACTTTTGTAGTGTACTTTTCTTTCATTGCCCGTCACTGGGTCGCGCAGTCGGGCGTCATACCTCGCGTCTACTATTGCGCGGCATATCTTCCTGAATCGAGACTCTCTGGGAACTATCAACAGTGGCGTGTCGAATAAGGGATGATTCTCGCGCAAATCTTCTTCTCGTTGATTCCTGAATAAATGAAAATCGTAAGATGTTCATTATTTTTTGATATGTAATCGTTTTATTCAATAATAGTTAGTTTTTTTCTCTTGGCTAGTTTATTCGTGTTATGTGGCCTTCGGGCATTACCTCCTCATCTCGGCCTGCTGCCGCTTGGCCTGCAGCAGCCGTATGTCGAGGTAGGGCGGGCGAGCGCGCGAGGAGGGCACGACGCGCGAGGCCGCGCCGATGTCTCCGTTCTCCAGCAGGTGCTCGTACGTCTGCTTCAGCTTGATCGAGCCGCTGCGTACCGAACGCCTTATAGAGCGCGAGCCAAACCTGAGAGCCATATTATTGCTCACACGTTAATCAGGCCTGTAATTGCAGTCTTATCATATTACGAAATACTACTACCGAATTAAATACATACTTCTTCTGATCGACCCGCAGTTGCTTCGCGCTAGATATTGTTCCTTGTGGCTTCAGCCCAGATTTTCCCCCTGTCGCTAACATGGCCGAATCTCCGAGTAGAGGTCTATGATTATTTGAATCCCTAAAACGACAACATGTATTAAATTTTTCATACAATTATTATTATAAATTAAATAAAAAAAAGAAAACAAAAAACCTGAATTCCTAGACGATTAACAGCAACAAAATTCATACCTGGAAAGTTGATAAAAAAAACTTAAACAAGATACTTAAAACAATAACCCTTTTTCCGCTAGAAATAAATTATGTTCAAAACTAAATTGATTAAACAATTTTACTGAAGATAAAAGGTAACAATAAAAAAAACACAATCAAGCAAAGTCTATAATAATATAGAGTCATCCACTAACTCAATAATGGAGCTGACGACGTGTCTGCGCAGTGCGGAGCTGGGCCGCTGCGAGGGCGGCGCCACGACCAGCGTCTTGACGAGGCAGCGCTTGCGGTAGGGGAAGGCGATCTTGGCCACGCCGATGTACTCGAAGGCGCGCCGCGACACGTCGCCGCCGCCGCCCGTCACGCCCACCTCCTCCTCGCCGTCCACCTCGCACACGAACTGCCGCATGAACGACTCGCGGACCTACGGGTTCAAACAATAGAATTTCCTGAACTATATTAATTTAACTTATATCGACAATTTCAACAAAAAAAGTGAGGTGCAGTTAGTTTCAACCAATAAGGCCACTAAAATGTTCACAGTCGGCATCTAGAAATGTATGAATTATGTAACCTTAGGTAGATTGAAATCTCCAGGGACTTTATGTAACTTGGTCATCTGAGGGCTGTCAGGAAATTTCTCGAATATCCTCAATCTAAATGGCAGGCTCTCTTTGATTTCAGCGCTTTGCTGGCGGTATCTGAGTTGTTTCAATTTCTTTATATCCTCATCCAGCTCTAAATTGTCTAAAATTACCGCTACGAAAAGCGACAGCACGATCTGAAAAAAGTGCCATAAGTTATGTTAAACCATTATGTTGTACCTAAATAATGAGTGACTAATTAACTATATTTCTTACCAAAGTGACGAACAAGTGATATAATATGAAGTAAATTGCAACTAGAGGCGTCAATGTCTGACTTGTTCGTACCATAGTTTCGTCCATCACTTCGACCCAAGCTTCTTGAGTAAGAATTTGGAACATAGACATAAAAGCCTGAAATATAAATATTATTACACCGCAACTTAAAATGTGGCTTAAGTTTATTTAAGATCAATTTATTCATATTTGTCGGGTGCGGAGATTGTATCCACACCTTTAGATTAAATTTAAAAGCAAAACGATAGCTACCTCATCAAATGTTTCGAATTTAGTGAATTCGCACAGAAAACAAAACAGCTGCATTGAAATAGAAGAACTGATGATCAGTAAACACATAGTGAAAATAATTAGGCTGCCAAGTTTTTTCCCTGGCCCGAAGATTTTATAAACAAATCCTTCCAATAATGGCGATGCTTTGATTAACCGTACTATACGAAGAACCTGCAACAGGATAAAGAAAAAAGTTGAAATCAATATCCATATTTTACGACATAGTAAAATATTTGTCATGGAACACACCTGAAAATATGTGAAACCTGACATGTAGAGCTGGGGTATAATATGAATTGTTGTACCGATTGCCAGAAGCAATTCAAACTTGTGAACAGAGTGCTTGAAGTAGCCCTTTAGCCCTAAACACCATATTTTTATTAATGCTTCCAAATCAAAGAATATTGTGAATGCAATCTGAAAACATTAATTATTTATTGTTATAAGGACTAAAATCATGTACACTAATTTATAATATTGAAATAGTGACATAATATATAAAGTACCTCTATGTAATAGTAACTTTCGTAAAAAAACTCTCTGGGGTTGTCATCATGTTTGAAGTTCATAGTTGCTGTTATGATACCATTTGCCAATACAACCCCCATGACTACTAATCGAAAATATGCAGACCTTAATAACTTGTGAAAAAATTCTGGAGCACTTCCTGTAAGTTATTAAAAGGAATACAAGTAAGAGCAAAATTTAAAAAATGTCTTTATCAGCATTTGACATCTTAAAACAGATAAATACCTGAATGTTTATTTTCATCAATGGTAACCAATTTCCATCCATTATCATCACCAGTAAAAAACTGAGTTGTGCTGCCTTTTGTAATAGGGTTCCTCACACCCCACATTTGTTGGAATTGCACCCTTATTTCATTGAATGTTTCGGTTATTACAGCAATGAAAACATTCTTTACTAGCCAGGCCAAAAAGAATATCATAGTACTGTAACATAGATAATATTAATTAAATCATGATTACTTCAAACATTAGATATCCGAATTTGAATCATTTCAATATTTACCTAAAGTATAAAGCTGATCTCCAAGTAGGCAGTGAGTCAATAGCTCGATACATTATAAAAACCCATCCTTCTTGGGAAGATGCCTGGTACACAGTAAACAAGCTTGTTGCTAAAATAAATTAAACATTGAATAAATGATTTATTTCTGTAAAAGGGTTTCACAAATACTTTTACAATATTCTAATCAGTATATTAAATTTTCTGTACTGCAAAAGTTTTTAAATCTTGTTTACTCACTGAACTCTTCAAATCCATTAAATCCCATGATATATTTTGATAAATATAGTTTCATACACTTCATCCCAGGGGGACATTGATATCCTGAACCAGGAACGGAAGAACAGAATGTGTCTGGGATAGCTAAAGAATTTATAGTTATATCACTGTAAAAAAAAATATCACTATAATATATATGGCTAATTAAGAAAATAAGTTTTAATATTTGTATTAGAAAAATATAATACATACTAAGGATTGGTGTAGTTTCTAACACAATGATGTGTTAATTCACCAAAGAACTGCACCCCTAGCAAGCTGTACAGTGACATGAAGAATAAGAAGAATAGGGTCACATTATAGATCTGTTGACTTGATCTCCTGTAAATTTCCAATTAAAAATTATTAATATGAACCTGTGTTTTGTAAACGAAAGCATGTATCACTAGATTTCATATGATTATTTTTACATATTAATACAAAACAAGTGTGAGACTCACTTACTTGAATATCTGATTAATTCGGGATTTTGGCATAGAGAACTTTAAAAATACCCTTAGAAACCGAATCATAATTAATGGCCTGGGTGCTCGTAATATACTTAAGTAACTGTATCTTGGCACTATACCAGTTAGCTCAAACATTTGTAATAAAACTGATACCCATAGAAAAAATACCATAGAGGCATCAAATTGGCACCAATGATCTTTAAGGTAGGCTACATCTCCCTGAAAAAAAAACTATTTAGTCATTTAGTTTCATTTGTCTAAGGTACAAAGTTTGTCTACATAGCAACATATACTTTTGCCAACTACTATGATCGTGATTATTATTTCTAAATCTTAACAAATTCCTTTCTTTTAATACATGAATCTTTTCCAAGATTTTAGATTTCATAGCAGTTTGTAAATTAAAACTATAATTTTTTTTAACTTTTTTACAAATGAATTTGGTTTAGAATAATGGCTTTAAATAAATTATTATAGATTATTTCTAGTTTGTATTAAACTGAAATGGAAGTTAAATCTATAGCAATTATTATATTATAATACAATTGAAAATGTACTATTATAAAACATACCTTTAGTATTCCCCTTATATGCATTTTAGCAATCATTTCCGCAGTAAATAATAGAGTAACACAGCAATCCACTGCAAATGTTATGGTTTGTAGATATGGGTATTTCTCGAATGACTTTGGAGTATTTAGTGACACTGACATTAAACTTAATAAAGCACATAATCTTAGTATTCTTCTTACCCACAACTGAAAACAAACCATATTTATTACTTAAACTTATATTTATTTTATGAAAAATAATATATATAATAGGTGGGTAAATTATTGTACCTACCTTATTGACCCATTCAATATCTGCACTTTCATTTAATGATTCTTCTGGACCATAATCTGCGAGTACAGGCTCCCCTTTCAAGCTCTGTTTTCGACCCAACATTTTCATGAACTTAATAATAATTTTATTTGAAATATTGTGTTAAATAAATGTCGGCTATAAGCCGAACGTTAAAATAAATAATAATATGTCCGTATACGGATACAAGATAAGAGTGATTAACATATTATGGTTAAGTTATTAAACGTAAAATATCGGCTTTTATTGAAAATAAAATTAAGCTGGAAAACGGGAAAGCTTTTACTGTACTTCAGCTGATACAAAAATATTATTGATTTTACTTTGAAACGGTGTTGCAAAGTAAATTGAAAAAGGTAAGAAAACCGTTTCTTTATACAGCCCAAGATGTTAACGAAATTGCGTTATACAATTAATCTACTTCAAAAATAACGTTAGGTACCATGATACATCAAAAAGTATACAATATCATTGGTGACATATAATTTAAATTAAACTTTGCTATAGTTAAATGATTGTGAAAAGTGTTTCAAATGAATTCTCTAAACATTCATCATTGTATGTAATAAAATGCGTGTAATGAAACGTATGTTTCGGCGACTAGTTTCGTTCTAAACTTAGCAACACCGGCTTGGTGATGTCAGTGTCAAATATGTATTAAAGTGTTGTATTTGTTGTTGTTTAGTCAACCGCCAATTCATTATTTTTCAAAGTTGTTTTTATAATATGAATTAATGTTGATTTATAATCATTAAACGTTGAAATATTTTCTGAAATATTAGTTAAGGTTGAACTTTTTCATGTTATTAACTTACGCCGAATATACGCCACCGAAACTAGCCGATTTCTTTGAATTTAAAAGAATATAAACTTTAATTAATTGCTATAAATGAACCAAAAGTTTTAATCATAGGTAATATTTGGCATGCAAAGAGGCTAAACACACGCTAAAATGTTTATATATATGAGTAAAAAGGTAATTTGTGTTTTGTTGTTATCAAGTGTTTCTATAGTGATTAGGGGGATTAAAATGCAATATTAATTCGTAATATTTTTTAGATTGCTATACCTAAACAATCAAATGTGTCTTGCATATCATGGAACCATTCATCAGGATATATTGCAGTTGGTGGAGAAGAAGGGATGCTCAAAGTCCTTAAATTGGAATCAGGTAATTACCTAATTATGATACATGTCCAGATGATATTATTGGCGCAGTGGTTAAGTGACCAAAAAGCTGCACCAAATGTCGCGGATTTGACAAATATTTGTTTTGTCCTGAGTCTGTGTTTCTACACATTGTTTTACAATATAACAAGTACAAATAAACAAAAGCGATGTAATTTTAAGAAGACTTAAGACTAGAAAATAGATGATTCTTGATTTGTAATGACATAAATTTTTAAGACACCCAAATAGGCTATTAAAAAATGTAATGATAGTAAAGTAATATTTTGTATTCTTGATAACAGGAGGTGGAGGAAATCTTTCGATGAATCTTAGTCTTGAAGGCCACACAGGTCAGCTGTGTGTAGCAATTTGGAATGAGGTCTTCCAGAAACTTACAACTAGTGACGAACATGGGGTCATTATCGTTTGGATGCTTTACAAGGTAATTGATTAAACTAGCTACAATGAGTTTAGTACTAGTTAAGTTGTACTTGTAGGTACAATAAAGGAAGAGATTATTTAAATTTTACAAGCATTTTATTATCTGTGTAGTATATATAATTAAACAAGCCCTACCTACCTTATGATAAAACTTTTATTAACGCTTCCAGGGCTCATGGTATGAAGAGATGATAAATAACAGGAACAAATCAACTGTAAAAAGTATGGCATGGGGCTCTGATGGCCAGAAGATTTGCATAGCATATGAAGATGGTAAGACTTATTTATAAATATGCCTTTATTATAATATTTTTTTATTTAGTTATAAAGGATATTATTATTTTATTACTATTACTTACTAGGAGCTGTTATTGTGGGCTCAGTAGATGGATCACGAGTTTGGGGCAAGGATATTAAAGGTCCAGGACTTGCTGCAGTACAATGGTCACCAGACAACTCACAACTACTTTTTGCCCTATCAAATGGCGAGCTACATATATATGATGAGCAAGGAAACTTTACTGTATGTACATGTATCTAAGCAAAGCTATTTAATGTACTGCTATTAATTAGTTACATGTATGTCTGCATTATGATAATATAATATTATGTATATTTTAAAGATGCCTGTTGCCATCCACGGCGTGTCAGGATCACTTGAGGTGGTAACAATGGATTGGTACCCCGGTAGTGTGCCATCAAACAGACCTGTCCTAGCTATATGTTATAGAAGTGGGGTTATATTGTTAATGAAAAATTGCAACGAAGAAGGTAACCTTATATATTCCAAATGTTTTTTGGATTATTGTCTATTTTACAACGAGAATCAACTGATGGCTACTCACGCACTCACTCTCAGTCTGTCGTGGTCCACTGCTGGACATAAGCCTCTCCCAAGTTGCAGCACAACACCATTATATACCTGATGTCTACAATAATATATATATTTTTTTTAACAGCCTGTGTTGTCCCACTGCATGGCAAAGACCTCCCTTTCATTCTTCCACTTTATTCGGTCGTAATACAATAATATTACTTAAAAATAAATCTATGTAATTAACTTATTTGTTTCCAGATAGTGTAGTGTTAGAAACAAACATGTCAATCATTGATTGTCATTGGAACCACAATGGCACTGTCCTTGCTGCGGCTGGCTGCACTACAGATAAAACGAATGTAGTCCAGTTTTTTGGTGCTTATGGGGAGGTACTTGATTTATTTATGTATTTGTTAAGGGTAATTTAAATTTAAGTAACCATTGTTACAGTGTGCTGATGATGCGACTTATTACTTGCTATTAATTGCTTACTTATTCTAAATCTTTATCTATTCCCTTTTGAGGATTCCCGACTTGGTTTCCAACGTGAAAATTGGAAGATTGTCAGGTAGGAACAGATTTTACGACTGGGCCAGTTGAAGGGAATACATCGTGTTCCCAACCCTATCTTTTCAAGAAGCATTTACTGACACTTTGTTATAATACAATGAATGTATATATATACTGCAATATATACTGCAGCCTGAAAATAAAACTAAGAATGTGTATACAGTGAGGTTTTACAAAAATAACTACATCCTTTTTTTTTTCTTAATTGGTTCCATAAAATGTTGCTTAATGTGATAGGCATCTTCTGTTGACTGTAATATGAAACATAATTAAACTTCATAGTACTTTATATCTTCATAAGCACGCGGATGAAGTCGCGGGCAACAGCTAGTACGACAACTTTAAATGCAACTTTTTTTAAAATAATTATGTTGTTTTGTTTGCAGCATATACGAACGTTGCGCGTACCAGGCGGTTCAATGAGGGCGTTGTCGTGGGAAAAGAAGTCGCTGCGACTTGCTATCGCCATCGACTCATTTATATATTTTGCTAACGTTAAAATGGATCACAAATATGCTTTTTATGGAAATACATTGGCGTATGTTTCGGGTAGTGAAACTGTAACGTTTTGGGATACCGTTACTCATCAGGTACTATCATCGAGTTTATCCACGACAAGTAGTAAATTCATTACAATTTCTGGTAAATCGATTAAATATGTAATTTGTGCTAATGTATTTTTACGCAAAGAAACTGTTGTGACATGTAATAAGGGATGCCTAGTTCTAGAAGTGAATGTTCTACTGTAAAGAATTTGGTCTGAAGCTAATAACTACAGCATACTAATATCAGAAGAAGACTAACTAGTTAATCCGTTAGTGATTGTGATAGCCGTGTCTTAAGTACACCTTTTCATGATTGCAGTCCTGGATTAATCACATTCCTGATGTCATCGATATGTGCGCTGTGGACGAATACTGCGTTATAGCCACTCTAGGACAAATCATTATATCAAACCAGCAAGGAATTCAGTGTGATGGTAAAAATAACTAAATATTTTTTCATAGTTTTAGTATTTTATTATAAATACCTACAATCTACATTATTATAAATTCTGTCCTTAGAAGTGCATTTTCTTAGTTACCGCACAAAAGCATAATCCACTAAGTCTAATCCACTATAGTGCCACAAACTATCGCTACCTATGTTAAGTGGATCGCCGAAAAGGGTTAAGGGTGCTTTTTCGGTCGCGGGCTGGCAACGTCGCTTTTTGGGGCAGTAGTTTCAAAATGGTGTATGTTCTTAAGTAACCAGTAACAAAATTACTATAATCTTATTTTGAATGTTTTATAATTAACAGCTAAACCAGTAAGTATCCAGGTAGTTTATGTAACTATCAACAGCAAAGCGATTGTGGTTGCTGCATCTAAGGAATCGTTTATAGTATGGAAGTTCTCCACACCAACGAGACCACGTAAGTTCTATATAAGTATTATATTGTGTCGTATCAGATCAAATGACTAGTTCCTAGATTCTCTTCGTTACAACGATTTTTTGATGTATTGTAATGGTATGTTTTCAGGAGCTACCGAGCATCTGTATCAAGCCGATGGATCACCTGTGACGTCTAACGATGCCGGGTTTCAGGACGACACAATATGTTGTATCGCTAGTTCTGATAGCCACTTGATAGTTGGAAGAGATTCAGGCGCAATACTGCTGTTTTCTTTGGTTAACTTAAAAAAAATCACTTCAATAAATATGAATTCTAGGCCATATAAGTTAGGACTCAACTCTAACTCCAGGTAAAGTTAAAGTTTGAGTAAGAGTAATTGAAATAGTAACCCAATTTAAAAAAATATATTATTCCTTGCAGCAAATTCTATGTGATTGATCAACCCGGCTCTCTGTACTTGCTGGACACCGATATGGCAAACAACATAAGCATAGGACAAGCCTTACGAAAGGATGTGTGGAGTGCTCTCTGGGCATCTGACAATCCACAAATGTTGGCGGTGGCGGAAAAAGCCAGGCTCTATGTAATGAGAGACACTGAACCCGAGGAGCCTTTGACTATGCAAGGGTATTTGTGTAGATTTAAGGTAAGTGGATTATTTGAGTATTTATGAAACACACTTGTAATATAATAGTTTGCAATATACTATAGTGTACCCTGCACCATAGTTCAGATTTTTTTTAGTAAGCATTTTTTTCAATGCCCCACATCGCGTCATTGCACATAAATCGTATTTTCCATTAAGTTCGTTGCATTGTGCAAAAAATACAATAGTTCGCACCTACCTCAATATATTTTTAACCTAATGTCTTTGACTTAAGGTTCACAATTATTTGAAAATTATATGACTGCCGTCCAGGTTAATTTGTCACCTCCCGCATAAACGAACAGGTGTACATTATTTTTCAGTTTAATATGTATATAAAACATTAATTTATTATAGTCTATAGAGCTTTAATTAGATTATCAAATGGCTGAAAAATGTCTTGAAAATATCAGATAAAATACTTGCTATTCCTTTTTAGGAGTTAGAAATTACTTCGGCTCTTTTGGACAATGTCGACGATAAATGTACACCACAGCATATCGTAAGAGTAGAAGTTAAGTCATTAAGAGACACCCGCCAATTAATTGAAAAAGTTGGTTTAAAGGAAGCTGAAAACTTTATAAAAGATAACCCTCATCCCCAACTCTGGTAATTTTATTTTTAAACTAGCTTTTGCCCGCGGCTTGGGCCGCGTTCATTTAGATTTTTAGTAAGTATATTTAAATAAATAACTATTAAAACACTACTAAAGTTTTTAAAGGTGTTAATTATGTTTTTGAATGTTTCTTTTTTCTTCTTTCTTAATTTATTTCCCACTGTAAACCGAAAATTTTGATTTCAAGATATTATCTTCTCATGGAATCTTTCATCCCCTTTTTCACCCCCTTAGGGGTTAATTTACTAAGGTCTCTTGGAATGATGTTTATTTATTTCCCAAAAACAAATACATGTGCATTTAATTTTTTAGGTTGCTACTAGCAGAAGCTGCTTTAAAGAACTTTGAGTCGGAAGCAGCATTAGAAACTGCTGAGGCTGCTTTTGTGAGACGAAACGACTATGCCGGGATCAAATTTGTGTCGCGTTTGAACGCATTACATTCAAATGCTCTCAAGAAGGCTGAGATTTTAGCGTATTTTAAAGATTTTGATGCCGCTGAAAAGATTTATCACAATGAAGACAGACGGTACGTTTGACTAATAGAGTTGACCTAAATGTACTTATCGATGTCTGGGTGCTTAATGGTCTGTGATGTGTAGTCCTAGATTTAACCTGAGCTTAGTAACAGAAAAAAACATACATACATAAACCTAAATTATATATTTTTTTTTCTTATGTTCCAGTGATTTGGCTATAGCACTTCGCAAACGTTTGGGCCATTGGTTCCGTGTAGTAGAACTGTTGAAGATGTCTGCTAGTACAACAGACGCTCAAGTCAGGCAGGCTTATAGCAATATTGGTGACTATTATATTGATAGACAAAATTGGTAACTACTACAGACTTATTTATTCACAAATTGTATTGTCACTTACATTCAATTAGCTATTACCTGTACCTAATAATACAGTAATTTATATTGAAAATGCTGGGTAAAGATATGAATGACCAATCATTCAACTTTACACACAAGACAAACTTCCAAAACTATGGGATAGCATTGCTATTTTATTGAAATGTTAGCATATTTTTTATGTTATAATTATGTTTCGTTCAGGACCAGTGCGCTTGAATATTACACAATGTCGAATAATACAGAAGGCTTAAAGAAATGTTACATGGCCCTCGAAGATAACGAGTCATTGTCAAAATTGTATGCCGGATCCCCACGATCTAAGGTAATATAAATTTATGGAGTAAGTAAATATATATAGGTAGGTTCTGCATTATCGGTGTTGCGGTGGACAGACTATTCCTTTGTACCTATCTAAACATTGAGCGTAGTACCTCATTGTTTTTGATTCCTAATAGAGCTAATTAACCTTATTTCACTTTAATTAACAGGAGGTCGGCATGGTGAAGCAAAGCACCTTAGATATCGTCAATGATAGCATCAGTCAGATACCATCTATACAGGGTGTTATGCAGTTGAAGGAAAGCGGAAGGTTGATACAAGCAGCAGAAATGGCATTTCAGGCAAGTATTCTGACCAAATCTGAGATGTTTAATTCTAGAGAAGAGCTAGGTTACCAGTACCCCAAACCGATAGGATTTACATATAATAAGTATAAAATATATTGTCATATTTTATACTATGACATTGGCATAGGAGAGGCCTATGTCCAGCAGTGAAAGGAGATAGGCTGATGATAATGTTGATACATTGGCATAATGAAATTCAGAATAAAAATGTTATGCATAACATTATTAGGCATAAATGTTTTGCTATAAATACTCTTGGCATAATTATAATGAAGCATAATTTTATAAAGTATAATATTATATACGCTAATAATGATATTCACACATAATTTAATCATTTATAATAAGTTACTGTGGCGTTTTAGCTCTAAGGTCAAGGTCAGACAAATATTTATTTTCACAAATTGATGCCTAATATCTAGGTACTATGGTCTTTGGTAACCATACTAACCTAACCTACTTTAATAATGACTATGAATTGGATCCAAAAATTACGGTTCGTTGCTCACCATACTTCATGTAAATAGTATAAAGTAAAAGTAAGTATTAAAGTTTATTGAAATGAAGCTCCCAATTCCCGGGGAATTGTGACCCCCAATCATGACTTTTTAGGGTTCCATACTTCAAAAGGAAAAATGGAACCCTTATAGGATAAGTTTGCTGTCCGTCTGTCTGGCTGTCAAATCTTTTTATTAAGAACGCGTGTAGGTATAAAGTTGAAATTAATATCAAATACTCGGGTCTGCTGAACCTCGAAGCCGTGTTAAAATGATATTTCTATGTCAACACAATCTAAAGATACGAGCAATTATGTTGATTATTTTTACAATTGTTACTCTCAAAACCTATAGGGTACTTCCCGGATATATAGAATCTTAAAACTGGGCAAGAAGCATTCGTTTATAGCACAAGGAAAGGAATAAATCTGAAAACTGTAAATAAAATAATTATTTGCAGTTGGTAAACTAAGCGCTACCTACTTCAATGTATTGGGGTAAGATTTCCAACGGTAATATTAAGTTTGTTCATCAATCCGGTTTATATTTTGGTTAGAGCATAATATTACATATATTATATATTATCATATAAACATAATTTAAAGTATGTA
Source organism: Abrostola triplasia (assembly GCA_946251915.1). Lineage (NCBI taxonomy): Eukaryota > Metazoa > Arthropoda > Insecta > Lepidoptera > Noctuidae > Abrostola > Abrostola triplasia. Next base: position 7,239,295 of record OX276423.1, read on the forward strand.
TGGAACCCTCAGTGCGCGAGTTCAACTCGCGTCTTGACCGGTGCTTGTATATATGGCTCATGATTAACTTTTATGCTAAAAGGGGGATTCCCAACCAATAGTATGTATACTAATACTAAAAAGAGGAAGCTTATAATAGTTTTTTGCGTGCCCTTCTAGGAAACAGGCGTAACACAAGACATTTGATGCAGAATATTAATCTATAAACCTGTAATGTTCCTATTTCTTTTTCAGTTAGCTAACATAGAAGCTTCTAAAAAGGCATCGCCTCTGAAGATCAAGAAATTGTATATTTTGGCTGGCCACCTCTACAGCCAAAGTTCACTTGGTTAGTTTCATAGTATTGTAAAATATATCAATAGAAAATACAGGCGACAGATCAGCGCTTTAGATTTGCAGGAAGTTAATAAGCACTCTTGCTAGTGCACTTTGTGAATGTTGGTACTTCTATGATTAGGTTAAATAACAATGGCAGCGTCACTAAATGGTCATCCAGTCGAATATATTAATTGATTGATCATTTTTATGGAACTTCAAACCAGTGTGTATAGATAGAAAAGCCACACTGAAAAGTATTGTACCAATTTAAATTTTTGCAGTACAGTATCCAGATTTTTAGTGCACACAACTCAACTACTACTAAATGATACAAAATTTTCAAAAAGGATTATCTATTACTTACTGAGTTACAGGCTGGTTCCTCAATGTAAAAATTTGGATTGAGCAGCCACCTTTAGATAGTTTTTTTTTTATAAGATACTACAAATTTCAGGATTTATCTTACAAAATTATCGATACTACTTCTAAATCAAAGTGTGATTTTTATTTAAATATCTGAAGTGGGTCCTCAATCCCTACGGACATTGTTTTGTTACATTAGAAGGAGCACGCGGGCGGGAAGCGGCTCGCTGCTGGCGGGCAGGCGTAGCAGCGCACTGGGCGGGCGCAGCAGCCGCCTGCGCACGCGCGCGCCCGCCCCGCGCGCACGCTGCGCACCGCGCCGCCGTGCGCCTCGCGCAGCACCACCATCTGCTGCATGACGCGCAGCAGGCACAGGTACACACTACAGCACTGACACACTGTGCTTCACTGCTCGTTTAGTGCGGGGCGGCCGCCTGCGCACGCGCGCGCCCGCCCCGCGCGCACGCTGCGCACCGCGCCGCCGTGCGCCTCGCGCAGCACCACCATCTGCTGCATGACGCGCAGCAGGCACAGGTACACACTACAGCACTGACACACTGTGCTTCACTGCTCGTTTAGTGCGGGGCGGCCGCCTGCGCACGCGCGCGCCCGCCCCGCGCGCACGCTGCGCACCGCGCCGCCGTGCGCCTCGCGCAGCACCACCATCTGCTGCATGACGCGCAGCAGGCACAGGTACACACTACAGCACTGACACACTGTGCTTCACTGCTCGTTTAGTGCGGGGCGGCCGCCTGCGCACGCGCGCGCCCGCCCCGCGCGCACGCTGCGCACCGCGCCGCCGTGCGCCTCGCGCAGCACCACCATCTGCTGCATGACGCGCAGCAGGCACAGGTACACACTACAGCACTGACACACTGTGCTTCACTGCTCGTTTAGTGCGGGGCGGCCGCCTGCGCACGCGCGCGCCCGCCCCGCGCGCACGCTGCGCACCGCGCCGCCGTGCGCCTCGCGCAGCACCACCATCTGCTGCATGACGCGCAGCAGGCACAGGTACACACTACAGCACTGACACACTGTGCTTCACTGCTCGTTTAGTGCGGGGCGGCCGCCTGCGCACGCGCGCGCCCGCCCCGCGCGCACGCTGCGCACCGCGCCGCCGTGCGCCTCGCGCAGCACCACCATCTGCTGCATGACGCGCAGCAGGCACAGGTACACACTACAGCACTGACACACTGTGCTTCACTGCTCGTTTAGTGCGGGGCGGCCGCCTGCGCACGCGCGCGCCCGCCCCGCGCGCACGCTGCGCACCGCGCCGCCGTGCGCCTCGCGCAGCACCACCATCTGCTGCATGACGCGCAGCAGGCACAGGTACACACTACAGCACTGACACACTGTGCTTCACTGCTCGTTCAGTGCGGGGCGGCCGCCTGCGCACGCGCGCGCCCGCCCCGCGCGCACGCTGCGCACCGCGCCGCCGTGCGCCTCGCGCAGCACCACCATCTGCTGCATGACGCGCAGCAGGCACAGGTACACACTGCAGCATTGACACACTGTGCTTCACTGCTCGTTCAGTGCGGGGCCGCCGCCTGCGCACGCGTGACTTTAAATTTGAATCTGGAATCGATAGAGCGCCATCTAGAGCAATTTGATATCGTTCTGTCCCTCGTGAACAGTTCTTTTTTTCTGTTTAAAAGGTCCTATGTCCTGTTCTTCTGACAATATATGTATATTTTATATGTAAAATTTAATGATGATCTGTTCAGTGGTTTAGACGTGAAAAGGTAACAAACAAATAAAGTTACTTTCGGGTTTATGATATATTTAAGTTAGAATAAGGTCTATTGACTTACCTACTTATTAAAATTATACATAAATATATTTTTGATTGACTTTACAGATTTGGTGTACTATAGCATCAATAGCAATTCAAGCTCGAGCATTTGAATTGTGTTCCAAGGCATTAATAAAATTGGAAGCAATGGATGTAAGGATATCACCAATAAGTATTTATTTTTAAGTTAATATTTAGTTTTACACCGTGCCGTGCCCGTGTGCCGTGTGGTTTACGGCCTATAATAGACCACTCTCTTTCCTCACGTAGGTGCCCTGAGAGGCGACTAAGGGATATTTCTGGGAGGATGGGCCGCAGCGTTATGTAGGTGACGTTCACCATACTGTGGTTCCTAACCCGCTAACCAGCGTGGTGACTATGGGAAAATCCCCCATAAAGTGTTGCCAAAGAAAACAGACCACATTCCTGGTCGTACAACTATTCCATGTAACTGGTAGTAACTGGGTGGCGAAAACGTTAGAGCAGGCCTTGTGGCGTACCCTGGGGGAGGCCTACGTCCAGCAGGACTGTAATAGAGTGATGTGATTGCGTTTTAACCCTTTAACTCTTAATTATTTAACTTTAACTCTTAATTATTGATACACACTTTGTTTGGATGCTGTTTGTTTAGAGTTCTGTAAGTTAGTCATGTTAGATAGTTATAAGGCTTATTCTGATAAACAAAACGTTATTTTACAGCCGGATATTTTTGAATATTTAGCTATTGAAATATTTACAAGATATAAACCTAAAGACGTGAAAGGTAACAAGATTGATTGTCCGAACTGCGATGTTAGCATGCCAGAATGGTGAGCATAAAAACCTTTTATTCCAATATTCTTGGAAAAAATGCGATTTTACTTGTTAATTAAGTACATTTTATTACCTATGTATATGTTTTATCATTAGGATGACAACATGCCCGGGATGCGCAAGTCAATTCCCCGAATGTGCGGTCTCAGGACGGGCTTTAGTGGCGCCGCATACTGTGTGGACGTGTACTACCTGTGGAGCACACGCTCAACAACATGAACTAGTATTACGACATTCGTGCCCTATGTGTCACGCACAACTTTCTTAAAATAACCACCGTATCACAACAGATAAAAATATCGTACATGCATGCTAATTTGAGAAATTCAATGGCAGCCATTCCGTTGATTTAAATAATGCATGTTTTCCTAAGGATATTCAACTGAGGTCTACACAGCCACGTTGGAACATCAACACAAAGAGACCAGTGTAATGCAAGCCGATTGGCATTCAAGTATCAGACCCAATGGTTAATCGGTGGTAATAATAAAAAGTACATGCAATTCAAATCATAGATGTAGGATAAATAAATCTAGTGACGGGTGCTTAGATTGCTGCTACGTTATGAAATTAAGTCAATATGGCCCTTAGTGAGAGCCAACGAATTTGAAAGAGATACGGTGCATTAAGTACGATTGGAATAATAATATTATGCCCTCATTTAATTTTAACAAAAAAAAAAGAAATGATAATTATTTACCCACCGATAAGAAACAATGTTGCAAGTTGTCGACTGACATTTTACAGGTGGTAACAGGATTAAGGCAAGACCTGAAAATAGTTGAATATGCACTTAAAATATGCACGACTGAATTTGTAGTTATCCTTACCTACAGACATGAATAACATTGGTTTTATGAAAAACTAGCTGACCCGGCAAACTTCGTACCACCTTTTCACCGTTTACCTTCCCTGGACTTCCACAGATATTTCAAAACCGAAATTGGCCAAATCAGTCCAGCAGTTCTCGAGTTTTAGCAAGACTAATGAACAGCAATTCATTTTTATATATAAATATAGATAGATGACCAAGTACCTATTATTTTAATCTTATTATTTAATAAACTGATTAGGGTGTCTGAGGTCTTGCGTTAAATCTGGAACATTATGTATGTAACTATTTCTATAAGTTAGATTAGGTACATTATTTTCATTGCTAGTAGTAATAATGTACCTAATATAATCGGTACAAATAGATAGTAATATCTACATTGTCTACCACTGATAAGATAATAATATAATATAATCTTGTTTGTTTTAAAACATTTTCATTCTATGTAACTAAGTGAAGTCTGTTAAGGTCAGGGGGAAATTAAACCTAAATAATGCTACCAGTAGTGGTAGGATTTATATCGTATTGTGGGTGAATCTACCAAGTGGGTTATTCTTAATTATAGTTTTAGTAGTTCGTCAGCGTATTTGTCCTGTTGGAGTATTGAATCCTCGACACAGCACACCTAAATGATGTGACAATAAATTGAGTATTTGAGATAAGATAAAACGTTTTAAAGATGTGTAGCTAAAAGGTGTTACATATAATACATTAAATTGTTTATGAATTTGAAATTAATATTTATTGTGATAGGACTTTTATAACTTATTGAAAGATAATGTTGTCATTATTGACTGCCTCGTAGGTCCAGCGGTTGCTAAGCGCGACTGCTGAGCACGAGGTCCTGGGTTCGAATCCAAGATTCGAACAGTGTTACTGGGTTATTCCATTAGGTAATACTCAGTAGCAGCATGGATTCTGGATTTGTGCCCGGTTGACGGCAATAGGCTCGCCCCCTATTACATCGGGACCTAAAACATAACCAGCGAAATGTGGGAATACTATGTGTACCTCTGCCTACCCCTTCGGGGAATACAGGTGTGATGTTGTCATTATTACAATTAGTTTTCTGATAAAAGTTATGTGGTGATTGTTAAATCCAATTATTGAGCCCGTCCATGGCTAAATCGGTATTCAAAGTACATTTTATACTACTTAATATTTCGCATAAATTCTTTTTTTACTACTAATGAAGATGAAAAAATAAAAGTACATATCTAAGTAACCTAATCTTTATTTAATTAAATAGGGTTTCACACAGAAAGAGCACGTGTTTTCTTTTTTGATAATAACTGAAAACCATCATCCTGACTAGATAAATAAAATAAGCAAATTATTACAGTCATATTAACATTGTTTGAACAATTTACAACAAGTAATATTTAAAAGATATCAATAGGTTTGAACATGGTGTATGCATCATGTTAGTGAATATAACAATAAACTGTTTATTTATGTGACAACATTACTTAGCATTTTTTATCTATATTTATACTTTTTATTTATTCAGAACAGAAAATAACTAATTTTACTATATATTTTCATAAGATAGATAATTATGTTTATTTTTATACAATAAGCCATTTTCAGACTATACATTACATATTCAAAAATTAAAGAACAGTGTAAAAATCAACATGACTTGCAATAAGTTATGTTTACAAACATCAAATTTAATTTGTACCTATATTTCACCCTATTAATCTAAAGAACCACTTCCCCATTTATAAACAGTTCGCAACAAAATGCAACTTAAAGATTATTGTGCAAAATTGTTATTGGGCAGGTCCATTTTTGAGAACTGTAAAGTATTGTCAATAATTTGAAACAACTCTGGTGGCTGTGGAATCCTTCCAGTCTCCAATTTGGACCACAATGGAATGTTGTTGAGAGATATTTCAAATGCACCAGATGACACTAGCTGGCCTTCAATCATATTAGCTAAAAAGAACATCATCATGCAAGCATAAAGCTTGTTCTCAAGGCACCAACTCCACCAAGCAGGCTGTGGTTTGTTCAACCACGCAAATATATTCACTCCACTTAGTATGCACATGATTAGGATCATCTTGCCAAAACTCTGCAAAAGATAATGATAATATACAGTAGGAGAACATGTACAATGTATCATTTACATTTATTCATATTCCTGGTAAAAGATAAACTCCATTTCATACAAATATTTACAATACAAAAAGCATTGACACTGTACACAACTATTCTTATATTATTAATATTCCTTTTGAACTAAAGAAGTAATGATCCAATTAAAAGCCACAAAAGTAAAAGGGGTTATAATTAGATTTGCTTTTCATTCTAGAAATGGGTTTAAGATTGTAATCATAATGTATGATAAAAATGTAATATTGATGATTTTTTTCTAAAGGTAAAATATGTTATTAGACACTTACAATTAATTTAGATAAATACATATTCAAGCCAGGAGGATCATAATTTGCTCCAATGACAGAGATCTCTGGATATTTTTGCTGTATAATGCCTGCATAGTCTTCAAACACTTTTCTATAACCGCAAGAATAACTAAAAAAAATACAACGCAAAGTTCTTAATGTGTACACATTATATCCAGTAAGTAATATTTAGCATAAATTATTATAGCATAACCTTACCAGTAATAAATGTTCATGATATGACCTACACCTTGTCCAATCTTTGTAATGCTTTCAGCATCATTTTCACTAGCTTGCGCATAATTATCATTAGTTAAAACAATACATGTAATTATTATCGTAAGAAAACTTAATGAAATACAGAAATTCGTTGAAAGAGACATCATCGTCGAATCTACACAATAAGGAATAAATGTTACGGCCTTATTTTATGTTGTTGCTGCACAACAATGTTGACACTTTTAACAGTAAATATACGCTAATCAATATTTAGTTTTGAATTAATATCCAATTAATTAGTGTCCACAATAACACACTGACTGATAGATTATTCGTACTCTCCATAAATTACTTTACTCTTTGGATAGATACTAGATTTAACCTCAAGACGAACGAACAACGCCAACTCAAAGATGGAAGAGAGCGGTAGAGTTACTAAAATAATTGTTGTTACACTAGTGATAGGGTTTAGTCTATGGTGATATGAATGACCTGTGCCGGTTTTGTATCCATGGCCTAATCGATGCATATATTATACATAGGACTATTCTTTAGATTAGAACAACGACGACGAAAAAAATATTTTGGTAATTACCTAGGTACCACTTCTAGTATTCTTTTAAATATTGAACGCTTTATATTGTACGCAACGCATGTATATCTCAGTGCTTGGTTTTGTATAAACATCTATGCAATAGAGACACACTTGTCGTATGCAACGTTGCAAAGGACAAGTGTGTCTCTATATCTCAGAGTAATGACTAAAGCATAGAGGGAGCGTTGCTTCCAGCAATACTGTACACTTTTTTTGCCTCGGTAGTGATGTGCCGTATTTGGTAAGTCGAAGTATCGAAATAAATTTAGTTCTTGACAGAAAATGTACTTCTATTGAATGTACGTTATTTTCACGTTGTATAAAACATACATCACCAAGGCATCAATATAAATTTAGTCCCAAACTTAAGAATTATCTAGTAAGGGTTTAAATTACAACAAATACGTGATTCGTTGACTAAAAGATTTATATTGCAACACAGGTCCACCAATCACTGTACTTGATATGAAACATTTGATAAATTAATGGCTAATCTTTATGTTGGTCCTTTAGAAACTGGGAGCAAAAGTAAAAACACATATAAATTTTGTAATTTTTTAATAAATAGAAACAATATATATTTTTTTATAATCTAGCTGTGCCCCGCGGTTTCACCCGCGTCAATAAGTGTCGTTACCGATGTCTTTGTAGTTATTCTGTATTATTAGGGTTTTATAGCCAAATGGCAAAAACAGCGGCTATGCTTAGTCCATCTATTTCTAGCTCTTGTAAGCACTTTACACCAGTTCTCTTTCATTTGGAGGCATACTGTAAAATAAAACGATATTTGCTATAATTTAATGACATAAAATTAATTATCGTATCGAATAGTATCGATGAAAAATATCTACTTCACTAGCATGACATAACCTCACAAATAAACAAATTACTTTATTGTTAAATTAATTCGTTAACACAATATAATTCGTAAAAAAGATAGTCTGAAGGGATCATCATCAATCTAATGTGTATGTATAAGTGATAGTATACAAAAATTACGCGTGATTTTATAAGAAAATTGCATAAAAACACTTACCCATGAAATCTTACAAATTCATTGTTATCTTTCCGTGATGAATGTGATTTACACGATAAAACAAAACTAACCATATTAAACGCTTATTTATCTGTCCTTTGCACCTTTTGTACACAATCAAGTTGCTTATATTATGCAAATAATTATATTATTTTTAAAATAAACAATGACCACCAAGGACTGACATTCACTACGTATAATACGACTAAATCAAATACTTTGTACTGTTAACCGTGTAGAACCATTCTACTAAGCAACTATGTGCTTTTTTAATTGGTCGTGTAGTAAGAGACCAATTATGACCGTTTGACAATTTCGGAATGTACATTTAGTTTTAAGCATATATGAGTCCATATATGTTTGTCTCTTTTATATATATAATCTGCGTCATAAGAGAGAGGAGATTGGATTTATCGTAATTGGTGTCTAATTTGTTCGCTCTCTCTATGCTTTAGTAATTACTCTGAGCTCTATATTTTACAATTACTATGCTGAGAACGTGACACTGTTAAATTTGAGTTTGACATTGACAAATGACAATAACACTATGAGTCTATGAGTGTTGACATTAGTTGTTTGAGTTGTTAGCTGGTGTATCGTATTGTTTGTGTTCAATGTAAATGCCGGGTGATAATTTTATATAAATAAGCTATTTGATACTTAAAACGTGCATAACATTTAAGCTCAATATGGCGCACAATCACTGTCATGGTCATCATGACCATGATCACAGCAGCGCGGAAGAAATTGGTATACAGTATAACCTGTATGAAAAAATTGATAAAGAAAATCTGGAATGTCTTAATGAAAGTGTCGAAGGATCTGGTAAAACTGTATTTAAACCGTGGGACAAACGCCTGGATAGGACTCACGTCAGTAATTGTTTTATATGGCTAGCGCCTAACCTTTTTATTAAACTACAGTGTAATAATTTAATTATTAATGTAATACACTGTAGTTTAATCCACCTACATTAAAGTAACAATATATATCTCATTATAAGTGCAAAAAAAAATGCATCTAAGTCCTCCTCATCTTTGTCGACTGGTAGGGTGTCCAAAAGGTTGGCGGTATTACCATATTAAATGGAAGACCAAGCCATGCTTTAGACATATAGAGTCAACAAACTGTTTAGATTGGTGTCTAAATAAAACTTATTCATAAAATTAAAAACCAATACAAGTACTTGTGTGCAACTCATGGCTGTATATGTATCTGATTTTGTTTTTTATTCATAAATATTTATAAATTTTTACTTTTATATACTTTTAGTTCGTTGAAAGTGATGCTGATGAAGAACTGCTCTTTAATATACCATTTACCGGAAATGTTAAGTTGAAAGGAATTAAAATTTCTTCTGAAGATTCTGATTCTCATCCTGCTAAACTAAGATTGTAAGTATAAAAATACATTGATTTTTAACCAAAAAAACCATGAATAAGTTATTTGTCATATTGAACAACATTGATAAGATTTCATGTCTTTTAATTTTATTTTCTAGGTTTAAAAATAAACCTAATATGACGTTTGATGATGTAGCACTGGAACCAGATCAAATCTTTGAACTTCAAAAAGACAGTGAAGGAGTTTTGGAATATTCCCCTAAGTAAGTTAACGGTCTTAAACTCTTCTGACATTATCTGTAAAGTAATTCCAAATCTAATAATTGTATATTTTTTACAGAATTGTAACATTTTCATCAGTTTCTCATTTGACAATGCATTTCCCAGCTAATTTTGGGGCAGATAAAACCAAAATTGATTACATTGGTTTGAAGGGTGAGTGGACTCCTGGGCATAGACATGGAGTCACCATTTGTACATATGAAGTTAGGCCAAACCTTGATGACCATAAATTAAAAAATACTGATTCTGTATCCAGACAAATTGATTAGAGTTATTTAAGTAAGACAGTCATCATAAACCTATCAGCCAAATTGTATAAGTGCATTATGTAAATAATATACATAATGTGATGCACCAAATAAACTCACATTATAATGCTGATATTTTCAACTAAGTTCATAAAAATAAAAATAAAGTTAAATATGCTGTGTTTTATTGTTATAGACTTCAGTATTACACCCTGTATAAACAAAAACGAAAGGTTATGTTGGTAAGGCGCACTAACAAATTAGCAGTCATCCATTTGACGTTAAAAAATATACTTACATTCTGTCCAAAAGGATAACAGTACACACAAGGAAAGTGTCTACTGCAATATAAATTTATAAGTCCAAATACAAAGTAGGTAATCTAAAATCTACAGATAAATCCGAAAAACAGGGTAATAGAATCTAAGTAGTCTTTTGACTCTACTGAATCTTTACTCAATTTTTTTAGGGAATTTTTACGTTGAATGTAAACAACCGTAATGTAAACAATTGCCTACAACCTTACATTTTTGATACAAGAGTTTCGTTGGCCTTTTATTGTTAGATCAAAGCCTATTAGACTCTGGAGGTCTTTTGAAAACCTAATAAACTGACATAATAAACACAACATCACGCCTGTATTTCCCGAAGTGGTAAGTGGTATAAGATATTAATATGTAAACCTATGGTAACAACCTCATTTCGTCAGTTATGTTATAAGTCCTAATATAATAGGGAGCGAGCTTATTGTTTTCAACTGGGCACTAATCCAGACTCCGCACTGCTACTGAAAATTACCTAATGGAAAAATCAGGATCACTACCCAACCCGGGATTCGATGTCCTAAGACCTCATGCTCAGCAGTCGCGTTTTATGACCACTGGGCCAAGGAGGCAGCTAACAATTCATAATCACGCCTGTAATCCCTGAAGTGTAGGTATGTGTCTGTCTACCCCTAAACTAGCGAAATGTGGGAGACTGGAGATGGAGACTCCAGTCGACGTCCGACAAAAGTAATAAAAAAATGTCGACGTGTAATTGTCGAATATTGTGTATCTACCTATCTATTATTGTTATTAAATCGTCTGCAATCAAATTATAATAGAGGTAAAAATAAAAGGATTTTGCGTAATAAAACAATTTTAAAGATTTTTTTTTTATTATTACACTATTTGCAACTAGGGCGATAATTATATTTACAACACTATATTAATGTGCTATTTTTTGTTTCAATAGATATCAACCATATCTTTTAAATAATATTTAATAAAAAATAGTGGTTCGTAGTGTATTTAATTGAACTATACAATTTATTTTATAGGATCTGATGGTTCATATATTATGGTTTATATAAAAAAGTGTTATTAGCTTAGGTATTAAACAAATGTATACTTAATTTAAAAGGCAGTGAAGCTAAATAAATTGAATTCGTTATTGGAATATTTGAAGGTACATAAGTAAGTATTCGGCGTTACTCCATAAAAAACAAGGTGCCTTTCAGGAGAATCTCTATCTACCTTCATTAAAATTATTATTTGAATATAGACTACCTATGTAAAGATATTTAAATTAAATACTAGGTAGTTACATAGATTACATAAATGTAGTTATAGATTGTAATTTGGCAGTGATATTAAATTCTATCTACATTTTCGTCCTTTTTCTTTAATCGAAACAAATCACAATATTTTAGTTCTACAAATAAGGGTTTAGATTAATCTCATTATGATATGGAAATCTCTTCATTGTCGACGTCTGCCACGAACTCCACGACGCGAGTAGGGTCGGCGAGGGTTGTACGGGCGATGTTGCCGACGGATTGCCGCGTTGGGTACAGAGTTCAAGTCCCCTGTAGGTATCCGAGCAGAACCCTTATGCGGCACAGGCCAATCTCTAATGCAAACAGCACACCTAAACAAAAAGAATTGTTAGCAGCACATAACAATAAGCTAAGCCAGTTAACCTGAGTATTAGCTAAAAAAATAAAGAACCGCCTTAAAAAAACACGAACTCAAAAATGAAAAATAATATTTGTTGAGCACGAGTCGATGTTGAAAATCAAATAGACGATTATATTTCCTTCATTTTGACGTTGGTTAAAAGTCATTGAAGGCTCATATCCATCTCGCGTTTCACGAGCGAAAAACGCCGACTTTAAATGCAACATTCACGTTTTTGACAACAGGCACAATCAGGCTGTCTCTGTCTGTATAATATTTTAGCAGCCTGTATGAGAAATAAATAAAGTTTGTATTGGTAAGTATAGTATAGGTTATTAACATACCTGCTGACTTTAGAGACGAGATCGGCTTTTAATGTTTGCTGTTCCGGTTTGTCAAACATTCTACTGTCATCTATTACCGAGAGCCAATAGGAAACCGCAGTTGCAAAGTAGTTGCAGCGACCCAATCCATTACATTCTATGAATGGACGCGGCCGGAATTCCCGCATGCAAGATCCAGGAGATATTAGGCTTTGGCCTGTCACGTCTTTGCCAGCTGTGTGCTATAAACAAAAACACAATTTTGATTAAAATAGGTACTTAAAATGAAAAAAACACATCATCATCATCAGCCATAACACGTCTCTTGTTGAACAAAGGCCTCCCCCTTAGAGTTGGTTGCCATAATCCCCACGCTTGGTGGATCGCAGTATGGTGGTGAGACGTTGCTGCCCATCTTGTGGATTTTCCCTTAGTTGCCTCTTACGACACCCTCGGGTGAAACGGGGGTGAACAGTTCTAGGCCGGATACCACTCGGCAATTTTTTTTAAATAATGTGGGCTAATTATGAAATAGACATAGTTATTACTGGCATGTTAGGAAATGAAATGCTAATGGATAAATAAAAAATTCTTACCATAAGGAAGCTGTAACCTTGCCACAATTCTCTCCAGCCGGTTGGGCATCCAGGAACTATGTTGCTTTGACTGTGCATGGCGATAGTTCGCGTTGGTGCCTCACATACCTGGCATCTGTAATACGATTGCGTTGATTAGAAACATTATGTGTTACAGACTTCATATATTTTTATCTATTTATAACATAAATAGTAACTTATCTAGTGCACGTACCTAGTATCAAATATGATTATTTTAAAATGTATTAAACGTTAAATTAATGATTAGGTCGATAACTATATTCTCTTAATTAAGTTTGAAAATAAACTTTACCTAGATATATAATTTCCTACATCGTTTGCACGTATAGGTGTCATAGACATAGGCATAGGCTCGTTAGTTGACAGCCAGAAACTGAAGTCTTCACGTTGGGCAAAATTGCAAACCTCGTTAAAGTTACAGAACATGTATGGCATAGTAGAAAACTTGCGCAAACAGCTTCCCGAAGCACCTGTAAACAGATAGGTAATGAGTTTGTGTAATTACCTCCTGTAGTTTTTACTGATACTAGCAATGTTTAGCATAATTGTACGTACTAGGTAGTGCCGCCATCACCTAAATTGCCAATGCCGGGCACAAACGACACGGCTAAAATATCATATTTAAAAACCCAGAATCGACAGCAATAAAGTGTAATGATGTGTTAACCAATGGGTTAACTATAATATACATTTGAAGGTACCAATGGCACAATGCCAATGAAATCAGTGGGCTATAGGAGCTACATCAACTATAACAACAAAGATAAGAAACTATGTAAATTAAATTGATGTTGAACTGTCAATTATTACGTTTTTCTGCTATGAATTTGTGACAGGTATACATTCAAATAACATAATATCATGCCTGTTTTATCCGAATACACCACATTTCGCCAGTTAGTTAGTTTATAGGTCCCAATAAAATAGAGGGCGACCCTATGGCCATCAACCGTATACAAATCTAGACTCCATGCTTCTACTGAGAATTTTCCAATGGAAAAACCAATAATACTTGGCTCGACTGGGCATTCCAACCTAGGAACTTGTGCTTAGCAGTCGCGCTTACCGACCATAAGACCAACGAGACAATAGACTTATTGCCTATATCCTAAATCCGTGCGGCTACTGAGAATTACTAATTAACACACACTTTGCTTTATGTTTATGTTTTTTGCTATATTTAAATAACCCCCATCAATAAAACATTAGAAAAAATTAAAATGGTAGATTGGCCCTTTACTTAAATCGATGCCGAAGTTGGTATAAGGAGGTAGGTAAGAATAAAGATTAGATATGGGTCTTTGATAATTTAATAATGGCTTGAACTAGGAACAGATTGTAATAGCAGACTAGAGGCCCAGGTTCGACGTAGGTAGGCAGGTACTATAAGTTACTTTTTACTACGGAATAAAATATCAAAATATAAAACAATATTCGAGCAATAACTTGAAGAAACTACGTAAATGTTGTATCTTCGTTAATATTTAATTTAGTTAGTTATAGTATTTAATTTAGTTGTATGTTCTGTTTGATGTATACATATAATAAGTCATCAATAAATGTTTGATAAACATGTGTGGCAATGTCGTAAAACCTGTTCCTACCTTACATGACGTCTTAACTATATTATTCTATCTGTCTTCCCATATTCCGATTTTTTTTTCGATCTTATCTCTCGCAGTTAGCTCTGAAGGAGCTCTTACTGCTTAACCGGGTTTTTGGCGAGACCTAATAAAAGGCCTCCAGACAGACAACTTTTTTTTTTTTTTTTTTTAATAAAAACGTCGCCCCACACTAGGAATTTCTCCTGTGTCGTGGGTGCGTTTCACAAACATGAAATATCACATACACAAACACCCAGACTCGGGACAAACATCTGCGGTTCGCACAAAGTTTTGCCCCGTGCGGGAATCGAACCCGCAACCATTAGCGCACCAGTCCAATCGTTTAGCCACTGCACTAATCAGGTCGTCAACTTTCCGATACTATAGCCTAGGACTTCATATAAACTGGCGAAAGCACTTAGTTCAGCCCTGTCACAGATTTCTTTCTTAGCAAATGTTTCCTACTTTTACTCATACCTACATAACTCTAAACTTACGAGAGTGCTTAGACCTCTTTAATTCGGCTCTGTCGCAAAATCTGTTCTTAGCAAACTATTACCTACCTCTCAGCCAAATTTCATCTCTGTACGTCAAGCGGCTTTCGATATTTCGTGATGACTATGATGTATGACCGTTGACTTTTATTATAGATTAAAATAAATATATTAGCATAACATACCTGGGTTCTTACTTCATTTTAGTAAATATGTAACGTACATGGAATGCCTAGCTAAAGTAGCTGCAAGTATTACTAATTATTAAAGAAAGAAAGATTGCCTACTAAGCATAATAATTTTAAAAATCGTGTAGTAACTCACCCAAGTCTTGTCCATGTGCTTTTCCGTTTGCAATAATATGAATAAGAGAATATCCGCTCCACAGGGGTGAAGTTCCTGAAGGACACTGTGGAATCATTCTTTTTTGTGAGTGAATTGTGAAATAAAAGCCTCGGGATTTAGGTATGGGCTGCACTGCCGGAGTACCAGCAGGTCCTGTAGCTCCACGATAACCTTCGTAACCCTGTAAACCTCGAACTCCTTTGAGCCCTTCTTGTCCCATATGGCCTTCAGCACCTACTAGGCCTGGTAAGCCAATATCACCTTTCTGTCCTTTGCTTCCTGGTACCCCATTACGACCGAAATCACCTGGCTTTCCATCTTGTCCAGGTTGCCCATCTATTCCACGCGGACCAAACTCACCAGTTAGTCCAGGTTTAATATCTGTTATATCTAGTAAATCTCCGGCTTCACCCTTAATTCCTTTTACCCCAGTTTGACCATAAAATCCTTCCTCACCCTCATCTCCTCTTAATCCTTTTAATCCTCGTAAACCTTCAGGTCCCGGTCGTCCAGATGTACCATAGTCACCCTCATCTCCCTTTTGACCAGTGACTCCAAAGAAGCCTGGTTGACCTTTTTTTCCCCGTTCACCTTTAGCACTGTATGAGTCTCCAATTTCACCAATATCTCCTTTAGATCCACGCAGTCCAGACGTTCCTGGATATCCTGGGGTTCCAGGTCTTCCAGGTATACCTCGTGGCCCTGGAGCTCCATCAATTCCAGTCATACCTTTTGAACCTTCGAATGAAAGACCAGGGGAGCCAGGTAAGCCATCGGGTCCATCAATACCATATTCACCAGGTTTACCTTTCTGACCTCTTGCACCGGGCCATCCAGGAAGACCATTGAATCCAGGTTTACCTGGTTCACCACGTGGTGCGTTCTCGCCGTTTATGCCAGGGAGTCCAGGTGGTCCTTGATCACCAGATAATCCTCTGTACCCTGTTAATCCGGTATCTCCAGACTCTCCTCGAAAACCTTCATCTCCGCGCTCGCCTTTAATACCAACAAACCCAGTGAGTCCTACATCACCTATATCGCCGGGTAAACCAGGACGTCCTTCCATACCCATTTCACCTATGTCACCTATCGTAGGAGCCACGTATGTGGTAATTCCAATGTCACCTTTTTCTCCTTTTTCTCCAGAAATACCTGGGGGTCCAGGCGGACCTTGGTAGCCTTCTCGGCCTGGAAGCCCAGGAGAACCTATGCGCCCAGGTCGACCAGACATGCCATGATCGCCTTTAAGGCCTGGATTTCCAATGTATCCCTGTAATCCATGTTGGCCTTTGCTTCCATTTGCTCCACGTATTCCTGGGCGTCCAGGCGTGCCAGGATAACCAACGTCTCCTGTTTCACCAACTTCTCCAATAGCACCGATATCACCCAGATTTCCCTTATTTCCCTCACTACCGAATGATCCTGGATGCCCAGTATTTCCTTTTTCACCTTTTAATCCCGGGGCTCCTGTAATACTTAACCCTGGTGAACCACTGTCCCCTCTTTCTCCTTTGAAGCCTCTTAAACCTGGGCGCCCAGGGATTCCATTAAAACCTGGGTTTCCTTCGTCACCTTTCATGCCCCTTGCAGAGTTATCACCTGACATACCCCGTGATCCTGGAAAACCTATATCTCCTCTTCCGCCTTTGAAACCGGGTCTTCCATCGTTGCCTGGGAGACCAGCCAATCCTAAGTCACCATGAATACCCTTGAGACCTGTACTTCCTTGAGGGCCCCTTTTACCTGGTTGTCCGATATTACCTACTGCACCAGTATCTCCTCTGTCTCCTTGGTCACCCTTGTTTCCTACTATACCCGACAATCCAGGAAATCCGTTTGGTCCAGGTGGTCCCTCCTCCCCTCGCTTGCCAAGGAAGCCTGGGTAGCCTATGTTACCCTTCATACCTTTAGGTCCGATATCTCCAGGTATGCCATTAGAACCTCGTAATCCTGGCTCTCCTATAAAACCTACTCTTCCTGGTCGTCCTGGTTGTCCAGCTATACCAGGTGGGCCACGTATTTCTATACCTGGTATTCCCTTCCTTCCCTGCAAAAACAATAAATAAACGAAGGTTTTAAAAAAAAAAAACATGTAACAAAAACTGTCTACATAGGCGGACTTAATGCCCGAGGCATTCTCTACCAGTCAGTCTTAAGATGGTGGTTAGAGAATATTAGGCGCAACAATTAAGCTAAAGTAAATATTAATTAATATGATTAATTAGAAATGCCATTTGTTTTATAAAGAGTATATAAATTAATATAATTATTAAATCACATATTTATACAAATATTTATTTATATAAATACAAATTATATAATTTGTATGTAACTCTTAGTATGAATATAATACCTATATATATTCAACTTATAACTTCATAAACTAAAACTGAATGGGTTGTTTCTGTAGTAAGTACTTAGTCTGAGAGATTAGTTAGATTACCTTCTTGCTGTATGATTGTAAGCAACATACATTAATACATAATGAAATGGAAATTTCAAGCATTTATTGGAGCTTTTAAAGATTAGATTTCAATGGTTTTAATTAACGTTATGTCTAAGCAACCCCTTTCATTAATTTTATGTAATATAAATTATATTACACAAAGCATAATATTAGGTATTACAAGATTTATTTTCCAGTTAGTTAGATATATTAAATTTTCCACCTAAGGTACTACGCCCGATAAGTGATCATCCTGATTTCCAAAGCAAGGGTAACGCATTCTAAAGAAGAATAAACTGAATGTGAAACGACGAGTGAGTGAAATCAGAAGTATGAGCAGGACGGAGAAGGAGCACATTGTTTGAAGAGCGAATACTTCGGGTTTGAGAATTATAAGATAGTCTTTCTTTAGACATTTTTATACCTATGATATTAGCTCATACAACAGATCGTACTCGTTTAATTAATTATATTATCAGTTTACTGTTAAGAGACTGTGCTATAGCGACAGGTCTAGTGTGTGCAAAGGATTAAAAAAAATCGGAAATTAGATTTTAGTGGAGGCTTACGACCATACAATTATTATAAGCACGTTAAGGTTACCTAGATAATTATATAAATAAATAAAAAATGAATTGTTATACCTGTGGTCCTTGTGGTCCATCTGGGCCTATATCTCCTGGTGGCCCTTGATTTCCTTTGATTCCCATAGAACCAGTTCTTCCTTGCAAGCCCGGATAACCTTTATCACCGTCTTCTCCTCGTTCACCATCCCGCCCGTCATAACCTTTTTCTCCGTTTAGAATGGCCAACCCAGCATCACCACGAGAACCTTTCTTTCCTGGTCTTCCAGCTAAACCCTTCGGCCCTTGCTTCCCTGCGCTGCCAGGTATTCCATAAGGTCCAATACTACCCCTTGTTCCAACAAAACCCTGATATCCTTTCAGACCCTGTTTAGATATACCAGGTTTACCTTGATCACCTGGAATACCTGGCATACCATCGTATCCCATTTCACCCATTTCGCCTTTTAATCCAGGAACACCTGAAAGTTACAATATTTTTTGGTAAGAAAGATAACCAACGTCTGGAACTTTTTATATTTTAGTAAATTATAAGTACCTTTTCTTCCAACAAGCCCAGGATAACCTTTGGGTCCTTTAGCGTTAATTCCAAAAGCAAGGGATTCTCCAGGTTCACCACGACGACCGTCTTCTCCAGGTTCACCAAGTTCTCCCCTAAAATAAATTTTAACAACCAATTAAAAGAGTTTTTCTAATTATACATTTATTTGCCAACATATTTGCCAAAACGATTTCTAGCAAAACGATAAATGCCAGTTGAACGCGAAAAAAATCGAATTAAATATTTAGTTTTTATTCCGAAATCAGTATCAATGTGACTTATTCAATGTTATAAATACTTTCTTAGTTATTCTAAGACGTCACTAACTAACGGTGACGGAAAATATCATGAGGAAACCTGGATTTAAATATCTGAATTTGCCAACCCGCAGTGAGCTAGCGTGGTGATTAATACCCAATCCTTCTCTCTACGAGAAGAGGCCTTTGCCCTGCAGTGGGACAGTTATAGGCTGTTATTATTATTATTATTCCGAAAATCATTTTTTTTGTTGGATACATAATTGTAGTTAACATAAGCGTATAGTGCATCAAATAAAACTGGAGCAAAACCCCATAACAAATGGAAACATAACACTTTTTATGGGATATATTCTGCCTAGATGGTATAGTTGTCGTTAAGTGTGACTGCTGAGCATGTAGTCGTGGGTTGACATTTGGATCGGGCAAAATGTTAGTGGATTTTTTCATTACGTAATTTTCAATTACAGCACGGAGTCTGAAATTGTGTCCGGTTGATAGCAATTGGGCGCGCCCTACTTTGCTGGCATTTTCCTCAAATGCACGTGATTAGTTGACGTCAACGTCCCCAAACCTGGAAAGTGAGGGCAAGGTCATCGGCATAGAGGAAGCGAGGTGTGTTCTTGTTGGATGGTTGGTCGTTGGTGTAAATGGTAAACAAAGGCGGTGCAAGAACACTACCTTGGGATAAACCGTTGCTGACCCGAGCTCTTCAGCGACTTTTTTCGGAGGGAAGGTTGACTTGAAAACGGCCGTTATGAAGAAGTTCGCTGACTACTGACGAAGTTATAATAAATACTAGGTCATAGAATTTACTTTTCTCGAATAGTTTGTAAGTATGGCAAAGCAGAGAATATGGGACGAAAGCTCTAATGATCGACCGCTGCTTTACCAGGTTTTAATAGTGCCTTAGACTTAGCCAAACACGGGGTACTTTTGTCTGAAGAGATGTTATCGATTCCAGAAGCTTTCCCACATTTAAGGTCTTTAATAGCCTTATTTTTATCTGTGATATTAAAGGGTTTATTGATATCGTTGCAGTGAGTGAAGAAGATCAAAAGTACAAGAGTGTGCGAGCGTGTGATGTATATATCCATGTGTTTGTTTGTGTGTAAGAGAGAGGCAATGTTAATGGGTATGTGACTAGGTGAATTTATTTTTAAAGAACTAAAAAGTTTATTTCTGATGCCAGTTTGTTGCAGTCTCTTGCGTTCAGATATACGCGTTGGGTATTTGATCGAGTTGAAGCGGCTAAAGCGAGGGCAGTTATACGAGTATTTATAGGAACGACGTTGCAGGAGTGCGTTTACAAGTAAAGTGGGGTTGAGTTAAATTTGCCAGAATTTGAGTTGTAAAATTCTGACAAATTGAACTCAACCCCACTTTATTTTTTCTCGTCGGAGAAAGTTAAGTATTTTGTTTTGCCTACGTTCAATGTAAGCAGATTTTAAACTAGCCAACCAATGACCAAGTTAATACCTAACTGAGCATACTCAAAAACCGCTTCCCAGGATGCGTGAAATATGGGGACATTATCATTGGCACGGGTGAAAATCAACCACTTAACGAGATTAAATTGACATACACCATAGATATAATAATACTTATTATTATTCACTCAATTAAATAATACACAATAACAGTTTTTACTGTATTTTATTACAGTTTATTTCAGTCTGTTTAACTATAGTCATACGATAGTTTCTGTATCTTTTCAAAGTTATAATTATTGTTTCATCATTAAGGGTTTATTAAGTTTTAGTGCCGCCCGAAGAGCATATTAACACTACCTTATTGTGCCGCCCTGTCACCATGAACTGTTAAATCAGGACAGTTTACGTTGTGGAAGCGAGACGCCGTATTACACTGCACGTAGCGGCGCGGGCGTCTCGTCTAAACTGATCTGCTTTAAGAGTTCATGGTAAGAGGGCAAATGATCACGTTTTCGGGGGCATTTTCGTCCTGAAGTTATCCAAGGCTTCCTTAGTCTTTTTCCACAGGGTTACTTAAATATGGAGTTTGCGACTATGACTACGTTTAACGCGTTCATAAAATAATTACTAGCTACGTTAACATCAGCAGTATAAGACATTTTGCTAAAATCTATCTGAGCTAATTAGATTTGATTCTATTTTGTCCTAATCCAATAAGGTACGTTTATGATTTTATTTTTGCTGGGGAGATAGTTAGAATTATTTGTGGTGTGGAGGAAGAACAGAACCGTATCGTTGTCAGTAACGTACGTATTTACGAAAAAGAAGAGCGCAGGTAACTTAGTTATTTCATTTAAAGTACGGTTTTGCCGCGTCGTAAGTATTTGACGCCGTAACATACCATGACATGCAACTAAGTTTAGGTAATCCTCGGAGCGTCGATCAGTGTTGTTCACGTTAATGTCGCCAATCAAAATTATTATATGAAGCAAGTATCTTTAAGAAATCACTGACAGTCTACAAACCTAGTCACATTGCGAATGGCAGGTGGTTGATACTTATATAGCAATTACCAGTACTTCTTTGATAATTACTACCAATAAACAGTTCGCGTTGTGTAAAAACAACTTTCCGTCACAGAGAGAATATATGTATAAAACAATGATAATTACTTGGCTCCAGATTCTCCTTTATCGCCTACTAAGAATTGTATGGGTACTGTAGCTGGACGACCGGGCCAACCTGGCTGTCCATCCCTTCCCCTTGTTCCGTTTCTACCTGGTCTACCGGGATAGCCATCAACACCCATTTTTCCTTTTACACCCTTATATCCAGAGTCTCCAGTGAATCCTGGCATTCCTGCATCACCCGTAAGACCAGGAGGACCCATGAATCCTGAAAGGATAAAATGTAATTGTATTTTCTTTTCATAAATTATACTTATTATGAATTAATTAAATAATTGCATGGCAGTACATCACGCTTGTACTCCACGAAGGGGTAGGCAAAGATCAAATTTCACAAGCTATAATTAGTAGGTCTTATAGGTCCGGATATAATAAGGGGCAATGGCTTATACAAAACTAGTCACCGTGCTGCTACTGAAAATTGGCGACCTAATTAGCGCAGTGGCTAAACGATTGGACTGCTGCGCTAAGGGTTGCGGGTTCGATTCCAGCACGGGGCAAAACTTTGTGCGAACCACAGATGTTTGTCCCGAGTCTGGATGTTTGTATATCTGATATTTTATGTTTGTGAAACGCACCCACGACAGGAGGACAGGAGTAATAGAAACACTCAATAACATTTTTCTCGATCTGTGAAGTGAGCCCAGGGCCTCATGCTCAGTAGTCGCGCTTTGCGATTATTAGATCAACAAGGCACTAAAATTAAATAATTTTTAAATTTTATATATATACCTCTATCACCAGGGGGTCCAGCTTCAGCTTTAATAAGTGAAAGCGGTGGGTCGAAAACTACTCGTCCTTTGGGTCCTTTGGATCCTTGTGGTCCGGCTCCACCCTCAATGCCTTTATTTCCTTTGGGTCCCTTTGGTCCGGGCAGACCAGGAATTCCAGGATAACCTTTAATTCCCCGAGCACCCGATAAACCTTCTGGTCCTGTGTAACCCTTTTGACCTGGGTAGCCATCATCTCCTCTCTGTCCTTTGGGCCCATCCAAACCTTGATAAAAAAGTTTTTAAACGTGATTTAAAGCTTATACATATACATATACCTAATGGGTTATACAGATTCGACCTATGGCAGGTTCAAATTGAATGAATTTTAGATACACACATACGCAATATACAGCCCGTTGCTCTAAAAGTCTAAATAGGTCAGCATTTGAATTTTAAATAAAAATAAATAATTTGAAAAACACGACTGCCATGTCAAAAAACTAAACTCCTTTTGTCGGCAGTCGTGTAAAAAAGGAATTCTGTCTAAGCCTGTTAACATAGAAACAGCTGCTAAAATCTAAAATGCTGCGATGGAAGAATCAGAGAACTGAGTGGTAGAATTATAAATACTACACAGCCCGTCGTAAAATATAATAGGTGTTGTCAAATAATAATCTGAACATGTTCTAGTTGCATAGGAAAGTTTCTACATTCTGTACCTGATTTACAAAATGGACAATCGTCGCCCCGTATTCCTTTTGGTCCAAGAAAACCGGGTCTCCCGGGTGTGCCTGGTTCACCAGATGGTCCTGGGTATCCTGGAGGGCCTTCTTCTCCTGGAGGTCCAACTCCATGTACTCCAGTTCCTGGGTAACCTGAAGGGCCCATATCACCAGAGTAACCGCGATCTCCACGTTTTCCAGGAATTCCATCCAATCCGGATGCGCCCTCTTCCCCGTCTGGTCCAATAACTTTTGTTCCTTGGAATCCTTTGGGCCCTGGTAAGCCAGGTATCCCTTCGAAACCGGACGGTCCTTTGTAACCGGGATATCCTTTAAAACCGTCATTTCCAGGTTCTCCTTTAGTAGACGTTCCTGGGATACCTTGTCGTCCCTGTGTTCCTTTGATTCCAGGCAATCCTGGTGGCCCCATTACGCCAACCAAACCTTTTTGACCGGGAAATCCAGGAGCGCCGACTGGACCTACGAATCCTTCTGGACCTTGAGGTCCCATAGATCCAGGTAATGGCGGCACATCCAGTTTATCATCGTAAATTCCTGGTTCTCCAGAAAAACCTTGTAATCCAGGATTACCAGGCATTCCGTCTTCACCTCTTTCACCTCTCCATCCGTCTGCACCGTCTGGACCTGCATATCCTGGTGCACCCTTATCTCCTTTGGGACCTGGATTGCCATCTCGTCCACGATGTCCAATCTTTCCTCTTGGTCCGTCGTTGCCTTGGTCTCCTTTATATCCTTGGGTGCCGTCATAACCGTTAGGTCCCTGGTTGGAAATAAAATCTCGTCTTTAACTTCACACAATACCTATAGAAAGTTTTAGATTACCTTAAAACCACAAAATAAGTTTTAATAAGTATGTGCTGCTACGATGTTAGGTTTGCGTAGTGTCAGAATTAAAAAACGGTACTTATGCAATTTTGAATCTTATTTTTTTTGTTAATTAATATATGGATTTAACATTATTATCTTGCTATCACGCATCTTTTGCTACTAGTGCTGTTAGATTAGACCGACAGCGAATATAAAGGATCATCAGGTGCTTAAAGAATAATACTGTACATACATACAGAACTCTTAGTGTGCGATTAAAACTCTTACTTTTCTGATTTAATTTTTTGTTATTTCACTTTGTTAGATTGACAAAAAGAACTCAAAAATAAATGATAGACATAAAAATAAATGCGTATATTTTTGTGAATGAAGTTTGGCTTTATTGTACCATAATTTTTTCCACACAGCAAATCGGTACTTGTCGCCCCAATAATAATTAAAGTACACAAAAAAATCCAATGATATTTTGCATGTAATTATTGGTTCATAGGCTAGCTTCATACATTTTTGCTCAACCTTCTTGTGCCTTAAAATTTGCGAACACGAGGACAAACCATGCTTTCTAAGTGACACTGAAAGTATTTTTTGTAATTGAAACTAACTTACTAAATGACCCCTGGAGCCAATCATTCCTTTAAGTCCCTTGACACCTCTTTGTCCTCTTAACCCCTTTTCTCCTTTGTTACCCTTGGTTATGATGGTGATGTTTTGTCGCACTTCGCTGGTTGTTATTATAGACGCTGGTCTTCCGGGTTCACCTATTTGTCCCTGGTCTCCTTTTTCGCCAGTTGGTCCAATGGTATCGTCTCCTTCTTTACCCCTATCTCCAGGTTCTCCTCGTAGACCCATGAGTCCCTGAAATAAAATAGTACTTATTTTATGATTTTGTATATATTTAACATACAGATTAATGGGCACTTTCTGTTAAAATGGTTAATAATTATTATGAAATATAATAATTAATAAACTGTTTCTAAAATACCCATAGGGAGATTCAACCTATTTAATTGTTATAAGGGCCACATACATGAGTCTTAAAATATGAATTCCACACATACTTAATTATTTTTTATGCGATTGTAGTTTTTCGACTACGGTTATGTTATGTGTAATAGAAAATATGTATGTATGTAGAACACTTCCAACTATATTGTACTTACCGGACTTCCTACTTCCCCCGGCGGCCCACTGTCACCTCTCATGCCTGTAACTCCTTGAGGCCCGGGAAATCCTTGGCGGCCTAGTTCACCATAGTCACCTTTTGCACCTCTTGAGTTAACACCTCCTTCTCCAGCCATACCTTGGGAACCTTTATCTCCTTCAGGTCCAGGTAAACCTCTTCCACCAGGTATACCCATACGTCCAGGTGGTCCCATAATACCATCTACACCGCTACAACCATCCAAACCCGCTAAACCATCATCACCTTGATCTCCAAATGGACCCTAGGTATAGAAATGACATTGTAATAAACATAATTTATCAGGACGCTTTTTATTTTATGTATAAATTTTATGCAGCTTACAAATCTCTGGATGAAATGAAAAACTGATTTTTGGTTTTTACTCATTAAAATATCCCCCATCATTTCTATCGATTGCTCAGGTATAAGGATTTTTACCTATAATAGGCATGCTATACTGAACAAAATTACAGCCAAAACGCTGGCCTCGCAAAGAGTCAATGAACAGCCTAGAAAAGTCGAATGCAAATACAATTAATGGTTTAAAAACGTACCTGCGGCCCAGTATCTCCTCGTGGTCCATAAGGGCCACGTATACCCTGAAAAATAAAAAAAAATATTGGTATATATCGAAACGAAGCTTTGAAAGCAGAATATCAGAGAAAAACATACTTGTGTTCCCTTGTCTCCGTAATCACCCCTGTCGCCAAAATCTCCTGCCTCACCGGGTCGGCCAGCGGGACCAAGTGGCCCATCTTCACCGTATTCACCTTGAAGGCCAGGAACTCCGGGTGGTCCTATTGTCCCGGGATCTCCTTTGATGCCAGCACAATCGCATACTGTTTGATTGCAAACCACCTGTAAATAAAGAAATAGAACAATTAGGAATATCATTGATTTGCAGAACACATAGACTCTTTCTTTTTTAACCTTGTTTGGACTCAACCAAGTAAGTCTACAACAGTACTTAGTTGGTTTGTCAGTTAAATCAGTTGAGGTGCGTAAGTAAAGGCCGGGACGTAGACCGGGCCCCGCTATCAAGTGGTAGGTCGTGATCTGTCGGGGGATACGGTGCAGCGTACGCAGATCCTGCTTCCCTGGACCTAAGGGGTAGCGCATGGGATTTGGCCTTCGCCGCCGCAGGTGGCCTACTTTCCAACTTAATTTCAATTCTAATACAAGGCTAATGTAAAATTAATATTCATATAACGGACATGATTCAGTTTTGGAAAAAAAGTTCTGTCAAATAATTTGGCTTCAGTGTTAGGTTTAAGAGTCCGAGACTTAACAATTTCAATCTAATTTGAACGGAATTCAATTGGAGAATAAATCCACGGTACGGTGGACAGCACAGTAAGCCTCAGAGGATAATGGAGGATAAAACATACAGAAAAAATAATACTTAGTTTTTAAGTTGTGGTAAAAACAATGCTTTTACATTTATATACAACATGTTTTAATGAAGAGTGAAAAACTAAACAGAAGTGAATTTAATTAAAACATGTGGCAATAAGAAGAAAAGCAAGTAGATTCATTTTTATCACAGACACTGTTCATAAGAAGTTTAGAACAACCCTTTATCTTAGAGGTCTTCCGACTGATGATGTATAGATATTACGTTTCCAGTCCATTGTCACAATTTATAAAAGTTGTATATTAAATAACATTAATTAAAAATACTGTGTAATGGAGTAGGTAACAAAGAACGTGCCTTATCGTCGGGACCTCTGACATACATTCGACGCAGAGTAAGTGTAAGAACATTGCACTTCCTACTTTAATAATAGAGCATGAAAATTAGTTTATTCAAATAATCTCAGTCATTAAACAAATGAAGTATTCTTCTATCTGCCAGGCCACCCTAATCTTTTATAAACAGTTTTTTTAAACTTTCGTGAACTATGCCATCTTAATTTATCAACACGATTCTGGGTCAATTTATCGTCAACTAATAACTAACTGTTATTTATGTATGATATTATAATTATATTTTTTGAGATTTAAGACTTTTAAGTAATTAAGTACATACTGAGATATGATGCCCACATACCTTCTTTATGTATCGTTGTGTGTGGTTAGTAGTTATTTTGCATGTGGAACATAATATCTACAGTAAAGTTTAACGACTTTACCGTTTACAATTAAACCAGCTGAAATGGATTTCGCAATACATTTTATGATGAACGATGATGTCAGCGATGTTCTGATCACGTCATCTTTTGGTAAAAAACTTCAGGCTATCAAGCCGTTACTGCATCAGCATCCGTTAATTTATTTTTTACAGCAAATGGTATGCAGTTCTTTACGTTTTTTGATGTTGTCATTCGCAGTCGCCGCTAACTCTAAGGAGTAACTGGTAAGCTGGACTTTTGGGCGAGACCTACTAAGACCTCCAGTAGATGAAATATCTACTGTTATCAGACTCAATTGTTTACCGTAGTAAGTAGCACTTGCCATAGCAGACATACTGCATTATAATCATACTTAGAACTAAATTATCAGCTATAGAAAATATATACACTGTTGGATATTCAGTGGTTTACTGAGTAACTACTCTTCATTCATTAAATGCGTTTTCGAGCTCGGATGTAAAAAGCCAAGGGACGCCTGCGCCAATTAGTTTTTGACAATCTTTTACAACATCTGTAGAGCTTATTTAGCTGTTCTGAGAATCAGATTAACTTAAAAGTTTTAGTATGTATTTTAAATCAAGTTTTATTTTAATGTATAATATTTGCGTAAGTGATAGAAATCATATATACATTTAATTATAGATTAACATACTATTTTACAAATATATACAACTTAATTCTAATACAAAATAAAAACAATATACAAAAATAAAAAGTTAAAAAGCATCAAAGAATTCATCCCCATCGATGTCAACCGGTAACGTGCCCAAAAGACTGGCAGCATTGCCACGTTGAATGGCAATGCTAATTCTTTGGCCAAAAAATGAACCAGCCCTTTGGTCACGTGTGGAGTCGACTAGGCGCTTTGCTAACTCTTTAAACAAAGCACGAGCGCTCGGACCCCATGGCCCAAATGTTTTAAATCATAATGCAATATAAATATGAACACAATATGTTTTTACGCGTTCTTTTCCATAAAATACTTAAGTTCTTTACAACATCCCGAGCTGTGAAGGTCATACAATACTTGGTTTCTATTAGTATTGAGTGTATATGAAGTGTAAATGGTCAGTAGCGTCGTAGAATTAGATACTTAATTACTAAGAAATATACTTATAATTGAGTGACCACAATATTTAAAATATCTGCCTATAAACCTTGGCATCACGAAATCTTTAAACGGCCAAGTGTGAAATACGTCGGAAATGTTCCAAAGGTTAGCACTTTTCAATCTTAAGTATCGGATTGTGGTTTACGTTACTATACTTTGTTTGGTGTGAAGGTATTCGCTGCGTGTACAAGATATTGAAGGCAACTCATAAACGTGGCCATTATAATAAGACATAGATATAGGTACTAGCACCACACGGTTTCAGTTTAATAAGACGTCGCTTCAAACGTATCAATTTACAGTCAACTACATTGCTAAATTTGCATGACGACGCAATGCCATGTATGTAGCTGCTACACGGACTGCAGTGTGTCGTACTACTTTTAAATTAATAGTTTATTGCGATGCTTGTTAGAACTTTAAGAGCTTAACAATTGAATGATCTATCGTTACAATTTAGTTTGTCTAAAATTACTTATCATTATGCAATAGTGCAAATGGCTTGTAGGATTTTTTTGTAAGATGGATCTCAGGCGAATTTGGTAAAAGGAGTTACTGTGTTCGTTAACCGAAATGTTAGATTTAGACTTGAACTATTAAAAGTAGAGTCACATAAAATCTAGAAAACGTTAGAAACGAAAAGTTCTAATATAGGTACAAAGATTGTCATAGACTAGACTATTGTTGTATTGTAATTAATTCGGCCTAATAATTTAAGTAAAAAAATATCTCTCCAAACAACCCGTGTTACATATACATAATTATAATATTAATATATGTGTATAAGTATTAAGTTTTATGAACAATACACAAGCTTCTAACAGTAAGTATTGTCTTTACCTATAGCTACCTAAGTAGTTAACTAAAAACATAAAAATCGACATGTTATTACGTCATGCCCATGAGCTTTTAAATAAGACTTAAACATGTTCTTTAATTTTGAATCACTTGTCCTGAAGCATAGACAGCGATAACTCTGATGTTGTTGTTAATGTAGGTATTCAATGACCTCAAGGACTGGTAACAAGTCACGCTTCTTCCTGGCAGACAGTGAAGGTCATTTACGTTCGGCAGTGGGCATGCACAGTCTGTGGTCATTGTTTAATAGGTAGGTATATTGTCAAAGTCATCAACTTAACATCTGGTAAAGTTGTCTTAATCGTTTCAGTTGGTTATATGACTATGACCTACTATAGTTATAAATTAGACTATGTGTTGTTTGTATTTTAGTTAGTAACATTTTATATACCTACTAAGTAGTAAGTGAGTTTCTCCCTAGAAACTCATGGACGTGATTTTTATTTATGACTACTTTAATTATGATGTAAGTTTGTAATTGGAATATCGTTCTTATAAAGTTTGGTCCCGAGAATCCCAAGCAAAATGCGGCGCTAAAAGGATAATTATGTTAGAATTTGTGTAAGCATCGAAATGAGAAGGTTCACATTTTATTGTTAAAAGTGTCCGTCTCTTCATTGGGCTTCCGATGGCACGCTACTCAAATTGCGAGGGCTTCTGAAATCACAAGTGATATCTCATTGAGCTGAATGCTGATTGACGAAACATGTCTGATACGGAGTTTTGCTGAACAAATTAATTAATTAAAGTTTTTAAACTAGGTTCTATTTTTCTTTGGTTTTCAGCAACCCTTATCAATAGGAGTTGTAAATTAAACTAGACCTATGATTGTCATTGTTATGCTGGGTGTGTATAATTGTATATATTGTGCAGGTGAATCTGTGTTACCAAGCAACTGGAATGAACTTTTCGTAGATAAAAAAAATACCGTTAATTATGAGGATACAAATCAAAACTTATGAATTTAATCTTTTGCAATCGTGAGCGTTTGTTGGCAGCCGGGGTGAGTGGGAGGCGCGTGCGCATTATGACGAACACCGCTCTTGTGGCAAAACTTAATATTTTTTCATGGAATCTAAGTTCTACCGAAGTACAGTAGTTAATCTATACTATAATATTAATATTTAATATTTTAATATAATAATATTATAAAGCAGAAGAGTTTGTTTGCTTGAACGCGCTAATCTCAGAAACCACTGGTCCGATTTGAAAAATTATTTTAGTGTTAGATAGCCCATTTATTGAGGAAGGCTATAGGCTATAAAACATTCGAAATCCATGCGGACGGAGTCGCGGGCGGAAGCTAGTTATGTTATATAGGTTCTTTATAGAAACATCATGTTCATCAACATGTTAATAAGTCATTTAGTTACAAATTTAATCCCACATGCTCTTTTAAAAGGGTAGTAGATACCTAACTAGTAATCAAATATTAGGTATTCTAAGAAACATCTAAGCCGCATTAATTCAGTAGAGATGTAGGGTTTGAAGAAGAAGTTTGTGAGGTGAGAGTTTGAAAGATAGTGTTATAACGAAGCGATGCGGAGTGAATCATGGAATGTTGTTGAATACCTATTAGAATGCAATAAATAATAGAGAAGGATATATTTAGACAGTTGAGGTATAGACCTCGGCGAACATATTACTTTGACAAGACGGAGATGTTCTGGTAAAGGGTCGGGTTAGGAGTACCCAAACTGACAAGCGTATAGAAATTTGATGCGAGTTAATGAGGCAAATGAAGTATCGCAGAATCTCATGAATTGGGAAATATAATTCCATGGTGGAAGAGTGACTGTATGTATGTATGTTGCTGTAATGCGGACGTGAAACTACAAACTCATAACTAGATAAGATTAACGGTGCATGCACCAGCGCAGCGTTCTGCTCCGCGCAACTGAAGGTGCTGTACCGTCGATAGTTTAACTTTAGCTCTCGTTGAAAGTTAAGCTACAGTCATTATAATAATTACGCAACATAAGTAATAATTATAATAGCAGCACGCGATTATAGAACGGGTGACTCATTAGTTTCAATTCAAGGAACAGGCTGGATAAACAATCATTGCAGTGTCCAAGGCGATAACGACCATTCGCACATCCCGCAGCGCGCGACCCGCGCCCCCGCCCCGCTCCTCACCTCCCGTGCCTCACACCCTCGCTATTTTTATAAAGTAACCATGGAATTTAATGACAGATACCTACATTATTAAAAAAATGTATAATTATATAGAGCAGTAGTAGCCTGCAGCTAGGAAACGTATGGAGACGTAAAATATTTGTTCTCACAAAGTAATTTGACGCATATTTGCGTAGAACAAATTCCTAGAATTGATTGATATTATTTATATCAGTAGTAGTAAAGGACATAAATAATAATAAATTAGCACAGTCATTGCAGATCTGTCTGACACTACTGAGAATATAGCGACGGAGACTGCACATAGCTTCAAGCAAGGTGTCCAGGAAGTTCAATGGAAGCTAAGAAGACTAGGCGGATTAAAGAAATGACTTTTGTTATTTTTTTATTATTACGGATATCTTATTGCTAACAGTCAGATCCTTACGCAGTAAGTGACAATGGTTAATAAAGGTTATTAAAATGTAGGTATTCATTTAATTTCTAGAATAATTAATTCTCATTATATATAAAACTTGTGTCTGTGGTCTTCCAGAAAATAATGAGGTTCTAATGCACATAATCGCTTGGATTAGTTTCGATATTTAAAGGAATGTAACTACGTACTAGTGTTTATGTAGGTATGCGTATATGTGCTCCTATTGTAAACAAGCTATTATTATTTATTATTGTAACTATGTCAAAAGTTAAAAATCAGAGCATACTGACGAGATTTACGAGCATTTACCGGAATCTGGTGACCCCGTCGGCTCATAAACGCGTTCCCGATATACGCCCGCACTGTGAGCGGCTCGCGACACGCATGCGTGGAGATGCCTATACGATTTCCGAATGACGAATACAAAATAATATTTCAACATATTCATCTGTTTACAATGGGAATTGTACTGCTACATTATTCTGAACAATCAATCCGAGCAATAAGAAAGCCTTAGTGTGCTTAAAGTTCGGATCAACTTTAGTAAGTTTCATTAATTTAGTTTCCTAGTTCATAATCATTAAGAAGAAAGATCCTGCAGAGCTTTATTAGGCATTTAAAGTCCAATAACTGAAGTTAATTTGACTGTAATATAGGTAGAGATACCTTACACAAGGATTTCTCCTGTATCGTAGATGCGTTTCACACACATGTATACACGAACACCTAGACTCGAGACAAACATCTGCGGATCTCGCACATTTTTGTCCCCTGCAGGAACTAATCTGCATCCCCTAGGGCAGCAGTGTAATCGTTTGGCCACTGCGCCAGTCAGGTCCATGATGTACTTCTATTAAGCAATAACTATTAATTGGCAATAACCATATATATATTTGCACAAAGCGAAGCAACATTGCTTTTTTAAATATGATCTTTCCACCAGACCTCCAACTAGAATTTTATTCGAGTTGGTAATGTTAGAATAGAAATAAATATTAAAATTATAAATCAACTAGGTTAAAAAAGTATCACCGACACAAATAGTTTATAAATAGATTATACTGCAACGTTAAAGTAATCAGTAGCATCTAATGTTTATGTTTTGATTGTTATCACATCGAGGTATGACGATTGCTGGGGAGCTGTCTAGTAGTAGTAACGTAAATGATTACGTGGCAGTTCGACCAGCAATGTGCTGTCAGCGACCTGCGCTAAATATAAACGTGGAATATAGCTGCACATTCAACTGGCTTTTGTTACAGTACTGAAACTATTGACCTATTTCACTTTACTGGAAGTAAGCAATAACTTTCAGTGCAACGCTCGCACCATAAAACCGACTCGTGAGTAATCGAGTCGCGGACGTAATGTGCACTGGAAACTAGCGATCTGTCTTTGTCTTGTACTCAGCTGCGGTTAAAGGAATTCATTGGGGACGAGTCAACAACATTGATAGTAGAAATAGGGTCAATTGTATTCGATAAAAAACTAAACATATCTCTCCTTGTTTCAAATTCCGCGTTAAGTTTCGCGGGACAGATTTCAGTATCTGATGTGGCCAACAGGTATTTGTTTGAAGTCTGTGTGACTAAAACACATACTTCAGACAGCTAAGATGGATGATCCGTGACAAAACTCCTGTAGTTCGCTGTACATTTATGCCACAGATACAACATAAGAGTATCTGTCAAAACTTCCCCGGCGTTTAAAAAATCTCGGAAACTAAACAATTTTATAAAACTACTTAACTTGAAATCGAATCTTGTATGATTTGCGATCTGCTCTGCGCTGTTAATACCAAGGAAGCGGTGTCATGAACGCAAAGAAAGCCGTTTTCTTCCACTGGATCAGTGATGGATTACCACCAACTTATAATTTGATGATGTACTTAATTCTAATAGCGATTTATGTAACAAATATTTAACAATAGGGCTACCTGTTGACACAATTCTGGTATTTTATAGGCATTGTTTGGTCCCTCTTTATAATTGTATGTTCTTAACTAAGTCTGCGCTTTAAAGATCTATTCCTTATAAATGTTAGAAATCAATAATGTATACAAATATTATTTACTTTTATGTGTAAACTTTTGTTAACATATCGGTCACCCCCGTTTTTTCCATTTGGCTTTTTTTATGGAAGAGCTCTGAGAGGGCTCAGCCTCAGACACAATCTGCAGAAATATTCTCAGAAAAACTGAAATTGTTTAATAGTAGGTAATAAAATTCTTTAATTTTTGTCTTGACTTGGAGGTTGGAACGGAATTAAATTTATATGACAATCGAAAAGATAACAAAATGGCAACCTGTATGATTATAATGAATTAAATTTAAATGCAGTTGCTTACAGCGTTTCTATACCTAGCTTAGTAACATTAAATGATTGTATTTTACTTACATCTTCAAAGACGAGTAAACATCACTTTGCATTATTTTCTTGTGGACTAATAATTGTAATGAATCAAGTGACAGTAGTACGTACCCTAGCTATAGAGCCTAGAATTGCTTGCAAACAAGCTGCATATGAAGTATAGAGTGAATGTTTACATTTCTACTACTTAGTTCATTTCTGAGAAAACTACATCTATTCAGCTGCATTTCCAGTAAGTGTCAAACACGTAAGCGTTGAAGTAGCCATATATTTTCTTGGATAGCTCCGTAGAGCTATATAAGTAATTAAGTTTGCTATTTATAAACATGTAACATGCGTAGAGAGATATGTAAAAAAATTGAATATGGAATACTTCCCTTTGGGTTCAACGTTCTGTACCAGTGTACGTCACGGTGATAAAAGAGCGACTCATGAATGAGCCCGTGCATTGACAGGGCGCTGGGCGACTCACCCCGGAATTATATATCCAAACGTTGACCGACACTGGTGTCTTTATCATAATACAATGCTATATTTATATAGTCAGCAAATGCCCCACCTCCCCTGGGGTTGATAAAAATGTAGAGTATACAATAAATGATTTTTGGTTTTTTCGATTTAGAAATTAGATCAAAAACATCATTAGAGTTAAATGATATCATAATAATAATTAATTCCTATCCGGTCATAAAGTAGTGATTGATTGAAGAAAGGAGAAAGCTTTTCATGAGCTTAAAAAAATTACACCGACGAACACAAACTAAATCTCAATAACTCAAAGGCTGTTACAGAACTCAATTGTGAGTTAAGCTCGCCTCTGTACCTACATCAAATTTAATGTTACCTATCTATCTTTATAATTATATTTTACTGTGTGCAATAAAGATTTAAGAATTAAATATTGTTTAAACTTGGTAATTTGAAGGTTTGGTTAATGCTCCGTTGTGTTGTATTGAGTTATCACCGCGGAACAGAAAGCCTTATGTTATCAGTGGCAGCTAAAGTCGTGGGAGTTATGTTATTATTTCGGCAATAATTGCAAAAATTGTGTTTTATACATAACGACAAGTTGATAACAGCAGCTTCCTGTCGCCGTGATAACAGATGTCGCTGTTTGTGTCGCGGCCTCGTTTTGAAAGCTTTGTCAATGGAGGCTGATTTTGACCCAATTTATAAACGTTTGATAGACCGCGGCGGCGATCTGAATTTTGCGCATGTTACCGATTCGTTGTCCGTGATTCACGGAATTAGCGTTTCCTAACGGGATATGAGCCACCGATAGCGTACACGGACATTATCAGCTTTTAACATGGTCAAGTTAGATAGCTACAAAGTTCATTGTGGTTCTCTATAATGTTGTATAAGTATTGCACAACCGGACAAAACGGATATCAAATGTTATTTAAAAATGTCTAAACTGTAGGAAATACATGCCGCGTGAACACTATATATAGGTACCTACTCCTATATTGTATGTGGTTATCACCACTGTGTGTGTGTATAATACCTAATACATTATATTGCTCATTGGTTAGCTGCGCTGAGTAAAGATATGACAATTCCCACGTTTTTATTGTGAATTTCCTAATGTTCTAGTCAAGACGTAGGTACCTATATGATAAATTCCAACAGTATACTTCCGCAATCTAGTGATTTATTTATTTTTGAAGGGTTTTGCTAGTATGGGTATCCGTTTATTTTCCAGTTTCAACCAAATGATAACGAATATTCAGTTAACAGGAAGAGAGACTAGGAGAGAGTAAGAAGTTAAGAACCATATTAACAAGCTATGTACTCATTTGATAAAATTAATATAATAAGTCACAAGAGCAGCTCTAGTCTTGAATTTTTACAAGCTTTTATTTGACCTCCAATGTTTGTTTCTCGTTTGGTGTTTGGTACGAGTCCAATTTAGCTAGCTGAATTTTAACAGTTGGGACCACGGTGTTAAAATTTTACACTTAGGATCAGTTCAGAAGATAAAGCTTTTTAGAGCTACAACTACACGCAGAGAAGGGACGAGGGAACACCTTTATGGTCCACAATAAAGGCCCGAAATTTTATATCGAATTGGTACTGCTATTGCCCTTTACGAGACTACATTTTCAATCGTGTTTGCTTGATGAAATACAATTACATAATAATTACAATAATAAATAGAAGATATTTTATCTCGATTGGAAAATCTATCCTATGACTGTAGTTTACATTTTTATTGTTTCCCATTTTTCACTGTTTAGCCTATCAAATAAAGGCTTAAGTAGCAACTATAAGCTGGCAAGACCTCTAACTAATAAAAACCATTTTGTTCGAAATAGAAGAATACCAACTGTGAACTGGTCCTATGTAAGAGAACGAGAACGAGCCCTTTGCCACAAACTGAATATAAATCCAGACATCGTGTTATTGGCAACTACGTAAACGTAATAGAAAAGACCTGTTACACTGCTCCGCCAGGGAACATTTTTGGACCTTACGTTCAACAGCGCTTGCGATCACAAGGCCAATGACTACAAGGAAGAGGCTGTCTGGCAACTATTCTTTAGATCTTAGATATAATAAATATATTTATGTTATTTGGATTGAAAACGCGAATCCTAATTTATGCGACTTCTCTCCACTTAATTGCCTACTGACCCTTTAAGTAGTTAAATTGAAAGTACTTGGGTACAATTATATATTAGATACATCTAGCTATAGTTATTATTTAGGATTTTTTCATTCGAAATTCTTTCTAGATTCAGTGTATAATCTTGAATATCGATAGGTATAATAACTAGGTCGAATATTTAAAATAAGTAGGATCATATTATAATCATGCGTCATTCATCCGTTTGTTTATCGGGGGTTATAACCTTAAAAATCAAAATTAGTTTAATTATTTCCAGATAAGATAAAACAGAGCTTCTTTTAAACAAAACATGGGCACACTAAGAACTGCGTTAGGTACCTATCTAGTTTTCAATTATTTATTTCTCATAAAAACTTATACGATCCCGACGTATTGTCTCCACATTGATTAGTTCATGCTCCCTCTATAATGTCTCTTACTGTTTGTTATAAAACTCCTGTACGGGAAATATCGTAATTAAGGGTATCTATTAATTATTTAGGGTATTTTCGTCGCCGGGCGGGTTCCATACTAACCGCTAACTAGTCACACAAGATCTCGCTAAAGATATTTTTTATTAATAACTTTGTATACAAGATCGAAACAAAAGATTTCAACGTAATTAAATAGCTTTTTTTAGGTCACGAGGCTGTGAAATGATAAACGATGTTGTTGCCAGTTGATACGTACCAAATAAAAACCTATATGATAACAGAGCAAAGGTTACCGTAACATCAGATTATTGGAGACAACTTATTTTACATTATTTGTATTAAGCAATATTCAATTCACAACTTTAAATACACGTGAATGTGTAATAGCAAGAATTTAATCAGAGTATCCGTACCTATCGTAAACCGATCTCGTTATACCTAATACACACACGCACCTATGACAGACCTAAGCCATAGTCAGCCAGAATCAGATTAGCGAAAACTCCAAACAGTTTAATAAGTATGTGTGTTTTATTTAGCATGAATAAATGTTGTTTTACTGATATTGTTTTCTTATATGGAACAATCTCTATAGACCACATGGAATGCAACGGTCTCTTGCATCCTGCAAGGGGTGTCGCAGCCTTCGAGGTTACAGGTAGTAAGAAAAGACAGATCTACATAAGCAGTAGTGGACAACAGCTATTACGTAGGTTCATTTGTTTCATGTAGATAATCTAACAATTTAAACGGTTACGAGAAACAGATATCTTCTCTCCGTTGATGATTCATGAGTAGCAGTAGTCACGACAATATGTTACGCTCAAGCGTTCCTCGAGGATAAACCCAGTTTCACACATTCCTCTCGATTCGGTCAGTGACTACTATGTGGGTCAAACAAAATATAATCACTCGATAATTATAGGCCTTGAGTTAACTTAGACTAAATATAATTATTGTAATATATTATCTAAACCTCTTAAAAGTACGATTCAGAAATATAATTTTCGACTAAATTATCATAATTAATTGTATTTTAAACATTTCCGTATTACAAGTAACCCAAACTCGAAAGAATATTTGCCATTGTATAAGTAGGTACTTATTCCCTAAGAGACAGGTTATATTCCGTAGGAGCCCATTTTTTGTTTCTTGATATTTGTTTTTCTGTCACACCCCAGAATCATATTGAGTAAATTACCTACCAGAAAAAGATTCGCCCCGGAGGCTCTACTTATAGAAACCATATGATTATCTACATTTTAGTTAAGATTAATTAAGTAGTCTTAAAATACTCTTATCCTTGACATGGTTAAATTAAGTGTCTTAGTAATTCGGTCAAGAGTTATGTAGGCTAGGCGGACCACAACACGAATTCAGCTTTTCTGATAGCATACTTTATAGTAATATTGTTTAGAAAAACTAAGTAAAAAAATCTCAAAACAACAAGAATGGATAGCCTTGGCCATCAATTTTGATTTATCTGGCAGTCTTTCGCTCTATCTAAGTATGGTAATCGTGAAAAAATAACAACTCTCTTCATCCATTAGATTAAGCTTTTCCTTTTCCATAAACACATCGTTGTGTGACTTTGATTGATCACATTTTGTATTTTTCTCGTTGTACATGAATGAACATACAATTGAATGATAGTTAATATTATACACATGATAATAACATTAATTAATTGATTAATACTGCGTACGTTACCTTATCTACAATTCGTATTTGCTTTATTAAATTTGTTTGTATATCTGATAATAAAGTAATATCAAAAAGCAAAATATAATTCAAGTGTCCATTAAAAATAATTTATCAATGGTTTAATTGACCCCACACAAGACTTCTAGCTAAGTAGGCATAACAGAATTTCATCATTTGTGGTCTTAAATGTGCTTGTAAATAATATGATTATAGGTACATATGGCTTGCTTTAAAACAGTTGGTGAGAGGTTGCACCATTTTGTTTCCTCTATATAATGGGCAAAATTAATAGAGTCGGACTGCTGGAATTTTTCACATTACCAACTATCGTAATTTTAAAATAAAGACATTAATGTTCTATGTTACTTATATATTTCTATAACATTTTGGCGGCCCGGAAATTGAACCCAGGCCTGCTTAGCAGTAGCGCTAATGCGACCACTAGACCAACGTGGCAATCAAGTATATGATATTATTACTAACTATCTTATGCCCGGGACTTCGTTCCCGTGGATTATGCGGTAAGCAGATTTACCTATTGGAATCTGGTTCGGTTATAAAAATGTGATTATATTTTTCCTGTAGAACCCTAAATACTTTCAGAATAAAAGTAGTCTAAATTACTCCTTATATCATCAGCTATCTGCCAGTGAAAGTCAGGTGTTATCGGAGCAGGAATAAACAGACAGACAAAAAAAAATGCATTTTGTCATATGTACTGTATCGTGTATATTATCATATTATGCATTGATTAAAAGCCGATATTTTAATGTTTTTACAGACACTCCGATTTTATTATATGTATAGATGAAAAAAATAACCTGATATAAATTAAGACGGAACAGATAGGTCACATATCCGCGGTCTTTTAATGTTTGTTATCCTACAACGACAGTAAATTATTATTTAAACTTTATAATTAGGTACCAAATGATGACATCAATGTTTTATATATTATATGATAGCCTTTGTATCGAAGTAGGAATATTATCACTTAAGTTTAATTTAACAAACTGTTTTTTTTTTCTTTGAAGTAAATAATCGAGATATGAGGTCATGTGGCCGCTCTGTATGTAACCGTTAATACTTTATCACATGGACGCGGACATTATAACAATTCTAGATTAATACTAACAATGGAAATTAGTAGAGACCGTGTCAAAGATTTGCGCTTTTTCCCTTTTACTTATAAAAATGACAGTGTTAAATAATTGTTTAAATTATAACTGCCACTGTCGTTTGCATGTCAAAAAGTAGAGACGTCAATAGACATAAGAAGTGCTCAACTTAAAACACATTTTAGCATCGTTTGTAAGAGGGAATATGTTTATAACGTAGGTAGTAGGTATAGGGCAAGTTGTCATACAATTTTTAATCTTAGACTCTCTCTTTTTTGAGAAAGCTCACTTGACAATTCAAATGTTTTTGTTTTATGCTGTAAAACTTTCTTCAAAAACAGAACGAATTAATTTGTATCTGGTATCTAAGAAAAAACACCATGCATCAGTTATCAGGCATAATGTTAGCATTATGACCTATAGACCTATATTAGAAATACCCAATCGAGTAGGTACCTACTGAATAAATTGGAAATCGGAAAAGTAATCCGGGAGCGCGAAAGGTTACCGGTCAACGGTGTTTATAAAATATAAAGTCAGTCATTTATTAATTAAACAAATATTATTGTATTTGAAAGTTCCTGCATACAAATAAATATACGAAAGATATTAAGGAAGAAGGGGATCAATACTCTGATAGGTAACATGTTTAATGTACTTATATTATAAACTGAGAAGAACTCGGTCAGAACTGCTAATAGTAAAGATTAGACACTAGATATTCAGGTTGACACCTCTTCGTACAGAAAGGGGCTATATCAGCATGTAGTGTCGTTTAAACAAAGGCTTTTTATAGTCTAAATGAATCCTATACTCTGGACCACCAACAACTTTCAGTGAGTCTGTTTCGCTGACAGTCAAATAGATAAAATCGTATGACATAATCACTTCGCAGATTATTTTTATCATACGACAATAAAATTATTTTGTTACCTATCTCATTAATTAAATAATATAGCATTGATTGCCGGGTGAATAATGACGTAATCCATGCAAAGTGATTGACTGGAAGCAAGAGTGTAGAAGGTAATCCATGCAAAATAAAAGCTCCAGGCTCGCAAATCATGCCATCAAAGCTGTTACTACTTTGATAACGTACTTATAATAAACTATTTTACAAAAGTCTCTTGGTCCATATATAAACATCGGTCGAAACATATTTTTCTATTGAACAATACATTTACAATGTGACAGTTTACATTGAGTAGTAAGTAGAAAAAAATACAAATGGTAAAACTTACAAAAATACAAGACATTTACTGCAATTATTTTTAACCAATTAGTGATCTTGATCTTAATGTCATAGATCATAGGTATAAGTTAAATAGACTTTAAGCTTGAAGCTTATCAGAACTTTCTGAACGCCACGCGATGCAAATCCTCACCTTTAGTATACTTATTAACGATTAAATGTATGCTGACTTTGCTATCTAACGCCACTTATATTTTCATAAGTGTACATTTTGCAAATTCCTACTAATACAAGCAGGCTCCTTGACGAAACCTGCGTTCGGAGCGACTGCCCAGTGCCCGGCTGGCTAACACTCATCCTTGTTAGAACCAGTTCCCTGGTAAAAAATATCTGCCGCATTATCAATTCATACACCACGATGCAACAAATGTGGCTGCTTTGAAGTCAAATACACGGTCCAAAGCAAGAGAAAAGTTTATTTATTGTCTTCATAAAATTACTCTTTCATACGTTTGAGGTATTTTAATCAGATAATAGAATGTAATTGTTTTATAAAACAGCACCATCCAGATGATCTATTCTCACGTA
This sequence comes from Abrostola triplasia, assembly GCA_946251915.1. NCBI lineage: Eukaryota > Metazoa > Arthropoda > Insecta > Lepidoptera > Noctuidae > Abrostola > Abrostola triplasia. The sequence continues at coordinate 7,281,460 of OX276423.1, forward strand.
TTTGTCTCTTTATTAAACAGCCGATTCGAAGTCTGATATATGATATGCAGGCCAGTATTTTGTGAAAATCATTCAGTATAAAATTCGACAATAGGAAGAAAAAAGATGCATACAGACAAACATAGAAGGAACCTCCTTTTTCAAGTCGGTTAAAAACAGCTTAAGTGCGAAAAATATAAAATCTGACTCATACAGCCTAAATTTGGTATGCTATGTTGTGGCAATCTACATAATAATATAATGTATCTATATAAATAAAAAATAATGTTAGTATGTTTGTCCTCTATGAAACGTAAACGATCAAATTATGGTGATACTTTGGCACGGTGTTCTAAGGAAGTCCGAAAGGGTTACAGGCTCAAAAAATCTGAAAATTGCTATCCGAAATCCAAGTGGACGAGTCACAGGTATCAGTTAGTAAAATATACAAAAAAATCATAATATACACAATCATATTCAGGCATTCGACAGTTCTCTCAAAGTGTTTGTACAGAAAAAGTTGAAGTTAAATTATTTGAAAGATTAAACAATTTAGGCACTAAAGATTTCAACTTAAGAAGTAGGTACAGCACCAAGTGGTGGTTGCGGAGGGCACTTTGCGCTAAGAGGAAGTAGGTAAGTTTTGATAAGTTATAAGGAAGTCAGCACAGGCGAAATCTTTGTTTTTGAGTTAGATGGCAGTAAATGGTGTCAAGTTGATAGCCTACGTAATTAAATGTTGAAACAGACCACTATCTTTTTATTTTTAATTTATAGATCAACGTACCTACAACAAAAGTACAGTGACCATATTATTTTGATTAAAGACTGCCTAAAGTAAAGATAAAAGAGGATTGCAGTTTTATCAAACAAGTTTTTAAAATGTAACCGTTGTTACAACAATGCATGAGATTTTACAGATTCTCAGTTATGGAAAAATACTTATTAGGTACTATATAAAAAAGTTTTCAAAGAGTTTACAAATATCCAAAGTAGAATAGCTAGTAAAGTTATATATTTGTTATGAAATGTGACTTTCAGATCCGCATTTACTTTGTAATTTGCGTTTTACTATGTGATGATAATATATAAATATAAACTCGGTACCGAATATATACAACTTAGTTTCCGTAGATATAGGTAGCACTATCCGAACTCCACTTTTTTTTTATAAAATATAGCAGATTCAGAGATGAGTACGACATGTAAAACGAGGGGGTAAAATATGTTGTCAACAACCGCCGATTTAAATTATTGTAACTATAGTATAATATTGAGTAATAATAATATGAAGAATATATGTATATAATAATATAAATATATTAAGTGCGTCGTTCAGGAGTCAGTTGTTGGGTTATGTTCCCGAAGAACTCGATAAAAACAGCAACCGTGACCACCTTGCTAAAGTTTCGTGGGGGATTGTGCTCCTAATTTATTAACCTTATAATCAATGTAATCAATAAAAATCATATGAGGTAAGAAATGAGAATATAAGATAAGGCTACTATGCTATAAATCCTATATGTTATACAAAGAAAAAAAAAAATCTCCTGCATTCATTGTCATTTATCATTATCATACAAAAATCATGTTTTCCTTTATTATCTTACTGTCCTACATATAGGACGGATGTATCCCTGAAAGTCTTTCACGCAACATTTTCAGTAATAGTACCTATTCTTTCATAATATTATGATATAATAATATATGTAAAGCCAAACAATATTACTTTTGTACAATGTAAATTTAAGCTTAATTGGATTCAGTGCCAATATTTTTCTGAAAGCTGCATAACTAGGCTGAAAACATACTTGTCTTTTATTTCGAGTTTATACTTTGCTGAAAAGTGATGATGAGTGATACCATTATATCTAACAAGAGATTCCGTGTGATCCGCGGTGAGTTCGACACTAGCTTTCGATCAATAACGTACTAGATTATCGATCAACGCTTCAAAAACGGGCCGAGAAATAAGACCAAAAATAGTTTTGTGGTAATTAAGTTGGTATGCACCAATCGTAGCCTTTATAACTTCTATCCGGAAGAAATATAAATGTTTACCCAAAGCTTTCTCGGCCACTTATGCGATATGATTTTGTTCTTAATCCTTAATCTAGCATATTGTTGATCGAAGACACTAGCGCATGGCCAGGTGACGTGCAAGATGATGTTAATGTTTCAGAATAGCATAGCTGCTGAGGAAAGCTAAGTATAAAGTTTCTAAGTTTCAAAGTCCTAATGTCCAAATCACCATCCTATATTTGGGAATTGGATGTCTTTTTTTCATTCTATAAGCTGAAGAGCAAAGGTTTATTTTCATTGAGAGGAAAATAAATATTGATGAGATAAGTAAATAATAATAATAACAGCCTATAACTGTCCCACTGCAGGGCAAAGGCCTCTCTCGTATAGAGAAGGATTGAGCATTGATCACCACGCTAGCTCACTGCGGGTTGGCGATTTCAGATAATTAAATCCAGGTTTCCTCACGAGGTTTCCCGTCACCGTTAGTCAGTGGTGTCTTAGAATATCTAAGAAAGTATTGATAACATTGAAAAAATCACATTGATACTTGCCCGGGTTTGAACCTACAACCTTGTGCATACAAATCCGTTATGTTAACCACCAAGCCACCACGACTCTGATGATATAACACGAGATAAGTGATTATATTTTAAACTGTACAGTGCGCGGTGGTGGTGTTGTTACGTGGGTATATTGTTATACTTATTTGTTATTTATCTAAAGTGACAGGTTGTCAACCCATGGCCGTACATAATTATTATCAGTAGGTGCAGTCCGTACAGTGCAGTTTCGCTGCGGTCGCTCTTTGTAAGTTCCATGATAATATAAAGTAATGGGACACTTATTCTGTTGTACTTTTATTGCTACATCTAGCTATATCTATCTCTATTGTTTGAGCCGATTAGAAATTTAGTAATCATATTAACAGATTTTTTAAATGAACATTTAGTATTAGATACAACTCTATACTACTGTAATGGAAACAACATGACCTTTTTTTCAATATTTACCTCGCCTCGAGGCAAAACCTAAGATATATCGAGTGAATGGAATCTATATTTGGAAATCCGTGGTCTCTGCCTACCCCTCTGCGGAATAGGCGTGACTTTATGTATGTAGGATATACTGGTTGATCTTAGGATTTACCACTGTTCGTGCTTTTACATAATATATAGTTTAATAATTATAAAGCTATACTATAAGCAAGTCCTTGTTACAGTGATCAGTAGAATAAATAATAATACTACCTAAAGATATTATAATATGTAGTTGTATTAGCAACATACAGGATATAACTATTTAGTTATATAAAGTGCCGGTGTGTTCATAATAATCTCGTGGTAAATAGGTCCCTATATGCATTTAATTGTCTCTATTATTCACAGAATAAAATAATATATTAGTTTCCATTTAGGTAAAGGCACCTATATAACTATATAATATAAATACCTATAATATGTTAGCTTAAGGACATGGATGCACATTTTACCGATAAGGTTTCAAACATTGCGTGGTATCATATTCATAAAAACATTGTGTCTATATTAACATCACGACTGCATGATTATTATGATTATATTAAAAATAATTTATTAAGCAAATATAAGCAGTCAAGTACTTAAATGATATGGTTATAAATTTTAGATATGAATTCTAATAGGTAGGTAAATATTTTTCAAAATTGGATTTTAAAGCTATATCTGTAGACAATAAGAATTTATGTAGGAGTTACGCGTTGATGTCTTTTTCGGCAGCGTTTTATGAAAAAGGTTTACACCTGCAACAGAACCCAATTGCTAATAGTTATGTAGTACTTACCGCTGAAGAAGGGGTGGGATTCCATAACAGAAGCAGAAGTGTGGCGGGCACGAGGTGGAGCGCGAAGAATCGCGCACGCGCCGGGCCCGACATGGCTGCGCCGCCACTACAGTACTGGATGCGCGCCCTCGCGACCAGCCCGGGGCCGCAGGCCCGCGCCCGCGCACTTGCGGGGCGGGGGTGACGAGGCTGCCGCCCGAACACTCCTCTATCCTTTAGTATCCCGGCCCGGCACAAACGGCGCGCGCGCACGGGAATCTGGCGCAGCGCGCTCCGGGCTATGGCGGTGTACGTGCTATGGTAAGTTTATTTCCTAAGTCCATATATATCTTGTAAGACTAAAAAACTTTCCGATTTAATGGTTTTTATTAGATACTTGTTTCGTATCACTGTCATGATAGCAGAATAATTAATTAACGATTTATTAATTTCTATAAAATATTTCTTTTTATTTAAATTATTTTTATTCCCCTAAATAGGTTGGTAGCTGCGTTAGCACCGCTTTTAATAGTGAATGCACAGGTAAGCACCATATGATTTAATTAATTTACGAGTGTTTCATAAACTTAGAATTATTTTAACAAGTGATGTATTGTTAGAAAAAAGAATTCGTGGAAGTGGAATTTGTGAATGTTGCGGGCAACGGTGGAGTAGCGACGGCGGCGGCGGCGGGCGGGTTGACCCGCCTGTCCGCTTGCACTCGTCCTTTTGCCATTTCTCCAAAACGCGCTAACGCCATGAAATATTTGCGATACCAAGACTAGTAACCAAATATTTTTGTATTTATTTACAACATGAAACTTCAGCGCTATTAAACAAAAAAACTATAATTAATTAAGTATTATCTTATGTCTGTTTGACTTCTTAACATAAGTTACTACATAAATATAAAACAGTAAAATGGAGGACCGACAAAGTTTATCAACGTTCGGATGCAATGCGTCGGTGTTGCGCAAACCTACTGTATCCTATACTTATATGACATACTTTGTATTTGTGAAATGTGAAGTGGAACTTAATTCAGCATTATAAAATAGGATTTTACATGTTTAGGCCGCGATTGAAATTAGTATTGCTATTTTCCAATAAAACTTTAAACATTTTTTTGTCATTGTAGGATGAGGAAATATTTAAAGTATTTAAAAATACCTCACTGTGAAAATCCAATAATTTATAAGTAATATTATATCACTTATCACGTAAGCTTGATTCCTGTATTTTTATGCTTAACTACTATGCGTACATTACTTTTTATGTAGGTACAAGATCGAATAATTAGTTTATCGATGATTATTGATCATATTAAATTCTTATTTTTAGTAAACTTTATTAAGATTTACCTACTCTGTTAAGTGAAAATAACTGTCTTACAAAAATAATTACTTCCTAAGTATGCATAAAGTGATATTTAAAATCATTAAAAATAAACTAATACTAAATATACTTATAGTACATATCAATAGTGCATACATATAAAGGTTATACTATAATATTTTTTCGTCTTTCGTAAAATAATATAGATTTCTTTTTTAATAAACAAACGGGTGTCGTGATGTAAAATTTACAATAATTAATATCGGTAGGATTTTTCCACTAACATTTTGTAATCAGTCATAGTTTACAATCATAGTTGGCAAATTTGGCATGATTTATTCTGCAGTGGCGCAACCATCAGTGACAATAAGTATCGACTTACTTCCTAAAAGCTAACACAGCGATAGATCGAGTATCACACTTAGGTCAATGTGCGTAAGATGCCTAGCGTATGTTATAATTTGATTAATATTGCATTGTTTTTAATACAAAGTTTAAACTTCATATACTATTTTAGTTTCTTCGCATCACTACAGCCTATTACAATCCACTGCTGCACGTAGGCGTTCCTCAGGGTACGCCACGAGGCCCGCACTCCCGTTTTCGTTACTCAGTCGCCAGTTGGGATACGTCCTGGAATAGTAGGGCGGTTTTCTTACTAGATTAACTGGAGGCTGTTTTTTTTCATGGGGGGTTTTGCCCATAGTCACTAGGGTAAGCGGCCGGCGCGGGGGGTAGACAACCGCAGTATGGTGAACGATACCTACTACCAGGGGAACGCTGCTGCCCGAGGCCCGACCCCCTGGAAATATCCCTTAGTCGCTACTTACGACACCCACGGGTGTCAAGAGCGTTATCTATTATATGCCGGAAACCACACGGCACATTTTAGTTTAAAGTAGGTAAAACGGTTAAACTATAACCGACTGACTAATAAGGGAAACAATGTCTTATGATTTAAAATTGTATAACAGTTAAATTAAATGATACCATAAAACATATTTCAGAAAACTTGTCATTATTTTTGACATTTGTAAAGTATGAAGCAGAAAGAGGGAGTTTTAACGTTATTTTGCAATATTGCAGCAATACGATGGATACGGACAATGGAATAATGCTGTACCGAATCAATGGTTGTACGACGACCGACAAGAACAAAGCCCGTATCCACCCCAGCGACCCACATATGGTCTGTCGAATCGTTTAGACTTACCGACGGCTCCTCCGCCGCCACCTCCGCCGAGCAACAGAGGGCACAGCTTCGCCGTGTACGACCCTGTAACGAGGCAGCGCACGGCGCCCATCGATCGAAACTGTACGGCACCCGGATGCTGTGTACCGAAATGCTTCGCGGAAAAGGGAAACAGGGTATGTATTATATGCGTGATGACTTTGGGAGCAGTCATCATTAAATAATATGAACTTGCAAACGAGTCGAAGTTATTCGACTCGTTGACCTAGTAGTTGCAAAGCGCCACTGCTGAGCGTTAGGAACTGGGTTCAATGCTCGGCTTGGGTTAAGGGTCATTAGTTTTTTCATTTAAGGAAATAAACATAACATAACAGGAAAGAAAGAAATATGTAATTTGTTAGAATATAATATAATTTATGTGTATATGTATAGTTTCAATATTTTCAATTAATTAATTTCTAATTGCAACACGAAATGTAAATTAGGGCCGTTCCTTATTATAAGGCGAAAGGTAAGTGTAAAATACACATGTGCCTGCCGCTCTCTGCGGGGAACATAGTCGTGATGATATGTTTTGGTAAATTTATACCAGTTTAGTTTTTTTATGTTGGTTAACACTGATTATTCGGTTGGTTTACACGTTGAGAGGATTCAAACACGTGAATATACCTAGACTAGCCAAACTCGAAGCAAATAACTTTTGTAATGAAAATGAGTACGACCTAAAACTATCGAAATTATCATTAGTATGTTTTCTAAAGGCATCCAAACAAATATAGATACATATTAGTTTGGATTCACGTATTACTAAAAGGTCTCTGGACTCCTAACTCACATAACATATCGCTCTGAATATCGTCTGGAGTTTCTTATGAGAGATTGAGTAAGAAAGATTAATAATAATAAAATGTCGCAGTTGTTCAAAGATTGAATATATTGGCTCTATCAAATTGGTAGACAACGTATTCTTTGATATGTTACCCATTTGAAAATTCTGAAGAATTCCCTGTAAATTAAAAAATTATACATGATTTATTTTATTTATATACCTCTTTAATTTACTAAGGGACCCAAAGGTTTCAGGAACAGTTAGCTCAGATTATGATCCGCATAAGTTACATTTTGGTTACTTGAATTTTTTTAGGGGTTCCCAGGCACGTCTGGACCTCCAGGCATTCCTGGTTTTGCTGGTCACGAAGGTCCCGAGGGTCCACAAGGTACTAAAGGGCAAAAAGGAGATATGGGAATTCCAGGTCCCCGAGGTCCGAAGGGTGACAGAGGAAAACCCGGTGACCGAGGTTTTGTTGGAAGGATTGGTCCGCCTGGTCCAGCAGGTGAACCAGGTTTTCCAGGTATTCATGGCAAGGACGGCTGTAATGGTACAGATGTAAGTATGATTTCTACATTCTGGTAGGATTTAAATTTGATTGTTGTTTAAATTTCCGAATACTAGTTAAATTATTTCTTTAAAATTAACTAGGTATACGTTAGCTACTAACAGCAGATAAAATTGTATCACGCGATCACTTGTATGTTAAATATTATATTTGTTGGCCCTTATGTACAAAATATTCACGAATATATACTTTTCGCTTTTGTACTGAAACACCCAACGTCTGCTAGTTTTAGATCAATAAAAAAGACATATTTTATTTGATTTCATTGTGAAAATTGTAGCAGTGTAGAAACTTTTACGCCACAACTCACGCGTACATACTTTTTCGAACATGATATCTCGCATGCAATATTTATGTCTACTCTTGTAACTAACGCACTCACTTATTACTGTCGTCTATTTCTTCAGCTGCTGGTAGAACTTCAACAATGTATTTTTTCAATGAGCAGCGTGATATTTTTCTTTAATGCGGTTTTTCTTTAATTTAACACGGTTTTATTATGTAACAAAGCAAATCATACATATTATTTGATTTAAATAAGTGAAAGTGAATATTTTTCGAGTTTAACATAGTATCTAGACTGCTCAATCTACAATATTTATAAACACAGGGCATCTTTTGACACTAATGATTTCGCGGATAAAGTTTTTATCGTAACACATACTAAGCGAAATGGCACTGTTGCTAATTATTTTAAAATTTATTGAATAGTGTTTTATTAAAAAACATCGTATGCTTAATTTTAAAGGGCGAACCTGGAATGACGGGTCCTCCAGGTATGCTGGGCCCTCGAGGTTTCCCTGGTCCTAAAGGAAACAAAGGAGACAAAGGAGAGGCTGCTTACACCGGGAGATATCCCAAAGGCCAGAAGGGTGAACCTGGTGCTGACGGAATGCAGGGGAAACCGGGTCCTGTTGGACCAACTGGTCTTCCCGGTTTAGAAGGCCCCAAAGGCAATAGCGGGCCTGTGGTAAGCTAGTGTTTATTTAATTATTGGATTCATAGATTTGATATATCGGAATTAGGTTTTGCTTTTCTACATTTTAGCTGTTTTCCTAAGAACTTGTGATTGTTAATAGTATAATAATATTTTTTAAATTGTTTAAAGGGTCCACCTGGATTAAAAGGTGACAAAGGTTCAAAAGGTACGAAAGGACTAGCAATTCAAGGAGATAAAGGAGATCGAGGTGATCCAGGTGACAGAGGTCCTGGGTGCCCTCCAGTCACCTTACCCTCACTTGGAGACAAAGGTGCTATTAAAGGAATACAAGGTGACATGGGATGGAAGGGTGATAAAGGAGAACCTGGTCCAATGGGAGACAGAGGTGATATTGGACCTATGGGTGAATCAGGACGTCCAGGGCAAATGGGTATAAAGGGAGAAAAGGGAATAGTAGGAAACCCCGGTGAACGAGTACGTAACTTATATTGTAATTTGCTTTTGTATTAAAATCTAATCGAGTACCAATTTGACATCTTAATTTACACACATTGTGTAGTACCTACATATATTTTTGGATTTTGTAATAAATATTTTTTAATGAGTAATTTGGAATTATGTCCGATTCTTGGCAGTAAGGTTGCTGACTAAAACATTCTGGACAAATGACTGTCTGATGAAATGTGGATGTCCAATAGTTTATTATACATACATTTGGCCCCTTTGGGGCTATCGAGACATGTATAATATTTTTTAATGGTTCGTATTTATATTCCCTGATATAATTTTAGGGTCGTGAAGGTATGTATGGTAATCCAGGACCAAGGGGACAGAAAGGAGATCGAGGAAATGATGGATTACCGGGGCTGGATGGAAGACCTGGAGGTAAAGGAGAACCTGGCCGTGATGGCTTACCAGGCCCTAGAGGCATTAAGGGAGTACATGGCCCACCAGGTGGTCGTACTGGATCTGTAGGACCACCTGGACCGCAAGGTCAAAGGGGTTATCCGGGCAGGCCCGGACCTAAGGGTACGGATGGACAACCAGGAGATAAGGGTAATATAGGACCAATGGGTCCACCTGGAGGGCAGGGTGAACCTGGCGCACCTGGTATTGAAGGTTTTGCTGGTCCTAAAGGAGATAAAGGTGAAACAGGTCGTGATGGAACACAAGGGGAGCCTGGACCACGCGGATTTGATGGACCTCAAGGACCGGTTGGCATAAGAGGGCCCAAGGGAGAGGACGGAATTTCAATACCCGTAAGTGATATAGTAGTTTTAGGGACGCGTAGACATAAATAGAGCGACCTCGCTGATCGACTGGTCAGACCTGGGATGGGTGTTAAAAAGTTCTTCACATAATGATTCCTCTTCGTGCATGTCCTGTACTATCGTATTGGAATGCAAATGTGAAGAATAGTGCACCTGTGCTTGCATACTTGTAGAATACAATATTTCATAAGTATACAATATTAGTACAATATTATGTAATTAAGTCGATTATACATATAGAGGTAGATAAGATACCTACACAACATGCGAACTTTATTAACAGCACGTACAGTATTGCAATGTCCCATTAGTTACTGAAGTGGAAGTAGCATATCCTAACTATAGGAAATTAAATAGAGATGAGGAGAGTTTTATCAAGCTAATCAGCGTATTTTGACACGTACCACTTTTAGAACGAGTATAGTCTACCTTTTTATAATTTCCATCTTTCTGTCATATTGTGGTTTCTTAGGCGTCTGCGTCGTAGCCATGATAGGTACAACTATCATGGCTACGACGCAGATCAGTCTATCCGTAAGGTTAGCTGTGCTCGCCGCAGTCAGTCTTCTGATGAATGTTTTCACATGTCGAGATACCTCCGTGCTTCGGCACGTTAAGCCGTTGGTTCTGCACCTAATCTCCAGTCGTATCGGTCTGCCATCCCATCGTACTATGAGAGAGAGTCATAATTATATTTGACCCTTATTTAAATAGGGTTTGCCTCGTTGATCTAGTGGTCGCTAAACGCGACTTCTATGCATCAGGTCCTGAATCGATTTCCGGGTCGGACAAAGTGTTATTGGGTTTTACCATAAGGTAATAAGTACTCAGTAGCAACAGGGAGTCCGGATTTCTTCCCAGTTGATGGCAATAGGCTCGCCCCCTATTTACATTGGGACAACAAAACCTGGCGAAATGTGGGTGTACTATAGGTACAACTCCGCCCAACAGGCGTGATGTTATATTATTCAATATTTAATTGTAATTCACATTTTTTTATAGCAAAAATAACAACTTGCCTTATATTTTAGGGTCAAAAAGGTGATAGTGGTTATAATGGATTACCTGGTGACAAAGGCCAAAAAGGTGAGAAGGGGTACGAAGGGGTACGAGGATTTCCTGGAAACTCTAGTTTAGGAACTCCCGGTAGTCCAGGAGAGATTGGGCCGCCAGGAGAAAGAGGAGAAAAAGGCAGCCCGGGATATGATGGTATACCTGGTAGTCCAGGAGAAAAAGGTGATATTGGTGGACGATGCAATGACTGCAGGCCCGGAGGACCAGGACTAAAAGGCGATCGTGGCTCTGATGGTTATCCTGGTGCCCTAGGAGATCAAGGACCACCAGGTCCTCCCGGACTTACGGGTGAAAGAGGTGCAGATGGCATGAATGGTATGCCTGGTGAAGCGGGTGCTCCGGTTAGTATAATTAAATAAGAAGTATAATTAAATAATGATTTATCATGCAAGTTGAATTTTATTTATTTGCAAATATCTTACTACAATACTGTACTTCTAAACAGGGTGAACGCGGGGACGATGGACCGATAGGATCACCTGGTGAGAGAGGAGCTGATGCTACATTTGCAGCATTAAACTTAGTTAAGGGATCACCTGGAGAAAGGGGTGAAAGAGGGCCACCTGGTCCAATGGGTCCCAAAGGGGAAATGGGAAGCAGAGGATCTAAAGGAAATGACGGTCAAATAGGTATGCCAGGCCAAAAAGGAGATCATGGTCTTACGGGTCCACCCGGGACTGATGGTACCCCAGGATCGAATGGAAATCCGGGTGCCCCTGGAAGGAACGGTGAATCGATTAAAGGAGAAAAGGGCAGCCCTGGCAATTTAGGGCTTAAAGGAGACAAAGGATATCCAGGAAGAATGGGTTTAAAAGGTGACGCAGGCCAATGCCCAGCAAACCTCCAAGAATTAACAAGAGGTGATCCAGGCGCTCCAGGAGCTCCTGGCCCTCAAGGATCACCAGGTAATTATACCCTCTTTTCTCAACATTATCTTTATTAAGAAAAACCAACACAGTGGCAGATGCAATATTGCATGGTTTACCTGACAACTATTAAACGATTGGTACTTGGTCCTGAATAGTATGAATGAAGTTGAGTTTGAAATTTACAGTTGTTTGACACGTGTACATCCTATATGTGTCCAGGCAATAACTATGATACTTAGTATGATTATAATATACATAGTTCTATAATTATATAACATCACTAATAATATTTACTTCCTAACGCTTAAAACTTAAATATAATTCTTAACTTTTTCTGGCAGGTGAACCAGGAGAGAAGGGTGACAAGGGCTTGTCAGGACGTCCAGGGTCCAAAGGAGATTCGGGATTACAAGGAAGGCAAGGCCCAGTAGGACCACGCGGTATCCCAGGAGAAAGGGGGGAAAAAGGTGAAATAGGTTCCATCGGATTCCCGGGAACTCCTGGAGAAATGGGACCAAGAGGCTATCCGGGTACACCTGGTTTTAAGGGTGATAAAGGTGAACTTGGCCTATCCATGCCTGGTCCTCCGGGTCCATCCGGTCTGCCTGGAGCCAGAGGAGAAAAAGGAAACAGGGGAATCTCTGGAACACCTGGTGCTGAGGGTCTACCCGGTTCTATCGGCCTAACTGGAGAAAAAGGAGACCAAGGTTTATTTGGAAGGCCTGGCTACCCCGGTCCTCCAGGTCAAAAGGGAGATGCTGGCCCAATTGGACCGCCTGGAGTTTCTGGAACACCTGGTCTACCTGGAAGAGATGGACCAAAAGGTCAGCAAGGATATCCAGGATCGGTAGGTAAACCCGGAGTCATAGGGTTACCTGGTAGCAAGGGTGAGCAAGGGATACAAGGGATTCCTGGGCAAAAAGGATATCCTGGTAATCGTGGCCGAACAGGACGAAATGGTACCCCAGGGATTCCGGGTGTAGCTGGTGATAAAGGTGACAAGGGAGATATAGGTTTTGATGGACAACCAGGCGCACCTGGATTTGATGGTCCTATTGGTCCTGTCGGTCAACCTGGACCTAAAGGGGATGAAGGTTATCCGGGTACACCTGGAATGCCTGGTAAGATGGGATCGCCAGGTGAAAGAGGAGATAGAGGCCCTACAGGTTTAACTGGACCTAAAGGAAATCCTGGGTTAGCATCTGATAAAGGTGATAAGGGTGAGCCAGGTATTCCAGGACTTGTAGGAATGGATGGACAGCCGGGTCGACCAGGAGACAAGGGTGATAATGGTTCGTCAGGGTTGCCTGGCTATGGCATACCTGGGATTCGCGGAGAAAAGGGTGATGAGGGTATGCCTGGTTTAAGTGGAATTCCAGGACGTCCGGGGGAAAAGGGCGACAAAGGTTTAACAGGATTAAAGGGTGACAAAGGATTTATAGGTGCGCAGGGTTTGAATGGCCAACCAGGAATGCCCGGAATGGACGGAGCTCCGGGATTAATGGGAGATAGAGGTTTACCTGGACCTGGTGGTGCTAAAGGAGATAAGGGTGACATCGGACCTCCGGGTAAAGACGGATATGATGGCTTGCCTGGAAATATTGGTCCCGATGGTCCTCAGGGTCCTTTTGGATCACAAGGTTCGCAAGGTCCTAAAGGTGACAGAGGTCCTCCTGGAGTATCAATTAACGAAAAAGGTGATAAGGGAGACATTGGATTACGCGGTCTTGATGGTATTAAAGGTCAAAAAGGAGAAATAGGTCTAATTGGTGATCAAGGTCAACAAGGCGACAAAGGCGAACGTGGAGAACGAGGACAAAAGGGAGAACGTGGATTGTTTGGTACAACAGGAGAGAAAGGTAATTTATTGATTACCTATGTAAATCAAATTATTTATTTATATATGTAACGGTATATATTTATACCCACAAGTTCTAAAAAAACCCTTCATGACGCAACATCTCCTATATATTGTATTTTAGTTCCCATACAGTACTAAATATATTATTTGCGAACCACAATGTATATTATAATACATATACTATACATATACATACAGTAGGTATCAATTGTGGACCCTGTGGGGCACAACAAAATTATAAATGTTGGAGAGAGGAAGAAGAGCGCATATATAATTTAATTTTATTGATATTTTACTTTATTTGTTATAAATTATAATTTTTTATTATGTGAAATCTGGAAAGTTAAACACACATAATTATATCTATAGTACTAGTTTACTGGTAAGTTAAAGTGGCTTTAGTAGAAACGCATTTATTTTTTCTTTTTATATACTTAATCTACCCAGTACCTAAAGTACCCATGTTACTACCAATTACGATACGTGGCTACCAGGTCGGTCGCAACTTATTTTTCGGGAGTCCTTAATATATTTCTCAGTATTACATAACACAATATTTAATTGTAGCTGTCATTACGCAAGTAGTTTATACCAGACATTAAAATAAAATTCCTAATTTTGCTTAATATTTAAAATCATATCAAAATCATGTATTTACTGTTAACGTTGCATTGTTAGGTAAAGAATTATATTATATAAAATAAATTTACTTACTTTTAAGATGAACAGAAAAAACCTTACTTTGCATCTTTATTCATTCTGAAAAAGACAATAATATGTTTCCAACATTTTTAGGTGATCGAGGTCCTGCTGGCCCTACAGGAGCCCCAGGCTTAACAATGGTTGGCGAAAAGGGATTGCCCGGCATCCCAGGCAAACACGGTCGTCCAGGACCGCCTGGTGCAATTGGAGAAAAGGGAGAAACAGGTCTTCCTGGTCTTCCGGGACAGGTTGGCTTGTCAGGAACACCTGGTACTGTAGGTCCGAGAGGAGAAAAAGGTGATCAAGGCCGAGAAGGTATAGCTGGGCCACCCGGATATGAAGGTAGACCAGGTGCACAAGGAGCTCCAGGAATACCAGGAGAAAAGGGTGACCGAGGTGACAAAGGAGCTACTGGAATCGGTGCTCCTGGAGAAAAAGGAGATGAAGGATACCCAGGTAGTCCAGGTCTCATGGGAATAAAGGGCGATAAAGGTGAACGAGGATATGATGGAGTTGACGGGCAGATTGGTCCTATTGGTCAACAAGGAGAAAAGGGTGAACGAGGTTCCCAGGGGCGCATTGGTTTAACAGGTGCACAAGGCGCAAAAGGCGACAAAGGTGAAGCCGCTCGTTTAGTAATTGGACCTAAAGGAGAACCTGGCCTTCCTGGTGCACCAGGTTCAGATGGATTCCCTGGAAGAGATGGCGCACCTGGACCCCCAGGTTTAGACGGTTTGCCAGGCATGAAGGGCGATCGCGGTTATCAAGGACAAATAGGCCTGCAAGGTCCAATAGGACCACCGGGTCGTCAAGGATTACAAGGGGAGCGCGGCGAAGTCGGTTTAGTTGGACGACAAGGGTTACCTGGACCTCCCGGAGCTCCTTGTGTTGAAACTGATTACTTGACAGGAATTCTTGTTGTGCGTCATAGTCAAGGCGACTATGTTCAAGAATGCCCCAATGGGTTAGTCAAACTGTGGGATGGATATTCTTTACTGTATATAGATGGAAACGAGAAGGCTCATAATCAAGACTTAGGCCATGCTGGATCTTGTGTTAGGAAATTTAGTACTATGCCATTCCTGTTCTGTGACATGAATGACGTGTGTAACTACGCTAGTCGTAATGATCGAAGTTACTGGCTATCAACTAATGAAGAAACACCTATGAGTCCGGTAGAAGGAAGGGATATCATGAGATATATATCCAGGTGTGTCGTCTGTGAGGCGCCAGCTAATGTAATAGCTGTTCATAGTCAATCAAACAGTGTTCCGGATTGTCCTGCAGGTTGGGCTGAACTTTGGATTGGATACAGTTTTGTTATGGTAAGTTCTTGGATAAAATAACGAACCCACTAGACACTCACCGCCGTATCTTTAAAAATTGAATTTTAGCTAAAATAATAATAACTGTTTTATTATTTATCATTTGGGATATTATAATATACTGCCTCGTTGGTCTAGTGGTTGCTAAGCGCGATTGCTGAGCACGAGGTCCTGGGTTTGAATCCTGGGCCGGGCAAAGAGTCACTGGGTTTTCCATTAGGTCATTCTCAGCGGCAGCACGGAGTCTGGATTTGTGCCCGGTTGATGGCAATAGGATCGCCCCTTATTACATTGGGACCTAAAAACACAACTGGCGAAATGTGGGTGTACTGTATGTGCACCTCTGCCTACCCCTTCGGGGAATTCAGGCGTGATGTTATGTATAATATACACCTTTACAGCCTACATGACATAACAGGGAATGGAATATATTATTATTATAGGATTCCTAAATTTCTATAATTTATGTTTTGAATTAGGATTAATTATTTTAATAATTTATATCAAATTAAACTTTATTTGTATACGAAGTTTACATAAAGGTTCATTCAAGAAATATTTATCGGTAAAATTAAGAGTAAAAAAATTCTAAAAAGTTAGAGGTGTTCTCCTATATCAAGTCTATTCAATTCACCCATAATAATTTATTTTACCACACTTTACAAGTAGATAAGTATTTAACCTGTAGGTAAAATATAATACCACCTTGCAAATTTTGATTTGCAGTACCTAATGTATCACTTTGTACCTATCATCATCATCAGCCCGTTGCAGTCCACTGCTGGACATAGGCAACTCCCAATGTACTGCTAATGTGATTGCCACCTTAAATTACTTATTGCAATCACTAAAAATTAGAAACAAGCAAGGAATTTTGGTAATCTTAGGTAAAAATATGTTAGACAGTATGAATAGCTTATGCGTAAGTAGTTCAATAAATATATAGTAAGTTATACTTAATCATAAAATGATTAACCTAATTTATATAATGTTACGTTACAGCATACTAGTGCGGGAGGCCAAGGTGGAGGTCAGGCATTGGAGAGTCCTGGATCGTGTTTAGAAAGCTTCCGTACTGTGCCGTTCATAGAGTGCAACGGTGAAGGCGGCACGTGCAACAAGTTCGCGGATAAACTTAGTTTTTGGTTAACCACAATCAGAGATGAAGAACAGTTTACTATGCCAGAACGACAGACATTAAAATCAGGAAATCTATTAGAGCGTGTAGCTCGGTGTGCAGTTTGCATGAAGAACACCAAATAGTGTAATGAAATTCTACTAAGCTGACGCCCATGTTTTGTAATTATTAACAATTACTCAATTAAGTACTACTGATAAGGTATGAAGAGGCTGAAAGAGTAGGTGTCTAATTTATCATTTTGTTAACAAAGCCATTAAATAATTGAGTTCCTGGTCATGAATAAATACACCAAAGCAATTTAAATGTAAGGTAGCTTATTTAATAACTTTAAAAATAACGTCTTTATAGTCTGTTATTGCATTGTTACTTAAATTTCTTAATTCTGTTTATAATCTACTTTATTATCTGGACCGGGATTGAACTTTGTATGAAGTCACAAAACATGTATTCAATATACACATTTAATAATATTCCCTTTTGTTGCTGAATATTGTGTCATAAAACACTAGTCACAACTAAAGTTTGAACTTAAAAACCCTCATACACTCGATTTGTGATAATTTAGATTTGCCTAATTGTATATAATAATAAATGATTATAAATATATTATATAAAATTAATTAGAGGTTAAAGTTAATCCGTTTACCTATTTAGCAACTTTAATATCTTAGTTATTTCTATAGATTTTTATAAACATTCTGTAAGTATCGTACCTAATGCCAGAAGAAAATTAAAATAGCATAACTGTTCTAACAGAGGTAAATAATATACCGCAAAGAAAATATGTATTAGGTACTACAATCTGCCAAAAACCTGTGAGTAGCAAAATATGTTTTTGAGAACACTGCCATACTGTAGATAGAATAATGTTAATGAATTTAGGAATTCGTACACAATAAATAACTTTAAAAGTTTCATTTTATTTTCAATCCTCCTGCCCTTAAGATATTAAAAATAAACCTACAAAATAGGTCATCAAGTAAAGTGGGTAGGTACTACCTACCTACTAAATACCAATCTGCCACTTTTTTTCTGCGGCAATAGGGAATATGCATGTGATTCAAATATGAGCCATATATTTTTTTAATAATCTCTTTTGCCTAAGATTTATTAACTGTTTACATTATAAAGTTCCCGCTAACACAGTGGTTTTAAAACCCCCCACTATAAGGTGCCAAAAAATAACGCCTAAGCGTCCTCTAGACTCTCCTTAAAAATCATTAGTGGCATCCAAGGCTTTAGTAAAGTTTCAACAATGGTGTGGCATGCTCACCATAAGGTAAATGTAAATTATGGATTCAGACTTCATATTCTGTAACTAATGGAAAAAACATATTTTTCCATCTTCCAATTTTGGTTAAGGCCACTGAACTCTTTTTCCGAGCAAGTTCTACGAGTTCTGAATAAGATTGACCAGCGGACTGAGCAAGCCACTCTTATAACGTCGTTGAGGAAGGTCCATAAGTTTATTTATTTTCAACAGGTACACCAACAGCATCCATATCACACTCTGTAAATTACAAATATGTAACACGTAGGGAACTAATATAATATACATAGGGTGTTGTGTTTACAACACAGGCAAAGAAACCCCGAGCATAGCTCTCTCCATAGCTCGTTGAGTGACTGAGCCTCTCCAAAAGCAACCGTTAGCGACCACGTCTCAGAGCCATACGTAATCACTGGCAACACACACTGGTCATAGACCTGCGTCTTCAGACACTGCGGAATTTTGGACGAGAAGATGTCGTGTAGTTTCCCGAACGCTGCCCATCCGAGTTGGATTCTTCGGGCGACCTCTTTGTCGAAGTTGGACCGGCCTAGCTGAACAATTTGTCCTAAGTAGACGTAGTGGTCGACCACTTCGAGGGTATCGATCCCAACGACAACCGGTACAGGTGCGACATGGACATTGGACATGATCATCGTCTTGTCCATGTTCATTTTAAGACCCACCTGTTGGGAGACGATACTGAGGTCGCTGAGCATAGTATTGAGCTCCTCCAGCGACTCCGCCATGATAACTATATCATCGGCAAAACGAAGGTGAGTGATGTATTCGCCATTGATGTTGATGCCAAACTCGTTCCAGTCCAAGAGCTTAAAAACGTCCTCCAACGCATTTGTGAACAGTTTCGAAGACATAACGTCTCCCTGTCTCACACCACGCTGCAGTTGAATTGGTTTCGTGCTCTCGTCCTGTAGCCAAATTGACATGGTGGCGTTACTATACAAACACTTTAACACCTCGATATACCTATAGTCGATATGACATCGCTGGAGGGACTGCAATACAGCCCAGGTTATCGAAGGCTTTTTCATAGTCCACAAACGCTAGACACAGTGGCCGATTATACTCCTCGGTCTTCTGTATAATCTGGCGGAGCGGACTATGGTGCTAAAGCCTTTTCGGAAGCCGGCTTGTTCGGGAGGCTGGAAGTCATCAAGCCTGCGTTCGAGACGGTTCGTAATGACTCTCGAAAACAGCTTATACACATGGCTCAGGAGCGAGATGGATCTATAATTCTTCAACAAGGTGTTGTCACCTTTTTTTAAGAAGAGCACCACCACACTCCTGTGCCATGCTTCTGGCGTAGTTCCCTCGAGCATGACGGAATTGAATAACTTTTGGAGGACTAAAAGTACCGGTTTTCCACCCGCTCTCAGAAGCTCTGTTGTAATTCCGTCATCACCCGGCGCCTTGTTGTTTACTTTGCATTGACTTTCATACAAATGAATGCGTTCAGATATTGCGCTGCATTACGTGACATTGCGTACGTAGGAACATATTGTTTCCAACTTATGTTTTAAATGCCTTCTATATGCCAGTAGGTACCTATAACGTTGTGTTTACATACTCTTTGCCAGTATCCACCGTGATAGGCATGGGTGAAAGAAAATATTATATACTAGCTGTTGCCCGCGACTTCGTCCGCGTGAATTTCAGGTAAAAACATCAGTAGACTAAATTACTTAAAGTAAGTAAGTTAAACCACTTTACTTATCGAAATGAATTTCAATACAATATAGTATTTAAATGATATAGTGATAAAGGTATTTTTTTACATTATTATAGCTGACCCGGGGTATGAAAAATAGATGTTGGCCGATTCTCAGACCTACTCCATATGCTCACAAAATTTCATGAGAATCGGTCGGGATAACATTTACAGAGACTCAGGACTCGTAACTTCGAAGTAAGCATCGCGCGTCATACAGTTAGCCATATCAGACTGAAGGGGTAGTGATGGTATTAAATAATTAGTAAATATTTTTATAATAAGATTAAAAGACTTGGTGCCATGTTTACATAAACGAATACCACTGGGGCTCGCTCGCGCTCGTAATTCGCTAGCTGTCACCGCAGCGGGAACTAAAACATTGAACAGGCATTTCCTTTCCAAAAATAATATCATTTAATCGATGAAAAATTAATTGTTGTAATATAATAGTTTGTAAAAATGTTTGAGTGGGCGTATAGTGGCGCAAATAAAGCAGTTCCCCGAAATGTGGGCCCGGAATGTGCCTATTATTTATCCACTAAAAGGCAAATAATTGAAAGTATAATTGTAATTACATTTTTTGTATATATTTCAGTAAGTATATTCTGATATATATTTTTTTTATTATAATAATTGTGTTCATTTAGTAATTAGTTTTTACCTAAGTACATGGTGAGTGCTTAGCTGACAGTGCTAACATTAAATTGAATTAGTAGATGGCCTACTTGTTTATTGATTTATTATTTCGAATTCATTAAATCTATAATGTTATAAAATATTTCAGATTAAAACGTTTCCTAAATTAAGCATACCTCAAGAAACAAATTATGTGAAGAATGACCGCGGTGGTAAAAGATTATTAGTAATACTTTTGGCTTTGCTCTGGGGTATGGAAATTGGTTTTAAATTTGCATCACGAACTGTTATATATTTATTAAATCCATGTCATGTAACTACACTGATGCAAGTAAGTATATGAATATTTTTCTTTTAATTATGTATATAATATAAAATATTGTTTCAGATTTTTTTTGGTTTAAGGAAATTCACATGTTAATTGAAATAAGTATTATTAATGATATGTGTTAAGCAAGGGCTTAACACATTTCATTTTGATATACAATAAAGTACTGCTGTTTAGGTATTTGAATTATTCTACAGTTAAAATGCAATGTTTTAAATATCTTGTTTTGTTTCTAGATCTACTTGTTAGCTGCTCCACCCAGTAAAACTGTAACTGGGTTATTTAGAATTCACTTGAATTTGTTAAATGGGCCATTTCTAGCATTTTTGTTTCCTGAGACGGCTTCAAGGAAGGTAATTATAGTTAGAATGCAATTAATAATAAATCTCAATTGAAAATTAACATCACATTTTGGTATCAGATTTTTGCCGAAGCTGCCCTTTACTGGATTCAACATGGAATGATGTTTGTGATACCTTATTACCTGCTAAGGATTGGTGGTGTGTTGAATCATTTATATTTTATATAAATATATCACTTTCAACCTTCACAATTATATACTCTTTTTTATCTTTTAGGTGCCTACAACGTGGAACCATTTTGGGATTTCAATTGGGCTATTTTTAGCTATTGCCTGAACATGATATATCACTTTGTTGTGTTACAACTGATTGCAATTGTAAGTAAAGATTTAATTTTGTACTATCCTTTGCCCGTGGCCTCACCCGCTATATGTAGCCTATGTCCTTTCTCAGGTCTTAAACTTTCTACATGCCAAATTTCATCAAAATCCATCCAGTAGTTAAGTTGTTAAGGCGTAACAGACAGACAGAATTACTTTCTCATTAATAATATTAGTATGGATTTCTCACATGAAAACAAATTAATAATTTGTGTATAAAGTATAATAGTTACAAAATTATCCAATTCTATATTTATCAGTCTGGTTGGTTTAACCTTAAAAGGTCTGATGGAAGATTTTCTTTATTATTATTAATAAATTTTTAATCTCCATTAATTTATTAAGTACTACATTATATTTTAAACATGAAAATTTCCATCATATTTCAAGTAAAATATTTGAATTTCTTGAACACTTGTGTTATAATTAGTAGTCACATAAGGATTACATTTTTTTATAAAGACATTTATGTGTTATGCAAACATTTTCCATATTTAAATTTGACAGTGGGCATATTATTTTAATTCCAGCCTGCTCAAGTAAACCTGAATCACATGCTCTGCCCGGCGATACTGGATCCGTTTGAAGGGCCGTGGTACAGAGTAGCAGCAGTGGTCCACCAAGCACTGCTTTGTCCCTTACTGTGCAAGTGTTTTTGTCTCATCTCGGACTTCTGCCTCACGAAATTTCCGCCGACGAAAGTCAAGCCTCATATGAAGGATTCTTTACTGGACAGACATACTATTTCCAAACCGATCGACTACCACCATAAGGACTAGTAACTGTTGCAGTTAGAACATTCACGGCTGTAATTCCTCTCAGGGTAGGTAAAAACTAAAATACAAATTGCCTTTTGAGTTGGAGAACAATATTTCATCGCGTCCATTTGGTTTTGGTGGTTATTATAATAATAAGGTAAATCATACTATAGATTATGAACTTTTGCAAAGATTTTTGTGATGACATTTGTTGGTATTAGGTCTATAACAATATTATTGAAATTATTATTTCAATCATTTAATATATAAACACGCGTTTCATATAGGTACTAAGTAGCTCATTTTGAATATTGGGTTGATAAAATAATGGCAAACGGTCTAAACATGTGGGTCTTATTCTTGATGAAATTTTTTGTACGTAAGTCATCCTGTAGCTTGTTACTTTGTGTTTGTCATTGTATTTATTGTCTAACGACTAGTAAAAGTTTAAAAATACGTACGTAAACATATATGTGATCTAAAAGCAATTTTTGCAACTGTTAGCGGTAGTGATCTGCAAAATTATAATGTTATTCTATAAAGTATTGATTTTCATCGCGAAATAAGACCTACTTAAATTTTTAAGTTTGTGTTAAATGCTTAGTTATTAAGTTGGGTACCTATTTAGTATTATCATTTTGTCTGATAAGACAGACGAGATAAACAAGCTCGGTTATATTAACGAACATAGATGTTTAATTATTATAAATAATTAACATAGGTTACTATTTAACAATATTTTAGCTTGCATAATGCCACTGCACGTGTTCGGTCAAGTTGTTAATTTGAACCGAAATCATTATACTTAACTCAATTACACGTAAATAATGCGGCCTTTTAAATAATTATTAACGAGTCAATCACAAACAATCTGCCGGAAACATTGATCAATAAAATATGCCATAATGACATAGCTTGGTTATCTAATTATTTTGACAACATACCTTGTAGGCATACCTACCTAAACCAAAAAATAAGTGATTTCTAGTCGCTAGAGGTACAACAGTACTTCTGTATTTTTTCTTAAAACGATCATTTTAGTATTATGAGTAGTTTGTAGGTACCTAGGTACCTACTTTGTAGATGTTCCCAACTGACCACATATTTAAATACATACCTAGTCCTAGGTCTAACAATACCCTCACTTACCGTATTAATGACATTGTAGCTACAGCTTTAAATAACTAAAATTTCGAATAGTTCTAATATTATCGATGTAAACTATGGCCGGTTGAGGTAGACAAATAAAGTGTGCTTCATCTAGCAGCCATGGTAGAAGGGGAAACAGATACCTAATTTAATCAAAAAATTATGAACGGTTTATATTTTTTCTTGCCTAAAGTGAAGTACAAGGACTGCCTTATATCTAGGTAGGTACTAAATTCCAATAAGTAACTGTAAAACCTATGCAGCTTCAGTGCGTCCACAAGTGACGATACTTAGACGTGTCTAGACTGAGCGAGGAGCCTCGCGTAGTAATTTCTCGGTCAGTCTAGACGCGCCTCACCCGAGGCAAATTCAGGCGCTGCCTCGCCCTCCGAGTACTGTGTGTGAGTGGCTGATCCTTGCGGGTGCTGCTTTGCCTCGGTCTGTTTGTATAAGTAGATTTGGTACCCACATAATCGTTATAGCTTTATTTAAAAGAAGCTTTCTACCATCATTCAGAAAAGCCTATACCGTGCAATGCTTACGCGTGAACCCTAGAGCCACGGCAAAGACAAATTAGTATTTTCTAAATACTTAGTATAATTAAAAGCTTTTCATTTTAACTAATCACATGTAAAACTGCATTGCAGAGTCAAGGTTGTGGTTGTGAGTAATGATGAACTATAGCATCGCGAACGTACCTCAATAATAAATGTCCCTAGTTGGTATAACAGCTAATAGGTATTATCACGTATGATGTACGGATTCAATTAAGAAAGATTTTGGCTCGCATCTTTAATATAAGTCCAATCGTAATTTTCCAGTATCATTGTTGCAAAAATCCACATAAGTACAGTCGAGTTCATAAATATATTGGCACTGTCAAGGATTCAAAATATTGTGACATTGGAAGACTCAAAAAATTCTATAGAAATTATAGATCAAAAATATGGTTCAATAATATATGCATAAGGCAATAATATGTGATCACCCTTTTCAAAAATATATCTGAACTGTATTGGCTTTAAAAATATCTGAACAGGCTAAGCTCATAATTTTTTCTACATGCATGGGAAAGTCAATTATTTGCTCGAACGAATAAGATGTATGACAGTAGTTTCCATTGTATTCCTCGCGTTTGCTTTTTTAAGTTTTTAAAATGAGTATACCTATATATAAGTATTCATGTGTGCATACATATTTGTGAATCCTACACAGTGCAGATAATACGATCTTTAAGTTGTTCATATAATAATGTGGCTGTATATGTTACCGGCCAAACCCGATTTCAGGACAAACTAGTTTTGCCTAGGCTAAACTAGTTCTTCCTATACGCGATAGGATTAACTAGTATAGCCTAGTTCAAACTAATTTGTCCTGAACCCGATAGGATAGACCAGTTTAGGCTAGGCCAAACTAGTTGATCCTGATATAAATACGCACACCAGGATAAACTAATATGGCCTAGTCTTAACATTCTAATATATCTAGAAAGTCAAAATAAATAGATAAACTGAATAATTTTTTTTTTTTACTGTTTAGACTAGGCCATATTAGTTTATCCTAGAGTGTGCGTATTTATATCAGGATCAACTACTTTGGCCTAGCCTAAACTGGTCTATCCTATCGGGCTCAGGACAAATTAGTTTGAACTAGGCTATACTAGTTAATCCTATCGCGTATAGGAAGAACTAGTTTAGCCTAGGCAAAACTAGTTTGTCCTGAAATCGGGTTTGGCCGGTAACATATACATGTTACTGAGAAAAAACAGTCACATATGAATCTAAGTTGTCACTACAATTTAATGATGCTTCTTATAGTTGTCACAATATTATGAAGTTTTTTGACGTTCATATATTTTTGAAGCATATAAGTGCCAATATATTAATGAACTCGACTGTACCACTATGTTGACGAACCTATAATAACAATAATAATTAATGACCTAAGAAATTCAAACATTTCGAATGTTTGGCAATTTTGTAAGTTTGTTTATTATATTATTTAGGTACCTATAGGGAAAAATACGCAAATGTTTACCCATGGCTTAGAACAACCGCTCTTACTTGCCTAATTGTATGATAAGATACGGAATGGTGGACTTTAACTTATGATACGTTTAACGGCCTTGGCTTAATATAAAACTAATTGTACGACTATTAATTAGGTGGATAAAAGTCAATAATATTAGTATGTATTTTATGTAGAATATGCGGCTTTAAGCTGTGCAATACAACTAGTCAAAACACATTCCTAATAATTAGGTGCAACTTTTATCAGTCCTCTGTAACCCTTGTTGTTAAATAAATAATAGGAAGTACATACCTACCTACCAGACTAGGCGCTATTCGACGCTTGGATTTGTCGTTCTCATCGATCGCTATTTGGCCTTGACTGACCTACGAATAGGTTTATAAGTACCTACTCCAACATAAATGCTTATGAAACAAACATGTAGAAAGGGTAGCATTCATTTTACTCTACATACCTCAATAGCGTTTACTGATCCACTTTTGACCGTGTGACCCTACCTAATTAATATAAATTATTCCGTTACAATGAAAACGTACCTAGGTGGCGTTTTGGTAACCCAAATTTATTTGTGTATTGACCTTTTTAACATTCTTAAGCTAAGCTCTGGGGCATCGGTTGTAATAAGGAAAAAGTGAAGAGTCCATACCTCAAATTTATGAAAATGGTTTTAGCTTTGTATGAAGACTTTATAATCTAATTCACCAAATATCAGCCAACTATTTATCAAGGATAATAAAGTTGCCGTAACCCTGCGCTTATATTGTTACCACGTTGACAAATGTTTATACCAAACCTAATAAGGTTGTCCTCAGTCTACAAGAAGGTAGGTAGGTACTTACACCACACTATTACTAACTCTTTCTCTCTTTAGAAACCCTTACAATAGGTTTGTTTTGCGTAAGAAATTGCAAAATTTAAGGAAAAAAAACTGCGAAATAACTGTGATAATGGTGAATAATTCGCATAGTTTTATCTGTACAGTGTTAAAACCAATCAGATAATCTACCCTAGTAATAGAATTATAATAAGATAAATTCACTTAATCGCATTGCGGACTAGACGCTAATAGCAAAACGACGTATATTTATTCCACACTTTAGGAAATAAGTAGGTACATCATTAGATGCAAAACTTGTTGAGACCGCAGAATATGTAATAGTAGGTACTAACCTAAGGTTACTATCACCCGATTTAACACGCATGAAATCTCACATACCTGCCCAGTTACTATGTACTCTTGAAACAGGACAGTTTACGATGTGGAAGCGACGCCGCTACGTGCAGTGTAATGCGGTGTCTCGCTGCGTCTGTATCTATGGAGTAAATTACACTTTATAGTTGAAAAGGTGTTATTACGTTTCTGTAAAACTGCGCCATTTCATTTCGAAGAATTGAGTGAGAACACACGGTGCGGGCGGCAGTGACTTGGCGCAAAACATTCAGAGTTCCGCAGAAATGTCGCGGCAGCACTGCTACGCGGTAGCGGCAGGCAATGATGTGCAACATTCCTGCGTGCTGCCGAGATCGGAATTATACCCGTCTGTAACTAAAGGCTAAGCGGTCCTTCATGCTAAGGAACGTCTATGAATGGCTTTCGAAGTTGACTTATGATGTACCTAAAAGTACAAAATAGAGCATTTACAATAAATAATTCAATTAAGGCACATTTTATGTGACGAATAGATTAAAGTTTTACCGAAGGTGCGGTATGTCTTGCTTATAAGGTATCTTTATAATTAAGTCGTCACAGTCATATTAATATTGACCTAGTTATAAATAGTACCTATAATAATTATTACCGCAAATTAGGATTGGATTTTTTTTGTGCCTAGTTAAATTTATCATCTACCTATTCATTATTTTGATTTACTAATTACAACTACAGTGTAAAGTATTGAAACTAGTGTGACTAGTCCCTCTACCTTGTTTTTAACGAAGTAAAATTGTGTTTTGTATAGCCAACTATAAATATTAATTTAAAGGAAATGTATTGCTGAAATTAAACAATAAAATATAAATAAATAACAAAAGTGTTTTATTATTAATATAAATAACAGAAATATACAAATACTTAAATCAGTTATCATTATACTAAACATGCTTACTTACATTATTATATGAAGTGCATTTATTTAACTATGTATTATTAAGCTGCATTTGCTGTACAATTTTATCACAAGAACTAGAACAATTAGTATGAAAAACAATATGGTACAAGGCAGTGTAGCCCAATTCAAATAAAGTTAATTCATTTTTCATTTAGCTAAGACTACAACGCCTTATGATTGTAGTTCAGCGAGTAGTAAATACGGTGTTATTATCCGCGACTTCTTATACGCCTTATTAGCTTCTGCCCGCGACTTCATCCGGATCCCAAACAGAAGAATGGCTAAGTATATTGAATTATTATTTTTGATGTTATGTTATGCTGTTCCAGTCGAAACACACACAGCACACAGATCCCGAAAGTAGGAGTTTATTTAAAAGTAAACTTAAATGAAAAAGGCATCAAGTGACGTACCGGCTTAGGTCACACAAGTCCAAACTCAAGATTCGAAGGGTCAATAGGAAGAAGGTTCTTAAAAATCAGGTTGCGAGATTTAATAAATCTTTTAAATGGCTCTATGATCGAGACTGGGTGCCTGATGGTAGATGCTATCGAGATCAAGCAACGTTATGTAGTATAAAAAGAGCACCACTTCTACCAAGGCGGTCATTTATGTTAGGCACTCACTTCTGGTATAATCATGTGAGATTCATGTTTCGCACTAACTCATTTACATCAGTATGGTAACGAGCTCAAGAGAGATTCAAGTTGCGCCTACTTTAGGTACTAGTACCGTCTATCTATATCCATCACACACTAACGCGTTCACACAAAAAGTTGTATCCCAACCCGAAAAATAAAACTGCTGATTAACAAATGAACTTAAACGCAAATATAAAATCTATTAACAGTGCATGACAAAAGCAAATACATAATACTTTAACCATGGGGACGAATAATTATTTTAATGCTATTCAACCGTTGAGGTTTTACGATTATTTTTGTAGGTATTTTTATTGAATACCAATATAGTAATAATAACTGAGTTAATAAAAGGTTAATAAATTGCAATGAAAGTAAATAATCAATTAAATTGGAAAATAATTTCATCATGAACAAGATAACAATAAAAATTAGGGTATATCTAAACAAGATAATTCAAATCATAAAATGTAAGGTTACATTACAAGTAAACAGTTAAGCATCCATCCCGTAAAATTGGTATCTAGGTAAGCAAAACGCGTGGTTGCTCAGACACCAAATATGGTGTCTGACCGGGACGTAATCCGAATAAACTAATATTATCTACACTTAGAAAAACTCGATACATCCACACCAGTGTTTATGTTAATAAGTATTTATAAATTCTAATTGGCATTAACGGATAACCAAACATTTTCTATTGTTTAAATACTTCTCATTTGATCATTCATAGTAGATAACACAAAGTATTCTAACTAGGTAAAAGGTGTTGTCATCGAATTCACTAAATCTTAATACAATATTCATTTAAAAAGTGCTCATTGTTATAAAGCGGTTTTGATATCAAGTTAGCAATTAAACGTAACGAGTCGTAGGTAATAAGGGAATAATAAATAACTTTTAAATCGGGTTGTATTGCACTGCTATTTTATAAGCTATATGTAACAATGTTAAATTATTATCTAAGTAAGTAGGTACCTTTATGGTTTGATTTTTCTAATAAATTTAGAACGTAGTCACGGGCCACGCATAATCAATCCAATGACCATCATTTCGTCTGTAGGTAACATAAGATTATTAATTTCAGTTAAAGTATTTCCACTGAAATAAAATTTGCATAATTAAATAAAAACATAATTTCAATGCTTAGCTGGTATAAACAGAATTGTTTTATTTAAGTAAAATTATTTTTCCTTTCAATAACTATATATTGGTAAAAGAAAAACACGATCTGCTCTTGGCTATGTGAACCGAGCCCTAAATACTTGTGCACATTTAGGTGAGTGCGCTTTCGGGAGACGCAAAATTATAATTTTTTGTTTTTTGCTCATCACTGCAATTAGGCCGCCTAACAAATGTGTTTTAATTGATAGTATGTCATAATTATCTCAAATTTAGGTATATATATAAACTACGAACTACATAAAAATAATTGGAGATAGCTATGTTGCGAAATTAAAGATATCTATGAGATACTATCTGTTTCAGTCGTCTTAGTCACCGCATATTCAATTATTCAGTCATTGCTTTCCCAAAGTGTTGCTGAGCTGTGATGAGCAAATACAACAAAAAAAAACTGAATTTCGTGCCATTCGACGGCGCATTCCCCTTAATACTCCAATTAGATAAGATTATATTTAATTATGTATAATCGATATCTAGCGGGTACACGGCCACGAGTAGACCATGTTTTTCCCTAACCCTAAGGTACCTATCCTTAATCAAATGTGATTTTAACAGACTTATATAAATGTCGTAGATACAATTTTATGCACAAGCACCAGCAATCTCAACACAATTTGATTCGTGATCGTGATATAATCCAATCCAAGACACTGTTTGTAAAAGTATCTCGTGAAATATAAAATAAATACCATATTTAAAAATTGTCTTTATCTTAAATTACACGGGATAGATCTTGCATCGAGCGTGGCATACGTTTTTATAGCATCGAACGCGGCATAAGTTTTTGTAGATTCGTATGCGACATACATTTTTTAGCTTCGAAGTTTGATTGCGACGTACTTAGAGCTTTGAACATTACTTAGTTTTTGAGCTTCGTACGGGACTTAACTTTTTGAGCTTTGAAGTTCGCTTACGACGTACTTGTAGCTTTGAACGATACAAAGTTTTAGAGCTTTAAACGCGACATAAATGTTTAGCTTTGGATTTCGATTGCGAGATATTTGTATCCTTGAACGCTACTACGTTTTTGAGCTTCTTATGCGACATAAGTTTTTTAGCTTCAAAGTTTAATTGCGACGTATTTGTAGCTTTAAACGATATTAAGTTTTGAGTTTCGTATGCGACATACGTTTTTAGCTTCGAAGTTCAATTGCGACGCATTTGTAGCTTTGAAAGATAATAAAGTTTTGAGTTTCGTACGCGACGTAAGTTTTTTTAGCTCTAAGTTCGATTGCGACGCATTTTGCAGCTTTGAACGATACTAAGTTTTTGAGCTTCATATGCTACATACGTTTGTTAGCCTCGAAGTTTAATTGCGATGTATTTGTAGCTTTGAACTTTACTACATTTTTGAGCTTTGAATACGATATATTTTAGTACTTTCGAGCGCGACATTTTTTTATTTACACTTCTATTAAAATCACATTTTGTTTAAATACCCATAGATTTGATATTGCATATTTATTTCTCATATTTTAACAACCAGTAATAACGTAGTTATGGTTCAATCTAGTCTTGGTTGACAGTGCTCAGCGTACGAAAAGAAAGCATTATATAGTAGGTATATACACATTTAGATACACACTCATATTATAATCCAGATGTTATTTTGAATTATTCCTGTAGTCGGTAGAAAAAAATGGTAAATCATAAGGTATTCCACTGATCTAGATTTTAATACTGGAATAGGAACTCAATAAATATACACTTCAAAGTCGTACTGGTTAGTTACGTGAATTATGACTAAGCACAATAATTGAGTGAAGCAAGTTGCCTCAACAGACTAGTGCAATGTCCAGACAATAAATAGTCATGAATATTTAGAGCCATGAAGACTATTAAAAAAATATAACATGAACACGAAATACCCCAAATTTACCACTTAAAATTTTCTACAATAACAAATATTACTATTAAATTAATAAAAGCCTCATAACAGTAACTTATATCACATTATTGCATTTTGACTAGAAACTGTTAACTTTCTAGACATCTCATTTACTATCAGCCATCTACTGGTGGACCCAAGTATACCATGGACACTTCAGTATTACCATACACAGCTGAAACTGTTGGATACAGTTTTTTATTTGGAAGGCCTGTAAGAAAACATATTAATTTTATTTATATTAAGACTACTTTATTTAAATGGTTTTAAATGCATTATATAGATTGGCATATTGAGTATGCCAGGATCGTAGCAAATGGAAATCCGTGGTCTCTGCCTACCCCTCAGGGAAACAGGCGTGACTTTATGTATGTATGTATGTATATAGATTGACTGTGCAGCAATTAATGAAAGCTATGCCTATTCAATTTTGAAAGATTTTATCACAGTTCTTTATAAACAATTTTATAGGTGTTATTTAAATAAGGTTCTAAGGGGGAGGCTTTTGTATAACAGTGGACACCTTCTGGCTGATGATGATGATGACTTAAATATTTGTATTTTATTTTGAATTATTTAGCAATAACAGTCAAATTACCTCGGAATGCAACTCCTAAAAATTCATAATTTCTTTCAAATGATAAGGTGTTGTCCTCACAATCTAGAATAACTCTAATGCGCTCCCCAACCTGAAACAAAACAATATTTTAATATGTTTTTAAGACTATAAACTTAAATGAGATGCAGCTGAGACCAACTGGTTACTGGATAAGATTACTATTAAAATATAGGTACAATATATAACTAGGTAGCAAATGATACAGCTATAACTAACTTACTTGTTTAAATGGATAGCAGAATGTATAAATGACACATACTTTTCAACAAAAAAAGTTGGCAGAAATAAATGTGTAAATTGATATTGATCAAATGTTAAGTTGTTAGTGTTTTCAATAACAAATTATTGTTGAAAATTGGACTTGAATACAAAAATAATTGAATCATTACATAGTGATAAAACATCTTACCTGGTATTTTGGGCAATTATTTAACAGAGGATAATGTCCTTGTGTATCTCCATTATGTAACAAATGATTATCAACTAAATTCCATCCCCAACTCTGTTCATCAGACCCTAACAGTCCAACATATCCATGACACTGCAAGGGTGCATCTTTAGTTGATATACCTACTACAGCTACTGTACCTAAAGGCCCTTCCCATATCACTTCCCAAGCATGTCTTCCATGATAAAATCCAACTTTCCCTCTGCATGCATCAGTACTTTGTGCTACAGGATTCCTGTGAACCATAACATCATAATACAGAAGTGTGTCTATGAATGTGAGAAATATTAAAAATACTAATCATAATTTCACACCTGTGTAATGTAAATCCATTTGGTTTAACATATATGTTTCTTGAACAGTCGTGTGGATTCCATGCATGGAAAAAGGCTCTCAGTTTAGATTTGTATGAAGTAACAGTCGAAAGTAAATCGGATTTCATAACTTCTTCCACTAATCTTTTAATACAATGGAGTCGCCAAACATCGTTATTTTCGTCACTGATAATTCTATACCAACTTTTACATACTAATGCACAATTTCGGAGATCTTTTAAACAGAGATACGAAAATATATTCTCTAAAATGTGATCTGGAACAACCTCTGCAATTGCATAGTCATCATACATGTCGAATTCATGCATTTTTATCTATAAATAGGAAAACAATATTAGACTACATGTAAAGTCATATTATATGTTATTGAGGAAGCAACTGATATATTGATATTTATTTAAAACTGTACACTGCTGCAGTAGCTAAACCCAAACGTAAACATTATGTCAAAGTCAAGTCAATAATGTCAGTGCGTCAGTCAGATGTAATTTATATCATAGAGCAGGCTTTTTGGCTTTTTAGTTTATGATAAGATTATATAGCATATCCATGGCATAGCATATAATATCATTGCATAGCATAGGTTTTTGATTATTTTGTTGAATCTCTTTTTTATAACAACACATTTTATTGCATAGTTCACAATTGTTCAAGGATACTACGAACATACATTCTTTATTAGAACCATGGTTGAAAGTTAATTATAATTATCCATGCCTGTGATATTATCAATATTATTTACTATGTGTACCGGTTTAACTCACGTGTATCGTTAGGATATATAGATTATAGCCTGTTATTATAGTAAAATATTATGGCCTATGGCTGTGATCTCATCCTGTGATTATTAATGATTAATGATAAGTAATATATTCTTTATCCTTATCATGTCCTTGTCCGATTTTTCTATAAAACCGTCTAACGTCAAATTATGTCAATGACTTTCCTCTATTACATGCGTCTAATAATCTATTGTTGTTCTGATACAAATGCTTGCAAGCGGTTTTTAATGATTATTGAAATCGTATCGTTGTTCTATTATAACTATATTCTATTTATATCGGTCGGGACACACTACTTACATTTTGGGACGAAACCTACAGGAAGAAATACACGGAATTTTCTTTCTAAATATTATTGCACAGAATAATTTAAAATGCCTGGGGTTGATACAGCACTGAGTGATGAAGATTATATTATAGCGAAAGCTAAAGATGCACAAAAGTACAATATTCACTCTGCAAAAGCATGGATGCTGACCGCAAAGACATTATTCCCTACAAACTTTAAAATTCAATTTGAAGCATACTTAATGGAGAAGCAATCAGGAAATGTTCAAGAAGCTGCTGAATGTTTTAGTTCCTTAATGAAATCAAGACAGAACTTACCATCTTTATTGCCAGAAATATCAGCAATTGCGAATGCTCTGAGATCCCCTGAAGGTAGTTTTCTAAGCCAAATGTTTGACAACATTTGTCCAGATATACAATTGACAATACTAAAAACAAGTGTCGAAAATAGTGATGATACTATGGAACACTGTCGTTTATTAGTATTGTTGTTAAAAAAATTTCCTCAACTAGGTGTAGACAGTCTAGTGAAAACTTTAATCAATGCAGAAAAGTTCTTTTATGATAATCGCTATGCCCGTCTGTTGGTGGTAGAGACATTGCCCCTTCTAAGCTCACTAGAATCTCCCAGGTTATTACAACGACTAGTTATCAAGGCAATTGACTTTTATAATTCTTATGTATATGATGAAAATGAGCATGATATCACAGACCCATGGCAAAGACTTTATGGAGTGTTAGATTTGATGGGGAGACAATTGGGATGGGATTCATTTTTTGTCAATTATAGTAACAGTCTTAATAAAGAAACATATTTTCAAAAGTTATTGACATTGAGAAATAGTGATGACTGCCGCCAGTTGCTATACTGTGGTACAACTTTTTTCTTAAGATCTCTTTATGAGCAGAAGTCATTGAAAGGTAACCATATTCTTGTGGAAGCATTGTCAGATCCAGAAATATCACCATCCAAAAGGAGGAAAGGTGATTTAGAGGTAACTGGCATTTCAGCACATCAGTTCCAGGCGGCTGCTAATTGTTGGGAGTTATTGCATAGCAATGAACACATATCAAGAGAATTCACAAAATTGGCTAATCAAATACAGGTCAAGCCATGGTCTGATGGATTTGCTAATGAATTTGCACTGTACCGGGGAAAGTATGAAGAAGCTATGCCTGACGCTGCTGTAACTAGTTTGACAGCTAGCATAGTCAGAGTGTCTATTAATTACTTCCAGAAAAACTATACAGCTTGTATTGAGAACATTCTTACTGCTCTGCCGCAGTTACCTAATGTAGAAGGTGTTTTAGAACCTGAATTAATTGTAGGTGGAAAACATAGGCATTTACATTTTTTGCCCCTCACAAAAGTCGCCATTATGCATTACTTTTGCACTCTGCTTATTAGAATACTATTAAATACAGGAAATAACACTGATGTGACTTATGGTCATATGCTTGTGTTGATGCAACTTGGTTGGCCGCAAGAAGAAGCAATATTCATTCACATACTAGATGTCATAAGACAAAAAGGTGTGTTTCATTATCATCCCTTCTCTACTTATATTATTCATATTGATATTTTGGAAGAACTTAGTTTTATTTGGAATGAACAAGGAAACAATGTTGTGCTGGACATTATACCAAATTCTCAGCAGCATTTAGGACAAAGGAGAATTGGCACTCGAGGTGCTGATAAAGGTGTAAAAGAAGATTTTAAACAAGCAATGAAAGCTCAAGTAGCCAGGAGTAATGAATCTATATTGAATTTAATGACACAGTTTATCACTTCAGAAAGGTCATACTTTTTACAGATACTAGTATAAGCTCAAAAAGCAGTTAATTAATTATTATTTCTTAGTTGTATAAAATGGGCATGTAAATAGAACACTATAAGTAGTACTAATGATCTATTTTTAATAAAAAAAATATTAATCTTAGTAAGGTTTATATTTATTTTTGACAATAACATTTTGTGCATAATAATTAAATATATGGTATTTAAGAACTACCTTCATAGGAACCTACTGCAAGTAACAGATTACGTCGTGTGAAATGTAATCCCTTTATAGGTGAATTTTTAGTTGCAAATGAACGCAACAAAAATTTATCTTCCTTCTGTACTGTTGCACTAGCAGCTACTTCTTCGCCGTTGGCTTCCTCTGTTATAGTGTTAAAATCCCATAACATTATATTGCAATCCAAGGACCCTAAAAAACAGAAATTAAAAAATTATTGTGACTATCTATTTTATTTACTATATATTCCGGTTATACTCACGGGTGTATTCGGGAATGCCCGACTAGTTTGGGACTCGACCGGAGCCCTTATTCATGAGCTGGTTACGCGGCAGAGTCGCGAGCCGAACTCTAGCGAGTATACCCGGAATATATAGTAAATAATATGGATAACACTCACGAAAGTGACTATCTATTTGTTACGGCCAGAAGTAAGTAGGTAATTGTGTAATTTAACATTACTGAAAAATTAAATACCTGACGATAATATAGTGCCGTCGCGACTGAATGCTAATGCATGTATAGGTGCAGTATGCAATGCAGGCAGCAG
The DNA here is from genome assembly GCA_946251915.1 of Abrostola triplasia. Classification (NCBI taxonomy): domain Eukaryota; kingdom Metazoa; phylum Arthropoda; class Insecta; order Lepidoptera; family Noctuidae; genus Abrostola; species Abrostola triplasia. The sequence goes on from OX276423.1 coordinate 7,317,816, forward strand.
AGCAGCTGGGGATCCCGTAGAAATGTCCCAGACTATGAGCTCTCCATTTCCACCTGATGCTAGCCACCTTCCGCAAACCGAAAATGCTATCGTAAATATTGAAGACTGAAAAGACAAATAATCTCTATATAATGTCAGGAAAACGGTGACAATAACAGTATTGGTTATGCATGTCTAATTCTTAGTTTTGTAAAGCAATATAATAATTTATAGGCCTAAAATACCTTATGTCCAGTCATAATTCGGACTTGTGTCCCTGTCAAACAGTCCCACAAGCGGACTGTTCTGTCACTAGAGCCTGTGGCTACATAATTCGAGTTAGGATGAAATTGAACACACTGAAATAAAATATTACAATTGTATATTTATGATATTTTCTAACATAAAAATAATTATAGTATCAGAGATCGGAAAAACATACGTCGACGTCAGATAAATGTCCTGCAAATATTCTGAGGGGTTGATGGTGGTCAGTAGCCCATAACCTAGCAGTACGGTCGTGGCCGGCAGTCGCAAAGTAGTGGCCGTGCGGGGACCAGCGCACGTCCCACACTGACCACACATGTCCGCGGAACACTACTAGACACGTCCAGCACTGAAGAGACCATAGTCTCACTGAAACAAATAATTTTAAAAATAATGATTAATTATGTGGTACTGGGCCAATACTCAGCAGGAGCTGATAGTGTAGAGGTTTGTTCACTGTATAGTTGTCTTAACTATTTTACGTACCAGTAGAATCCTCAGAAGATGATAGAAGCATTGTTTTAAAAGGATCAAATGCGACCTTGTAAACTGGCCCAGAATGACCAAACAGCGTGCGGCACGTGTCTCTATCTTTTTCTTCCATCATTCTGACAAGGACGTCGCCTGAAAAAAAAAGTAATAGTTATGATTTAGGTAAAAAGTATAATTTTTGGCAACCTTACGAGACAATTAATATACCTGCTTCTCTGTCAATGTCTTGTAATTTTTCAGCCGATTTCATTCCACGTAATTTTACTGGAGTCAATGTCCACACCTGAAAATTAAGAATTGGTTGTAAAATAGTGTTCTTTCCAGACTTTTATATTATAACATAACATAACATCACGCCTGTATTCCCCGAAGGGGTAGGCAGAGGTGCACATATAGTACACCCACATTTCGCCAGTTATGTTTTAGGTCCCAATGTAATAGGGGGCGAGCCTATTGCCATGAACCGGGCACAAATCCAGACTCCGTGCTGCTACTGAGAATTACCTAATGGTTATATTATAAGCTTAGAAATATCCGCCTAAATTATTTTTCTTAAGCATTCGGTTTTTATAATCGTAATTTCACGATGGAAAAAAAGTAAGGAGGCCTTTACCCAGTAGTGGGACACTAGGCTAATTATAATAATAATTTTACCTTTATATTGGAGTTACTGAAGCCAACAGCCAGTAAGGTAGAGTCATCACAAATATCAGTACAAATAGCAGTATGGCCACTATTTAGCAATGTATAGAAACAGATTGATGGCAGACTATCTGGTCCCAGTTGGATCCGTTTTGAGGCTTCTCGCAGTGCTTTACCTTTTTCTATTTTATCAGTTTCTTTTCTAAAAATCGAAACAATAAACATAATTATGTTGCTATTAAGTATGTATTATGTATATTATAAAACATAACAACGTGTTTGGATACATAAATAGTGTATACCTCAAACTACCCTACTATGATCCTTTTTTATTCTGGTATATGATATTGTTCAGCAAAAAGGGGGATGGAGCTACGTGGCTACTGCGTAGAGCAGTTGATCTGCGAAGTTAAGCCTTGCTTGCCGCGGTCAGTCTTGTGTTGGGTGGGTGGCTGTTTTCACATTTAGGGACCCCTCTATGCTTTGGAAGGCCCGTAAAGCCGATGAGAGTTAGGGAATAGGGAGAGCACCTGTGTTTGCATGTATACTTGTGCACTATAATATCTTCTGCATACTTGGCTAGTCTTAGATGAGATAGGATGCCATGACCGTAATTGGATCGGGAGAATATTATTAGCAAGATTAACAATAACAGTTATCAATTTAGTTAACTCTGTACTCAATTTTGATATCTACACAGACTTGCAGGCAGATGTTAATTAAAATATTGAATAGATAAACTTACAACTCTGGTAGAGGAATTCTGTCATTTGGTGGGGCATTAGGGTCAGACTTGGGTTTTTTCATAAAAATATGTTCTTTCTTGGCTTTTTTCTTTTTTGGTTTATCAGGCGTTTCTTCAACTTCTTCTTCATCTTCTACTGGTGCCGGAAGTACTTGTATATCAGGCTCTTTCAGCAGTCCATAGTAAACCTTAGTGCGATTTTCTGCAATTTAATGTGATTGTTTTTAAGTAGATATCATTACATATATTTATATAAAAATACACATGGCAACGGAGATGGGTTTGCAGGGCACACCAGCAGAGCATTGGTGAGCATAATATCAATTGTGGTATCACTTCACTTATCTATAATTAAGTTGTGAGAGTTATTGATTATAAATAAGTGAAGTAATGCAATGTTCTGTATAAGAAGAACCCTTTGCCCTATAGTGGGACAGTTATAGCCTAGTTAGTATGTAGTCAATCTTAAAATAATTAAGAGTTTATAATGAGCTATTTATACCATTTCTAGTGGCCTCTCCAAGAACTCCTCCAGCAGTGGCTCGTACCTGGGCCTGTGTCCTTCCAGGGCCGTCATGCACATCAACTTGTATGTGGTTGTTTATGATGTTTATTATAACTGTTGAGCTCTTTTGCTCTTGCAAAAAGCGTTTTAGTTGTGATGATGCATCCCTTGATAACTGCACAACAAACTTGTTGGTACTAAAATTTGGATGACATTATTAGACATCTTGATTAATAAATATTTATTATAATACTATGTCACTCGCTAACATATAATCCTAAATTGTGCTTATATACCTGTATATTTCAGCCAACTCATTTCCTTTGATTTGGTCTTTATGTTTTACTGCTGACAGTCGTTTCAGGTCTTCCTGGCAATAATCTTCTTGTTCGGCTCCAAATTTCTCCAAGAAGTTGACAGCATGTTCATTATGGTCATACAATACTAATGCCAAATACATATGAACAAACACAGGATACAAAAGTGTAGATAATTCATGCTAAAACAAACAGGTAAGTCAAAGTAGATACATTTAATACTATTATTAGAAAAATATCTAACTATAGTTAATAATATTATTCACCTTATAAATATCTAACGAGTTTTCGACAAACTTTTTCAGGTTATCATATGCAAATTCGTAGCTGTATGGATCACTTTCAGTATGATGTGAAGTAAGAATGCTTGCTAACTCAACCTCTGGAAGATCCAAGTTTTCGTATTCCACATCACCTAAGCTGGCTTCTTTTCTTAATATATCTTCAGTACCCTAAAAATGGCAAATAACAATGGTTAAAATATATCTGAAATAATTATCCTATTTTCTAATGTGCAATTTTCTAAAAATGATTACCTTAAGATTATATTTTCTTAGAAGCTGCAGAACAGCTAAAAGTGGAGTATTTTTTTCCCCCATTTTAATGTATGTTTACTACTACTAAAACATAAGTATACTGTATGTATTTATTTGTTGTTTTAATTTTCTTGATTTATTTACTGACGCGTCGAAGTAGCGCCCAGGGGGGGGACAGTTGCATACATCAAGCTCTGTGACAAAGAAAGCAGCGCCATCTTTTTTTAAGGGCTGTGAAACATTTATTTAGGTTTGTTCTAGTTTGCGATAGGTGTCTCTGTGGTCTAATTTCAAAAATAAATTTAAATTTTTATAAAAAATAATTATACACTAATATCCATATAATCAACTTTGTAAGTAATCAACTATGATTATTATTAAAAATCTATTTTTTTGTGGATATTTCCGTCGTGAAGGTTTCAAAATAATAGCAACACTCGCTCTCGGGTGTGTGCTGGGCGCTGGCGTCAGTTCGTGTCACACATAAAAATGGTCGCCATAGCCTGCGTCTGCGCTTGCCTATGTTTTTAAATCCATTTTTACCCGACTTCCAAGAAGGGTTATGGTTTTCGCGCGTATTATGTTTTATGTTTTCTTGTACCGAATTATTTTGTTCTAATTTTCTTGATGTGATAACAAATGTTACACAATAATGTTAGAACAAAATAGTTCGGTACTGATAAAGGCAAGGCTCAATCGTATATTGGTTTTATATGTGTGCACAGGTCGTGTGTATGTGTGTGTGGGTCGTAGTTATGGTCAAGAAATGTAGGTGGCGCTTCAAACATGTCATGGCAAAAAGTCACACGAGAGGGCTCTCTTTACCCGTTACATTATTATACTCTTTGGTAGCGCCTATAGAATTTGACATTAGGAAAATAAATTCAGTTTGACATTGAGAGTTAGCCACAGAGTATTTTCAGATAGCTCTATAGTTTATGGGCTTATAAAGCAGGGTTGCCAGGGTTGTCTAAATAAATATTGGCAGGTAAGTAAGCACTGTACGGTTATCCGCATTGCGCCTGAACTGATTGACATGTGAAAGTGAACGCACGTAAGAACCTGCGTAACCCACCCACGTCCCACAAGCAGTTTCATTTAGCATTTCTCTCTCTAGCGGTGAATTCATGCGCGCAATAGCCCCCATTTACTGCACCACGTCTTTCATGTCCCCATAACACTATAATGACCAGGGCTTTCGAAACCTTTTTAAAATTGCAGCAATAATTGTAAACTGGAACATATATGTTGATAAATATTAACTGGATATTATTTATACAATGTATTATATTTATGTAATGCACTGGGGCCTGTGCTATAAACTCAACATAGTAAACACATCTGCCACTGGAACCGAGTAGATATTTTTATACAACCACCTAATGCATAAAACCGTGGGCATAAAACCGAAAACTCACTTCGTCACTGTGCGTGGTCAAAATTATGCATTTAATTTAACTGCTAACTTTCACTTACTAGGTACTAAATAATGTAACATTATTTTACACAAATTTAACTATGTTACTTTTTAGTTAATTAGTACACGCGCAAGTAGTAAATTTTACTGTAAGTGACTAAGTTTCAATGAACACCGCGCATTCTATACTGTGCAGTGTGCATAGCATACATTAATTTCGAAATCTAGCTTGAATAACAATAGAATTTTGTTAGACTGCCTTGTTGGTCTAGCGGTCACCAAACGCGACTGCTGAGCACGACGTCCTGGGTTCAAATCCCGGGTTGGGTAGTGTTATTGAGTTTTTTCACTAAGTCATTCTGAGTAGCAGCACGGAGTCTAGATATGTGCCCAGTTTATTTTGCCCAGTACATTGGAACTAAAAACATAACTGGCAAAATTTGGGTGTATTGATAGAGACGTGATGATATAATAGAGAAATTTATAAAGAACGCGAAAACTTGCTTTTTACTTCAACTAAAGCTCATTATCTAAACCTGAGATATTGCTCAGTTTTATGATTATTGGTCTGCTTTCAGAATTACGTGACTACAATTATATAAGTGTCGGAAGGGAAGATACCGGGATATATAGTAGATAATAGGGAAGATACCTACTTATTATCTTTATTATTTTTCACTACGTAATACGGTAAGTAATTGTATCTCTCGTAAGGGATTTGAACCCATAGCGGAAGGTTCTGAAAACCAAGTGACTACGCGAAACGTAGCATCACTGTAGCTAGAGTTACTCTCAGAACTAAATGTCTCTACCATTGCCCACAACTTCTAGAAACGAGACAAAACAAGTTGTAAACAAAAAAATCTATGATGCTGTTTTGACTATATTGTCCAACTAGCTTAAGCCTGCGACTTCATCCCCGTGGATTTCGATTGAAAAATCTGTAAATCATAATTATGCTTTACGTAAAAATCTGTTATTTTTATTTAAGAAACAGACACTACAATTTTATTTATTTGTATAGATATTTAATTCATTGAAATAGGTACGAACGACGTTCCTTTTCCATATCAACCTTGGTGGTCACGTTATGAGGTAATTCATCTAATTTTAACTTAACTGTTTACTTACCGTAGCGTATCGTACCGTACCGTAGCAACATACCCGTGCCGCTACTTGTCTTAACAAAACGGTAGTTGATAGGTACCTAAGTACTTACCTACAATCTTCGCTAAGGGTCGAGGTGCTTCAGGCTGGTACCGTGGTTAATAGAATTTATTATTACATATTACGTAGTGCTAAGTTTGCATGGATTAGCTATGTAGGTAGATTTATTTCACGTAAATAATTATTTTATCAAAATCAACACAAAAGTAAGACTTTAAAATATTCCCTTTCTCTGCTATTGTTTGTTTTGTATAATAATATTAAAGCTCAACATTTTCTGAATTGAGTTCTTGCCTCGCCGGCTAACGGGCTAAGCATAGAACAGGCGCCCAAAGGCGAAATAATAATAAGACCGCAATGTCTTTGATGTATTATTTATGATTGGAACTTTAATAAAAACCGGAGGCTGTGACTTGCTAAGTAAGAACAATATAACATACCTACTACATTCATATGTGCATGTTATTTTTTATGGTCATGTTATTTCAAAACGATTCAATTCAGGCAAATAAATATTGCTTCAGGGAAATGAGGTATAGGTCTTTTAATTAAAATGTTAACTTTAGGGTTTCTTCATTTTATTGTTGTGTTTGATAAATGCTCAGAGTACCTAATGACTAAAGCATATAAATCGCCGAGGAAGAAGTGAAATTAGGCAAAAAGGTTACCAGTGTTATCTGTGGAGTAAGTGTCGCGTAGCAACGTTGTAGCTACGCCAGTAGCGTAACAGTACAAAGAGCCAAATTTTTGAATTTTTCGACCCTTGAGAATGTTGATGCAATTAGGATTTCTCTTGTGTCTTTGTTACAGTTCAAGTAAGGGACTTCTAATCTTAAGCTCGCGAACGCCAAGGTGAATAAATTATGTAGGGCATCGGGCCAAACAAAATAATTCAGCATAAACTTAAAGGAGGGAAGTACCTACCAAGTGATCGTAGGAAACATTTCAATATATTTAAGAAAACACCACACTGAGTAATGCCAATGAATAGTAGTATAATTCTATTAGGAATACAAACAAAAGCGTGACATAAAACAGATATTTATGCTATTACAAACTAAGGAACTTCTAATCGGTTAGTCCAGTAAAACTTACATGACAGAAGTATATCAAATATGAAACTACTATAGTAAAATTATAAAACATTATTGACATTGACAAAGTTTTCTAGTTGCTTAGAATTCTTTAAACACCACTATCGTGATTAATTAGGTTACGTTCGTCTTACAATGCTCGTCGGAATTTAAATAGGTAGTGTTCAAAGAATTTGAGTACATATTTATCTGACATGAGATTCATTCTAGATTTCTTTATAAAACTATGAGAAAATTCCTAAAAGCAATACTGTTACAAATGTATTGCTCGCCTATCGCCATGAATTTATGAAAATTGGTATCTAAATATTTTATATTGTTATAAAAACGATCAAATATTGAATCGAAGACAAGGATTCTGCTTAGCAATTTAATATGACGCCTATCATCAGGTATTTAATGAGATATGTCTCACGGATAATAATTAATCTTTCTCATTCTTTGAGAAAAACAAATAAAAATTACTAGCAAATACGCAAGGACATTAGCGTTAGTCTTCCTGTGAGGAATAATAAACACATCTTAAGATATATATGTATTGTAGTTCGTAACATTAATTGTTTAGACTTATACATCGTAGCAAACGTACACTAATTTATTTCTGAAACACGTCAGTCTTAAGATCCGTCTATTATTACCAGTGTCTTGACAAATATAACTATTTACATTACTAACTAATATTGCGTTAGGAGGTACAAATATTGAGATAATTAGTATCGCTCGCCTCATCATAATCTGGAATATTTATCCTAATTTATAATTGTTCTACTCTAGAGCGTAAAGGTTTGAAAAATCATTGATAGTTTAATTCGATTAATTGTTATCTTGACGCGGCGATACTCGATAAATTGGGTCAGTTCTAATATATTATCTAATACTACGATTAACTATTATTGGTCGTTGATAAGGTAAAGCTATTTATTTATGCAGTGCGTTTTCATCTCAACTTCAAATTTTATCTGTAGCGTCTGATTTTGTTTAACGTTTGAGCTATTGATCGTTTGTTTTTAAATTGACAGTAAATTTAATTGTATATGTTATGACCATTTATCTAAGCACCTGGTTCTATTTTTGAGATAGTACATTACAACAAACTGGAAAAGTTAAAATAAAAACACACTGTATTAATATTAATAAATTGTATAATTAGTATAATATTTATCATCGTGACTCGCGTCGTCTTCAGGGGTAATACCACTACTTATTTATTTAATTAATTATTTTTAATATCTTATTGCTAAACATCATACAACGCAATTTTATTGATTGAGTAAATAATCAATAGATATTTAAAAGCTTTAAGAATAGGTACAATAAATTTGTGTAAATACATTGAATAATGTACCTACTTACTATTAATTCTTTTAGACAAAATATTAAATCACATCTAATCGGACGATAACAATATTACAGGATAAAATTATAGGTCTAACTAATAATAATTAGACTAATTTATTAAAGCTTGATAACACAATATTATAATTATATTATTATAGATTGATAACCGCAGTTATTAAAAGAAGTTGGGAAAATTCCATTGAAATTAAGAAACTCAGTACATCGAACTCGGTGAAGTCAGCTCGTCAGCTGTGTTAGTGATGTCTGCTTTCAGAGGTTAGTAAACCTTGTAGGTATACCTACCTACATCAAAATATTATACAAATACAATAGAAACACGTGCTCTTTCAATACCTAACTGAATAGTTGCTGGTCATAAGAATATCCGTCCATGGGTAGAAATAGCTACCTAAGTATTTCTATTAACATTTTACCTGTTATAGAAAATCTCTCCTGTAGATATTCAATTTATTCGGAGTGGGAGAGTAGGTATATTTCATTGTCATCATAAGACTTAGCGGAGCACTATCCGTAGAAGTTCAAACTGATATCGACTTTTTAGTCGAGGATTCCGAAGAATAGATCGGAAAAGTGCAGTATCTTATAAATTGCAATAGGTAAGTTTTCGGAACGTCGGCGTCGTATCTATAAAGTTGAATAACCTGTCGCAATGTAAAGAAAGTTTACGAAAATCTAGAAATTAATTATTTATCTAGGTACATAATTATATTATATTAATTATTTTCTACTGAGCAAGATTTTTCTAAGTTGTCAGTTCACTCGGAATACCTACAGCTAGTAAAATAAATAAAGCGTGTAAAAAGAGGTCCATCATTTGATTTTTTCCGCATCAGTATTTAATGATAAATCTTGTAAATTGGCAAGAAAGCTAATATATTTGCTAAACCTAACCTTGTTTAAGTGCCGTCCTTCAAGCAATATGTTTAGGAACCGATTAAATAGTAGGTAAATAATGCGTGGGTATTGTTGTGTATGGCCCGAGGTTGAAGTGAGATAGATGACTATTATTTATTACAACCTAGGTCGCAGCTAATGGACAATCGAACCGTCAGAGACCCTCAGCCTAGTGCTATTGTTAGAAAACGTAAAAGTAATTATTTGTTTACATTGGTAGACATTCTTTATAAAACACAAATAAAAAAATTGGGTTATTTGCCACCTATATTTAAAAAAATGCTTTATTATATTTAGATAGTATTCCGAAACTGGAATAAGTAAGTATAAGCTGATTATAACTATCTCCAAACTATTTATATTGCAACGCACATACATGGGATACCTACATACTTTATTAGTCTTCCTCTTGAGTAGGTCCTTATTTTCCATTCATCATTCTGAGCATAAAAATTATCAAAATTATAAAGGAGTTACGATGGAGCTATCTTGTGCCACCGAGTTCGATGGTGAGAATAACTAAATCGTTTTAAATCTAACGATTCGAAATTAATACAAAATAACAACTGCGTTTTCAGTTACGACTTAAAGGTCTTGACTAGAACAATTGTGAGCATCGTAGACCTTCGGCGGGACGTCCTCGTACGGCGCGACCTGTGCTGAGGCGAGCTCGCGGGCGACGCGCTCCGCCGCTCCCATTACTCGCAGCAGGTTCAGTCCCGCTAACTTTCGAAGTTCTTCTATACTCCACCCTTCCTCCATTAATTCCGCGAATAGCAGCGGGTACGAGGAGACGTCCTCTAGTCCTTGTGGGGTACTGTACAAATAACCATTGTTCATAAGATTTATGTGAGCCACGCGCATGACATGCCCTACATATATTGCGGTTCATTTGTATAAAATGTTCCGTGTACGATATTATTTTAAGTGAAAGTAGAATGAGATTTTGCATTTACAAAAGCGTTTTTAAAGCGTATTTAAAGATTTGTAGAATTATTACGAAACCATTAAAGTCTTGTTCATAGCTTTATCCGGGTGGCGTTTGGGATGGAGTAAAAATATTTATTGCCTCAGTGCAATAAATTTCAAACGCGATTCAAGTACTGCGCTATAAAACATCCAAAATCCTCGTAAATATTTATCCAGTGGTACCTATGCAATTAAAGTTGTTTAACTAATTGTGTTTGTTAATTGGGAGGTCCTAATTTCATTATTTTTCCTATAAAATGTATCTAATAGGTATAGATATGAAAACAGTATGCAGTATGTACTCACTAATTAATGCCGTCGTAGCCGGCGCCGAGGCCTACACTGTCCACACCGGCTACATCCCTTATATGATTAATGTGTGCTGTAAGAACATAGAACGTCGGTTAATTAATGGCCTGCAGATAAAACCCGATTATCACGATTGTGGTTCCTCCATTGTTTTAAATTGTTTATTTTTTCAGCTACGTTTCATGCTTGGTAAACATTACTTTTAAACCATAGATCTTTAAAAAATAATTTATTTTACACTTATTTTGACCTGACTGTCAGGTTACCAATATCCGTTCATAAATTGTGTAATTTTAAAAATATAGAGCTTTCTAAAAAGAATTGTGGCTCAACTATATTTGCGTCTTAAAATGACTACTTACCAATCGCATCTTGAACGGTGGCGGTATCTTTACACGTAAGGAATGACGTGTAAAAGTTGACCATTATGAGGCCCTTGTTAGCGGCAAGCAGGCGCAGTACGGTGTCGGGTACGTTCCGAGTCACATTACACAGCGCACGCGCAGACGAGTGGGAGAACAGCACGGGCGCGCGAGACACCGCCAGCGCATCGCGCATGGTGCGCTCCGATACATGGGACAGGTCCACCAACATGCCCAGACGATTCATTTCCTTCACCACAATCTGCCCGAGCAGCAAAAACATTTGTAAACACGTTACGAAGAGGTAACGAAAAAATTCAAATGATCTGAGTATGGTTTTCAGACAAGATTGTTTAACACTATTCACCCGATTGCACAAAGTACAAAAACTATTAAAAAACTCCAATTAATGCTATTGAAATAAACCGCAAATACAGAACCGGCTGGTTATGGCCGTTTGCATATTTATCATAAAGTACGTCCTCTATTGTTCCAACCGCTTTTGAAGTTCGTATAGAGTATAGAGTTTGCGTTGCTTTAAATTAATTGCTAACTTCTTGGATCCTTTGTGGTTGTGAATTCATTACGCTGGTCGTCATATTCTGAAAGCGACATATTGTAGTAAGTACCTAATTAGTCATTCATTCTATACCAACAGCCTTTTTTAGTGTTACGTTTTTACCCAAAATCTAGGTATTTTATTTCATGTTGACTGAATATAAACTTCCACAAGGAAATCAAAACATTATCAGACGGCTGGCGCGATGCGCCCACCCGATTGAGCAAAGTGATATCCGTCTGCGTCAGTAGGAGCCGGTGGATTTGACTTATTCAATTGCATCTGAATATATAACGGTTAGGTTAGAAGAAACATCAGTTAGTGAAAAATTTTAAATTGTAGCAGCGATGCTGAACGATAGGCCGAATAGCAACTAGGGACGGCTGCGCTAAAACAAAAGGCTCTATTAAGACAATAAGGAAAAGTGCCGCTTGCGGGAAGTCTTGCGTTTTGTGACAAATTAGTAAATACTTGTATTTTTTAAACTGCTTCTTGTACTCATAAAAAAACAACTGTGTATGAGTGTATGTAGAGGGTTTTCACGTGCGAGGCAGTCGACGTTGCACGCAGTCTGCAGTTTAAACAAAAGAAAATATTTCGAAAAGTATCGTTGCAGGTAAACAAAGAACTGCTTTCGCGAGCAGCCCGAGTTCATACAAAGAGAAATATTGCGGAGCGCCAGGATGTTTATGATTATGGCACACTCACTCTACTCGACGTCTCAATCTTTACGGTTGCGTTCTGACTACTTAGCTACGTGTATTTTAATATTCCTTCGTACATATACATTCAGTCAAAAAAGTATCGGGAATGGATGATTTGTTTATGGTTCCAAATTCAAATTTTTGTTTTTTTGTAGTTGTTAGATTGGCACAACTGTTTTCCATTTTGGCGCGGAGTTTGAGTTGCATCTGTTATTTATATTAAATACAGTGCTGGTTTTAGTAATATCATATATAGTGTGTTTTGCGAATTTCATAATGGACAAAAATATCGAACAAACAGTTTGTCTTAAATTTTGCATCGCCAATAGAATTTCATGTTCGGAGTCACTGAAAATGTTACAGAAGGCTTACGGTGAATCGACTTTATCAAAAACTCGTGCTTATGAGTGGTTCAAAGCGTTCAAAAGCGGTCGAGATGTGATGGAAGATTTGCCTCGCTCTGGTAGGCCGTCAACGTCTGCAACTGAAGTTAACATCTGTTGTGCACTCTGAATTCTTACCGGAAGGTCTAACGGTAAATAAAGAATATTATTTGAGCGTTATGCGGCGTTTAAGAGAGCAAACTCGACGAAAAAGGCCAGATTTGTGGAAAGAAAATTCTTGGATTTTGCACCACGACAATGCGCCTTCGCACAAGGCTATCATTGTGAACGAATTTTTGACCAAACACTCAACAAATACCATCCAGCAACCACCATATTCACCAGATATGGCTCCTGCTGACTTTTTTCTTTTTCCTAAACTCAAATTACCACTTCGTGGCACCTGTTTTCAATCGATAGAAGTCATAAAGGAGAATTCGCAGCTAGAACTGAACTCAATTCCGAAAGCAGCGTTTAAAAAATGTTTTGATGAATGGATTATTCGTTGGCGCAAGTGTATCGTTTCCAAAGGAGCATACTTTGAACATGATAAAATAAATTTGGATGAATAACAGACATTTTGTGTATTATTGATCTTTTCCCGGTACTTTCTTGACAGAGTAGTATTGCAAGATTGCTCTTTAAGAGCACACATGCTACGCTTCCAGTATGTAGATGTGTTTAAAAAATTACTTTGTACGGACATTTTAAGTTATGTCAGCCAGTTACAAATTCATAATAAGAGCGACGAGACAATATAGGTACATAAGACAATTAATTATTAATTCCTAACGAGCAGTCATTGTGTAGTCTGCATTAAAGAGGATTATAACTTCATCTAATCTTAAGAGATTTGGAAAGAAATAAGTCAAGATATCCCGCTGTTTTAACCCGTAAGGATAATTAAAGTTTTATGTTTTACTTTGTTCTGATTTGTATTTTATTTATAAAACGTGTCGAATGCCTAATTATTTTTATGAAATTGCAAAATATAAAACAGTAAAATTATTTAAATTATGTACTTAGATATATGTATTAATATTAATAATACATATAATACATCCAATACCTTTACATTATACCGGAATTACATAATCTAGTTTATATAGATATATGAACACACAACATATTGATTATTTTGTTTTCCTAAGAGGCAAAGTAATTACTGTAGCTCAGTGAGTAACGACCACCGCACATTCTCAATTAGCGCAGTATTGTGGCGTTTAATGTAACAGAACTTACCTTTCCGAATGGCGTGAGGCCTCCTCGCGGCGAGGGTTCGGGCTTATCTGCGGATGCACATTCGGCCCACGGAGTGTCGCAAGTGGAAGTTAGCGTCAGGTACCGAACTCCGACCTGGTACAATGTCCTTAAGACGCCCAGGGAGCCGCCGATAGCATGACCTCCTTCTACACCCACTAATGAACATAGCCGGTGGTTTGCGTGCGCGGAAACTATATCTGAGACAATAACATTGAAATTAGAACACAAGAACTAAATACATGAACACATCAATACACATTACAACTGATCGGTTTCAGAATATTTGAATGATTATTTTATATAAATTAATAACTTGAGTTTAGGAGCAGATTTCAAATATGTTATACCGCTATTCATTACAAAATATCTGTAAACCAGTAATAGGTAACTACACGAAAATGTAAGAAATCAATGTATAAGATAATAATATATTAGGGGTACGTTGTTTGTTCCCCTCGGGACGTGAGGGCCGCCGGAGAGTTCCTTTGAAGGTCCGCAACCACTCCGCGTGTGCTGGAGGCGGCTCGCTGTGAGGTTTTAGACGAAAGGAATCTGGCGTAACCCTCCGCCCGTTACCTGGGGCGAAGGTAATCCATGAAAACATTCCCGCGAAAATAAATAATTAAATAACACGTAACGATGTTTTAACAGCAGATAATTTCATCGTTTTTGTTGGTATTGTAGGTTTTACAACAATGAATCGCGTGAAAACCGACAGCTCTTCAAATGTTTTGAACTTTTAGGATTCGTATTAACACTTATCATTTAACCCGATATTTTAGTGTGTTTGTAGTACATACTAAACTGGCTTAACTTTAAGTATGTAAATTAACAAGCGTGCATGAAACGTATGCAGGTACCTAAATGGTGTGGCTCGACTATGCTTACGCTATTCAAGAAAACAGGTATGCTGATATATATTTGTATTAATCATCATACATGATTTATAGGTATAAGGACCTCTTCAGTAGAACATAATTTTAATTCAACTCCGAGAAAACGTAGAAAACCTGACACAACTCATTATTTATGTCGTTTGTATCTGGGTTGCTGTCGCAAGCGCATTATTTTTTTATTAATTTTATTCAGTAGGTTAGTTTAATTATGCTCGGCTCCCGTTACGGCGTGAAGTGTGAACTGGCATGAATAAATGGAAATCAAAACGAGAGCAGTCATAATACAAACGGGAAACAGAGACGGCAGCCTTTTGTAAACCTTTTGTTGAGCTATTTGAAATATTAGGGAATATTATGGAGACGTGCCTATGGATTCAGAACTCCATGAGAGTAGCTGTTATGTTTGACACGTGTATGACACGTGTATATACTTATACTTTTGCATGTAATATAATAAGTATACAAGGCCTGACTGCCTCTTTGGTCTAGTGCTCGCTAACCGCGACTGCTGAGCTTGACGTCCCGGGTTCAAATCCCGGGTCGGGCAAAGTGTTAGACGGTTTTTCCGCTAAGAAATTCTCAGTAGTAGCACGGAGTCTTATTTTGTGCCCGGTTGATGGCAATAGGTCCGCCCCTATTACATTGGGACCCATAACATAACTGGCAAAATGTGAGTGTACGGTACAGTCACCTCTGCCTACCCATTTGGGTACCTAATACAGGCGTGATGATATTATACAAGTCCTTGCTGCAATCCTACAAATCGAAATTTTAAATACGTTTACGTACGTAAACAAATATGTATTCAATTAACATTAATATTTTATTATTTCTATGAAGTTATAAAACTAATTATAAAACTTGTTATCCATATAATTATACTTTCACTGTAAGGTGATTCCCGCAACTGTATACATTGGGAAAACCTTTTAACAAGCGCATTAACAGCGATGGAAATGTTTTTTTAATTGATTACAATTATTACATTTGCAACAACGATAAATGACCTCATACACCTGTACTGTAAAATACCCTTGTTTTGTTACTATTTTTTACTTGTAGACTGTAAAGATGAGGATCTATGGGTTGCGGAAAGGTTGGATGGACTACGAAGCAAACTCGTAGCACAGCGTAGCACAGACATACCCCTGTACGTGCTACGCTAATCTACAATGCTTACTTCGTAGGCCGACAACCATTTCTCGTAGCCCGTAGAGCTGTTGGAGGCAGTTGATAAAACATACTCCCGGGTTTTTTGTATCACGTCTGAAACCTCAAGTATCAAAACCCTTATGTAGTTATCTTCCTACTTAATTAACTTATTTTGGCTCTGAATGTGGTAATTATGGTTCCTGATTACGCCAAAGCAGTATTAAAATATACATATATTTTTAATTTATTAAAATGAAATCGTTTTGTTTTCGTACAATACGCAGAATAAGTCTTAAAGCCTTTTATTTTAATCAGGTTCATTTGAATTACAAAAGCAATGAAGTTAAAGGAATGCAGGAATTAATTTAAACCGGTATTTTTTTTAAAGACTACGAAGTGAAAACAATGGGCTTTTCATGCTAATACACCTTACGCTTTTACGTTTATCCATTAACAGACATCCTGGGATTAAAACACCCTTCCTTTATTTTTATAAATGTATGTGTTGATGTATTACATTGTCATTTGCTTTACCTTGTTTCTGTACATATTCCATTTATACATTTCTCGCTCCGTTAACACATTGTGAAGCTACTTGTACCTATAGCGATGGATAATATGAGAAATCAGTGTTACGCCTACCCATACCTTGAGCTGACGTGCACAGCGTGAGCTGCGGGTGGTACTTGTCCGTGAGTCTCTGTATCAAATCAATTTGCTCGAACGTCAGCTGCACGGCGTCCCGGTGCTGCGCGTCGCACGGCACGTACGCGGCCCAGAACTGACGACAGAGTATCACTTTGACGTATGGCTGATTAAATATCACGCACGACTTGAGAACTGCGCTCGGAATATCAAACCCCGCAGAAATAGCGAACTGACAAAGATTTCATAATAGAATCAGTGATGGAAAACGTGACGCAACGGGCGGTTAATTCGCCAGAAGCATATGTGAGCGTAATACAAACACAACACATCAATCTCGGGGTAATGTGCGATGAAGTTGAAACAATTAGTTCACTATCATTTCTGTTTCGGTTCATTGTACCGAATCCACGATATTGTTATAATTGGATACAGTATGACAAAATCAGGGAATTAATCGCACTGCTATTCAAATTGTTACAATATAATCAGCCTATCTGAGTACGTAGATAGTGAGTTATAATTATTGTTACCATTATAACTGTGTTTATCCAACAGATAAAAATAAGGTTTGTTTGGTATTTAATTGATGTTAAACAAATTAAAATATAGGTATGTACTTAGGCTTTGCCCGACACAGCCTAAGTACATATCTACCTAAGCGTCTAAGTGTACCAAAATTAACGTAACATCAACTGGGTGTGGGAGTGTTATGACATAAATAATGAAATTATACAATTTAAAAATTAATTACGTAGTTACTAAATCTGAAGGAGCATTAAGTCTTAATTTCTTATTAACATTATATCTCTACTTACTTTAACTGTAGAAAATTAACTTATAGAAGGTCCCTGAAGCATCAAGTTAGGAAGCTCAAGTTGAAATGTTTTTAAGAGATCAAGACTTTATTATTAATGAAGTTACACTCCTGAGGAACATTTCCAGTGTATTGTGTAATTACAAGTTCTAGGACTTTTGAGGTGGTCGGTAACTAGGTACATGATTAAAATGATAATACAAGAAAAGATTCTGCAAATTTTTAACACGCTGTGTGCCTGTGTGGCATCTACTCTAAATAACAATGATCGATGTTCGTATACATTACAAATTACTCTGATAAAAAGATAATTACTTCTCCCGCAACTTACTGTTTTCCTTCTCGGCTTCCTACGAGCCCCACCATTACAATCAATTTATCGTATTGTCTGTTATAACATTGCAACTTGCAAGTCACGCCGACTTGTTATTTTTTTAGATAAGCTCAAACCTTTTCCATTTTCCGGATTGGGTGGTGTATAAGCTAAAAATAGACCACCTCAGTCGTATAAGTTGACACTGTGGAGATGATCAAGTCTACCGTATCATTACATCGATTATTGCGAGTAAAAAGGGCTGGACACTAACTGAACCTCCTTTTAACCATAAACTACTTGATGACATTACGATATGGCATCAATTTCTGCTCTAATTAGGTATATTGCAGGAGAACTGGTAGGTACACGACAGACTAAAGTAGCCGACACTGATAAACTTATATGTTTAGTCTGTCACCCAATAACAACAAGTTTACGTTTTATAATTGGACACCGATATCAATAATTGTAACCGGTGTTTCCATTTGCTAAAGCTATTTAATGAACACATATATTTCGATGTCATAATAATGTAGAATTTAATCCATGCGGCATGTATAATCTTGTAGAGAGATTACGTTCAAATGACCCAGTTTATTTAATGCACAATTAATTAAATCGTGCGGTTTTGAGGAATTTCACTCACCTGTGCGGCCACTCTGCCTTGTTTCAGTCGAGGCAGGTCTGTGTGGCTCCACGAACTTGTTGCCCAGGGGGAGATCGTCCGCAAATCCTCGTCAAAACTATGCAAATTTATTTTATCGTTAGGTGTAGGTATAGGTATAAAGGGCCTTACACTTGTACCATAATTATACATAAGTAATATAAGCAGCACAAGATATGAACTTGCTGTTAAATCAAAACAATGAATCCGGCTATACCTACATATTGTAATATCAATAAGTAATAAAAAAACAACAGCTGTTACCGCTTGTTATTACTTAATGATAATGAAGTTAAAGTTCGGAAAAATCTAGCAGCATCTCATAGTAGCAGAACGGAATCTTCCACCGCACTGTTTTAAGTTGTCAACGATTTGACATTGAGCCAATGAAATGATGTAGTATAATATTAATATTGAATCTTTTGTATAGTATTTCTCGTCAGGCTAGCCTAAAACTATGGTTTATATTAACACGGATGAAACCGTTTTCTCCTTTAGGGTATTTTATACTAATATTATTGTCTAGTCGTTTATCAAGTATATATAGTTAATATACCTATACTAGACAAACGATTGCGTTATGGGAATGTTACAGTTCGCGGCGACGTGCGCATTTTAACGTACCTACATCGATACCGCGTGCAAACCGCGTGACAGCGTATTGAGAGAGCCGGTCGTAACTATACGCTAATAATAAATAGGACAAAATATTCCATCGCAACGTAAACTTGGCGTCAACAAGCAACGTCTCACAATTTCCAATGTCTCAAACTTGCACTAGCGTAGTAGTATCTTTGATAATCTTGTCTGATAGCTGTTCTGATCTGTATGATGATCGTATCGTAACATTGCAATATAAGAGCTCGTTGTCCGTAATGGTCTCCAAATGTTTCGATATAATATCTTCGATATCTTCATGCATTAGTTGGTACCTATACCGTGGTATCTAATCGACCGGGACTTAATCCCGATTTGGGTGTTATTTATTATGTCCAGACCCTTGTTGTTAGATTTTGGTATTTTACTGGCGGGTATTAGTCACACTCAATACATATACCTACCTACCAACAATTTATAGGAAAAGATCCTGCTCTGATTCGGTTAAGTAGGTACGCTATCACGCAGTTTCAGTAAAGTAGTGATTATCTAACAAACTCTGCACATTACAGACTACGCGAGTTAACGGTGAAGAAACTACGAGGGACCCAATATGTACGTTAACGATATAAAGTTCACCTTTATTCCTTCTTATACTGGGGCGCCTTTAGGAACGTCTCAGAGATTTTGCTTGCTAGTTTTAAACATCGGGTTCAGATATACTTCGTAAATATACTCCACGCCCATGTTTCATACGATTAGTATCATACATGAGGTATATTCTTATGGAAGATGTTTTAAAATGACTGTTTACAATCTTTCTTATGAAATCTTATGAAAGTTATAAAGCAAGACGATACTAATCTATGCAAACATATTTTACGTTAAACACCTAACTAAATTGAACTAGTTTTTGCCCTGCCTATCTCGCCCATCTGCCGGACACCGCACAAAAAGTCAAGTAAAACCACAAGGTGCACCGTGAACTAATTTCTACTTTCCACTATTAAATTGGTTACGAATTGTAGTTACCGCTCTCCCCACAACACAATAGTATTGCCTCGACTGTATCGGCAAAATGAGTTTGTGTTTAATTAGGTTATAACGAATGAACGAATTGCTCATTAGGTTATGAAAATGTAAAATCATTTAATTTGCCACGGAGCGAGCGCACATGCGACCTTTGTCGCGAAACTCTTTGTCAGTTACATGGATATAAATGAATGAGGATTTTTTATTTTTTAAACTTTTTTGATGTCTCATACATGGGGCTCATATGTATCGTATACCTATCTTTATGTGTTACTGTGATTGATTTAACATTCCGTGAACTGAACTGTGCCCCTACCACGAATATTATGCACTTTTGTCACGTATTCGTATCGAGTAAACTATTCGAAAGTCAAAAAAATATTCGTGGCTACTGTACAGCGTTTTCGTAATATTTGTTTCTCATTGGTTGACAACAATTGGAATTAAGATATTCGCCAATGAAAACCGACAAAGTAATATTACGTATTATTATTTCTTTACGCAATATCAATTAATTATAAAGTAAGAATTGTCTCTACAATGCTAACTTAGTTTCCACGTGCCCTGTCTAAATAATCACAAGAATAATGTTGGC
This sequence comes from Abrostola triplasia, assembly GCA_946251915.1. Classification (NCBI taxonomy): domain Eukaryota; kingdom Metazoa; phylum Arthropoda; class Insecta; order Lepidoptera; family Noctuidae; genus Abrostola; species Abrostola triplasia. The sequence goes on from OX276423.1 coordinate 7,338,493, forward strand.
GTAATTTGTAAAACATAAGATTTTGATGAAAGTGAAATACTCTTTCAAAACAGACATAGCAAGGGCTCACTGCATGTATTATGGATACGTACTTAAAATCCTTAATCCTATTATGTAGAAACTTCCTTATGTTCCACGGTAGATCGTTGTGTCCGTCTATGAGCGGTGTGTCGTGCAGGAGGCGCTCGGCGAGCCGGAGTCTCTCGTGCAGGGGAGCGCCGGGCGGGGCTCGCAGCGCTAACGGCCCAGCCACGCACGCCGTGCCCGCCACCAGCACCAGGATCGCCACGCAGCACCATCGTCGGTGCCACATTGATAAACCTATATAGACCTACGTGTTAGTTGTCACGTCTGCGTCAAGTTTTTTGCATGAGTAATAATTTGAATGCCTTCCAAGTTAATTACCATTAGGTATAAGTATTGCGGAATCTACGTTATAAGGTACCTATCTGAAAAATATAAACTTTAGTTTATAGGGTATTAACGTTCCTTTTTGCATGTCGTTAGACCAGACTTAAACACAAGAATTACGTTAAGTTTATCCATGGGTATTATTTGACATTCATTATCACAAGCACACTATAACATGCGTATTATCTAACTCTAAAAACCGAAAGCCACAACGATTTTTGGCTTACTTTGTAAAGGCTTATAATTAACCAACTGTAAACCAAAAGTTTCGGACCACCCATTGATCTAGAACACATTTAGCAATAACAATATTACTGCACTTAAAACTTTCCAAACGACTACCATTGCAAATAACTATTCTCCTTGTAAAAATACCTATACTATCAATTTGGGTCATAGCAATCGCTCGTTACAAAGCTTCCGATAATCTTTCTGTCAGAAGCAAACTTAGTGGATCACGTCGTACGGCGCGCGGCGGCTGCAGCGGCTTACCTACATGTTTAGAAAGACTATTGGGAATACTTGGTACAATAAAAACGTCAATACAGTATTATTTCTAAAGACACCTTTTACCGGCAACTTTGAGCGCTTTTCATACTTATAGCGTTTGCATTGAACTCCGTTGTTCTTTAAAGCTTAACTTACTGAATTCTCTGTTAATTAGTTAGTTTTAAGACCTTTAATATGAATTGTTTATCTTTTTCAATCACATAACTAATTCGTTTCAAAAAAACATTATGTGATTTTTCGTAATTTTAGGTGTTAATAAGATTAAGTTTGAACTTTGTAGGCTACATTATATTATTATTAAACTCTCGTCTTGCAGTAAGCGTTATCTTTTTGTATAATATTCTCGCCACGCTGAGTCACCATTGCTAAATATTGCAAGAGATTGCAAGAGACAACATCCTACTGCAACATCGCTTGGCAATATGCCCCAAGACTTTCTTTGAGCGCTATTTGTGGTTATCATTACTGGACTGGTTTCATGACAAGCTGTAACCTTGTTTGTACAATATTTAGGTTAACACTTGACTAAGACTTAGTCACTTTTTACACCTAAGTTCTTAGGATTTATGTAATTGAGATTTGTTTGAAAATTTTGTAACTTGTACCTGTGACTGTTAACTTAATGCTAAATAATTAAATACATTTTCCGAATCCAGCCAATCTTCTTTAAATTAAGCCTCAATTAATTACTTACGAGAGGAGTTGCCGGTGGTGGTGGAACTGTGGCTTGTGGTGGAGGTCGTGCCCGTGGGCAGCCACTGCGGCGACTTGCACGCGTTGCACGACGACACGCGCCCGCCCTGCCCGCGCTCCGTCACGTCCGGCGCTGGAGTCGCACGCTTCTTGCCCTACGCCAACGTTGTTACATTTATATTCCTTTTATAACCATGTATGTTCCTTCTTCATGCATTAATGAGATATATTAGCTTATGTTATCCATGAAGAGTACAGCTCTACCTTAAGCTCTATCTGAACCTATTGAGCGCCAGTCTTCTATGGAAGACAAGCGTTTTCGTGTCCTTCACGCCACGATATTATTAGAAGACAAAATTTAAACTTTTATTAAGATTATTGTTTATGGCAAGACACAAATGTTAATTTGATATTTTCAGTTGGTATAGTAGCGGTGTGAATGTCGCTGAAGTGTTGTCTTCTATATAAGACCGTGAAGTTCAATGTGTTAAACTATGATACAACTAAGTGCAAATGTTATTCTAGCACTTTTTTAAATAATCTGGAGGTCATTTGATAAAGTATTGTTCGGACTCGGATCGGACTACATCAGTTAACCTAAAATAACGATGTTCATTTGTCATGGTCTGTATAATGGAACATTGCGAAAGGTCCACGTCGCATAAAAATATTACATACTAAATATACCTACCAAGTATATAAATACCTATTAAACGTATGTGTTTGGTATATGTATATATATAAGTAGTTTAAATACAGGCTAGGTATGCATTCGCGCTATTAATCGGATTTCTTTTTTTAATAACGTCGCCCCACACTAGGAATTTCTCCTGTGTCGTGGGTGCGTTTCACAAACATGAAATATCACATACACAAACATCCAGACTCGGGACAAACATCTGTGGGTCGCACAAAGTTTTGCCCCGTGCGGAAATCGAACCCGCAACCTTTAGCGCAGCAGTCCAGTCACTTAGCAACTGCGCCAATGAGGTCGTTTTTCTTTTGTAGAAGTATAGAACATAAACATAAAGAAATAGAATTACCTAGTTGTTAAGTTTCAACCATGTAGCTCATTGAAACTTGAAACATAGACCACTTTATAACCTGAAAACTTACGACTTCACATGCAGTTAGAGTTATTGGTCTTTTGTAACAGTAAAGTAAATAGGTAGTTCACTAAGTACTGTGTTTTATTAAATTGCTACTTCAATATTTATCGCTGTTAGTCACACAATACCTGATTTACTTTATTAATAGCTAAAAAATAAATCGCTAGACAAAAATATCCGATGAGTGTACTTACGTGTGTATCGTAGAAAATAGAAGGTAATCTGGTATCGTGGGTCGCGTCGCACGTGCAGTGTGCGTGTGTGGCGCGCGGTCCGCTCATCGACATCACGTCGCCCTCCAGGAACATTTGTGCATCGTCATCCACTAAATCACTGCGAGTACTTCTCGACTCCATTGTACCCTCGTCCCGCGTCCATGTCTCCGATAATCTATCTCTAAATCGTTCACTTGGAAAATCGTTGTATGACATTTGCCTTTTAATACTTTTACATCGACTACGATTGTCTAGAGTAGAAAACTTTGTCCTTTCAGAAGCCGGTGAATTTCTAGTAATGAGTATATCGTTATTATCAAAGCTCCTCATTTTCACCATTTTATGCGAGGTTCGTCTATTTATATCTGAACTTACATTATAATCTCTCATTTTATCAAAACATTGGTCCACATTACCAGAAAAATTAGCATATGTAGAAGCGTTGTTTTTCATGTCATCTTTTCCTTGATAGCCCGATGACGTAAAAATACAACTTTGGCTGTTAACTCTCCGCTGAGACTTGTCTGCCAGCGACAACATTGATGCCTTCTTGAGCGAGCTCGTCGACCCTGATGTTATCTCGGCCAGTTGGACAGCGTTTTGATGTTTTTTTGATATTGCTTCGCCGCCTATCTTTTTTAAGTTAGATAACTTCCGTTTTATCTTTTGCACGAGCGTATTCCTAGGATCGTATGATATTAACTGTTTTGAAATGTAATTTGAAACTCCGATAGTTCTGCTTTTGTTGAATTTCCTATCGAGACTGCGATGTGACCCAATTGTTAACTGGCTGCGACCTGTGTCCCGTTTAATTCTTTCTAAGTCGTAGATGTTAAGTGTGTGTCCTCTCTGATCGACGACATTGCGGTGACAGTTTACGTAATTGTTTTGTTGAACATTACAGTTGCAAACTAAATCAAAATCATGTTTTGATATGTGTTCATCCAGACAGTGTCGTTGCGCTGCCAGCGCCAGGCACGCCTCGCAGTCCACACCGAGGAGCAGTTCCAGACTGGTGTTTCTGATGAAGCCATCGCTGAATGTGCGAGAACGGAAGTGCGCAGCGTTTTGTGTCAGTCGCGTTTCCCAGTCGGTGGGCGCGCCGCTGGCCGTGGCCGCAGCGCTGCCCTGCCCGCTCGCCTCGCCGTCCACCATGGTGGCGGCATCGCGGTTCACCGTGATCACTCGCGGTTGCCGAAACACCCGACTGTCACTTCGCACCGAACTTCGTGACGGCGACGGCGAAGGACGCTTAAAGCTTTCGACTTGAATCATCTCTTAAACTGTATTTGTGATGTATGTATGGCACTGTAACAAACAGTTACGCTTTTTAACAACTAATAATTTAAAAAACATTATTCATATAATGTCAGGACAAACAATTTTTAAGAGTTTAATTACATATAGTTAAGTACATAGGTACAAGGATTATGTGTTCAATACCTAAAATAATAATGGGTGTTTGAAACGTGGTTAAAATTTATTTGTGTTTGACCTAACTTACGTAAATGTAACGAAACCCGACAACAGTATAAGGATTTCTGATAAACACTGCGCCCAAAACGTGATGTGAATGTAAACAAATAGGTACTTTATTGACTTTAGAATCATAATAAAAAGCATTTTTATCTCCCTATCTGATGAATTAATAATTCAAAGTAAGAACTAATCAGATATTCATAAATATCTGCATTTATAAACTCCCAATCCCTACATTACTATTGTACAAAATTGTAGTTCAGAGTTTTATTGGAAAAGTGTGTAATAAAGGCTTGTGGACTGTAGTCACAGCTTAATGAGTGATGACACAAAGAGTGTTAGGTTGCTCGGCTACGAACACAAAATTCAGAGTTTTAAACTTCTAGCCACTTAATATTTGAATGGAGAATTACACGTTAGACACCATAATATTCCTATAGTATGAAACTGCTGTAGTTTCTGGCGTGTATACTAATCAAAATTCACTTTTGTACTAGGAATATACCATTCAGGTATATTTTTAAAATTCTCTTTCTCCGTGAGTTCAATGCTTACTTTAAAACACTTTTGGACCACATTTGAGCACTGTAGGATGTTAGAAAGCTGAATTGAATTGAGGTCGCGACTCGCCACGATTAGTCTAGTGAATCTCTTTTTGTACCTTGGAAAATGCGACTGCAGATTTATACGTAAGTTTATGGACGTAGGTACGTATATCGCCTGGAAAGGTCACGTGTTGATAAGAACAAAACAAACATTGATGAGTGCTTTACTGTTTGTGAAAATGTAGCTCATTGTGGACACTAAAAAGAGATTTAGTCTTAAGGTTGAAAATAAAATAACAACAGTCTCGTAAACGCTCCAGCGACAATATACTGACCCAACACAAGTACCTACATAAAATTGTGACATGCCAGGAGTGTCAAAATATTCTCGAGTGTCCCTCAAATATGACGGTTGGACTGGGCCAAGAACAAAGAATAGTGAATGTCGTATGGAATAAGTTTATTGATCTACCTACTTTTAAAAAGTGTTATTATTTATCAGTATCTTATGTAGTCTAGATCTTTAGTATTTTTTGTAAACACATACGATTCAAATAAGAAATTGCGTAGAGATTTTATAAATCACGTCAATAACCCGCAAGTTTATATTACCATGATTTATTGTTACGAAACGTATCTTTGTTAGTAATTTTCCGGTCCGTAGTTTTTGGTGAAGTTATTCCATGTTATACCAAATCCCTCTTTACCGGCAAATTCTTTGCATATGCTGGACTAAAAGATTTAGATATTTCGAGTATATATTTGTCTAGTCGAAACTATGAAAATAATAACTAAGTACATCAAATGACTGATGTTATTTTAGAACATGTTCAACTCTAACTAACTGGAAGAGTACAAAAAGATGAACATAATGCATTATTAACAGAAATGTAGAAAACCAAAAAAGGCAGCTATAACATTTCTGAGTGGACTGAAAATAAAGGAGGAAGAAGAAATCCAATAGCACGGAACGAGAATAAAAATTGAAGGATTACTTGAGTGTCATCGGAGAGCCACAAAAATACGACACTAAAATATATAACTGCGACTACAAATAATATTTGGACAAGGAATATTCAAATATTATAACGATCCGTGAATATAATTGTTTAATACGCTGTATTTTAGTGTGTATTCGGTATCAACCCAAACATTTTGTTGAGGGCACGGATAATCCCCAATCCAATTTAGATGATTGGCTTAGTATGATGCGCAATAAATACTCAAATTCCTATTCATGATCAAAAGCTATAACGATAATGCGCAACTTGGTACAAATATTTAGTCTATAGAGATTATCATGTCGATTAATGGTGGAATGTGCCCCAAAGTTGATAACTTTTAGACAAAAAACTGACTTTAATGATTATCATACACGCCAGCAACTTGGCTTTCAGATCAAAAGTTTAATATAGGGCGTGACAGACAGTTTAGTAGAGGCAGGGTTGAATTGTATCAATTATCATAATACCCACGAGTTACTTAATGTGTGCGAGAGTGCTGTTAGTTGGAATGTGAAAAATGGATCTAACATACCATGGTATCTCGAAGAAACGGGAGTTATTTTTTAACCATTTAAAACTTACATTTAGTACACTTTCATAAAGAGGTTTGCATAGCTTCAAGTACAAATGCTTGCACAACAAACGCCGCCGCCGTGTAAATTTATTTCTGTTTTAAATGACCCGCAATCCGACAGCCCCTTGATTTCGAGGTTTTTAGCATTTGTTCTACCATTTAAGTTTCGGTAGTTAGCTTAATGATACCTACGTACATTTCTTTGTGTATAGCAAAGGCTATCTTAAAGAATAATTAATGCGCTTACGTTTCTGTGCCTTTTATCGAGTAGATAATAGGATGAATTCTAAGGAGAAGCATTATAGTCACCGTAACAATAATGTTATTACCATAATTTATTGCTTCAACTATTATTGGCACGCTTTATACGCATCTTAAGTTTGCATTACATAATGCCAATTATTATTCCATGTCCGAGTCAACTTTTCATAATATACCTACTGAAAATAAATGAGGAAGTAAATATCGTAGTATACTGTATATAAAATCAAATATCAAAAGTATATCGACATTGGATCGTTTTCGTCTTCACGTAATAAAAAATGAAGTGGTTGCGATTGGGAAAAAATACGCTGTGGTGTAACAGTACGTAAACATACAGTTTCTATTTTGTGGTGTGTTTCAAACCACGCAGCGAACAATACAGTAACTTAAGTAACTTTTTCTCTTGAGTATGTTGGTTAACCCCTTCAGTGGCAGCGATCGCCGTCAACAAACATCCCTCGTCTCTTTCTGTGTATAAACAGGGTTGACTACACAAATCACTATTAAATGCTTCAAGAATTACCTTGTGCATTCAAATTGCGGGTAGCACGTATTTCAGTTCGGAGTCAAGCTCTAATTAGTGATCTTTACAATTGAACACACAAAGGAATAGCTGCCGGTTTAGCACTGTTCTAGTAGTTTACGTTCTATTATACATTTTGGCATGTGCCTTAATGATCAAACAGCACACAGAATTGAACATTTTGGCAATTACCATCGTAATTTTGACCGGGCTTTGTTAAAGGTGGTCTTCTTTAAACCACGATCGTTATAATTTGATAATAACCTGAGCCTTAACAGCATCCAAAAGAAGCATGAAAATACAATGAATGTTGCACCAAATCAGACTAAAACAAATAAGTAAGTGAAGTACCATTCAAGCCATTCCATGTGAAAATTGTGTCCTAAATTTCAATAGTTGTGAACCACTTCTGTGTTACGATAGCGGTGACATTCGCGAAGCTCGCGATCCGCGACAAGCGACTACCGCCGACAACGAGGTGAATGGAAGATCTCTACGAGACGAGACACAGCGTCGTCGACGGACGTCGGGAATAAGCCATTTCTGCTTTATGTTTGTTTTGCCGCTCTGCCACTACAATACAGCTTTTGTGTTGACTGTACATTTCATTATCAACAGATTACTTATGTGCATACTTGCATGTCAAGCAAGAAAATGCTTCAATAATTTTGAGATTTATAAGTTTGAATTCATATTCGATGTTGTGTTGAATAAGGTTTATATATATTCATTTTAAAAGGGATGAGAAATAAATTGAATATCATTTGACGGTTGAAATTATATTTTACATTTGTCATCGACTCGCTTCTTCAGATTTACTAAAACAGATGAAAAAAACCAGCAGAACGGTTGTTTAAACAACAAAGTCATTACAATTTCTTTAATAGTCAAATTGTTCAAAATGGCCACGAAATAAAACTGGCGTATGCGAGGAGATTAATCTGCTCTCTCGCCATTGTGACGCATACGTATAACGGACATCATACATTATCCATCTTAATTACATACGCATAGGTACCAGGCAGGACAAAAACCGGGAGATTTATCCACATGTGATACAAATAGCGACATCCTTAGATAGGCCTACATTGTTTGGCCATCTCTGAACACCGTTCCATTAACAGAATAATGGAAATATCTACAGGAGGGAAAATAAAACGTGAGAGAAAGATTTCTCTGCAAGTAACTAAGCGGTCATTTGTAAGCGGTCGAGAAAAATGCTCACTCGTCCAGAAAAAAATAATCCGGTGAACGATGACGCTACGCTCTGTCTACCCGTTTAGTTTCTAAGAGCCGAGTGCGAGCGTCTCCAAACGTACACAATCAAGCTAAAACCATCTACTTCAAATTTTAATGTCTAGCCACTTTGATGAATTAAATAATTATTGGGGTACAATACGCTGATTGGCAGCTTACGCCGGTCTACTGATTGGTAATCATTCTCCGCTGTTGCTACCGATTTATTGTTTATTCTAATAATAGAAGGGGGAAATGGGAGCCAATCTTGAACCTGAAAGTCACACTGCTTTGTGGCACTTTGGTTAAATTAGAGAAAATATTGATTTACATGCCTTTGTGTGCATGCTCATTAACATGCATGCGTTGCTGATATTTATCACACATTTATCTTCAAGTACCTGACGTGATTGGTCAAACTTAATTAATCATACATTTCTGCTAATACGTATAAGTGACTCTTTGCGGGTAGTTAACAAATTTAAAGCTCGGATCTGCGGACATCTCAATAAAGCATCGGATTTTTGCTGTTTAACAGTTCCATCGTCCATTTAATAAGAAAAAAAATAATTTGCTAATTACTATTTGTTTTAATTATTCTAAAATAATCATTCGATATATATTTATGAACGGGTTGACAACCATCCTAGGACCGTTGTTTATCTAGATCATATTAACATATCTCTGACAACGAGATGAGAACCAACTTGTTGACTAGATCAAATACTAAGCTTTCACTATTCTCATTGAGACAGATGCAAACACAAAATAAAATAAATGTAATACCCTAATATTATGTACTAAGTATAGTAACTTGATACAGTGTTACTTGTAACATTCGTAAAAACACAGTAACCTATCACTTACGGTTACATTTAAACTTAACTTTAGCGACATTACTTAGTTCAAACTTTTAACGGCTATCTAACGCCAGTTCTCTATGACAATAATAAAATAAAGTTATTTACGCACAAAGAACAAATTAGTTTTACATGTTTATATTGCGGGGAATTTGGAATTATAAAATCTTAAATAAAGTACATTACCCTTGTTTGTACCACTTAAAATGTGTAAATTAATATGTTGTCATATATATAACAAAGAAACAAAACCGGACCACTAAATATTATTAAACTTTTTAATTTTTTATTTTTATGTCAACTATTGTTAAGTTATCACAAAATACATATTGTTTTATTATTTGTTGAAGTACGACCACAAAAACAAATGATAAATAACTTTACTTTAAAATAGTAATACAATTCTGTCGACAAACATATAAAACATAAATAATAAACAAAACAAATCTTGTAAAAAAAAGTTAAAAGTTAAAACAGTTTTTTCTAACTTTAAAAATGTTTATTATATACTTACACGTAAATGAAACATTAACGAACAAATCACGTAAAAGTTTCACAGAAATTAATTGTTCCACAGGTGCTCCCCATAATATTTTAATATGACATTAGTCTCGTCATTTGAACACAATGGTAACGGCATGCTTTAATAGCGTCGGTGTAGTCGACCCGGTGCTACGGTGGAAGGTTACATTAGGCGCGCGCTACGAGCCGCCAGCGAGCTACGGACGTGCTACGCGTGGTTATCAGGCTACGAGGGCAACGCGAGTGCGGCTGGGATGCCGGGCACGAGCGGCCGCGGGAGGCGCGAGGCTCGGACTGGCTCCGCTCGCTGTTCGCTGCGAATAATCCATACCCGAGAGGCGAGGAGGCTGTATTTACCGGACCGAAGGGCGGTCGGGCGAGCGAGCTCCGACTGCTCCCGCCGCCGCGCCGCGCCGCAGCCGCCCACTACGGCTGCGTTGCACGCCACGCTCCTTCATGTTGACACAATTTCAAATAATGTCACATAATTTAGGGCCCGTACACTTCGTAACGGTTACGTAAAGACTCTATCGATGAATCCTGTCAAACGCTTAACGACCTTATTTTTGAATTCGATTTTCTTAATTGACTTTTAAAACTAATGTAACTTTAAACCAACTCAAATACTAATCACAAATTGAATCGTAACCACAACGTTCATCAATCTTACCGATCAACTAATACTATATCAATTACGATAGAATGTACAACTTATTTTAGAAAGGTAATTTAAAATAAGTTTTCTCAACTTGCGCTACATTAATAGTCAAAAGATAAGTCTTAAACTAGAAAAATGATATTAAAAAGGGGGGGGATACCTGACTGCGTGCTTATCTAACTTACAAAGAGTTGAGAAAAGTTGAATTTGCAAGTTTAAAAGGCATGTTTTACCACCTGCGATAAGCGACATCTGAGGATAAATTTTATAATAGAACTTCTTTTAAAATTCCAAAATTGTTTAAGGCACTTTCTAAGTAACTATGAATATAATTTAACTTCAATCTTTTTATTAAATAAATGCTATATTATCATACAAATCTTTTACGAAAACACAATAACGTTGGCGTACAATCCTGGAGCGTTATACTCATTTCATCATCAAACCTTTGTGTTGCTATATATGTAAAAGGGCAACGTTCGACCAGTACCGACGATAATATTGATTATATAAAACATAGGACCCAACGCAATCACGAGACTCATTGTTATCCTAGTCACTGCTGAATATGGGAAACTTCAATAACTCGCAAATTTTCAAGTCAGTTAAAAATCAGTAACATTGCGATCTCCATACAATGTATCCGTAGATATATTCCACATCAAACACTTGGCTTGAGTAAACATTCGTACACATCACTTTGTGTTTTTATTCGTTGTTACCGCTCCATAAAAACCACTCAAATGTAAGACAGGATGAAGTTAACATACCTGGTACAAACTCTGCATACTTATCATGTTATGTTAATGGCAAAAACAGCTTTCATAACATTTGATACAAAACACATAAAGGTTTATTCATTCAAATGTCGTTCCTGGTGGTCTAGTGGTTCACTACACGGATTCCTATGCACAATCTGAATTCAGGTGTGGTGATGAGTTTATTGATTGAGTCTTCATTAGTTATTCTATGGAATTAGCTGGTGATTATATGATTTGAAATACATAGTTAACCTATTCCATTGTATGTACTTCCAATATATGTTTGTCTCGTCAGAGATAGGACCACACATCAAACCTCCTTGGTTCCGTTTCCTATTATTGGAATCCCTCACCGATATTATACGTAGCCTACACACCATAATCACCGTTAGCTGTTACATCTAAGGGAAGGTAACATAAATCACACGCACGGTGAAAGTAAATCATAAAGATGCGATCGGTAATATCGTTTTTATTGCCTCCTCTTGTAATTACTAAATTCATCAGTGAACCTCAATGTTACAGTAACATGGAGGAGAATTAATTAGACGAGTGTCATGCCCTAAGTTTATTGGCATTAACCTCAACTGTAAAGGACAATAGTTTATTAGTTTTTCAATTAAATATTTGATGTTTAGTATACAAGTACAGTTTATATTTCCATCGATAGGTAGGATTCTATTTTCAAAGTGATCTCAAAACTGATTCCGAAAATGATAAGATGATGAGTAATTAAAGTTTTGGCATCTCGTGTTTCTTGTTACATTCCATTGTTGGAATTGTGCCTGTTGCATATATAGGTATACCTATATAGTTAATAACATTAACGGGGAACTTGGACAGCAGCAGGTGCCTACAAAGCATCGGAGAAATTATAAGGGACGACAGTTGTTGTTGATCTACGCTTTTTGTATATTGGCGCTCGTTAGTGCCATATTGAACGGGAAATGTATGGTAGCACGATTTGACCCGCGTCTGGAGTCCAGACTAATTAAAAATCACTTTGGTATATTAGACCAATTTTATTTAATCGTGATTAATTCCTTTTTTACGTAAGGTCTAAACACGAAATTCAGAAATTCTTTAAAACATTAACCTAACTTGAGAATTTTCAAATTTGCTTAATTTAATATTACGTAGAAAAGGAGTTGAACAACAAAATAAGTCCGGTGGCGAGAGTTTCTTGTTCTTTGTTGTTCCTATAACAATAAATAACGTTGACGTGACCGGTTTATTAGTAGCTGCATTAGGTTAGGTAGGTGAGCTCTACGAACAAATGAGATTTCGGATTTCGGACGCGTTTCCGCAGATAGAAGTCCTTAAATGGGACATCTGGAAAAATATGCCAACAAAATAGCGTAGAATATAAATTTTGCGGTCAGTTACTTTGCTCCAATCGCGGCTATCAGTGGCGAGTCCTGTTTGTTTATTGACCATATCCTTTGTGTCCAAATGGCTTTCGAGAATGATTTAATGCCCGCGCATTCGGGGCCTGCTCCGTTTTGTAAAATTTTTATTCATAACCGCAAACAATAACCTTTAGCAAATCTAAAATGTTCATTTTATGTTACGATATTATATGCTTTTTATACAACGAACACAAAATATTTTATATTCTGATTTCTGGTCAATCTGAAACTTTGGGATAAAGAGTAACGCAAGCTCGTAAAACGTTAAGTTTTATTGCTGAAGGGAAAAATATTCTGAGAAATATAAGATTTCTAGCGATTCTTGAAGGAAACGGCGGAAAGGTAAGGTAGGGAGTAAAGTGTATGACACGCCGGGCATTCTGCCTCTTGAGAGTACGGTGAAAGATGTTCGGGTCGCGTCAGTGACGTGTGCGCTTATGAATGCTTCACACCCTTTTCAATACCGGCACCAAAAGATTTTACACGTTGATACTTCTTCAGTATCCAAATGTTATTGTTATTCTAATAGAATTTTTTGAAGGTAGAGCTTTTGCTGGCATTGTTATTATTTATTTACACGAATACGTACGCGAGGAAAATTCTTTGAGACATGACGTATCTAACATTGCCGTAGCATAATATTTTATATTAAAGTCTTTACTTTACTTGCTCGAAATTATTATTTCAAAAAATCAAGATTCGCTTCGCTGGTTGGCAAACGTAAATGCTGAGAATGCAAGATTCTCTTTGCTCATATTATCATAACAACATTTATTCTTGTACACTTAAATCTTTTTTTGGATTTCATTTGGGTAAGTTTCGGGTCTAAAACAACTAACAGATATCTGTGATAATTGATAATTTTATCATCAAATCGACGCCAGTGAATATGAAATTCTCAAAACCATATCCTAAAAGGGAGTACCTAATAGCAATTAATTAAATCACTTAACTTTCCAGAACCATTACGCATACTGTGTCTTAGCTGTGCATATTGAATATATCATGAACATACATACCCCTACGCTTGTTATCTGCCGCTTCTAAACACAGTAACTCTATTAGGATGGCGCGTTTATGGAGTATAGTTAACCTTAATCCACCGTAAGCCTACCTAACAGTAAATTTATCAGGGGAATATTGTACTTGTGCTTAACACGTCTAACAGGCAGCCGCTTTTGATTTATGTTACTTTAAAAAATGGGACTTAATATTGTAGGTTAATTTAGCGAACTCCTGCAGAGTTTCAGATTAAAAATGTACACCGTAGACTTAAAACAAAGATATGCAATACCTGGAATGGGAGCCGCATATTTTGTAATTAGTATATTTTGTTGCCACAAAAGTAATATTTTACGAGTTTCTGGCTAGCATTCGGAATTATATGCAAAGCTTATGAACAACCTGTAGATTAACTCAGGTAACTGTAATATTCGATGTAACTCGCCGGCTTAGTAGAGACTGCTCCGGTAGTATTATTAACTTTGATTAGAGCCTTTGGGAAAAGCGAAGCTAGCTACAATTTTACCCATACCATTTGATATCGACGGTACCTCGTCGCTGTTAGAACTGTTAAAACAGTAGTTTTAACAGTGTCACATGATACCGCAGACTAAACTTGAAAGGTACGTACTTCCTAAATCCCACGTCAGCGGAACATTGTCTCTACTTACAGTTGGTAATTGATGTACTACAATATGTACAAAGTGAATAGTACTGGTGTTTTTATAGGCTTAGCCGACGATTCAGCCAGGCTTCAAGTGAAGGCTACATTGGTTAACAGCACTGACACTTTCATCGAGTGGACTTTTACCAGTCGTATATTCATTGTCAGACTGGAGCGTAACCGCGACACTTAACAAAGATTTTTATGGTCGTCTTTTATTGCCTGAAGTTTGTAATGTATTGGAGACATAAAGGTGTTAAAGTCATGCGTCACTCGATGGATCGACGAGCCATCTAAATTGTACCTTTGTTTTGCTGCCAAAATTGAAATAGCTCAAGGCATTGTTTCAATTCAGTTCATGGAAGACATTTGTATACACGCCGTTGTTCACTTCAAATCCACTCTACCGTCCAAATACCAGGAAGGGGTCGTAACAGGGCCTGGTCATACGGACACTAACGGAGAGAAACCGCTGTTATTTCATTAGTCAGTCATCTTAAAAATGGTACGGAAGGCTAGAAATGTTCTCGTATGTTGTGATGAATAGACACTATAAATAAGGATTTCTTATAGGTCAGGCGGGGTTCACACCGGCGATGTTTGAGGTAAATAATGAGAAGGTTAGTGAATGGGATTGCTCAGCACACATGGGACTGCTTTCATTGCACTTAATGTAAGAGCAAATGTTTGTATATATAGAATTGATGTCCCCTCACAAACTTTGTGACGACGTGTAAGTAGGTAACAATAACAGACGCAACTGAAGGGTATCGAAAAGTTCGTTGCGTAAATTGAGGAAAACCTTTTTCCTACACTTTTAGAGGACTGACTATCGGAACTAAGACTAATAAAGAGTAAATTTTATTACAAACGGTGGTTAGTATTGTACCGTGAAATCGGAAAGAAATACTAGGAAATAAAATAAGTAGGTACTTTGAATGACTGATTCATAAAGTCACGCTATATATGGACTGCAATTGTTATTTGAAGTACGTACCTACACAAGTACGGACTCGTCAAGTATGTAAATCATCGTTTAACTCCTCGTCAATGGTTGCGGTTACTTATGTTGTGCCGTCGCTGTCGCCCGCCGACGTGTGCTCTTCCGGGCGCTCGTACCGCCACCACAATCCCCGAAAGCTTCTAAACCTTACTGCTTACAAAGCATACAACAACAAATTTATCCATCAATGGTTTATTTAGGATACTTTGTTCTCTGACACTAATACCGAATGTTTCTTCTTGTTACAAATAAATTCGTTCCTACATATTTGACAACGATCTGAAAATGGGTCGGATTTAGGTATAAACCGTAGATATATAAAACAAAATATCTTCTGCTCAATACATAAATATAAATAGGTACCTAATTATTTATTATTTTTTAACAACCATGTGCTTGTTTTCATTCTAGCAGAGTATGTGAGCATACAGCTAATTATCATTATAAATATTTATGGTAGTTTTTCATTGTATTATCACATTTATTATTCAATGCACACGATAAGCGTCAAAGATACATATTTATTTATATCGTTTGTGCGCTAAAACAATGTCGGCTCTTCCAGCATTTAATTAAGACCGCGAGACGCACTAAGTGTACGCGTGTTATGAGTTTCTGTACCAAGACGCCGACAATGTATTCAGTCAAATTAAAATCACTTTCGGTAACGTCCTGACTACCTGGAACTACAGATTCATTAACCTTCTTCTAATTACAGTGCTAACGGATTTAATTGTTTTCTTGCAACAAAATATTAGCGCTCCGTTTGTTTTATAGTAGTCTTAAGAAACATTGTAAGTCAATCGATTTTGTTTTCGAGCGCAGAGAACATTAATTTAACAGAGAACTTTTTATGGTTCCGTCAGAAAGAAAACAACCTTTACTAATAGGAATTCCTTCGGATACTGTAAATAGGAAGACGTGCAGGGGGAGCGGTGTTATCTGGACTCATAATATTTTCTCGGACTCGGACTGTATTTTCGGCTTTAGCAGAAAATCTGTTTTTATGTTGGCATTATTGGGTATAAAGGACTGTGGAATGTGAATCCACATACAATATAATATGTAGTTGAAGATTTTTCTGGCTCACAACTGTTAGATATATATTATTGTGCCTGAACAATATGCTGTGGCTATAATATTACCCTACTTAATTCAATAGTATTAGAGTTATGAAAGTTCTATTGTTGAACTAGTGATGCCGGCTGCTCGTTAATAGTGTTTTCGTGTTAATTCCATTGGCTTAGTTAAATATGCTTGTGACAGAGCTCTACGTCAATAGAACAACGAGTGGAGGTCGAACGTAATCTAGAGCTCTCAATCAGCGGCCCAATGCCTCAGTGGTAGAACGTTTGCTACTAAATCTAGAAAAAGTATTTGCCTGGATTTTATTTCACATAAGTGTTTATATAAAAGCAATGAATTATGGGTCAAGGCAAAAATGCGCAGATGGTAGATTAGTAAAAATTGGGTGCACTCTAAATCTTGTTAAGACAACTATTTGTATAATTTATAAAAAAACACATATAATTTTACCGGTCTCTGAAATCCGGTTGAATCTAGTTTATAACAACTCTTCATGATTATACTCAGGTACCTCTTATCAACAAAAATCATTATTGCTGGTAATGAGTTTCGCAAACTAATAAATGTTACCAAAGGATATAGTTTATTCATGATAGAGCCGGTCCTAAGACATTCCCTTACACATCGGGCGACAGTGGCGAGGGTTATTATAACTGTAGTCTGTTAATATCCTCCCGGAATCCCCTCTTTACGTCTTACAGCTGTCAGCCGAAACTGCCCTCCAATATTCTATCTACTATTCAACTAAAGCCGCGTAAACGTGTGTCTATGTACATATTAGGTAGGATCTAAGATTTAATGGATTCCACTTATGTACTCATGTGTTCTTGGATACACCACACACTAACCGCAGAGAATAGTTATACGTAAACGCGTAAATAAAACATATTGCGATTGTATAAGTCAGAGTTAAGGCCCTGTTGAGTTGACCTCACTTATACCAGTTGTAAAAGAACGAATAAAATCTCTATATTGAAAAATAACCTTATTTGTTGACGTCTAGTATGCTTGGGAGAAAAATAAATTTGCTCTGTTGGATATGGGGAGCCCGGAGCACTCTCCGACGACATCTTATTGAATGCAGATCGCCTCCACCGACTTGATACCCACCTATTTATTTGCATTGTTGTCAGCTTATTCATAATACTATTCAGTAACATGATATTCTAGAACTAATTTGTAAGACAAGAGTAATGAATCAAAACATAGCTGAATGCATTCAAGTTCTAATAAATGTTTGTTATGATTTTCCTCAGGATTCGTAATAAAAAAGAGCTCCATTTCCTTTTTATTTCCAACGCCCGGCCTCAAACGAACTGGTCGATATGAGCAATCATTAACAAGCGAAGAAATAGAACAGCCAATTCCCACAAACATTGGGTGTACTGTAGGTTTGCTCGGAACAGGCTCTCCGACCTGTGACTTACTACAAATTAGTATTTGTATTTCACAAACATGTACTAAACGGTTGGCACTGCAATATGTCAGATACCAATGATTAAATTAATTATTGCACCTGATGTCTATTATGTTGTACTACAGGAATATTTGAAACAACACATTTTTTTTAATAATCCTTCGCTACTGGCCTCCTCACACAAATACTTGTCTATTTATCGACAGCACTGTGTATTTTATTTATAGTTATATAACTATATGTATGTTGTACGTGTGCACAAACCACATCATATTTTATTTATGATAACCGTAAGGTATTGCGTGTTGGGAATTGATTTATTGGTAGATCGGGACTATGAGATGTCCCGCCTCCCACATTATTTACTAAACACATCATACAAATATTACAGGGGCGCCATCCGGAAATAGGGATATATTACAAGCACTCGCCAATATATTCGTTAGTTGTACGAGTAGATACTAGATACACCTCTCCGTTTATAGATTGAGATTTTTTATTCTACGTGTTGCTTGCCTTTGATTTAAGGTTGTTTGATGTATACGATACATCAAGAGCGTGCTCTACAATTGAAGTTAGAATCGCTTTAGATAAATGTATAACTACGATTACTGGATGTGTGAGATAGGGACTACATAAAATCACAATAATATACAACATGCATTGTATTAAGACAACCCATTTTAAATGTACAATATAGTAAAAACAGCGCTATGACAATCGGTACACCATGCTTGACAAATTAATTAGAGATCCTCTTCCTTTCTACTATTAGAGATAGATAAGTATGAGCGTCCTTTGTGTCCGTGATAACCTATAGTGGAAGCGGCTTTCTCGCACATTTCTTCGGTTTTGGGCAGCTCATCGACTCTCACCATGGCAAACGCCGTCAGATCCTCGCAGCACATCATGCCCAGGAAGCGGGAGACTAGTTTCATCCTCACGTCCGCAAACTTTATCAACGGCTCGGGGTACGGCCGCACTGTAACATAAACCTAAACTTGTTACGCCATCGGAATTTGTCGGTACTCTTTGTTATCTTTTGTTTACCAAAAATAACGAATACATATTTAACCTATAAATATATTATCAACCCTGAGTTTTGTAAAAAAAACCTTGGTGGTTTTCTATGTAAGAAATAATAAAAGTAGGCCTGCAAGTTAAACGAGTGAAACAGCAAAGGTCATTAGGAGAAGACCATGAAAAAAAATGTTTGAAATGCGACCTGTTTATTATCATTATGAGTCAAGTCGGGCGGGAAAAGTTAGGAGCGGAAATGGCGGCAAGGAGGGAAAGCGGAGGCGGGAAGCAATATTGCGCACCTTTATTACGCTGTTCTTGTTTGACGATCGCTCGGAAGGCCCCCGGCTGGCCAGCGTACAGGAACATCACCTCGATGCCAGGCCGCGGCTCCATCACCAGGGTGGCCTTTTCCCACTCCACGCCCATACCCGGGTTCGTAGCCTCGAAAATATCTCTGAACTTTTGCACTCTCTGGATAGAAACAAAACATACCTCGTTCTTGTTATATTTGTTTCCACAGTCGACACAAAAGTACATTCTCTTCAACTAAATATAATCTTTTACATTAAGAATTTGGTATCGATCGCAAGCATTTTATACCTAATGCCCGCCACAAGCTGCACAAAAGAAAATATGACAAGCTTGAAGCTCTTTCATTTACCGTAAATTTCACTGTTATAAGAGATTTTTATATTTGAACATAATTTGCAGATAAAGGTTTTAATTATCGATAGTTTTATTGTTTTAACGCTAAGAATACGAACTTTAGTTTTAATAAAATATTTCCCTTCGAATCATTTATTGAGTGATTAAACAAAAAATTAAGGTTTAAGATTTGTGGTATTATCTTAAATATTATTTTAGTCCTATTTAATGTTAGGTCTGAATTGTAATTGTACTAAGTCCAAGCGTTTATATAATAGGTACAGCATTATATGTAACGATATGAGACATGAAGATTAATTATTGGAAAATTTATAGACTTGAATTATAATATCAAAGTCTTTTTAATATTGTTTTATAATACTTTCTACCTATGTGTGTCGGTATTTTATTAATAAACTCTTTAGCACATTGTGTACCTACATTTCCTCTTTTTTAAATTTCCTGTCGCGGGTCTGCTGGAAAAGATTTCTCTAGAAATGCGCAGTACTTTTGTACTCTACACTCAATTTGAATATTTAATAACATTTTTAGAAGCGACAGTAATAAGAAAACAAATGCTTTTACATGCATTTGTATTTAAGAACAAGCTTATACACGGGACTTGTCCCCGTGGATTTGGATTAAAATTACCTGTACGTAGCAGCAGTAGTAGTACTGTGTCTTAGTCAGTGTGTTGTGTGGGTACTATATTAGCCATTCCAAAAGCGTTTTACACCCTATAAGCCGAATGTCATATTAAAACAGAAAAAAAACTGGCACTTACATTTTTAGCAGCTAACGAGAATATTATTGGGTAAAGTTCCGTAGTATTTGACCAGAAGTAAAATATTCTCCACATCGAATCCACGACCGCGTATGGATTAAACCGTGATCCAAGTTCGAAATCCTCGCAGGTGGTGATGTTCTCTGGGTAGTGGCTGGGCTGGGCCAACACCCGGCCAGGCAGTGCCACTGCACCAAACAAAACTATTCCAAATATGCACGTGTACGTTAACATTCTGCTGTTACCGTTCGGTTGGTAATTTCAGTTTGTTGTTTACGTGTATGGCTTTATATAGTCCGACAGGCCATAGATTCGGTAAATTCGCAGACAATACAAATAACATTCGGCTTGCGGCAAACATAATACTAGCCGGCAGAAAGTATCACCTTCTAAAACTCGACTCTATTTAGAAATACTTGTTTTTGTGCAAATTATTTTATTAGTAAAAAGTCGTTGGATATGCGATGAGAGAAAAATAATGCCAAATGCGATCCCATGCTCTCCTGCACTAGTTTAGGTGTGGCTATGGTAGTAGGTTTAGCTTGTAAGTTTGAGATATCTAGTCGTATAAAAATGCTCCAAAAAAGTATCTTAGCACTGGAGCACTGCTAAATAATTTTAATATTTCATGAGGTTTTATTTCATTCCTAAAAACTATTATTAGCTTTTCTCCAAGGGCATCCTGAAACTTAGATTAGGACGTCTTATGTCTTAAAATAAACAACAAATGTACGGAAAAATCATGATCTACTTTTTCTTTGTACAGAAACACTAAGCAGAAATTGGTCGTTAACTTAAAATGAGTATCTGCCTACATAGGTTTTATTTGCCGTAGTGTCGTAACCCCGTAGACTTCGTGCTACGCATTTACTTCCACTCTACTAACTAATTTGATTAGCCCATCTTCTTTTAATAAAGCACATGTAATCTCAGGTCTAGTCTTTAATTAGTTTAAATTGCTTTTAGTCTTTGTCATAAAGAGTAGATCGAATTATGTTGTCGAAACTTAGGAATCCAAAACACTCTTCAATATCAGAAATGAATAATAAACAACGCATTGCAGCAGTATTACTCAAATTCACATAAATCACAATGAGATTTAGAAAGTAAAATAAGATACACACTGTATTTGCTGTTACTATGTCCACCCAATGTCTTCTAAGAAGTAATGTAGTACCTATTCTGTTCGTAACTTTACGAAAGTGTAATTTATTGAACCGTATTTCACATTTGGTCCGATATGCTTACATTTGAGCGTGCGTGTTTATTGGACGTGAAATCTATTTATTCGTTTCAAAGAACTCGTTACTCTGTCTGTATCATTTGACATTATATTTATCACGGGCACAACTGAATGTCTTCTGCGCAATTTGCACTAAACATTCCTTCTCGACTGCAAGTCGTAAACCACGTCACCTGTTCTCTAGGAACTATTGTACGAAAGTAGATCCGAGAATTCTGCGACTTCAATCTCAATTTCAGAGGAAAAACGAACTTGGTATGCAGTTGTTACACCCATATGAAACCAGACGCTCTTTATATGGCTAACATAACTAAATTAATTAAACAATTTCGTCTCGGAGACTCGTTAAGATGCTAGATAAGAATTAAGACTATACCTGTGAATACACCTAAATTAAGAATATACATTTATTTTTCTGTATTTATCTAGATAAAGTACACTTTTAAACAGATAACTAACTTCGTACCATCTGTGTCAAATCTGTGAAGTAAACCCGCTATACATTACAAATACATTCTTCTTTACGTGTATTTTATGAATGTTTTACATACGGTTTTAGAAATAAATTGCTTGGAGTCCAAAAGCGAAATTGAGGTATACTTCCTTTTGAACCGATGCCAGAAAGTTAAGAAATAGATAAATATTACTTTAGCCTTTAAACGAGTAGGTAGGATAAGCGTAGACCACAACGACTTACATTATTGTATTCAATACTTTTTATATATTTCATAATGTAAAGAAATAATTGAATATGGGATGCAAAGATTTTCAAAGGACAAACATTTCTAAACCTTTTTCTCGGCCTGTATCCACGATAACGTATCGCGACGAAAGGGTACTGTGGCCAAAGTATCCCTTATAATTTTGTCATGCCCTCCATCCGTCTCTCTTATCTGACTTCATATCACTAACTCATGACTCCTTCAATTTGTCACAGCGTTTTATGAAATTTCATGTATAAGATACTTTTTGTTTGGTGAAAGACGAACTATAATATGTACCACACTTCTTTTTTATTTTATCTTACCAAATGCATTTATTTTATTATATACATAAATGTGTAAGATTTTTTCATCACTTTAGGACCAATATTATAAAATAACTAAGAGCATTTTTCAATTTATACTTTAATAATATTACTGTATTATATACATTTTAGAACTTAAGATGGCGTATTTAAAACCAATAAATGACTTAAATCGAGACTCCATTCCATCGATAGATTTCATGAAGGCGTTATTTTCTAGCGAATGTTTTTATTATTTCAACGGCTACTCGCATACTCCCAACGGTATATCTTGATTAGACAGGTAGATATGTGAAGGTACGAAAGGAATCGTAAGGAAAACAATTCGAAATTGACTCCATGGTCCTAATATTAATAAGTTTAAATCATGATCGTTGGGACCCTGAGGTTTACGGGTCGGATTCATATGCATAAGGGTGCAAAGGGTGGGTCACACTCGTTTTAAATGTCATGATCTTTCTTGGATACTCTCGAAAAGTACTGTTGGAATTGTTCCCAGTTGTCTTTTTTTACAGGATTCATTCTATCTGACAAAATTAAGAATTTACCTTTAGAATATTTGACTATAGAAAAGGGAAAATAGGAAAATACTCAGCTGAAGTGCTTATGAATAATGCAAAACGGTAAAAACTTAAAATCTTAAAAAAACGTAAAGTTACAAATGTTATGATTTCTGTAAGGAAGTAGGAGCTAAGGACACGAGCCGACTGCAGTGTGCGCAGCGCACTGGGATTTCTTCCGTGCCTAACCCCCCAATCACCATCGTAAACAATAATATATTATTCACCACGACCATACTATACAAACCTCAAACCTATATTGCGAAATGGATTTTTGCAGCGCTTTCTCAATATTCAATTTCGTTGTTTGAACAAAGAAATTGGATTGTAGGAAACGATTATAACTGTGCAGCAAAAGCTTGCAATTTGAATTATTGATGAGGATTTTATGTAACTTACTGCCAATGCGCTAATTCTTTATAAAATGTATCTTATATAATATTGTGGTGAAATGTACTAAACATAGTAGGCAGGTAGATAGGCAGAGACCACGGATTTCCATTTGCTACAATCTTGGCATACTTCTTTCGCCTCATTCACACGCAATGTGAGCTTCATGAATGACAGTAAATTTGCCATTTCTTACCAAATGCATAGGCCTACCCCTTTGTGGATTACATGATGTACACATGACTTGCATGTATGTTTATAATATTATAAATAAAATAACAAAATTACTAAAAAACAGTTTAATTGATAAATCAGAAACATTGTACATAGTTAGTACACACTTGAATAAGAAACAATGCCTACGTTACTATATTATTATGATTTTGGTGGCCCGTCCTTGACCGACTCTCCACTGGATTAGAAAACAGATGAATGTAATCTGTCAAGTGTTGTTCGTAGCACGTGAATACGTTATTATGTCATGTTTGTTCGTGATTAAATTATATTGTGAGCTCCTTAAAAAGCTGCCTTTTGAGCAGCAATCTAATAAACAAACATGTACTTGTATTATTTTTTATAATGCTTCATTACTTTTAAGTACCTACAGGTTTGTTTATTAGATTCTCAATGTCTCGGAAACTAGATGTGAAATCGTTATAAAATGGTGACACAATTGTAGTGGAAATGGATCAAATGGAGTACTCTTAAACTGAAAAGAACCCATCGAGAGTTCAAGTAGTTGTTATATGATCACATGGACACATCTACAATAACATTAACTTTGATTTGAAGCCGCAAGCAAAGGATTGTGCGCGAAATGAACATTTATATAAATTCCACTTTCGAACCATAAAATAAATCGGCTTGCGGTGGCGTTTCTTGACTGACCCTACTCTGAAACTGACCTTGCGCTAAAATGAACCAAAACAAACTTAGGATGAGTACTGGCTGCCCCAATAAGGAGGCCTAACGCAAAGACCATAAATATAAATGAGATACTGATATAATCGCAGACCTCAATATAATTTTATAAAAATTACCCGTCATTACTTATACTTTTTATTAGTTTTGGGCCTAGATATTTTTAGGTCTAGTTAATAAACATTGTATACCTTCTTACATAGACATTTTCTCATTGCGGATAGATAGTAACTTTCTATAGTAGCAAAGCAACTATATTGGTTATCACAACATTGTGATGCCATTCTCACAGTGTCTATTTAATTGAATAGATAAAACAAGTGTGCATGTAGCGACGTCTGGCGTATCTCGTATCTGTCCGCCTAGACTTTCAACCGCACCTACTCTAGATAACGGAATTAAATTTTAATTCAATTTTCCAACGAAATAATCATGTTTAATAGTTTTGAACAACTGTAACTTGCTCGTACTGAATTCATATTGTGTCACTGTGTTCAGATAACTAACCAGGCGGCAGATAGACGTAATTGACTTGCATGAGACAGCTA
Organism: Abrostola triplasia; assembly: GCA_946251915.1. NCBI lineage: Eukaryota > Metazoa > Arthropoda > Insecta > Lepidoptera > Noctuidae > Abrostola > Abrostola triplasia. The sequence goes on from OX276423.1 coordinate 7,363,579, forward strand.
TTGTGATTTGACTAGATATCTGTGTAGGTAATACAATTACTTCTGCTATCAGACATCAAATATGTCTGGTAGAAACGTAGTGCCGGTCAAATGTATCTACCGGAAAACTGGATCGAATTACCATAGTAACTCAATAAACATTGTAAGAATGACAACAACAACAAGACCTATATTCTGAAACAGAGCAGACTCAGTTGCATAGTCGACTTTTTGTGTGAAGGTATTGAGTGTTGAAATCTTGCCAGCAAATGTTGTTATTACAAAAATAGTAGGCATGCTCGTTGTGATTTTTCAAATATAGAGCCGACGCGTGGTGAATGACCGATAAAGGTTCAACAGCTGCGCCTCGGACAGGGATAGCTACCTACAGCACGAGGTAGATCCATGGCATCGGCGTTTAACGATGTGGGTAGAGCCACTTACATTGAACGGGTCGGGTACACTCCGCCTGACTTTTTACAACACGACCTCAGTTGTTAGCACTTAATTTTTTATGTGTCATCTAAACACGACATTTTGTTTTCATTATCATAATACTCAGCTTAATACCATAATACTAAACGTTTAGCTTGGAGTTTATCCAACAAAGGAGACTCACAAATATATAGGTTGTTTGATAGAGAAATCGGTACTGCCGCGTTTTGGTGATCGTTCACAGGAGCGAGTAAGTCGCAAGTACATTGCTCCATGTTGATAACTCTATTAATATCTATCTGTCTCTAAATGTGCTCCGCTAGCCAATCAGCGGGTATCACACAACGCACAATGTGCTCCAGCGTGTCGACTTCTGGAAAAAATTACTAACCGTAATTTATTTTACTATCACTACGTAAAAATGCATTTTACATAGGTTAAAACTTATTTTATACTATAAAAGTAAAGTGTCATGTATGCAGAGCCACTACCTTATCAAGTAAGTCAATATTGGCCATGTTTAGTTGATAACGAGTCAGTTTTAATTTCTATTGTTTAATCCCTGCCCTAATTAGATGTTATTAGAATTCTGAGTTGACCTTTGATCTCGGTTAGCTCTTCGGAGCCGAGTAAATAATTAATGTCGAACGATTAACAAATAATAACACCAAGATAACGGATAACTGCGATTAAATATTTATTTATGTTAATGTATTCTTATAGTGGGTACCAACTCTCGGATAACGTTCAACATTCAGTCTTCATCTCGTCGTCCAATCGTGTGTTTACTTCATCGTGAAAATTGTTTAACCGGGATCCGCAGTCCACTTGGTTTTTTTCTTTATTTATTCCTGTTTTTTGCCAGTGTGCGGTATCACGCTGTAGATACGAACGACTCGCGTGTATTCATGATAACTAGTGGTTGTTTGCGCGTCGTATAATAATCATGTTTCTCTAAATAAAAATAGTATTCAGCTATTCGGTTACGAACTCTCTTTATTGGTACAAATCGACTGGATCACTCAAATTATATCGGCTAATAATGTAAGTATTTTTTTATGTACACGATAATGTTTATATACCTAAATGTTTAATGTATTATAGTATATGTTGAATTGGTACTCGATAAATTGTTGTGCGGCAATCAATAAGTAACGCAAAGTAGTACAAAGTACAAATAAAAAACGCCTCAACAGACATGAGTTTGTTGAAATACTTAATAGTGTTTTTTCGATCCATCTTCTTTTAATGTATTTGTTCTTAGGTATCTGTTAACTTATCAAAGTAGTTTTGATCTATAGCTAAAATGTGCTTCGTATGTCATCAAGTTTGTATTTTTCCACTAGACTTATCATTTAGATAGGTCTATCTGGACCATTTTTTCTGAGCATTGAAATGGTTTTTTACAATAAAACCATTCAAGGCCAGTGACAAAATAGCTCACCAAAAATAGGCCCATAGTAACCTTCGTAACTCACACACTTATAATGTTTGTTTTTTAGTCGTCGCGGGTATAAACATCTGGTGTCAGTATTATTTATATCGCTAAAAATATGCTAATACGATAAATGTGACTTTTTAATAAATATTCATATTCTTTTAGTTTCCTTGTTACTTTACTTCATTTTATAAAGGGACAGAGAACATTAACGAAGACAACACACAGGCACAAAACTAATCTAACCATTGCTTTTTTCATAAATACGAAAAAGGTTTTATTATCTATTTTCAATTTACTTTATAGTTAGCTAAGTGTAAGAAATATTAGGCACCAGCTTCAGATTTACTAACACTGAACGGACTTCTATGACAAATGGTATTAATTAAGATTCCTTCGTTATCTTAACCTGGCTATAATTATAGTAAACAAATTAGTAAGTCAACATACTAGCTGTTCTTTATTTTACTTGGGGGTTTGTTTAGGTTTTCCTTGCCTATACGAGGTGTCAGACTGTACAATAACTCATTTCGGCACCCTTCGTGCCCAGGTGTATGTCGAGACGCTTAAAATATTGTTGTCACCGAAAACGATATTTCTTTAGCTGCAAAAATGTCTCAACCGCTTTTATAGGAGGCTCCCCAAGTTTTTCTTGTAGTGATTTATGTTTAATTAGAGTGTCCTTCACATTTTTATATCATTCCCAAATAATTTAAGAACTTCGCGACGAGGGCTTCGGGAAAGCTCGGTGAAAACTTTTAAAACAATTAAGAGTTTGTCAAGGGGAGGTTACAATACGTAAATTCTTTTCGTTCCGACATACATGGAACAATGTTGTTCGGGCACATGCAATATTCGGTTCGTGATACGTGTAGGTAGTCATTTAATTGTAAGTGATAACAAACTAGCGTCGGATCAAAGTTATGTGACCTCCCTTTCGTCTCCGAGTCACGTAACTACAGATACGTAGGTCGAAGAGATTTATCATTTGCTTAAAGTTCTCTTAATCTATTCGATATGTAATAAAATTGTATACCTACGTACGACTACTACTGTAATAAACTTAAGTACGAATCGTAAGTTTTCCATGTAGAGATATTGGTATCAGACATAACTGCCTATCTCAATAAATTACTTTGTATTAATTACACCTACGTAGATTGTGCTTTCAATTCTTGTTGTACCTACTGGCTGCTTGTAAGGGATATTAAATTTATTGTATCTACTATTCATAATATAAGGAGTTTAAATATAACTTATATTTCAAAGTCCAAGGTTAATTAAGACAGGTTCTTATGACTTGTATTTAGAGATTTAGCAAAACGCTTAGTCGACTCTACACGTTAAAGAAAAAAAATATGTCTGATAATATTTAGATACCAATAAAATGTATTAATTCCTTATATTCGTAGATAGGACACTACCTGGGCCATTATTCTGTAAGTACAATAGTAGATACTTACTATAAAACCCCCGAAATACCGGCTTGAAATTTTCTTTGTCTTCCAAGCAGAAAGGTGTGGTCTAAATAAATAATTTATCTCTGAACAAAATGTTAAGTACCTAATCTAAACCTCTAATCGAACTGTTTGGCACGAACGCCTCCGGTAAATGTTATATTTTATATGAATTATGCTAACTAGTTATTTTAGCCGTTTTTGGATAAAATGTGCAGAGCATTAAGAACAACGCTAAGGCGGTTCGTCTGTGTGGTTAAACTTTTCTTTATGTCGCCATGTAGGAATAATACGACCCACGGGACAGATTTGTTATATAACTATGTGTTACAGAATACAGTGATTGATATTGAGTTAGATGGATGGTATAAAATAATAAAAGTTTCCTATAAACCTTTATGGGGTGACCATGCTCCACACTCAGCAAATTAACACTTAAATGGGGTTTTAGCAAATATTTGCAGTACAATTATATTAATATAAATTCATCATACAATTTCAATCTAGGTAATTTAAAATTAATGATAACATGATATTAGATACAATTAGGAACAAGTGGAGCATATTTACGTTCAATTTGTGAATTTATTTTCGTAGCAACTGTATGTAGAGTTAACTGGTTGCTGATTACGAATTACAATATAAGAAAATGATATGAAGTCTGTTTTATATATGTCGTAGAACGATGTTTATTGTTTTTCTCTCAGAGATAACGCATAGTCGCGACATTAGACTACATAAACACTCGTTACAGATACTGAGGTCTCTGACCATTTGATTTATTATAATTTCAAGTAATATATAAATTATTTACGATCGAGTTATTTCGTCTTACAATTACGCGGTAAGTAAAATACAAGGGGGACACTTATATTCAATCAAAATTACTAGTAGGTAACTGGCTTTCTGTATAGCTTTTCCGTCTAATTTTAGATTTAAAAGGCTATTGTTTTTATGTGTGTACTCAGCAGGCCAATTCCCGATCTGCCTTTTATAAACACCAAAACCTACCTACTATACCAACAGTTTGACATTAGCTAGTTTCGACAGGAGGCATCCATGCATCGGATACGTTACTTTCAATTATATTCAACGCTTGCTGTGAATGGTATTTTGGCCATCAACCCAACCTTGCAATTTAAAAAACTAAATTAATAATTAAATTAAATTCTTTAATATAATATTATAGAAGATCTATATCGTCAAAATAGTACTTGCCGTAAGGAGAGCGCATGCAGTCGCAAGACAGTGTTTACTGTTCTATTATCAGGTTAACACATGACTTTTTATTTACTGTTGTAGCATCTATAATGTATATTATTATATTTAATAGCGCTAGGCCCCAAGCTACTGAAAAAGATAATCAAATAATTAGCAAGAAAGCATGCATATAGCTGGATATATCACAGGTTTCAAAGGTACTAAACAAGAAGCTGTATTACTAGACATGTGCTCTACGTATATATTATACATTAGCTACAATATATAGCGCATCATTTCCACACAGTGAGACAGCAGTCTACATTTAATAATCGTTACCTTTGTCAAAGCATAGCTCTCTCCACCTCACTTCCACTCCATTTCCGAGCCCTAATGATATTGATCGCATTATGCTCGGCAGTGAACATGGACACCTCTCAATATTTCTGAGATCACCCTTTGATTTTAGCCAAACAATAAGAGCTCCGATATAGAAGGCAATTAATATTTACTGTCTATTTCTATGATAATGGTATTGTGTTAACATTTGTTTGTTTAATTATGGGCCCGAGTCGCCGTACTGTGTATAAACTGTTTCTGTTTATTTTTTATCTGTTTCTTAAAATTAGAATTAAATCACTTTGAGCATTATTATATATTTTTTGCCGATCTGATTGACGCAGTGGCCAAGCGATTGGACTGCTGCGTTAGGGGTTAAAGGTTCGATTCGTACACGGGACAAGAATTTGTGTGATCCGCAGATGTTTGTCCCGAGTCTGGGTGTGTGTGTATGTGATTTTCAAGTTTGTGAAACGTGCCCACGATACAGGAGAAAGTCCTAGTGTGGGGCGACGTCTTCTTTTTAAATAAATAATACTCAGTTATTCAGTTTAAATAATTGGTCTGAAAATTCCTAATGATAATACTAATATCTACAGGTTTGAAAGCCATATTAGCGCATTTTAGGCTTCTCGGTATGGCTGATCCCGTACAATAATACTTATGGAATTTAAGAAATACTTACTTATGCATAGAGTAGTAACAATCAACTCGCAAAATGCCTACCCTATTAATTTAAATATAGAACAAACTGTAGAGCCGAGTTCTTGTTAAACACGTGAGTCATAACAGTGTAGACTTAACGACGTATTTATGTTAATTATTCGAATATTCTTATGATTTCCGTAACAATGGTCAACTTGCTTACAATGAAATACGGCGCGTGTATTTAACTATTCCATAAAAGCACAGCTGTCATCAAAATAATGTAGAGTGCTACACAAAATATAAATTAAGTAGGTACTCGTATAGATTTTTCCATCAAGTCTTAACAAATAAAGTTTCAGTGAATTCCAAAGGCACTATAAATAATAATAATCGTAAGTATATGCTTTTAATACTTGACATAGGATGACATGCAAGACCCAGCGATAACATTTAAACTTTATGGGCCTATTCCATTAAAACGAATGGTTGTAAGTGAAACCTTTCATTTGTTTATTACAGATTCTCGTTCAGTAGATTTAGCGTCTAACTTTACCTTTCCTATCGGTTACCCCATAATGGCCGAACAAAATCTCGGAGGGTTAGTTTATAATACGCGAGTAGATAAGGTAACTAATAAAATATCCAACTCGTATTGTTTTGCATACCTATTTGCATTTATTAGTAGATTTCAATCATTAATATTCCTTTATGTATGTTCTATACACTATCGACGCGTGTTTCTGCCGTTTGATTATCGTCCTCCGATTGTCATTTTAATTGGCCAATTGTTTCGGCATTATCTCATCAATTGGACTTCACTGTCAGCAATTATATTTTTGTTGCCTACCCAACACGTTTTGGAAATAAACAAACATTTTATGCTTGTAAAATGGGCCCAGGATTGTCGAACGTCCCAGGGTTATTTGTAAAAAATTAACACACCTTTCAGGGGGCAAATGTTTCAAGATTAAAAAGAAATTAATTTTACTGACGGTTAATCGCAGATTTACTTTAGTCAGTCGATAATCCTTCCTATGTTTACCAAAAAATATTTACTAGCTAAACACAGACTTATCTAGTACTATTAGTACACATTAAGATAGGCAATATTTAATATTTTTACTAGAGTCGCTCTGTAACTTTGACAATAATGCTACGACAGATAACTAACACTCTCACATACATAATGTTTCGCTAAAAGTCCCCGGCAGGTGGCAACTGTCTATTGCCGTTTTGAGGGCACGCACTTGGAATTTATTATTAACGTGTGAAATCCCTCTTTAGTTTTCGTGAAATAGAATCAAAACGCGTAGCCCGTAGGTATACCAATTACATAAAAGATTTATTATGTTGTTTGTCGCATCTGTTTGTTTATTATACGATTCTTTGGTAGATGGTATTTTGTTTTATTACCTTTTCTTAAATGAGCATTTGAACGATTTTTATTTAGTAATCTACTATTCACATCAGTCTTTTAGCGCTGGCGTTTGAACTACACTATGCTCAGTTTGTGCGTTTGATCAATGTACAAGTAGGTACCTACTTATTCATGCACGTATATGTATACCGAGTAGTAATCATGAATTTTAATGAGTTATATGAACCTAGTTTCAAGTATGTTATTATCGAAACGACGTAAATGTTGTGCGACCAGCATCAAAAACAGGCATTAACTAGCTCTGTCACAACCTATGTTGGGGATACAGTACCTACTGCTACAGTTATATATAGGCTGTGGTATTACGGTGATACTGACTTTCTAGATTTTAAATACTACGTTGGGCCTTAAACCCTACGTTTTTCTATGTCCTCTGTCGTCTTACACGGATTTTATTTTATAACATTATTTAAAAAAATATTATTCAATTAATCAGCAAGCATACCTAAAATGTTTCTTTCACTTGAGTTTTAACTGTATCTAATAATAACTCATATTTCAAATTACAAATAGGAATGTTTCTCCAAATTCTACGTTGTAATGAAATAATTGGAACGTTCTACAAATCTATAGACGTCCAAAGAAACCAATCATTCTGAATCTGGGACGAATGCCTGCCTAAAAGGTATTGATTTATTTCTGCTCGTAGTAGTATCATTATATACCTCTATATAACTTTACTTTTCAGTAAATTAATTCGTATTTTTCCAGTACATTGACAGTCAGTAGATACTGACGAATAAGTTTCCCTTCCACGTTTCGGGTCTCGGACTTAATTAGTTACGATTTTCATTTCCAAATCTTCTTAATGGGAATTACACACATTAAAAAAATTGAGTTATCTTATAGTTAGATTTATATTTGACAAAATTATTCTAAAATGGAGCATCAATTAAAATAAAAGACGGCAACATGAACTCTTGCGAATATAAAAAAGCACGTACGCTCACCTTAGAATATCCTTAGATAAAATATATAAATAGGTATGGCTAGAGCGGGAATCAAATCCGTAGTTAATACCACCATAGTAGGTCGTGGTATTATTGGGTCTTACGTAGGTAGTTATGAATCAAATTTAACCCTCCCAGCGCCCTTAGTTAATACTCATTAGACTAAAATATCTTCGACGTCGCAATAATGCTAGTGAAGAGTTTCATCGATTAGTCGTAGTGTAGGCGTTGGTCTCAGTCCCGCAAAATAATAACCGATATTTGGTGAAAATCATATGGCAGGTTTCCTAGAACCGAATGTTAGTTTAGTGTTATATTAAACTACTAGTTAAGAAGTTTCGGTAACTATGGCCAAGCTCAACTAAGACTAATACTAACTCGCTGGAGACATTATAGTGTGCAAGTATTTGCTAATACTCTATATTTCTTCACACTCATAGCGCCTGAACTTACTACGAGGCTTGGAGAGTTCGCTCTTTCATTTTAGGACGTGCACTTTTTTACATTGGCCTCTTTTATAGATCTACAGGCAATTGTATAATATTATAAAATCTAAATATGTTATCTTTCAGTTCTCAAGTTGAAGAATGACTCCGACGAACGGCGATAGTCTGGAGCCGCCGGAGATCGTGGTGCTGGACGGTGGGTTCTCCACGCAGCTGTCCTGCCATGTCGGTCACGTGATCGACGGTGACCCGCTCTGGAGTGCTCGCTTTCTCTATACACACCCTGAAGAGGTCGTCAATACTCATCTCGACTTTTTGAGAGGTGAGACTAAAGTCCGAGTCTAAGATACCCAGAACTGAGTAACGTACTTCTTCACGGCAGTAAATATTTATAATTAATATTATACTGACTGCGAACATTTTCTTCCTTCTCGTAATTTCACATAACACTTTCAAATGTCCCACAGCGGCTGTCCTTTACAGAATGTGTTAGACGGGACGAACATTCATATTTAAATCATTGCAGTTATTTAAAATTATTAAATCCTTATTTCTGTCAATCTTTACCGGAGCGTAGTGAATGACTTATAAAGTACACAAATTGATAATGAGTAATTAAAATTAAATTAGTATTTATTTACCGGTTTCTACCGCGCAAAAGTCTTTAACGAACTCTGTTTGATCATAATTGATGCTACCAAAATTAATTATTGCTTACGTTGAGAAATTTTAAATAAGCAAACTGAGGTTTAATTAACTTATAGGTATTGTCTATCAGTGCATAATAATGCCACGTGGAAAAATAAGCAGTCTTTTGCGCATCATCGACAAGAGTAGTGGGCGGACACGTGGAAGTTCCTCATTGGATAAACATAGAGAAGCACATTGCATACAAGATGCTAAATTAGGACATTTTATACAATTGTAGACAAACTAACTCACAAGCACTTAGCTAGATTTATACAAATATACAGTGACGGGACTTCATATTCTATTCTTACTTTTGCGACGGGAGGAGTTACTTATAACTTCACGTGTATGCAGAAATAAAAATAAAATGGCAGTTAAGAATAAGTTATTATGGTACACAATTTATAGTGCAAGAAATTATACCTACACCTTTTAATCCTAGTGTATATATTTTTGCTTTGAATTTGATACCTTAGTACTCATATAAATTTATGAAGCATGCACCAATCTATGATGAGATTGATTACTCAATAACACCGTAACTGCATGATTTCAGATGCATAGTTGATGATCAAGTAGAGAATAGAGACAGAGAATAAAAAATATATAATCTTACCTATATCGAAACATGTGATAAAGTAAATAAACAAAGCGATAACAAGGCTAAATATAATTTGAGTTTGATAAGACTTATATAAACTCTGCAGTAGTACAGGCTACATCTATTGATCTCAAAGAGCCCTGTGCTTAAAAATAATATACCTAAGGCAAGATAATATTGAATTATTAATAAAACATGCGTTTCTTGCCATAACAGTGATTTAATCAAATTGACTGAAAGTCCTGTTCAATTTATGGCCCATAAGTTCGTAAAACTGTCCATTTAAAATAGCTCTTTGCTGTTTACAGAATTTAAAGCACAACAATAATATCTTAATACTCGTAAGGGTAACTTGTTTATTGGAAATAAATTATATTTTATCTCTCATGCTAATTATTGATGCGTGCACTGTCAATCAATTGAAACCACAACGATGCGCGACGCATCGTCACTGTACAATCTCTCGTTGACAACACAGTGCCTACGGTACAGAATTTATATTTATCTCGAGTATGGAAACAGTTCACAAAACCGCAAACGAATGCGAACTTACACAAACACAGGCTCGCAAAACGTTGCGGCTAAGTACAAGTGTACATGCGTGTTTTGACGAATTACACGTTAGGTCGCTTTTAGCGCGTCATTTTCATGCATCTGCCAGCGAGAGTGCGACCTCGTCTCGTGTCATCGTCCTCTGAAAGCGCTTTTCTTCGCCACAAAACGGACCGTTTCTTTTCATAAGGAAAAGCTGAAAAGTGTCTGCAAGCAAATAACTCCCTGGAGGGAAAAGCCTACTGCCTTGCTTTGCTGCCTCTAATACAAGATATAATGTGGAAAAATACAAAATATGTCCGCGCACTTTGTAGAGTCAAATGTTCGTGTCTCGTCGAAAAACGCCGGACATAAGATAACAGAGACTATATTGTGTGCAGACTACAGATGTACGTACATGCCATACAATATTTGTTATTACAACGGTATCAGACATTTACTATCAGAGTATAGGTATTATCATTTAATATTATAGAGTATTACATAAACTGTAGGTAGATTATTTACAATGTTGAAGCATAAAGTCGCAGGCACACATATTTTCTCGGTAGGTAAGTCCCAGCTGTTCCGCTGTGATTATTATGATTGACGCTGTAGCAAGTTGGCAAGTGATGCCGCTATTTCTCCCTCATGTACTAACTACTTCACATTTGCATAGTACAGCGGCAGCGGCAGGAGGCAGGAGGCGCGACTCCCGCCGCCCGCGCCGTACGGTAACGCCGCGCCTCCTATACAAACTACAACTCGGGATACACAGCGTTGTTGCCATTAATCACCTTGTCTGTCTAATACCTTTCCATTCGCAAGCCGTGCGCCGTCTTCTATTTATTACATAATTATTTTCTTCGACAGAGAACGGTTCCTTTTACCGACCTCGCTTCCGTAATATTGAACTACCCGGGCTCGTGTTGCATTACTAAGTTTTAATAATATTAATTGTTTACGCCTCTTAGCCGCACCCCGCTCACAGTTCGTAATAGCAACAAAGTTCAACTTCAGCCATATTTATCGAGCTAGTTTCGTAATACCAACTTCGGAATATGTGGACTATTAATTAACGTTGACAGGAAAAGCATAGAGATATCGGTAACATGGTTAAAGACATTAATCTTGGGATTCATTTGTTTTCATTAAATGCCAACCTGTGGTTAGATGTGATTAATGCGTACAACATTATGACTGTTTGCAGGCTATAAAATGTGTTTTATGGTTACTTTGCAGCGGGAGCGGATTTAATAATAACGAACACTTACCAAGCGTCTGTGGAGGGCTTCGTGGAGCACCTCGGAGTGACGGCCGAGCAGGCGTTCGAGCTCATCGTGCGCGCCGTCGAGCTAGCCAAGCGCGCGCGCTCGCTCTACGTCGAGGAGTACCAGGACTACCTACAGAATGGTGGGTATCCGTGAACGAGTGTGTGTGGAGCTTCCGCGGCCCGACATATTTCATAAATGAATACAGAGCCTACATACAGGGGGAGAATGGCCTCCACAGTAAATGGAAGACGTTAAAAGATCAAATGAAAATGACAAATGGCTTGGAAGCTAGTGATATTACATTTGTAGTATGTTTATAATTAAACACTGTGTATACAATGTTTATTATAACAGTTATTTTTACATTTATATGAATGCGATGGATGTTAGCGGCATAGTAATAACTGACTTGGAGGCGCAAATGAATAACTTTCATTAAAAAATCTTTAGATTTATTTATCGATCCAGATTTTTTGAAAAATATTTTAGAAAGTGTACCTATGTTCAAATCGTATAGCTATTTGGCACTTAAATATTTAAAAAATATATTAAACTTAACATAACCTGTAGATCTATATGAAAACATCAAGAAAATACGAGCAAAAAGCACTTTGTCAAACAAAAAGAATGTCCGTAACAAGATAATGAAAGTGGGCTTCGGGCAAATATCTAATTTCAACGTTTATTTCTCGAGTTCTCGTTCATTTTCTAGTAAACAGGTAAATAGGCTATAAACCACTGGAAATACGCATTTAAATCTTTATCAGGGCTTTACATCACATGTACCTACTTTATGTTCGTTATAACTTTGTGAAATGACAAGTACTTATTTAAAATAAAATAATTATACCAGTTCTGTTAAAATCAAATCAATTAATGTTAAATTCGGTCCTGAACTTAGCATAGAGATTCTTGAAACAATGTTAAGTCAAAGGTACGTCACAAATGTAATTTATTATTTAAATTTATAAAATTTCAAGAATGTTTGTGTTTTGCTGTAAACAAAGATTCTAGGGTCCGCACCCGCAAGGGTCGGGTGCAAGCACGCATTAATTACACTTTGCAAGGGTTGAAAGTTATGTGTATCCGTGGAGATAATGTTAGAGCATACTCTATCTATAGTGCTGGTACTATAAGTAATATGGACTTGATATTTATTGCAATGTGTCTGTTCCTTTAGATCGTATTCCACTGATAGTGGGCTCAGTGGGTCCGTATGGAGCGCACCTGCATGACGGCTCGGAGTACGACGGCAGCTACGCAGATACCACGCCTGTGGAGGTACTTACTAATACAAATAGTATGCAGTATAACTTGACTTACGCCCTCTCAGTGATGCATGCCTATTCGAAAACCCAAACCTTCATTACCTCTTTCCGCCTAATCTATAAAGGTATAGGTAACTACCGTACTATATTAGTAAAACAAAGAACCCGAAAAGGTTAGAAAACTTACACGTTTTAAACTTCATTGTTCTCTAAAATACTTCTCACCGAAAGTGAAGTCTAGAAGAAATATCTACCTCGTGATACTTATGTAGGTACCTGCGGTAAATGATTAATCCTCCACACAAAATACAAGCGCGAAACTATTTCTATAAAACTAGTCGTTTAGATGTAGGTAGTTAATAATTAATGAATTTGGCCAGCGCGAAATTGGTTCTTTGTCTATTTCTATATATTGTCATTGAGTGCTTTTAGGGCGGCAATCGACCGAATCGATCTTGTTCAAATGTTAAAGGTAAAGCTTTCTAACTAAAAGCTCCGAATTCACTGAGTGAGTATTTTTATTATTCTACATTAACTATGCTGTTCGATTTCGGGGTTCCCTTCCAGTAACTGCTAAAGTAAAATGATTTATCTGTACACACTCGATTTTATCCGTTTTCTTTTTATATGCCGAGTCTCACACTCATTAGCAGGCGCACCCCCAGCCCCCTCATTCTAAAACACCCGAAAAGTTTCCTGTGAAACGCTTACAGAGATAGATATGTAAATTTACATATAAATTATGGATAAAAGTTTAAAAGTGAATACAACGTTGAGATGTTTTATATTTTTCTGGGTAAAAAAAATGTATTAGTTTCTTTTAGCATAGGTCTCTAGGTCTCTATAACTAATATGTTGCTAGTTCGAAGTAATATAATGCGTATTTCTACCCATATTGTCTCCTACTACCATTACTTCTTTCACTAAGAGTATTCTATTTCACATATCTACGGTTTAGTTATATATACACTATATATATATATACTATTATGTAAGTATCTGTGTCTCTCCACGTCGCCGCGTCGTCTTTAATTAACGAAAGTTAAGTCCGAAGCTTTCGTCATGTTGTAACTTAACTCTCACCATATTATCTAAAACTTTTTCAGGACAGCTGTTATCGTTAGCTCCTCGGTTTTCTTTCTTCCCGCTTATCGAATTAGAAATATATAGGGCAACGTCTATTTATTTATCAAGACTAAGACTTCTCTCAAACTCTCGCTATCTATATTTTTAAAACATTACTGAAGGAGAAACTAAGACGGCGAACCTAAGTTTAAAATATGAAGGCCGAGGGATATTCCAATAACTTCGGCAATAAAGATAGTAGAATTTCTGTAAAAACTATTAAATCAGGTGCTCGATCATTTCTGCGGAACCCCGAGAGCCATGAATGCATAGCCTAATAAAGGCCATTGAAAGCGGCGGCTAAATCGTAAAGAGGGCCGTAAAGTTGCCTGCAAATTAAAATTTACATCGGCAATATGAAAAACTCCACTCCATTTCTCTTGTTTTTTTTCTGTACCGACAGCATTTGACTGGGGTGGACAGTTAATTAACGAAACCTAGAACAAATGGCTATCTGAAACAAACATGAAGTAACAAAAATATGCGCCTTAATTAATTTGGGCTCCTTTTATTGTTTTATTCATGTCATGTTTTAGTTTAGTTTTAATGGGTTTTCTCGATACATATATTTTAGAGAAATGCATGTATTTTTACATTTTAACCTTTTATTTTATCTTTACAGACTATGAGGGCTTGGCACAGACCTCGAGTACAGGCGTTGGTTGAAGCTGGAGTCGACCTACTAGCGTTGGAAACGATTCCTTGTCAAGAAGAAGCCGAAATGTTATGTGACCTTCTTAGAGAATTTCCTCATATAAAAGCATGGATTGCATTCAGTTGTAAGGTAAGTGGCATGAAAATCGCATACTTCGTAATAACTCACGTTTTCTTAACGTAATATTGAAGGTAAATTGGGCATAACTAACCCTACCCAACGCTATCGAAACTCGTCTATTCAAAGCTCCAGATCGATGAGTCACGTAATAGCTTCGATAAATCAACTTAGGCAATTTTGAAACTTTAAAATAACAAAAATCATCGATTTGTGGCAGCGTGGAATTGACATGTTGGGTTAGTGGCGTATTGCGCTTTGTGTTGGGTCTAGGGGCTCTACGAGAGCGTTATTTATTTCTGTACATATCTGAACACACCGGGTTGGCACGCCGTGTCAATACCTAGGAACAAAAATATTCAAATGGAGTTTTGTTATTGTGTTCGGACGAATAGAATGAATAGAGAACGAAAAAGCTTTTTAGATAGGTTGTAAAAGATTTCGTACGAAATTCAGAGAGTGAGAAAAACATTTTGTTCTCAATTCGCGTACACACTTAGGTAATACAAAACTGTGCTTGAACCTGACTTTTTCTACGTTATTTGAATACCAAATTGTAAGCCCGCTATTCTACGCTGTAAACCTACCACAAAAGCAAAGTGAATCTGAACTGATAACATTTGTATTGCACAAACAACTTGCGGTACAGAATACAGTAGATACTTACTTCTAATATTTTTTATTGTCTCGAGTACAACTCTTACAAAGTATTTATTAGTAAATAAGGTATTCGTATTTATTGCAAAAATCATAGATCATATAAACATTACTTAGTATAAATTAGTTTATCACTGTTGTTCACCCACGAGTAAGCAACGATAACTGTAGGCAGATCCTTTCTTGAATTTAGCAAACTTTAACATCTTCCACAAAGTGATAAGCACATATAAAACATTGTACCTACCGTAACTATAAACTGTTAGTGCTTATTCCCAGATAGCAGCATTTTTACGTTTTATTTATTTATTTATTTATTTTCAGGCTCACGTTTACAAATAGCTCTCATTTACTTTGTCACTGATGACTTGTGTTTTTTCTTTTTCAGGACAGTCAAAGCATAGCTCACGGCGAAAGTTTCCAGAAAGTAGCAAAGAAATGTTGGGAAACGAACCCTGACCAGTTAGTTGCCGTGGGAGTGAACTGCTGCGCGCCTTCCTTTGTGTCGAGCCTCGTGAAGGGCTTCAACGACGACCGGCCACACGCCCCCATTCCGCTTATCGTTTACCCCAATTCGGGCGAAAAATACAACCCCCAAATAGGGTAAGATTTCCGGGAGGATAAGTTACGTAGATCCTTGGTTAACTTTATATTCCCAAGTGAATGTAATTGACAACATATTTTATTTATTTTAAAAGTTGATCCAGCTACGAAGTTTTTGTGGACTGAAATGTTATTCACATGTGACACCTATTCACAAAAAATGCGAATAGGCATCACGTACTATTATGTTGGTGCATGTGTAAACCCATGTGTTACCATGGACAGTAATTGTCCACGGTCACCTCCCCTTAGAACGCCACAATAAACGACAACATACTTACCTATAATAAATTAAACTTTCTTTACCCTGCTTTCCTTACTATATATTGGCAGACATGAAATGACCAATGACAAGGGACAATCCTAGTAATTATAGGAACGTTCGCCAAGACCTTTAATAACGGCGGCCCGCAAAGTCTAATAATATTCAAAAGCGGTCAGCTTCCTTACAAGGTACCTCACCGATGAATAGAAGCTATATTGAAAATACAATCCACTGGGATTTCAGTTAGTAATTTAGAATGTAGTAGACCTTCTACCTACTTTTGAATCAGTCAATGTACTAATGCTAAAGTACTTATTTGAATTAACTTTTGGCAGATGGATAGACCGCGACAAGTGCGAAGCGGTCGAGGTGTTCGTCCAGGAGTGGCTGGAGCTGGGCGTGCGGTACGTGGGTGGGTGTTGCCGCACGTATGCCGCCGACGTCTCGCGCATCCGCAACCAGGTGCACTGCTGGCGAGACCGGTGGCGGTTCCAAACAAAATACCCCAATGCACAAAACAACAACACAGAGTAAACGGTCTATAGTTCCTAGGTCTAACTGAACACGTCAAAATATTACATTATACGTTGAGCGCTAATAAACTTTTAAATGACCCGATCTAGCAAGCCTTCATAAAGACATACAGATTCTAATAATGTCAAAACTTTCTGCCTTCACTGAGATTTATTCACTTGTAGCAAGGTGAAACCTCGTGGCGCCTTTTCGAACCTGCAGGTTTTATAAAATCCATTACAAAATAGCAGGCAAAAAGCTGGGATCGGCCGAAATTCATTCACTCTTACCGATGCATCCACGGCCCGATCGAAAACATCAAGCCACCGGTGACTGGTGTCCAACGTGATAAAAATACTGAATTTATGCCAAAATATGTTTGTAAAGGACCATCTCGTAGAGCTAACTACCTATACCTATCTATTTAAAAAATGTATGTGCCATTATAATATATTTTGTAAGTAATATAATTTACAAGAGTATACTTTTTAAATAAATAACAAATGTATAATATTGTTACTTATAGAAACGTATTGTTTAATTTAACACGCTCCTGTTAATTATAATTTAGAATAAGGGATCGTTATAGAACCTACACCAAAACAATAGAGCCTTGTTCCTTTATATCTTCTCCGTAGAAAATACATCGACGAAATAAAAATGTAGAGTAAAATTATTAAGTACCTACCTAATTATTAAGTACTACCTACCCACTGAATACCTACCACAACACTTAGAGACTTTCCCAATATTAAGCGCATCGACGATCTTAATAGGTATTTATTCAGATTAATTGGTCCCAAACCTGATTTAATAAATCAAACCGCGTCATATCGATTCACATCGCCCGGTCGTCCCGACACAAAAACCCGTGTCCCATTTTTATTTCATCAGATCTCGTTTTTTTTATTCGTGAAAACATTCAATCGACCCACTGTAGTGTCGTTACGTGTTTCCTGTTGCTGCTTCAGGTTGTATCAAAAAAGGTCTTATCAGGGACATAGTATATTAGTTACCTACATATTGAAGGATACAGTTACAAAGACGCAGTCCATTCGTCGAGCCCGATAAAAATACCATCTCTGCTTTTACTCTGAGTATCATAAAAGGAGACGTTTGTGTCTTATGAATGGGTGTGTGCGCGAATGGCTACTATTCAGTTTTTTAAATTCTCATCAATCTCAACGCTTCATGTTTTAACAATTTGGGTACCTATATTCAACAGTGAACAGCCAGAATGATAGGATTAGTAAATAAATCAATAAATATTAATAAATATCGTCCATAAACGTTATTAATACTTTACCAATGACTTGCTAAATTGTACAAAATACAGATCCCTACCCCGTACCTACCCATTAGGGCTGGTAGTAACTTTAGTCCAGAATAAACAGACGTTTTAAATGAGACGAACTTTCAATTCTTAACTTCAAACGCGTCGTTATTTATGTACGGAGAGGTGGGTATGCACAGAAGTGGGAAGGTGCCGCCGCCAACAGTAAATTGAAAATGAAATTAAAAACGGTAACGTTTGTTGTTGGTCATGCCGAGTTGCCGAAGCGGTGACGACGTTCCGAATTTCCAGTTGGTACAGAAGAAATAAAAACATTCCGGCATTTTATCAGCTGGCGCAGGAGGAATGGCCGAGTAATTGGATCGCCGTCTTTTATCTCAAGGTATGTCGGTACAGAGATAGGTACGCTACCTTCGTAACAAGGTCACTCATTTCTCCTGAGATTTGAATTTTCATTAAATTTTAGCTTCGCAAGTTTTTTGTACACTTTTCTGTAGACATGAAGATAATTTATTTGCGATTTTTCGCCTCATAGATAACGGACGCTACTTTGTACTCGGCTACTTGGCATCGGATCATTAGTTTAATATAGTTGAATCTATTGTTGTGTACCTAATCTAAGATATGTATCTAACTATTAATTCACCATAAATTATTTTTGTTTGATACCCTACTGCCTTACCTGTCTTATGGTTGGTGTTGTGACCAGCAATTCAGCAACAATATATTTTCAATGTTTAGGTACAAAAGATATTACCATATAAACTTAATTCAAGACGGGTATCTTAACTGTGTCTAGTTCTTTTAGGCTTTTATTCACCTATCTTTATGAAAAAAAGCCGGATTGAATACAAATGTTGGATCGTCCGAAGTGGTGCCACACTAGTGCTACGTTTGAAAAAGAGGTTTTGCTTTGCGGCACAATAACACAATTACTTAAAAAAGTACTGTATTCGTAAATCAGAAACGTAGGTACTAAGTGAGCCCGGCTTGAATTCAGCGCTGCAGTGTTACTCAGAAATATATGCTGAGACCTTTTTACGACAGCTGCGACATACTAAATCGTTCTACATTATCTTTAAGATTAGTAGCGAACTGTTAGTACCTATAGCTGTTGTGTATATAGCTGTGTTCTTACTTTAGTCCTATGAAAACTTATTCCTTCCTTAAAAAAACATTATTTTGTAGTGGGTATATGTATGACGGGGATTCTGATGACCGGAACCCCTACCCGCATTATTTTTAATGAGACATTCAAATCTGTGATTTTGTACACCGGGCCAGAAACTTAAACACCTCACCATTTAGCCGTCAAATCGAGCGCTATTCTATTTGTACTAGATATCAACACAGAAGTCAGTCAGTAATACGTAATTAAGTACATGTTTATACCTACCTAACCATAAGTTTCCGAGTTTGTAAGTCTACTTAAACTCATTCAATCGAGAGCATATCAAGTCGGACATCGATAAAAACCGACATACCTACCTATACCTAAACAGAAGAGTCATAGCTATATATAAGGGACCTATTTAATCAAGTATTAGGGCCTACGCCGTTGTTTACCTGACCCATAAGTAATTGCGGTGAAGGCTTGACATTCGATGTATCCGCGCGGTGAGACGGTTCCACGCAATGTGTACTTTCCTGGGCCACACGTGTTTATATCACTGATTTTATAGACACCTACAGTCCTACACACATTATTAACATGTAAATTTCTTAAAATCAGTATTTAAACCTTAACCTAGTTTTAAGTTTTATAAAAATGTGCAAACGTTTATCCCCATATTTCTATGTAATTCAATGGTTATTTTGCAAGACTACCTACCTATATCAGTCAATATCTTAGTTTTTTCCTACCTATATCGTAAAGATTTAAAAGTTTATTGCAATGTAAAAACGAGTACCTAGGTACTTAGGCATAGAAGATTAACATTTCATCACACAGCTAGAAATGTATTCTGGAAACATTGTCAATTGTCAAATAATTTCGTTACAATATAAGAATTTATTGGCATTTTAATAAAATTACGCGTGTCCAACGACGCTTTTCATTTATTTTATTACTAAAAAAACGACATTGTTAGCACGCAACCGTTTGAACCCGCTCAAGTAAATAAAATGCATTTTTGAACGTGTCAGCATGTCAAGGAAGGGTAAATACCTTTTTACATCATTTTAAGGAAGCAGTGAACCGAGAGGGATCGTTGTTGAAAGAGTAGATGTTTTTATATCGCCAGCATTGCTTTGTAGCCGTGCTTTACGCCTACGTTGGCGATCCACCTCGGTGAGTGCTCGCTGAACCGAGTCACCCGTCACCACTAACCTGTGTAGTTTAGAATAGTTACCCCTTAGATGCAGGCAGCAGCCATTTATCTAACGACACCCAGTAACGTGATTGTTAAATGTTAGACCTTATGGGATACCTACTAGTGCAAGCTTTTGCATCTATTAACCAATATTCTAGTCTTAGGTAGGTAGGTAAGAACCTACCAAAAGACCTTCAAACAGCAAGAGCTAATAACTATTTTATGAGCAGAAACCGGTTATAACTATCAATCAAGTCTGTCAAGTTTCAAACGGTAAGCCAAATTTACTTAGCTAAATATGAGTAGACCGGCTTTTCCTATTTCTTTGCGCCCATATATATTTTCTTCAATTTATTGTAGTTCCAAAATTATAACTTTAATTACATAGATACTTACTCTTAAAAGTAGTTAAAGCCCAGCGGTTTGCGGACCGAATTCATACGCACCATGTCAAATGCAGGAATGTAAAGTCTTCTTCGTATTTCGGCATGAGTTTAGTAGGTATGTAGGATGCATGGTCATGGCGTAGATTGGCCAGTCAACAAAAATGGTACCGAGATTGTCCGCCCAGGGTGCGGCGGACGTAGTCAGGTACTCTCACACGTGGAGGCTTGCACTTTAGTAAAAATTAGCATCTACCTATCAATGTGACTTTTATCTAAGAACACTGCGAAAAAAAGATCCCGATAAAACCTGTATTTATCTGAAATCGCCAATACGCAGTGAACAATGCTTCAACTTTAATGAGAGAGTTATAGGCTGGTAATAACTTTTTGTAAGTCTGCAGTGGAGACGTCATAATAATTGTCATTGTGACCACATTAGTAGTGTTGGCTGTGACTGCGGTGTGTGGCATGCAAGGCATACGTAATGTACCTACGAAACCAAACAGTCAGGACGGGTTAATTTCGGTTGTCAATAATACATCGATAAGATAATTAGGTCAAAGGGTACATGTATGTAGACAAAACTAAATAAATTTACTTCAAAAGACGTAATCTATAAAATAGATTGGGGGCCTTAAAATTCATGTAACCGTAAAAACCATGGAGCCGATTTTTTTAAACTTCTTATTTTCTGGCTGATGGTTTTAACAAAAACATGCTGTCAGGTTTTTAAAAGTAAAATAAAATGCCATAATAAGTACTTATATGATAGTTTAATACTTATGTAAAAATGTACTATACTAGTAGGAAAGTTAACATTTACTTTCTTTAGCGTCCATCAATATATTGCGAGACTGTAAAGTGGCAATGGCAAGGGTCCGGTCATGTTTCTCTTCACTCAACTGTAGCTGTAAGTTCTTTACTTCCATTTTCAATGTTTTCACTTCGTTCTGCAGCCGCATGACTATAGTCCATAAGCTCGGTGATCCCTGCGCTGAAGTAGAGTGTATCGGGAGCGACGGTGATCTCACCAAAGCCTCTATGGCTGGATTCTCGTCGTCGCATTCTGTAAATAGAATTATATGGAAGTATAACATACATATTATTTTGCAGAAGCTTCAGATGGATATTTTACCTGATACCCACCTTGTATTAACCTTTGTTCAAAGTATAAATATATTGTTGTGGGCTGACTATTATAAATAAATATTCTACTGCAGTGTGCATCATTTTATAGTTATAGGTAACGTTTAGCGATGCAAGTCTTATTACAAGATAATTATAATGTTAGTGTAAATATCACAAGTATAATCAATAGAATATAAACAAATTGTTTTCGTAGCAAGTCAGGCATAAAAATATTTAGGCGTAATAATAAATTGGTGATTGAAGATGTTAATAATAACTACAGTTCCATAGAAAAATAAATATAATATATTGTACCACACAATTTCATTATCTTCTATGTAAGTAGTGAAAGATTATAAGAATAATGATACATATATAATATATAGGATATAATTTTCAAATAACTTATACCTCATCCATATAAAAATTAAACTAGTGCATTCGTATTTAAAAAGTGGAATCAATATATTCATTTTGGGGACAAAACTACGACAAACATTAAAACTAGACGAGGAACAAGTTGTACAGTATGATCCTTATAACGAGTACACAAACATTTAGAATGTAATTCAAACTTTACATAATATAAATTATTTAAATAAGATTAAACTAGACATTTAACCCGGAAACATGGGTACAAAAGCATCAGAAACACATACAATATTAAAGTTATGTAACGCGATATATTTTATTTCGGTTATATATTCAATAAGTATGAAATACATAGATCTAAAGTATAATATATAATATAACCGATGTTTTAGTTAATACATTGATTATATATTTATACGCCCCGATAACACGTAGATTCCAAACCCTCGTAATATATTTTTTGCGAAGCGTGAGCTTCATAAATTATTTTAATTAAAAATCAAATTTGAAAGAACTGAACAATAGAATATTGTAATCTTGCATATTTCTGAAGATATCTTGACATAAATACGCATGGCATAATAAAACATTTTTATAGACTAACACAAAATATTAATTAAATCCCACTCTTAAAGGCATACAATTGTTAGTTATTTAGTTAATACATATAATTAAATATTTAAAAAATAAACATAGTTTAAAAATAGATACATTATAATACATACTTGTTTAATAGGTATGATAAATATAACACAAACAAAATAATAAGTAAATTCATTTCATCTAAACATTATAATAACAAAATGTATCGATAACTGTATCACATCCCTGCGATTAAGTACGCAGGAAGAAAATATTGCATTACAACGTCTACCATAGTTTCAAAACTGATGGTACATGTATGTTTTTAATTGTGCCGAAATCTGTATTCACATATTATGTACTAAACAAAGACTAAGGAGCTTTTCTAATATCGTATAAAAGATAATTTTACTACACGTTCACGTTATGCTACAAAAGCATCAACATTTTGCGCGACCAACAATAAATCGATAGCTGCATGTCAATGATCTCGCCTCGTGAAAGCTGTACAATGTCAAACCTCTACTGCCACGTGTTACTTATTGTTTCAGGCAAATATGTTTCGTAAATATTCTGTTGAAAACTTGTATCTACGTACTTACATTCATTGCATATTGATAAAATTACGCAATAAAACATATTATGAAAAAGGATTCGCTACACTTTTAACGAAAAAATATTTGGATAAGATATTAAAATTAAATAGTAATCAGCAAAGAACGTGTACGAACGGCATAAGGCGGATTACCAGTTTCCACTTCAATTAATCAGTGCCAGCATATGCTTGACAAGCTTTACTATTTTTAGCTCTTTTTCCCTAATGGGCTGTGGGAATAGCGCTTCGCTGAATCAGCTCTATATTATGTTTGTTGGTGACGCAAATATGTTTAATGCAATCTGCGTTATTAACACATAAATAGATATACAAAAATATAAATTTACAACACATTCATGAGATTAATCTGTCGAGACAAAAGTGAGTAGTGAACAGAGACATGTATTAGGTAAGCGATTCAATGAAACAACAAGTTAAAGCGTAGGCAGTATTGCAGTTGGCACTGGAACGGTAACGTTCGTATGTAAATGTTGCATGCAGTACATTGCGCTATCCTGTTCAATATTAAATGAACGGCGGGCGCTTGCTGTCCTGCGATTACCCGCCGCACGTACTAATAACCTGCCCCACTCGTCTCTATTAGCCCTAACCTCTACATGTACATATTTTCTCGTTTCAAGATGAATTTTTACTGTTCTTACATCATCGTCAAAACTATCACATACCTAGTAGCAGCACTATTTATAAAGCAGCTGACGCAAGTTTTATTAGTATTAAGTGTAAGCCAATATATTTAACTATGTTTTTATAATCAACTTTTTATATATAGATGGTAAATAGGATTGTAATAATAGTCATATTTTACAATATCAGTCCTCATATTAATTTGTATCACAACGTGACCTACCTGTGGAGAAACTCTTTAAACGTAACACGGTAATGACGTAAGTCTATTTAGGCGAATAGTTCTATATATTCATATAATAAATAAAATAACGATGTAAAATATTTTCGTGATAAAAATTTAATGACTCCTAATAGCGTAGAGTCTCCAATGCTGCGACATTTGGATGAAACTCCACTGTATATAGGTAATTAAACCGTTTTGTGTGTTTATGTATGTCTACTAACACTATTTTTTAAGACCATTGTTACTAACACTATGGGCGTTGCCCGAAATAAACGTTATTATTATTAATAGCGTCTGCGTATAAAAAGCACCATTTGGCATTTCATGGATTGCAATCATAAGTAGATACCTATAAAATACACGGCCTTGGCATTTTTCCATCACATTTAACTTCACCGATTCAGTTATAGAAATTACGATTAGACATTTAATATATTACCTATATCCTTATAACTA
This sequence comes from Abrostola triplasia, assembly GCA_946251915.1. Lineage (NCBI taxonomy): Eukaryota > Metazoa > Arthropoda > Insecta > Lepidoptera > Noctuidae > Abrostola > Abrostola triplasia. The sequence continues at coordinate 7,388,204 of OX276423.1, forward strand.
CTATTTATTAAAAGCATAACCATGCACAATATATCTTAATTGTATGCACCAAACATATTCATAAAATATACAAGCATCTAACATTAATCTCTCTAATTACTAAATAATACTGCACACATGCATTATGTATGTATATGACAATCTATGTAAACATAGATAACACGCTAGTTCGACCGTTACATTAAGCCTACATAAATGGCACTAGCACAAAACTGAAATCAAAGCGAATAGTTTGACTCGAAACATTCGTCTTGCTTACAATTTACTTTGCATTTACATCTACATCTTAAATGATCAGCAAAAAATGAAAATGCAATTATTCAAATAAAAACAAACATAGGTATTATTAGTCAATGGGGTCAGCTTTGGTTAAATGTGAAACTTAAAATGAAACAATCTTTCAACGGCCACACCTGTCATGGGGTTACATGACTTATTTACGAATTAGTTAATCCGAGCGAACAGCGAAAAAGGTGATATGTAGGAACAACAATTGAGCATAAAACAAAGTTTCTACTTATGTCAATCGAAATGATGTGATTTAGTGAGCTGTTTGACAAAAGTGCCACAACACCATGTGGATGAGCGCGCAGAGCGGGAAGCCGTAGACGGCGAAGGAACGGATAACACGGCCCTCAAAGGTGGTGCTAAGCTGGGATGAGATCCGCTGCGTCGTTCCCGGCCGCACAATAACTTCTGTCTACGCTCTTCTGAACACTCCCACAGATTAGGATTAGAGCGGTTCATGTCGAGTTTGCGTTCTGACAACAGCCTCCTGGTGTCCGGCCCTCGGTACAAATATGCGTCCGCCGCAGAGGAGCTTTTGTTACGTTTTACTTTTGTTGATTTACTACAGCCGGCATATTCTGGCGTGTTACTTCGCTGGACGGTCGGAAGTTTAGTGTAGTTATAGTGAGGTATGTTAGTAGCGGGTGCGTGATATTGTACTTTACCAAGAGATAAGTGGCCGCAGTCCACTGCAGGTGCGATATAAAGGCAGCCGCATGTAACAAAATACAAAGATTCAGACTACGAGATCAACAACTATTGAGATTGATTATTTTCCTGTTATATCAACTACTCGGTACCCCGGCTTGTGTAGACAAGTTTATAATGTCAAACAGATTGAAGAGATTCTTGCAATTTGTTAGTAACAAGATTTATGTTGGTGATGACAGTAAGTGAGCAAATGCTAATTAATACTTAAGATCGGAAAATTGAGTCATATTCTATACTGATATAAAATAAATAAGAAACCTCTACAACGACTAGCTACTTTGTACTCATATGAACTAAAGGTATAATAAATAATTGCTATGAATTATTACCGCATTATCGATAAATTAAAACTATGATAACGATATCAGATCTAAGAAATACAGAGAACAAGATTGTCAAAGCATGCTGCACATGCATTTAGAGATGTGTGCCTACATAAATCGATATAAATATGGGAGATATACTGAGCATTTTAATTAATACAGTGATACACGAAGTGCATAATTAATAAATATTATCGTCATAACACCAACAACAGCAAACTTGAACAAATATTATTTTCAAGCGCTACTTTTGTGACTAGCGAATAATTTGGTTTCATGATTAAATACAGATCTTTCATTCTAAGAACCAACTGATAATACGGTTTCTTGACTTCGCATGTCTCCTCCTTGTCGACTCGAATATCTCCAGCGGAATATTGGGTACTGCATAATAAATACGCTGTGTTAGTGGAGGATATACCTTCTACGTTTTATGATGATAATTGAATTACAAAATCTTGACACTATCATTTACACTTCAACAAATTAAAGCCAGTATGCACAGATCTCACATGTATTGAAGCCGTTTGTTGTTTTACTTTTAGTTGTATTAAGAGACACGATGTAGTCAATATATTTAGCAATGATGACATAAGTTCCGCTGTAGCAACAATAGCTAGGTTAAAATATTATACTTGTTTATCTACTAGTAGAAAGGGTGTTCGGGTATATGGTATAGGAAACACAAACAAAGTACTCACCTGAACTTACAGCATTCCTACACCGCGCCGACGTGCAATATGCTTCGATAACCTTCAATATTAAGGCGTCTTCTTCATAAGAATTTGACTTCCGTTGATGCGGCGCATAAGGGTGCGTCGGTCCAATGTTTTCATCTGAACCAACCGTGAATGATTGCGGTCTGAGAGGCGGTGCCGGCCGTAAACATGTTATGCTCCAACCTACACGTGCAACAGAAAAACACAAGAAGTTACCATTTATCTATTACTACCATATTTACCACGCTCAAAGCATCATGCAATATCAGAAACTGAAGAGGATAATTTAGTTTAGGCTATGAGCCCAACAAAACCTACTTACAAAACCTTCCTCTTATTTAATGGCATAAGTGAAACATACTCATATCTCCCATATATTATCACAAGATTTCAGGGATATATGCTGATACAGTATATTCCCTATTTATAAACCAATACATTTAATAAATAAATCAAAATATTACCTTTATTGCTGTAGTTCGAGCCTGCAGTGTCGATAAAATCAACAGATGAAAATTTTTTGCCGATTGGACTTTTATTAGGCTTGGCTGGTGATTGGTCAAGAGAATCGCATGAGTTTAATAGCCATCGCGCGGACTGATTTTTTTGTTTATTTTTTTGCGTTTGTTGCGTATGTTGTGTGTAGCTTTGATGATTGTTGAATGAATGGGATCTTTTGTGGTTTGTTAGACCGGAGGATAAATCAGAATTATTGCTGTCGCTCATGGCCATCTGTTGAAAAATAAAAACAATTAGTCTTTAAGAACAATCTTTTTACGAGTAGCGAATTTGTGAAATAGGTAAAACGTTTCAAAAAGATACATTTGTACAAGAAATTATTTTTTTATAAAAATAGACAAATTGTCCCCAGCACTTGTTCAAACATAGGTACTTAAGCAGAGAGCGACAATATGCATATTATGCTATTTGCCACATGATTGCATCAATAAAATTCAACTCCTATTTTCACATATATTCGCACATTAGTCTGTTTACAGCGAGAAAACTTCAAATCCCAGCTCATATGGGTTTTAATTCTTTTTGACATCGATATTTCATTCTTAAATGTTTTTATCCATATATTTATAGGAACAGGTAAATTAAGCCTTACCATGCATATTTTCATCTTAATTGGTTAGTATAATTACATGAATTCTACTTGCAGTGATTGTTTCTGGTTAGTATGATGAATAAACACAGGCAAGGATGATCAAGTAAAGCACTGCAACACTGGGGTAACTCTAATGACAGTATTAATCTAATGGTTACAAATCCTCAAGGCAATATTATCTTCAAACCAGTGACACAAATCAGTAGCTCTTTACAAAAGAATAATCCTTGCCTGAGTCGGTGACCACGGTAATGGGTAACTTTGCTTTCATCCACCAGTGTGCGTACAAATCTGAACGATACACCACAAAACCAGACTGGGCTTCAGCTAAACCCTTCTGCACTTTTGACAAGTCCTCACTGCGAGATCTCGTTTTACGCACTTGCGAATAATTAGGATCAACGCTTTGTATATTTTCTTTGCCAAATACATCGCGATTCCGAGGGGCGTGAGCACGTGATGGTCTGTCAATATTAGAACCATCAGGAGTTTCTCGATATATACGCATATGGTAGTGCAGGCTAGGCTTTGATCGTTCAGTTATGTTAAGAGTACTCCACTGGCATGGTAGCGGTTGACGCACGTTCTTAGGTATTTCTATATGAGTGCTGGGCTTTCTGTACACTCTCGGAGGAGGTTCTGGTTTCAACTTGATCTCAGGCACGTAACGTTCAATATTTCTTCGTATAGAGGTGCGTTTGATTTGTGTTGACGTCACAGGTGGTGTGGCTGCAAATGTTGACGTCACATTCATATTTGACGAGTCCATGACGTCTAGACTATTCTCCGAAGTCACACTTGTGACACACGACGTTCTTGCTGTGGACCCGAAAGGCGAAGTACACCTACATTGGTCCTCAAAAGTAGCTGCCTCAATTTCTGACAACGTCACTTTCTTCCGATGATCAGTATCGAAACTCCCTTGAGATAAATTCGTCAATGAACCTTTTGATTGATTAGAACCTTTGTCATGGGTATCAGATTCATTGCCTGTGTTACCAGAGCTGGAGTACTCGTGCATGTTTAATTCAGGAGAAGCTAAATTGCAACTTCCTACGACGCCTGAATCAGAGGATCGAGGGCTAGGGCACACCGATCTATTACAACATTCGCACTTTCTGTGTATTTTGTGGTTTTCGGACTGAGAACTCATTCTTTGAATTCTGGCGTCTTCTTTTCTGTGGTAATTCTCAGTTTCGACCATTGATCTAGACATGGATCTTCTTAGCCTTTTATCAGAGTTAAGCGAATGCTTCCGAAAAGGCACTTCCGGGTTTAGATTAACGTTGATTATCTTCATATTGTCTTCCTCATTCCTAAACATTGGAGGTGGATCTATAATAATAGATTCTATAGGACTATAATTTTGTTTTGGCGATGGAGGGTCTAATTGTTGTAATACGTCCGACGATAAAGTTTCATCAAAATCCTCCTTTTCAGGGGTATAATTTTCTTCTGTTGATTTCCAAAGTTTAGTTCCAGTTTCATTTTTAGCACTAATATTCGGAAAACTCCGCCTTGTTGGAATAAAATCCTTTTCTTCACTGCCAAGTATATCAATTTGTGTATTTTGATCCATATTTACTAGATCTTCACAGGCCATGTAAGTTCTAGCTTCAAAACTAGAATTTTCAGTACTTTCGGAATGTAAAGCAAGTGGATGTAAATTATTTGCACCTCCTCGGGACACTCTCTGATATTGCTGGCCACTATCAATAGTATTAATAGTGTTTTTCTTGCCGCCAGTGATGCCTTCAAATATATTTCGAGTACAATCTGCTCTGACCATCGATTGACTTTCACCCAAATGCATATCAGAAGAATTGTCAAAATATCGTACATAACCAAAATTACTACCCCAACTACTACAAGATGATATTGTTCTTGGGCTGTCCAGAGCATTTTGTCGTAACATCTTGGAGCACGCCGCTTCGGCATCGGTACAGCTAGAGCTTGAATACGATTCTGTCCCATCAGTATCTCTGTCACTATCATCACTATCTGAATATTCTGTTTCTGCACCTATTGTTCCATCATCTTCTATTTTTAGTCGAATATGATTTTTATGTCTCCTTCGAACGGGTAAACCTGTTAACTCAAAAGCCTTAGCCCATGTTCTTTCATGCAAAAGTTTGCGCAACATTTGTCTCGTTATAACTTTTTTCTTAACGAGTCTCGCGAAGTATTTGGTCAAGGAATAGTAAGGCGATGCAGAAGGGTAGCTAGGCGGCGGTAGTGTCACGTGATAAAGGCTGCGGCGACTAGAGTTGATGCTAGACAACGCCCCTTCAGAAGGAGAGCGGGTCAGCTATACAACCAAAATTACAAAAAACCTTAGTCCTGTTTATAAAATAAAAGTAAGAAGTTTCTAGTAATTTCGTGTGTCAATTAGACATATTTAAGGGATCTATATGATTTGTGCAAAGTAAAGCAAGGTATTACGTATCAAATACTTACATGTGGTAGTGATTGTGGTTGTCCTGGTTCATGAGCAGGACTACTGGTGTTAGAGTGTTTCTGTAGCAGGCTCACCCAATTATCAGCTTCAGCTCTTGTTTGACAAACTGCCACAATTGTGTCAATCATAGGGCCACCTATTTCAAAAGCATTTTTTCTGGTATCTGTATCTTCTAATTTCGAGACAGTGATACCAGTCAAGGGAAGACAACCCTAAAAATAACCAGTATAATAAGAATAACATTTAAAATATAAATTATATTATTACTAATAAAAATGAAACTTACTTCGTAAACAAAAGCTGAAACCCTCTTGCTTACGGATAGTAAAAGTAATGCAGAAGGGAAGAGCACAAGATAGCGATCCTGATGTGAAGGGCCTACAGCTACACTACCCATGTGCAACACGTCTCCAAGTGACGCGAGTTCGCCACCAGGCCAACCGCGAACCTCGCCAGTAACCACCTGAAGTTCCAGTTCTTTCTGTCGTCGTAGTGCTGCACAACCACTCTGAAAGTATAGACTGTTTAAAAAATGTGGCAAATAGTAACACTTGAAATTTTTACACCCAAGAATTATTTTTAGAATTAGGTACTCAGGGTTCAATATGTTTTTGAGGATCACCACATCTTATGCATATCAGGCCAGTGGACTAAAAATACAGTCATCAGTTTAAAGCACAAATATAGCATATCAAATATCAATTCAAAAAGAAAATACAATATCTTCTTTTACATAAAGATATTTATAACTTGGTGGACTTAGTATTTTAATTATGAGTCCACTCATAAATCTAAAATCAACTTACAGCAATATCCTTGTACACAACAGATGCCCGATGTGTGTCACCTCTATCTGGGTGAGCCTCATGCACATGCCTTGCTAATTCCTGAAGCATTGCTGGATATTTTCCCAGTCTTCGAAAAGGTTTAGATAGGCCAGCAGTTAAAACCAGCACACCAGGACAAACAGCTCCAGCTTCCTCCATCCATGTATTCAGATCTTCCCTACAGAGATGGCATTGATTAATTTTTTAATTGACACCATTAAAAATAATTAATCAGACATGATATACTACCATTAACAAAACCGTACACTTACTTGTACTTGTCAAGAATGCAAACTGCTTTTGGATGACCAGCACAATAAGTTTGATGAACTGACTTGATTTTAGGGGCCCATTGTAAAAAGAGACCACCTACTCTCTGGTCAGGCCCAGTCTTTGTAGCACATTCATCTAACAAGGCTAGGAACTGCTCATGAACTTGTAGCACCTCATTTATATTTCCTGTCAACTGCCTGAATTCATCCCTGGTAAGCCTAAAAATATCAATAAAAGTTGTTAAAACAAACCCAATGAGAATCAATCATATAATAAATGACAATATTTATAAATAGTGAAATGGTCAATAGGTAGATGGTCTATAAATATAAAGACACACAACAGTACTAAAGTAACATTAGAGTATATTTAGATAGGAATCAGTTTTCAGAGCTAGCCTTTTATTTTTCTTAGTTATACAATGTACCTGCAACTACTATTGCTTAAGAACAACACAGACATAATCAAGCATGAAGCTACAAAACTAGTTAGTAAGTACTTATATAAATTATTTTACCCAAGAAACTAATAAATGTAACTACTATTTAGATGTTTTATAAGCGCCTGTTATTAATATGAAAATATAAAAATATGTACATGAAAAAAAAACATGAATTTGTATTTAAATTTTGATGTACCTAAATAATACTTACATATCACTTTTCTCCAAAGGCTGTAAGAAGTTGCTGACAAGCCCCTGCATCTCAGCTACATGAGCTTTTTCTGAGTCTATTATATCTTTGAGTACAACATTTCTAAATGCTTGTATTTCTGATGCAGCCCGTATTGGTGATGTAGTGACCGAACCTGATGGATCTACATGCAAATACAGTTAACAAAAGTATAACTATATAGGTATAAATGTAGCCTACAATAATAAGTACATACCTTTAAATTCCGTCACATAGTTACTTGGGAACCAGCCAGTAGTTTCACCTAAAGTTCCCTCCCACCATCCTCCTTCCTCTTTTTGGGTAACAGTAATAATATCTCCTTTTTTGAAACATAGCTCGTCATTGTTTTTGCCCTTAAATGAATATATTGCTTTCACCAAGCAATTCTCGGCTGACATTTTACTTAAATTCTGGCACCATTCTAAGAAATCTAAAAAAGAAATGTTGAATATGCTTTTCAACTTTATTTGCGCTAAATATACTCCAGTTTAGGAAAATAGTAGGAACCTCTTCTAGTATTGATAATTTATGAGATAATATATTTTGATAATGAGGCAAGTATTGTTTTAGACTGAAATATTTTTTGGACAGCTCATAGTAATAACAGGAAGTGTTGGTGTCAATTTAAGGAGTAACACTTAAACATTGAAGAGTCCATTGCTATTGGTTTAGGTAACTATAAAACACTATACTACACTGAATTTCTACACAAACATAAAGGTCTGAGAATACACTAACTGATTATCAACGTACAAAAACGTAAAATCCTCGATTTTCACGGACTTCCAGTTCCAAAAATAAATAGACCACAGACTAGACTAAACTACCAAAGACAAAAGAAAGACAGCAACTCGGTTATTTGACATTGACAGGAGGGTAAAATTAAAAAGATAGTTTTCTTTAACCCTTTGACCGCCCGCCACGCTAATAACGAAAAACCGTGCTCCCGACGCCAAGCAATAAATTCGTTGTATTATACCTATAAAAAAATAGTGATGGGAAACGCAAACCGATAAAACATCGATACATTTTGTTTGTGCATAGTTTACAAATAAAATAATGCTTATACAACTGAAGTTTTACTAATAATGAAATAAAAAAATATTTAGTTTATCATTATTAACCCTTAGACCGATAAAAAAAAACCTTTGAATCGATAAAACATCGATACATTGTGCTTGTGTACACGGTTTACAAATAAAATAATACTTTTACCATTGAAGATTTAGTTTATGATCAAATACCTTACATTAGTGTATATGTATATGCCTCTGTAAATATTGATTTTGCATATAAAAATAACACATTACCCTATTTTCCCGTAACTAGTCGACGCTTTAAAGCGTCAATGGCGAAGGAGAGGGGTAATTTTGTCATAAAAACGTAACATAGACAGTGATGTGATGATAGATTTATTAATAGTTGTCGATATTTATTATAATCAAAGTATGACAATAAGTTATGCGTTAGTGCAATATTTTTATTTCATGATACTCACGAAAACATGTAACACAAAGAGGCACTTTACAAATTTCACACCAAAATCTTGTATCTCGCCTTTTGCGTTTCAAATTACTACATAATTTACAACGTAATTTTTTCGAATCCGGTAAATATGCTGGCATGTGGCGTGCCGCATTTCCTATTAATCGTAATGGTTGGTCTACATTTCGTGAAGTCATCGGTAAGGTCTTGTCTCCTGCGTACTTTTGGATAATTTGTGTTACGACTGCCAGTTGGTACTTGGCAAAACGTAGTGTTTTGTTGTCTTGCAAAACTTTGTAGTAGTTGTAACCGTTTAGCAAATAGAGGTCAATTATATGAAAAAATAACTTTTTGTACCATTTCGTCACTTTTCGAATACTGTGTAAAGAACTTAACATCATGTCATTCAAGTCAATGATTCCCATGTGTTCGTTGTAATCTATAACACATTCGGGTTTCATTTTTGGTAAACCTGTGGACCGATCAATTTTTTCAGTAGGTCCCATTTGATCTTTATGCATAGTAGTGATCATGTACACATCTTTTTTGTCGTGCCATTTTAGAGCCATTATATTGGGAGCATATTTCACATCCCTCTCGCCTTTTTTCAGTTTCTTGAATTCAGGCATTTCTTTGCGATTACGTTTTACAGTTCCACAAGCACCTATATTTCGATTTAATAAAGAAATAAATAATTTGGGGCTGCTGTACCAGTTGTCCATATAAATTTGTCTATTCGAAAAGTAATATTTTTGTAAAAAGGTAATAACTATTGATCCACTTACACCTAGGTCTGCATCGCGTATTATTTCAGTTTCTAAACCAGTATATATGATAAAATCCAATATAATTCTCGTTTCTACATCACATAAGACAAACAGTTTAATGCCGAATCGATTACGCTTATTAGGTATATATTGTTTGATAATTAACCTTCCTTTAAATGGAACAATACTTTCATCAATACATAGCTTCTTGTACGGAATAAAATTAGATTGAAATTTTTGTCTTGCGTCATCTACCACTGTTATTATCTTTGACAATATTAGGTCATTGGCATGCCTTGGTCTTGGTTCAGAAAAATGCAACATTCCTAATATTGTCGTATAACGATTTCTACTCATTAGAGTTGTGTAAATTGGAGAATTCAATAGCGGATTTGTTGACCAATGCTCTTCAATCGTTAAGCGACTGTTTCTAGTCATTAACATAGTAATAGCCAAAAATATATACATTTCTGGAACGGTTACATCTTTCCAAGTCTGCAGCCTCGAGTGGTTCCTCAAATCCGTGTTTAGTATGAAGTAGCGATGATACTGATTAGTGTAGCGTATTATTGTTTTTATTAACTCTTCGTCCACGAACTTCTCAAAAACTGCTAATTCGTTTGACGATGATGTTAAGTTTAATGAAGGTGAAATACCACTACCAAAGTCATCAAAAAAAGGAGTTTCTATTCCAAATGGTTGTCTTGTCCATTGAATAGGAGGTGGTCCTGGTATGTTCTCAACTACATCACTTTCATCCTGAACATTTGGAGGATTTGATGCTGGGAGGTTCTCAGTTAGTACAGCCTAAAAAAGATAAATGAATATCAATTAAAATTAATTATTAAGGACAGTAGTCCTTAGACAGTAAACTTTAAATGATAATTATGAATATCCATAGTAATGGATATTCATAATTATCATTTAAAGTTAATAAACGATTTTATTATGATTTATTATGGACAGCCTCGGTAGTCGAATAGTTTAGGTCGTTATTCCCACATAACACACACATTTGTGTTTCTGTCCGAGTGTAATTTGTACCCGTAATTCTTAGAGTACTCCGTGACACAGGGCGTAAGGGAGCTAAAAAACGCTAAACTAAATTTCGGGCATGCCGTCCAATCTCAGCGGAGTATAACTTGTAATGTTAGAAGTAGGTTTGTGAACTTAGAAATGACTCACCTCAAATTCATCTTCAATTTCACTGTCAGATGCAGATTCAATTCCGATTCCATCATCGACACCTTCTAAAATACGAAGGAGCTCCTCGTGATCCATATTTATCTTTAATAAAAACGCGTAACACAAAACGATCTGCTAGTGAAATACTTATTGCAGTTATAATAATAATTTGTCTTGAGGGTACATCGATAAAATGTTATTTTTTCCTACCGTCAAATCCCAACACTATAACAACCAACGTTCTCGCTTGTGACGTCATAGGCGGACGCTTTAAGTCGTCAACGGCGTTCACGACATAGAAAAATGTGTGATTATTAGTAATGTTCGAATAAGTTGTCGATGTTTATTTAAGTAAAGGGAAAACTATAATGTTACAAGGAAACTAAGTACCTAGGTAAATAAATTATATTTATAGATCAATGTATGTAGGTACTGCAAACAAATATACCTACTTAATACATATTAGTTAGAATTAGAAAGTAGGCACTATGTTAAATAATAAATATTATATTATATTGAAAAAAAAAACTGTATTAAGAATATTCTTTATTTTTTCATCTTCAAACATATCGAAACCTACTGTTTCTCTGTGTCTGATAAATCTATGTTTATTTCGTCAAAGTGAGTGTTCTTTGCATGTTCTAAAAAATTCAACATTTTTATGTAGCAACGTGAACGAATACACGGTTTAATGTACTTGAATTCTTCATTTAGTAATTGACAATAATAGTAGTTCCTTTTATCATCACGTTCATATTTGTTACATTCTAAACATGGGCTTGTGATATTTTTTTCAATATTAGTATGTTGAGAAGTTGCAGCTGATGTGGGCTTATGTTTGGCTTGTGTTTGAGCAACTTGGGGTAGGATGCTCGGCGATTGCTCTCTTGGGCGCTTCAAATCTGTGTAAAATCAGTAAGCGATACAAATAATAATATATATTTTTTCGTAAAATTATGTTTAATTAATACGTTACACATGTTGGCTATACTTGAGTAGTCTTAGAGTTAGGAATTTTATTTATAATACCTATTATCACTTTTGATGTATCGACATTCGAATGGTGGGCCACTATTTCAAAATTATTAAATATTTTGACTCGAGGAATAATAATTTTTCAAGCAAATGCGGTACATACTGTATGCTAATTATATTTTTACTATCAATTTAAAAAAAAAAATGTAAATCAAAGAAAAATAACGTAAACTTACCAGTCTTCTTCTCCATTACGGTTCAAAACGCAGCTTCAAATTTATGCGGAAACAGTAATAATAATATGCTTGTCAACCAAAAATACACAGAGCCGTTTACACGCCTCGCTTTCGACAGTTAGTGTAAAATAATATATGACGTAAAAATCTTGACTGGCACCATTTTTGAAACTACCGACCTATTATGTATTATTATTTTTTTCATTCGAGGGTAGTCACAACACTAGTCGACGCTTTAAGGCGTCGTTGGCGGTGTGAGTGTAACTATATAAGTAAATTTTTTGATGAGTTAATTTTTAGTATTACGTGTCCAATTATACTATAGCTCAATGTTTTAATGCATAATTATAGTAGTCGAAGTCAATATGAAGAGTTTTAAATATTCCTGATTCAGAAAATTAACATTAGCTAAGTTTTATTCGTCATTAAAAGTTGAAATGCGATGGACGCTTTAAGACGTCATTGGCGTCTCGATCAAGTTATTGAATGACGCTTTAAAGCGTCTTTGGCGGTCAAAGGGTTAATATTCTTTATTCTTCAAAACTAGTGAGTGGTGACTTGTCGTCTTTTGAATATATTATTACTAGCTGCGCCCCGCGGTGTTACCCGCTACATTTTTCGGGACCCTATTTTTTCCGAACTTGTCTCTCGCAGTTAGCTCTGAAGGAGCTCTTACTGCTGAACCGATCGTTTGGCAAGACCTAATAAAAGGCCTTCAGCCAGGACAATGTATATACTATGTACACTCGCGCTATAAAGTACCGATTGCGATACAAAATAGCATTGTAGCACATGCTAGGCGTTGAGTATAAATCACATGCTTTGCAATAGTGCTAAGTATTATATTAAGCATCATAAGTTCCCAGTCTTAATTTTTGAAAATATTTTGGGCTTGGCGGGAAAACAATAAAAGCCCATAAAATAATTAACGTACAAGTTTTTACTACACGGGGACGAAGTCGTGGACATAAGCTCGTTTTTAATAAAATTGAATTATGTTTCTGTTTTTGTGCCTTTTTTGCACTACATCTTCGTGATAAAATGCGGTGACTGTAGTCTGAACTGGACCTACGTGCAGCATTCGTTTCGCGTTGTAAATAAATAATTTGAAAACATCTTTATAGTTTATAACTATATACAACTTAAATCTAATACAGAATGAAAACAATATATACAAAAATAAAAAGTTAAAAAGCATCAAAAAATTCATCCCCATCGATGTCAACCGGTAACGTGCCCAAAAGACTGGCAGCATTGCCACGTTGAATGGCAATGCTAATTCTTTGGCCGAAAAATGAACCAGCCCTTTGGTCACGTGTGGAGTCGACTAAGCGCTTTGCCAAGTCTTTAAACAAAGCTCGAGCGCTCGGACCCCATGGCCCAAATGTTTCAACCCCAAACGGCTCAAAAATACAATTACCTATTAGGTTATTGTATTTCCGCCGTTTGAGGGTCTCCGCAGCAGCAGCAGCAGTGCCAGCGCAAATTGCCGAGCCAGAAACATGAGAAGATGCAAGGGTATCGACGCACGTTGCGTCCCACACCAAAGGCCTTCCCAATTTCCAGGGTAACAACGACATACTTCTAGTTCTAGTACGTAACGTGTTTCTGTTATGTAATTGGCAAGTTGGCGTTCTAAGGGGGAGGCCTTTTTCAACCGTGGACATCTTCCGGTTGATGATGTTTCTGTTAAGTAAATAATAATGTTCCATTAGAATTGAAATTAAATTGGAGTGTAGGCCACCTGATGCGTTTATAACCAATCTTGAGCTTTTGCCCTAGGTTCGATTTCCGGATTAGGTTACGTTAGGTTTCGCGCCTTACCTCAAGGAGCTCCGTAGAGCTCTCGTCCTGGAGTGGGCGGTCAGATTATCACACCCGACGGCGGGACACCGGACGATCCAGGCCGTCCGCTCCCAAATGCTGAGGTGGTTGAGCAGACGTCACGGCACACTCACATTTGTGATGTAGATGTTAAAATCTACCAACGCAACATTAATTTATTTACACTTTTCCGAATTGTTAGTATAAAATCCACATCCATATACACGAAAGTAATATCTCTATGATGTATTTATTAATTGTCTCTATTATTAATTATTCTAATGATATAAAGAGAATCTTGAAAACCGTTTTTTACTTAGAAATTTAACTACTTTTTTGGTTTAATTCTTAGGTCTTTTATTTGTCTACATAATTATTTAATTTTATTATATTATAAATAATTATTAAGTGTGTATGACCCACCATGGTATGAGCAGTTAAATGCGGCTGAATTATTCATAAACCATAACAAGTAGGTAGGTAAATAAAAGTTGCTGTAGCTTGTACAAATTTTAATAAATGAAAAATTACATAAAAAATATAGGTAATACCTATTGCTTATTTGTAATTACAAATTACTAGATATATTATTTACATTATCTTATGTATGTAAGAATGTTATTTAAATAATTACAAAAATTATTTATTACAAAAACTCGTCACACCAATCCTTCAAACACTGATAACAGTCTGCTGATTGCTTAGAATTTGCATTGCATGTGTCCTTCAACCATTCTTGAAATAGTTCTTTGTCCTTCTTTAATACTAGAAACTGTCCTAAAACAGTGTAGGCCTGCAAATGAAAAGGTTTTTAGAAATTTAATTGTATTATATTATCTTATATATTAGACTGCCTCGTTGGTCTAGTGGTCGCTAAGCGGGACTGCTAAGCACGAGGTCCTGGGTTCGAATCCCGGGTCGGGCAAAGTGTTACTGGGATTTTCCATTAGGTAATTCTCAGTAGCAGCTCGGAGTCTGGATTTGTGCCCGGTTGATGGCAATAGGCTCGCCCCCTATTACATTGGGACCTAAAAAACATAACTGGCGAAATGTGGGTGTACTATATGTGCACCTCTGCCTACCCCTTCGGGGAATACAGGCGTGATGTTATTATGTTATATTTGTTTTATTAATAGATCCTTGAAGTCCTTTATAATGTATCATAATGATCATGTATGCTGTTTAAAGCAATGCTGGTTACTATTTACAAAAAGCATATTTACGGCAGTGATAGCCAAGTATCCAAGCTAATACAGGCATTCGACTGCCGAATCAAATCCAGTTAGTTGCTTAAAACAGATACCTGAGAAATATATAACGAATGTACTAATAAATCCAACAAGTTAATAAGTAACTTTAATACCACCATTGTCATCATGATACATTATCTAAAATTAAATATGACTCAGATTTTTTTATGTTATTCACTAATAAAGGACATCATACAAGTTGATTATATTTAGTAAATAAATAATTGTAAATTTAATATTGCTTGCATGAAGAGTTGCAATTAATTGAAATCCCGTACTTTTTGATGGACAGCTTGTTTCAAAGGTATGGTATCATCAATGGAATCAAGAATACTTTTAGTTTATTGTAATGTAAAGTCATACACCGTAACAACTTTGAAATTATCAGCACGCTGATTTGATAGGTACGCTGCTAGGATACATACAAATTATTCACTAGTTACTAACCTTGTCGAATCCCGCGCCTTCCAGTCGCTTTCCCAAAACTTCACCGACGCCTGCTAATTCGGTTACAGGTTTTTCTCCCATAGGCTCAGCAACGAAATTTCTATGTTTTTGTGATGTACTAGACATGTTTAATGGAGCACTTAACTTTTCTTTTCTAATTACAACACAATAGTCTCGTAAAAGTTATGAATAATGACTTAATAACGGTTAGCGTGCTTTGCTAATTTAACAAACAACTCTGCAGGTCGGCAGTCTGCACAGGGGTTGCCACACTAGGATTAATTAAGACTACGATTTATTTATTTGTTATTTAATTTATTATATATATTGGTGTTATCTTGTATAAGGTGCCCCTAGGTGGAGTGTAGAACGAAGGAAGGCCAGGGGGTATTTATATCTTGATAATATTTAGACATGTAAATACAGTCTTAGGGCATTTAAGGACATTGCACGCATATCAACTCGGAAAGGGATCGTCACAGTATCGCCTTTTGCCTCGCCGCGCCGTCAACAGGCATCTACCTAATAACGTAAGCAAGTAACCAAACCGGATCCAATACGTCGACACGGCTACGCTAAGGCGACACCGCGCTTACGGTACTATTCCGATTAGTGTGCGTATCAGTAGGGTGTTTCATACAAAGAATACTGCAGGGGTCAAGTTGATACGGTAACGATGATGATGATCCCTTTCCGGTTTGATATATTGCCTGAGTTTGATATATTGTGTGCAATGACGTTATTTATGTTATTTATTATAAAATGGTCACACTGATTTCACCACAGTGTCGACTGTTGACCGCAGTAATGTCATTAGAACATTGACAATTGATCATTGATCATAATAAAATGAATTGTCAAATACCTATCTGTAAAGTGTATACAAATTACTTTCCTGGATAATTAATAAAGTATTCAAAGCTCAAAATAAGTAATGGCATCTAGGCAACACACCTACCGAATCTCTGAATTAGGGACTATTGATTTATAATAAAACAATTTTTATATAATATCTTACTGTACCTAAAAAAATGACTACCTATTAATTAATTATTATTGCCTATGAATACTCTACTACTTTAGTTAATATTCTGCATAAAAGTGAAGCTATTCGACATGTGATCTGTTATAATAGGAATATGTTATTTTAACATAATTAAGCATGGAAATCTCACTTGAGGAGACATTATATAGTGCTGTATTAGCAGAAGATCAAGATGCCGTATCACGTGCCCTAATCAAAGGTTAGAAGGGCACGAATTTGCGTTTAAAAATAAATAAATAAGCATAGATTTTTAAATTAATGTTAATTATTTCATTACAGGTGCTAATCCAAACAAGACTGCCAGTCAAGGCAAAACTAGTCTAGGAGAAGCTGCAAAAATAGGAAATGTTGATATTGTAAAATTATTAATTAATGCTACTGAAGCTGGATCATTCATACCTGTGTCATGTTCCGGTTCTCCAAAAAAAAGACAAGTGAAATGCCACAAACGCAAGCTAAAACACCAAGAGCAGCATGATGAGACTGTTGTTAAATGCAAGAACTTGAATGACAGGACATTTAAAGATTTTCATTTTGGTCAATATAAAACCTATGAAGTCAAAGATAGCCCAAATGTAGACAAGAACCAGGGGTACTTTGTTTTTATACACAGTGATGGATCTAGTAGCGATGAGAGTAAAATTGGCAATGTGAAACCACCTATTAATGCAACATCTTTGACACCATCACCACAAGCTGACTTAGAATGGGATGAAGACATAGGTAATGTTGCGCCAACCACTAGTGAAGATGAAAAGTGGAGTTCTATGTATAAGTGAGTATTTACCTATCTATTTAATATTCCTTATGTATCAATAAGCCTTTTTGATTTATCATTGGGTGGAACATCCTCTGTGGATAAAAGGCTTCCCCCTTTGAACACCCTTTTGATTGCTTGCTCTAAATTAAATTGACCCAGTTATGTATTTAAGTGCATAAAAAATCTCAAAGATTATTTAGGAATTAGCACAAATACAAGAAAGCTAACAAAATAATTACCTATAATTTTATTTTGGTCTTATCCCCAAAGGTTTGTGGTGTTCTTGTTCACAGTACACCCACATTTTTCTGTTCATAATGAGTCTTATGTGATATGTGGAAATTTCAAGCAGATATTAAATATAATGAAATTGTGTGTTTTAGATGGTATGCAGCTATATTAGAGTCTACAGGAGCAGCTATAGCATCTGCATCTATGGTTACCAATGGAATTGACCAAATTGATGAATTTATGCTAACTCCTTTGCATTATGCTGTAAAACAAGGCCATGTTGGTGTTGTCAAATTGTTAATAGATGCTGGTAAGTATTTTTGATTTTCGACTTTAGGATTCTGCTGAAATAGTATGTAAATTCATATTTATTATATACATATCATCACAACTGACTGCCCTAAAGTGAGAGGAGGGACTCAAATCCAGGACTTTATGCTGAGCAGCCAAATTTAGTGATTAACTAGACCAAGGAGGCAGTCAATACTAAACTAATATAATTATTAAATCATGTTAATAGAAAATTAATAATGAATTTGATCAAGCATTGACTTTAAGTGTAAGTTATGGTTTAGCAAAATGTTACCTAACATCAGACTCTATTTGTCCTCATGAGTTAAGAGTCCCATTCTATACATTTTAACCTAATTGACTTTTCAGATTAAATAAAAACCAATTATTTTTTAGGATGTAAAGTTGATTCAGAGTCAGGTGAAGGTTTAACGGCTTTACATGGGGCAGTACTAGGAAATTATACAGACATTGTCAAGTTACTCATAAAGGCTGGTTGCAATGTAAACTACAAAACCTATGTTAATAATTTGACACCACTGCACTTTGCAGCGTCAAGAGGTTTCTCAGAATTAGTGAGTATCTGTTTATCTCATGATTTAAAATATCTTTAATACATGGTATTTACCTTTCTTTGAAGATTCTGTTTGTATGTAATGTATGTTAGAAGTCATGTGTTTAATTTATATATAGATATCAGAGAGATTAAAGAATATTAATGTATTGAATACTTTTAGGTAAAATTTCTAATCAGTAATGGAGCAAATTTAGAAGCTAGAGATTCAAGTGAAAGAACAGCTTTGTACATAGCAGCCAGTCAATGTCATGTGGATGTGATCAAATATCTCATTGATGCTGGAGCCAATGTTAACAGTGAGGAAATCCATGGTAATCTATGTTTTTTAAAGTGGGTGTTGGCATATTTTTGAAACTTGTTTCTTTTATAAATCAATTATTTGTAATAATTGTTTTAAATTAAAAGGCAATTACTATTCTAAAAAATATATTAATTTCTTTAACATTTTTTTGTACAGAATTTTTAATCCAATCATATTAATACTATGGACTCTTGCACAACTGCAAATAAAGAAAATTATAGAATAAATTTGCTCTAAATTTGTTTTAATCTTTCTTATTTACCGCATCTTTCAGGGTATACTCCCCTTTGTGAAGCGGTGTGGCAAAAGTACCCAGTGGGAGTGGAATTATTGTTGACTCATGGTGCTAGGATCACTTACTCCCATCGACTGCTACACAATGCAATAATTCAAAGACAGGTATAGTACATACTTTAGATAGAACTAAGTTAAAGTATAGTATCAAATGAATGCAAAAAGTGGTGATTTTTTTATATGTTATTTATTTATTTCAGTCATTGTTGTCCCACTGCAGGGTAAATTCCCTTTCCTTCCTCCCAATATTATTACTTAAACAAATAATAATCTTATTTCTTACCAGAATTTTAGAGTCAGTCTGTCAGTAAAGGTACTTTTTTGCATAATTTCAGGTTGAAATAGTTAACATGCTAACAACTTATGGTGCTGGCATAAATTTATACAACGATAGCGGTGACACGCCACTGCTTTTAGCAATAAGATTATCGCAGCCTGTCATCGCAAAAATATTGCTGAATAAAGGTAATACCTAAATACTACATTTTGCAGCCCTTTCTTTTAACTCTCTAAGCTAGCAAGGCTAACCACATTATTTTATTACGGTTACCCAGTTGCCTGTCAACTATTTATTGTTCCTCGCCGAATGGAACTCGGCAGCTTAATAATTCTTGTCATGTGAGTGCCATTTAAAGGGTGCCCAACTGACTAGCTAATCATTTTCCATGGCCCTACTGACTATACTTCTTAATTCACCAAGTAAAACTGGTATAGATGTGCAAACTCAAGTTATATATTTTCTTTTCATTTCAGGTGCAAATGCAAACTGTTGTAACAGTATAACTGGTGCAAATGCTTTGCATATCGCTGTTGAAAGCATGACATACCATGAGGACTTTGAGGAATTGTTAAAATGTTTATTGGATTATAATATTAATATGAATGCTACCGCCCTCACCGGCGACACGGCGTTAAACAGAGCTCTATTATTACACAAGTAAGTGTTTAATAATCAGTCCCCAAAACATACGCAGAGATGTTCTCATTTATATTTCGCTGCAATATATCTTATGGCAGGCGAGCTTATTGCCTTTTATTGGGCCTTCACATTTTTACCTCAAACTAGAATATCAGTTCTGTCTTGAACATTCATAGCTGCTGCTTAACACGTTCAGCGCCAAGGTACCTCTGAGGCAAACTAGGGTGTATATTGACTTATACACGTGGCGCTGAATGTGTTAAAAAAACAAATATAGAGTAAGTAGTATTTCTAGGCCTAATAAATCTTAAATAGTATGAGATATCTTTCTTGGGAGCATAACCAACATCGAATTTTGTATTGTTTCAGAGATGATGCAGCAGTCTTGCTTATTCGCTACGGAGCAGATGTCAACACTTGCGATTTACATTCCTGCGGCCTAGATAATCTCTCCATAGCTAGCAGAAGACGATCATTCAGTTTAGCATCTATGTTACTAAAGGCTGGACATTACATAACCATTCCAGAGCCATATGCAGTAATTCCAAAGCCTGGTAGTACGGCACACAGGTTATATTATGCTGGCAAACAACCATTTGGTCTCTCTGATCTCTGTAGAATTAAAATTAGAGGTATAGGAGCGAATATGAGCACTTCATTATATCGCTTTATATCATCCCTCCCTTTACCAAAGAGCTTAAAAGGATACCTATTAATGGAAGACGAAGGTCTGTACTAGTTTGTTTATATTATTTAGTAAGAAGTGATTCAGTATTAAGAATTAAAAAGAAGTTTCTATATGCATTTTTATTTAGTAAAATTACAGTGGTACAAAGGTGTACATAGGATAAAATATAAAATATTTGTTGATTAGAATATGTATTAGGTGACACAATTTTTGTCTGTAAAAACTTCAAAATGAGTAATAATATAAAGAATCCTCCCTATTTAATATAAGTTGTAGATATATATAAGTATATTATTTAACTGTTTATGGAGAATGAGTATTTTGCTGCTTAACACAACTTTATTTATAAGAGTTTTTTACTCATTTAGTGGAAGTAATATAAAATTTATATTTTTTCCACTAAATCATTAGTATAATGAGCTTAGAGACGAATTTCTAGAAAAGTGTTACTCTATGAATTAAAAAGCTCTATGTAATTTTGTATTCTGTTGTTATACAATTTAATGTTGATTATTTGTAGTTAATACTAGTATGTATAAGTAAAAGCGAAAAACGAACTGCACTCATTCTCCTGGTCGATTTTTCAATGGCCAGATCATTTTAATCTGACGTTTTGACGTATTTCCTATACATCATTTACTGTCAATTTTATCCTTTGATTAAAATGTATCTGACAATTAAAAAATCGTCCCTTAATAGTAATATGAATTTATAGTAATATGCATAAGTAATGTGAATTCTTTAACATAAGAATCTAGTCTTAAACTAATAAATAAATGTATTGATAATACAATTAGTAACTAAAATAAATGATATGAATTCAGATAATTATAATGATAATACATAGAATTAACGCAACACCAAGTTGCATTATGCCTACTTACACAGGGTGAGTAAATTATAATGTACCTACCTATGTTATTAATACAATGTACATACATATATGAAAATAAGTGTTTTAATCTCATTACCAAGTTATCAGTAACTTAATAGTGGTTTCATCAATCATCAAGGAAGTTTTCAAATAGCTAAAGTTTGAATAACTCATCTTTTCATAAAGCCAATTGGCTATTGTGTTCAAACACTACAAACAAACAATGCAATTTCATTATCTCTCTCACATGTGACATTGAGATATGAAATGATTATGGCAATCATGGCTATTATTTTTAGGCAGTGTTAAAAACAATACAATTTCAATATTTGTTCTTATATACAATAATATTATGTAGAACCACATATGGCAATAATAGTAAATATTATCAAAATCACAATCATTTTTAGACTAAATAATAATAAATATATAATTGGAATGCTAACATAATGATAAAATTTTGTATAAATATAACACCATTAAAAGATATATCTCTTTAAAGGTGCTTCCCACTACAATATTCATGTGTAATGTATGAGGCATGAGTGAGGAAGGAGTATCGAGCATTACATTGGTGATGCAAGAGAAATGAGCTTTACAGGCAACATGATACAATGTGTAGTATTTTGATACAAAGTCGAATCTGAAATATTACATTACATGCTAATGTTTATCCAGTCAGGGAGCACCTTCACAATCTAATAACATAAGTATAGTAAATAATCCAAATGAACCAATATACTATTTAGGAGTTGTAACTTGAAGCAAAATAAGTCAATCTAGCAATAGGATGCTGTTATAAAAGTGCACTTACATATTAACAGTAACTTGCAGAATAACATCAATTACCATAGGTTCAATAAATAATCGAATAACCAGTTTCTGGTATATTTCTCATAAATAAAGTCTTATTTGTCATTATAACTTGTCATATAGTCAGATGCACAGCGACCTTTAGTGTCGGCTATGGTTTTCAGTTTAGGGTATGTTTCTATTAAATAGTTGACTAAGTCAAAATGTTTGTTTTCAACTGCTTTATGTAGAATTGTCTGGCCATCAGCATCTTGCTTATCAACACAAGCTCCAGACTGTATTAGATATTTTATCGTGTCAAGGTTACCTAAAAGAAGTTCATAGTGATTAAAAGTTTACTGATATAAGTATTTTTTGTAAATTCTAGAATCTACTATTACTACTAACTGTCAGAATAGATGTATTAAGTACACAACTATACTATACTGCTGAGTTCATTCATAGAGAATAAGCCTGATAAAACTAATACAGTGCAAGTAGTCTTATTGTTAGAAGCAAATTCTTCCACAAGACAAGGTATTATGGATAACAAGACAGAAAAAAAAAATTGCCTTTAGATTTCCTATATCTTAAATAAGATGAGTATGAAGTGGGTAAGTTTGATAAATGATTAGAACTAACCTGCAGCAGCAGCTTTGTGTAAAGGGGTAGCATGTCCACTTTTAGTCTGTGCATCAATTAGTGCTCCATTTTGTACTAATATTTTGCAAATCTCTACATGACCTTTGCGTGCAGCATAGTGCATTGGAGTGTATCCTGCATTGTCTGGAGCATTTACAACCTCTTTGCAGTTTCTAGCTTTGTTAATTAGAAATTCAACTTTTTCTTCATCACCATAAAAAGCTGTAATAAAATTGCAACATTTTACTAAACATTTCTACACAAGCTTAATTATCTCTGACACAGTAATGTGTCTATACAGTTTGATCAGCAATCTAATCAGATAACACTAATATGAGATACTAATATGATTGTTGGTAGTAGGTACTCATTACACCTAGTTTACAAAGATAATAAACTGATAAAGTAGCAATTTAAAGTACAAATAAAGATAACATTCTGATAGATTGTTTACCTGCATACCACAAGCCTCTCTCCCAATCCATTTCAGACAATGTTTGACTAACAGATGCATTGCAATGAGTGCAGTTTGAGTGATCACAGTCATGGTTGTGATCCATGGTTTAAATGATTAGGTAATATTAGAATAGAATAGAGATGAGACGTTTATATATATTTATATGTCACGCTGAAGGGTCCAAGTAATCTCTGTTTCACCAGTGCTTGAAATTATTTTGTAACCAAGCTGACCTAGTGAATTTAGAGCATCAAGAACATTTGATTTTATGGAAACACCATTCACAACAACTCCAGATCCTGGAAACTTTTTAGAAAGAGCTCTAATTTCTTCATCTCCCAAACCAAAAACAGAGCAATCATTTGCATGCAGGGAACCTTTGATGGCAATATAGACAACTCCGTCTTCTTCTGTCAATGGAACTGTCGCCAAATTGGTTGGTGATAAATTTTGACTGCCCTTTGTTTCCATAGTACAAAAGAAAAATAAATGTAAAGATATATTTGTCAATACTACACTTCGTTGTCCTTTGTTGGCTGTTGGTAGTTGCCAAGGTGCATAGCCTCTTTGCTGAAGTTGGTAATATTGTCTTGTTCAACAATGATGGAAGGTTCTGGTTCGGAAAACTCTTTTCTCATAGTCCACATATACTCATTATAATCTTGTTTTACAGCCGTCGAGCTAGATGCTACAACCTTGTAACCCAATACCTGTAATGTTATTAATCATTAAAGGAACGATGAGTCATACCTATAAATATTTATATAGTAAATATCTTAAGGTATGTAAATAAAGTAGCAATAACAAACCTCGAGTGCACTGAGGATAACGCAAGGATGTTGTAAATAAACAATAGTAGAATCGTCGCAGTACCCGCCACATGCAAACCTCTTGAGTTGTTCTATATCACCAGCTAAGGAGAAATAGATGTTATTAACATGACACGACTCTAATTTATTTAATAATAAAATGAGAACAGGAATTGACTAATAAGGACACCTCATATTCAGATAAGACTTAGTGAATGTATCTATCCTATTTCTCATTTTACATAAATATTGTCAACATCTACCTTTCAAGCCGGATACCAAAACACGCCAAGGGTTTTTATGTCCATATGAAGCTAGATTACCTCTAATCAGAATGTAGGGCATTGATTACGGATAATATTGCACGTGTATCGTATACTTTCAACAGTAGAGAATGAATAATTAACAAAAATATCAATTACTTACAGCTGAACACAAACACAAATTGCGTTACAATGCGATAAGGTGGTTCGTTCTACGTTCGTCGCGAGTAACAACCTGGGGCAATGTGTAAGAAGCTGAACGGATATATTAAACATTAGTGCAGGATAGCATATTACAATAATAATAAGTGTAAGAAAGAGCAAGATATATTTGTGAAACACGATCTTATGCTATGAATATTGTGACGTAATAAAATCATGGAATAAAGTAGTTCTTACTCTTTAGTCTTTGGTTTAAAAACTGACCACAGATTACATAATATTTAAAAACTATCTTCAGGCACTGACATTGTCAAATCTAAATTCTAAACCTCAGAGTAATGACTAAAGCATAGAGGGAGCGTTGCTTCCAGCAATACTGTACACTTTTTTTGCCTCGGTAGTGATGTGCCGTATTTGGTAAGTCGAAGTATCGAAATAAATTTAGTTCTTGACAGAAAATGTACTTCTATTGAATGTACGTTATTTTCACGATGTATAAAACAAACATCACCAAGGCATCAATATAAATTTAGTCCCAAATTTACGAATTATCTAGTAAGGGTTTAAATTACAACAAATACGTGATTCGTTGACTAAAAGATCTATTGCAACACAGGTCCACCAATCACTGCACTAGATATGAAACATTTGATAAATGAATGGCTAATCTTTATGTTGATCGGCCTTTAGAAACTGGGAGTAAAAGTAAAAACACATATAAATTTAGTAATTTTTTAATAAATAGAAACAATTTTTTTTTATAGTCTAGCTGTGCCCCGCGGTTTCACCCGCGTCAATAAGTGTCGTTACCGATGTCTTTGTAGTTATTCTGTATTATTAGGGTTTTATAGCCAAATGGCAAAAACAGCGGCTATGCTTTGTCATCTATTTCTAGCTCTTGTAAGCACTTTACACCAGTTCTCTTTCATTTGGAGGCATACTGTAAAATAAAACGATATTTGCTATAATTTAATGACATAAAATTAATTATCGTATCGAATAGTATCGATGAAAAATATCTACTTCACTAGCATGACATAACCTCACAAATAAACAAATTACTTTATGTTAAATTAATTCGTTAACACAATATAATTCATAAAAAAGATAGTCTGAAGGGATCATCATCAATCTAATGTGTGTATATAAGTGATCATATATAAAAATTACGCGTGATTTTATAAGAAAATTGCATAAAAACACTTACCCATGAAATCTTACAAATTCATTGTTATCTTTCCGTGATGAATGTGATTTACACGATAAAACAAAACTGGCCATATTAAACGCTTATTTATCTGTCCTTTGCACCTTTTGTACACAATCAAGTTGCTTATATTATGCAAAAAATATATATTATTTTTAAAATAAACAATGACTGACAAGGACTGACATTCACAACGTATGATACGACTAAATCAAATACTTAGTACAATTAACCGTGTAGAACCGGTCTACTAAGCAACTATGTGCTTTTTTAATTGGTCGTGTAGTAAGAGACCAAGTATGACCGTTTGACAATTTCGGAATGTACATTTAGTTTTAAGCATATATGAGTCCATATATGTTTGTCTCTTTTGTATATATAATCTGCGTCATAAGAGAGAGGAGCTTGGATTTATCGTAATTTGTGTCTAATTTGTTCGCTCTCTCTATGCTTTAGTAATTACTCTGAGTTCTAAACAGTAATAATTGATGGAAGAGCTAACTGGTCAACGAATTGAACACAAGTTGTTCCTAGAAAATGGCCGCAATTAAAAAAAGTATCACCTCGGTGCAGACCACAGAGTACTTTCTTTTGCTTTGTTTAGTAAAGAACGTGCGGTTTTCGAGGTAATACTATACCCTTTAATGATAATTAAAATTACCAGTCTTTGGTCAAGATCATATTTTTTATTAAAGTTCTTTTTTTTCTTTCAGAGACCACTGTCACAGATTAATTAAAGGTGACACGAAGAGACTTCGTCATTGTTACAGTGCAGTGGTAACCCGCTAAAGTATGATTTAACGCCAGGCTTTTCAAATTCACTTATAAGTTTCTGACTCTTCTAGTAGCTAGTGCTTTTCTCAGGTCATACAAAAATTAGGTAACAACTTACTGGCGTGTTTGAGTTCAGGTACAGTAGCGTCATTGCTTTCCTAAAAAGTGTAGTATCAGGGTGCGGTTGAAAAGTTTTAGACTATATCTAAACCTTGGAGTTAGTATAAAGTCCATAAAGAATCACACTTCAGACTTATATTATAAAGGCGAAAGTTTGTGTGTTTGTTACCTCTTCAATTCTCTTCTTCGCTCAAACGGCTTTACCGATTTTGATGAAATTACGTATGGAGGTAGCTCACACCCTGAATTACCACATAGGCTTCTTATCCCGAAAAAATGTAGCGGGTAACACCGCGGGGCGCAGTTAGTTTAACACACAACTTGAAGCAGCAGTGTGGAGTCTCATCTGTCTGTTATCACGTTCAGGTTGTTATTGGAACTGGGTCACAGAAGACTAGGTACAACTGTAAACTTAGTATTTAGGTATAACGATGCCTAAATACTTAGTTTTGAGTCGGTGTAAAGCTGTGATTATCTACCTGCATTGGTTTACAGTGATAACAAATATTGTCGGCTTGCTTAGGTTCACCTAAGTGCCTTCATTAAACCACGGAACGTTTTTATCTTGTAAGAACATTACAGAAAGCGTTTAAAATTAGTTTCCTATCTGCTACCCTTGCCCTTGCCAGCTGTCTTTACGGGCCTGCCTTCAGGCTTCAAATTAAACAGGAGACGGTCAAAGGTAAATATTGTCACAAATTTTGTAAAACAAAATGTGCGGGCCTTGAATTACCGACGAGGGCCTTTGGGTGTTAATTTATAACCCGTTGTGAATAAGGATCGTCTTTCACCGAGCTATGTCAATAAATAGGTATGTAATTAGTAACTTTTGTGATAATTATTATTTAGGAATAGGTACGTAGACTTATCAACTATCAAAATTAATAAGGGATGTAATGATTTCTATCACTTACGCGAATATTAGACATTGAAATAAAATTAGGTTTACGGATTTTACCGCGGTTTTTTAATTGATTTTTGGTCCCGACGTTTTGAATCCTTTACAGCATTCATGGTCACCGTCAGACTGAGGTGTTAAACGTCTAATTTGAACAATTTCTATCAAATACCTTACATTTTAATTATCATTAACAAACCGATTTACGCAAAACGAGTTCACTGTGTCATTCGGTCTTGGAGTTTTACGCTTGGAATGAACTTTAATAGATTCTATGATTGGATTCCAAGCAGGTGGTATGTCGCAGCCATCTTCTCTATTGAAATTATGATGTTTCTTAATTTCAATAGCCTCGCGTATCATCCTAGGAAGGAATCGATTTTCTTTGGCAAGGATTTGTGGTTTATCAAATCTGATGTAATGATGGGAACCACAATCACAACAACTTAGTCGAACTTGTATACGTACAGAAAGAAGATATAATTTGTAGAATAATATGTCCCTACATAGGCTACATATCTACTAATATACAGAGTAGCAGAAACAATGACATCAAGAAAAAAAAATTAGGCCCCTCGTGTCGTGGGTTATCCAAATCACCCCCTATACATGTTCCGCAATATTTCATAGTTTTAGAGTAATGATTATTTTCAACCTGAAAAATAGTTTTTTTAAGTAGATTGATCAGACCACACAAACTGGTTAATAAAGGGTTTAAGAGTTATTACGAAATGTACCTATTATTCATCGTATTAGGTATTATTTATTGGGACCACAGCAGCTAAATATACCCTCGCATTCTCTTTGTCCTACTACCCTCGCAATCCCTTTGGCAAAGGGTCGTATATTTATTACGATATTAGGTAACCTGCCGTAGTGTACAATGATTTATTTGTCATACTACGTGAATGTCACATGTCTCCGACACGGAGCGTACTGTTCGTTATGAACGTTACTTCGTTGTTACCTGCTGCGTACTAACCTACTGAAATAAGTACGTAACCCTTATTTTATTTATGAGTTCGCTGTTCGTCTGTCACAGAAATGTTCTCCGAAGTACCTGTCAAGTCTATATAGACGCGACTTTGTCTAAATCTTATGTACCTAAATAAGGATAGATACCAACACCTAAATCACAAATACGTTTTGTAAGTGGGTAGTTATTTAAGTTAAACTTTACAGAGCGTCACGAACGGTCAGAGTGCAATGTTTGGCTCTGAATGTATATTAAACATTGTTTAAAACAACCATTACATCGGGTTAACTCGTTGTTTCACCCAATTATGATGTTTGCAGACTGATTGTATAAAATTAAGTCAGCGTATAAGCAGTAATTAACTCTGTGTATGTTCATATTTGAGTTATAGATTTTTTTTAAATGAGAAACCTTATGTCCATTACAATGATTGAAAAGCTTTCATTTTCTTTCTCGTAAGTAAGAACCTACGTAAGTATAAACATTTTTTATATTTCTTACAAGTAGGTAGTTATTAACCTAGACATATTATGTACATGATTGATTCTTCCTTTTCCGGATAATTCAATACGCAGAAAACAATTATTAAGGTTCGTTTCCTAATACAATAACATGTTTCCACAAAGCACGCGGCAAATGTAAAATAATATATAATATTGTGAAATACTTGTTCTATGTAAACTAATGTTTATTAAATTGAGATACACATACTAACACGGGGACTCAAAGATTTCTGGAAAGAATGAATAATTTGGCAAGTTGCAGGTATGGGATGGTGCGGTTATTAAATACTTACCGAAGTTGGAGTGAAGTGAAACGAAACGGCTTTTTGACGTCTGTGTTTAACCGCGCACGTGAAAGCTAAGAGGCAGCGACGTTAGGAATCGCGATGTAAGCATTTATTGTAATTGCGCCGCGCTGAAAGTACCTAAGTATTTTGGAGCTGAAATAGTTCTACATATGTTATTATGCATGGATTATTTAAAAAGGTATCATTTTCTCCACCGTTTAAATGGAGGTGCCATAAGAGTTTTTGCAATGGTACATAGCTAGGTCTACCTATTTATTTATTTTACACTTGGTTTTTAATTATTACTCCTCGGCCGGCGTAAGCTTCGCTGCTATTAAGGCAGACATTTACTTAATACTTTGTTCTTAAAGTTAATAAAGGTCTCAAAAGTTACATTATGTGAACAATTAATTTTTAAGGTAAACTATTTGACTAGAAATGGTAAAGTAATATTTTACTATAACTACTAAGTATTTCATCATGTAAAAAGTATCTGTAGTTAGTTAGATACAAGTAAGTACCTATAAGTACCTACTCAGTAGGTGCCTACCTACTTACCTTTGAAAAGGATATCAAGTCAGTTGATTTGATGTAGTCATCGTGGTAAAGTATTGACTTGGTAACGACACGTAAGAACAAGAATCGTTTATTTGCTTGGAATCGTATGGTGTTTAGTCGCTTCTTTAAAATATGTGTGAATTATTTACATGTTAGATTGTTTTGATGGCCATGGTGCCCAACTGCGCATCCGCTTTTCTGATGCGGTTGTAGCTTTGTAATTTAAATTTTCCCTCATTCATTTAAAGTTTCAAACATATTTTTAAAAGTCATTGGATTCTTAAAATATTATTATCAATGTTAGATGCTATTTTACGAGAATCGGTTAGCATCAGCTACTGGTATCCGTATTATAAGGTGTTTGTTATTTTGATATTGGTATAAGGTACCTATGTAGATTGCCTCGTATTATTATTGCCTGGTATAGGTACGTAGTAGTAGTATCTACATAATATTTGTGTAATCCATACTCAAAGGATGGGCACAGTTTATTTTGCAACTATGTATGTATATGTACCTATACACTATTACCCACAAAAAATAGTGTTTATTAGAAATGAAGACGGCAAAAGCATTTTAGCACCACGTAACAGATGCTGATCATCCACTTAAAAAATCTTGCTTAACTAATAGAATTACTCAATTACGATTTGGTCCAAACCAACGAAATTGGTTTTGCCAATTAGAAACTGGCAATCCCTGTAGATTGCGAAATCAAAATATCTACCAATTGCTACCCCGGAATTACAGCGCGTTCATTATTTTTAACCGACTTCGAAAAAAGGAAGTTCTTTTTTGGACCCGTAGATATGATGTTATCTAACAATTAAATAAAAAACCGCAGCAGTTGAGTATCGATAAGAGATGGCCTGACTCTTGCCGCCTAGCCGAGTAGTCAGACGCAAAAATGCCGGCAACTAGTCGGCAATCCCGATAATTGACTCATTGCTTTCGGTTATTTCCGGGACCTGGTAATTCAGAAATATTCGCCTCATCATAAGTGAAGATTTGTTTGAAAAATAAAACATTTCAGTAAATTGGTTATTTAAAGAAATAACCTACATATTTAAGTACTTATTTAAAATTAAATCATGTCGAAAAAGAAAATTAACTTCTTTGAACGACGTTTTTCTTTGACGAATTGGACGATGATTACCTACATTGTAATCACTCTTTTTTCAGCATAAAAATGTAGGTATCTAATGTTAATATAAATAATGTTTTGGGCCTGCTAGTTGGTCTCTAGTATCGATACATCATGTCTTGGTGATATACAGATGCTACGCTCTCGCTAGAATCTGTTTTCAGACTAAGAGAGCTGCTTTGATCAATGACTTTTTTAAAGTACGTACCTACCTACGTAAGTACCTTTAATTTGACAATGAGTCCCTAAACATACCGTTGAACTAAAAGTTTCATCAAATACGTACCTATTTGTAGAACTAAGACAAAGTTTGGTTATGTTGATAGATAATATGTTTTGATTTGATGATATTCTCATTTTTCTAAGAACGTTTTGTAATGGGTACCCGGAATAACAGATAGGTACATCAACATTCAGATGCGCGAATAATAATGGCGTACAAGCTAGGTTATATTTCGATATCCGCAGTTAAATCTACTGATCTATAATTCCAACGCCGAGAATAACATTATGGATTGATAAAATGTTACCGCAAAATATTCACGTTGCACCTATTTTTATTCAAACTGGAAACCAACCTTGTTACTTAAATAATTTTATGTACATAGCGTAAACAATATTTATTCGATCTATCTTCCTACACTCGAGAGAATGTATAGCAGTAGGTAAGTGCTTGGCCATATGGTTGTACTGATGTGAACGGATTTTATACATATTTAGATACTTGAAAAATGCATAAAACTGTATTTTTACTCAATTTGTAGGAACGTATGTCATTGAGTAAAAGAGGTCTACGAAATTAGAACTTTATTAGACTTTTAATACATTGTTTTAGAGTTCATCCTTGAATTTCTATGCCCTTAACTTCGTCCACTTGTATTTCATAGTGTGGGGCAACGGTAACTTATTAAAACAGATTAATCAGTTTGTTTAGTGATTAAAATTCATAACGCTTGTCATCTCCGATTAACAAACATTTTGTCTACAAACTATAACAACCTATCTCGCTCGTGACTTTGTGCGCGTTGTTTCCGAATTTTATGATTTCAATCAAGCAACCGATAAGGTTTTTCTATAAAATTCAAATAACTCCAGACACAATAAAACCTTCGATATAAATAAAATAGTTGGTAGGCTCTTTTTACACACTATTATTTTAATACCTTATGCCCGCAATTTCGTTTCCATAGATTTTGAGTAAAACATAACATAACATCACGCCTGTATTCCCCGCAGGGGTAGGCAGAGGTGCACATATAGTACACCCACATTTCGCCAGTTATGTTTTTAGGTCCCAATGTAATAGGGAGCTAGCCTATTGCCACCAACTGGGCACAAATCCAGACTCCGTGCTGCCACTGAGAATTACCTAATGGGAAAACCCAGTAACACTTTGCCCGACCTGGGATTCGAATCCTCGTGCTCAGCAGTCGCGCTTAGTGACGACTAGACCAACGAGGTAGTCAGTAAAACAGAGTAAAACACCTGTATTATACGTAGAGCACTAAGCAGATTTACCTATGTGAATATGACTTTGTTAACTATTTGATGTGTTTTCATAATTTTCCCGCGAAAACGTAAATATTTTGATAATTAAAGGTAGCTTATGTTACTCCACATAACATCATGTAAAGCTAGTAAAAGCCCCGTCAAAATCCGTCTAGCCGCGTCGCGAGGAGACTGGAGCCCGCGATTTTTTCGCGGCCAACTAAATATTACAGTATGGAATATCTTACGAAATGTTCTCGCTTGATAGACACCCGTTAAACTCGCGAAACACCTTTTGTATTAACATGAATACGGTGTAGCTACCTTGTTAATGTCGGTATTAATATAATCGGATATCTGAATATAACCTTGATAGTAGGTACACACGACCCATGTAAATCCCAAAAGGCACTGTCAAAGAGAATATCAATATCGGAGCTAATTAACAAACACGATTGTCGTAATGACTTGGTAGGTTACTGTCCCCCGTTAATTAATAATTATTGTCATTAACTAGCAGTTCGTCACGGCTACGCTCTGCGCAAGTAACGAAATAGCCAAGCCACATAATATTCATATATTCACTATGGTGTAGATAGAGCTTGTGAAGTAAGGGCTTGTAGAGTTAGAAGTTTGGCTCTACAATGAGGTCTGATAACTGTTTGACAGTACGAGCCATAATGATGTCTTGACAACATTTTTCATAAAAATGTTTTTGACGGGAATTCTCTTCTTTTTGGAAATTGCTTATCAATCGTTTCTATTCGGACCATGTACCTGTATTTGCTTCATCATTAATCACAGCGGGTAGGTACACATTATAGGCGTTTTACCTTAATGCTATCGCGTGTGAACTCGGCGCTAGAGGCGCTAGTGTAGCGTGAGTTTTCCGAAATGTCAAATGTCACTGATTGTGTGTGGTGTGGGCTACGGAGGTTTATTTTTTAATAGAATAAAGTTGTGAATTATTTTGCATGATATATTGAATATTACCACTTACTTTTCAGAGGCTTATAAAGACAATGTGCGAATGAGTATGCTGCAGTTCATAGAAAGGGCTATGATGAGTAATTCATTGTGGGAAGCGAATTGCCTTTATTGGTGTACTTCTGGTATAATGGTACATTTTACCGATCTGTAAGTAGGGGCAAATATTATACAATACATTTATGTATATTAATTAGTACACATGCCCGGCAGACTGATTAATGAATACGCCAAAAAAATACTTGCAAGTTTATGGTCATAGAGTGAAGGTATTGTCGTTGATAGGGATACCCTAAAATCTGAATGATGTCAGAGTTTCTGTTAGTCTTGGGAAGCCTACTAAGGCATGTGGCTACTTGTGGTATTACACGTCTCTCAGGTAGTCTGGCCCTGGTATATAGTTAAATTATCACTTCATCTACTATTCCGTTTATATACCAACAAGTAAATGTGACATTTACACAGTATAAAGCGTATATAAATGTTAGTACGTCCATGAATTCGACAAGCAGTATTTTATCTATAACGTTTTAGAACAGTACTTTAGTGTCGTATAAAATATTACGTCAATCACGGCCCCTATAACCGTGTTCGTCCGTGCTAGCGTCCCGCGGGGACCTGATGCGGACTACTGAAGTTTTAAAACGTTGTGTTAAGGCAAAAATACTGACTAAAGTGTCCATGGCAGTAGTTTTAAGGATTTAGCCGTAGTCACATGGGTTTTATTTCATAACGCTTGCAAAAGAGCAGCGTTGATGGTTTAATCCAGTTCTGCGAATCCAAAGTAACCTTAGTCGGAGAACCGACAAGAACCTTCATGTTCGCTGCGTTTTAGTATCTATTTTGTATCTATAAAAAGTTGGATCCTTTTAAACTTATTTTCCATAGATTTTGTTTATTCTTCTTTATATCATAGTAATGTATTTTATGTGCCTCAAATCCCGATAATTGTCCGTGGTTGGAACGTCATGAGGCATAACATATGTGTCACTATCGAGAGTGAACAATTACTAGATTGTCACACACTCGTTAGTCCCGAGCGGGAGTCACGGACTGCCATCGTATAGAGACGTTTGATTAGATTGGTCGAAGTCAATAAAGTCATTTGGATTTACCAAATGACTTTATTGACTGCAGTATCTACGACAGATGACATTGAATTTAAATTACATTCAATTGTTACTAGTGTGTTGATTAAAACGAAGGTTGCTATAGTACGCTTTCGGCGGTTTGGTCTGAGAGAAGTTCAGAACGTTAATCTTTAAAATGTACCTACTAACTATAGACGTAAAGTGGTATTATTCTCACATCCCAATGTTCACAATAAATGAATAATAGCGTGGGAAAGAAAGAAGTAGATTAAAAAGAGGATGTGTTTACTTTTTCGATTCAATTCCGACGCCTTTTTATGGCACTCGGCGATGAAAGGGGATGACCTATTCTTCGCCAAACACACGAGCTGGCATGATGCCAGAAGTGTAACATTATAATGATGTGCACATAGAATATTTTTGTCTATTGTTTTAAAATGTGTTGGAATTCTGGTTGGCGACAAAACCATATGTTAAGTCAAATAAAGTAGTCGCCAAATATTATTTGTATCACTATAGAATTTAGGCCCTATTGATTAATAACACCTTACTACAGTACAAAATTAAACACCCACGTTTCGCCGACGACGGTAATTTGTTGCCTTGCTGCTAAGAACATGATTAAATAAAGTGTGTTCATATTCAAATCATACCACCCATATTCATGACTAGACAGTGTAGGTAATGTGGCGGACTTTCTCCAAAAAAATCGTAAAATTAAAGTGTCATTGAAATTTGCATGAATTTGAATCCTAGTCGCCCGCCGTATTTAGACGCTTCAATCTCAAAACATTCCAACGGAAAAACCTACGGGACCCTTCTTAATTGATTCTGACCAAATTGAAGATGTTCTAAAAAAAAACGGGACAGAAGCAGGTAGTATCTGAGCCGAATCAGATAAATCAATATTAATAAAAAGTAAATCCTGAATGAAGCGAAGGCAATGTTTTGTGAAAGCCAATATAACCAATTGATTTTTAAGTGAGATTCTAATCTTATTTAAAACGTATATTCAAATTGTGAAATAGATTGTAGAACAGATAGAATTCCGCTATAGATCTGTAAGCTTTTATAAAAGATACCTTTTCATAAAGGGATAGTAAGCAACTGCTTTTCAGGCCGCGTCCTTGACGATGGCGGGCAGTCGGGCGGCGGCTCGCGGCGTGCGGTGGCAGAGCGGGCACCAAAAGATCAAATGTTTACATTAATGGGGCGGGCCATGACAATACCGACGGGTATGCAGCGGTAAAAGAACTAAGAAATAATAATTCCATATTTTAATATGTATATAAATGAGTACTACGACCATCAAATTTTGATTCTGTATACGAACAGCTTGACTATCTATGAAGTAGACATAATGATAGTTCAACAATCGCCAAGTGTCATCTGTCATGCACTGAACGTGGAAAAGGTTAATTAACATTATGTCAGTTCTAGGAGAAGCATATTCAGAAAAGGAAAAGTAGTCAAAACAATTTTTAATATCAAGTATTTCTGGCTTGCCATTAACCTTGTGGCGCTCAAAAGGTTAAAGTTCCGTTACAAACGTTACAAATACTTCGGAACTTGAAAGTCCTCTTGAACTCAACGCTAATAGAGCTCTTAGCCGTTATAAAAGGTGTTTTTCATGCAATGACCGCTATTTAGACAACGACCCTTGAGCTAATGCTTCTTTAAGATAGATAATGTAATAAAGCAAGCTCTAAGAACGGCAAAAACCAATACGTTTCTATCAAACAGTCAGATATAAATTAATGTAGGTATTGTATTAATAATTATAATTCTTGAAAGGTGATCAATCTCTTCATGACCGTCACTTAATGAGGGTGACCTTCGCTGCTCAGACAAATAAGAATCCCAACAAAATACTTACGATATTTATTTCATTCGAAACTTTAGAGATACCTATAACATTGCGGTTGAGATCTTCAAGGACTTATTTGAAAGGTCAGTTCCATGAAGTTCAAATAAATAAAGGATTTCGATGAATATTTTTGTATAATCACATCAAAATATGACGTCACAACAAGTGCTAGAATGAGATGGCAGGATGAGCTTGACTCCTAATGTGACGAATGGACTATAATAGATAACAAGCGAGTTAAATGAATGAGGAAACGGAAAGGGAAAATTTGTACCCCGAATTGGGATAATCATGACTAAATCTTTCTTTATTTATGAAGGTAGGTTGCTCTCTGAATGTCTGTTGGTTCGTGTGCTATAAATTGAGATCTTTATTGGTTTTATTATCTGGTCAGTTAATAAATAGAATAATAAAGTTAAGTGTGTACTTACCCAAAACCTAGCGAGGTGCATGCACGGCAACTGTAAACGATTAATTAAATCGTTCTTCCCGTGATCAGAAATATATTCGATATTTAAATATTCATTTTTTCTAAAGACTAGTTATTTTATTAATAAGCGGTCTGCCCGCTGAAGTAACGGCCAAACAATATTGTTCTGTACCTACGCCGCTCTACATGCCGCCGCCGTTGGTGCTCCGCGTGCTGATGAGGACAACTCACCCCTGTTCTATTTACACTCTTAGTCTCTTACAGATCAAACCGCACTTTTCATAGCAATGAAAGCTATACGAATACATAAATTAATGACCTTATAGTATATGGAATCAAATGGTTTATGAAGGAAGTGATGATTCTCCAATATCATATAATTTGACCTGATTGGCGCAGTGGCGAAGCGATTGGAGTGCTGCGCTAAGGGTTGCGTGTTCAATTCCCGCACGGGACAAAAATTTGCGGAACCGCAGATGTTTGTTCCGAGTCCGGATGTTTATGTATTTGATATTTTATGTTTGTAAACGGCAACCGCGACACAGGAGAAATTCCCAGTGTGGGGAGCTACGTAAAAAATACAAAAACATATATAGCCTATACTTAGCATAGCCTAACTTTGTTTAAATTTTAATTGTTTAAAATTTGACATCCGTAAAACGCAACCTAAAAATAAAATTGCGACCTTCGAAATAGTTTAATAATTTGTATTACGTATTTCAATAAGACATGGTGCGGCCTAAGAGATTTTGGTGTTCTACCTTTTTTATCTTAAGTTTCAATATTAAGGTTTTCCAAAGTAACGTTTTGACTTTAGCGTAAGAATTCTAATTACTATAATCTTGGCTAATACAAAGCTTTTACTTGATATAAAGTAAGTAGAGATACCAAAAAATCTCGAAAAAAAGTGAAAATATTTATGTTTATAACTTAAGTAATGTAATAAATAAAAATCCCAGCCCTCCTGCCGTTATGTAAATCTTTAACATTGTTTCGTTCGTTAGGGCTAGTGGATAATCTCAGATTTGTATAAAATTTACTGAAAATGATAAGAAGATAACATGAAACAAAACTTAGGCCGTAGGTGGCCTAAGGACGAAGAAAAATAAGTAGACATATACTATTATAAATATTTTGTTGATGTACCTATCACAA
Source organism: Abrostola triplasia (assembly GCA_946251915.1). Lineage (NCBI taxonomy): Eukaryota > Metazoa > Arthropoda > Insecta > Lepidoptera > Noctuidae > Abrostola > Abrostola triplasia. The sequence continues at coordinate 7,426,347 of OX276423.1, forward strand.
AGTCGCTTACAACGTTAACGGTATAATGCGACTTTCCGTATTCTTCAATAAACTTGGGTATAACTTATGTTCGTATACGCAAACCAATAACTTGATTGATGTAAATAAAATAAGTTAGCTTGTTACTTAGAGAACAGTTGGAAAGCAAGAAAAGCAATAAAAATTGGCAATAAGAAGACACTCTAAACACCCAAAATAAGTTCCTACTCAAAATAAAGTGGAAACGTATGAAAGAGACACGAGTCTACAATTTTCTTAAAAATATACACTGGATACATATATGGAAAAACATGCTGGCATTGGTGACATGCATTATGTGCATATTTCTAAGACAGGATGTTTTTCATCACTCTTTATTCAGGGCTGAGTGAAAAACTGATACGATTTCCACTCGACGCTTCACCACTTACTTAAATGAAATTTGGATTTTGGAGTATGTTGGTATTCCATCAATCCAGTTTTCCCCAAAGGTGTCTAAAACACGTCCACATTTCCCCAGAGCTTCTTAGCAGGAGGTGAGGCTGTTACTAATTTTCGGTAAAAATTATCACTTACTCTGCTTATTTTGATACTTTTATTTTGAAATAACGTGGGATAATATCATGCAGACTAAACTCACACTGACAACTAATGTAAGAATTATGTTATAGTTATAGTTTGAATGTGTACTTTGTTATTGAATGCCGAGAAAACTAGGCGAAATATGCGAGAATACTGTTATATTGTTACCATCAGTAAACACTATTATTTTAAGCAAATAAACAATTCTTATTCTTATTCCTTCCGTGTCAATGTCTCCAGTATAATTTCACAATATTCACCGAAATACTCATAGCATAAATTCTATTCTCCAATTTAATTTGCTGGTCGTTTAAGATAGGTACCTACGTCTTAATTCTGGGAATACTTCAAAAGTTTTGGTAGTTCAATGTCGGACAGAATTCCGAGAAAATGGCTAATACGAACTCTGCTTACTTTGAATTTTCGAGTGAGTATTTCCTGAATATACCACATTTTCTGAGAGCGTGTATATCCTTATTAGTTTATTAGTGGAAGTATATACCAAAATTGTTTAGGTGTAGTTAATGCTGTAATACATAGCCATTAGTAACAGAATCCTTAATGATTAAACTCTGCTTTTAGTACAAGATCCCACCGTTGTAAACATGTTTTACGTTTACATGTTTTTTTATTGCTAATTACAAGTCTCTACACAGGTACTCATATGAGTTTATTAACAATATGAATTATGGTCTTGATTAACTTCTGCTAAAAAGAAATAATAGGGAAACACGAATACAAGTAAGTATTACTCGTAAGAAGATGATTGGGCTACAAGCCTTCTAGCTGTGTTCACTTTAGTGCAGAACAAATCAATGTAATACTCGTGGAACCTTGTTAACACTATGTGCGCTCCTAAGTTAAAAGGCATTACACCTACAAATATTTTGTAGTAGCACAAGGTACGTGTAACAGCGATCGTTGTCGGAAACCAACTTTATTAACACTTAATGCTAATTTTGAGACAATTTCGGGGTTAACGATTGAACCATTAGCTACGTTCATCAGAAAACATATTATACGTTCGTATAGCGTAATTGTTTAAAATATACATCAAATAAAAGTTATTTTCTTCTAAACTACATACAAAACACATTTCAAAGCCCATTCGTAGCAGGCCGTCGTAGCAGGTTATTAATGGCAGGCCATTTGTAGCAGGCCGTCGCAGCAGGTTATTCATGGCAGGCCATTGGTAGTAGGCCGTCGCAGCAGGACATGGTAGCAAGCCTTTTATGGCAGGCCGTTCGTAGCAGGCCATTTGTAGCAGACCATCGTAGCAGGCCATTCGAGGATGCCGAGGTACCAGGCAATCGTAGCAGGCCATTCATAGCAGATCATCGTAGCAGGACATTTGTAGCAAGCCATTCGTAGCAGGCCATTTGTAGCAAGCCGTCGTGACAAGGCCGTTCGTTGCTGACCGTCGTACCGGGCCATTTGTAGCAGGCTATTCGTAGCAGGCCATCGCAGCAGGCCATTCATGCCTTGTCTTCGGACAATGTCGGCGAAATAGCAACCTCTCCGTGAAGCTGTTAAAAGCACGCTCCCTGCTTGCACCTCATAGCCTATCTGATATGATAATAGTCTATCATATCGCCACACTAAGACAATCAGTTTTAGTTATAAATTAGTTATCAGTTGCTAAAAACGGAAAAACGGTGTGCTATTTGAAGATCCGTGAGTGTTATCCATATTATTTACTGTATGTTGGGCATTCCCGAATACACCCGTGAGTATAACCGGAATATAAGGTAAATGCTATTTGAACATTTTACAAATAAAACAGGTTGTTCAATCATTATCTACATGATTATTTTCTTTTACTTTCCCTCATCTATAAATTGATTCGTTACACAATGTTGTTGTGTAATTTAGTTATTATGAGATGTTTTTATATTGGTAGCCTATTGAATTGGCCAATCTTTTTTAACTAAGATGTTCAGTCGAAGGATACTACATAGTAAGATACACGTGTAAAAAAGATCGCGGATCAAATGTCTTTTCTAAGTCTCTGACGTAAATAAAGTATGTTAGCTGATCTGATAAGTTTGCTTTTGAAACTCTATCGAGCAGAAGGTCGGCGGTATATCACGTTTACGTTTAGGTAGACGTTGCCCTAGGGAAAACTTTAATTAGTGTTTGTACGAACTGATTTGTACATGTTTTATATCAGCACCTAACTGGTACCGTGTAACAAGTTCTTCTAGATCTCGAGATGTTCTAGATTTTTTGTGGTAAGAATATATATATGTATATCCAGACCGTATTCGGCCACAGCGACTTGGGATTTTTACTGGTGAGAGCTTTGATGCTGTGCTCTCAGGTGGCTGACGTATCCGATAAGAATATTGAAAAACTGACTAAACTAGAGGGTGTTAACATTCTTAGTACCTACTTATACCTTTAAGATATTAGTAGATTGATAAATTAAATAATATATATAGCTATATGAAAACAATGACTAATGCAGTTTTTCTCGCGAGTTGTGTATAGTTTTCTAATATATTACACAGCGAGCCTTTAATTAAGTTGAATGGAACAGCTGTGTATAGCAAATCCTCCCACGAAACAATTTTTTTACTATGTTCAATTTTAGCACCAAAGTGATCGCTCATGTCTTGAATTAGAAAATTAGTAGTTATTAGAATTGCAAACTAGTTAGTAACGTCACCCGAGACAGCTTTCAAGTATTCTCCATGTTGAGATCACGATATTAAAAGTAAGGTTATAACCCCGGCATAATTGCGCTTAGCATGGCATATATTAATCTACGTAATTAGTAACTATGTATTTAGACATTATACATAGGCATTATACACTAATTAAATTAATTATTTTAATCTGACGTAGAACCCGGCTTTTGTGTCTTTGTGTTTAGTTATCAGAATTCAATCAATAACTGACGTCACGTAATGCTCGGGGAGTAGGTTTTTGACAACGCATCTATACATAAATATTTTTTTAAATTAGTATACTGAAGAAATAAATATTTCCATCATTGGATTAATCTAAAGGGAATTGCATGTAGTTACACAATCATTCATAAATGTCGTGCGTCGGTTAGTGAAAATTTTTAATTCCTAAATACATTTGTTTTCTAACACAGCTATTTCCGTTGTGTATATTTACCCAAGTAAACATATCAATACATCCAGAAACTATAATATTATTATGTCCGCAGCTAGACCGTTGGACAGTTGCATTAATAGGCACTAGAGCAGTCTGCACTTAAGTGTAGGTTCAGGTACGTGATAACATCATTATATAAACTTTCAAGAGCAATATAGTTGCTTGTGTTGTTTAAATTTATATCAATGTTTTTAGCAAGTATCTTCAATAATGTCATTTAAATCCTTAGGTATATAGCTGGTATCTACTGCTTTAATTGCCATCAATAATGGTCGAACATGACCAATTAACGCCTTAAGGTTACGAAGTATTTTTCATTCGTATCCAACTAATAATATTAATAACAGCTTATAACTGTTACACTACAGGGCAAAGGCCTCTTCTCATATAGAGAAGGATTGAGCATTGATCACCACGCTAGCTCACTGCGGGATCGCGATTTCAGATAATTAAATCCAGGTTTCCTCACGATACCTACTAATTAATATTAAATAATTCTGTTTCATTATTAGGTATATTAGCTCAGTTCATTTAGTTGCCAAGATGTTACTCGACCTATTGAATGGATAGTTTAGCACAAGTTTAGCGAAGCATGCAGATATTATGTCCAGAGCCTGTGGGCTAGCTTTATAATGAAGCAATTTATAGGCAATATGAAATGAACAATAAATTTTAGCTGTCGGGCTTAAATCTTTTTTTAGGAACCCCGTCTTTATGTGGGCTTTAGACTGGATGGTAACTCGGTAACGTTATAAGGAGTTGTCTTTGTTTTTGCAGAAACTATATCAATAATTATGCCCCTAATGTCAAAAAGAATATCCTCCTAACTAACTTTTGGTCACGGCAACCAATTTCAAAAGAGACGAACTTACTATTCGAACCTTTTTTATTATTAGATCCTACAAAGGAAACTATATAAGAGTGCCCAAACACTGGTGTAATCTTTTTTGCACACTCACATAACATCTCATAGTTAGCCATTTAGACTATTTCTTACATAACATCGTATACGATATGTTCCTTTATACCTACATTTATAAGTGAGCTAGACAACTAGCCTTACGATTTATATTTCTTTTTGCAGCAAGTCATACTCAAAAGACTCAAATGCAGTTACGGTGTTAAAATACTCTTTTTGCCGTATTGCCATCGATTGATGCTGAAGTGCCGGCTCTTGATCTGGAATATGGACGTAGCAAATTATGTCGTTAACGAAGTGCCGTTCGTCTGTGAATCTATGAGGAACTGACATCAATATTCAATATTGCACTATTTGTGTTATGCTGATCTCATAATGTAAGCAGAATCGTGTGAGACGCTGCTGAGTAATTTACATTTGTAAGGACTTACTGTCAGTACTTAAAGTGTTATGTATTTATATTTTACTATGGACTAAACTAAAGGTCAAACGTTTGGGTTTCTATGGGTAGTAGTTTCCAGTTATTTGTCATATAAGTGCGAAAAGAGTTAACGGTATATAATTATACAAAATAGTTAGATACTTACCTGTTAATAGGTACAATGATAAGATCGCTTTTACAAACGTTTAGATGATTGTAAAATTATTGTGTCTCATTAATAAAAATATATTTATTTAATTAGAATAGAATAAAGAATACTGTTGATCTACAGTAATTTTTATCACACATTGAATTCGTTTAAGTTTAAGATCTAAATTCCTGTTAAACACGGTTTTAAGTTCTGACATTGTTTAAGACTCACACATAATTCCTACCGACAACATGTGGGTGCAGGCAAAATAATTTATAACAGTCGCTTGGGTTGTCACCATGCCCAGTTCTGCGTAACATCACGCAACGTCATATAGGTCCTATATGGGGCGATCGAAGAATGCTAGGGGCGAAAGAAGTATGCCAGGATCGTAGAAAATGGAAAACCGTGGTCTCTGCCTACCCCTTTGGGAAACAGGCGTTATCTCTGTATGGGGCAATCGTTTTGTCAGTAACTGGCCACGAATTCAGACTCCGTGATGCTACTGAAAATTATCTAATGGAAAATCCAGTAATACGGCCCGACCCGTAAATAAAACGCTAATCTCTCTGCCTCTTATGCTCAGTAGCCCTGTCTGTCTACCTCATCTACCCAGGACAAGAGGCAAAACATAACAGGTTAAAAAAGATAACATTATTGTATTCAAACATCTAAACGTTCGTCAGCAGTTGTATGCAAACCACTGGCGTTCAGTGAACCATTCAGTTGACAGCGAGATTGAACCCGGGTTGAATGAAGATGGACAAAAGAAGTCAACATCGATAAACTTTAATAAATAAATAATAAATAAATTGGTGAACCGATTGTTGTATTTCGCTGATATTGTCTACGATACCAGTATATTATATATTTTTTTTACAGTCGTTTGTGCCTAACATTTATGTATTTTGCACTCCTTCATACATACATAACATAACATTGTGCCTGTATTCCTGAAGAAAAAGAAGAATAAAGCAATAGTGTAGGTATCTACAACCACATATGGCCAGTTATGTTTTATGTCTCAATGTAATAGAGGGCGAGCCTATTGCCATCAACCGGGCACAAATCCAGACTCCGTGCTGTTTCTGTAAATTATAATAAAAAACTTAATATCACTTTGTCCAACCCAGAACCTCCTGCTTAGCAATCGCGCTTAGCAGCCACTAGACCAACGAGGTAGTCATGCACTCCTCCATAAATAAACTTGAATTAAGCAGAATCTCACAAAAACGCTTAAAAAGAGAGCTAAGTTTTCTTTCACGTATTAGCTATAGATTTACTATATCAGTACATCACTCCACAATTCTTCCGATCGGAGATTGTACCTATACAGTAGAAACATTAGTCACCGTTGTCAATAAGACCCTTTATTGTGAGTTTATAAATCGATTTGAGCGCAGAAAAATAAATTGAATTCGTTCTACTACACTTATCGTTGAAAACGTCATTTATCCAGCTAGCTTTATGATAAGCACGTATCAAACTTTAAAGAGGGATATTCTTACTGATCAATCTTCCTACGGCTGTAATATATTAGTTAAGGGTCATTAATCCACCTGTTAACCTTGTTAGTTGTTCAGACGTAATCTCGTGAGTTCTTTCGCGTTATGAATGGGATCTATTGGACACCGATGCGATGTCAGGCATCGTGAGTATTATTCGAGTATTTTTATTCTCTTATCTCTATTCGGTGGGAAAACTTCCATAATTAACATTCTTTTCAGTTTTTCTTCTTTCCTTTATTTCCCTGTTGTAAAAAGTCCTCCCACTGATACATGTACTATCAAACAATTAATAGTTAACTGTATAAATTTATAGAAATAAAATACCTACTTTTAACGCACTTTGACAGATATCACTCGAAGAGTTTAAGAGACCATTATCATGTTTTAAGATTACTAAAATGTAGAGTAAATTCAATGTTAACATTTTCATAGCGGCGACGATATTTGATACCTCATATCCAACAAACAGGGTTCCAGCAAACAATGTTATGAGTGCTTTATTAATAGATTGGAGTATAAATCATCGGGTGGTTGCGGGGAGCCCCCCCCCCCTCCCCGCCGCCGTCGCTACACCGCGGGAATTAGTTTCACTATCTGTAGCACCCCACCTGTGCACTTTACGAATTGAGCAGAAATAAACAGTCATTAGTCTCATGGCCTTGGGTTCACTTGTAATGTAGTAGAACGTTAGTAATCCAGAGTTTTTTTTAAAGAAACTTGCCCCACACTGGGAAGTTCTCCTGTGTCGTGGGTGCGTTTCAAAAACATGAAATATCACATACACAAACACTCGGGACAAACATCTGCGCTTCACACAATTTTTTGCCAGAATGGAACCCGCAGCCTTTAGCGCAGCAGTCCAATAGCTTAGCCACTGCGCCACTCAGGTCGTCAGTTTGCTATAATTGGGTGTTATGCTGTATGATGAGATATTTTGATGACCATGGACTTGGGCAAAGAATATCATATTGGAATGAAAACTCACAGATGTCGCTAAAGTCACTGGTTCATTACAACCGAATCTTCATTCTCATTTGAAGGATGCAGGCGTGATCTACAGACATTAAGAAATAAACTGCTTGATAGATTTGTTTACTAACAGCTCAATACATTGTTATTGCAGACATTTCCACAGTTCTCCGCCCATTTCGAAAGTGAAGTATATACCAAAATCCCACGCTGTGAACGCTAGATAGTAAAGACTTGTATTGTTTCTTGTACTACGGTCTATCTAGCTACGATACAGCCGGGTAATGTTTTAGTAGCAACAAAGCTGTCAGTCGACGTCGTATGCTAGGCCGATAGAAATTTGTAGATGCTAAGGCGCTAATTTGCAGAAGGTAAATTCTTATATTGATTTCCTATTGATTTTAATTTCCTGAAGAGGTGTTCTCCATCCTTTCTATAAGACTGCCATGTAGCGGTACAGACTGTTTCCATTATCTAGACTCAAGTTCATGTAAGACATGATTGTCTGTAGTTAGCTAAGAGTGCTATATTTGTTTAGATTTGAACCTGCATCCTTGGCAATATGAATCCACTCCGTAAACCTCGAGATAGCCACGACCGACCCACGATGTTAATTGTTTCAATATTGTTCGATATTTCAATAATTTTACTCATTATTACGAAACTCTACTGAAATGAGTTTATATTTACATGGTTTGCATATTTTTAGGGCTCACTGGGAATCCTTAAAATCTCGTCAGAAGGGGCTCATATTTCCTCCAATTTGTTCTCGATTTTGATAACATATTGATTTCATAGGTGAATGCTTTTATACCTAAGGGCAGACGTGATGCGTACATTAGGTAGAAAAAAATATTGGCAATATGTTATGCGTGCAAATTGGAATCGTTTAAAATCTTTTATAGACCTAAAGTTGCGTGGGATTAAAAGGTTTTGAATTTTATATTTTTATTAGTACGAACGTATCTGGTTACTCAGTTAAATATATTTTAAACGAAATTTTTATAACACAGTAGAGTTTATTTTAAGCAACATGTGTTTATTAACATTATGTCCATTACTAAAGTCCTAAATGTCAATATAAATAAAACATAAGACCTATTCTATCACTGTTATTGGCAATAAAACAGCATGTAAAAGTTCTTTGATCAATATAAAGCATTTTAAGTTATGCCGTTGAATTTTACTGACCGCCCAGGGATTTCGCACCAGATTAATTGCGGGGAACATTGCCAGTGTAATTAGCTGTAGGTAAAACGATGTCTGACCATGAATGAATTTCATAAATAGAACACTTAAAAATGTTGATATTCGCGTGTTTCAGCGCATCTATGGAAGGGCTGCGCCGTGATTCTCATTTCTCATTCAGTGTTCGTGTAGGCAGGCCCCGGTTCAGTTCTTTCGGCCGCCGCCGCGTGGCTCCGTCGCGGACACCCAAAGGAATATTCGATTAACTTCCGCAAATATAAGCTTGCGATGTTGATATACGTAAAAAAATGAAGTGAAGTAGTTTATGGAAAATAAATTAAGTAAATAAGTTCTAGAAAATTAAACTAAAAGTTTATGAAAGTTAAGTTTGTAAAACAATATTCAATAATACTATAAGGTAAGTGTCCTTTATTAATCAGTATTAAAACTAACTTTACTATTACTCTTGGTTTTAAATTAATATATTTTTTCAATAATTACGTCCTGTTTATTTTATAATAAAATTAATTATTTTTAAAAGGCCATAAAACACCATTACAATAAGCATAGGTATAAAAATATACTTTTATATATTTTTTCTATACATACAGTACCTAAATAGTATGCTTGTGTGCCCAATTATATTTATGTCTAACTATAATACCAAAAATTACAGTAATTATAGGACACTTTCGTATGTTAGGTACGTAGGTAGCTATTAATTAATGGATTACAGTAGATTTACTGTGCTTTATTAGCAATATTTTAAGCAATGAATCGGTGAATGTTCAACTTCATAATTAATACATAAAAGTATTATATACGCATGAGGAGTAAAGATTGTTACGAGTATGTGTCATTTACGCCTCATTCGAAAATCTATGACATATTCTAGAGCAGTGGATGGATCTGTTACTGATATACATATAATGAAATAAAAATTGGGAGCTTTTCGCTCACCACCTACAATGTTTAGGTGTTTTCCGTACAAAAATGTTTTATCTCAGAAGTGTTCTACATAAATATGCGAGGGTGGAACCTGAAGTTTCAGTATTTATCGATACCGTGTGGATCTTGTTACGCAAGACGTATGAATTAGGAATATTAAATAACGGAAAATTCGTTCATTTTTAATAGAGATTTATGTTTAAATGCCTGAGTACAACGTGCTCCGTTTTATTGGGCCGTGTAAGGGGATACCGAAATGTTCCTGAATATAACATTAGTACATTTTCCGAATAGTTTTCTTTATCCCTGTTACCGGGAAAATGTGGGGCATGCGGCGAACAATTCATTTGTATTTAGATTTTTGTCAACTCAGTCGAGCTTGTGACTTTATACTGATAGTGAGAGACAAGCACGTACGAACGACGGAGAAACTACGTGCTAACTGTGGACTAGTTTGTCAGCAATTTTCCATATTTCATAGCTCATCTTAATCCCTACGGAGGTGACTGTACAGTGTACAGAGCAATTCTTTGTGGATACTTTTCCGTTGTGATCATGAATTTTCAGAGATCGTTTTCATTAAACACCAACAATCCAGTTTATATGGAAAACTCTACATACCTTTACTAAAATGACGTGGTTTAGATCAATTACCTATACTTTTTGCTACTATTAATATATATTTATGTTTAGTATATTTAAGTTGCAGGAAGGTACTGAAGCTACTGAAGCCTTTGTGTCAGCTTATTAATTCCGACATTATTACACAGTTTTTTTATTAGTGACAAAAAACGCAAACGTATAATTAAGTTAGTTACCAACATACTCAAATTGAACTCGTGTTCATTTGTTTTTCCGTGATTTTTAAGATTTGTTTTCGGCAGTGGAGTAGGTATGTGTTACCTAAGTGTGTTGACAAGAGTTTGAATCCGATAATGTTATTTTGTCGTCTGATCCGTTCCTCGGTGTTGTGTGTACAAGCGCTTACACGTACACATCGCCTATACAAAATGTATAATTAAATTTCTAACTTCGAAGAAGTAACGAATCGTTGTTTCGTGAGTTAACTTATTATTGCATTAAAGGTTCGCGCGTGTATATTAAGGGTTATTGGTAAAAAATATATGAGCTCTCTCCTAGGGGGACAGAAGAGAAATATTGTTCTTGCCAGAGACGCATCTATTTGTTCGCTCCAATATGGTTTTGTGTCTAGGATCACTTATACATGAATAAAAGGAAAATAAAGAAAACCTATAATTACGGCACTTGGCTTTGTTATTCGAATTTCAATATCGAAACAACATTTTCGATAATTACATATTTGGATTATGAGCATTATAGTATGATTTACGTCCATAAACGTGTAACAATAAAAGTTGACCCTAATGTTCGAAATCTTTTTATGAAATCGCGCCTCATATGAGTCGGTGGCCGATATATTGGCTTTTACGAAAATCTAACCCTAGGCTGCTACCGAGTGTTTTTAACAGAAAAACCCAATAACACTTTGCCGGGCCAGCGGTCGCCAGACCAATAAGGCGCGCACCACATCTTTTTATTTCTTTTAATTCCATTAATCAATTTGGTAACGGGCTGCTAAGGGGTTGTTAGTCGGTATTTAAGTGGCTCAATCTATCGCCCGTTACGTCGTGTTGGCTCAGAAGTTTATGGACCGGATTAATACGCACAAAGTTGCGGGTTACATCAGGCAAGTACTAATGTTACTTGTTCAATGACATTTGTACAAGTTTCAATCACGCCATTGATTAATTGGAAAATATGCCTGACAAGACCTTATCATGAGATTTGCCGTCTGGCGAAATGTGGGCGTGTGAAATCTGCCCACGCTTTACAGGCGATTAACCCACAGCATATTGTAGAAAACTTCATTAAATAAACGTAAGTCATACGACGATAATGTATGTATTGCGTGACTGATTTTAAAAGTACTTACAGGCACACTGCCGCTTTTATATCACATCCACAGACGTGTTGTGTTTACTGTAAAGTATGTTAGGAACAACTTTGTGTTTGTTTTACTGGAGTTAGTCGCCGCTTCTTCTTGTTGAAACTGACTGGCTTATTTGAAAGCTAAGAGTCTTGTGTACAAATAAATAAACCTACGTAGAAACATGCCAGTTGTCCCCGAAGATAAGTAGAGTTGTTCTCTTTCATTAAAGTTTATATACCGCGACATTTCGCCGCTCATCGTGTCTCATGTGTGTAACGAACCTTTTTGCTATTCCTAGGGCCTACACCACGATTAGTAGATCATTACTAAAAGTTACTTTTCGAATCACAAAAATTGTATTTAAAATGATCTACTATCATATATATATTTTTGTCCAAACAGTGTTTGCTGAAATTTATGCGGGATGAACTTGGGACAAAACTGAAATTTCGGGTGGAATGAGACCAGTTTAAATAAAACTAATTAGATATCACATATTATTTCGACATGTTGAACAATATTAGGTCTTATATAAAATAATAACCTCTTTATTGCGATATTACTGTTGAAAGCCTGCTAGTTGCACCTTACCATAACATACCAGATGCTGTTAAAATAACTATGATTTAAGTCCATGTATAGTATGTTCCATAAATGTTTGGGAGGTACAAACAACGAACATATTTACAAACCATACAACTTGCTTAAAATATGGTTAACATAAGCCTGTTGGAAAAAGTGTTCGGTAAATTCATTCTAAGCACGATTCATAACGAATTTCAGTACCGAACAAATAATATTATCTGTTCTCTTAAGAAGTATTACGGTGGGAGTTTCTCTGAAGTCTGTAGTGGGTGTGTTTATAGACACCAACCTCACATGCTCTCTAACCCCGACTGAAAAGAGATTTTGAAAGCCACCGTTTTATGTCTATAGGCGCTGAATAAAAATAAACCTGCGCTTTAGCAGGCGACATTGTTTTTTAAGAAACTTCTGTCTAAAATTTGTGTCAACGAAGCGGTTTAGGTTTGCTTTGTGTTATGTGAGACCTCATCATGCCTTATTCCTTGAAGGTGTGAGCAGAGGTATGAAGTAAAACACAAACGCATGACAGTATGGTCCCAAAAGAAGTAAGTGTATTGCTAAGAAGAATTGCTTTTTATCAGGTACAATTAAGTATTCACTATCTAGTGTCTAAGTTAATTAAGTAAGGACTAAGGAGACACAGACGGCTCAGATTTTAACTTGCATCATTCCGCAGTCCTTAAACCTCTAAGCTAGCTCAAGTCCTTATTTTAACTGTTAAGAACAACATCCAAATCCTCGAGTCTAGATGGGCCGAACAGGTAGTGTTGCCAAGTCAACCAGAGAGTTTACCTCATTTAATGTGGATGAATACGATGATATAAAACTTTCAGTCTTTGTACAAATATTATTAATGTATGATTTATAGAATTAGCTTTTTCGTTGCTATCTGATTGTTACTATGTTAAGGCCCGTAATTATTTCAAATGTGTGTGAGTTTGATTTATTATACAAATAGGATTAGCCCTGAATTATCGGTATATACCATTAAATCGAGTAAATAAATAGTATCAGGTTTCTCTTTTAAAGTTTTGGATTAGCCGTACCTACCTATATTTAATCTGATGATCCGCTTCAACGTAGTGGGAAAAACAAGCACCATTTGATGTATAAAATTAGCTAATATTCCAAAAAGTCGATAATACGCCACGACTTGAAGTACACTGACAAAGTATTATGTCACCAAGAGTTATTGTCTTCGAAGCAAATACGTGTTGGCGTGGCGTTTCGTTTGTTCTGTTTTTTGTGAGGCTTAAGATTTATAAATATATGTATATTCCTAAGTTCTATGTTTAATTCATTAAACATAGATAGGTTGTATTTTCACGTGACTAATTATAGAGCATACTCACACTATTTGTCACTTTATCGCTCACACATTCATTACACTAGTCCCTAGACCTTCAAGTATGTTAATGATCGATTGTCTTTCTTGTATGTGTAGTGTACCAACACGATTTGTCACCCTGAACTTAATGTTCACCTATTTAACTTAGGCTTTTGAATCTTAATTAACCAGAATGGACTTTATAGTCACTTAGAAATCTAGTATTAAATTAAATTATAACAATCTGTATTTTAATTTCGAGTTTCTCTGGGCGTAATAAAATTTATAACATCACGTCTGTATTCCCTGAAGTGATAAGCAGAGGTGCAGATATAATACACCCACATTTGACCAATTATGTTATAGGTCCTGATGTAATAGGGGGCGAGCCTATTGCAATTAACCGGGCACAAATCCGGACTCCATGCTGCTTTTGAGAATTATCGAATGAAAGCTCCAGTAACACTTGCCCACTTGCCCAACCCGCGATTTGAACTCAGCAATCGTGCTTAGCGACCACTAGACTAATGAGGAATGTATTTTTATAAATTTTGTCGTAGAGATCTTATATTATATTATTATTAAATAAGATTATTTTTATTAAACAAACTCAAAGATCATAAGTCAAACAAGTAATACACAATGATTGACAATGCATTTTTAAGGTCTGACTGTCATAATTCTTAAAAAAAAATGATATTCAAATGCAAGGAATATATATTATGATGGTAGAAATGAATAAAATTCAAACAAACGTCAGAATCTGTCGGCCTCATCTGTTAGCATAATTTATTAATCGCGCCTCTTGATTTGTCTTTTCAATAAAGTTATTTATAGCCTGGCGTGAACTTAGTGCAATATACATAAAGGTTGTGAGTCAGGCTTATTATTCTCATTACTATTCCAATGTCAATGTCATCATAACCTTTAGACTTTCGTTAAGAAGCTGAATTGCTTTTCCCAAGTCACTTAAAACTCCTAATTTCCCCAGCGCCTATATTCTTACTTCTAATAATTTATCCACGGTTGAGATACTTACTAGTTACTTGGTAAACGCTATGTAAGTACCTACGTTAAAGACAGACAGAAAAACTTTAAAACTAAAAACAGTGCAAGTGGCGGACTTATTGCTTAAAGCAATTTCTTCCAGACAACCATGAATGGATATGTAGAATGATCAATAATAGCGGGCAGATGACGGTGTACATTAGGTACTATGTATAACGTAACATATATCAATGTTGAACATTCCTTTGTATTTTGATACTAAAGGAAGCCTTTTAATTATGTACTTCTTGGAAAAGATGTTAGTATAAAAATACTCATAACGTATTGTGTGTATGTATCAAGAATCTGAAACAATTATTTAAGATCGAAGTTGTAGAGTTGTGTTGTCATTTTTGAGTGACTTGCATGTTTTGTCAGTGTTACATAGTATGTTGAATAAGAATTGGTTCCAACATGTTCGTAATAACTTTGTCTTGGCTGTGGTGACGCTATGTATTTATAATTAATATTATGTATCAGAGCTGAATGCCAGTAGTAGTTCCTCACTACATATATAACATATGATATTAGTGAGCGTAACTATTATAATTAATAACACTAGGATAGTCAAGGTTATAATCTGTCTAACTTCTAAGGCTTATTGTATGTTGAGTAACGAATATTGTGGTACTTATAGGGTATAAAATCATATTCGGGTAAGCATAATTAAACATCCCCGGATTATTCCTGGATTCTTTTTTCTTTTTACTGCTATGTAAGTTTAGGAATTGACAGAAAGGACATTGTTATTAGTGTTGAAACCTAACTAGAACTAAATGTTAATAATATAATATGATGTGCTACGCCTTATTCAGACTCACTATCCCTCTTATTTATAAATGAGGATCATACCGGCATTAATTAAACCCTGTAATAAGTCTATTGACATCTCTATTCTTTGATATACTAATGACAGTGTCATGTATTATTTAATCCTTGGTTTAAAATTTTATTTTTTTATGAATGAGGGGTTTAGAAAACGTTTATTACTTTAACAGTAGCTTGTATAATCCCTACTTCCTTACTACTTAATAATGAATGGATTTTAAAGAAATTTCATATGGAGGTAGCTGACACCCTGGATTAACACATCAGCTTTTTGTTATCCATATTATTTACTATTTATATTCCGGTTATACTCACGGGTGTATTCGGGAATGCCCGACTAGTTTCGAACTCGACCGTGGATAGTGAGTATAACCGGAATATATAGTAAAAATAAGGGTTGTCATTTGTATCTGACCTTTACCGCCTAAATCCTTGGTAATCGGTATTAAGTAGTGAAGCGGCGAAGTTAAGACCGAAGTTAATTCACCTACAAACTATTACGTTTCTGATTAGTATAAACGATCGGCCTACCAGTAATAACTAAAAGATATATGGGACTAAAGGGTTAAATGTCTGAAAAATGCCTCTTAAAACGTGACAGATAAAATAATATGTATAAGCGGTAGAAATCGGAGCCAGTCCATCACATAAAGTCCAAACTGGGATTGTTACCAATTCAGAGAGATATTTATTTAGGTAAATTTAGGTGTACTTTCAGTTTACACAATACAATCTACCTACCTACCTATACATATATGTATTCTATGACAAACACTGGGGAGTGAGGGTATACCCTCCTAAAATCCGCTTAAAATATTGCTCCCTGTCATCCACAAAAGGAAAAAGAGGATATTCAGGAGTTCATAAAAGGGAGAAATTACGAAAGTATTGGGTCAACCGAAGTAGTATGGATTATGGGTTTAATACGTGAAAGATGAAGACTTTTAAGTTCTAATATAATATGTTGTAAAAGAAGTAAACCCGGAGGAAAGATTTATGGTGTTTGAGAAAGTTGACTTGAGTTAGCAAGAAGTTACACATGTGACAGCTAAAATATATGAATGGAAGAATAAATGTTATGCACTGAATCTAAGTCAAACCGGATGAAGTCAACGATAAAATATACTAATAAATAGATTAATGGAATTCTTCTAAAGTTCCCAATAACAGTCGGGTATTGAATTTTATTTTAAGTAAAATTTAGATCTACGCGACATAAACATAGTATTAAACCTATGTTAGTGTGCATGGAGTGCAGGCTGGTGAAATATCTTTAAGCAATTGTACACCAAGTATTTCCAAGAACTTATCTTGAGCGTGTAGGTATTAGACATCCCCAGGATGAACGTGCCTTACGTCTCGTAGCGGTTGCAAAACCCGCCAGGTATTTAAAGACATATCGATTTTACTAATTCACCCAACTCTTTAGCTTATTACTTGGCTGCCGTTACCAGTTGAAATAGACTGTTGATGACATGGTTATATGTTTTGAGTATACTTCTACAGTTTTTACACATAATATTCTCACAGAAAATATAGTCGTAATGATAAAACCTTTAAAATTATATAAAGTAGGCTACATTTTAATTTAAATGCTCGCACTTCAGAGGAAGCTGTTGAGGATAAAGTGGGATTAGTTGCCTTTATAATCTGATCGATCGATAGGAAAGTCGGTACCTACTTAGAGATAGAAAAGTTTTAATTATTTCATCACAACACAGAACGTTATAAACAAGTATTTAGTGAAATTAATTCAGCCTGACTTGGTTTTTAGCCGATTTTATTATTGCCTTTAAAGTTCTTTGTTTAAACAGTATCACTTAAAATTTAAATAAAAGCTTGCAAAAATAGCCTAAGCTTTGTACACGCACAAGCCACAAAAAATTACAACATTGTTTAGAATAAAAATAAAATTGTTACTTGTTTATATTAATACGCTTTAAACGAATTTCGTCTAAATTTATAGCCGGTAACTTAGTACCTACTAGTAGTGATACATATTTATTGGGCCTACAGTTGGAAGCAATATTAAATACTGCCAAATCGGAGACTCGAGAAGCATGAGCACAATTTTATAAGTGGACGATTTGCTATTACTCACCTTTTATGAATTGAAAACGACAGCTTTTAAACATAGGTACTCGAAAGTATGAAAATATAAAAAAAAACAACAACATACAAACAAAATACAAGAATATGAAAGTGTCAACAAAAGTTTCTCACAATACACACGTTAATTTCTGGTCTGTGTACAGAGAAACGAGCGAATGTCACAGAAATTTAATTGAAACTTTGAAGATAATTAAGTGAGCGTCCAAACTGAAATAGTAAAATATCTTTTAATTAAAATGAACTGTTCATCATGCCTAATTAATGTTTTAATAAAACACTATCGCTATTCGCTACGGTTATATTTCTGGAACCGCGACAACGGGCTGGCGATCTAATATAACTTATTTAACGTATTATAGGTACACGAAATTTTAATTAACAATAAAATCATCTTGACCTATTATTATTTAGAGAAAAAAACAAAAACGCCTGCATCACGCCTGTATTCCCCGAAGGGGTAGGCAGAGGTGCACATTTAGTACACCCACATTTCGCCAGTTATGTTTTAGGTCCCAATGTAATAGGGGGCGAGCCCATTGCCATCAACCGGGCACAAATCCAGACTCCGTGCTGCTACTGAGAATTACCTAAAGGAAGAACCCAGTAACACTTTGCCCGACCCGGGATTCGAACCCAGGACCTCGTGCTCAGCAGTCGCGCTTAGCGAGCACTAGACCAACGAGGCAGTCGAATTTAGAGTTATTTAGAGAGCACTCCTAAAATCCTAAGAAATCAATATAACTGTCGAATTTTGTAATTGCTGATTTACTTTCTAATGCAAGGTAGAACAGCTATCCAATATATTTTTCCAACATTGGAGATATACATATATTACCTATAGGTTACCTAATAAAAATAAAAAGTTCCTAGATACTGAAAATCGACTTTGTTTAAGATTTGTCTATGTACTGTAATTATTAAGGGGGTATTTTATGTTTATCAAAATAATAATACATCAAAAGACAATAATATTAATTTGTGAAGGATTTTTGTATTGGCGAATGGAACCAAATTGAATTTGGTTTCGTTAACGACGTTTTTATATTGCGAGGTATATTACATTCGTTCAATTTTGATTTGTTTACTCCGTTCAATTTCCGTTACGGAGCAAATTTTGGTGTACAATTTCCAGTTTCTTCAGCGTCGTAAGTGCGTAAATCTAAACAGGATCACGTACGAGGAACTATTACTTATGTACGGTTGCACCGAAGTTACTTATAAATCTATTTTACTCCAAATTTTGTTTCATGTCGATATAGGCAACATAGTTATAGTTACTTACAAACAGACTAGAGGTGTGTCCATACTAGTACCTACAAGTTTTGAAGCGACTTTAAGTGTGACGTTCAATATTTATACTTCATACGACTTTTCCGGGTAATCATGACCAACAATTTGTGGCTTTGTCTATTCAACGTTACAATGCTTATTATATTTGTACGTAGGTGGCGTTCTAAGGGAAAGGCCTTTGTTGAACAGTGGACGTCTTCTGGCTGATGATAATGATGGTGACTGCGCCAGTATAGGGGTGGGTAGGTATTATCCAGGACTTTCTAGTCTAAGTAGGTCACAGGAAAAAAAAATAAAGCGTCTTAAAATAACTATAAAAGTTTGTAATATGACATTAAAAAGTCACTTGTGTTGTTGTAACTTTTAAAATAGATGTTTCTTAACCTCAGACATATAAATCCGGGCTGTAAACTTCAGCACCACGCATCACTTACGATATTCTCACATTAACACGAAAATACCCAAGTCTTTATGACACCAATTTATGTAATAACTATGTTTAGGCAGGAATCGTTAATGTGAGCACGGCGTAGCGCGTAATGTAACCCACATCGAGTTAACTGGCGGTTTGAGTTTGTCACGCTCACTAAAATGTTCTGCTGCTGGTACCATCGAGGGCCTTTAAGCTCCAGGCACGATTACGGTTAAACTTTGCGGCGCTGAAATATTTCCCCCGCGGCTTCCACTCGACTGTAGTACTGAGGCTATAGGACCATGCAGCGAGCATGTCGCTTCCTCAAAGTATTTGTTGTAGACCTCCAAACTGATAACGATCAACTATCCAACGATTGGCCGGAGTAAGCGCTGCTTGCTTTGAATATTGACTGATCTCTAAAACTACTGAATGGATTTTAATGAAATTTCATATGGAGGTAGCTGACACCCTGGATTAACGCTAGGCTTTTTATCCCGAAAAAATTTAGCAGGACGCAGCTAGTTGATAATAATCTATATATATAAAATTTTCGTGTCACAGTTTTCGTTCCCATACTCCTCCGAAACGGCTAGACCGATTCTCATTAAATTTTGTGAGCGTATTGAGTAGGTCTGAGAATCGGCCAACATCTATTTTTCATACCACGAAATTCACGCGGACGAAGTCGCGGGCAACAGCTAGTAATGTATAATAATATCATTAAGGCTGTTACTCCCTAAGGCTTCGTAGACGCCCAAGTTGTTGTAACAATTATTGATCATTTCAGGAGTCGCTTTTGTTTCAAATGTTTATTCAAATCGACAGACTGACACTTGTAATATCGACATCCCCAATTAATGTAGGGGTAAAATAGTAGTTTATAGTGCCTGCAAATTGTTTTGATGAATTAGACACAGTTTGACATTGACAAACTTGAGGATAGGTCGGCGTTGTAGAGAGTTATGGACACTGTGCGTAGCGGTTAATATTGTAACTATTATAATTGTTAGTATGTGTATTCAAAGCGGCTGCTTGCGTTTAACATTGGCCTGAATACAACTATTTTAATTTAGAAGCATGTTGTGTTTCTCTCATGCGGACAAAAGTAACTCTTTACACAACTTTGTTTTCTTGGAACGCTTTTTATTTTAGTAGTGCAGATTAAGTTAGAAACTTTCTTTGTGCTCTAACTAAAAATAAATATTTATCACTGACTTATTTATATCCGCTATTATCATTGTACAAATAATAATAAATATGGAAGGTCGTAAAGTATTTTTATTTGCAGGTTTTATTTCCCAGGAGTGTTTTCCTGTTGACCGAATGGTGAAACAAAACAAAAGAGATTCGTTGTAAACATAAGATGCACAAACATTGGTGAACTCTTTAGTCTCTCACATTCATAGTCTACGTAAAAAGGCAGCTGATACGTCTGGTTTGACATCAGTTCAACGATGGTCGGTATCTTTGAAGAGGTATGTCATAGGCTCTCATTTTACCAGGATCTTGTCTGTAGCGGCAATTATGGAAAGCCTTCATCAAGCCCACATAAAGGAATTATATTCTTGATCCTCAATCCTCTGGATAATTATAATGACTACTACTGAATAGGTAAGTGTGTTAACTTGCTTGTGTGGTAGGCAATTTAACTCCGCCACGATTTTACAGTATAGATTGCGACTAAATAATCTATTAATGGGCAAAAAGTTTTACGAAGGTTCTTCAAATCTTTTAAATAAGATATTACGAAATTCTTTTAAACATAGGTATCGTTTGACTCGGCCCTGACAGGAGCATATTACGTAAGAATTTTAATATCCTTCAAAAGAAGGAATTTACATTAATAGAAATAATTTGCATATGAATAGAGAGGGTCTTTTCTTAAAAGAACCTTATTACAAAGAAATGTGACGTAGTAATTAGAATATAATTTAAATTCGAACTGGCTTTTAATTGGAACCTCGCATACCTTGTGTGGAATACATCCAGAATTATATAAATTGTTGGACCTACCTAATCCCTACTAATATTATAAACGCGAAAGTTTGTATGTATGGATGGATGTTTGTTACTCTTTCACGTAGAACCTACTGAATGGATTTTATAAGGATAATTTCATAAGGAGGTAGCTGACACCCTGGATAAACTCATAGGCTACTTTTTATCCCCAAAAAATGTAGTGGGTAACACCGCGGGGCGCAACTAATAATAATTATTAAGAATATGTTTGGTAACAGAATCTTCTGTCAGCTAACTTCCCCGACCTTTGGCTTGACACTGGTCGTTTAAGATTGCAGAACTGTTCGTAATAGCTATTCATATCACAATCGGGACACCGGTTTCACGTGCAAGCTCGCGCTCGAACGAGTGTCCATAAGTAAAGTACGATCGATTCAAATACTGACCGCGACAAGTATGGCATTCAGCCAAGAGATACTGAAACGTATGTTTATGTATTTCACTTCGATTGTAAGTATTGTCTCATTTGAAAGACATTGCAAACACTTAAATCCATCTCTTAGGTAAATGTCGAAATAAATATTTTAAATAATTAAAATCTTATTCATGTATCGCGTTACTAAAATACTTCCCAATTCAGTTATTTTTCTTGTGACTAGAAGTAACTACCAACTATATTTATAAGCAGTAGGGTTGTAGATTAGTCCCCTGACTTATGTAGAGATAACTACTCTGATGTTTATTCTACGTCAGTAAACGCCCCCAGAAAATTTTGCATAATTTGTGATAATGTGTGCTGCGTTAATAATAATGTAACATTCATATGTGTTGAAAGTAATTTGCTTACTCGCGCCCCCTTTTTTGAGGCAAGATGAAATTTGTATTAAGCTCATCAGCAGTTGTTACATGCGGAAGACGCATGCGCAATTAAATAGGTTTAATGCTAAAATTATGTGGGTCAAAAGCGGTAAAAAACCTAAC
Source organism: Abrostola triplasia (assembly GCA_946251915.1). NCBI lineage: Eukaryota > Metazoa > Arthropoda > Insecta > Lepidoptera > Noctuidae > Abrostola > Abrostola triplasia. Next base: position 7,448,633 of record OX276423.1, read on the forward strand.
CTTTACTCATGTCATATTACTTCCATACTAAGGTTGTCTGGAAGAGATCGCCGTGAGCGATAAGACCGCCCATTGTACAGTGTAATTTTAAGGTTTTCCCTGTATATTTTTATTTTTTCATTTTGGTGTGCAATAAAAAGATATATTATTATTACCTTTTTTTTATTTACTGTAAACGTACCTGATAAGTGAAGTAAAGAAAACAAATCATTTTCAAACTGTTAAACCGGATTTATGATAGACAAATTGTGTCGAATTTATGTATTAAATTATTTATTAAATCGTCTGTACGAGACTTAAAGGCCAGAGATGACATAAGATGATGAGATAATATTAGGGAAAATATAAACAAAAAAGATTTTTGTAACGGAATATATTTGCGCGATTTTGTCATATACATAATGCTCATAGGGAAGACTTTCAATGCTACCGAATACACGTTAAGCCGTTGGTCCTGCGACTGATCTCTCTATGGTCATGTCGGTCTAACTACTGCCCCTTGGGACTATGGAAATGAGACAATAGGGAGTGCACCTCTGTTTACGCACTATAATAATATCTCCTACGGGCTAGTCTCAGTTGAGAAAAGGCGCCGTGACCGTGAAATCCGGTCAGGAAAACATCGTTATATCTTATCCATTGCACCTTTAGATGATAAATTAAATTGCTTATGTCCTGTTAATGGCAATTGGGTCAACAGTAGATGATGCGCAGAAGTACATAATACTTATTTACTTTTACTTCGAACACGTGACTTGTGTTATATTTAAAAAAATAGGTGAATAATTTTATAACTATGTTTTACTCTTTCTTTGGTTATTGGCATTAAAAATGGTAGAGCAACTAAAATAAATTTTTTCATTCATTCAAATCAAATCAAATCAGACTTCTTATCTTTAATTAACAGCCAGCAGCGAGGAATTAGTAGGTGTAGCTGTAACTTATAACTTATTCGTTCACAATCTTTAATAATCTAACTAATTCTAATAACGTAAGTCGCATTTAGTGTACTCATTATTTAACACGACACACGCAACCTTTATTTTTCTTAAATTCATTGTTTTATTTTTTAGTATTTTTTAATAATAATGAAATGTATGACGCAAGTTCACAACTGAGATGCGTATCAGCCAAAATATTCTTCGTAGAAAAGCAAACATTACAATTCTGTGGCACTAATTGACAGGTTATATACGGTAACGTGACATATGTTCAATCTTTGGGTGTGACACACCTTTACAGCTACGCATATTGCAATTAATTAATTGTTACTAACATTTCTGGTATGTATATGCTTCTTTATACAATATTATAATGGTTAATATTTAATAATGGTTTATGAACCTTTTCGCTAATAAACTAAGAAATCCCAATATTGATATTATTAGGATAGTTAAATCCTCATAATTCAAAAAATTACGGTATATTTCGTCTGCGGACTTTGAACTCTTTAAGCAGAACAATTTACGATGTGAATGCGAGAAGCCCGCCGCTACGTGCAGTGTTATGTGGTGTCTCGCATCTGCGTAAACTGTAATGCTTTAAGGGTTTATGGTAAGGAGGAAGGTACAAAAAATATCGGCTTATTTGCAGCTTGAAAACTCAGTCCTTTTTCGCTCTATCCCATACAAGTGACAGCAGTAAATAAATAATTCACGGTATTATTACATTGTCCAACCGTCTCACAACTGTGAAATTTAGTTTTAATAGTAACGGGTTTGTTCGGAAGCTTTCCGTAGAAGCTGCCAGATTACATTATTGCAACCGATTTTGTATAAATTGTAGTCAATAGGGAGCATCAATAAAAATAGCGGTTGTTAGAGCCCGGCGCCTACGCGTCTGGCATTTGATGATCCTGGAGCGTGTGACTTATTTTCTTGGTATATTATGTGCGACCAAAGGATTAGGTATATCAGGTAAATCATATCGGACCGTAAACGTTTACTGCCGAACATGGGCCGCCTAATGATAGATCGATCTCTAACTTATCTGCCAAATAATATATCCTTGCGGCGTCGCATTTTCCTAATAGTTTGTTGGCAGATTCATGAATCAGAGAATTAACGTTTATGAGCTTCCGTATTGCATTCCTAATGTGTTGTAATATGAAATCCATTTAGTTTCGTGAGCTCGTATTATATGTCAGTTAGACAACCATTTGGCTCATATCTATTGTATTATTAAGGAACAATGTCGTAACAAATCGATTGCTTTTACTATGAAATAGTTAGGAATTCGTTGCCATTGTACTTGTATTTGTATCTACAAATGAATATTGGGCGCCAATAATGTTTATATTTTATTTAAAGACCCATTACAACACGTACAAAGTTCAACATAATTGAAGGAATACCTATTATGTCTTTTGTTGAGGGTAGCGGTTTAGATTGAAGAGAATAATCGTTAATTGTGGAAACAATCATGACGTGATGAAGAGATCAACCTGTCTAACCGCCTTTATTATGTGGTGGTAAAGTGGCTAATAGTCTAGGGTGCAGGACTGGATTAGACACCCTGAGAAATAAAAGAGGTACCCGATCATATTAATTAAAATATTAAGTCAACCCCGAGCGTTGTGCTAACATTAGAAAATAGTAGTTATATTCAGTAATCTGATTATATTCAATGTAAATCCTTAATAAACATAAGATTTTCTTAATTGATTTAGTACCTACATTTTATATGAACTACTTTTGCATGCCCCAGGTAATTAGCTAAGAGATTTTTAGAATTCAGCTCGCAAACTAATTGTATGATAATAAAATCAGAATTTAGTTGGTCGCCAACCCACCTGGTAACAATATTAAATTATACTTAAGTAAACGTGGGAATATAATATACTATAATTAAGTACGGTTAATAACTTTTAATAATTTTAGTAATATTTTCATTGCGTTTTACTACAAAATTATCTTATCAAAATTCTCATTATCGACAAATATTATAAACTGGTTCTATAGTGTAGAAACCATGCAATTAATAAGCTTTAGCATTAGCTCATTAGAGAAAATCGATGTACCTATTTGAACTTTTGTAGTGGTCATTGATAGACGTACATGTATGTGCTACGTAGGTTAGCAAAAAAAAACATAATCCGTACTAATATTATAAACGCGAAAGTTTTGTATGTATGGATGGAAATTTCATATGGAGTTAGCTGAGACCCTGGATTAACACATAGGCTACTTTTTATCCCGAAAAAATGTAGCGGGTAACACCGCGAGGCGCAGCTATTATTTTGATCATTGACACTGCAGATTTTATAATTAAAATAAAAAACATTGACAAGATCGTTTATTTGTAAATTTTTCGTAGTGTCAAAACATTTTTTCGTAGTGTCATAACTAAAATGTTTCATCTAAAATAAGGTAAATTATTATGAATACCATCATCAGACGTTCACTGTTGAACAAAGGCCTCCCCTTAAATACCACTTAGTTAGTTATAACGATAAATTACCCTTTTCAGTATAATATTTCATACTGTTACCTACCTGCATTATTTTATACTCGTATAAAATAATGCAGGTAGGTATTTCGCTATTGTTTCCATCAGAGTTTTGAAGCATGATGTCCATGAAGCACGAAGCGAAATATCACAATAGTTTGCAATTTACATACAAGTTGGCGCGAAGTTTGGCTCCATCGTATGCGAACGGGGCTTGTCGAGCGATTTAAATAAAATCTGACTGCGAGTTTATGTTGTCGGGGAAATATTCAAGATGACATACTCGTATTTTTCCTGTAATTCAATAACACGCGTGCAAATCTCTGTTTACAGTCATATTTTTTACGTGACTGTTGTTTTCGGTAGATTGTTTTGATGTGCCTCATATTACTGTTACGTAACAGTTGTTTTAGTAAGCAATTTGCAAAACAAATGTGCTTTTAGGTAACACGTTATTTGCTGCTGGAAGATGTATCTACTAAGAAGTTGACACGTACATGTACAGTGAAGTAAATGGAATGGACACGTATAAACACAATAGGTACACGTACGTGGTTATAAATTTCTCCAGTTTATCGTTGTAAACAAAGCCGCCGTAGCCATTTGTGATAAACTGTATTACCCTAACATTCGACACATTTCATGAAGACTTGCGTTATGGTTGTTTGGGCCGTAATTTAGGTAGCCCTGGGACAAAACTCATTTTTGGGACAAGAACGTTGTTTGTCGTCGAGCCAGTTTCGTGAGTTTAATAGTTCGGTACTCAACCAACGGATATGGTGTAGTGCAGATAGTATTCTATTATAACCTTAATAGACGAAATTTGTTAAAATTGAGCAGAGAACCCTGCATTGTAAAATTGCAAATAAATAAATAAATGTAAAAATATGGTTATGGAGTGGTTGCAAAAGTTAGATTACCACCTTACAGAAAAGCTACTTCATCAATAAATATTGACTGGGTGAAAAGCTAAATCATCAAAAATACATAGGTCATCTACACTCACACAAACACACATCTACACAATCACACACCCACACACACAGACTTACACAAACACGAAACCCTTGACACAACACATCACAACACACCCTACCATACATTCACATATACTGAGGCGTTGTTTTAGGTTTTAGTTTTCAGTTTAAATGTTTTTGTTAATAAGCTTTTATTTTTTGTTTATTACCTCCAAATGTTCTCCTTATATAATATTTTAAAATTATTCCTTATATCTTAAGTTCTAACATTTTCATTATAACACTGATATAACTGTTCTTTTTGCTTCCGTGGGTGGGGACCTGGTGATTTGTATTACAGGCATTTTACATGCCTACCTCAGACACCAGCTTCTCACATATTCTAGCCTATGCACATATGTACCTGTATTTAAATAGATATAAGTATCTTTGTAATTATGTAAGGTTGGTTCTTGTGAGGAGAAATAAATAAACATTATTATTCATTATTATTATTGTATAGAATAGCGTTTATAAAAATCATCGCATCTACTTGACCAAAATACGATCTAACAAAATAACTTCGACAATAAATTATCATAAAGAAGCAATCGAAAAATATGACAAGTGGAAAAGGCAATATAAAGAAAATATTGAAAGGACTTCTTTTATATTTTTTTTTCCTCATTGTATGTAGACATACGAATTTTGTCCTCTATTGATTTCTTATATGACAAATTCACTTCAATGTTACGGCATGAAAATCATCTAATTATGGGTTATGGTTATAATTTTTTACCACTTACACTTTTTGAGTATTATGGAAAGTTCGAATATTCGCATTTTATCATCGTCTCATACAAAAACGGGTTGATCTAATTCACAACAAATCTTTTCTACCGGGTAGACTATGGCCCTCATCTGTTCGTCTCGCTGTCCCTTTATGTGGGATCCAAATGAAAAACTGCGGGACAAGTGCGGGCGGGTGGGTTGGTTATGTACTTTTGGCCTCGTTGAATACTCGTCTGTATGCGGACCGTGGAACAGAATATTGAGTGTCGGTGGTCTAGCATATCTAAATCGTCTCAAAATTATTACGCCCTGTTCACAGAAGTAAACGGAAATCCAAGTAGGTACCTAAAGTTTCCATTTCTATAGTTTTATATTAATTTTTTTTGTTGGCAGAAACATAATTATAGATAAAATTGAGATGTCGATGTTATTTAAAGCGTGAAATAAGTTTTTGGCAACAAATAATGTTTTGTTTTGTTTATAATTGCTAAAGTTTATTAAGTTGTTACTGTTTGTTACAAACTTTCTGAATCTTATCAGTCCAAAATTTCGCCTGAAATAAATTTTCGGAATCCCTTAAGGTGACCAACTGGAGTGAGAGTGAAGAGATAATATGAAAATCAGTGATCCAAAGGGGAACTATTACTAGAACTTAAATTGTATTAGCGTTATAATCGGTGTTAAAAGTTTATGTCGTAAATTACTCACTGGGTAACTTAAAGTAAAAAAATATTATTTAGCCTATTATTTGACTAAAAAAGAGATAGTGGCCTGTAGGAAGAGTCGTGTGATGTTTGACACGTACTAAATGAGAGCTGAACTCCATAAGTGTCAAACGAATATTCAAATTGGTTAACCTTTTAACCTTATTAATAGGTCTTTAAATTTATATTTTTTTGTTTACTTTAAACTTAAGTATTTCCATATTGTTTTTGTCAACGTTTATAATTGTTATAATTCCCTGCCTTTTGTTTGGTACACAAACGTGTGACCTTTCTCAAAGCTTTACAGTCAGTGTGTTGGCGGTACGGTTACTCAAAACAATGTCTGAATCGGTTTACAATTAATGCAAAGAGTAATAGCGTAAATTTGCCGTACCTGTTACTGTTATTCTATTAAGTAGGTAGATCTCAAGTAAAATGAATAAACTTTACCTTTACAGTTAATATAAAAATACAGATTTTTATATACGAGGAAACTATGCGTCAGTCGAGATCATATTTTTTTACTATCTCTACTGTGACACTTGTTTGAACGAATTTCTATTGATATCATTATTTTTATTGCGTTTCCGTTATTATTGGTTTGAAGAAGGTCAATTGTTTACCAACCCTATTATTTGTTTTTTGTTCGTATTGATACTGTTATGAGATAATCTTGCTGTAGACAGTGCGTTGCTAAGGAAGATTTTGGAAGAAAGCAGTTTGGAAGGGTGGATTTTAGGTTCTGATATATTTTGTTGTATTATTTCGCTGTATTCTAAAAACGATAGATGTATTTGATATCTTTAGCATTTGTCACGTTTTTAACTTTAGTAAGTCTAAGTTAAAAACGTAACAAATGTCTACGTAAATCTAAGTCACGTAGACTTACTTCTTCGTAGTGACTTTTATAGTGCGCTTAAGTTAATAAAGGTAGGATAACCAAAACTAATTGTGAAGCCTTACCAAGTTACTTTGTTAGTTTGACTATTTATTTCAATTTCTTTCAAAATCATTTCTAAATTTCTTTCGTCAATTATAACTAATTCTAAATTTATGGCGTAGGTAAAGCACGAACAAAAAATCATATATTTTCTTGTTTTTATCATGAACATCGTAAAGTAAACATCATCTGCAAGCCGATCAAAATATTTATTGATCTAATTAATGGCATCTACTGCCTCCGCGGGTGTTGATGTCTGTGTCATCTGGCACATTAATCACTAATTCGGAGCCATAAATCAATCAGTATCGAATTTATTTGTACAGTCCAGTTACAAGGAAGTAACATATTTGTTCTATGCAAGTCATGTTAAATTAAAAAAACTAAAAAACACGCTTTTTATCGAAAACCGAACTAAAAAATAGAAAATAAGTTTTAATCAATTTAAATTAAGAATAGTGTTAAAAATTTCAATAAATATAAATTAATAATAGTGTGAATAAAAACAAAAAATATTTTATTTAAAAAAAGCGTGGGGTGCTTTTTAAGATATTATCAAAGTGATAATCACTCTACTCGTATCTGTCAATAAAATATTTATAACTATTGACACCATGCACCCCACGCTTTTTTAAATAAAATATTTTTTGTTTTTATTCACACTATTATTAATTTATATTTATTGAAATTTTTAACACTATTCTTAATTTAAATTGATTAAAACTTATTTTCTATTTTTTAGTTCGGTTTTCGATAAAAAGCGTGTTTTTTAGTTTTTTTAAACTATTATTTATTTTCTATTTTTTATTAAGATGGTTAGCTACCACGAAGCTTTACCTTAACGCGAGCCGGTCTCGGCGCCCGCGACGGTTAGCTACCACGGAACTTTACCGTAGCGACTAGCGGCTTAGCAGAGGGCGTTGGAGTCGGGACACGCGCGCGACGCTTAGCTACCACGGAACTTTACCGTAGCGACTAGCGGCTTAGCAGAGGGCGTTGGAGTCGGGACACGCGCGCGACGCTTAGCTACCACGGAACTTTACCGTAGCGACTAGCGGCTTAGCAGAGGGCGTTGGAGTCGGGACACGCGCGCGACGCTTAGCTACCACGGAACTTTACCGTAGCGACTAGCGGCTTAGCAGAGGGCGTTTGTGTTGCGGGCTGTAATTATGCTATTTTTATTAATTAATACTTTTTATTAATTATATTATTAAATAATTTTATCAAATTAGTGTATTGTCATCGGTCCTCGATAAATCTACAAAGTTTGAACGAAATCTAGCCGTTTAAAGTGGGTCAAAATCGCGCCCAAAGAAGTCGGTTACAAACATACAAACAAACATACATACATACAAGTGAAGCTAATATAAAGCGTGTAAAAACTAATAAATTGAACGAAGTTCAAGCTGAATCTAAAGCTATTTAGATAGTGAATTAATAGATTTTTTTTTGGAATACGTAGATGTCGTCGACCCCGACGGGGGTCTTATTGGACGTAACCGTCAAAAGCGAGACAGGGGTATTAATAGGTAGGTATAATTATGTTTTATGCTTAAATCAGAAAGCTAGTCAGATGTGTGTGGTTTGTCTGTAGGTAAATTCTTATTAGAAGAGGGTTAAAAACATACTCACATGGTTCTGTGGTGTTCTCCTTTATCAAGAGTGGACGTCCACATCTCAACGCTAGGCTCCAAAACGTGCCTGAGAAATGGCAACACAGATACCATTAAGTGAAAATGCAAAGACTGGCGCAGTAGATAAGCGATTGGACTGCTGCACTTGGGGTTGCGGGTTCGATTTTTGCACGGGACAATATTTTGTGCGATCCACAGATATTGTCCCGAGTCTGGGTGAAACGTTTGTGAAACGCAACCACTATACAGGAGTAATCCTCGTGTGGGGCGACATTTTTATAATAAATAATAGTTTAAAAAAACTAAAAAACACGCTTTTTATCGAAAACCGAACTAAAAAATAGAAAATAAGTTTTAATCAATTTAAATTAAGAATAGTGTTAAAAATTTCAATAAATATAAATTAATAATAGTGTGAATAAAAACAAAAAATATTTTATTTAAAAAAGCGTGGGGTGCATGGTGTCAATAGTTATAAATATTTTATTGACAGATACGAGTAGAGTGATTATCACTTTGATAATATCTTAAAAAGCACCCCACGCTTTTTTTAAATAAAATATTTTTTGTTTTTATTCACACTATTATTAATTTATATTTATTGAAATTTTTAACACTATTCTTAATTTAAATTGATTAAAACTTATTTTCTATTTTTTAGTTCGGTTTTCGATAAAAAGCGTGTTTTTTAGTTTTTTTAAACTATTATTTATTTTCTATTTTTTATTAAGATGGTTAGCTACCACGAAGCTTTACCTTAACGCGAGCCGGTCTCGGCGCCCGCGACGGTTAGCTACCACGGAACTTTACCGTAGCGACTAGCGGCTTAGCAGAGGGCGTTGGAGTCGGGACACGCGCGCGACGCTTAGCTACCACGGAACTTTACCGTAGCGACTAGCGGCTTAGCAGAGGGCGTTGGAGTCGGGACACGCGCGCGACGCTTAGCTACCACGGAACTTTACCGTAGCGACTAGCGGCTTAGCAGAGGGCGTTGGAGTCGGGACACGCGCGCGACGCTTAGCTACCACGGAACTTTACCGTAGCGACTAGCGGCTTAGCAGAGGGCGTTTGTGTTGCGGGCTGTAATTATGCTATTTTTATTAATTAATACTTTTTATTAATTATATTATTAAATAATTTTATCAAATTAGTGTATTGTCATCGGTCCTCGATAAATCTACAAAGTTTGAACGAAATCTAGCCGTTTAAAGTGGGTCAAAATCGCGCCCAAAGAAGTCGGTTACAAACATACAAACAAACATACATACATACAAGTGAAGCTAATATAAAGCGTGTAAAAAATATATACCTACACCTACATACCAATAGCAAGAATTTGACAAACGTTATGTTGAGGTTCGACGTTGGTTCGTAACTTAGAGAGAATATCTAAAAATTGGTATACAAACTAACAGAATAATTGGTTCAGTAGGTTTCTATTCTGTTACTTTAGGTATACACCTTTATATTACTGAAGTAAGAAGACTCCAAAATGTGTCTTAAATATATCAGATTAATAAAATTTTATTTTTATCACGTTTCATCATCTATTTTCACACGTGCAACGTTCGCCAAGCTTTTGTGTACTATTTCTTCACAAAATTATATTAGTTTTCTGAGGTTCCACAAACTATTAGGTACGCACACAATTTATGTTATTTCTCCATGTTAGTTTATCCTTAATCGTCAGCACGTAATAATCATTAGGTATATTAATTATGCTTATTAAGAAATTTACTACAAATGTTCTAGCCAATGTTATGAGTATAGCTTATAGTAGACGTAATATTTTCTTTTACATAAAGTAAGTAAAAAGCATGTGAAAAATCTTAGACGCATGTTACTGGAATGCTGAATCGTTTTATTACTTATAAAACAGTTCCGTAACTGGCAGACTGACAGACAACGCACAGCTTTATCCAGTGAAGACAGAAACATACACTTTTAAACAGTTATACCTATATCCTAAAAAACGAGGTGGGATTTAGAAATAAATACAAAAAGTCAACTTACAAACAATATTATCGGATTTCTGTGTTAGTATCAATTTCTATTTATATCCTACATAAAGTTTGTTGGTAAAATAAACTTTTACAATAATCAGTACCCGTAAAATCTAAATAATGGAAATGACTGTTCATCCATGAACCAAAAGTTTTCAGTAGCAAACAAAAGGTAGGCTTAAACAATATTGGTTTTAGCTTTAACTGTTTCGACCATTTTTATCTTACTTAAATTCGAACCCTTACGTGATTGACGCTAACTGATAAGGGTTATCGCATCATACGTACATTAAATAAAGCGTGCGGGTTTCACGGCCTTTGTGTCCGATTCAACATGAAAAAGGAAATAAATCCCATTATACTTATACGATTAGTTATTCATGGGAGTTGTCTGTCGGGTCATTACAAATCTGCTGAGGATTCTTCCTTCCTCAAGTCGACGATAATAATTTTTGAATATGATTACTGAAGACACCTTTACGTAGCTTATCAATCTTTTTCTTATCATATGGTTGATGGACAACCTGGTGTCAGATTTTAAACCGCCTGCTGTAGGCCCCTAAATTGGCTTTACACATCGTTGAAAAATTTCTTAGGTGTGCCGCTTTCCTCACTATGTTTTCCTTTAGCTTTTCAACAGAAGTAGAAGTTACAAACTGCCGGTAAATCTGTAACATGAGTTGCTTTATTGGAAACAATAGCCTTGAACCTTAACGTGTCCGCGCTTGACCGGACTAACATACTTATCGTGCAAGTGCGTGAAAATTACCGCAATATCACAAGATTTACTACAAATATTGTTACACCTAGTTTCCGTAAATCTGAAACAACTTAAAATAAGTCACGCGAGATGTAACGTACCTAACTTGTTCAATGTTTGTTTTTCCCGCACTTGAAGAAGTCGTTGTATCTAAGTTTGTATAACTTCTGTCCAAACTGTTGTCAGCTTTGAAATGAAATTACTTTTACACGCTACTTTGCAATTTAGTGAACACTTTTAGTGTATTACTTTATATTAGGTTTTATAATATCCATATCATTTGTTCGTTACGCACTTTTTGAACAGCTTTTGTAAATTTTTATGTAGTTCCAATTTTCTATGTTTTCAATATGTTGGCATTGGCTAAATTAAGTTTAGGATATCTATTTTTTACTGCGTTCATCGCAATAAATACATAATTGGTTAGACAATACGCCCTATTGGCTCATTAGTTGGTAACTAACAGACATAATTACGTTATAACGTGGATACTAAAGACATCCCAGTTATTATTCCGAACGTGATCGCAGGCTGATAGTGTTCCTTCTGTAACTAGTGCTACTGTTAGTATTAACCTCTAGTGTTGAATAGATATAGAGAGAATGTCCCTAACTAAGGCGATCTCTTTGCCATGGCGCAATTAGCCATCAGATAACCTAAAACTTCTAAGTTAATTCTTTTGTCTAATGGCACCTTCCTTTTACCTAACTAAACTATACTCGTAAGCTTAGTTAGAACGTTATTCTGATAATTCACATATTATCAATAGAAAATTTGTATTTAAAACTACATTACTACATTAGGTACTATCATTGTTTAGAATATATTCAGTCGCTTTATATACCTAACTACGAAGACACAAATACATTTTGCGTCTCCGCAACTGAATAAGTAATTACTGGAAATAAGAACAATATATTATGCATAGGAGATCTTTTGTGTAGGCTTATGTACATTATGGATACACCTTTTCAAATTAATTTGTAATATCATAATGTTTTTTAGTATATTTTTAAATGCAATTACACTGCATGCCCAGAACGTCAGTACAGTAAAAGGGATTGGCACAACAGAAAAAGTCGATTAATGATTTAACAAAATACCTAATTAACCTATCAATCAGGTAATATTTAGCCTATTTTGCTTATATTACAATTCGCGGTGCAAGCTCGCAGGCTTCATAACCATAAAACCTAATAAATTTGCATTTGTGTGACATAAACACGATGATAGACACCAGCTTGTCAAACCAGTGAAAACCATTTAGTACTAAATGTATTTACGTTAGTTCCAACCACATTATCAATGCCAGTTGTTATACGACGATGCATGCTAATGTATCTCTCAACATGCACTGTACATTACTGGTACTATTACATGTGTCTCCCGTTCTAATTATTAAATGCTTTCGAAGCCATTTGCTCAAATTAAAAGCAATCAGTTTACACGCTTAACAGATTTTCAAATGTTACAAACAGTTATAAATATTTTCGAATGTGCTATAACGTATACAGCTTATCACATCTACGTCAAACAAAACGAATCCACTTAAAACTGAGGGCTGAGCGATTTTTTAACAATTTCAACGTTAGAATAGGAAAGTATTTTAGCATCGTTGCCAATTTTTGGATAGACTGCTGCCTTTTGGCGGTAATTTCATATAAACTGGTAACATGCTTGTAAAACAAGTATTTTAGTGCATTGCAGTCTATTACAGTTTAAAGTTTTAAAGTTCTCTACATGCAGTGCTTTACTGCTTTTAAGTGAGGCAGCTAGGTTGTCAGTGTTAACGAAATAGGTCGCGTTTCTTCAACTATAGCACTCCTTTGTATCGATTTTTAACATAAATAAGTATTTCTGGTCTATATTTCTCTTATATTTCTCTTCTTAATGAGTCATTTAGATTTCACGCTTTGTTTGGCTGCCGTATTTTCTCTTAAGTGCGATACATGGACGAATGCGATACAGTAGGTACGAGTGTGTTTCATGTGTGAGCACATGAATTTGTGCGAGAGATTATTATTTGTAAACACAGGAGTAAAAAGAACCGAATTATGACGAGTTGTATATTTTGTGAGTTGTAAATACTATTAACCAGGTGTTAACTTAATTTATATCTGGTATTTAATTATTTCCTCAATGTATCCGTCAAAGTGTAGCACCTAATATTTTATTAAAATTGATTCCACAAAGTGGCTTCCTGAAATATTAAATTTTATCTCTAATACAATTACAAGGGTTCATCGTTACAATATTTTCAAATCAAAGTTTGAAGAGAGTTATTTTGAAGATTTTACATTCTATATTAAAAGACAGTGAAGGTAACCTAGTACTAGTGGTAAGCTTTAACGCGATAAGTACAGCCAAACCGTCAGTTTGTTCATCAGAATTATGATATAAGGTTGAGAAGACACTCATTAAATTTCTCAGGGTCTGATTCGAGAACAGGCGGAGAAACAAACGAGGTACCCAACATTCTGTCAAAACAGTTATATAATACCTAACATACCACAAGTCTCTACTCATATTAAAACGCATAATTAATGAATGATGCATCAGCAAAAGTTGAAAAATAATTGTGTTTTTCTTTGCTGCCTCCTTTATAGACAAAGTACTAGATGAACGTCTGTCGAATTTCCTATATCCTGTGATAAAAGCATGGTTGTTGGAACGATATTTTTATTAATTTTGGATACGTGATGTCACTGCCCAGCGGAAGTTGGACGCAAACTGTACGTCATGCCGGCTACTTGACCGTGACTAATACGATGAGTTTTTGATGGAACCAGTGTCGGTGATAGCCCCGCTTGACTGCTTCATTTGTCAGCTGTCATGGCGTCTGCTGGTATTTGGAACAGTTGCTGAAAATATATCAGTATAATTTATCAATGGTGCAAAATTAGACATCAAAAAATATTCAGGCATCTACTTATGAATGACTTTGGAAGGCAGAGTGAAGACCATTGTTATAAGATGTAGTGACGAATTTGAAAAGTTTGATAGAGAAGTTAATAACATTTTACTTTTGAGAGGGCTACTATAAGAGCTTCTAAAATTTGGAATTTTGGACTTGTAAACATTTATTAAGTAGATACTAAATACTACAGCTTAGACATTGAATGTATTCAGAATTCCGCCTACGAGTCTAAATTCTTACTAGACTAGAAGATCTAAATATTCTTGGTGAATGATAGGAATGCGGGTCTTTACTGGGAATGGGAATTATTTAGCCATCTCTAGTAGGTTAGCAAAAAAACAAAGGGTCGTTTTAGAAAAAAAACACTTACCCACGTGCAAAACAAGGTAAAGGTTGGTTATAATGTTTTCGTTAGTAAATAGATAAAATTTTGATTGAGAAACACATTCCGATGTAAGTTACTCGGGGCCTCGAATAATTGGAACACACATCGGTTAAGAGAAGTCTATTCTTTTGGTACGTAGGTACTTACAGTCCAACATCATATCAATTAAACAAGGGTATAATATTATGAAAGCCATTAGAACAGCTGAAAATGAACCGGCCGTAGTAATGAACATTCCTAACGATATTGTAGGGTATTATATCTATATGTAAGTATGTACTTTCTTAAAGTACCTCATAATAATTACCAAATAATGTGTTTAATTATAACCGTTATTCGCCGCCTCAGGACTACACAGTAATTAAACATTGTTCATAAATTGTTTAAAATACTTATAAAGATACATTACTGTGTGGGTGCGATCAGTGGAGGCAGTGTCTGCCGATCTCAGGAATTATTACCTACTTTAGTTCCAAACCTCATATTTACTTTATTACATGCCCAAAATATGTTCTTAAGTGTTTCTTATACTTTCAGTCATCAACTATTCCATCCATAAATAACCTGTAATTGAGACACATTATTAGTATCGGAGATCTTTTCATTTAGTATTAATTGTAGATACTGGTAAACAGTGTTTGGCCTTTCACTAAACAATAATCCATCAATATTCGATAAATATATCGCTGCAGTCCTTGTCATTTATTAATATTTCGCGAGTACCGTGATTGGTCGAAATAAACAAGCCCACAAAGAAATAGATAGAAATAGAAATAATATAAGAATAATAAAGTGGTACTGAAAACGTTTCCTAATTTTTAAGTAGGAATTTTTAATCAGTTCGTAAGCACTTATCCAAAGAAATTAGCTATAATCTAATCGCCTGATTGAATTAAAATGGAAGGTTGAACGATTCCCTTTACCGAGTTCAAAGTTTCCGAAAGTTGAGTTCCACTTTCCATTTATAAACTCAAATTAAAGAGACGAGCGGCTATTTCAAAAAAACCTTTGACCACAGAAATAATCAGACTTAAAAGGTACTCATATATCTAATGGGATACAATCTTTGTACAACACAATGAGCTGTTGCTTTTTCAATTTATCAGAAACTGTCTGCTTGGAATACAATTCCGAAGAATAAAATATAA
The DNA here is from genome assembly GCA_946251915.1 of Abrostola triplasia. NCBI lineage: Eukaryota > Metazoa > Arthropoda > Insecta > Lepidoptera > Noctuidae > Abrostola > Abrostola triplasia. The sequence goes on from OX276423.1 coordinate 7,464,319, forward strand.
TATGTCAAGGCATTTCAGAGAGACGATTACAGTTATACCTGCCCTGATAGCCGAGTGGTATGACCGTTCGACTCCCATGCCAAAGGTCGCAAGTTCAAACACCGGCACGCACCAATGTCTTTTCGAAGCACTTACTTTACTTACGAAATATTGGTGTAATGCCCTGCAATATAGATTGAAATTCATGTGCGTATTATAGAATAGTTATCAGTTGCTAAAACGGTGAAGGAAGACATCGCGAGGAAACCAGCACACCGGAGAGATTTTTTTACGGTGTGTAACGCCATGTCACTGGTCTATAGGCGGTTTGAACTCTGTCACCAGGTTGATTATTAACCATATAAAAAGAAGAAGAAAAAGTCATACCTAACTAAATAATTAAATATATTTTTAATATGTGAGTAGACGCTATTATCTTAAAGCAAAAGAAATAGTGGCAAGTGTCAGTAGACAGGAACTAGGGCTAGCACTGTCGTTAGCCTGCCGGACAATAATAAAAAAGAGGGACGATAAATCAAAGAATTAGATCCTTTAATAGTATTATCAAACCCGATATTATTCACAAATTACTGTGACCAACCTCCAACTTTGCTGCAGCTCCGTTTCCCAGGGTGTCGATAGTAGTAATGATTTGTATAGGTCGGTCCAAGTTACATAATATTAATAAACTGTTAAGTTATTGTCCCAAAGGTTCGTCTCGGCGCCCACTGGGATCTTAAATTCTCGCCACTAATATTTTACTACTCGAATAGTTACCAAATTGTTCTAACAAAGTATTCAAATAATTTAGAGTAATTACAGCCCCAAAGCTGCGACGATTGCACTTGCAGTCTAACTAAATAGATTCACTCTAATTTATACTCACAAAAGCTTCTGTAATTAATCATTATGATTTATTATTTAGACTTAGACTGCCTCGTTAGTCTGCTACGAGACTGCTGAGCACGAGGTCCTGGGTTCGAATCCGGGTCGGGCAAAGTGTTACTGGGTTTTTGCATTAGGTAATTCTCAGTAGCAGCACAGAGTCTGGATTTGAGCCTGGTTGATGGCAATAGGCTCGCCCCCTATTACATTGGGACCTAAAAGCATAATTAGTGAAATATGGGTGTAATATATGTGCACTTCTGCCTACCCCTTCGAGGAATACAGGCTTGATGATATGTAGGTATTTTGACATAAAAAAAAGTTGTGAAGAGCATGTTTCTTACATTCTACCCGATAATTCATAGCCTGGAATTTTCAAGTAGCGGACTTTAATGAACACGGCCTAAGAGCATAAGTATTAACGACTCGCTGGCCCCGTGCCAGACAATATCGCTGGGTACTACCGCAAATATTAATAGGTTATGAATTTTCTGATCACTACAGGTATTGAAAAATATATTTAAATATCCAGAAAAACTAGTGTTCTGATATAGCACGCATTCTAGTTTAAGCATTTGGAGTTTTTCCAACAGCTGCACCTAGTTTTGGAGAAGCCAAAATATAATAATCATGGTAATTATAATTACATCGCGTAGCAAGTCGACGAAGTATTTTATGGTGCCATTGCTCCATGTTCCTTCATGCTTCTAGCTATCGCATTGGGTAGTGCACACCTGTGATGATAGTTTTAAGATTTTGTTAAATAAATAAATAAATGTTAATTTTTTTCCACTGTCATATAAGTTCGTAGATATAAATCTTAAATGTAACAACAGCCTTCAAAAAGTCATATTACGTTATGTTTGGATAATCTTATTATCTCATGTGGAATATAAATCCTTAGTACGAAAAATCTGTTAATTTTCGCCAATCCTGCATTTAATTAGTGCCGAAGTTAACACATTCCTTGAGAAAGTCGCCTTGAATCTTAAATGTCAAGAAGTATTTTAGCCATTCGCCGTAGCCAGCACGAATAGATCCGCTCGACAGGTTTACTACGATGTTCTTACCGAATACCGCTAAAGTTAAATTGTAGTGCTGCCCAAAAAATATAGGAGAGATACCTAACCTAAGATATATAGGTACCTACTTACATTCTTCATATTCGGAGAACCCAAAGTTTCGTCAACTCATTAACAAAGTCTCTGGTGTTGGATGATAATGAACAGCTGTTTCTCATTTCAGACTACTAGGAATCCCCCGAATATGCTAGTATTAACTTAGAGTATGAAAATGATTTAATCATATTATAGTCGTAAGTGAATAATAAACGTAAAAGGCTTATAGCTTATCTCCAGTATTAGATTTCAAATGTGGTAAACGGCGGCTTAAATACATTCGGGGCGTGAAGGCCGGCTAACCAACACCGTAAGCACTATTATGACCGTTAAACTAACTAAATATTGCAGTACGTGGCCTGGCCCTTTACCAACCCTGCTTTGCTCTTGTTGGTGTACTGTAAACAGTATTTCTCCCGAGCGGAGCGAACGGAATAATAATCAGGATAACGATACTTTTATGGCTCTACTTAATGAATCTATTTAATTCTGAGTATAACATTCTAATATTAGAGCTCTAGAGATCTTATTAAGCTATTAGACGACTTATACCTACTATCAGTTGTTTCAGACGACCGCATTAGGAATGGGTATATCCTTGAGTTCAGCTTTCTGAATATAAGGCACCATCAACATTTAAAGTAGGTACCTATAGTCTACAGGTATGTTTCATGGCTGTTTGTGTCATACCTTCCCTTTCGTAACTTCGTAAGTAAGCTTAGTAAAGAAACTTGTATGTACTGCTAGGTTCGTCAAGTATAAACGAGTCAGATATTATTGAAATAGTTGAACTCGACACAAGACGAATTTCAAGCGGAACAAATTGTACAAATTAAGTATGACGATATTAAGCGAATTTTGCATAACACACAGCCTCGTTCCTGACTAAATAAGTCAACCCATATCCGTCCCTTGTGCGTTGTTAAAGCAACAGCGGGATTAAAATAACAAAGAAAAAAGGTTAAAAGGCTCTGTCCGCCAGAAATATTATTAGCTTTTTAATTAGATGCCTATATCGTACCCTGCGTATGAGCTTAATAGGCATAGGTACGAAGGCCAGACACTGGGTTTGTTCTGATAAACGCTAGGAGATTGTCGTTGTTGGCTGATATAATTATTTTTCATTTTTCGCCTTCAGGAAAACGATTTTTTTAATTTTCTGCTAGCATGACTGCCTCGTTGGTCTAGTGGTTGCTAAGCGTGACTGCTGAGCACGAGGTCCTCTGTTCGAATCCTGAGTCGGGCAAAGTATTACTGGGTTTTTCCATTAGGTATTTCTCAGTAGCAGCACGAAGTCTGGATTTGTGCCCGGTTAATGACAATAGGCTCGCCCCCATTGGGACCTAAAAACATAATTGGCGAAATGCGGGTGTACATATGTGCACCTCTGCCTACCCCTTCGGAGAATACAGACGTGATATTATGTATGTTATGTCTGCTAGCATGTGCTTCCTATATCGACTCTGAACTTAAATATCAAAATTAAATGCATTCAAAGAAATGTTGTGAAAATGTATTTCCGTCTATATCCCGATTTAACGCTGGAATGTTTACCGTGATCGTTTTCCTGAGGCGTAAAGCTATCAATCCTATGAGCAGTGACCTCAAATCTGTGTGCCTAAAGCAGGTAATATTAAGCGAACACGGGGGCGCGGCCTCGCTCTACTATTTAAACATAACATATGTAAATGTTATGTGATTGTCTCTCTGCCGCTGACAATTTTTTTGCGTATTCCTGATATGTTCTTGACATATTATTTTACTTAGCTTAATGAGTAACACTTGTTGAGTTGAGATGAGGTTCATGTTCACGGTCTGTTATGATAGTCTTTTTATTCCTAATGAGGAAAAGCAGATAAATAAACACCCAAACTTCGCTTTCAGGGATCTTTCAAGGTTGAGGTTAAATTAGCAATTATAGCTTCAAAGATCTGAATCGGATATAAATGAAAGTATTCATGTTTGGGGAGGTCCTTTAGGTAGCTTATGTAAGACAGTATAGAGGCAGATAATTTTTTCCCCGAATTCTGTTCTCCGAAGTGGAGCAGACGCCGCACAACGTGCCTCCTAGGATTTCTTGAAGTTATTTTAAGATTAAATTCGTGGAACAGCTGTCGGTTTATTTGGCTTCTTAAAATGTTTTCAGAAATAAATAATTTGCAATCAGATTTTTTCAATGATATCCAAAACGTTAAACAGAATATGTCGAAATAATGAATCAGAATATGAGTTTTGTTAAGGGTGAGTAACAGAGCAAGTTAGGAACATTTTGCCTAGCTGGAAACTGTAGCAAATTGCGCGCCTCGATACCTTAATACGTTACTCTTGTCTACCCGAACCCACAAGCCCCTAAGTAAATGTGTATAAGTTCATCTACATAAGCACCTATAAAGTTGTTGATTTACGGTGTTATCATAGTTGTTCCGTTTCTCTATTCAAATTAGGGTGGAACTGGCCGTGATAGCTGGCAGACTACTGTTTTTATATCCACACGCCATGTGTTTAGTTATAAATGCTTCGTACACAGTCTGTTTATAACCATGGGTTTTGCTACATTGCGATGTACGGATTTAGCTATATTACCATTATTTAATGTTTTTTAAGATAACACTTTTTTAAGTTTCCCGTTTTGCAAAACTCTGCATTCTTTTTTGTGTCCATGTATTTGGATACAATTGTGGCGCTACAAACCTGTAAATTTACATTCCAATTTGCGATCCTAAAATAGTTCCATGTTAGTAAAATAAATGTGATAATAGTTATACAGTAAGGGTATAGTATACTTGGGTTAATGTTACAACAATTTAAAATGATTGGTGTGTACTTAAACTAGAATTGTACCCGAAAACTTTCGATTGGCTAGCTGGTTCAATATCACAGGATATTAATTACGTTTATATCTTCAGAGATCTGTGGGTGTAGGACAGAATTCAACCCTTCAGGGTCTACATGGGCGTCGGTTACGAGGGTATCCTTCTAGTCTAGAACGAACCATATTCTATAACAATTGATGACGTGAAATAATCGTATTCGTGAGTAAGATATTAGACAAAAAACAATGACCGTGGTATGCTCGTGTATTTATTTCAGCCCTTGATCTGGGCTTCAATTAAGTTCTATTAATTAAATGAGAATATCTAAATTGAATATATAACAATTGGAGAGCGGTGGTTGATTTAAATGTAGGTACATATTGTGTCTTTAGTGGGTCACAATCACAAGAAGGGCCTTCGATCCGATCTTCAGGTAGATGAAACAATGATGTGTTGAAGCGGTTGATATTGAAAAAAAAAGTAGTGAAAATGGTCAACTTGGTTAGTAACTTTTCTTATTTTTAACGCGCTGTTTTAGGGTACATAGCTTTATATCCCCACTGTTTTTCGACTTGTCACTTTATATTTCAATCATTTTAGCCGATTTATAGAAATAAGTATGAGATCTTTATCTTTTTACGTAACATTTGCAATGTATTTTTCATAAGTGGGTACCTCCCTACACAATGACATACCTTATTGTATTTCTTCTATAGTTCTTAATTATGGGTAATCAAAATCCTTCGGAACCGTTTCTAATCTCCACGCTGTACTGTTAAAATGTATATTTGAAAAGGTTTAACCACATTTACGTGAATCTTCTAATCAAGCCTTCTTGTTCTATCTTCACGTAAGCGCCGCTCAGGGTGATAAAGACGTGTATCTGTAGTACATATTTTATTACTTTTCTGCTTCCAGCCAGTCTTTATTGATATCGGTTGAAGCCCTATTTCTTTTATTGTGTATTCGGAAATTAAATATCGACTTTATCACTAATAACGTTGAAGAGTAAAATCAATATTTAGTTTTTCAATAAAAAATCGGTCTAGGGTTTTCTCCTGTAACCTGTAGGGTGTTCTCCTGTGTGTGCGTTTCACAAACATGAAATATCACATGCACAAACACACAAATTTTGTACGTGTACGGGTATCGGGAATCAAACCTGCAACCCTTAGCGCAGCAGTCCAATCGTTTAGCCGCTGCGCCATTCAGGTGGTGGAATCTTTCAGACCGAATGATTTTATACTGGAATGGAATTAAAAGTCAAGCTGTAGAGGTTCCATTAGGATAAGTTTCCAGTCCATATAACATCAATTCCATTACACCTAATAGTTTTAGCTATATTTCCTCAATCTACTTAGAAGCTCACACCACATAAATATAGTGTTAGCACATGCGTAAAGGTTTTCTTTTAGTGTCCAATTTAATTCAATATTCATACTAGATTCCGCACGGGTGTCTTCCGCGTAGAAAAGTATATCGTCGCTTTTCCTGGATAAACTTTCGTTTATTCTGGGAAAGCGGTGATAAAATTGGTGTCTCCTTCGGTATATATCTTTCTCTAGAGTTCAAGGTTTCTCACAGATCGTAATGTTTCAGTTTACAAGTGATATACAATCATATAGCGTGCCAGTTACTTTTACATTTATAACACGGTATAGATAAGGATGCTCTATAGATATATTGTATGGTGCACGATTGCCTACCAACATACTCGACGCAGCAGATTATGCCTTTTTATTTTTTAATCATAATAAATATCGCGTTATCCTGTGTTTGTTGTGTGCGGTGTTGTAAATTGCGCTATCACCATTGGAAGATATTTATCATAACTATATATGCTTACCAACATACGTATTAGGTAGACATAATATAATGTGTAATTGCTTTTGTTTTTTCCGCTGTGTACGGGGGCATCGGCAGACGGTTTGCCAGATACAGTTCGTAGTTATAAAGCAGTTAGTAGGTACGCCACAGAGGCCAATATTCTTATACATTAAATTATGTTATTAGGTACATATCTGTGTCACACCTCAGACACAGTGTGCCCAAAAGCGATAATTTCCAAATTAGTAATTAAGCAAAACGTCTGGAGAGAGATCAGGCGTAGGACCAACGGAGGACGCACGGAGGGGTCTCGATATTTGAAAACAAACTGAAGTAGCTTCGAGTCCTACTTTGACATACTACTTAGGTACCTATAAGTATGTTAAACAGTCAAGTAATATAACTTAAAATTCTTCATGTATAAACACATTAAATCTACCAGTAGGTAATTCCAGACTAAGTTGCTAAGTTTAGAATCTTAATATCATATAAGTAACGCACACGCTGTCTGGTAAGTAAAAAATAATGTTGGCAATTTTCGTTACTTTTACCTATTTGTTGGTAAAGATTCGAGTTTATCTTGACTCGCACTTGGCCATTATATTAGCTCCGCCTTCTTCTGTATGGTCGGGTAATGGAACCGATATCATTGTGGAAGTAACGCTTTAGGGAGATTCTTGTGACGTGCTCGTGCTGGTCAAACTAGTACGTACCTACATTTTCTACTTTAGTTATACTGGTAAAACCTATAGTCACTTTCAATTTAATTTGGTAAAACTGTAAACAAACTTTAGGTTTAAATCCGATTGCACGACCGTCAGTTAGTCGCATTTAACGCAAAAACACGTTTAAGTAATGTCACATACATACAAAAACTGTCAAACAAAACACGATTTAGCGTTAAATGAAATTAGCAAATATCGAGCAATTGGGCCATGGAGTCCAATGTCGCGTCATATTATCACGACTGTCACTTTAACGCTTATAACAACTGGGACGTTTATAATTTAGGCGAATAAAAAAACAAAAGGCCGAGGGCTTTTTTTAAAATCGAAACAGGATAAATCACAACATTTCGTGTTACGTCACCGTCGCCCTAGCCTATACCAAAGTATTGGCAATTTGTTTTAAGGTCGTGTGTACATAATACTTATCGCTTCGGTTTCTGAAATATCTATCTCAAATATACCGCTAAATTCGTCAACTCCAATATTATACAGGGTGCAGTTTTGAAGATGAAAAATATTTCGGGAGGTAATTATGTTAGTGATCCTCGACCCGAATCAACAATAAAATCAGTAGGTATTTTTTTTCTTATTTGCCGAAATCGATATGTGTAAACCACCTTTATTTAAAAGCGGCTAGTCGCTACTCGCCCTATAACAACGCACACAAACAGTTCATTGATCGGCAGCGCCCCGCCCTCCCGCCCGCACCTCGCTAGCCGCGCCCAGGCGGCCATCGATCTATCGATTTAGTGTAATTCATGTCGCCGGCGTGTGCATGCGCGTGCAATATCCGCCCGCCGTTGCGTTTTCGGTTACGTATACCTAGTGGTAATAAAAATGACTGTTTAGAGTGCATCACTCTACAGTGTGGCGGCTACTGAAGAAATAACTGCAACATCCATTGCATTACCGCAAGGTACAGGACCTCTACACAGCTGATAACGCCGCGCGAGTTACGTTTTGTCGCTGGTTGCTGGAACACCAAGACGCCAACATCCTATGGACGGACGAGTGTTTATTTACTCAAGTTGGCGTCTAAATGTTCATAACGAACACCAGTGGACTCGCCGCGAGCATAACCCACGAGTGACTAAGCACCAGTGTTACACAATTGCGTGAAAAAGTGATCAGTGCTTTCCACACTTTAAAAACGAATGTGTTTGTGCTACGTAAGCTAAAAGATCATCAGCCACGTCGTGCTAGACTGAGCCTGGAGTGTTAACACTTTAAAGAATACCTCCAATTAACGTAAGTAGGTAATTTATTTATTTTATTTGTACATAGACAATAATTTGTAAATACGTTGTTAGCCGAATCAATCTACGCCAAACATACCTACATCTCAGGCAAGATAAATCACTTAAACTTTACCTACAGCGCGCCGACTGCGCCGCCCGCCGCCGCCAACTACCTACAGTCGCATGCCGCCGCTTTATTATTAAGTACCTAATACCCGCGCGCGCGTCCACTATGCAGCAACGGATTACGAACGACGTCCTACAACTTACATACCTACAACAACATTTGTGCGTGTCAGTCACGGTCTCAGTCATAAAGCAAAACTAAGGTCAAGATAAATAAACATTACTTTAGGTTAGCTATGTTTCGTCTTTAACTTGCAATCAATTTAATGTGAAAATATTCACAATTGAGTAGCAGGGATACGAATATTGCTTACGTGCTATGTAAGGTTTATTTATCTCGACCTAACATTTTACTCATCAGCTGATAGGTAACTAACGAGGCAACATGAACTTTTCTTTTATAAAAATGACTAGCACGCGCGCAAAACGCGCGCATGCGCGGTACTGTTTACCTACTTACGTTGTCCGCGTTGTTGCTACACCGGAGAATAGCCCGCTGCCGAGAGAGGCCCTGCGTGTGCGTTGCGCACCGCGACCCGCGCCCGACGACCGAGCCAGAGCCCCAGAGGCCTACCGACCGTCCGATGGTACGAACACGTATATCCTTCGCGCTTCTACGTTACATGTATCCCGTGTCTTTTTTGTACCCGATTGTCGCTTAAAAGTGGTATATTGAATGTGAAGCCCGAACTTTATTTGTGACATCCACCCCAAAGCAACTATTGCGCTTACATTTCGTTATTACGTAGAATAAGTGGGCGGAGCCTCGTACAGGTCGATGCACTCTCGCAGCTGTGTGCGTGAGTGGCATGATGCGCTTGACAGTTCGCAACGCGCGATTCTGTTTCAAGATGTTTGCGTAGAGCGTTATTCTGAATAACAGCTGAACTTAAAAAATTAAAATAAAATGTACTATTGATTATTGACCAAGTATCGTATTTTTATATGATTATTTGTGACTTTTATTACAACCTCCCGAAATGTTTTGCATCTTCAAAACTGCACCCTGTATAAGACCGGTTTGTCGAAATAATTTAAACTTTAAAATTTATTTTTATATGTAAGGATTCAACGGTAATGATTATAGCCTCGCTATATCATGAAACGTAATTTTACTGTCTTAATTGGGTCTCTATTCACGTATAAATAGCATCAAATGAGGTATGATAAAGGCGTAGGTTGCTACACACCAACCATAAAGCCAACATCTTGACGACATATCGCAAAATCGATCTAGAAAAGAAACGAAGACACTAGTCGGATATTTTATCGGAGACGAAGTTTTAAGGCTAGGTAGTACCTCAAATGCCGCAATTTTGAGTTTTTTAAATGCATCTGAGACAGTGAAAGTAGTGTTTTAAGTTCTGAAAAAAATATATGTACTAGTTAAGGATATGGTCTAGTGAAAGTCGCTGGCAGTTACACGATCCAATGAACTTTACTCGATAGAAAAAAATCCCAAAGTTACCTCTTTTTGTAATGATTTTTCAATCTGACGACTAAATTACTGCGATTTTACATTAAATTTTTGCACTCAACTAAAGACACTAAATATTTCTAGGCAAATTCGCTGAGTTTAACTTGATAAAATGATTTCCTCATTACTAAAACCTCGAAAAATCGAAATCTTCACTACCATCCCGCGTGAAGCACCCCCGCTGGGCCTGTTGCGCATACTCGGGGCGCATACGTCAATGTCAGTCAGTGTCCAGAGGACACTTCGGACGGGTGGGTATACATGCGTTATTTTTAAAAATAATTTTGAAAAATTATTAATAATGAATAATTTTTCAATTAAACCACGTTTTAAATATACTAAATATACATATTCCTCAAAATAATAAAATAAATATGGTATGCACAAGTATAAAAACTACTTCGTAATTTCGTTTTGATTTTTGTATGTGTCATAGAGTAAGCTGCAGATGTGACCTAAATTAAAATACCTATTTACTTAAATCGAAATTATTGAGACAGTTTATCTTATAAGGTATCTTTTATTTATCTTATTTTCTATCTCAAAATATATTTTGAGATAGAAAAAAAAATAAAACATCGACATTTTAGCTGTCTCGAAAATTTCGAAAAAGCATTTAAAATAATTATTCCTTGCCTAAGTCTTATTAAAATAGTCAAGGTTTAAAAGCCGATTCACACATATCAGTAATGTCACAGTTCCGCGTCCGCACAGGTCCACATCAATGCTGTAGTGATTCAGTAGTGCTACAATTTACACTGTTATGTCAGAACTCAGATCTATAAGCATCTTCAGGCCAATAGTGAGCTGACGTCAATAAATGATAAATGATTTTATTTCTTTTCTGTAAATAGGTTTTTACACACAACTGGCTGGTGGACTATTTGTTTTATTAATTTTCGATTTTAACATTAGGTATATTTTATTTGTTTATATATTTATACATATTATTATTACATTTCCTTTTTTTGTGAATGGTTGATTGTGATGCGACTAGTGACATCGATAGTTTTGTATCAGCATGTAGCATCAACGAAAGATTTTCCAGTATTCCATCTCTTGTTGAATTACACGAGTCTGGATTTTCTGATGTTCCAAAAAATCTTAATGTAGTCCATATTAATGCCCAAAGTATGCCGGCGAACATCTGTTTAAAGAAATAGGTATGTCATCTTTTAAAGGTTCTGCTTGGTGCCTATTATAGTCTACATATCTTCCTTGCGTATCGGTTATATTTCCTCCTTCCTTTTGAAAACCTTCCTACGTACGTTATTCCGTTCTACGGTCACTATATTACTATGGGGGACTTAAACACATGTCTCCTCAAACAGGACTCACGAAATTCGTCTTTCCAATCCACATTGCAATAATGTAATTTATCTCTTCTTCCTTTAAATGCTACTCTTCACTTTCCTAACTGTATTTCTTCTCTACTCGACCTCATATTCGTCTCTTCTCAACAACACGTCGCTAAGCATGGTCAATGTAACTTGTAGCGTCTTTCCATCTTCATGGAGAGAGAGCTCAAGTTACTCCGCTACCGAAAAGAGCAACCCGAGCACATTGCTGTTGCGCGTATTCAAGGCGAAGGCTTCAGTGACAATCAGCGTTTTGCCGACACTTCTGACGGGTGTGGTATACGGAAATCCAAATAGTTCGTAATTTAGTTTTGTTGTTTAAAGTAGTCAAAAAACCTAACTATGCGTAAGTATAAAAATAGGGTAAAGAATGGTCATGATCTCCAAAATCATAGGTAAGTCACTAGGTTTTCTTCTTATCGTACGGTTGATGAACAACCTGGAGACAGTCGCCTGTAGGCCTCTGACATGGCTTTACACACCGGCTCTTAGGTGTGCCAATTTCCTCACGATGGTATCCTTCAACGTTTTTAGCAACTGAAAACTAATTTATAGTACGCACATGAATTTGAAAAGACATTGGTGCGTGCCGGGGTTTGAACTTGCGACATTTGACATGGCAGTCTAATGACCATACCACTCGGCTATCATTGCTGCAAAGTTACTTGGTGCTTACATTATTTCAATGTTGTTTATTGTTTAATGGCTTATAGTTTTCTTGAGGTAAATGAGGATTTTGATTGACGTCGGATGAAAACCAAGACTCTTAATGGTAAATTTTAACATTTTGGTAACGGACATTATGTAAAACCATAATGACGAACGAATGAACGATTTGATTGAAAATCGAAACAAGGCAAGATATTCTGTCAAGAATACACGAATGTGTATTTTAGAATTGAATATTTCGCTATGTTTTACTTGTTTATTTGGGTAGACTTCTACCCAACTCGTACAAAATGCCTCAAAAATCGAAATAATTTAGTTTCACTGAGAGGAAGTAAAATAGGCAAAATGTAGTCATTATTTTGTCACATCTGTGTTCTTAAATGATAATTTAAAATTCTTCAATTCAAAATACTGTAAATTGTGTTTGACAAATTCGCCGGTCCCCCCGCAGTGGGCGGGGCTATGTACCCCTGCTTCACCCCCTCAAAAACGTGAACATTTGCATCTCACCTGGCCTTAAGATTCTTAACGATACTAAAAGTTGTTACTGTTCGTATTAAAGAAAACTACATTATACTACATACAATTTAGATATACATAGGTAGTTAGCTTAGTAGTTAGGTATATTTCCATAATTGTTTTTCGTGTGTTTTCCTGATGGTATTTTATGATGCCTCTGTTGTGATGCACTTTGCTTCTGCACATAGATGGTGCTGAGAGTTATATTTACATATCTAGCCAGTTTCAAATATTAAAATAAATTCTACATCTATAAAATTATGTTCCACTACATAGTTCGCAGTCAGCCTGTTGCGTGCCAGTGACCAAATTATGTGCGAGCCGGAATTTAGCAGACGCCCTTCCGACGACAGACGTTCCATGTTTAAAAACACTCATAAAATTATCTTTCACATGACTGCACGATTGTATACAATTCAAATTAATGGTTCGTTCATTATAAACGGCCAGTTATTTTTGTTTCGCATTAAAACTGTTTGTTGTTTTACTGTAGTATTTTTTTGTTGCTGTGATATGAAAGCTAATGGATTTCAGGGATCAGTGTGAATACAGATAAAAGAGAAGTGCCCATATCTAGGTCGATTGAATATGGTTATGGGCTTACTTTGTTCTTGTTTTAAATGAAATCTTCGAGAACGTAAATATGAAAAGAATTTGTATAAAGAGATTCCTTTTCAGTGGTCGCAAATATTGAATTCCATTCTTTAACCTGTTATTTGTGTGACCAAGATGAATTAAATTCCTCCACTTCATTCATCAAAAGTGAACGAAAGGTTAGAATAATTTCCGTTCTTTTTCAGCGTTAAATCGAATGGATGTTTTTTGTTAAGCTTGTCAAGGAGCTCATCTAAGAGATTTTGGGGAAACATAAAGTAATTGGACGTAATACTGACTCAAGTTGATGTGACTTTTGTAATACTCCTGAAAGCTTATTATTTATTTATCTTCTACCATTGAATTAGGCGATTACTTAATATATTAAAATACAGGTTTTGTATTTTTATTGATTTACGTAAACATAGAGAAGCCTGGCCGATAACGTAGCTTTGTTAGAATTAATAAGAATAGTTACTAATGATTTGCTAAACTAATTAATCAAATTCCAGTAATTTCATTATTAATATAATGTAATCTATTTTTGTAGTAGAAAATAGGTATAAATCTATAAAATACCACAGCACCATTTCGCGATTTGCTGACATGTTCTTTAGAACCGTATAGATACGAGTAGATAGATAATATTCTTTACTGCAAACCAAAGAACACAGAATACAGAAATACCACCGTGCAAGTGGCGGTATGATTGATTCAAGTAATTTATTCCAACAATGAACAACCGTTAATATGTATTTAGGATATGTAGGTATGAAGAAAGAAGAATATAGCGGGCAGATGGCGGTAAAGGTTTAAATACTTCAAAGCAGCGCATAAAAGTGGAGTACCTAGTACCTACATAATAAAGTGTGAATATTAGTGATGAGTCGGGTTTTTAACCTACCGATAGAAAATCCTCATCAATATAACTCTTACTAGAACACGTAGGTGTGAATATAACCATCCTATATTGGCTCTTGTTTTGTCCGTGTAACACAAAATTCTTCCTTCTATTTATATTTAAAGATTGTTTATAGCGCGGGACCATTTCTTCCATCTTCGATAGCACGTGAATATCGTGGCTTGCCTCATGTGTTCTATATCACGAATATTTTGTTTATGTAGACACGGTAAACGATCCGCGGAATGTTGAAAAATCATTTATTTCATTGTGTATACGTGCGTACCAGATTGTGTGCGCTATATGAAAACAGCATGACGTTACATGCCAGTGTTGAATTTTAAAAGGAAAATAAATAACACATTTATTAAGTACATTATAAATATTTAACATTTATGTGTAAACTTTGAAAATGCAACAGGATAGTGAAGCCCACACAGATAATATGACTGGTTATTATAGAAGCTTGTCTTGTGACTAACTACGTGATGTTATGTCAGATTTTGCGTTACTGTCTTGGACACCAGCCCCCTTACGGGTCTAGCCCAGCACTCGTGCCAATCATTGTAACTCCTGTACGCCAGGATCTACAATCATAATCATTGTGAACCATCGAGGCAATGAAGCTCGAGGCGTTCCAGAGAAATGATGCGACTATCTTGGAACCCGCAACGAAATTAATCATAAAAGGATATATAGGTAGAGTAGGAATATAACCAGCCCCCTTACCATGAATTCTTAAAGCAGTGAAAGCGAGACTCTGCACCAATACGTGCAGTGTAGTGTGGCATCTCACTTCCACAACGAAAAATGGCCTGCTTAAAGAGTTCCTGGTAAGGGGGCTGGTACCTTACTATGACCTACAATACAAGCTCATAGTATCCCTGCTGTTCTGTATTTACAAGAAGTAGTTAGGTATACAAAATATTTGGTAGTTTGTGTGTATGTAAATTATATTCACGATTTAATACCGTATATATCGGCGCGACCAACTAGAATAATTAAGTTCAATCATTTGATTGTCCTTAAATTAGTTTATAAACCATCAGTTGATTACTTTGAGTTTATTACGATGTAAAATTAATGTTATCATTGTAATTTCAATACTTAACCTAAAAACTTGTAAACACGCGCACGTGTGCCGAGCCCTATAAATACGGCCGCACGGTAGGCGATGGAGTCAGTCGCACTCGAACCGCCGTACAGTACGGACCTCTGGGATGTCGTTACGCTGCCCATTGAATAAACGAAGTTTATAAAGTGTGAGTAGTTTTCTTTGAAAATGAGTGGTCATCAAGAAGACAACAACTGTGACGTCAGCATTGCTGACGTCACACTTTTTAAAAACAATAAGGAGGTTCCTTCTCCGTCATCAGAAGTGAGATTGCAAGATGCTCTTACCCAACCCGCTTCCTCATCAGCTCTACCACCTGATCAATTGGAACAAACCAACATCCAGCAGGAAGAACCTGTGTTGGTTACCAATGCACCATTGGAAGCCGTACTGCAATCAAGACCACAAGCGTATCGTCACCATGGAATGCAGTTGGGTGGGATACCACCACAATTCCTGATGCAAATGATGGAGACGATGCAGAAAATGTCGGAGCGCTTATGTGCTCCACCTACCGAAGCAAAAATAAGGATCAAGGACGTCTATTTACCATCATTCGATCCGGACACTCACATCGGTGTACGAGAATGGTGCCAGCATATAGATCAAGCGATTGAAGCGTACAAGCTTGATGATTTCGATGTACGCATGAAAGTCTGCAATCTGATGATTGGATGGTGACTACTACAACGTGGGAGGAGTTGCGGAAAAATCTCATCACCACATTTGAACCCGAAAATAGGTACTCCCGGGACGTCATCATGTTTAGAGAACATGTTTACGACGCAACTAAAGATATTGCTGAGTTCTTATCACGTGCCTGGATCCTATGGCGAAGGGTCACCAAAGACAAACTGGGCGACGAACACGCTGTGGAAGCTGTGATTGGATGCGTAAATGACGAGCGCTTGCGTATCGAACTGATGAATGCCAGGGCAACCACTGTCCCTGAGCTCATCTCAATTGCAACATCCATACGGAAGAAGCGGAGTCATCCAAGCTCCAGTTCCACAACATTTAACAAACGTTCACGTTTTTCGGACAATACGCCGTCAACAACAAGCTGCCGTATATGTAAGAAGACAAACCACTCCACTAATGACTGCAGATTCAAACCTTCGGAGTCTAAACCTGAAGCTAGCAATAAGGATTCGAAAACAACAGCCGCAAACACTACAAACAAAAAACGAAACGAAACAACTGCTTGTACCTATTGCAAGAGACCAGGCCACACTTACGAAACTTGCTTCAAACTCGAACGTTCGTTGACTTCAAACGTTAACTGCGTAGCAAGCGCTAAGCTGGCTCCTATCACCATCAAAATAGGTGAAAGGTCTTTGCAAGCCGTCTTTGACAGCGGGGCAGAGTGTTCAATCGTCAGAGAATCGGTTGCTACAGCCTTACCTGGTCAAAGGAGACCAGTAGTTAACTATTTGAAAGGAATTGGTCAATTCCCCGCACTATCGTTAACCAAACTTACGACTATGACCTAACCAATGAAGATGAAATTATGCAACTACGACGACTTCTGAACAAATACGAACACCTGTTTATCCGTGGATATCCTAAGACTCGGGTGAACACCGGCGAGCTAGAAATCAGATTGAAAAACTCTGATAAATTCGTGGAAAGAAGACCATATCGCCTCAGCCCAGTGGAACGAGAGAAGTTTCGCACCATAACCACGGAGGTTGAAAGTTGCTACCACTCCTATGAGTTGGAGACACTGGCAGTGGTACGCGCTATAAAACACTTTGGCCAGTATCTATATGGACGAAAATTTACCGTGATAACTGACTGCAATGCGTTAAAAGCGTCAAAACATAAAAAGGATCTCCTGCCAAGGATTCATCGCTGTAGAAACCCAGCTGAGTTATGACAAGAGACTTGAACTCGCTCAAAATTGAACAGCGACGGGACGATGAACTGCGACCAATAATGGACAGCCTCAGTGACAATAACCCAGTAGAAGACTATGTCTTGGAGGACAATGTCTTAAAGAAGATCGTCAATGATCCTGTCTTCGGTCAGCAACTCAGTACGGTCGTCCCCAAGTCGTTTCAATGGAGCATTATAAACTCTTTTCATACCGCGCTGAAACACCCCGGCTGGGAAAAGACTCTACAGAAGATCAGAGAAACTTATTGGTTTAACAAAATGAGTTCTACTGTTCGAAGATTTGTGGATAACTGCGTTATATGCCGAACATCCAAAGGAACATCACGAAATGAACATCCGGGGCCGTTCAAGCCCAATTACACCCTATACAAAAACCGACGGCTGCCTTCCAAGTTATTCACATGGACATAACAGGGAAGCTGGGCACTCCAGATGATCAGCAGTACGTCATAGTCACCATTGACGCTTTCTCGAAGTCCAACAGAAAATGATTCGTTCAAGCGAACAAGACAGACAACGCTTCAACCTACATAAGGCCAAAATCCATCATTTTCAACGCGCACCACAACCTGACAATCCGGTGACCGTATCGGCGGAAATTGAATAATCTCCACCATTTGAGATGGCCAGAGAACCTTTACCAAGTACATCACGCGCTGAACCAGGTCAACAACAAGCACAGATCAAAACGAGGAAGATCAACCAGCTGACTAAAACCATTTTAGAGCCCCTGTGCATAGCACAGCATCGACCTTCCCCTACTTTCCTTAGAGCCTCTGTGTACCACGGCGAACAAGACCGCCCAGAGCACAGCATCACACCTTCCGCTACGAGTCTTCGAGAATTATAAAATCTTCGAGAATTATAAAGTCTTCGAGAATCTTCGAGAATCATATCCTGAAATACGTTTAGAGCCCCTGTGCATAGCACAGCATCGACCTTCCCCTACTTTCCTTAGAGCCTCTGTGTACCACGGCGTACAAGACCGCCCAGAGCACAGCATCACACCTTCCACTACGAGTCTTCGAGAATTATAAAATCTTCGAGAACCTCCGAGAACTCTACGAGAACCTCCGATGACGTCCTGAAATACGTTTAGAGCCCCTGTGCATAGCACAGCATCGACCTTCCCCTACTTTCCTTAGAGCCTCTGTGTACCACGGCGTACAAGACCGCCCAGAGCACAGCATCACACCTTCCACTACGAGTCTTCGAGAATTATAAAATCCTCGAGAATCTTCGAGAATCATAAAAGTCTTCGAGAACCTCCGAGAACTCTACGAGAACCTCCGAGAACTCTACGACAACCTCCGAGAACTCTACGAGAACCTCCGAGACCTCTACGAGAACCTCCGAGACCTCTACGTGAACCTCCGAGACCTCTACGTGAACCTCCGAGACCTCTACGTGAACTTCCGAGAACTCTACGTCAACCTCCGAGAACTCTACGTCAACCTCCGAGAACTCTACGAGAACCTCCGAGAAGTCTACGAGATCCTCCGAGAAGTCTACGAGAACCTCCGAGAAGTCTACGAGATCCTCCGAGAAGTCTACGAGATCCTCCGAGAAGTCTACGAGATCCTCCGAGAAGTCTACGAGATCCTCCGAGAAGTCTACGAGATCCTCCGAGAAGTCTACGAGATCCTCCGAGAAGTCTACGAGATCCTCCGAGAAGTCTACGAGATCCTCCGAGAGGTCTACGAGATCCTCCGAGAGGTCTACGAGATCCTCCGAGAGGACTACGAGATCCTCCGAGAAGTCTACGAGATCCTCCGAGAAGTCTACGAGATCCTCCGAGAAGTCTACGAGATCCTCCGAGAAGTCTACGAGATCCTCCGAGAAGTCTACGAGATCCTCCGAGAACTCTACGAGAGCCCTTCAATAAAATCTCCGAGAAACTTCAGTGTCTACGAGAACCCTTAACAATCTACGAGAAGCAACGAGGCTGGTGCAGAGCGCGCACCGCCTGTCAGTATGGCCGTATCGGCGCGACCAACTAGAATAATTAAGTTCAATCATTTGATTGTCCTTAAATTAGTTTATAAACCATCAGTTGATTACTTTGAGTTTATTACGATGTAAAATTAATGTTATCATTGTAATTTCAATACTTAACCTAAAAACTTGTAAACACGCGCACGTGTGCCGAGCCCTATAAATACGGCCGCACGGTAGGCGATGGAGTCAGTCGCACTCGAACCGCCGTACAGTACGGACCTCTGGGATGTCGTTACGCTGCCCATTGAATAAACGAAGTTTATAAAGTGTGAGTAGTTTTCTTTGAAAATGAGTGGTCATCAAGAAGACAACAACTGTGACGTCAGCATTGCTGACGTCACACTTTTTAAAAACAATAAGGAGGTTCCTTCTCCGTCATATATAATTTATCTATTATTGTTTACGTAACAACTTATTGTCGTTACAATCTTCAGCGTTTTCCCTTAACGTAGATGGGGAAAAGTGCGTAGAACATACATAGGTAGATACTACGTCGTATTTTTGTGGGAGGGTGGTGACGCATTTAGGAGAAAGATAACTCGAGTAATATATGTGCAAGCAGTAACCCATGTAATTACCTCATATGGGAACTGAACCTACTCGCTTAGTAATTTATGATGGCTCAGAATATTTGGATATTGATAATATGATAACATCGAGTCCTTATGCATGAAGGCTTCAATATTGACGGGTTCTAATTTAACCACGACTGCTTATCCAAGGTATGTAGCATTCGGAATTCAAATTTAATTTTAGAATTATTATTGATTCAGATTGCTTCAGTTATTCTGCCGATAGCCGACGAGTTGATAGCCGGAGAGTTCACAGATTTTACCAAATGAATGACTAACAATATATAGAATTAATTGACGTTTTAAAGTTATATGTAGATTGTAGGTAGGTTTCAGTGTTGGTTTAAAGGTGAGCAAATATAATCTCTGTCTTTAGCTTTCATTATACAATGCGTCATTGTGTTTTATTCTAAGATTCTTTAGAAAGCTTCAATTTATCATTGGTACAATAGAATGGTTCTAAATTACGTTTTTTTTAATGAGAAATGGAAAGCTAAGGCTATAATCTTTTGGATGGAGACCAGAGCAGAGTAAAAACCCGGTCAAAGCGCGAGTTGAACTCGCGCACTGAGGTTCCACGCAGACTTCAAATTATGTGTAAAAAGATGAAACGGATTGATGAACAAATTAAACTTTGTCGTTAGAAAACTGTTACCCCAATACATTGAAGTAGGTAGCGGTTAGTGCAGCAACTCCAAATAAGTTATTCTTATTTTTTATGTGACTTCAAATTTACATTTTTCGGATTTATTCCTTTATTTGTGCTGTAAGCCTTGACAAATTTTATGATTCTAGGTTAATGGAAAGTGCCCTATAGGTGTTGAGATTGGAAATTGTAAAGGCAATCAACATCATTGCTGGTATCTTATGATTGCGTTGACTTAAAAGTTTCATTTTTCACGGCTTCAAGAGACAGCAGCCCGTATATTTGAGTATTAAGTAATTTCAATTTTATATCTTCACGCGTTCTTGAGATAAAAGGCTTAATAGACAGACAACAAAGTGTTCCTATAAGGGTTCCGTTTTTCCTTTCAAGGTACGGAACAACGGAACCATAAAACATTAATCGAAGACCTATAAATAGTTCCACTGCTAATAATGTGAATAAAGCCCATATATTATGTTTTTATAAATGTACTTGTAATATAGGTATCCAAAGAAATGTTCAGTAGGTACCAACCTTATTAAGAAAAATTGTACCTTATTATTCATTAGCTACCTTTGAACGGGAACGCACGTGCTCCTAAAATAAAACCTAATTTTGGCGCTTGTGTTTGGGTATACCATAAATCAGCAAAGAATAACAGAGTACAAGTTCTGTTTTTAATTATTCTGCTAACATTGAAATAACACAGAATTTAAATAGGAAACTACTACTTCGTAACTCAGTAATACTTTAGTGTTTGTATCGATAGGAGTAAAGAAACGACTGGATTCAAAATAGGAAATATATTCAGTTCACGAATAGACTTTGTGTGGTTAGCGCTACCTCGCTAATTCTATCAAACATAGTTTTAATGAACCTTACAGGGTTGACTCGATGCACTAAGAAATTTAGAAGACAGAATACAAAACATGCAATTAGACAATACCTAAACATTGAAACATTTAGATAAATATTGGCCCCCTTATTCATAAGAAAATACAATTTTAAACCCTGGATTAAATTACACCTGTCACTATCATTTCTATATCAAAGAATAGAGATGTCAATAGACTTAATACGGGGTTTAGTTAATGCCGGTATGATCCTCATAAACGGGACTTAAATATAAGAGGGATGCTTAACAACAACGTAATAAATGACTCTACTAATATATCAAAAGTGCGAACTCATTATAAATATTAATAAACTTGTATTGCGCCCAGCAATCGCTTTTCCACTTAATATGTGTGAAACGTAAATATAATATAAGATGAGCTGCGAATACGAATATTCATTACCGTTCGAAACCGACATAACTTCAGTCTTTTGTGACCCGCTTCTGTTTCGGCTGTGTAGGTACAGGGTTCACCCAAATGAGAATATAAAGTTTTGGTTAACGTAAATATACTAACGCATGTCTATGTATACTGCTATGATTTATGAATGAAATTCGGCGTGGGCTGCTTATCCTGTTATTGACGAGACATGCCCGTTTGCATTATTTTTTGTAACAAAAAGATTTCCCCACGCATCTCTGTTTATGAAATAATTTCATCTGCTTAGTCTCGTTTAGCTGACGCTAAAAGCAACCGTGATTAATCACCAGCTATCGATCCTTAGTATACCAAACTTATTTCGTAAATTAAATTCCACATTTTGCGTGGAAAATTAAAATATTTAGTGCGTCATATCCGGTGTTCTAGTCTGCAAAAACTTTGGACCCCTGAAAATTGAGCAGACGGGGAATTATGATAGGCACAGTCAAAGTTTATATATTATAGAAGAGTGCAGATAGCTAATATTATAATATGATCTATAAAAAATACATTACACACACTATTATGCGTTTGACACACACAACAAATACATATTTTTTTAATAACGTCATTGAGGTAATCAAGTGTCATACTTAATATTTCTTTGTGCTTAGTCTATTTATTTAGTATATGAATAATATTATTTGTATTTATTCTCCATAGCTTAAACATAATCATCTATCTAATAGGCACAATCTTGAATCCCTTTTTAAGATTATTGCGCTTACGGAGGAGTGAAATTTGGCTTAGTTAAACTTTATATGTAGAATAAGACTTAGTGTAGAAAGCTAATATTCGAATCATAATTAAGGCAAAGTCCGTAAAATAAAGGCCTCAGGGCGTCCTCTAGTTATTATGAAAAATATGAGGTAGGTAGTCAAACTTTTGGTAGAGAGTTCGATAGGCAAACATTGTATTAACATTCATGTATAATTATGTAAATCGTCATCATTCTTAGAAGCGATTCCGCTGATATCCATAATATGATATTTTTGATACACGCTCATCGGAAGATTTGTTATTATACACCTACTTATTTCGAAAGCTTTGAAACCCTACATATTGTAAAGAATAGGGTTTATCACGGCATGTGTAAATTCATCCCTGGATGAAAAAGTCTCGGCTAATATAGTAAGCGGTAAAAACGACCAATAGAGATCTTTTGAGAAGATGAACTTGATCCATTTCTCAAAAATATCGTTATCCACAGTCACGACTGTAATACGGCTATGACAGACATGATAAATGTGTGAAGGTAACCTGCCCTCTCTTACCTAATCATTCCAAGGGCAGGTAGCGTCGCCAACGGTATGAGTATGACATTCCATGTGACAGTGGGCGAGGATTTTGCAATTTATTGAATCCTGGACGCACAGGTTGAGCCTTTGACTTATAATTAAGATGTCAGTATTCCTCAACTGTAGTAGTTCAAGATCAAAATATATTTTTTCAGGAATTTATTTCACTATTAAAATTCTCAATAATATTCTAGTCGGCAAAAGAAACTTAGCAAGTAACTTCAAATGTTGTTGTAAAAGTATATTTTATGAAAATGATTGTGTAGTTTTTTTTTTTTTCAGTTTCCAACAAAAATAACAATCAAATCTACGCTACGTGGTGGACTAATTTCATTTACGGCTATGTTTTTATATGTTCCACTCCGGTTTTACATAACTAATTAGCTAAAGGTTACCTGTGCCGTGAACGTATAGTATAACACGTAGGTATTGTTTTGTCTTTGTGTGTTGTTCTTATATTTACTATGTTTAATTTAATTACCTTAAGTGTAGACAAAATTATAGTGGTGTCGGTAGGCTTTTACATAATTAAATAAATAAGGGCTCATGATAGGCGATAAAGAAAAAGGAACTATCCATAGTCGAAATCGACTAGAAGGACAATATTATTACATAACTAAATAAATGCAAATTATAATCCCAACCACACATTAAGAAAATACATTTTCTCAGTAAGATATGGGTAGGTACCTATACCTGATTTGTTGAATACAAAGAAAGCAAAGTAAAAAAATTGTGTTATGTTATTATTTATTGTCACGCGGCGTGACTTGTGAAAACGCCGATAAGAAATGTATTATTTATTCAAATTAAGATAATATTTGTCATTGAAATATTTTAGAAGAACAATCTTTTCGTAGCTCACACGTATGGAATATCTTATTTAATTTTATTTATGTTTAAAAAAAGGGCTGATATGAATTTTAATGTATCAACATACTGTGCATTGTACCTATTCTTTAAGAATTTATGAAAGTAAATTAATACACAGAGGCGTATTTGAAGAAGAAACTTTATAGAAATGTGCTGGATCAGAAAATAAAATTAGCTACTTCTTATCTTGTAAAAAAAAGGATTATATTATAGTTAGTTGAATTGGCGATTTGAGTTTTTTTACCTCTAACTCAAGGACATTTGATATGACAATTTAATTTAAATTTATTTCGTACGGGCGAGACCAACAAAAATAAATATTTCACCACTTACTTTAAAAAAATACGATATTATTTACGCCGCTATTTTTGGCCCAAAGCTAACTGTGCATTTATTGACTCAAAGACTTCGCACAATTTAATTTTTAGTCTGTTGTTCTTTTGTATTTACTTTACTGTTTGATGTTTGAAATCTGTTTACCATACCTAATGTACTAACCAACAGAATAAATATTCAAGAAAGTAAAACCATTTTCTTAAAAAAAATACTTTGGGAACAAGTAGATATCGGAATGAAAATACGAATATTTTGATGATAATTTGGCGAAAATCTGTACCTAAAACCTAGGATTATAATTATAAGGGTTATTGAAGTGGTCAAAACCGATAAGATTTTCATTTCGATCAATATTTTTTTGTATGCACAACTTACATTCATCATGATTCTAAACAGACTAGGCAGGTACGTAAATTTATTGAAATTGTGTATAAAAGAATTAAGTTGTATCTAGATTAATGTCTCACTTGGCAGTCGCACATGAGACTAGTAGACTGATGAATTGACTGGAGCAGACATAACAGATTAAATACTCATTTACATACAGCCCGCAGTGTTTATTCGTCTAGATGATTGTATACGCAGTAACGTTCTAACCTAAGCCTTCTGAGTTGACTAATGTATAATATACCTACGTCGTTGATGTCGCATAATTTGAAGTAGTAGCTACTCATTACTTAATCAATCATTCAATGGGATCATTAATATTCTAGGTTAATATAGGCAAGCCATTGCACTGGCTACTATAATATCTATTAAACCTATAGGTACCTACAAAACATAATATAACAGAGGTGCACATATAATACCCATATCTACATTTCGCCAGTTATGTTGTAGGTCCCAATGTAATAGGAGGCGAGTCTATTGCCATCACCGCACAAATCCAGATTCCGTGCTTTGTCTAAGAATTACCCCATAAAGAAACTTCTCGACCCGGGATTCGAACCCAGGAACTCACGCTCAGCAGCCCACTACCACTTGACCAACGTGGCACGTATGTGAATTCGTTATAAGTTTAAATGACTCGGTCTTTTAGATATTGGTACGCAAGGATCATAAGCACGCATGAAAACATCCAAGATTTATGTCTTAAAAGCTACAACCCATTTCAAGGGCTGAACGGGCAGGTTCTAAACATACATATATTATAATGATACATACCCTAGCAATTGCTAGGTACTTCCACAGAGGATAAACATGTATTTAAACCTTTTAGAAACATTTTAACACCTTCCAAATTGTAGGAGACATTTGTGGTTTTCGAAACCCTAGTCTAGAATAAATGCCTGATTTAATTTCAATATAGTGTTTGAAAAGGGGTTAGAGCTCTTTGCGTTAAATGGAGTGGTTGTGTCATACAGCCACCTATATCCTTTGACCCTTCCGCAATCTAGATACATGTGTGTATCGATTTGAATCACTGCATTAGTTACCTGTAAGCGAAATAGAGTATTCATGTAACTGGAATGCTATATAGAGCCAAATGTTAATAGCATTTCAATTTGGTATTAGTTACGTCTCATAAGATAAATTAAATTGTCCTTTAAACTTAATTTATTTTTAAAATATCAGACTAGTTTTAAGACTCAAAATATTAGAGTAGACATCTTAATAGACTGAAATAATCTTGAGGTTATTAAGAAAATTGCTTTCTTAATTTTAAAGAAAGCTTCAGTAACTATATTTTAAAGTTCAGCAAGGTACATACATAAAGTCACGCCTATTTCCCAGAGGGGTAGACAGAGGCCACAGATTTTCATTTGCTACGAATCTAAACTTAATTATTAAAAGTAATTTATTCAAATTAAGTTAATTATAATACTTCGGAAAATTTCATCGACGAGAGCACCGTGTGTTATTGATCCTGCGCCTGATCTCTCTTTTGTCCAGACTATGAGTGGCATAAGGAACGCACGTGTGTTTGCGCAATGATATGTAGTTGCGCACTCAATAACTAATATCATTGCTTGCGAAGTCCGGTAGTTTAAATTAAGACCACTACCGAATTCACAGTCCCCATCACTGTCAAAGATCCTTAATGAAGAATTGGTATTTCAAGTCCATTCAGACATGATTGTATTAATAAAGCGACGCGACGTGCTTAATCTTAAAACGACCCGCCTTTCATCACGGATTGGAAAGGGATGATTTTGTTTGTTATTACGTTCGGAAGTATTGATGTTACAAAATAGATTCAATTTAATTATTAAGCTTCTTCAATTCAGTTAATCGCAAATTTATAGATACCAGCCACCAGAGGGCGAGTATCAAAGTTTTAGGTTTGTTCTTCTTGTCAGCCCTATAATTACCTACTCATTTTCATGAGCATTTTTGTTCTTAGATATAGGCATTCAACAAATAAAACTATTAAAGAATAAACATTTGGAAGGATATTATCTACTATATTATCTATTATAGTAAATTTGGTAGGATAGCTATAACGAGGTGTAGATATTATATAATATTTAGGTAGGTACTTTATGTAACAAAAGTTATAAAAAATTGCAAAATACCGATAAAACGATTAGTTAGTTTCAAACCATTAATTTATTTAATGGAACGTAGATTTTTCGCCTTGAGTGGTGAATGTCTTACAAAGTCGTGTAAATGCTATAACAACAGTTAAGTAAATGGAAATTTCTCCTGATTTATTTATACTTGACGTTCAATTATAGCTCTAAAATGTACAATTAATGAAAAAATATGTATATATGTGTTAATCACACTGAGATTTCTAAGTCCGTTGTTATGAGGAACAGGTGAACCAAATACCATTACCAAAACTGAAGCCTATTCAGAAATTTTTGTACACATTATAACTGTAATGGCATCGAAGAAAAAAATCCATATTATACTCGACACTAAATCGTGCGGACTGAGGTCCATACACTTCGTGGAAGATGAAATTTAATCTAATCTACATGAAAGGTAGACAAAGTTTCAGGAAGCTAAACTTGTGACTTGGATGAAGTCCTGCATGCATATAAATTGCTCGACCATGTTGCTTATAACATTTAGTCCGGCAATTGCGCATAAATAAAGTCTATATACATTATAAAGGTATAAAAATCTAGCATAGAATTTAAAATACAAATTATTATTTTTTAAATCACATTTAGGTGTTAGGACGCTCGAGCGACACACTTTCTACATAGTAGTTGAAATTTCAACTTTTGTTTGTTAATAATATGTATATTAAATATTGTAAATAGCTATGAAACAACTAAGAAAATGAATATGGAAGTTTCTATTTAAACAATTATTAAGCTCGAACGAGTTTTGATTTAACTTTTATTTGGGAAATAACAGATACAATGTTGAAAAATGTAATACATAAAGAGTAAACGATACAAAGTCCAAACATTTGCGCCAAATCGGCTCGGATCGGAATCGGAATAATGTTAGGAAATTAAACCATTCCGCGAAAGCAGCCACAAAGAAGAGCCAAATGAAAATCACCAATCGACCGACAGCAGGCACAATAACATAATCAACGGAGGTATTCTTCAGTCGAAGAGATTAAAATCTGTTGGTAAATCTGCGCCGCATAAATGAGTTTTAATCTTTGCAAAAATGGGAAATCCAGATCTAAGTTTGAAAATTAGCAGCACTCTTTATTGTTTTTATTTATTTTTTATGCACTATTTATGTACATACATAGAAGCGGAGTTAATGCCTTAGTCATTGTCTCCCTGTTAACCTAAGAATGCAGAAACCTTTACTATCCTGTGGTAGCTGGCTTGTGGTAGCTGCAATTTAGGAGATTTGTAGAGAAATAAAAAAAAAGAACATGAATTACTTGATAGATATATATTAAATACATAATATACATACGTCATCATCAGCCTGTTGCAGTCCACTGCATATTAAAAGTGGGCATAGGACACGTAGAGATAATTTTGCCAGTGTTTTGTAAAGGTATTCGCTTAACTTAACTAACTTAGATTTAAAAGTGTAACGCCAAGAGTGGCCCTGATTTCGAGAAGGGCATTCAACAAGAGGAAGGACTCAACGAAGAAAAGAGACTGGAAATATTCAGAACGGAGCGAAGAACATTGTATTAGACGGTTTAGAGAGGAGCGAAGATTGGAGCATATATACCTATATGTATAGAAATTAGAGTGAGTATTTACAAGGAGAAGTCAAGAAAAGAGAATATAATGGTGGTATAAATAAAAAGAATTCGTACAGCCAAGTAAAATATTTTAATAATTTAATAACAAGGAAACATCTAGCTAACAGTGAAATTGACTTTAAAAGTAAAATTGACATAAGTAGATAGGTTGAATTTTATTAAACTGAAACAAACACACGTTCGTTTATCATATTGTTTAATATAATAAAATGCGAAGGGTAATAAATATAGATATTGTATCTACTTTGAAAATGTATTACTAAAACCACTCAAGTATTGCTATTTTGCTTTTATAAATAGACTCGTTTATTTAACACGATTTACTCGAGTTTTTAAGTGTAATCATTTATATTCTTTTTCAATTACGAATCGAAATTGCGCGGATTTAGAACTTGGACTGATGAAGATAGATTCTAGTCGTTCTAGTATTATTAAAAACTACTTAGTTTTTAATATCCAAAATTTTAACAGATAGATTGTGCTGCTGGGTAGATTGTTGCTTTTCTTCTACCCAGCTCTACACTAGGAAGCAGTGACGGGCGGGCGTTTTGCGGATTATCTTGATGTACATTATAAAGCTATTTTGGAAATAAAAAAATATCTAGAACTTTAATACTGCTTTAGTCACGTGGTAAAGTTTTGTAACTCATCGGGCCATCCTACTAAAAGGCAGGGATTTGATATGCTTGCAGTAGCAATATGCAGCAGGCAGACTAAGACTGCATATATATATGTATTATTATGAGTGTCAATAAGACATTGTTTAGTAAGAAACGTTGTCTATGTTAGCGTGTGAATTTGTAATTATTGTTTAATGGTAGGTATGATATTTGACTAACGATGTATCAATTGCCAATGTGTGAAAAAAGTGCTTATTTATATGTACATTGTTTAAAATTATAACCTTTAATCCAGCAACATGGCCTTTTATTGTAATTAAATCTTAATGAACTCAATAACCGTTTGATACTTAAGTTTAATAATTCTAAGTGATCAGCGTCTTAACGAGATTTGATTTAATTATTTATTCAGTGAATCTACGATAAAGGCCTTCTTCAATCATTTATGTCACGTCTAGATTTGATTATCCGGCGTCCAAGAAGTCATTATTTCCAAATGAACAACTCACTAACTACGGTGTAAGGAAAACTCCTCTTCATTAATATACTTTTATAAATATTTTGGCCTAGTTAGAATCAAAAGTATGTCCACTTAAGTAAGTATACTTTACACTACACTTAAGTGGGTATATGTATCTACTCTTATTACGTTTGTAATACGTTAATATATTATATCCTAATTGTTAATTAAGTAGGTATACCTACTACTAAATCGGCACTTCGGAATCCAAAGCTTATGGAATAAAACAGAAAATAATTCATTTAATTTTTAGAAACATGGTATACAGATATTGTGAATTATAACATACGTTTCTCATACTTCGCCTACTAATTTCAACATTCAATATTCTCTATACATATAAAATTACAATTATATTATCTAATTAAAATTACATTTTAACTTTCAAAGGTGTCAAGCTTCATTCACGTTTGTTTTAAACTAAACACTACTTACGTACTGAACCTAAAATAAGGCAACAAAAAAATAAAAATAGTGACTAAATTCTGCAAAAATCCGTGCACCACAGAAAAAAATCTCCGTCGGAGTCAGTGTCAATGAATAGATACCACTTAAGCCGAGTGTTTAGTGTAGTGGCGCGAAGAGAAAACCTGTAGGCCTGTGCGACGCGAACATACCTATAGATGTATGTACATGTGCAAATGTGAAGTGTGGCTGTTGACTTGATAAAACCAGTCGAGAGTGAGATGAATCTCGAACGTACGAACTTTCCATATACACGAACGTGATGGATTTCCCAGAAAAGCTTGAGGTTCTGTTTCATAAAACAATTTCATTATAATAACGTTGAAACCATTGAGGCTTTGGTTCCAAGCAAAATTTATTATACCTACAGAAACTAGTTATTACCATTCGGTAGGGAGAACGTTTTATAGCCGGGTATTATTTATTTCGTACTTAAATATCAATAACCCACCAGACAGCTGTACCGACTAACTTGGACCTGAAAACATTTTATAATAAAAAGACACATTCCTTCACCCAAAAAGGTTCTAACGCAGTCCAAACATGTTTCAGACCGTAATAAAAAACGCAATCAATCGTTTGAGGGACCTCTCTATTGATTGAACGGTTAACTTTTCAATATCTCTGCAGCACTTAATTCTTTTTTCCACAAGCTGACCCGATGATAGCAACCGTATTGTTAAGATACAAAACCAATTGATTGTTCGATGGAATCTACCTGTATATATGAAGGGCGTGTTAACAACCGTTAGCGTGCTGCGAGGTTCTTTATTTTCTTTTAATTAAGTAATTAGAGACGTATCGATCATAAATCGTAAAAACAAACTAGCGAGGGTAGAGCTGACTAATGAGGAACGAAACATTATTGGCAAAATTAGGAAACACAAATGTTTGTTATAAAACATCGATACTCGTCCGACATTTTAGAGCCAGACCTGTGACGTTACCAGCTTCCATGCAGCTTAATGATGTCGCCGTTATTTTCAGTACTTTTCTTTTTGTCCCGGTGTTGAAAAGAATCGCTATAGAATAAAACTTTTCAACTTATAATACTTGATTTCATTCCTTTCTCAACGGCGAAGAGATTTTCATTTAGTACCAAATGCATTACCCAACTAAAGTTTAACAGTGCAGTAAGAAATCTAAGTCTTGTAATTAGTTGGTACCTAGGTACTTTACAAATCCTAATAGTGTTATAAAATATCAGTTTGGAACTTAGGACGTTCTGCCACAAATTTTATTGAGACTATTTCTTTCAATCCATAAAATTCTTTTATGACACTATTTCGTACCTGCTTGGTTACTTGAATAAAATAGATTGAAATTGTTAAGAACGTTCCAAGGGCTTATCATTTGAGGACGAAGAAAGGCGATTAGCGAAAGGGATCCATTATATGGATTTGAGAGGTAGAGCGGCTCTTAAGATCACGGAAATGCCTTAAAAGGACTTCAGTGGGTATACTCAAATAAATAAACTCGTATGTGTTAAAAGATGCATTAAGATAATAAGGCCTGAGATGAAAATATATTATAGCGGCGGTTAATTCACTTTGGAAAAAATGCTTTATATTTTACCATACATAATATTCAATCTTGTTACATACCTATATGGTTTACTCGTAGGCTAATGTTTAGTGAGCTTTTCTGTTTATTTAGTACCTACAAACAGTTATATATTTCCCACTAAAAGATAATGCTCGATCGGTCCAGAATTAATGAAGGCCATAATGAGTATAGCCGTCTAAGCGAAAATTTAACGAAGTTGCGTTTTAAGTTCCTAAACTAACAAGGAAGGAACTAAAATCTTCCGCAGCGGCCTTTGTGTGTTCAAATGGTGCTGAGGATAAGAAGGCATTTGAATACAAATTATAGGACTCCAAAGTAAATATTGGTAAGAAAAAAGTAAATTGAAGTTTCTAATTTAATCAGAAAGATGGTTTAGCCAGTTTTGTTATTGCCAGCGAGCCAAAGGGAATATAAAACGTTAATATTTTTTAAGCTTAAGATGAAGTTTTAAATTTACGTTAGTGCTTAAATTGATTTTCGAGAAGTTATTTTGGAAATATATTCGCGTTTTAACGAAATTTGAAATGTTTTGATTTATAACACAACAGTAAATTATATTCAAATAGCTTTCGATTTCAAAGAGCTGAAAGGTCATTTTTTAATTATGTTAATGCACAGCTACCTACCGATTATAAATAACTTTAGGAAATTAGCTCGGATTAGTCTTTGTGCAATCAATATTTACGTAGATGTATCAAACAGTATGTAATAAGAAATATGAAGTTCATTCTTTAAAAGATAAAGTTAAAAAATTAGAGAAGGTATATAGATATACAATTTTGCACGTTAAATTCATTGCGAAAAAGGGCTGTCGTTATAAAACCTTGAAGTGAAAATTCGTAACCATGAAGGCCTCACGTACGCAATATTATAAGGATACTCGTGGAACCCTTAAAAATAACAATATTGGAAGGTGTAGTGAAGGGCCAATGTGGATTTGATTCAATAGTCTGTATTTGTGTAACGTATTGGAAGATATTCAATTTTTTATGATAATCTCCTGAAATTTGTATTTTACGTCACACGCGTTTGCTCGGGCGGTTTTGAACTCCTTGTGTGCAAAACGGCTGGTCGAAGAAAGTTACGTTATTTTCTGGGCAATATGTAACTATAACTTCGAAGTATACTTTAATAACTATATTATTAGTTTTCCGCTGCAACGATACACTTTCTGCCAGGTTAGGGTAAAACAGGCCCCAATACACTTCCCAGTGACACACCAAAGCTATACCTGAAATATATAAAGACGTAGGATTACTTTTGGACATTTTTGTTGGATACCAATCAATTATTATCATTTACAATATGAGTTTGCTCCTAGATTATATTAATTTATAAACTAACATTATATGTATACTAATACAAGTTTAGCAATTATGGGTTTATAGCTAACAAAAACTTTGATTATATCGATTAAACTATTTAGATTCGGAATAACTTTATTCATTACCGAGATTTGTTTCAATACTTTCTCTAAATCAAATGTTTTGAATTTTTTGACATATAAATCCGTCGAGTTTTTCGACCCTATTCTTACATTAATTCTTTTTCATGATAATAAATTAGTAATAATGAATAAAAATACGTGTTTATATGTGATTTATCATATGTCTGCTAGTTCCTTATGTAGAAGTTTATTTTCGTATAAGTAATAAGAGTTTGCGAGAATACAAGCAAGTTTGTCAGTTTTTGGGACAAGCTTAACAGTGTCCCGTATGACTGGGATAAGTACCTTAATAATACTAAACTGCGAATTAGTACCTTAAGTATTAGGAGTGAGTTTTCTCCTTATTTGAAACATTTTTAATCTCGCTGTTATCCCCTGAGTTCACCATCGTTAAACAAAAATTACATAACATTTGTAAACTTGACAATGTTTTAAATAGCTCTCGAACGAGAGAAAATCGATTCTCACAGCCGGGGTAACAAGGTCAAATATTTTTTTATTACTAATCCCACCCGTTTATTACGTTTGTAAATATTTTTGATTTATGACTTAGAATTAACCAGCCAATAACATTTATCGTTATGTCCGAAAACTCCCGAACCATTTATGTTTATGGGTCGCAATCGCTACAGAAAAATAGATGACTAAAATTAAAAATTGTACTGACGTAACATCCTTTTATTACAATACCTTTCGTGAGTGATATTCAAATTATTTACTATATACATATATAATTATGGGTTTTACCCAGGTGAATATTCAGTCAGCTCAGCTCGCGACCTCACCGCGTCACCTGCTCATGAATAGGGGCTCTGTTTGAGTCCGAAACTAGTCGGGCATTCCCGAATATTCACGCGAGTAAAACTATATACCTATAGTAAATAATATCGTTTCAGTTGAGAGAGGCTAAGTTTTGACTCCTAAAAGCTTATTTGGTTCTGACATTTGAACTTGTTGCATTAGGGCTTCTTTTTGAATATTCCTTTAGTACTCTTCTGAGAAATATAGACTAAAGGTCGTGTATAAAAGTATTTTATTTTAAAAGTGCTATGTGGCTAAGTAAATTTAAAAAAAGGTATCCATATGTTATGAAATATGGGTGTATTATGAATATTATAGTCTGTAAAGAAACTGAAGAATATGTAAGTAAATATATAATAAAAACACTTTCATCAATGCGTCAAACCCTCTATGGTCAATTGGTCATACCAAAACAGTAAGGTATGGATATGGATGGTGATGATAGGTCTTATTTTCGGGCTGTTATTTATATAGTTATATCTTCTTATAAAAAATACGAGCATTCATCACTACGCTTGCTCACAGCGTTAAAAATTATCCCCTTATTTTTCTTCTATTGGCAATTGAATTGGGTTACCAATTATTCTGCCAGAGTTGAGTTAAGGCGGTAACGCGTGTCGTTGAGAATTTTTGTGATAAAATAAATTGTGTTCTACCTGGCCTGTCGTCCAATTGCATGTCAAAGAATACAGATGTCAATAAACGAAAAATGTGTTTTAGTTAAAACACGTTTTTGAGTAGGAGGGCTAATATTTCGTTACTTAAATATTTCAAGAAAATATTTAAATCTTTATAATGTATAAAGCTATTAAACTTTTAGTTCACAATTTATATTTAAACATAGTTTGCCGTTTCCCAAAGGACCCTAATAGAAAGTTTCATTCATACTCCGTCGGCTTTTTACGTTACCATAAATCATACAATTTTAGTCTGGAAAGCGCTTTATATCAGTGGCGTCTTTAAATCGTGTTTCCTTTGTTAGGCTAATTTAATTCTTTATGAACTTTTTAAGGAGTAACAGCTGCGTGGCTTGTAAAAAATCATAGTGCATCGTTAGCACATTTTTAGTGTTCCGTTCTCAATAAAAAGCGGAATACCAATAAAATTACCTCGTCTGTCTGCACATACCCACGCTTTTCTTTGAGAATTCCACGTGACTGAAATTTTAATAAGCGACTACTCTACTGCAAGTTGATGTTTGAATATTTCTTATTTAGACGTTAGTTTTATAAGGTAAAATGAAAAGTATAAAAAATTCGTTTTAAACCATTCTTCCGACGAATAATTTAATTTATTTTTACCTGCGACTGAGTTTTATTAAGGCAAGTTCATATGACCGGCTATAAACTTAATCTTATGTAGGTAATAACTCTTTATCCAACTATTTAACTCGACACACTACATCATTATAAACAGTAGGGCAATATACAACTGGTTTTGAAAGTTTCACTTATTACCTTGATGCCTTTTAGTCTTATGTTACATTTATTTAAATTTTTCACGGGATATTGTTTATAATGTGTGTAGTGCGATGCGCGCTCGACTACGGACGCGTCTCCATTGTACACGGCACGAATTATTTTATTCGCGTTTTGCGCGGCCATAGCCGCTGCACGGTCACACTATGAGTTCCAAAAAACTTATAGTAAACGAATTGTTGGCGTTCCTTGTCCATGCAATTGACTACATGGATGAGGTGAGTATACTGCAAATATGCCGATCTAATTTCA
Organism: Abrostola triplasia; assembly: GCA_946251915.1. NCBI lineage: Eukaryota > Metazoa > Arthropoda > Insecta > Lepidoptera > Noctuidae > Abrostola > Abrostola triplasia. The sequence goes on from OX276423.1 coordinate 7,499,890, forward strand.
AGGAGGAAGATGTCAGCAGTGCCAAGCTGCTACTGTTCCAGTCTCTTGGAAAACTGGACCAGATGCCGTCTCGCCGCAGAGATGGCACCGAAAAGAGTCTTCAAGATATTA